>LR999992.1:7530000-10030000 GCA_905220455.2 Deilephila porcellus | reverse complement strand
TTCTTTCTTACTACAAACGGTCTTATTCATAGACAGTTTAAAAACTTATTTCCGTTACCAAATTTTTTGTCTACCTTTGAATTCAGTTTCAGCAAAGAATATGAAAAGTTTGATAACTAAAACAGTGTCTATGAATAAAGCTGCTAGTGTTAACCCGACTGGTGGTAGGGTCTGCTCTCCTACTTAATCTTTGCTACTTAGACATATCATAAATAAATTAATAGTCCAGTTTTTCAGTGAAACTAATAAGTGTGAGAGGCTTATTGAATTTTAAAAGATAAAAAGAAAAAAAACATCTGGTACAATGAATAATATTAAAAAATATACAAATATTGAGAAAAATTTAACCAACAACTGCAACTGTTAAAGTAAACCTCCAAGGTGGATTTAGGGTCATTTATTTAACCTGCTAAAAATGCTTTATAATTATAACTATGTTATCACACAGTGGTGACTAATGCATTAGTCAAGTTAATAGACTTGTAACATACTGTCTCATGCTACAGTGTGGAAAGTTAGAAACTTCATATAACCTTACCTCCAGAAGCGATGTAGAATCCGCTCGGAGAATATTTGGCGACGTTCACTTGGCAAGAGTGTTCAGTGTACACATCGCTGATAGCGGGATTCTCTATGTCTCTAATTATCACCGAATTACCATTGGTATACAAAAAGTTCTTTCCCTTCGGATCACCGCCCAATACGAGTGGTGCACCGCGCTGGGTTCTCGGTAACGCCGCAAAAGTATACTCTGTTGACAAATAACCACTCAATGAGTCCATAAAACACTACACGGAACTGAATTATCAACGTTTTGGGTCGGCCCGCATCGGCGACACCCTTTACAGAAAAATATTTAAATAACACTTACTATTTGAATAAGACATTTTATTACTACACTTCACTAACTAATCACTATAATGTTTACGTTAAAACTATGTGTTACTCAGTACTTTAAATTGTTTTTTACTAAAAACACAGTCAGCCGCTAAACCCCATACCCTTCCAAAAAATGACGTATAGATTTTTTTGCTAAGTTGGCACCTCTGTCGTTCGTTGACATACCCATATATGGAAACATATGAAGCACCAAAGCTTATTTTTAATTACTCGTAAATATCTGCCAAATTATTTAAAAATATGATATTCAATGGAACTAAAAATTGAGAGTATGTCACTAATATTTAAAATAAAAATGTTAACGTTAATTTAAAGTAAAAAGTATAATATTGTTTGTCTATGAAGTATATGCAATCTGTATTCTGTTGCTTTTGTTTTATCTGTGCTGTCAATTTTGAACCGCCGACCGCGCTTGGCAGTCCTTTTTTTTCACTTGTCAAAAATGCATTGAATGAAGTGGCAGCGTCATGTGAATAAAATAAAATATTTTTTTACGAATTCTGTACTGCGTTCATGTGCATTAGATAGAAGATATGGGTGGTGTTCACTATCGGGATATTAGTTATTAGAGTGTAATAGTGTTATTGTGCCACTATTCTTCGATTCCTTTTGACACTAGTTTCCACGTGGTGAACGTCAGAATCGGTCGACGTGTTAATTCTTGTCGCCGAATTTCTAGTGCTTGATTTAAATTATTCGAAGTAATGGAGACCCTGAACATGGCGAAACTGAACTTGTCAAGTGTAAGAAGCAATACTTCGTTGGACAATCGTCCCAAGGCGGAGACATCGGAAGCCAAAGCGGAGCCTATTGTAAGTGATAACTATGCGTATATTTATGCGTAAAACATATAAATCATGAATAAAACTCATTAAATCATCATTTAAATGCTATCTACAGCTGCATGTAGAATGTTCTAGAAGGTTTTTAACATTTTTAAACGCACCATATGACAGAGCATTTGTACCCTCGCGGGATCAAACACCAGATCGTTTTTCACATGACCAAATAAAGGAAGTCATGCATAATATCCATCACTCTAATAAATAATTATAAAAAATAATACGCACATAACATGAAGCCAGACATTTGAAACTTTTAAAAGTGCATTATGTTCTCACCTTGTTGTCACGATATTACGCGTAAATAATACCATGCGACTTTCATTGTTATCTGCAAAACTCAGCAACAATGCCTTTTATGTCTTAAGTTTTACTTCTTACCCTTTTGTTATTCTAAACTTTTGTTAAATGAACATGGAGAATAATATAAGCATGGTTTTCAGATATATCACTGCACAAATAATGTCAACAATGTCTTCTCCCTGATGTTATTATCGCCTACATAATATTATCATTCACTGAAGAACTCTAAAAAATATAAACATATCTATTGAGATGTTTATTCTTATGAGATGAGGTCAAGGACATTGAGTGCCAAATGTTGTTTTACGTAAATGGAGTAATACATTTACTCATGCATAGAAGTTAATATGCATAATTAATTCAATATCAGTTATATTTAAAAATAATAATCATACTTTGTATTAATAACAAGTAGTGTTTTTTTTATAAACAGCATATTAATACATAATTACAATAACTTGGCCTAACAAACAAACATGTAATTATCCTAAAACTGGTAGAAAACATTGCAGAATTCTATATTTTATTTTATAGTATTTCTGTTTAGCATACTTAAATAGAACTATTTCCTTATTTGGCAATCTGATAGTACCTACAACATGATATCAATTTGCACAGTGCACAATTTTCCATATTTCCTTATTTAACTTATATTATTTATTTACTCTGATGTAAGGTTTATGTAGAAATGGCCATACATATACATACAGAATAATTTAAATATTGTATATTTAGAATTAATCGATGAAATTTATTTTAACAGTTAAGAAACAAAACCTTTTTGGTACTTAAACATCAGGAAAACCTTTAGTGTCCATGTTATACTGTTGCAACTGTCTTTATTATTGTGTCATCACCTTTAAAATTCCATCAGGCAAAGATTTTTGTTGTTAAAGTGGTAAAATTGTAGTCCCTAAATTAATAAAAATAATAATAGTTATAAAGATTGTATTAACTAGATTTGACAACAATAACTAGAGTTTTGTACCCATTCTTCTATGTACTTTATGTACCTCAAAGTATAAAAATGTAAATCTATATTTATGAGATCAATAAAATTTTAATTTCTCAAGGCCATATTTGGCCTCTAATAGGTACCCACACTGCATATATTATTATTCAATATGAGTAAATATGAAGCAACATGGTTGCAATAGTAATAGTAATGATGCAACAAACAGAACCATTCACTCAGCATGATTCATGTCTGTTTACATGTTGTTTTTGTAAACATGGGTTTACTGACCATGTAATAACTGCATCATAGTATGTATTGTATTGTTTAGGTTGTGAATTATGAAGTATAGGGGTCAAAATAGTAGCCTGATATTATATGCTTCCTTTAAGAGTAGCTGTCATGTGTAAACCAATTCATAAGCATGAAATAACCTGTGTTGCCACCTTATAATGAAAACAAGCCCTGCAGAGTAAAATCCTAAATAAAATTCAAAGTTATCATTTTAAACAAATCACAAAACTTAAGAAGCTTGAAATTGTTTAGATGTTTTTGAATGATTTATGAGTATGACATACTTAACATTAATTAGGTTGAATACACATGAAAGGCTAAAACTTATCAAATATGCACATTACTCATGCTCAATTAAAATGTCCTAGTTTTTGCATCTTACAGTCTTTACCTCCGAACTGGGCCACACTAATCTACACCAAACTTTGCAATTTATGTGGACATTGCAATTTTAACCTACTTTTACCTTTCTTTAGTATAATAATTATGTAACCTGGTTATTTTATTATCTACTGCCTAATTTTATTACAGTAATTAACAAGTAGACATTGGGTACATCAAATAAGTAAATTCAAATTGGTGATGATATTATTTTGAATATACTAGACAATCCAAATGAGGCAATAGTGGATTTGATGTTTGTACCCAACTTTTAATAATTTGTTTTCATTAATCAAAACAATAATATATTAATGGCTCCTTTCCTCACATCTCGTGTTCTGAATGTTATGAACATTTACATTATAAAGATTATATTCATATTAGAGTTATATGTTACACTTTCAGAAACCCTTAACTTGAACAGGAACCCTTGAAAGAAATGCATTACATAAGTCAATGAACAGATTTTAAATATACTCCCAATGCTTTGCTCAAATAAAATGAAAACGTAACAATAGAGAAAATATGATCAGAATAAAAAAGGAAAAACTCTTGTTACAGACCCTAACAGATCACGACGAGGACTATCACTGCGAGTACATCGACGAAATATGGAAGAGTCTACTGGAACAGGAGGCAGAGAAACCGGTGATCCATCTACAGTCACCTCAGGTATGTATTCATACAAAACACAATAAGTAGGGGCGTAATTTCCAAAGACCAGGTGACGTAGCGAAGATTGACTAGGAAGACGGACATTGGCGCCATGAGATTATGCTAGGTAGGAACAAAGGATAGTAATGCTTAATTCGTGCTATTTCTTGGAAATGATTTCACTGTAATGTCTACTCCTTCGTTTGCCAATCACAATTCACAAAAAGTAGGGTTTTCACAATGGATTACTAATGGAATATTCACTATTTCATGAAAACGAAATATATTAAAATATTAATTACATGCAAAAAAATGTTATGCATGTTCTATGTATATCAAATGGCAGTCACCATAAAGATATTCTCTCACTCTAAAGTATTTGTAACAAGTTAATTCTAAAAGGTTGTAAAATTATATGGGACTACTACACTACCAGTTTACGACTCTATTTACATACTAAACTAGCTAAAATTCCTGAAATTATTTATAGTAACCTAATATAAAATACCAGAAACGGCGCTTAAGTTATTTATTATACAGTCATTGAAACCCGCGCTAACAGACAAAGTATGCAAATAAACGATTTAATCCAACAATTTTCCTGTGTAAAATTGAGCGATACTCAGAATTGTCGATTTTTTGCGGTTCAACAGTTTTTAGCGATGTTTTTATTATTTAGTTAAGATAGTTTAAACTGAAGTGAACGTATTGATGTATATTCATTACGACGTCCTTTGTCTTGCGTGGGGGTGGATAGAGACGACCTCGATTGCGATCGCCCACAATCTTAATTCATGTTTCGGAATTAACACGGATAAATAAAATAGATCTGTAATTGATGGATTGTTAGCTTATTAGCCTGGTGACCTTTTAACGCTTTGGTTTATGAACATTTAATGGTATTGCCTTTTCGTTTAATCTCGGTTGTAAACCATTCAAAACAGGCTTTTTTTTATTAATACCCCAGAAAGATTTAGATTATCTGGCTAACCTGACGTAATTCCTATAATAAAAATTTGTTAGAGATTTAAATATTCCTATGAAATATCAAAATGTGTGACCATAACAAGCAACAATAACAGTTATATCAGCGTTTTTTCCATAACTTAAACACTCGCTCGACGTCATTATTTTTTCCTTAATAAATTGACAACATTTATAAAATATTATAATATATTTTAATTGAAAATATTTGATATAGTTATAATAAAACAGGTTTAAATATAATTTTATTTAAATATATTTACTAAACTTATTATGCACATAAATGGATTGTGCATAATCCAGTAACATGTACCTACATAATCAATATGTATAATTAAATTAATTCAAATAGAGCTGTACCTACTCAATAAATACATCATAAATAGGGATATGTTTCAATAAATGAAATCATGATGAAAGTTAGATTAATATGACGTATCATTCGCCACCGTTATTCACACAACTCAATGAAATCCGTGCCGTATTAACGGATCTGTCAAGATATTGCATCAGTCACGATCTGAATCCAAATCGACCCCTAACTATCAGGCAATAAAGTCCAATATCGCTTTTACACGACTTTTCATACCAGGGCTCTATTACGGATTCCCTTGGTGGCCACAAGGCCTGCTCCGCAGTGGGGCGTATGTAGGACGCAGACGCGACGTTGAGCAATTTCCGTACTAAACCAATATTTTCCCTAGAAAATCTCTCCTAAATATGTCGAAATCGAAAGTTAGAGAAGTTGTACAAACATTCAGAATTTTCAAGGATAACTTTCGTTGGGAAACCTAGACATACAGACCAGACCGTATAAAATTGTTAACTCGGAAATTTTGCAACGTCATTGGTTTTATGTTGAACCTATTTGGAATTTCCAGTGTCGAAAAAATTTTCAATCTAAGTATGTAAAATAATTAGATTGTTATAACTTTTACAAAATTTAAAGGAGGGTTTTCTCGATTTATTAAGCTACACTTCACAGAAGTACTCGCGAACCTTAAGCATTGAGATGATTCTTAGGACAACAAGAAAAATCATATTCTTGGTTAAAAATTAAAGTTGTATTATATTGCTTAAACTGACAACGTTGCTATTCTTCTAAATGCCTTTCAAAGAATCTAGACTTCAAATTCTTCTACCCATCCGTGTTTCCCACTTAGTATCAACGCTATAAGTATGTTTTAAGAAAATGCAATTCTCCTATAATTAATGGATTTTTTCTTATCACTAAGAATTTTACAATGATAATGAAAGTAATCTACCGTTTAATATCTTGCTTCCTTGTCAAACAACGTTGACCAGCATTTCCGTTTTCCGGTACAATATTTTATGATATTTCCTATATAAAGGTATGAACAACTCGTGCGAACTAATGATATTACACATAACATTTCCAAATAGTGTTAAAAATCCGTATTCAAATCTCCAAATTGATAAAATATTTATTTTATCACAATTATGTTCTTATGTCACCCTTACCATATTATTATTTTTATTAAAAACATGTATACCTATGAGAAGTCTGTTTTAAAAATTTTGTATCTAACTTTTATTAATAGTGTTCTTACTTCGTAAGTGTTCTACTCATAAGAAATCGGAAAAGACGTCTAATAAATTCTTCAACATTTTAGTAATATGTCATTCGATAAATAAATACACCCAACAGTCACATACATAGTCCTGACCCCAAACTAAGATCGAATCTTGTGTCGTGGATATCAAATCATACGAGAGACTTTCGGTCTCACTAACACCCAGACCCGAAACAAATACTTGTGGATCACACAATTATTTGTTTCGGTGCAGGAACCGAACTCGCCGCCTCACGTTTCTCAGCCGGCGTCTAACCAACTACGCCACGGAGGCTGTCAAGTCATTAGCATTCGGTATGGTCTGCTACGCACGGTACTACAGCAAGTATTATAATACCTTAGCAAAGCTACTATACGGCTCCAAATAGTATAATCAGTGCTATTAACATTGACTATGATTGGTGAATGGTGGTAGGCGTTTATCCCTAGAGATTCGAAACCCGCCTGCTTAATATCTTCGTACTTCGTTGTAGGATTATACGAAGAAGTGTAACAATCGACGATGTGTCTTGTTTCTGCCCTTTCAGTTCGCTACAAAACAAGTTCTGATAAACATAATTGTTATTTAGCTCGTGCATTCATTGTCATTCCATTCGTGACTCCGCGGTTAATACTATCAGAAAACGTGAGTTCTGTTCCGGTGTGACGAATCCTTACATAATTATGGGTCTTTGTCTTGTGTTATTCAATTGTTGTAACATGTGTCAGTCATGTTTTTTTGTTATACTCGTATCATAATTGAGGCTGTGACTTCAATAAATAAATAAATACACCCAACAGTCACATACATAGTCCTGACGGCTGACACCACACTAATATCGATTCTTGTGTCGTGGGTATCGGGAACTACTAAACACTTTTCGGTCTCACAAATTACACCCAGAACCGAAATAAATATTGTGGTTCACACAAACATTTGTCTCGGTGCGGGAATCGAACCCGCAGCATCTCGTTTCACAGCCGGTGTCTAACCAACAGCGCCAAAGAGGGTCGTTTATTAAATATTTTATTGGCGTTTATTTATTGATTTTTTCTAATCCTACACTTGTCTCACTATCACTGACTGCATCGTCGTGTACGGTGCTCGCTTTTCGGTTGGATGCGATTCTATCAATAGCTTCTGACTGTCCGGTAATATCATTCACCAAACGGAAGCTGTTCCTTCATCTCGGTTTTGTGACAGATGTGATAGAGGCCCCACCCTGGTCGAATCAACCCATCATTAGTTCTAAAGTTTTATCAAACTAAAGGACGGCACTGCGACTTCTAAAAATTAATTTATCGTCATTTTTGTTTCCTTGTTGAGTTTGTCTGTTATATATTTTATTTTTATTAATATTTGTTTCGTTGTTTACTGTACCTTGACTACAATGACACGGAGTTTATTTTTTCATGTTTGTATTTGTTTATCGATTATGCTCTTTTTCGGACGTAAATGTATAATATGACAGTTTTGTATGTATAATAGAAATCACCGTCATATCATATATTTTTCAAATGGTAATTGGTATTACAAGCTACGGAAATCTAGCAGTAATAATGACGATACCAGATTTATATGTTCCGTTTATTGGGGTTATCCTTACGTAGTGTTTTACTATGAGGAAACTGGAAATGTTTTATTATTAACAATATTACGCCATAGTAACGAATGGTTCACGTAATTTTAATTGATTAATAATATTTGACAGTTACCTGTTTTATAATTGGCATAACAGGAGTTAAGATTGAGACTGGCTCGTCTCGTACGCGTTTTTGTCGGGTTAATATGTAAATATTATGAACCAATATTTAGTTGCCTTGTGTCTGTAACCACTAAAACTACCACCTGGCTTCGTTTTCGGTCGCCGTCTTGATGTACCCCGGTATAGTATACTCAAATAAAGTTGCATATTTTCACGCAGATTTTGTACATTAAAATTTAGAAGTAGTCTGTAGAAGACTTTGCCTTAGCCTACGTAATTACGTCCGAATTACTAGACTTCGAATACCTTCTGAATTGTAGTACAGTTGGTACTCTCTCTTCTCATTGGGGCCTACATTCAGCAGTGCACTCCCTGTAGCTGAAGAGAGAGAGGCAGAGAAAGCACTCTAATACCTGTAGAAACCGTATGTGATTGTTGAGTATCAATAAACTAGTTGACTAGGTTAACAATCATCATCATCAGTCACAGGAAAACCACTGCTGAACTAAGGACAGTCCAAGGGTTCTTCAGCCACTGGTTGAAAGCTGCGTGGATCTAAGGATGTCTGTCTAATAACTTTGATTAGACCGTAACGTAACTAAGAAAATCTGAAGATCGAATCGTAGACCTACTCTACATAAAATAGCCTATATTTTATAATTTCCCAACAGCCCGTATAGATACAGCCTTGATCTAGTTTTATACTCTTATTATCTGGAACGGCTTAAGCCCCTATGTGTCCAGCGGGTGAAGGCCGTCGTCTGATGTTATTTTTGAATCACAAAATAAAAATAAAAGCCTAGATATGGATGCCCTTGTTCGGTTAAACCTGGATATTTTTAATGGAAAGCAAATATCCCGATCTTTTCTTAGTCTGATCAAAAGGAATGAAGATAAGGTAATTTATGACACGCTTGCGTAATATATTTTGTATATTACTTCCTAGATTTTTTAAAAACATATTTCTGCGTCCTTCGTTATTTCCGATGTATATATTTTGATTTCCTATAGCATAAACACAGGGTATAATTAGTTTTTAAACCTGTGAAAATACGGCATACACTATCTGCATTACTAAGATAGAAAGGGACACAAAAGGATTTTCTCTAAAACAAAAAAAAAACAATATCTGATTCAAAACAGCTTTTTGCTTTAGTCCACCATTATAAACCAAACCTTAGAGGTCTGCTGAATTGTTTAAAAATGTAAGATTTTTTCGACACCTACCGCTCCCATAGCCTTTAACATCAATCAACGGTTTATGGTCCTTCCGAGCCATTTTTTTAAGACTATCACAAAAGTTCTTTACCCAAACAGTTCTCCGTTTAAACCACAACCAATATTAATCCATCCGTCTCCCCACAGTTGGAGTTCCGTGGCTCCCTAGTGCAGCAGTTGCGCGACGTGTCGAAGAAGCTGGGCCTGACCATCGCGACCCTGCACTCTGCTGTCGCCCTGCTCGACTTGTTCATGGACGCCCATAGACTGCGAGCTGACAGGCTTACACATGTGGCCCTGGCTTGTCTTAGTCTTGCTGGTGAGTTGATACACCATAAATAACCATAATTGTAGCCAGAGTAACTACTGGACATATCGAGACTTAACATCTTATGTCTCAGGATGGCGAGCGCAGTGGAATGCCAAGCAATGCCTTGTAACTCATGGTGTTGTTTGGTTTTGCTACTGTCCATGAGCGGTCGTATCGCTTACCATCAGGCGAATGACAGGCTCGTCTCGTCATTCATAGCAATAAAAAAAAAAAAAAACACCTAGAAGATACAAGCTCTATCTACTAAGATATCGCTCCTACCTTCGAGGCGTTAAAATAGTAATGTCAGTTTTTTGTTTTTTTTTTCTAGTACAGGGCATATCGAGATACTTATTGTCTGATTATGATTTATTTCTCCTGTGTTCTGTCAGTATCATGCTGTTCTATGTTTATTCATACTGGCACCAAAATGAAAGTTAATTTTTAGGCTTAATGTTGAGGAACTGAAAAGTTTTTCCAGTTTTTAATTTCTACAACACAAGGAATGTATCACGGTATGGGGTCATATGTGTGTATCTTCTGAGTAGTAATTAGTTTCGGTGTATTAATTAATTCAAACGGGTTATTTAACATCGTTAGTATTGAATAAATAGCTAAATAAACATTCAAGCACTAGATAAACAATGATGTACGACAGTGATATTTTTCTGATTGGACCGACTCTAGAGTCTTATAAAGTTATGTCTAGTGCCATTTTCTACACACCTACATTGATAAGTTCAAGGAGTAATCTACATACAATAAACCAGACGGTGTGGGATTCCTTGCCAAATAAGTGTAAACCGTTAGATCATTCATACAATCTATTTACAATTGACATTAATAATTTTGGTGTTAGTGGGTTCTTACTGACCTATACTATTTAAATAAGTAAATGTTTCAATATGATGTCATTATGTAAATTTGAATAAAACACTGAAACAATAACTCATATAGCCCAAATTTTGGACAGGTAGCCAAGTATATAAAAGTTGACTTGAACGAATGTGAAATGCTGTGAAAGATTAGATTCTAGATTGACTCAAGTTGGAAAATTTCGAGTGCGCGTATTTTTCCATCAAATGACACAATTTATCTCGAATTGATTACCTGAAATAGAAGGGGGAAATTCTAAATTCAACATAAATCCTTTTTACACATTCCATCACCTAACAAACCCAATTTGTTACAGCAAAAAGCGAGGAGAAGTTCAGTAGAGCGCCCACACTAAAGACCTTGGCCAAGATCAGCGGTGTCCAGCTATGCGGCAAGACTTTCAGGCAGCTAGAATGGATGGTGGGCCAGCACGTACGATGGAGGTTGTTAGCACCCACACCAGTGACCTTTGCAGCGCTTCTGGCGCGGTACGTGGTCACTGATGCTGATCTCACCACTAGACATCCCAAGTTTGTGCGGCGCTTTAAAAGAGACGGGGCGAAGATGCTCGAGGCATACCTGGATTTGACGCTGTCTGGTGAGTGTTGTTTTTTTAATTAGTTTAGATTCGTATTTTCAATGCTTTATATAACTTCATTGATGCAAAATCTTTATTTTTAGTTTCGATACAATGATAAATTTATCTCTAATAATATAGATAGAAAGTTTACTTTGTTTGTTTTTACATATAACAATTTTAAGTAGAAAACAAAATCATAAAATGTATGTAAAATACCTGTACGATTTTTAAATTCTAGTACGCAATTGCATTGGTAATACTTTTTGCTAATACTTTTTAATTTCGAAAGTAGAAGCGTGAAACACGAATAAGTAAAGAACTGTTTACCATTCTAATTGATGATAAGCCATTACAAATGAAAAGTTATTTATTTTAATTTATTTATCTTCTTTATTTTACACAAAATTAAACAATAGGTATATAGAGACAACAAAACAACAAAGTACAAATGGCGGTCTTATCGCACTAAGGCAATCTCTACCAGACAACCATTGGATGGATTTATGAGAAGTAGAAAGAAAGGGCAGTGTATAATAAACACAATAAAAGTTCAAATCAATAATACTATTTATACATAAATACACAAAAAAATGGACTGCCTCGGTGGCGTAGTTATGCTACGGTACGGTTACAAAGCTGAGGTCTCGGGTTCGAATCTCGGGTCGGGCAAAGTGATATTGGGCTTTTCTATTCATAATCAGCCCAGAGTTAGGAATTTGTGCCCACTATGGTGATAGGCTCGTCACTTATTACATCATGGGACGGAACATACAAGGCGAAATGTTGGTATCCTGGTGGCGCCTCTGCCTACCCCTTCTGGGATAAAGGCGTGAGTTTATGTATGAATGTATGTACACAAAAATTACATAAGTAATGTATATAAACATACATAAATACATTAAATGCCAGCCTCCGTGGCGCAGTTGATTAGACGCCGGCTGTGAAACGACAGGCCGCGGGTTCGATCCCCGCACCGAAACAAATATTTGTGTGAACCACAGGTATTTGTTTCGGGTCTGGGTGTTTGTGAGACCGAAAAGTCTCTCGTAGTTTCTGATACCCACGACACAAGACTCGATCTTAGTGTGGGGTCAGGACTATGTATGTGACTGTTGGGTGTATTTATTTTTTTATTTATTTATACATGAATACAAGAAAACTACATAAGTAATGCATATACATACATATATACATACATAAACTCATGCCTGTATCCGAGAAGGGGTAGGCAGAGGCGCCACCAGGACACCCACATTTCGCCTTGTACGTTCCGTCCCATGATGTGATAGGAGGCGAGCCTATTGCCATATAAACATACATAAATACATTAAATGTTGAAAATGTTGTTGTATCCTCTGTAAATGTTAGTAAGTTGCATAGTATGTAAGTACCGGCACAATTGCAGACGTGCGGCTGAAGGTGGTGGAGTGCGTGGAGGTGGGGTGCGCGTGCGTGGCGTGCGCGCGCGCGGAGCTGGGGCTGTGCGCGTGGCCGGCGTGGCTGGCGAACGCCGCGGGCCGCCAGCGCGCCGCCGTCGCGCCCATCGCCCGCCTGCTGCAGAGGTACATTCCACTAGCTATGTGTAACCAGCGCGCTAAGGAGTAATAGACGCTCCTTAGGGAGTACGTTAGCTTTTGAGAATCGACATTTGAGAAACCAAATCGATTCTATTATTTGTAAAATTTATGTAGACATTTGAAAAAATTAAAAAAATATTTATATACTAGAAATATAAAACATTTGAGACCTTACCCAATTAAGTTATTTCATTTTATTATAGACAATTTAAATGTAATTAATATGTTGATCAATGATGAATTAAACTTCATATGATGCATAATGAGGCGTCAATTGGCTTATATATAACTATAAATAATACATAAAATGATGACAAAAAGGCCGAAAATACGCTCAAAATAGAGCATTTGAGGTCGATATCCCCTAGGGTTGATGTCCCTCTCACAATGGTTATATCACCGAAGCGACTATACTGACCTCTAACTACCTCGCCAAACTTGCATATACAACCTAGTTCATATTTAAAAAGATTGTTTTTACTTATTAACAGGATGATGCAAATTCTCAAGTCACGCGACGCATCCACGGAATCTGAAGTAGATCAAGGATACAGTAGTGCCAGAACATCACCAAATCTGACACCCTGTACCTCTCCAACTCTCCACGTCTCACCAGCGTCCAGCACATCGAGCCATTCTTCTAGAAACGTCGACGCCTACCGCCAACGACCAATAGAGAGGCCAGAAAGTACGTACTCGATACTAGACTTGGATGAATCGAACCTTCCAAGCGTGAATATACAAGACTACTTTAGGTTACCGACTGTAGACCCGTTGCAAAGGGTGAACAACGCCGTAGAGTACAGATATTGCCGGTCTCGCAGACTTATCGATGCTAGTGTCGACTCTGTGCCATCGACAAGTATGGCGGTGAAGAGGGGTTTAGAGTCTAGTGCTGAGCTAGAGAGAAAAAGGTATCGATTAACCACGCAGATGTCCCAAGTAGTACTTTGATTGTCTAGTCGGTGTCGCATTCGTGGATTCACTGTTCCCTTGGGCGTAAAAACCGTCCTAGGTTCGATATACAAGAATTTTGAAATTTGGTTAATTCGGAAAGGCGGTAAGCGTGCGTTGCGCTCGTTAGTGCCGAGGTTATTCTATTATAAATGGGAATGTATGCTGCTAATTATTTTGCAGTACTGTTTAATTGATAGCTCTGCGCTTAATCAGGTTTATAAAACGGCGATAAAAGATTTATCGATTATAAAAATAACTGCGATTTAAATTCGATTACTCCATTGCCCATAAACAATCGCTTACAGCCTTATGTTTAACAGGTAATAAAATATATGAATATCCACGAATGTAGACACAGCTTGTGTGCACTTTAAACGATGATAAATTTATGGTATTCTGCTTAATCATTTGTCGCCTCGTGCGAAGTGTACACTGTATTTTAGGCTACTATAAAATTCCATTGTTAAGATACGCAATTTTATTGCGTAGCGATGAAAGTTATGCTTTATATCGCATATGTACGTGTGTAAGAAAGAACTGTGTAATAGTTAAAAAGCTGTATTTTTCATTCATATTGTACCTCTTTCTTACATTTATTAATCTCCTAATGCTATCGATAAATAACATACAATCCACACTGGCTGTGGTTTCATAGTTTCTAGTAATTTTTTTGCCCACACAATATCAAATGTGGGTTATGCTTGCCATTGCTGTACTTATTTAATTGCATTTCATTGACATATCGATATTCGACAACATTCTTCGATTAATTCATAATAAAACGATATAAAAACTAAATAAAAAGTGATACATCGAAGATGTAATGTTCTTTCTTGCACACAATGTAATAATTTGTAGCAATAAACAATCGAGAGGTCGATAAGTTATGACTGGCTGTGCACGTTTAATATTCGTTAAACGAAATACGAGTAAAGTTCAATATTTATTGATTATCATAGGTGACATCTCGATTGTCTATTTTATACATTAGATATAGTTAGTTAACAAATTCATGGGGTCGAATTCGCAGGTCGAGTCTCGAATTTGTGCGACGTTCATTGACAGCTGTGCTCTGTGGAATTGACCTCGTAGCTATATTATTAAAATTGATGACGTATGGACATACATGTGACCTCTCCTGTATTTTATCGATTCAAATTATCGATAATTTGTCGGGTATCGATAATCGATTGTATTGGTCGCAAGCTATCCGAATTTCCATGTTAATCTTTTGTCGTTTTAAATTTAATTTTGAGGTTAATTTCCTTTTCAGATAAAGATATAGCAATGTAGATATTTTAGCAAAAGTTATCAGGCTTAATCAGTATTATAAACTAGACCCAAAAATATCGAAAAGTCTTGATAATTTTTGTGTTATTTCATCTCGAAATTCAACTTGTATATCATATTACTATTTTATTCTTCCCTATAATATTTTTTGTTTGACAAGTTAATTGTGCCTGAATATAAAATTCTTGATAATGAATACAGGAGAGTGTTTCACGTTTGCGTTCACTCGTTCGATGACTGCCTTGAAAAGGATGACAGTGATTGCCAAAGCTAGTTTTGACGATCATTAATTTCCTCGTGCGTTAGATAGTATTTTTTTTTACTTTATGTTTGTTAAGGCGACTCTGAAATACAATTTTTTACGGTTTTCTTAAATATCTGATTCTTTTTGTCGATGTTTTTACTAAATCGAAATGGTCTACTTTGAATTTCTGTAATTATTTTTATGCCTCGTATTCCTTGTTCCACCACGTCTATTAAATTATTTATAAGACCCCCTAAAAACCTGACAGAATAATGTCGCCTTAACAATTTAGATATAATTTTTAGAAAAACTTTGTACGGAATGACGATTACGCTGGATTATGTCGACTGTTCGCATGTCGTTATTCGATTTTGTTTCTTAATGAAAAATGCTGTTTATATCGATTTTGGTTGTGATTTCAATCGATTTAATTTATTGTATGTTTAAATGCAAATCTTTATTAGTAAACGTTGTTTTTCGATATTTTCAAACTGTTAATCTCATTTTGTTAAATTCCTTCGAGCCAACTGTGTTAGGACGGTTTAAATTTCACGATTTAAATATTCAAAGCAAAATATTGCCGATTTCTAAAACCTATACCAATTGGTAAATCTTTTTACTCTGAAGATCACCTATGGTCTCGCCCATCATTCCGTAAGGTAATCTTTTTTTTACATCCAACCTCATTTGTTATTGAAATAAAATCGGTAAATTTTTGTTCATTGTTTTTAATTACTTATGTACTTTCAAATACGTTAAAAAAAATTGTGTGTACGGTAACAGTACTTTCCATTTTATGTTATTGTTTTAATTACGAATATTGTCTATATTCGACGTTTGTAAAAGTTGACGCGTTATGGAATAGAATCTTTATTAACTTTATTGCTCACTTTATAGTTGAATATTAGGTGATTTTTAAAACTTATTATTTTATTAATGAATGGAAGATTCCGTTCCATTACCCGATGGCTCCCTGGCATCCAGTTAGAGAAAAGGAGGTGCAAGTGTCGATATCTTTGTGCATGTTACAAAATTATGCTTAAGGCTATATAAAAGAGAAAGCATAGTTTTATAGGCATTACTTTATATTCCCGTTACTTAAAAAGCTTTAATTATTTGCAACTTATAAATATATTTTGTTGAAGAAAACATGGGAGTCTTTTAAATCTTTTGTAACTCGAATTCATTTGTTTTTTTCTACCTCATAATTTATCGATATAAAATATGTTTCTTAGTTTCGTTTATAGATACAATTGTTTAGCCAAGCTATGTATACCGTATTTTATAAGTTACGAATATAATAGGTAAATTATTGTGTTTACTTAATAACTAGTAATTTTTCTCCTATGCTCTAAACTGGGTGTCTTTTTTTGTTATGGAAAGGTTGATAATGTCTCATTCAACCAAAATTACAAGTTACCATTTAATTTTCGAGTACGTTTTTGTCAAATTGTGAGCCAGTTTTAAAGTTTATTTTAAATTATAGGTATATTTATGTAGTTCCTTTGAAGTCGATAAAATGGCGGAACTTAAATTGCTTTTAGTCTCCGCTACAAAACAAATCTGCCTTATAATTATTCATATGTTCATTCTATTTTTTTATTCATGTTTTAAAATTGTTCAACAGCTAATGATATATTTTTTAATTACATATAGAAGTATAAATAAGTCTTGTATTAATGCATGTATCGTATTATTACAATTTCTCTGATAAATTCTTTTTTTTTTTTTCTACCACACTGGCCTCAATACCAGAATATACGATCGTATACATGTGTCAAGCAAAATTGCACTTAATTTTCAGTTGTGTTAGATTTAAATTTGTAATGTTATAAACATTGGAATAAAATGTAGAGTGTGTGAAGTGTGAAGACTGATGGCATTGGAAATGTTGCCAGAAATGGTGTTGGACTGAACTGAAAAATAATTTTGTACTCTGAAAATTTAATGATAAAGACGCATTATAAACCTTGAAATAAATATTTTACTTCTGTATTTGTGTGTTTTTTTACCTCTATGAAATGATTAACTTTCTGTGTCTGAAAGTTATGGCGATACTTACTTGTATGGTAAAGGTGTTTTAATAAAAAAAACTGCCTTTTGAATCGGTAAATCGATTATATTTGTTGTATTGCATAGTTTAAAATTCACAGAATAAGGTACCATTTAAATTGTTAAAATTCCACACAAACGCCATCTAGTGTAAATAGTTAATATCAATGTTAGACATTTTAGTAATATGATTCAAGAATAATCGATTATAATTACTGATTTCGCTGAGTCGATATTACAGATACAGACAATTTATCGTAAAACATATTTACTTATTTATTATATACACACATTATTTACACACACTTGGAAAGGAACTAAAATTTGTGCCTGCATTTAAAAGTAAGTGTGAGACTATGGTAGCCGATATACTGAAGTGTCGTCTGGAGAAAGCGTTGGCAGGCGTGGAGGCCGGCGCGGCGGGCGGCGGCGGCGGCGAGGCCGGCACTCGCAGTGTAGAGCACAGAGCCCTATCCCAGCACAACCAGCCAAGAACAACGGCAGGGCCAACGTACGAGTCACTGTAGCCACCTGCTCCCCTCGCGACCAGCGCGGTACTACCACCGTCGTGTCCGCTCTAGACCAGTAGCACGGATATTTGGCTCCAACGTACCCATAACTCGTCGTAAAGTTGTCGCAGTCAACCGCAGGTGGGTATCCGCAGCCCTTTATGTTCACAAACAATACAGCAGGACGCCAATCTTCCGTCTGGGCTTTGTATTTTACATGCAGTTGGATGCATTTGTAAGCGTCGCTGGTACAGCCTTCCCTACACGATGCCCACGTACAGTTGTCCAGGCCAAGACGATCGTCGCGTCTTTCCGTGACGCATTCAGCAGGCACGGGGTCGAAATCAGCTGCCAATGCACTTAAAGCGGGGTCTGCATACAGAGGCACCAGGAATAGTAGTGCTGAGCCTCCACCACCGAGCAACGACGCTAACGTTATAGTGATATATCGAGTTAACTTTGCCCGCGCTTCGCCCCTACGTCGTGATGGTCGTATGACCAGGCGTTCTGAACTTCCACCCCTCATTTTTGAAGCACTGCGTCAGCCCATGCTGAATAAATTTTTGTCTGAGAATGCTAGAGGCGCTACGCATGCGTTAATTTGGGGCATGCGTGGTTATGTTTCTATAAAATATGAACCTTCTAGAAAAATTAGAATTTCTCCATTGTAATACATGAAATAGTTAATTAATTAAGGTATATTTCCTTTTTTGCATATGCATTAAAACACTGGTAAGCAGCTATTTAGAGTTTAAGTTTGAGTAGCGAACAAAAATGGAGGAAAACATATTAAGATATGTTATCTACCTGGAATCATCCGTGGAACATAAATATGTTACACGGATGCAGAGAGCTTTTAATTAATGTAGAAAAGTAATTGCTGGCCTTAAGAAAATGGCATCATTTACGGTAGAATCTAGTAGAGCAGTTTCATAAGAAAAAAATCAGAAAAAGCAGTGATATGACAAACTGTATATAGTCGATTATCATGACATTTAGTAGTGTACAACTCTAATAAAATCGTGAGCTGCAAGTTAAATAATAGGTACATCCCTATTCTCCCAGTCAATAAAAAAAGAATAGTGCAGCCTTGTGATCCACGTCTTTGAAATATTGAAAAAATCGGTGTTTTCAAAACATTTATTAAATAAAACAACATATTGTAGGTATGTCTGTAACGTTATTCCGACTATTTGTTAGTAAATTGAGACAGAATTTGCCGAGGCATCCTGTTAGAACAGGTAAATTACACGAATTAAAAAGTAGAATCTTTGACCATCTTCATGATTTTGTACTGAACCTAACAATGTTCACGTTTATTTTTCATGATTCAGTTGCTTTATGAAGCTCATTGTATATAATATAAAGAATATATTTAGTTATTTAATTAATTTCAATTTATTTGCTGTAACCTCATTGATTGTTTACTAGTAAACATAACATCAATCAGTACTACAAACTACAACAAATATTTTTTTTTATTCATATCTATTTATGTAGATATGGTGTTAAAACTAAAAGCAGAAATTATCATAATAAATCTTCTCTTAGCTGCACATTAAAAACTGTTAGCTGCAAATTAAACAAGTAATAACCTCAAAAATCTTAGGTTACCTTGGAAAATAATAACAAAAAGTAAATTATTTAATTTTTTGTCTGGTGCAAAGTTTATTCAATATTAAATTAATGAATTAGTTTTGTTAAAATTTATATACGGACTACCTTTAAAATAGGTTTTTTCAATGTTTATTAGTGTAACATCAATCTATGTGAAGCTCTAAAGATGAGTAAATAAAATAAAACATTATAAAAATATATTTCAAAATTAGAAAAGCACAAAGACCCAATTGTCCAAAGTAACTATTGTTTATTGTCAAAAAACATACCTAATTTATATTAATCTTTCAGTATTACCAACACGTACCATAACTGCCATGGACGCAGCGGTAGAAACCAAGGAGGCCGAAGACAAACAGGCGGAAATAGTCCAAAGTAAGAAAGCGACTAGGTACAACAAGAGGTACATGAAACGACGGTGGGACGAAGAGAAGAAATCAGAAGGAGAGTCTGCTGAAAAGAAACCGTATGAACGGATAAAGAGGAAAAAAATGGCAATGCTGCTTGGCTATTGTGGTGTTGACTATTATGGTATGCAGAGGTGAGAATTGACACATATGTGTATATGTATTATTTAGTTAAAGTTATTTTTTTATATGCTGAAAAATGGCATATTCTTACTACAAAGTACAAGTTAGTTAAGAGCACTAAGCTTATACAGGCTCTTTTTGATGATAACTATTATGCAGTTATAAAATAAAATGTGTACTGTTTTAAATACAATGTTTTAAAAAGTACTTAAATTTTAGATTGTAATAATTTTATCCAATTGAGCATTCTTGTGGCAGAAAATTATTTATTTAAATTGAAATTATGATGCAATAAATGGTATACAAAAATGCTTATGTTCCAAAGATAGTTTCACAATGGTTGCTTATTTAATTTATTTATTACTAGTGTAGAGTTTAACACATTTTCTTGTAAAAACATTTCTTGCTGCATTTAACTGTAATGCCTCATTTTACAGGAATCCAGGAGTAAGGACGATAGAAGAAGACTTACTAAAGGCTTTATTAGAAGCAAAGTATATAAAGGAGGAAGATTTTAATACCGCACAAAACACACAGTTCCAAAGGAGCTCTCGGACAGATAAAGGAGTATCCGCAGCCAGACAGGTTGTGTCACTTAAATTACGTTAGTATTTATATACAGTTCTTTTTACTACGAAATTATATGAAATATTTTATTTTATATGTATAAAACAATTAATGTTATAAAATTTTGTTAATTTATTGAAGGTTGTTCAGTTTCTTAGCAAAGGTCAGTAATATTTTTTAGTACTTGAATAATACAATAATAATACATTGACTGCCTCGGTGGCGTGGTTGTGCTGCGGTACGACTACAAAGCTGAGGTCTCGGGTTCGAATCCCGGGTCGGGCAAAGTGATGTGGTTTTTTCTATTCATAATCAGCCTGGAGTCAGGAATTTGTGACCGATATGGCGATGGGCTCGCCCCCTATCACATCATGGGACGGAACATACAAGGCGAAATGTGGGTGTCCTGGGGGCGCCTCTACTTACCCCATCTGGGATAAAGGCGTGAGTTTATGTATGTATGGATAATACAAATGAAGTCATAGTAAGATATAATACTAAATTATTTTGTTTAGTATATTAGAAGACATAATTTATCAATAACTACATAATAAGTGTTTGAAACATAACTGTGTATATAGGTATTTCTTTTTCACTACCTAAACATTATTTTGAATTTACAGCATTAGAAGTCAATGTCGAAGAAATAAACAAAAGGTTACCGGACTGTATAAGAGTGTTTGGTGTGAAGCGAGTTACCAATAAATTCAATTCAAAATCGAAATGCAATGCACGGACGTACAGTTACACACTGCCTACCTATGCCTTCGAACCGAGTTTGGAAGACGAGGCGGCAAGAAAAGCGTACAGGATACCAAGTGAAAAGCTGGAGAAAGTGAATAGTCTACTAGGTGTATACAAGGGGACAAAGAGCTACCACAATTTCACAGAGAAAAAGTGAGTATAATGACTTAAAATATTTGACGTCTCTTTGTATATATTTTTTCATATTTATTGTGTAACTAGTTCTAGATAAATATTGCAATTGCTTAAAGAGGAACATTTTAATTCACCTAAGAGGCACATACATGGTTTTTTATATTGTGATAAATGGCGAGACGAGCATGCCATTCGCCTGATTGTAAGCAATACAACTGCTCAGGGACAGCAAAAAACCAAACAACACCATGAATTACAAAACAATACTTGGCATTCTTGAGACGAGTAGTTACTCTGGCTACAATGCCCTTCAAACTGGAACAGAACAGTGCATTTACACTACTGTTTGGCGGGAAAAATAGACATTGCGGTCTACATGGACACAAACATGGTTTTTTATTGAGAAAAGAGAGTGCTCAGTAGATCATGAGATATGTAACATCTTGATTTCATTTTCAGGCATTTCCAAGATCCATCAGCTTCGCGATACATGATGAATTTCAGTGTGGACAGAGTGTTTGTGCATTCTGACATGGAGTTTGCTGTACTGATAGTAAAGGTATGTATTCTTAAGTTGTTACATACATACATACTTAAACTGACGCGTTTTTTCCTAGAAGAGGCAGACAGAGGTGCTACCAGGACACCCACATTTCGCCTTGTATGTTCCGTCCCACGATGTGATAGGGGGCGACCCTATCGCCATATCGGGCACAAATTCCTGACTCCGGGCTGATATTAAATAGAAAAATCCAATATCACTGCCCGACCCGGGATTCGAACCCGAGACCTCAGTTTTGTAATCGCATCATAGTACAACTACGCCACCAAGGCAGTCTTAAGTTATTGTTTACGATAAACATTTTTATTCATACATTTGATATACTACATATTACTTTACATATTGACTGCAGCGCTAAAACAACGAATTATCTATAATTTCGGCTTAAGCGTATTATGTATGCAAATATAACGCCGAGCGTATGACAACCGCACACACATAGCGCTCAAAAAATAACGTATGGATGAGACATAAGAATTTATAATTCTGTATAATATACTTATTAACAGTCCAAAAATCTAACTATAGTAAAGTCTAATTTTAGTACATTTTTACTTCAAGGGTCAAAGCTTCATGCTGCATCAGATCCGGAAGATGGTGGGACTCGTGATTGGCATTATACGCGGTTACACAGATGAGTCAATCATGTCGAAAGTATTTGGAAAGGAAAAAGTCATGATACCAACCGCTCCAGGTCTTGGGTTGGTTTTGGAGAAGGTTTGTCAATATTTTATTTTGACCTTGCAACAACAATGGCATATAGTTTTAATCCCCGCATCCGACAGATTTTGACGACAAATCAGTCGTAGGAAACTGATCTAATGAAGCTTTAGAATATAGCCTAATGGTTCGTACTTTGTATTTTCAAAACATCCAGATCGGCGTCAAAAAACATTAGTTTAGGATTAGAGGAGGCCTATGTCCAGCAGTGGATAAGTATAGGCTGATGACGATGATGATGATGATGATGACCTGATTCGGAGCTAAAGTTTTAACTTGCCTACTGCACCGCAGAGGCTATTTTCAATTCAGTGACATAATATATCTTAGGCATTGCAATGTCTACTACTTAAGGCCTTGTCTTCAGAATGTTAGATAATATATCCCTTATGATGGCGCTTAAATAATCCAAATATGTGTTCCACAGGTTCATTACGACATATACGACGCTAAATTCAAATCCACTCATGATACATTGACATGGGATGATCAAGAAGATACAATACAACAGTTCAAACTTGAGTACATATACCCTAACATTGTGAAAGGAGAATTAGACGGAAACAACATGGGCGCGTGGTTAGAGAAACTAAAAATACATTCTTACGAACCATCTGATGATGCGCCGGCAAAGGAAACGGAAGAAGGAGGTGATGACGATGACGATGACGACGGAAATGACGAAAATGATGATGATGATGATGATATTGAAGATAAGGACAAAAATGGACATGTTAAACCAACAGATACTTCTAATCAAGTTAAATCAGATGAGAAAGCCATGGCAGTTGATGTTAGTGATACAAAATCAGATGATCAAGTGAAAGCTGTTGAACCAGTTGATGTGTCGTCAAATAATCCAGAAAAAATAGATACTAGTGATAAAATAAATGAACAAATCACTACGGTAGATTCCACTAAGTCTGTAGAAACGAAATTGGATTCAAAAGAAACTTGAATTAGTTGAATTGAAAGTGATGTGAATGGTGAAAATAATGTAGAAAACTTTGCATGAGTGTAAATTGGATGTCATTCTTATATTATGTATGTGACATAAGCTATAATCCTTTGTATAAAATTGAGACTATTAAACAGGGTATTCTTTTAATTCCACACTTTAATCTCGCGACTGTAACACTAAAGGGGTAAGCAGAAGATTCACCAATACCACTCAGAGTAAAATTGATAAATATGTATATTAAAAAGAAACACATGTTGCTTGCGATCATGACATAAGTTTTAAAGGGATTTTTCTGCCTTTGTTAATTTTACTGCCAGCTGCACTAAATAAATAGACATATACTTAATAACATAAATACGTATATGGACAGGGCGAAGAGCGCGTAAAGTGTTCCGACGTAAGTGGTGCGTGCAGCGCTCCAGTGGATCTCCAGTGGAGCGTTACGATTTTGAAAATCCTTTTTTATATTATGACAGAAAGTTTGATACTAAAGAAAGTTATTATCACCATTGAGACAAAATATATTACAATAAGTTAAATGTAAATAAAATGTGTATGGCAAATATATGACCTACAAACCTTTGGCATAAAACATTTTAAGCAAAATATATTTACCATTACCAGTTACTAATTTACAATTGGGGTAGACGTGTTCTCGAGTGGAGACCGCGCCTCGGCAAACGTAGTGTAGGACGCCCTCCAACCAGCAGGTGGAGCGACGAATTTCGTGGGGTGGCTGGTAGCGGTTGGCGACGATGGGCTGAAGATCGAGCCCAGTGGCGTGCTATGGGAGAGGCCTATGTCCAGCAGTGGACGCAGAAGGGCTGATGATGATGATGATAAAGAATTTACAATAACTATTCATAAAGAAACGTATAGAAAAATATGAATTGAAATATAAAATCTACCAATACATAAAAGTAAGTTTATACAATATGAATTCGATTAAAAACTTTTAAATCTAGGAAATAAAACTATCCTTTGATCGTGCCGCCGGCGCCGTCGCAAGCGCAAGTTCAAAGCACTACAAAGCGTCCCGCTGGCGCGGCGCCGCACCGTCTCACGAGATGTCGCCACTCGCCAGTTGTGTGAAAATCGGCACTGTGTGGTGACGCACTATAGTCTTTTCGCGAAAAAAATAGTGATTATTTGAACTTTGAACACCAGGCTATGGTGAAATGTTCTGTCCGATCCAACGAAAACAATTTTTTTATGAAAATGAAAATCTACAGTGTGAGCAGGACTGGAATCGTTAATCCACGAGCCCCCAGCACACTGCACAGGACTCATTTCAACAACTTTCAACGGTTGCTCGACCATGGACGATTCAGACTTCCTAATCATACTAGAATCCGTAGCCGCTCACCACTACTCTTTATTTTGGAAACCCTTGGACTTTTTCGAAAAAGATCCAAGAAGATGTAGGTACTCGAAAAGCTCGAATCGGTCCAGAATGGATTCCGGATTGTCTCACAGGATTCATGTATCTAAATATCATACGTTAATTTAAATAAACGGGTGAGGCTGTGCTTGGAATGAAATAGTGGAAACTTTGAACACCTGGCTTCTGCAACATCGCTTAAAGGTATTTACTTTCACTTTAAATAAATATTAATCATTACAATTTGTAACTAAATAGATTTATTGAAAACGCTTATGATACTGAATTATGATAATTATGTTATGAAAATAATAACTTCGGTTAAAAAGCAAAGATCTAGCAAACAACAACTAAGTACATCTGCTTACATGGTCTTAAGCCTGTTACATGTATAATCCTGAATGAATTCAAATCATTTATACGGTAATATTAAGAGTAATAACAAAGATGAATATGTGCAAACAAGGTTCAAAGTCGCTAGTCATCTGTAGTGTAGCGTGGCTCACACGCGCGCGGCCGTTTATTGAGAGTAGGGATGAGATAATATACAAGTGCAAATTAAGTACCAGGGTTTTTAAATACGAGTACGTAACGTGAAATGACTAAGATCGAAAGCTCTGTTTTAAAATAATCGAAAGTGTTTTGTTAGTACGAGTCGGGGACCCACTCCCTTCGCGTCCTACCCGTTAACACGCCGTTCGACGCGACGTATGGCATTAATTTCAGACTTGCAAGTATTTTCTGGTCGTACCGGGTCCAGGACGCTGTACTTCGAAGTACGAAGTGAAAACCTGGTATCGTAAATACGTCTCAGCTTTTAATTGATTGGCACCTTTCACTTTTATGTGTAGGGTACTAGGTGTTGGAGATATCTTGAACTATTGTAAATGTTGTAGTATTCAATGATAAATCTTGTAATATAATGTTAATTTCTCATACGTCCAATAGGCAATTTTTGTGGCACAAGCGATTGCATCCAGTATAATTATATGTTTCATAACATGCTACTTCAACAATTAACAGTTCTATTGATAGGAGATAGGCCATAATCTGCACTTAAAATTAAAAAAACAATTATTCCTTCAACATTTCCTTTAATAGAAAGTTGACACAATACATGATTCATTAACAAATGCGCATTGTATACAATTATTTAATTAAATTACGATTCAGCTTCAAGACTTGCAATTGCCATTTGTAAAGCTCCTTCCTTGGTCTCGTTGCCTCCAATGAAACCGGTGCTGTGACAAAATATGCAGCCAGGTATACCTGCTATATCACTTAATACTTCATCTCTGACACCCCACCATTTCTTGTTCAATGGTTTCCTGAAAAAAAAAGCCTTTGTTTTTAACTACATATTTGAGAATCTTCAGTTGGGGACTTCTCTTTCAATAATCTAATATACTGGTCTTTTTGGATCAAATTCATGACTAATGATGCAAGATGAATAATTCTTAATTATGAAACCCATGTTTAATAGGTAAGTTATAAAAAATAAATGAAGTTTTAACATCAAGCAATGTACTTAATTGTGCTTCTAACATATAATCAGATGGTTGCATATGGCAGTACTTATATTCATTTATTATAAAATTTAAATCATTATTTATGTATGAAGTGACAATTCATAACACTTCTCATTTCACATACCTAGTGATAAAACTCGTAGGACTAACAGGCACTGCCTGAACTCTCCAAGACTTGGGTTTATCATTGAAAATCACATATTTCACTACATGTTTCATGTCCATCTCACTTTCCAAGTCAAACAGATGTTCCTTCCAAGGAAATCTTTCAGTAAACAATGCTATTTCTCCTGAGCTGTGTACCTTTGAAACATTTTCTAAACTCTGCCTAACATAATCTCTTGCTGGCAACCATACGCTGATGAAGTAACGGACTGTGTACAAAAACTCTTCACTGACTAAAGTCATAGCCTTTTGGAAGATTTCATCTATGTTGATTTCTTGTTTTGAGTTCCATTCTGGGTTGAGTCTACCAACTCTGTTACTTAAGTTAGTGCGTATTTTATATCTTGGCTCTTGATCAGTCATCGGAACTCCATTGTCAATAGCATCAATTTCTTCTATAAAATTTTCATAAACCTTTCTATAGACTAGTTTAAGGTTTTCTTCAGTAATAGGTGGATCTTTAGGAGCAAGTTGTTTTATAACTTCTTCTCCGTAGAATGTGTACACTAAGCCAGCAGAACTAAGTCTAAAAGAAATGAAAATGTTGTGATGGATAATGCAAAATATATAAATGGAGCATGTTAAAATTAGAATGGCAATTAATAAAATTCGTCTATAAGGTTTTATTTAGGTTACCCTAGAACTTTGACTCAATATCTGTATGTATGAAAGTCCAGTATCTAGAAAACCTCATTCTATAAATTATAATAAACATGTACTCTTACATAATTTTATATTTATCGCCTAGTTCAGGTTTGAGTGAGCTTAATGTTTCGTTAAATTCCCTCTGGTGATGATCATATCTCTTAGTATCATGGTCGAACACCGCACCAACATCAACAACTATGTCACAGTCATTGAGTTTAGCCATGTCTCGAGTTCTGACGATCTCTGCATCCTTATATTGAGGCAGGCTTTTGAGCATGTAGCATGCAAGGACTTCGTCACAGTGGAAGACTCCATCATGGGTGCCAATCTGTTTGAAACAAATTATTTATTAATGATTGTTGACGCATTTTGTGTTAATGGTCCCGTTATTTAATGGAAATGAAAACCTATTGAGGATGACCAGCAGTCCAGGGAGCTGTCCATAAGATTTTTGAAGATATATAAGTCAACCATTTACCAGCTGCATAAGGAAAATTTCAAATATTTACTCTCGAAATTGTTGACATTAAGCCGGCAGCAAGTCGTATAATTATAAGCAGATTCATAAGACAATCGAGCGGTAAGACATGTTGTCTTAGAGCGTCTTAAAAACGTCTTGTTCCTTTCATTGAATATATTGTTCCACGTGGATTTTCTATTTCACATACATATGAATTCTAACCTTCATGATTCTTGTTAATTTCTGAGAAATGTATCTATGAACACCACAATTATGAATTGGATTTAATGGTTTGAAACTAACTAAACAACGTGCTTTACTAAAAACTCTTGCTAACATTACATATTTCTAAATAAATAGCAAAAGATTAGGATAATTACATTTCTTACAAACAAAAAATACCAGGGCAAATGACATCTGTCAAACCGCTTTCTCTAAGGCGTAAGCCAAATAATCGACTAATTCTATTCGATGCTATAAATATTCAATAATTGTAATAAAAAATCTTAAATTAGTTTGATATGAAATACTATGAATATCATATTATTTAATATAAACAATGGGTAACAATCTTTCTTAGTCAGATCAAGTTTTTATTCTAAATTGTATCCTTCCAAAACGATACAAGAGATGGCGCTAAAATAAACACTGTACAGGTGCTAAGATGCTTTTCCGGCATCATTGATTTAAAAATATGTATGTCAATGCCCGGCATATTATTTATTTAAGAGAAAACAATGGAATAATCGGAAGCTACTTAATTTAATAAAATGTATTATTTTTCGATGTTATCGGAATTGAATTCCGTATGATGAAAAATGCAGTGATAGCTTATATAGAGCTAAAAACTATGGTAATTTATTTAATAATTCGTATAATTACCGTTTTCATTTAAATAATCCATAAATGATAGATCGAAAAACCATTTTGTGCCAAGTACCTACTGATAAGGTTTTCGTTACATAATTTCTTTAATAGGTGGCGCTGCCGGGCATTTAAAACCATTTATTAAAAGTCAAAGCACATTGCAAAATCAATCCAAAGCTTTACATAAATATATATTTAAATTGAGGTATTTTACATTGAAAGTTAGAATCAAAGGTCACTATTGAGCCACTTTTGCCAGTTAATGGGTGCGGTAATACCTACCAGATTCATTGGACTAATTAGACTAGAAAAATGTGGACATGATTTTCTACGAATTGCCGACCGTTTTCCAAGATTCGATACACAGTTTTTAGGAATAGGTATCTATGCCGATATTTACATTGAATAGTACATTTTTACACTTTAGCACGCTACGTGATAAAACGCAGGCAATTTAAAAATGTATATATTTTAACAATGTTGTGGATTCATGAATTATTCCAATTTTTGATTGAGATATTAATAAACAACATACGTACTAACAATTCTGTCTGAATCGTAATATTTTGACGAAATGTAATAAAGCAACAAGTACTACCAAAGTAGCAAAGACCTTTTGACTTTGATTTTTATTTTAATCAAAACAAAAGTCGAAAGCGGAATATACAATTTACAGAGGCTCAATTCTGTGGCTCTTGTTACAAGTGATATAAGTCGAGTTGTACCCTTTTTGAGTTTTTTATATAGAAATGATCAGAAAAAAATTAGCTTTTTTTTGGTCTAACTCACGATTTTCTATCTGCTATAGTTACGGAAATAATTTTGTGTAAAGTGATACAAGTGCTGCTATTTTGGCGAAAATTACGTGAATATTGATATATTTCGAGTTATAACTCGTTTTTGTAATCGATTAATACGCAGTTGTTGTGGCTACTGGTATAAGTAAAATTATAACTATTTTCACATATATTTTTTTCAGTGTATTTAACGTGAATATTGATATATCTAGGGTTATATCACTTTGAACCATTTTTTTCCAATATTGACTAGGGTACAACTCGACATGTATCTACCAATTCAAATGTGAATTTTTGCTTTTGATATGCTAAGTGATACATCTCGACATATATCATTCTACAGTTTTTTTTAAATTTAAGTGCAAACGAATACAAATCAAGTTGTATCTAAAACTCAAACAAATTACAAAAATATTTTATATCGAATAAGATGTGCTAAGTGAGACAATTGTGCGCGGTAATACATTATTATATTGATTTAAACACAACAAAACCAATAATTCAAATATCCAAATATATCATACTTTTGTAATATAAATATGATTTATTATAATATTATATTCTATCATCAGATACAATATCTAATGTAAATATACGAAAACTAAAATTTTTATCTAGCTGTCAGAAACATTATATTATCATTCTATATTTTATTGAAAAATGGCAATTGTCAAAACGGTATTGGTACATAATTTATTTATATATTTAAAAACTCTTTATTGAACACCACATGCATAAAAAATTACAAATAAAACTCTTATTTATCAATATTATTGCTACTTTACTCAAATTATCTTTGATTTACATATTATGGAAAGAAACTCCTTATTCTTTTCCAACTGTTCTGGAATGATTTTTACATGTTTTCTTGTAATACTACAATATTTGTATAAGACTCATCTGTGTTATTTCTTAGTTTAAAAATATTTGCTTCATTTTCGAACTTATGAGTATATGACACGATATAATAATATCACTTTGCCCGATCCGGGACTCGAACCCGAGACCTCAGCTCTGTAACCGTACCATAATACAACTACCGAGGCAGTGTAAGATTTTAATAATTGTGTTAAAACTGTGCCTTAAGAATTTGTAATTTAATTTAATGTAATTTAATTTAGTTTTGAATCAAAATTTCATTAATGTTGATTTATTTTAATTGTGTTTATTTTGTAAGATTTTTACATTTTTGTACATTAATATTACATATAAAAACATTACATACAAAAGTATAAAACAAATAGTTAACCCTTCGGTGGCGAGTCTCAAGATCCAAGCCACCGGTGCAGTGGTTAGGGATCCAAAGTGAGGAACATCCTCACTATGCGTGCCATGTCCAGCAATACTGCCTTTTGGATCTGATTTTTGACCCAACGACCAACAACGGCTTTTGAAGATGTTGGTATCAGTCCATGTGCAGAAACAACAATTGAGACAATAATTGTTGAGTCTACATCCCAAATGTCAGTAAACTCGTGGGCCAAATCTAAATACATACATACATAAACTCACGAAGGAACTCACTTTATCCCCGAAGGGGTAGGCAGAGGCGCTACTAGGACACCCACATTTCGCCTTGCATTTTCCGTCCCATGATGTGATAGGGGGCGAGCCTATCGCCATATCGGGCACAAATTCCTGACTCCGGGCTGATAATGAATACAAAAATCCAATATCCAAATCTAAATATTTAGACAATTAGTGTTTTTCAGCTTTAAAAGCTTTATGACGATAACCTCTATCGTCATGTGGTATGGTAACATCAACAAGTATTCCTCGGCGCGTCAATCGCTCTATTATCGCAACATCAGGCTTATTGGCAGCAATAGTCCTATCTGTGATAACAGACCGATCCCAATACAGCGTTGAATGACCATTTTCAAGAACTGGTTGGGAAACATACCGGTAATATGGCACTTCAAAAGTCACAATAGTCCATATCGAAGAGCAATTTGATGATGTATGATCTTGCCTACTAGGTTGTGTCTATGCAAGTACTCGCCGTTACCAAGATACGAATAACCGGAAGTTACATGCCTGATTGACTCGCCAGGACTGTGGCATGCCCGACAAAATATGTCGACTGTATCCTGTATCCTTCAGGATGTATTTCCTATCGTTGTTCGTCTTAATAACTTCGTCCATAATTGCAAAGGCAAAACACTCAGTTTCCCCAAAGAGGTTACCAAAACGCAGTCAAGATACAGACTCAGGCCGGTCCACTTCAGGCCCGTGGAGGGCCCGATAGAACGGACCATGCAGCTCTTTGCTCTTCCATACTTCCTCGCGATCTTAAACGCTCATCACCAAAGGTTTCCGCCAGTTCTCATTCGCCAATGAGAGCGGGGTAAATCCTTTACACACTATAACTACAACCCTATGCATATCCACGTCACTGTGATGGAAATACTCCCTTAGATTTCACACCTCGTGATTATGCAGGTCCTTAGCATTAAGAACGCCTCGGCCCTCACATCTCCGCGGCATGCACAACCTCATCACTGACGAACTTGGATGATGCATACGATGTGCAGTTGGTAGAGTCCGGACCTTACGATCCAGGGCGTCCAATTCCGTCTAAGTCCATCTGATTTTGCCAACAGGCATAACCCAACCGTTAAACGCGCGAATCTTGTTTCCACCTGAATAAAAACAGTTAAGAACTTTTGTCAGGCGGCTAAAGAAACGCTCTTGCATTGAGTGTTTTACGTCTGCACCCATAATATCTAGACCCTCAGGCATATCCATATATTTGTAGGTTTTCGTCTGCGAAAGGGATCTGAGTCTTACAGTCTCTTGAGACATGTATGTCATCAGAGACCATAACCTCGCCTCGCTTGACATGGATAACCGCACCATTATCTACACCAAACTCCATATTGATTGAGTTGCTAAATCATTCAGTTATTTTTGACCAAAGTTGTTTTATTTTTATTATTATAATCATTAACAGTTAAGGGATTTTTGTACTATCCAGTAATACATGGCAGACTCATCGTACCTTTTATTTATTATTATAAACATCGCAACAACAAAGTTGATTATTGAATAATATTAAACTTGTATCTATTTACACAATACATAAGCATTTTAACGAGAGATATAACTTGACTTGTATCATTTAACACATCTTTTCAATAGACTTGAATATTAGCAAACAAATACTATTCAAGTAATTTATGAAAATAGGGGGTTGCTGATTAAAAAAACATAAGCTTACGGATTATACCTTTATCTTTTGTTTAAGCAACATTATGGTAGGAACTCATACAAATTATTTATTACATTTTGTAAACTTTTGTATATTAGTTTACACGAAAGCACTTTAAACAAAGTATTTAGGTGCGCAGTAATATAATTATACTTATATCATTTATCACAACATTTTTGCACATGTTACTCATTAGCCGAGGTATATCTCACAGGTTTCTCGTGAATTTCTTTTAAAACATAATATTTATCAAAAAAACTAAAACGCACAATGAAAGAAAACATTTTTACCCACAAAATAAGGTATTCAAGTTTAATCTAGCACATTTAGTTTACGAGCGAGAATTTTTTAAATCTTGTTTTTGCTCTCCTGTAAAATGATGATTTTCGACTTGTATCACTCATCACAAGAGCCACAGAATTACTTATTTAGGTAATGTACCTATAGTTTGCGGATGATACCCAGACCCCAAACAAATGTTTGTGGTGTTCACCAACACTTGTCTCGGTGCAGGAACTCAACCCGCGATCTCTTAAAGCCGGCGTCTTAACCGACTGCGCCACGAACGCTGACAAAAAACAATTTTTATCATCTTTCAATCGAATAAGAGTCCTGCAAATCTAACTCCCGTTATGTGCCACCGACTAATCTACATTACATAAAGCTAGATAATAATATGTTTTTAGCATGCGATACCGATCTCTGCCGTGTAATACAGAGCTTATCACGTGCGGCATCAACCCACTTTTGGTTAATGACTTTTTACACGTACAAAAGATACTCAAATTGCATTAGACATTGCCTAGACGTCAGAACGTGCGTTGTATGAAGTATTTTGTATGTTGCGGTACATTATTATAGCAATATTAGGATTGTAATTGCCCGACTTTGCCTGTATTATGTCTAACTGATTGACAAAGGCCTCCCTTTTATTCCTCCACTTGAGCTTGTCTTCGGCTTTATATAAAGTTTGGGATGCATTTGTCACAATATCATTCAGTTTATTATTTATTAAACCATCGAATCGACTAAAGTGTCAGTATTTTAGTCTTTAGAATAGTTTCTAACACAGCTCATAGACAGCAGCCTTAAGAAAACCCCTCCATAGTCACGTATTGACCATAAACATTAATGAATAATGATTACCGTCCCCTAACACGAAAGTGTAATTAAATAATAATATATTGTATGAATGTTTAATTACCATCATTTGAAGTGTTTGTACAAATATTTGTACTTTGTAAATGATCTATTGAGATTTGTTGTTATGCGCTCATTCATTTATTAGAAGGGTTTTTATTTATTTCAATTGTTACATTTTGCGAGAGGTTGGAAATTGAACCATTGGCACTGCAAAACTTCTTAAACGGGGGTGATAGCGGGCTGCAAGCTCTGCTACCCACGAGAGTATGACATAAAAAAGCAGGTCGTATAACGTATAACCTCTTTGTACTATTCTTAAAAGCGTTAAGATTAATTTTAAGTGTAATATGGATTTTTGTAATGTTACATTATAATATAGATTCCGGATTCGTCCAGTTTGGCACCAGTTACGGAAAGCTGAAGACAATTAAGTAATATATTTCTGTCGCATTTTCAATAGGTTAGATTGTGTGTGGTTTAACGAACATTTTCTTTTTTTCCATATACTTTTGAAAGCCAACGAAGTATCCGCGATCTCAAAGTGTTGTGTGATGTGTCTGATCGGCCGAGCTTGTCATTAGATAAGTAGTAAGTTATTTCTTCTTTTTTATTCCATTTCTTTATTGTTTTACGATTTGCGATGTATCATATTAGTAATGCGCAAAGAAGCAATTACATAGACTGACTTAATTTTGACAAGTGATGATAGCTAATGGTGTACCGCTAGATGTCACTAAGTGTTCTATTTATGTAGCGCCGATCCTACCATCAAGAATATTGTATTCCCACTTCTGGGAACAGGCTATGTGATTGACAGGGTCTTTGTTCACCTCACTGGTTATTTGGTGCCTAAAAGCCATGCCTTTAAAATTCCTGTCTAGTCACCTCAACCAGCCTGTATAAAAATTGATCTAACCTTACGTTTCCTCCACTTTTTTAGTATATGTAATTTAAAATTATGACGTCATTCATAACATGATGTCATCTATAAGGACTCTTTGCATTAGGTATGTTTACATGAAATGTTTCGATAGCACGAGGCGCTTCGCATATATAAAGGTGACGGTATTACCTGAGGTATTACATTAAATTTCATTTAGTTGAATGAGGAAAATAAGCTAGTACGAGTATATATATCTTGCAAAAACGTTTTAGGTGGTCTCCCTTGCTTCTTGTATGGGTGTCGTCACTGGTGTAGTGGCAACGGGCAATGCTATGTTCTGTTCGTGTGGTCCTGGGTTCAGTTCTTGTGTAGGAAAATGTGGACTAGTGTAGATTCTTTGAACTACCATAAGAATAAGTTGGATCCAGCGGTCCGATGCCAATGTTATGTTTCGCAAGAGACTTACGAGAGAGAGATATAGAGAAAGAAAATAATTTTCCTAAATGTCTACGAGCAGAATAACTGAAGGGGTTTCAATTTGTAATAAAATTAACTTTTGAGGATATTATTGAGATTTTTTTTATTAATTTTCATTTCAACTTTCGACGTTTCGAAGACAACTTTGGTGGCTATGGATGAACCCAGTTAGTTAAAATCGTCTAATTTATCTATTTATTGTTATACAATAGCATTATTATAGTTAAAACCCATCGAGTTCCTATAACAAAATTCGTTAAGCATTTATTTTATCGCAAAACAATATTGAAACAGGTGTTGATAATGGGAGCAGACGGTTCCACGGTTCTACATGTTGTGTGAACTTTGAACGGCTAGGTGTTAGGTTGTGAAAAACAGTTCGTAATCTGTTTAATCAATTTATTTGTCTAAAGGCAGTGTAAATGGGCTATGAATATCGTCATGGCTATTATCAGCTTAGCTAATATGATTTGTGTAAGTTCCAAAATATAATTACTATAAATAATTCCATAAGAACAAAGCAAGCAAGATTGAGATTCGGGAGGTCTCGTGTTCGAACCCCCCCCTATCACATTGTGGGACGGAACACCAAGACACCCACATTTCGCCTTGTATGTTCCGTCCCATTATGTGATAGGGGGCGAGCCTATCGCCATATCGGGCACAAATTGTAATTTCAACTAATCTGACATAATTGTTCTGTTAACATCTGAACTGTATTAGATTTACCCATAGGTGCATTGTTACTTCTTTAAATAAAAAAACATCAGTATACGTCCCACTGCAGGGCACGGGCCTTCTCAAAAATTGAAACGATTGAGAGGGGTTATGCCGTATAGTCCACCACGCTGGCCTAGTGCGGATTGGCGGACTTTAAATACCATAGATATTTTTACAAATCGCTATGGTATGTAGGTTTCCTAAGGATGTTTTCCTTTACTGTTATATCGTGGTGATTGATCAATACACATGACTCCGAAAACTTTCGACAGCCTCCGTGGCGCAGTTGGTTAGACGCCGGCTGTGAAACGAGAGGCCGCGGGTTCGTTCCCCGCACCGAAACAAATGATGGTTTGATCCACAGGTATTTGTTCCGGGTCAGGGTGTTTGTGAGACCGAAAAGTCTCGTAGTTTCTGATACTCACGAAACAAGACTCGGTCTTAGTGTGGGGTCAGGACTATTTATGTGACTGTTGGGTGTAATTATTTATTATTTATTTATTTAAAAGTCAGAGGTGTGCCCTATTTGAACCCGCGACCACCATGAACATGTTGGCTGCGTCTGGTCTGTTACCTACAGGCAACCACGCACTCAACGACACATTAATACCTAGAAGCAATTAAATAAAAATCTATTATTGAACATAACGTCAAACATGACATTAAAAGTAATAAAACCACCACTGATAAACAAATAGTAACGACCTTATAAAAGCCGAACAAGAGGCGACTCCGCGATATATAGCATTCAATTATTTATTTTCATTCAAGATACATACATAGGGCCTTATTCATAGACAGTTTTAAAACCTATTTTAACTATCGAATGTTTTGACTTCTTTGCTCAAACTTAATTCAAAAGTCGTTTGAAAGAGAAAGAACATTCGATAACTAAAATAGGTTTTAAATCTATCTATGAATAAGGCCGATAGGGAATTACTACTAATAGACTGCCTCGGTGGCGCAGTTGCACTACGGTATGATTGCAAAGCTGAGGTCTCGGGTTCGAAACTCGGGTCGGGCAAAGTGATATTGGATTTTTGTATTCATTATCAGCCCAGAGTCAGGAATTTGCGCCCGATATGGCGATAGGCTCTTATCACATCGTGGGACGGAAAATACTAGGCGAAACTTGGGTGTCTTGATTGCACCTCTGCCTACCCTTTCTGGGAAAAAGGCGTGAGTTTAAATGTATGTATGAATTACTACTAATTGTATATCGCATTTGATTTCACGCGGAACCCTCTTACGCGAGTAGTTCTTTGGGTCCCGTGTTTAATCTCCGGAGCAAGACAGTTGTCTGAGCAATCTTTAAGTATTTGGGGTTTTGGTGTTGTGATTTCGGTCCTTACGACCCAAGAATTGTATTTTACCGTGGGTCCGCAAATATTTTTGTGACTTGGGGTTTTTATATCGTATTGTATTATTTAAAGTAGTAGAGCTAAATTGTTGGATTTCTGTAAGAATGGGTCGGTTCGACCGCGGAAAACCGACATAAATCCACTGGGTTGCTATTGATTTTCTTTTACTTTGCATTTTCCCTCTCATTTCGATAGGCCGGCAACGCACCTACAATCCAACATTGTCTATATTTATTGGCGAAAATAATCACTTGCCATCTGCTAAACAATTCATATGAATAAAACCTCGAAACACCATTTTAATAAAGGCTCAAAATCTCAAAAGGCATGTCCGATATTCATTCCGTATGCGGTATGCAAGGACTATTCCGGAACCGTTCGAGATAAGTTAAACAAAGGCTACGAGAGCGCGGAATGTGGCTGTGAAGATTTCATCTTACAATCATATTTGAATTCATGCGATAGTTATTTGGTTTTTAGTGTAAGATTTATGTAATTTGATAGTAAAGAATATTTTAATTTTGGTAAAGTTTTTTGGCTACTTTCAACAGGTTGTAGTAAGGATTGTGGAATGCCTGTGTAAGTAGACTTCTTGTTGTTAATGATGTTTCGTAAATAAGTATGGGAAATACATTAATATCTAAAGAAAATATTTATTATTTCGGTGTTTTTAATTATTCTAAATGGTGAATAAGGGAGTTCCTAAAAATGGAAACCCTTTCTACGCCCTTTCCTTGTGTAATTTTAAAGACCGGGACAGTTATATTGTCATTTTATATTTTTCCTACATTTGGGGTGGGTTTATATCGGCTCAAACAAGCTCCCTGCTGAGCAAGATACTTTCCTACAGTCGGGAGCGGTAGCTTACAATTCACTTTAAAAATTCTTTAGATAACTTTTATTTTGCCATTCCCCCGATGATTTCCTTCACCGTAATAAGAGACATAAATAACTCCTTGGGATTTGAACCCGTGATCACCATAAGCACTTCGCGTCTGACGCCACCAACAGACCAATACAATTGCGTTTACAATGTATGTCAATTTGTCATGCACAAACATGGGTGATGCAAAGTCGGAACTCGGGACAAATAGCTGTAGAAATATTTGTCTTTACGCGAATCGAATCCTTAATCTTTAGAACAACGGACCAAGTGGTAACCACTGTACCCATCGTACACACATATACCGGGTATATCAAGACCGCGACCGTAAACGAAGCCGGGTGGTAGTTTTAGTGGTAATAGACACAATGCAACTAAAAATTTCTCAAAATAAGCGATAGATTATCTTTTACAATGTTTAAAAATCATAGTTTTTAAGTGGTAAATCCTCAGTTTTTGCGAAAATAGTAATTAAACCCTTACGTATCATTGCGTCTTTAAAAATAAAAAGGTGTATATCATTATTTTGGAAAAAAAAATGTATTTACCACCCAAATACGACGATAAGTAAAAAAATTACCAAAAATATATGACGATTTATTTGTATGTATGTATGTATGTGACTGTTGGGTGTATTTATTTTGCGGAATTTTTAGTTGCATTGTGTCTGAAGTCACTAATACTACCACCTGGCTTCGTTTTCGGTCGCAGTCTTGATATACTCTGTATACTTTAATAGGTAGGTATATTTGAACTATTATTCCCTAAGGACTGCCTCGGTGGCGTAGTTGTACGGTGCGATTTCAAAGCTGAGCTCTCTGGTTCCAATCCCGGGTCGGGCAATGTGATATTGGGTTTTTTTATTATCAGCTGTGAGTCAGGAATTTGTCCCCGATATGGCAAATCACATCATGGGACGGAACATAGAAGGCGAAATGTGGGGTCCTGGTGGCGCCTCTGCCTACCCCTTCTGGGATAAAGGCGTGAGTTTATGTATGTATTTCCTAAGGTTTCGTTACAAAATTAAATATATTTATTCTTTTTAGCTACACTTTAATGTGGAAATGTTACAAAATAATAAAAAAAAGCATATTAAATATGAAACAACGCATAAACATGTAAACATGATCCTACAATATAGGTATCGAACGAACATATCAGAATCGAATTCTTTTATGATATCTTTGAAAAGTCATTGAAGTTCGTAAAATACTTTATGTTTTTCTTTTGTCTAATTAAAACCACTTGTCCACGAGTTGTTATTTATGCAAACTTAAGTTTTTTTACTGTAAAAAATATATAAAACTTTTGAATGCTTGTATAACTAATTGTATGTATCTTTAATTTATTATTTAGGATCAATAAAAAGTCGTCTATATAATTTCGTGTAAGTTTATTAAATATTCGTTATTATTCTTTATGGATTGACTAGGGTCTATGTGACGTTATAAGAGTCGATGATTAAAAGGGGGTATTTTCGGAATACAGAAAAGATATAATTAAAAAAAAAGATTAATTGCCATACCTATGGAAGAATAGTAAATGAACTCACTATCTCTTAAGAAGTAATATTTTTCTGAATTGAGGGAGGTCCATATGATTCAACTTTTCGAAGATTTTCCTCCTTAAAAAACAAGCCTAAATCCTAACCTGTAAATATAATTGTAACTCTTATAAGTAATTTATCGACGCCTACTCGACAGAGTAGTAAAAGTCGTAAATTAATTATTTTGAGAAATTCTTTTTTATACATTTATAATTCACTCTAGAGTGCTTCAATCATCAGATTTTACGTTTATCGGCGGAAAACAATAAAATTCCAAACTTAGCGCATAAACTTAACGAAGTTATGTGTAGGGAAAAACGTTTTACAAGCAATAGTATTCGTCATCAGTGATCCATTGATTCCGAGAAGACCGTTGCTGGACGTGACTGCGGACGAGTACTGGCAGATATTTGGTGAGCGCACGTATACCAGTTTGGGGTGCTGACTGTACCGCTAGCACGTTAGGCCGAGCTTTTTTGAAGACGTAAAGTGTATCGCGGGCGCTCGGAGTGTAGATAGCAGCGAGTCGGAGCGCGCGGCCGCGCCGCCTCAGTACCGCGCGAGTACCCGGCCCGGCCGCACACGGCATGCCGCTCCCGTCGCCACCGCGCCACCGAACACGCTCGCGATAACTCGCACTCGGTAATTGACCAACATGTGATCGGCGAACGCGAAATAACATGGAGTAATAACCTCAAAGTGTCCGCCGAAAACTTCCCGCCGCTTTCACTTTTGAGGTTAGGATTTTCCGGTTAACGTTTTCCCGAACGAGTTGGCGCGTTCGAAAACCTCAGTATCGGCGATTTGGCAGCCGCGCCGGCGTTTTGCAATTGCATAACAATGCAGCGAAGGCCGGACGGCGTGGAAAAGTTGATTTTATCAATCGTGCCGAGAAAACTACGAGATGAGGAGGCGCTGGAGCACGCGCCGCCCTCGCCGGCAGCGCCCGCGCCGGCACTCGCACCGCCGCGCGCCGCCAAAACTCCCTGCAGAAAAAGTTTTTTCTTTCGCTTCGTCAGACGACAGCTATCTGCTAATTGCTCGACAAAATCTCTTTTGGCACGAACGCGTAATGCGAGTGTGCGCCTCCGTACTCGCCCCTCGCCGCGGACCGATTATAATTTGTGTAAACATTTTGCGGCGTTATGGCATTTTTATCGCGTCCTTTATTAATTTGGTGGTGCTGGTGCGGGTGAGTCCGTGCTCCGGAGTCCGAGTCCGTGCTCCGGAATCCGAGTCTGAGTCCGGGAGTCAGGCGCGCGTGGCAGTTACTCCATGACATTTCGCGGCCGAGCCTAGTGTTACTAGTTTAGTGGTTTATGTGATATATAATAACGTGCGTGATTTTCAGTTCACAGAGATACGCGACGGTGGGAAATGTTACTGGTGTACATTACCTTCCCTGTGCGATGTCGATTTAAACCAATAATACTAGTGTTCAGTTATACGAGTTAGAGTTACAATAACCACAAGTGAACACGATCCAGTTGGAAACTAGGAAAGTGACACGGCGTTGGGAAACTGGCGCGGTTTTGAAAAACAACGCTTTTGTGTGAACTGTTCGACCAAGTGTCTATACTGACGCCACCAAAATACAACCGAAAGTGATATTGCCTGTGACGGATACAAAGTGTTGCATTGCCGACTGTACTTCACCATTTGTTCAGGTGAGTTTGGATCGTAAATAAATTTTATAATTGGAGTTCATCGCAGTGAATATTAACAAGTGCGTGAGTGTTCCAAACGATACGTGACGACTAAAAGGATAATGCAAACATTATTTAAAACGGACGTAAAATAAAACTTAAATCGACAGCCGCTGACGTACAGAGCGGTGTAACTCGTAAAACGTAATTCACGTAATATTTTTTAGTTGATCCTGTGAGTGCATCTTTCGTCGTGGTTCCGTTGAAGTAGCTTCAGTGCTAGGAATTTTGAATTTACATGCATACGGAAAGGGGGGCAGTATGTTTTGTGAGCATGCCTGACCTAGTTTGGCGGCAGGCTAATCACCTTTCCGCCTAGAATATTTTTTTCACTTTGAAAAGTTTCGTGTCTCCTGTGGAACGAGTTTTAATTTGTTATGAGGACAGGCGGACGGATTTTAGTGAGAGTTTTTGGTGCATGTTTCATTAGCTTTTACCACGTGGTTTAGAATGTCTATCGTTAGATTTTTTTGTGGTTTGGTATTTTAAATGTGTCATTATAATTTTATAGTGAAATAAAATATCACGAATTTTAATAATGAAATAATATTTCTAAAGCCAAAAATATGTCGCAAAACCGGTGGAAATTGATATTAAATGACTTTAAATTCTATTTATTCTCGTGTATCTATTTCAATAGGAATTTATAATGGATGAAATTACCCAGTGAAAATTTAAAAAGCCGTGCTATCTACAAGTTTTTCTTGCTTTATATTTACAATCTGTACATCTCAATGGGCAATATTTCGTCTGTTTCTAAGTCTGAATTCTTATGCGTAAACGACCTTCATTCACGTGTTGTAAGAACTTGTTTTTACAACTAACGTTGGGACAAGATTACATCTCCAAATAAATGATCATTTCTGAGCCCATTGTTGGAATCTTAGTGGACATTACTGGACATCAGTTTGTTAGAACATTTGATTCCGCACAGATTTACAGGATGGTGTAAAATTCTGCATAGTGAATCATACAAGTGTGTCGCGTTCCGGGCTTAACTTACATCCGTCTTCTAGTACACCGGAATATTTTTTTCAAATGGCAGAATATACTCTGCTGAAACTCTATATTACCTTCACAAACAATGCATTGTGCCGAGCTAAATAAAAAATGGATAGTGGCCTGAATAATTCCAACTGGACACCGTTCGGTCCGTAATCAAATAGCATTGAACACGACTGGTTTAGACATAGAATTTTTATGCACACATGCTTTCTAATATGATTTATGACAAATACTGGTATTGACAGCAATCCGCTCAGAGATAAACCAAGAAATGGTCCCTCGAAAACAACTCCGATATTCTTTTGTCTTCATTAGCCTGAATTATTTGGGCCATATGACCCTCGTGTAGCAGTCAGTCGAGCCAAATTATCAACCCGTCTTGTCCAATTGGTATGAAACGTTTTTCTCAGGTCGTCGCTCAGTTTGCTTGGGGGACGTCCACCAGATTACATCTAACAACTGCTATATCTATATAAAAACCTGTTTAAACAATACATATATTTGTTTGCTATGTCGGTTCGGAGAATAAGGCTGCCACAAATTTCTTAGTCACGATTTTTTGGTACAGTTTTACCCTAAAGTAGATTTCCATTTCTTTTCTTCGTAATATCGTAAAAGTAGATTATTTTCCCTTTCTCTGTAGTTGAAAATTGATAATTATAGTGTGTCGTGTTAGTCCATTCAATATTTCTAAGTACTGGCCAGTTCCGGCTGCGCTAAAAAGCAAATCGTTTCGCCGTCTCGTAAATACGATAAGCTTTAAACTCTATCAATGTTAACCACTGGTTTAATGATTTTAAACTGTGGTTAACGAAGGATACATAGACTTCGTTGACATAGCCAATTAATTATAGAATTTAATATAATGTACAAATGTTTTTAAAAATCGAAATAAATACATATAACAGTAACATACATGGTCTGAACACTACAGTAAGATATAAAGACTTGTGAGGTCAAAAAACGACGAGCGATTTCCGTCTCACAATTTGAAATATTTATTTGTGAATTTTACACATGACTTTGATAATCTAACCACCGGCCTCTCAATCCACAGTTTCCTTTTTAAATATGAATATCTATAAAAGATCATAGATTTTTTGTTTAAATCACAACAAATATGAAGTTTACGGTCATTCCGTTATGTGTACGTGAAAACGAAAGTATTTCTCTAACGGGTTGACAGCTGCTCGTGTCCGAACATAACTCGCTTGCCACCACAATTATTTCAAGTGATTATTTCGATTTAAACCGTTTATCCGCTGTTTTATAGTACAACCGGTCGTAATGTGTAAAACAAGTTATATCCTACATAAAACAGGACTATTTTATTAATCTTCATTTTTGTCGTATTAATACGGCTATTAAAAATAATTTGCATAATCACAGTATTGAGTTTCGTAAAAATGTATTTTTTGAGTTACCACATTTTGTACAGGGTATTTGAAATATGTAATATGAGTAATAAGGTTCCAAGTTCGGATTTTATTTATTTGATGAAATATAATAGTTATAAATTAATTTAAAATTAACGCGAAAAGATTTTGTTAGTTCAATAGTATTTCTCTTCATGGCTTTAAAGTCTTGTAATTTTACAGAAATGCCTAACATGTTTATCATGATTCCTTACTTACTGTCTACGTATATGTAATTCTACTAGCAATTTTAAAATATAGTCATACGCGTATATTTACTAAATTTGTGACAAAAATTACGAACTGTTGCTTTTTTTAATAAAATCAAACGTGGTGAGGGACCGCAGGGTTCGTTAGTTTCCCGTTTCTGTTACTAGAGGGCAGTGGCAGTATTTGATTAGGGTACTGGGTGAATGCATTTTGAACTCGCACTGTTCGATTTATAAAATTAATAGTTGGATAATGGTTTCTGCGATTCTTCTGAATTGCGCGAATGTTAGACATTGAAATAAATATAATTTTACGGATTTTATCTCGGATTTGGTTTAATTTTTAGAATGTTTAACTTTCCGACGTTTCGGTCACTTTACAGCTTCCGCCCCGAGACCACGAAATCTAGATGAAGCGAAAGTAATACGTCAGGATCGAGCAAATTGGAGATTCTACTCCCTGCTTACCCCTATGGGATATGTGTGTCAGCACGTGAAATTTTTAATAATACATTTTTCATAGAATATTTTCTTAATTTGAACAATTGCCGATACAAAGTTGGGACTTTAAATAAGTGTCCAGTTGGTGTATTTGTCAGCTGTTAATTTACATAATATTGTTCCATTGAAAACTGTTTGCGTTCAGTCTACCGTCTGTGCATTGTCTGCGCTTAAACCTACTTTACGACGAATTTCCAGTGAAAATAAAACACCTAAAGAAATTGGGGTGCCATTAATCTTGTGCTAAATGTGTAGTTTTTGCTGATAATTAAAATCCCACACCCAGTGTTTTGTTTCATTTATTTATTTCTTTGTATCAAAAGGAGAAAATTTATAAGCCCATGCAATCTGTTTCTGTTATAGCTGTAGGATCAATTGCCTTAGCAAGAAGGCTAAATAGTGCCTATGAAGTTACGACTTACAAATTGTTTTGTCAGATTCTTATCTTATGACCTCGGGTATAATGTTGAGACTGAACGGGATAGGATTAAAAAACCTATCTCCGTAAATATTGGTGACTTAGCACAACGAATTTACCTGAGGTCATTGACCTCATCATAGTCTGATAACTAATGAAACTACAGTGCGGTGTCTTATTCCTTGATTTAACAAATATGGATCAATTAGGATCTTTTGAACCGCACAGAACTCAAAGCGGATATAAATATATTTTTACTACATGCTTCTAGGTAGGTTTGAGTTGGCTTTTTCTCGTCTCACAACCAGCTTACCAGAGGTACCTACATAAGGTCACATTAATTAAAAACCCTTGTTTCGAGTGCATTAAACAGTCAAATTCGGTTATTGTCAAATATTAGCGTTCGTTAAAACAAGCGTAAAATCCTAAATATGTTATTTAGAATAAAAAACGAAGGAGTACTTTGGGCCTAGGATACCTGATAATTGTCCACAACAATTACAAAGGTAATCAAGTCTACCATCCCGTATTAGACGTAAAGCGTAATGGATCAGAAGGAGCAGGTATACCTAAAACGTTTGATGTTAGGCAGGCAATATGATCTATATTTATACACATTTTACGCTATCGATATTGTGAAAGTGAAAAAAATAACAAATAAATGTCAAGTCCTTTTCACGCTCTCACCAGATAATAAATAAGCGCTTGAACCAGATAATTGGCGCTTAAATCAGAGCAAATTGGTTCAAGACGTTGACGTAATCAAGCGAATTAAAATTCACCCATTTGATTAATGATCAATTAATAATGTTAGAGACGCGAGTGATAAAGTGTGGTAACTCAATCTTATCTGATTTTGTATTGACTCGATTAGGTTGCGGACAAAAAAGGGCTTAGTATCAATAAAAAATACATTTGTTTGTTTTGGCGGATGACTTGCACGGTGCATTTAAAATAGAAGTTTTTTTATATTTCTTTTTGGTACTACTGTGGACTGTGAAGCCCTGGGTTCGATTCCTAGAATTGACATTCCAATCTGTATGGGTTATCCGGTTTAAATAAACCTTATGAGATGTCCAGGACTGGAATACCAGCATGGCTACAGGCTCTCCCCATATTGAATCCTGGGACGGAAGTAAAACCGGCAGACTCTAAATGGGACTAGGGTACGTCGCCTACCTTATCCCGAATCGAGCTTGCAAGACTACTGTCTTAAGTAACTATTATTCAAAAAGGAGGCCCTTCCCCAGCATTGAGATCAATATAGCCTTGAATAAAGACAGTATGTCTACAGTTAAATATATGCAAATAGCGCAATAAATAATGTATTGACTGCACACGTTTGCAAGACGTAAATTGTATGAAAATTCAGTTATGTAAACTCAGTTTTATTTTCAGTCTACACCGTAGACGACATGCGTCGCAGTCTGGATACAATTCACGTAGAATTTTACTAAAAATAATCGGCTCTCGTGATTTCACGCGTCGATTCAAAGCGTGGACTGTTTTTATCAATTGACTGATTAAAACATGAATTAATTAGTAGAAAATGATAAAACAATAAAAAGATGATTAATTAACCTTTATGTATGTATTAGATAATTTTGAATTTATAATATTAATTGATAAGCAAAACGAAACTTTAGTCACAAAGCTGTATTACAACAACGGCCTTAGCCTAAAATTTCATTTTCAAAAAAGGAACACTTTTAAAAATAGAAGACTCTTTTTATTGGCAATACTAGAGCACGCCCACTGCCTGTATCTAGCACTGATTTGATTATGACGCGATAAACTTATGAAAGTATACATACAATGGACGATAGCGGCGTGATATAAATTACTTATCTGTTGCCCCGATTGTGTTATCTGTACCGAAAATGCGACGGGAATATTCGTCCCACTTGAGTGATTGATTAGGTGATGCGTATCTTTGAGGCTAAGGTACTATTCTACTAGATTCTTACCCATCTTAACATAGAATATAGTGACCTTGAATTCTGTCTGCATTATCTGTTATCTGTTGAAGGAATTTACCGCTAGACAAATTAGAGTCTTTTTTTTCGGTGTAAAATCTACATTTGAGGCACTGCAGGAAATAATAAGGAAAAAGAATATTCGCTTGAATAGCTCTATTGAAAAGTAAAGATTGCATCTCCATGCCATACATTTCGTCTAGGCTTAAAAAAGTAATAAAACCGTTAGTGCCAGTTACTCCCAGTGTCGTACCAGCTTGTAGTAAGATGTTTGCGGTGGTTCTATTTAGCCCGTCGTAAATTTTTAATTGTCTTAACAAGGTTTCTTTGCTATATCTTGTATCCGTTGAGTGAGTAAAGAAATACCAAGTATTGTAGTCACAAATTAAAAATATCTATTACTAACTTTCCTCTATCTCGGCTAAATTAAACTCATTATGTGACGTCACAGCTGTTATATTGTAATGAGTGAGCGTAACCTCAATGGCCTCAAATAGAGAGAAATGTTGACCGTCTTATCATTTCGTGACGGTTCTCACGTAGACACTATTTTCCGCAACTTTTTGCCATAGCCTCAAATCAATGCGTGTGTGTTTTTATAGCGCTACAATCATAACGGCTTTAAAAGTGTTGCCAGGTGATTAATAGCTTTACACACAAACCCGGCAACGGTTGCACAATGACGTGGAGTGAAGATAGTGTTATCTCAATATGGATATTTCGCACTTCAATCTTTGTACGCAATGTTAGGGATTGTAGACAGCTGTTTATGAGAGGACGAGGTGTTTTAAGCTTAGGATCCTAGATAATACTGGTGGTAGGTCTCTCATATGTGAGAGGCTGCCTGGGTAGATACCACCGCAATGCCTATTTCTTCCGCAACAGCAATGTAAATGCACTGTTGTGTTCCGGTTTGAAAGACATTGCAGCCCGAGTTACTACTGGACATCATGGGACTTAACATTTTATGTCTCAGGATGGCGAGCGCAGTGGAATGCCAATCATTGCTTCGTAATTCATGGTTTTGTTTGGTTTTGGTACTGTCCATGTGCGGTCATATCGCTTACCATCAGGCGAATGGCATGCTCGTCTCGCCATTCATCGCAATAATAAAAAATAAAAATATATTAATCGTGTTTAATAAGGTAGCATCGGTGTAAATAATGTATGATTAGAATTCGAATATATTCAGAAGTCGATTATATTCTCGAAATGGATGTTAAACGATTGTTTATGGATAGTCGTTTTCTATTCAGATGGTATCTGTAATCAGATGATGACAGTAATGAATTATTAATGATCTGGTTTTATCTATCATACCAAATCTTAGGAGCTAATTTTCGTATCTCTAGGATGTTATTCTGCTTAGAAAATCCTTACCAAGTTACCTAGTTTGATAAATATTCATAAATACTATTAAAGATATCAAGTGTTTATAGAGTATAAATATGTAACCTGTTTTCACTGATATAAGATAAAGAAATCTGATAATATAATACGCAACTCATCACAATGTTATGGCATTACAAATTATACTAGTTTGAATAAAATATTACGTTTGGAATGAGCATATCAGTTTGTTTTTTTATCTTTTATTACTATTTTGCTATATTTTATACTATCATGAACTGAATTTTGCACAATAGAAGAGAGAAGGAGATAAAAAGAGAAGAGATAGGAAGCGTAATACTATTATATTCAAATAGAATTTGGAATAAAGAACAACGTTAGTCTATCGTCAGTCGATACAATTATGCCAAACTGATCAAAACACGATGTACACTGAATAATAATAATAATAACCCCCCCATGGGGCCACCTTGTCGTGGTGGGGGGGCTTACGGGATGCAGGAACTACACCAAAACGCTCAAAATCAGCAGAGTTTATATACCTTTCCCAAACCAACGGCCCCAAACCCAATTCCTTATGAACATGAGTAATAGAAGGTACAATTTACGGTCGCTACCCGGGGGTCGCCGGGGTACATCTGGAGCCGATGCTGGATGTAGCAGCATGCGGACCATCGGCGACGAGGGGTTGAACAGGCGGACTCCCGTCGAAGAATATACTACAGCCGACGAGAATAATTCTCCTTCACCATCATCATCACCTAAATCCCTTTTTCCATCCACACCATCTTCCCCTTCATCATATCTCGCTTATTCACCAACGTCATCTTGTTCATCAGCCAAAGATGTTGTACAGGAGGCAGACTACGCCACCCAACCTGTACCCGCTGAGGCACGTCGTAAACGCAAGAAATGGACTAATGAAATGAACATATTTATCTTGCGATCATACTTTATTCTTACTTCAATTGAAACAGATACATCATCATACCTTGGGCAACTGCATGATCTTTTTTCTAAACAGTATCCAAATATGAAAGTTAGCAGACAAAGAGTAGGTGACCAAAGAAGAGCCATAATCAGGAGTAAATTATTAAGCGATGAAAAAATTAAAGAAATTAAAGAAGAGGCTCAATCTTATCTTAATAGTAATAGTAATTCACAAAATAGTATCACACATAATATAATTGAAACTACCCAACATAATTCACAGAACAGACAAAGAATGAGGTGGACACAAAACTATAATATAAGCATACTATATAATTATTATAAAATAACTAGTTTAGAAAGTAATAGAACGGGATACAGACCATTACTTCACAATGCTTTTATAACAGAATTCCCAGAACTATCCCATTTATCAGAACAGAGAATATCTGATCAATTACGAGTCATCAAAAATAATAAATTACTAAATGAAAACCAAATACAAACAATAAAAGATAAAGTAGCCATCGAATTATCCTCACAAAGGACTATTCAAAACAATACTAGTATTGATAACATATTCCCCCAACTAGAGTACTTACAGACGACAGACGAAGTTGAAGACACTAACAGAAACACTTTACTCTTAACCCAAAATATTGTACATAATCCAGGAAGTAGCGGTCCCAGAACTGTAACTAATCCAACTCAAACGCTTTCACCAGAACAAAAAACAAGTGTTGAAGAGTTTTTCATGCAAGCTGTTAGAGAGTATGAAAATACATGTCCCACAACTAGACCTTATATACCCAAACAGAAAACAACAAAAAAGCTTGCATCAGTAGTTCAGTTTCTCAATCAGTCTGTTTTGCCAAAGTGTATAACATCAGATACAAATTTTCAGACCCTCCATACGACTTTATACTGTGCTGCCCTTACTGCAGCAAAACACAATGGATCGAAAATTCGAACCACTCCAGAACAGATAACTCATAAAAAGTCCATTCCACACTGGCAACTTAGGTTGCAAAACCGTATAGAAATTCTAAGGTCACATATAGGAAAACTCACCGAGTATATTAATGGTAACCATAGCGATAAGTTAAAGAGAACAGTCGAAGACATAATGATGCGCTACAAAATACACTCGAAACACGAAGCGGAAAATACAGAATTATTACATTTCCTCGATACATTAAAGCAGAAATTAAATGCACTTGCAAGTAGACTCCGAAGATATAAAACTACAACATTAAGAAAAACCCAAAACAGGCTATTTATAAACAATGAAAAAGCTTTTTATAGATCCCTTGTAAATGATCAAACTGATGATACACAATATATAGAATCACCATGCCCTGAACCACAAACACTCCACAAATACTGGTCCGACATATGGTCAAATCCAGTGGAACACTCTACAGATGCAGACTGGATCCAATCACATAAAGAAACACTTACACAGTTACCGAACATGGAATTTGAAGAAATAAATTTAGATTTGCTTAAGTTTGTAATAGGAAAAACCCACAATTGGAAAGCCACTGGTTCTGATAATATACACAATTACTGGATCAAAAAATTTACATACATACATCCTATACTACTTTCACACATTAACACATTTATAAAATCACCGGAAACCCTACCAGACTACATAACCAGAGGAACAACTTACATGTTGCCTAAAGATAAAAAAGACCTTAAAAACCCAGCAAAATACCGACCGATCACATGTTTACAAAATATCTATAAAATTATAACTTCATGTATTAGTGAATTAGTATACAAGCATGCAGAAAACAACCAAATATTAGCTGAACAACAGAAAGGCTGCCGTAGAAAAAGTCAAGGGTGCAAAGAACAGCTTATTATAGACGCAGTAGTTTCTAAACACGCGCTCCGGAATAAAAATAACATATATACCATGTACATAGACTACCAAAAAGCCTTTGACTCAGTGCCACATTCTTGGTTGCTATATATCTTACAACATTACAAGATACATCACACATTAATTCAGTTTTTAAAAATAACGATGTCAAGCTGGTGTACAGTCCTTAAGACTAAACAAGGTAATCAAACAATAGAAACAGAATCGATTAGTATTCGCAGAGGCATATTTCAAGGAGACAGCTTAAGCCCACTTTGGTTTTGTCTCGCGCTTAACCCTTTATCAAGTCTCTTAAATAATACTAACTCTGGATACAAACTAGCATACAATAATTCTGAATATTTCCTTAGCCACTTAATGTACATGGACGATATTAAGTTATATAGCAATAGCCTAGAAGGATTGTATAAATTAGCCGACGTCACCCAACAGTTTTCCCATAGTATATGTATGAGCTTTGGTATAGATAAGTGTAAGACTCAATGTGTACGCGCAGGAAGAATCGAAAATAATTGTTATAAACTAAATGAAACTGATCAAATAGACCCCGTAGATAGCGTTACCGGATATAAATATTTAGGATATCAACAGTCCCAACAAATTCACCAAAAAGAAACAAAACACACTCTTAGTCAGAAATTTAAATCTAGATTACACAAAGTATTAAAATTACACTTAAATGCTAGAAATACGATTAAGGCCATAAACACATACGCAGTACCAATACTTACCTATTCATTCGGGATCATTAATTGGTCACAAACTGATCTTAAGAAACACCAACGCACTATTAATACCCATATGACTAAATACCGGAAACACCACCCCAAATCATGCATAGAGAGACTAACACTACCTAAAAGCGAAGGAGGAAGAGGAATAATTGATATTAACAACTTACACAATAAACAGGTAAACAGTTTAAGATCATTTTTCCATAACCGCTCGATAAACTCCCAACTACACTTATCTATAGTAAAGACTGACCAAAAATTCACCCCACTTAATCTACATGATGTGACACCGCAAAAGAATGAGACTATTATAGATAATCAACAAAAAATAGACAGATGGAAACAAAAATCCCTACACGGACGGCATTACCTCGACTTGAACAGCAGTAACGTCGACAAAACTGCGTCGAACGCATGGCTCAAGCGAGGTGAATTGTTCCCGGAAACTGAGGGATTTATGTTAGCCATTCAGGACCAAGTCATTGACACAAAAAATTACAGAAAATACATAATAAAAGATAACAGATTTACTTCCGATTTATGCCGCCATTGCCACCATTCACCTGAAACTATACAACACATAACAGGAGCCTGCCATTCTATCTCACAAACTGATTATAAACACCGTCATGATCAAGTTGCTGCCATCATTCACCAAAAACTTGCCCTAAAATATGGTTTCATTAAAGAAAAAACAGCCTATTATAAATATAAACCTCAGGTTATATTAGATAATACTAACTATAAGCTTTACTGGGATAGAACTATTATAACAGATAAAACCATTAATTGCAATAGACCGGATATCACATTTTACGATAAGAAAAATAAAGAAGTATATTTAATAGACATTGCTATCCCAAACACACATAACCTGGCTTCTACGTTTACAGAAAAGTTAGCCAAGTATACAGATTTAGCAATAGAACTGAAGACACAATGGCAGGCACAGACAGTTAAAACAATACCAATTATCGTCTCATCTACGGGTGTCATTCCCCACACACTCCATACTAGTTTAAAAAGTCTTGATATGCCCCCTCTCACATATACGCAGTTGCAAAAAGCAGCTATTTTAAACACATGCCGAATTGTCCGCAAATTTTTATCTATAAATAACTAACGAGATCTTAATTTCCCTCTTTCCGTTTGGCCAAAAGCTCGCGGAGTAAGAGTATAGCCTCTGAAAAGAGAGATACTTAAAAGTAAAAATATAAATAATAATAATAATAATAAAAATCTTTATTTAAATACCATGACAAAACAAATAGCATTACCAAAGGTACCCAAACTAGGCAACGCCTGTATCTTGGGATACCAAATACAATTAACAAATTGGAATTATAAAATTAGTGGGCCCATTTAAAGGACTAAATCTAAATCTAAAATAACATTAAAAAATTAAAAAAGAGAAGTAATTAACCTTTCTTTTTTTTTTTTGTTAAGGCCATTTAGCCTGTACAGAATAATAACATAAAAATAAAATTTTGCACAATATTAACATAAAAATAAAAATTATAATATCCTAACAGTGTGTGTTACCAATCGCTCAGTTTCCTCGTAGTCAAGATTTCCCAGCCAACTTACAATTTTATTTTTTGCTTTTTTAACGGGATCGTTCTTTATGTCACAGTACTTTGCAGCATTATTATAAACTAATATGTGAGAGTAATAAGGGAATCTTTTTGCAAAATTAGAATTTATTAATGGGAGGTCAAGTCTATATACTCTCCGTGTTAGTAAATTATCATGGATTACAGAGTTGAGAGTTCGTTTGTGAGTGGAGAGGCAGGCTTTGAGTATGTAAAGCTGACGGACCCTTAAAACCCTTGTTTCTTTGTAGAGGGAATCCGTGGAGAACCTATAGGGCTTAAAAAGCATAACTTTTAGTACAGCACGTTGAGCTCTTTCAACTAGCATCAAATGAGTTTTGGCTGCACCACCCCAAACTCCTATGCAGTAGGTGAGTAGCGACTGGCAGAGAGCATAATATATAATTTTACGAGTGTCAACCTCAGCCGACTTGCGTAACATCTTCATGATGCCTATACTTTTACGTACTCTATTTGCCAGGGTGGCTATGTGACACTCAAAGTTAAGGTGTTCGTCTAATAGGAGACCTAGATATTTTAAAGAATTTGTTCGCTCAATTACATCACAGTCACAATTTAATGGGGAGGTGTAGTCGCATTTATGAATCTTGCATTCCAGCAAAGGGGGAGGTTGTGTTCTGGCTGTCTTGTGGAAACACATGTATTTGGTTTTACTAGTGTTCAGCGTTAAAAGGTTTTTCTGCATCCACTTTGAAACTTGATTCATACCCTTTTCGGTCGTAATCTTAGCACTGTTCCAGTCTTCCCCATAAAAAATAATCACCGTATCATCAGCATAACACACTATGTCCGCGGATTCTAAGCTGAGATCATGGATGTCATTCATGTATATGATAAAAAGTAGAGGTCCAAGTATGCTGCCCTGTGGGACGCCGAATGAGATGGGACGAGTAGAACTAATTAGCTTATCTACTTTTACAATTTGTTGTCTATTGGTTAAGTAGCTGCGAAACCAGTCAAGAATGGTGCCGCGAATTCCCAGGTTTTCTAATTTTCGCAGTAGAATTGGTACCGAGACGGTGTCGAATGCTTTGGCGAGATCCAGGAATATACCAAAACAATTAAGACCGGTATCTAAATGAGAGGCTATGGAGTTTACAAGCATTTCTATAGCGTCTTCTGTTGATTTGCCTCTTCTAAAGCCAAATTGTCGTTGTGAAAGCAGACAGTTATCTTCTAGATAATTTCGGAACCCGATAGACTTGCATGAGTCAGTAAAGAGGTTTGTATATTTTGTACAATGAAACGATTAAAAAATGTATTATTATTTATGTACAAAGAAACTTATAGCGTGTTTCTAAACAGTAGATACTTTGTATTATTTTCCCTCATATCCTTTCTTAGACAGTTTTAAACACTCGCGTTTGATTCAAGATAAATCTAAGGGCGGAGTCAATTAATAAGCACATTATCTAGATGTAACAACTTTGTGGTGGATTGCAAATAAAATAATAATAACATAGTAATAAAAATAAATGTTTTTCTTAATTAAAAACATATTTCTTGTGTCTGACACTACACTCAAGATTATCAGCGTTGTTTTTTACACAAAAGATACCACCAAAGAAGTTTATGCATGTGTAAGCTATATAATTAAAATTATGATACTGCAGCCATTTGGACGGAATTTTTATTTTTAAACTAATCAAGTTCAAGGCATTGACCGATTGTTTTAGAAGCATTCAATTAACATTCCTACTGTTTGGGAGTTTTGATGCTGAATGTGGCAACACTAATTTTAGTTGTCAATGGATTTAACGACTTTTTGAGTCATCTTTCGATATTAAAAACGAATTATGATAATTTGAAATGCGGATAATCGGCAGATATATTGTATTGGTTTATAACGAGTTAATAGGTATGATAAAATTAATAAATCATTAGTATATTATTTTAGTAAAGAGAATTCGTTTAAAATAAATACATTGCAGTGATTGATAATGTAGTTACGTTGAAAATAAGTCGCCTAACCACGATTCTAAAATCGTTTAGTTAAACGATAGTCCGGTGACGCCTTTTCAAGGTAACAAACACCAAGTTTTGCTTAAAACGAAGCTGCACAGGTGTTACTAACCATGAATCTTACAATACTAATGAATAACTCAAAGTCAAAGGTCCACTGCGATTGCAACCATTTGCATTCACTTAACCTAAAAGCATGTAGCCGGTGAAAAACCGACAATCGTTAGAATTTCTTATCTGAATCTTTCGTATTAATTTCTTATCTAATGGGACTTGAAATGATGTGAGAATTGAATAATTTATATGGGAATTTAACAAACAAATTATGAAATCAATATACGCTCGCCGAAAAGCCAATTAACCTAGAATTGTGGGGGTTAAAATGGCGCCGCGTTACGAGTTTTCGTGTTAAGTTCTATTGGGTTTAATGCAGTAATAATGCTCATATGTTTGATTCTGGGTTAGTAAATTGTTGCAATTTATTGGGAAGGAATTGTAAGATGTTCATTTATTATTAAGAAACTAGTTAATTGTTTGCTATTTTATGGTGAACCTTAATGATACTTTTCTTACTTAGTTTACATGTTTATTATTGCATGTAGTAACGTCATTGGTGAAGAATTATCCTATACTTATGGGTTGTTATTAAGATATGAATTGTTTTGGGTTTGATTTTCCTATAAATCAATCTACACACAATCATGCGTGGAACACAATCAACTCTACATTCTGCTCGTTATTTGGTATTAAATAATCTAGTATTTCGTCTATGCTCCAATTTACTACTTATACAACAGAAATCGAAATAAACCGGGGTCAAGTTCATAGTTCAGCCGACCTATTTCGAATATGTTTAGTGTGCAAAATACTGCTCGGTGACCTCCGGTTATCTCTTTCCGGTTCTGAGTTGCTACGCGATTCGTCTTGAAATATTGTATGTAATAAAGCATGCGATATCTTTGAAGATATTATATAATAGACCTATTATGTACTCTGTAATTGGTGGTATGATTTAAATTTTCATCCGGATAGACCACCGCACACGAAAAAACCCAGACTTAGTGATCCATGCTGATGTGTCGCGTATTGGGTTATTATGTATATCTGGTTTCGAGGTGGCCGACATAATTGTGCCGACCTCTGAGACAGTATTCTCCCATTGGATTCTCTATCTCAATTGCATTGGACTTACCGAAAGCCCCTCTTAGTCTCTAATAAAAATAACTTAATAAGTTTTAAATTACTGTTATCATCTCATACACGGTTTAGGTTTAGGGCCTGCTCTATCATTGAACGGAATTAAGAATTGTAGATTCTGTAGTAAAGGGCTTAGGTCTTAATCTAGCATGCTAACCCAGTTTATAAATTTGTGGAGAACTTTTAGATAATAAGGTTTTGTCACAATATTTTCCCTTACCATTAACTGAGCGATAATTTCGAACAAATTAGTTTGATCAACGATCTTCTTGGCAGTCTAGATTGCTATCAACTCAAATTATTATGACAAATTGTAAGATATTGTCATAAAAATGATTTCGATTAGTCAATTTTACAATGTTAGAGAAACTGTCTGAGTTGCCGTACTAAACAACTTTCGGATTTTATCTCGTGTCTTTAAATGGTTCTGTTGCAATTAATTTGATTCAATTCGAGCATTTGTACGATACGTTGCCACAAGTTCAACTTCAAGGCGAGTCGGCTGTTTCAAATAGATGCTATGCAAATTAATTACCTTAATTTGTTCGATTAAAATGTATGTTGTGTATCCGGTTTTTGATTGTACATATTTTGGTTTTGATAATATTTTTTTCTTAGATCTAGAATCGTAGTTCTTATCCTTACACGAAGGAGTCGTGGAAGATGAAGTTTTAATGGGGGTTGATTTTATATTATATTAGTACCCTAAGTTATACAACCGAAGATTTACAAAAGGGCATTAATTAAAAAGAGGAATATTAAAAAAGAATCAGTTATTTTAAAAATGTCAAAAAATACTTATAATCCCATACTGGTACGATTTTCTTTTCATTTGTAATTTACGGTATTTATGACATTTTACAACAAGACTGTTAACAATACTTTAAAGCACGATATGGCCTCTAAATATTATGCGGATTAGATGATACAATAGGTGGAAATATGTACGTTGTTGAAGAAAATATTTATGATGTCATTAATAAGGTGACGTGGTTAAGTATCAATTCTTGAACTGAAAGAACGAATTTGCAGACGAACTAAAGGCTAATTATGCAACCTTAAAATAAAAGGATAACTTTCTCATTTGACCGATTCTCCATAGAAAGGATGATAAAATGAAAACGCAATTCGTAGAATATAAATTATCTGGTGATTTTAAATTCGGCCAGAAATCTCAAGAAGGAAATAGTTAGAATATAAGGAATTAGAATGTAGCTACTCTACTTTCTAGGAACTGGAAGTATCAAATTCCTGGCCTAGTCATGAATTCGTTCCCAGCATCTGGCACCATAATTGTTACATTCAGCATGACATCATTTTAATTTACGTAGATGTAAAAGGAAATTGCTGGACACAGTACAATAAAACCTGATGTAGCTTAATTGAGGAAAATGTTTAAGTAATAAAAAAAATCTGTAGTAAACTGAATTCGTGAATGAGTTTTAAACTTAATACTACCAAGCAGTGGTATTTAGATAATCATTAAAAGAGTTTCAGTGAACTTTTTAGTAACGGAGGTAAAATAACTAAATTGTTTCTTAAATGTTATTGATATTCGTTTAATACACATTGACAGCCTCCGTGGCGCAGTTGGTTAGACGCCGCTTGTGAAACGAGAGGCCGCGGGTTCGATCCCCGCACCGAAACAAATATTTGTGTGATCCACAGGTATTTGTTTCGGGTCTGGGTGTTTGTGAGGTCGAAAAGTCTCTCGTAGTTTCTATAAGTTCTAAGTCTATACCCACGACACGAAAAAAAAAAAAACATAGTTTAATGGACTATCTGACACTAAAGTCTTTTTTAAATTCGTACTACTAGTACTGGGATTAGCGCGACCTTCAAATTAACGAGCAAACTCTTCAGCTTTATATATTATTATATGTAGATATGACAGGATCTGAATGAACAAGCCAAACAAAACACATAAGCAGTCAATTTCTTAGATTCCTACGGTCAGTATTAGAAGCAATCAGGAAAAAGTGTTGCAATTTGAACGGCAGGTACTCGTATAAAAATAGCGGGTGTTTACGTGGCTCGTTACCGTCGGTGACATGAAACGCTAATGTCACCGGCTCATGAAATATTCAACCGCTGATTGAAATGCATCTGATTTTAGTGTTCGTGATTACGCAATATTTTGTTTTCTTACGTTTATTTATTTATTTATTTTATTCTTTTTTGTACACTAAATAAATCTTAACAACAACGAATATTTAATGTTAAAGTACAAATGGCGGTCGTATCGCTCGAGGCAATCTCTTACCGACTATGAAAAAAAGAGAGAAAAAAAGAGATTACGTTTCTTCGTATTAAGTCAGTTTTCCATACCTCGGAGCCTTAAAGATGATTAATTTAATGCTACTCTTCGACGGCTTTGTGTCATGAAGTTTCCATAGTACTGTCTTTGTCAAAAGCTCAAAGTATCGCTTTAGTAAAGTCAATGTTAATTATTTAATTCCATTCCAATGCTAGCGGTTAAATGACCACTTAAACTTAAGATAAACACTTAAAACTACATTAACATTTGAGTTGTTAATAGAACCTATTATTTTCGATATACCAATCATTAAATTGAATTATTTGCTTGAAGATATTCGTTAATATGCTTACGAAACGTGCACAAAGTCAAATATAAAAAAAGCATAGATAGTAAACCAATAGCCAAAATAACAATCACGATTTACGTAAAAACTTCCATCAACGACCCAACAAGACGTAAAAAATCACGCAGACGTAAAAATGCGTCAAGGCGCTTCAGTTACGTATTTTTTGACGTAATTATACGATAAAGTAATACACAATGCACCACGTGTATAAAAAATAATACATGAATCATTATGTTGCATAAATTGTATATTTTCGTTTCGGAAACGCGTCGTGTGCAATGTTAATGACTCGGTTGAACTCGGAAGAAATTTCATCTATTTATAGTGTATTGTTGAAAGACACATCGGTGTCCGCATTGGTTTTTTGCACCGGTTTATTGGAAATCGGTTTTTGTGCGTACATGTGTGGTTTGATGTTTATTGCGAGTTAAAACAGATGAAGTTTTATGAACTTTTGTGGCTGCGTGAAAACAGAATTCTTGCAAACGTATTTAGAAATTTATATTACTTTGAATCTATTAATATTGATATTTTTATTATGAAATAACGTTTTCTTAGCTATAACATTACACAATAATAAGTAATATCCATTATGCCACTTAGTGACTAAAAATAAAACACTCTCAGTTGAGCAATTATTCTTGTAACGGCATTTTAGTGGCCCTCGACCAGTAGAATGCATATGCACTTCTAAAAACTTGCTCAAAGATAACGTAGGAAAGTTACAAACGGCCATAAACTGTCCAAATGTGCTCGACACTTTGAATAATTTGATCTGAGGGAATTTTCCGAGACACGTGGTCCCGTGCTCTGAAAATGGACCACCTCAGTAACTTCAAGTTTATTTATTAGTCGTATCCAGATAAGTGAATGTTCCGTTGTAGGAACCGCATTTTTGCATTTATAAACAAGAGTTCAGTTTAAATACGATGTTTCTCACAATTTAATGGGAATTTTATACGCTTAAATGCTGGGGAAATTTTCGAGTAATTTAAGCTTGGTGTAAAAATTGGTGTAGTTTTAAGTATCTAATTTAAATTATTAAGGTTAAGGTAACACGCATACTTGAATTAGCTACGTTTTCACGACTGTTTCAGTTTAAAAAGTTTAATACAAAACGACCTCCAAACGGCGTCTAAAGTTACAAAATATTGTTAATAAACTCAAAATTCGTCGCCATTTTAAATCTTACGATCTGATATCGTCCATTTAAAAATCCAAACTCAATTTGAAAATCGAACATATCAAAAGTGACGTAAAAAACCGTTGAAAAAATGTTACGCAATTCGCGCGTGATTCGCGTTCGAAAATCGAAAATAAAACTTCAATTGTCTCAAACTGGTGGTGCATTCATTTGTTTCGTTTATCCCGCGTTCCTTTTTATTTTAGTCGTCGGTGCAAGTGACCGCGATGCATCATATCGACTGCTTTCGCGCCGATACCGGTCGGTGATAAGAATTACTTGAATAATTTCAGAGGTCCGCCGCTGCCGGCCCGGGGCGATGTTACGAAACACGAATATATTATTGTGTGTTAAAATAATGAGGAATTATGATGTTGTATGTTTTAAACTTTTTCGGGTGATTTATTGGCAATTTTATGGCGTTTGTTGTATCGATATTTTATAGTGTTTATTAAAGTACAGTGCTTGTGCCAACATAATGTGTACGTAATTATTATTCATCATGTTTTTTGTTTTGTAAATATACGAGTATAAGTAATAAATGTTTTTAACTTTTCATAATTATTTTATGTAATATAGCGTGTATAGTTTTTACTGCGTACATGTAACAGATCGTTTACTGCATAACACACGCCTCTGATTGCCACCAAAGGCAATCATCGGTCATCCTCCAAGAAAATCGACTCATAATTTCCCTAAAGATTTGAAATCGCGATCAAACCAACGGTTTTCAAACCCAATATCCTTTCGCGTGCACCTAAAGATCGTAATTTACGCAATAATGAAATCAAAAATGTCACGGAGCGGTAATGAGGACTCATTTTGAGGGTCAATCCTCATGAAATTAACGAAACCGGAACGCTGGCCCGTCTAACTGGTCTTTGCCGGCTTTCAGTCGCTTTTTCTCATTCATTCTTTATCGACTTGCTTGTTACGAGTACTGTAATTTTGTTTGGTATTTAAAAATGTTGAGATAATGAGAGGGTTCCGGAATTTTTACCTCGTTCATTCATTTAGGCGTAAGTTTGAGCGTAGTTCGGATGACACTAGATACAACTATCGCCATTGGTAGAAGTATATTCAATTATAAATCGATATCACTTAAAAATATTTATTTTACAAGACACCTCCATATGTTTTGTAGATTTTGTGTGACAAAACATTTATATTTGTACTTTTACAACTCCAAGCACCTATCTTCACTCGAATCTGTTATAGTATAGATTGCTTTATCTTCTTCATCTACCTGATCTTATCCTATATCTACTTGAGGACGTCATTGCATGTTTAACTACAGCAGTATTCAGTTCACCTTGTTAGCGACTATTCCGCCGACATTTTTTTCTGAAAATGGATCGGAGTCTGTCTTATGTTACAAACTTCTTGGATTGTCTTACCTCTTCATTTCAAGGTCTACAGTCGGCATGGTTATGGAGCAATAATATATAGGTATTATTCCACGGTTAAAAAAGCTAGCAAAACACGCCGCGTTAGTTTCTGTGCCAGTAGACACAGCTCGGTGCGATGCGTATAGACGCTTCACGGGCGTGACTGTATTTATAACGTGAGTGTAAATAGAACACCTGATTGCTTCACTAATCGCTTTCCATCTGACACACAATGAATTGTTATTGGACTAATGGATTAAGTCAATATTTTCGGGCCTTCAATGATGACAGCTGAGAGTCATAGCCGATGGTGTTTCATTACGAGAGTTTATCGAATTGTATGTGTTAGATTGGCATCTGTAATGGTTAGTTAATTGATCTAGTAGCCTGTGAAATGTATGGGCTTGGTTCGATTTTTATGTTGTACAATATTGGCACTAATTCTTTCCATTCCCGTCTATACGAAGTTCGAGGATACAGGTATAAGTTTGGGTGTACTGTAATGGGTGAGAAACTGAATATAAAATGGGATATGAAATTTAGAGATGTACTCTGAAAAAATGGTTCTCCAGTTGACATATTCATCCTGATAGTGAGTGTTGAGGAAACGAAAATTCCCTAATAATTATGCTAGATGATACCAATGAAGCATCAAATTCTAATTAACGGAAAGATGGAACGAATATTAAATAAGATATACTAGATACAAACATCACTGATTAAAGATATGTTTACATTACACAACTATTATACTTCAAAGAGATAATCTATGGGACTTCTCGAATCTCGATAGACAGTTTAGATTGTGCAATTATTTATCAAGATAAGATTCAGATCGATATCTGGAAGCAAACATTAGTTAATGGACTGGCCAATAGGCAATGCATTGGACCACTAAATCTTGTTGCGTCAGCATGGGAGACAGCTAGCCAAACAACCATAGTAATAAAGTCTACATTAGGCTTAGAAAGTTAATTAAATAGTGTTATGAAATCGTTTCATTTTAAACAAACACATCAAACGTTAAATAAACAATGAAATAGCAAATTCAAGTGCAAACGTGGGGACGTAGTTTGAACATCTTATCATCATTCGCACTCTCAAACTGTAATTGCAGTGACGTCACGATTGTCGTGCATCCTTTTCTGTTCCTTGACATTTCCCCTAGTAGTTTGATATATTTGTAACTTGATGAATTTTCAATGAATTTACAAAATTACTTAATGTTTGCTTTTGTGTAATCTAAACTTTTGTTCAAATTAATAAAAAAAACAATCCAGTACCCCATTGTTCTAATGGCAACGTGAGGTGCGGACTTTTTTTCTTGGTTTACTTTTTATACCGATTGTTTTGCAAAACATTGTTCAGAACACTTTTCTAATATCTTGAAACTGGCAAGCAATTTTTGAAAAATACTTAATAAAACCATTCTTCCGCATGCATCATCATTTTACACTGAAGTCGTAACATCACATTAAAACCTAAAATTAACAAACGAAAACAACGTCCACAATTCAAGAATCACTGCAGATGTTCTCAAATAAGTGATACTGCTGAGATTCCAATCGCGGGCGCAATTTAACTGACCAACATTCACGCAGATTATATCTCCTTCCGCATTTCTGCGCATGCGCATCGCTATGAGCGACGTCATCACTGAGATGGACTACCCCGGTTCCGCTACAGAAATGATCTTGAACTTGTTACTTTCTTGTTATTTTGCTGATGGTAGGATGTTTCAGCCCGCTAAATATGACAGCCTCCGTGGCGCAGTTGGTTAGACGCTGCCTGTGAAACGAGAGGCCGCGGATTGTATCCCTGCACCCAGACAAATATTTGTGTGAACCACATGTATTTGTTTCGGGTCTGGGTGCTTGTGAGACCTAAAGTCTCTCGTAGTTTCTGATAGCCACGACTCAAGACTCGATCTTACTGTGGGGTGAGGACTATTTATGTTATTGTTGAAAAAAAGAAAGAAAAGGAAACCAGCGTAAACACTAGTTAGGAATCTGTCATAAATCATAATTATCCACGCCAGGGTCGAGGTTCGGGCTCACCTATATATGAGATAAAATCAGGTTGTTCATACTTTAACCTGTGTGTATCTGGATACAATAAGGCCGCCATAATTATGTCAACGAGAGATAAGCATTTCACGTCGGCGGATACTTTATCTGGACTCCAATTACCTTTAGGCAACTACCTACAATATGGCTGTATTGTAGACACATGATCGTGACGGTATAAAAAAGGCATATTACAAAAAGGCAGGATATTTATTGCTATTTCTGTGAATGGCAAATCGTTGCTTTTCGGTGTAGGGTGGAAAAACCACGGGGGAATTTTTGATACTGATAACACAAAAGATACGGCTGACAGATAAGGACTCTGTGTGCGTAATTTTTGAGAGTATTTTTGAGTGCTTCTTTCCTGCTTCATCGTTGTACAGCAAATGAGGGTGGTTCTTTTCTACATGATCTTTTCTTGATCTTACTTTTGTGGAGAGTTCCTAGTTACTGTTTAATCTCGATCAATTTTAGCTTCAATAAATGAGTGATCACCTTTCCATTGTGTGATATCAATTTAATTCCTAAATCAAACTTTACTATGTACTTTAGTCCGTGGGTATCAACAACATTTCATTGTCAATATGTGTTTTTAAATACGGGCAGAAATAAAATCTCTACATTTTAAAGAACTAAATTGGAGTTGTTTGTCGCTATCTCTGACATGTACTCGTATATAACTTTCTCTCTAATGTGTTACATTATCGCGTAATTAGACGCTCGTTTAACACGCGTAAGAATTATTTACGACTCCTTTGGCGCCAATAATTGTTAACTAATATGTTTAGGCCGAAGACTACTTAGCAAACGGCTTCAACTTATTATCGAAACAAAACTAATGGGCAATAATTTTGGCCACGATAAGAGTAATATTGAGTCATTTTCAATTCAAATTTAGAATTGTCGGCAACCATTATAGAAACGTTGACTTCAAAATTGTCGAATGATATGGACTATTCTATTTATTAACAGCTTTTTCTACTATTAGAACCAGATAGAATATAAAGTAAAATACTTATCTTGTAGACTGATCCAAACAATCAAAGAACATAGAACTTTTACATCCACCAGAGACTGAAAGACTGGTCGGTTGTACATACAGCAAGGACTAACTGTCCGGTCCACAAATATTGCGACCATGGTAATTGCCAAAGAAAACGCACCAACTCAATTGCGACCAATAGTGGCCATTGGCCGCAAAACGTCGCGTGCGAAACATAGGCTTCCGTCATACATTTGCAAAATACGAAATGTACCGACAAATTTATCAGATCGTGTGTCTGCGTAATAGACGTTTGGACACAAAACCCAACACATATCTTTACAAAATAAAGGTGAGGTAGCCTAGTTGGGAGGGCAATGGATTATCGAAACGTTATTGAATGAACCGAATTTGGAGCAATTTACTCAGAATTTTCAGAGATTTTAATTCAAGGCAAAGTGACAGAAGAGTGCACTGTAAAATCCACCTGATGGTATGTGCCTAAGTACCGTACAAATTAGAGTATCTATAGGTGAAAAATTCTCACCTATCTTCAGTCGAGACAATATAGGAATATAGGTTAAAATTGTGTGGGTTTTCTATTATTTAATTGGTACGATGGCTGCTTTAAGGTGGACAGGAATGCTCTACAATCAGCAAATTCTTATGTTCTTTTCTTCTCCTATTCTAACATTCTCCTGTGTGCCCACAATTTAATTGTCGAAGATATGTCTTAAATGTTACAATCTGAATTTGGAAAGCATAATGAAGTAGCCGAAGTAGAATTGTCGGAGGTTCTTGAAATCAGGAGGGAAGCGGGGTGGAAAAAGGATGGAACGAGGAAAGGGGCATTGGGCTACCAGCAATCTCACTCACCAAACAAAACACAACAGAAAAGCGACAGCTTTCGCCTAGATTTGCTGTGAAGCAGTGGTACCACCCCGGACGAGCCTGCCCATTCATGCTGAGACTGACAACAGCGTGGCTTTACCACTTATAAGTACACTATAAACCGAGACTGTAAGCCTGTTTTTTCTCGTGATGTTTATGGAGGATATTAGCACATTCTTGCTGTATTTTGACAAATTATCACTTGCCCGGATTAGGAAAGCGGCTGCGGTGAGAATATTTTGTTTAGACGCCTCGGTATCTTAGTTTATCTGTTCGACGAAATATTTTTTAAATAACAAGGAAACGGCATTAGACAGCTAAGGTGTTGATGGTGCTATATTGTTATTTTATTAGCATATTTATTGTTTATATTTTTATTCTTAATATATGTGGCCAGTGTAATGTCAATTCTACAAGATTATTCCAAAAATTCGTTCATAACATCGGACCCTTTTTAATATACATATAAATTGCAGAAACATACATATGATTTTTGAACTTATGTTTTATTAATTGAAAATCTAACAGCAGATTATTTCTACGACTCCAACTCTTCTAACGGCTGATTCTCCGCGGACATTGTCATTAAATCAGAGAAGCAACAAACATCTTGTCAATTAATGACGAAATACTGCGTACTTGTATAACGGTCGAAGATACGGTTTATAGTGAAATGGATTTACAAAGTAGCGCATACTTTCATTGCTTTATTGCATTCAAGCTAATTTTACGAGTAGATCCGATCAATTTCTCAAGGAAACTAGATCATAGATGTAGTATTAAAAGCAGATTAGCATTCTACATTTATTGACGGCAAATGTTAAATTAAGAAAGCCTGTTTCGGAAACATACGTAGTTCATAATCTCGCTGAAAGGGCAGGTAGCCAAGCCAGGCATAAATTCCCGTCCTAGAGAATTTGTATGGGTATTTTAACCCATGAATATGTGATAGGCGTCTGTATCTCTCTCTCCTCAATCTTTATCTGAATTTGAAACTTCAATAACTTTAGAACAATGTGGATGGCAAATACACCCTTCAGAACATGGTTGTGGGCTTGTACGTGTAATAATTGTGTTGACAAAGATTGTATGTGTGAGTTAATGTATGTAAATATGTGTTGTAATTTCACCCAAACAATTGCAGTTATTTCGGTCATGACCCGACGCGGATCTTCCTCGCATTCCGTCTTGAACTTTATAAATCCATAAATAACTGATTAACTGAATGTTAAGGTCGTTTTCTGATGTCTTAATCCGCTAGCGATCTTAACTGCGTGGAAATTATTTCAAAGAATTAAAAGAATAATAATGTATAGAAGTTTAGTATTATCTGACAAAGGTCGCAGTCGTGTCTTGGATGCAATCAGTTGTTTAGAAAGGTCTTTGGAAGAGTCACTTTGATATCCATGATGATAAAGTTGAGATAGATTTGATATAATAATTATGAACCCTGATGTATCTGGTGGATCATAGGAAGACAGGTCCTTGGATGATGGATGAAAAGTAGCACATACATACATACATAAACTTATGCTTTTTTCCCTGAAGGGGTAGGCAGTGGTGCTACCAGGACATCCACATTTCGCCTTGTATGTTCCGTCCCATAATAAGGGCGAACCTATCGCCAAATCGGGCACAAATTCCTGACTCCGGGTTGATATTATAAAGTAAAATCCAATACCAAATTTGCTCCTACCGGGATTCGAATCTGGGGCCACAGCTTTGTAATCGTACCGTAGTACAATTGCGCCACCGAGGCAGTCGTAAAAGTAGTACTTAAGATACTATTGCTCCAACTACGAATTACTCATTCATACGAAAAGTTTGCTTCACGTTAGTTTAGTATAGGGCGGAGGTGTCACTTGCTATCCAGGATACGCATACGTTTGGGTTGGTGCTGTTCGCAATAATATTCTTGGACTACGAAAGCTGGAAAGCAATCGAAACGTCGGGAAGAAAAAATGTAAAAATTAAACCAAAATCCGTAAATATTTACATCCGTAAAAGTTTTATTTCAATGTGTAACATTCGTGTAAATCTAAGAAACCATTATACGAATTAAAACCTAGCCAATTATCCTTAATGCCCTAATAAGAAATAATTTATCGACTTTTCTTTTAAACTACCTGTTACATTCAAGTAGGAGATAGTCTGTTATATCATATGATAATGTATGCTTATTCCTTGACGTTCAGCTGTGGTCACCGGGAGGTTAAACGTAAAGACAGACACACAAACTGACTGACGATGTATCCATATTTATATACTTTCATATGTCCATGACAGATGTTCTGTCTAGCTAATGTATAAATCTTCGATGTTCATAAAGAAAGCTTGTCTGCTTGTTTGGTAGTAAATAGTAAAATTGTTCTAAAAATCAAAACTGTATAAATATCTCGTGTTTAGAAATAATTAAGGATTTCCTTCTAATACGTGTGAGTGGACGGATTAAATTTTTTTTTTTCTCTTTATTTATTAAATTAGAGGCTTTTAATCTACACGATCATGTTAGCCTCATCATACCTTATAAATATAATTAGTCCCTGAACAGAAAAACAATCATGCGCTCTTCTTTAGGTTCATTACAAATTTATAAATTTTAATAGAGTCCTCACTATAAGGTGTGGACAAAATTGTTTGAATAATACCAAATTCTAAAATATTGATATCTAATTCCCGCATTAATGATTCTCTTTCTGCTTTATATCGAGTACATTCTACTATCAGATGATAGACATCCTCTACAGTTCCACATCGTTCACAATGTGGGCTACTTGTTTTTTAATAAAATTTTTATAAATCAAAATGCACGTAAATAATGTACAAGTTTTACAATCATTTATAGCAAATTTTAATTACCTTACACAACCCGTTCATAATTTATTCTGTTAAGGTTAAAGATTTTATCGCGACTATCAAATTTTACTAACAAAAACTATTTTGCTGATAAGAAGTCTGCTATTTTTAGTCACTTATCTAAACGCCCTAAATAACTGAAAGGTGTTATTTCCGATACAAAAGGCCGTTTTTAAAGATATATTTACACTGTCGTACATCGAGTTTATGGCAAACATCTCGTGACATTGTTTAGGCTAAAACGTGAATTGATGATTTCAATCGACGATTACTGCCGATCCCTTAGGTATGTTGTTAGACTCACCGACTTCATTAGTTTTCTGAAGTTTTCTCAATAAATAATGGTGATAATAAATTGGACTCTACCAGACTAAGATATCTTGATATAAAATGGTGAAGTTTTGATAAATATGTAAATATATATTTTACAGCTCGGAACTTCATTCCGAGTAGGCATAACTGTGTCTATCGATGACAGATCACCATATCTCGCTGATGAATACTCTATTTGTATACATTGTACTCAACTCAGGTACATTGTTATCACTTTTTCATAAGATTAATATATAATCATAAAAGTTAAAGTGACACGTGATCCAACAGGCAATCCTTAGTCGTCTATAATTGCCGGACGTTTTCACATGTCTACAGCCATATAGTCATAATGTTTAGCATAGGCGGAATCTGATTGAATTCAATGGACTTTCTATAGTAAAGCCATAGGTTATGGGAACATGTGTAGCGAACTGCGACGACGGTTGCGTTCCGAATAGACTACTGAATTTATGGGTTTGTTATATTGACAGCATGTGCGTATGCGAATAAATGAAGTTACATTCGTATTTGCGAATACGAATGTTAACTTCTAAATAAGAAATTCATTTCAATTTTAAAATGTGCATTAAATTATCTTATTTCGTCTAAAATAATTGAGAGTATATATTGCGTTTAAAAAAGGAATGAATTCGAAACGCCACAACATTTTCCAAATGAATAATTCCGAATTCTATTTTCAAATGAGTTATGCAATACGGGTGACATTTGGCGTAAATTCGATTTCGCGGATACAAATGCTGACATTACACGAGATTCGCGAATACGAACTAGTACATCGTTCTAACAGTAAGTTGCAGATCATGTCTTGGGTTAGGTAATTTAAATTATCCATTAGTATGCGACAGTTGACATATTTGACTAATTATAGATAGCTAAGGAGCAGTGGATTCGAAGAGAGCAGCTGCTAAGCACCTTGAAATCAGAAAGTAGCCGCTCTTTCAGATATAGCAGACCTAGTATTATGCGTGGTGCGTGGCGCTTCTTATAGCGGATTAGTGTACGACGATTTATGTATAAAGGTTTAATGGATTAAAACAGTATTAATAATAAAAATGTTATGAAGACCAAAAACACGTCAAATACTTTTATCTCGACAGTTCAGTCATATTCACACTTATGTTACATTTGCTTTGTTGATACATATTTATTATATACGTATATCTAGCCTCATAATTTACTTCATCTACATACTTTGACAGCCTCCGTGGCGCAGTTGGTTGGACATCACCTGTGCAACGGGAGTCCGCGGGTTCGTTCCCGCAACGAGACAAATGTTTGTGAGAACCACAAGTATTTATTTCGGGTCTGGGTGTTTGTGAGACCGAAGAGTCTCTCGTAGTTCCTGAAACCCACGACACAAGACTTAATCTTAGTGTGTGGTCTATGTATGTGACTATTGGGTGTATTTAAAAATATTTAAATATGAAATACTATCTGTTCGAGAATAGAAGAGTTTGTTGAGTAGAGCACACATTAATAACCTACAATATTATTAAAAATAATAGCATATAAAAATCGTTTGTTTTCTTAATTGAATGACACTACTTAGCAAAATAATCAATTGTGACGAATTCACTTTGTTAGATTGTGAAGCAGTATGCACTTTTATCGTGGTTTACGTGTCGTTTTATTATTTTAATGAGCAAAACAATAACTCGAGATTACAAGATTCCAAGAAGCGGGTGAAAGTACATTTGTAATAGGAGAAACCAACTACGTTGTCTTAAAATAACAAGTCTTAAATATGATCGATAAGTGTCTAGATTGCTTGTGGCTTTAAACTATTAACATTTTAAATTAACATTTTAAAACCGTTTTTGGTTAGTTCTATAATCTATCTATTGCTCCCACTGCCGGGACTAAGGTTATTCAATCTTCCCCGTTTCACTCGGTCTTCAATAACCTCGATTATAACATTGAAAGTAATACGATGTCCTATTACAACCGTCTGCTTCTCGCCATCAATCTTCAATAGGAATACCTGGTGACATGGAGCATGAAGTGGTATGCGCACCCGTCATCGCACAATTGGCACCAGCGTCTTACCAACTGCATTTGGTGGAATCCTGCCAACCATTGCAACTTTGTTCATTATGGTTTACGGATATCTGCTGAAGAATATGGATGGATCATAAACTGAAGCCGAGAGCTGACAAGATAGGTGTTTAAATGCAAATGCAAAGATGTACTGGTCATATGACTACTTTGACAGATATAGAATATCTCGATCGCTTACGGTTTAAAGATAGTTTTTAACCACTAATAAAATCGTTAAGATTGATAACTCAGCATCAACTTAGTATATGCCTCTGATAAACAATTAGTTGCAGATTTCTTAAATATCAGAATCAAAGTCATAAAGTTTAAGATATTCTCAAGCTTTTCTTCTCAAATCTTCAGCATATCTACTTAGTAATTCCAAACAAACAAATAAATTAATTTAAATAGGTCTGTTCCTGAATTTCCCGTATAGGTTAGAATATGGTGATACTCCGCTATCAAAGAGACCACACCACGCCGTGCGCTCCGCGGCATCGCAGTCCGTTTCGGTTTTAGGTCGTCGCCGGCTTACATAACAATTGAATAATGACGCGTACGCACCGGCTAGGCCGTCTGCGCATGCGCTAACTATAACACTATCATAGGATGCAATGCGAGTTTTATTGCTCCACGCACACACGGAGACAGTTCGCAGAAATCGAGTGGTGCCTAGACCTTACGGAAGGGGGAATGCGGCCACGCTAAGAAAGTATTGTGAAAGACGACGGCCAGCCAAAGACTTACTCACCAAGCCTTGGCAATGGGTGCTGTAAACATTGTCTATTTAGAATTTGGATCGTGTTATGGTGTCGAAACTGTTTTGAAGATGAAAGTATTGAAGTAAGAGATACTGATGTTGGTATTGGAAGCGTGTGTTATGCACTTTGTTGATCAAAATCTCAAGATATAAGTGGAAAAAGTGATAAGGTTGAAATTCTGATAGACAAAAATTGTGGCGGCAATTATTTTGAGCTCCTCATAGGGACAATTAAAAATCATTAGTGTCGTTTGTTTTCATTTGACTTAGCATGATTTGAAAATTAGAACATTAGATCAAGTAGATACTGGTGTAATAAAATAGAAGTCCATAGAAAGAACAAACTTCCAAGTCATATTATTTAATAGGGCAGATTTTTCAGAAAACTTATTTGTATAGGCGGTTGTAAAATATAAATTGGATATCAAAGATAAATTTAATATAGAGGATAAATAATGCTACACCATTACTAATCTTAATTATGGCACGTGAAATGTCATGGTCACAGTTCTTCCGTATGGTGATACGATGGTCTGTGCTTTTTACAATCAACCAGCTAGATAGGTTAACGCCCCCCTATTGATGGCAGTGCTATAAAATAGGCAAACGATACGATATATTTGGCTATTTACATAATAGGATATAAAAGTAGATCAAGTGTTTAATTGATACGAAAAAAGTAGAACGAAAACACAGAAAACGTTGAACCCAAAAGAAATTGCGATCTTGGCAGGGGAATGAACTTAATTTTAAAACAATCAAATGTATTAAGAAGTAGTTATCTTCTTTAGAAAAAATCACCTCATCTAAGCGATTTTTTATCTATTTCTTCGGGCTTTCCATTGTTTTTCCGACACAAATCACCATTGACCTATTTTAACCCGTACATGTACGCGCCACTGACCCCATCTTCGGCTCGACTCATCCAATTACTGCTAGCCTTTTGCAGATCATTCAATCTGGAGGACGTCTCACTACGATTACTAGGACGCTGTCATCAGTTCAAGACTCATTGTTTCAAAGTGGATTGAAAACTGCTTCCTCACCGTACAGTGAAAATCAATTCACGGCAATGATTATTAAGATATAGGCTTTTAGAATTATTGCCTGTATTTATGGGTATGATTTTCTATCTATTTTATTTATTATTAATAATAGATTTTCTGTGGTTATCGGTTAGTTTTGTTTTCAACACGCGATTTGTGTAAAGTGACCTGTATCCAGAAATCTTCCATTATATGAGGATATAATAACGTGATGCACCTCGCTGTTTCAATTGACATGCACTCTTGCGTTAGATCTTTCATTCATAATTTCTTATAGGACATAACCCCTACTGTTGCCAAATAGCAAGGAACTCGAATATATTGCAATTAATCACGCTTAATAAGTAAATTATTCATAAATGATATCAAAGTCGCCCCGAGCCCGTATCCTGTAAAAGCTAAATCATAACTCATAAGTAATCGCCAAATAATTAAGTACTTACAACACAGCTCTAAGATGTAACACTCGTGCGACATTACGATACGTGTTTAGACCAAATCACGTCATATCTTTTCTCAGTCTTTGTACCTTTAAATCATTATCATACGGACCTAGTTTCTCGTGATATACGGCACGGAATTTTCCTCCGAACCGCACATTTCGCTACTATTGAATTTATCTAGATATTTCGTTGTTAATCGTATGTAGTTCATACATGTGAGAGGGGAACGGTGGCCAGCCTAAACCAGCGCGACAAGTCCGTGTACACACGGCGCAATATTACTCACGTGTACGCCACGTTTTACGATAATCGCTCGCTTTATGACCGCTCGAATTTTCGACATTACATCGCCCGAGACAGATGTGTTAAAATGAAAACCGTGTTTTATTGTCACGTGGAAGTATTTAGGAGTAAATGTTGGATATAAAATAAGATATCTACGAATTGGCGGTGTCGTATTCTAGACACTTAGGAACATTGTAAGCATGGCAGTTTGATAGCAAAATACCTAGTTTTACTATTCACATTTCATCGTTCCGGCATTGTTCATACACAATAATACCAACACTTTACGCAGTAAAAGACATTTTGTCATAAAATAAAGTCACCACTGCGCGTGTCAAATTTTCTGTTTAATGGGCACTTGGGCCTGAATTTGGTGGTGTTAGAGTGAAAAATTTTATTTTATTGGAATCTAAAACAGCTGACATATTCTTGGCCACGATGGTTCACAGGGCTTGTTTTATGGCGTCCTCGAATTAGCGGAATTATTTGAGACGTTAAGTAACCAGAGAAATAAAAGCATGAGCCAAACCACTTTACCCATGGTATTTCGCTACACGTGCCCTAATAAAAATAGTTTTATTTACGTGTTTATTGTCTGTGTGTCATGGTTTCGAGTATTTCACAATGTTGATAGTTCAATTCCACTTAGCAAAGGTATTAAAAAATAGCACAAGGCTGGCGCCAGTCGTAATGTTGAATTCTTAGGATGCAATGAACCCCATGAATTTTATATCTTAAAATATATTATTTATTTTTAGAAAGAATATTATTGATACAAATTACTCTATCAAAATGATATTGCATAACCACTTGAATTGTACACATTGATTCTGTGCCTATAGATTTTTAAATTACCTAACTATGATTTGGTATTTACACCATTCAATTTAGAAATAAGAGTCCATGAAAGAACTAAAAAATTGGATGTATTGACAGATTCCTTCGTAGAACTTCAGTTCCAAGAATATTGACTATAGCAGCGATTGTAAACGTGATAACTGTCAGTATGTTTTCAAGATCAAAACGTCTAGATTAGAAGAATTGAATGTTGAATCTGGTACTAATGTCAAGCACACTGTATTTGCGTATACTATGAACGGTTGTTTATGAAACTAATTATTTTTAATTAAGCCCTGGATGAATGGAAAATGCCTTGTTATGCCGCAGCCCGGATGTCGGGTTGAGGTACGGGATTTTGTCAATATTTGTTTATTCTTCAATTGGCATGGGATAGATGCGAATTATGAGGTCATCGGCTTTTTGGTTGATATGTTTAGTCTCATTTATTGTTTTTATTATGAGGCTGAAATCATGGCTAGGATTTGATTTATTACTATTAACGAGACAGTTTTAGTATGGTGCCTAAAGCCTAGTTTAGTATTGATTTATAAAAAAAATATTAAACTAACTTAGACGTCCAATATCTTAATTATTCATTCTTTAATACTGTATTATTATTACTACGCACTAGTGATGTAATTTCAGACGTCTTTTGACGAGTAATGAACTGTATCTATTTTGTTTATGATTTAAATTTTTCTATTAACTAGGTTTTTCCTTTAATAAAAGTCCGCCCCGTGACCACGAAAGCTGTAAAGCAATCGACACGTCGAGTCGGGGAGTTAAAAAATGTAAAAATTAAACCAAATCGCGATAAAATCCGTAAAAATTAGTTTTATTTCAATATTTAGAAAGCTATTTATGTTTTTTTCTACAATAACTGTAAGTAAAGCTTCGCTTTATGATTCAGTGTGCTAACATTTCAGTTGAGGTAGGTGACTGCGTCAGTGGATATCTGGGCGGCACTCGAGAAGATCCCGAGGGATCTGAGTGGCTGCTACTAGCTCAAGGGCACTCTGAAGAGCTTCGCATCGCAGTCGGTGTGGAGTTATAAAAAATGGGACAGATTGTTGTTAGAATTATGGGGTATAATTTTAGTTTTACTGCCTCGGTGGCGTAGTTGTTCTACGGTACGATTACAACGCTGAGTCGAGTTCGAATCCCGGTTAGGTCAAAGTTATATTAGATTTTCTATTCATTAGGCGAAATGTGGATATCCTAGTAGAGCCTCTGCTTACCCCTTCTGGGCAGAAGGTATAAGTTTATGTATGTATTTTGGCAAAAAGTGGCAGTATTTTATAATATTTTCTAAAAACTATTATTTCTGATGTTTTGTACTTACGGTAATTACTGACCACATACTAAAGAATTTATGAAACTATTTAAGAAATTTAAGGACAGTTTAAAGTCAAGAGTTCAGATGTCGTGAGGACAACAATTGTTTTTAGAAAATTAAAAAAACAAATGACCCGCCCACTATTACTGCGTGTACATTATCTACGCACGCGGCCGTTATATCTGTCAAATGAGTGGGGGAATGGTTATGCTACCATATACAACGCAAAAAAGATGTTTAAAGATAGCGGGCTGTCTATGATCCGCAAATGGGTGTTTTGCAAGAATTTTGAGTACATTGTTTAGTGAAACTACGCAGAAAATTCCAGTGATAGGTACTGTTATGGTATTTTTATGATTTGTACACGTTTAAATGTCAGTACCTTTGCGTCAGATTCTAAAGCTTTGCATTCCACTTTGTGTAAGTTTATAGCTAAGGAAATAACAAGCCAATGCCAGGTAATACAAAATGTTATTATGAAATAATTCATTATTTATTATAAGTCTATATTTTTTACTGAGTTAGAATATGAATAATACAGAACATGTATTATTTGGAGAGCTTCTGAGAGCGGGCGGCACGAGACATGTCATGTCTAATTATTTACCGTTAAAACAAATTTACTTGTTATTCAACAATATCTGTATTAGATTTGTGGACAGGCTGAAAAGTTCCTATTAATTTCTGTTAACCACGACACAAGATATCTAATATCTTCGAGTGCGGTTGAGAATATGTATGACTTGAATGTACTTGTTTGTTATAGTACTAAATACGGACATTTGAGAATTACCACTTAGTGTAAAACTTATTGATTCGATAGGTCATATGTTTTCTTTGGCAGGTTCATTAAACTTTACATAAAAATTGTTATTAATGATGGGATTATTAACCAGTTTGGAAAATGTCTATGAATATTGCTAAGCCGAGCATACAAGCCAATCTATTTTACTTTGCATAATCGAGTTATTTTGTAATTATTAAATGTGTCACAAAGTAAAGACCACAACCTTACCAGAACTCTCTAAGAGATTGAATAAAATAAAAGTTAAGAAAATTAAAGGCCAAATGAAAACGTGGCTTTACGTAAATGCCACAGTGAAATCCCAGGCACGTGTGTACACTGTAATGGAGTTGTTATGACATTTATCTGTGTATCTGTCATGTGGATGGCCGGCGCACTGCTCGAGATGTTTAACGACGTTTTTACTGTTTACTTCTTTATTTATCTCGTGAGATAACTAAGCAACGACGTACTAGAGTTTAATTGTTTCCAGCATGTGGATCTCTTAGCCTACTACCATGTCATTACCGTCTTGCGAACGTTAGGTGATGCCCAGGTCCATAAAAATAAATGAATATAATTTTAACGTCACTTGGACCTCGCATTGATAATAATCAGCACTGCGGTACTGGTTAGGAAGGAACGGAACACATAAGGCGAAACGTGATTGTCCTGGTAGGATTTCAACCTACCCCTTCGGGGAAAAAGGCGTGTGTTAATATACGGGGTATATCAAGACTGCAACCGAAAACGAAGCCAAGTGGAAGTTTTTATAGTTACAAACACAATGCAACTAAAAATTTTGCAAAAAAAAATGCGACAGATTTTTTTAATTATTTTTAATATCGTCGTGTTTGGTTGATAAATACCTAGTTTTTGCGAAATTAGTAATTTAAACCCTTGCGTACCATTCCGTCTTTAAAAATAAAACGGTTATCATTATTATTTTAGAAAAACTATGTATTTATCACCCAAATACAAAGATAATTAAATAAATAAAAAAATTGACAATTTATTTTGCTAATTTTTTTGTTGCATTGTGTCTGAAGTCGTTAGTAATACCTGGCTTCGTTTTCGGTCGCAGTCTTGATATACCCGGTATGTATGACACTATTACATACATACATACATAAACTCACGCCTTTATCCCCGAAGGGGTAGGCAGAGGCGCCACCAGGACACCCACATTTCGCCTTGTATGTTCCGTCCCGCAATGTGATAGGGGGCGAGCCTATCGCCATATCGGGCACAAATTCCTGACTCCGGACTGGTAATGAATAGAAAAATCCAATATCACTTTGCCCGACCCGGGACTCGAACCCGAGACCTCAGCTTTGTAACCATACCGCAATACAACTACGCCACCGAGGCAGTCTGACAGTGTATGACACTCTTGTCTGGATTATATATTGTATTTTTGTTAAAAATTACGATATGGCTTCATTCAATCTATTAATTGTTCCACTAACTTTGTGATATTGACCGTCACATTAAGAACGTGGGTTTAATTATGAATGCCACTCGGAACTGAGGCACGTGCTATCGGTAATCGATAGTAGGCCTGTTTCAACATCAATACGCAATCGTGACTTGAAAAATATTAATTAAACAGTAATTACGTTTTGATTATTTGTATTGAGGTATAATGGTGGAATATAATGAGTCACTTCACTTGTATAGGTAGGTTGAGAATCAGATTTAAATAGATTTCGGCTGATTAAGTATCGGTTGAATTTTTTTTATTAGGAAATGTAGTTTTAGTTTTTTTATATGTACACAGTATTTTATTTAAATCTAAATCTCCGTTATGTGAAGGTTTTATACCTAATTAATAAGAGTGTACATAGTTTTTTTTACTATAAAATATATTGGCTCATGAGTACGTTACTTTATAAGCAAGCTTCAGTAATTTGGTTTCTTTTAATCCGTAACGGTAGATTCGCGATAATTAATAATTTACTAAGACCAAAAGGAGTATATTATGAGGCATATAATAAAATAATGGAAACTATTCAGATAATAAATTAATGAACCCGTACAATCGACCGGTTTAATTAAAAGAATGAAAAAACACAATTTTAGCGTTAGCCAGTTTTAATTGCAAACCGTTTTCATACATATTCTAGATAACAGTTTTTATACCTAGAAGGATTTTTTTCTATTACTTCACACTATAAAAGCGTAGCTTTTAGACAAAGACAAGTGTATGTGTGCACCTCTTTCGCACAGCATTGCCAATGCAATCAAAATTTCTAAAATTTGGAATGCAAGTTTTACATTTTATTAATCTTTAGTTGTCAACGGCAGTACTTTCGATTTCTGTTCCAAATTTACTCCACTGACATTTAAAAAATAACTGTATTTAATAACTGTTCGGTCAAATCGACGTGAAGTAACAATTTTGGTGTCGCGTTTTGATCGGTGATTGAGATTGTCAGAGACCGAAAACTCTGTTTCTTTCCTTCTATTACTTGTATGCAAAGATTATTAATGCATCTATGTCTGTTTATATACCGGGTATATCAAGACTGCGACCGAAAACGAAGGCAGGTGGTAGTTTTAGTGGTTACAAACACGATGCAAATAAAAATTTCGCAAAACAAGCGACAGATCTTTTTTTAGAATTTTTAAAAATCATCTTGTTTGGTTGGTAAATACCTAGTTTTTGCGAAAATAATAATTTAAATCCCTACGTACCATTGAGTGTTTAAAAATAAAGAGGTCTACATCATTATTTTAGGAAAACTATGTATTTATCACCCAAATACGACGATAAGTAAAAAATTAAAAAAAAAAAGTTATCGATTTTTTTTTGCGAAATTTTTAGTTGCATTGTGTGTTTAGTCACTAATACCTGGCTTCGTTTTCGGTCGCAGTCTTGATATACCCTGTATAATGTTATGTGGATTTTTAATATACTCGCACAAGAATGACAAATTCAAGATGGATCTATAGCAGATCGACACAATTAGGTCAGCCGAAACCGGATATACAGGCTGATGTTATTGGATTAAATTCAGAAAGTTTTTACCCTGCTCTTTAATTTACTCGTGTCTCGTATTTGATAGCATTGATACGCAATCTTCAATGAGCATCATTTTTTTTAGGTAAAAAAATGTTTGGACTATGGGAAATAATTATTAACGCCTGGCAACCCATACACAGTAGACTATGCCAAATATCAAAAAAAGATTGTGGCAATGCGTTGGAACGCACTTGAATAAAGTCTATTGACCTGAAGTTTTATTGTACGTAAAATCATTTAGACTTCACCTAGATCGCTTAGGCAATCAAACGCTGGTTTTTTTCTACGTGTTATTGCCACGAAAACTGGTTCTTCGGAATATTTGGGAGTATTTTTTTTCTCGTGTCCGTTTTTATCAAATCGAAATACCATGTTAGACGCGTTGTTATTTGCCTTGTAATAATATTTGTTATTTATTAGCAACGATAAAAAAATGATTGGACGTAATACAAGATAATATTTTAGGTCTTTTAGCTTTGTGCGAATAATTATTTTTATGATAACTGTTCAAGTTTACGGACCAAATAGTCCTTAATGGTTTTCGTGTGTGTATGTACCTATGTGTATGGGTTCATATTAACTTCGTTTTATTTATAGTAGGATTTTTGTACTATGATTTTGTACACCTGAAAATCAGTGCTGTTGTAAAATAGCGTATTCTGAGCTGTATCCTTTCTACGCGCATATTGCGGCAAACATTAATATAGCCCTTTTTTTGTCTAATATGGCTATTTAGTTAAATAAATAAATACACCTAACAGTCACATACGAGTACATAGTCCTGACCCCACACTAAGATCGAGTCTTGTGTCGCGGGTATCAGAAGCTACGAGAGACTTTTCGGTCTCATAAACACCCAGACCCGAAACAAATATCTGTGGATCACACAAATATTTGTTTCCGTGCGGGGATCGAACCCGCGGCCTCTCGTTTCACAGCCGACGTATAACCAACTGCGCCACGGAGGCTGTATTGCGTGTGTCGATTAAGTAAATGTTTTAAATTATCATCACCTTCACAGAAAGTTTACTCTGATGTCCATGCCGGCTCAATTCATAAAATAGGACTACCAAACAAAAACACGCTTAATTTAAACTGATCCAAAAATATTTACAAATACAAAGACAAATAGAATACGAGCCAAAAACTATCGGGTGCGTAGTCGACTGTTTTTTATAAATTTTTATGAGTCCATTATCCTATTTTTCATTTTGCGTGGAGTATAAATGTTTTCTTCACCACGCGTCTCTAACAATGTGCTTGTGTAAGTAATATTTCTGTCATTCGGCGGCTTTTAAACTCCGTTATGTCAATTGGTAAGGAAACAGATGCGCATAGTTTGTGATTTAGTTTCTTTATGTGAAGTATTTTGTTGTCTGTAGGAGCGAGAGCATGGGAATGTTATTACGTCGGGCCCTAGGTTTAGATATCTATCCGAAATCTAGATTCTAGGGTATTCATTTTCATGCTGCTTGAGGGAACGCAACGGTTATAAATAAATAGCCACAAACATAGTCTTGTCCCCACTGTTACATAGGTACTGTAATTTTGTATAAAGGTTTTCAGAAACAATACATTCTTGACCATGACATCCAAACTTGTTCACTAACATTTATCAATCGAGAAAATCAAAGCCGCAATCTTTATTCCCCAGCTTCCTCAACTGCACTACGGAGCTCTAAAACCGAGCCTAGTTAGTACAATATTGAAAGTATAATTTATTCAGCAGTCATCTTAACTCGGACTACATTCAGTCTGAACCCACATCGACCTGGATTCCAACCCCCACTCCCCCCACTTGACCCTCGCTTGCATTTGACCCTTCAGTGGTTAACATTTTGGCACGGACATGACTTTATTCTACCGTTTTTTGCAAGGCTTCATTGTTTTTTTAAGTGTGGGCTCTAAGTCGGGGTGGGGATGACGTTAAGTGCCATATCATAATGCAATATATTTTAACATAATTCATAACTAATACAGTACGTGGTCTTGAAGTGATTTTACACCTTTATTAGCGAAAATGACGAGACAAATAAGGCTTGTCCATAAACATTTTCAACACTATAAAAAACATACATACATAAATAAACTCACGCCTTTTTCCTAGAAGGGGTAGGCAGAGATGCCACCAGGACACCCACATTTCGCCTTGTATGTTCCGTCCCACAATGTGATAGGGGGCGAGCCTATCGCCATATCAGGCGCATATTCCTGACTCCGGGCTGATAATGAATAGAGAAATATAGTGAAAAATAAACCAGCTTTAATATGCTTACATAGCTACATGATGTAATTTTCTAAACAAACAGTACCAAAATATTTGGGCATACAAAACAGAAGTAATGAAGGGCTTATTACGTTTTTTATAGTTTCCGTTCAGAAGTCACGTAGCACGATATAACTTAAATTGTTTTCCGACTCGTTCTATAGTTATCTTTGGCGTTTATGTTATTTAAGACTAACCGGTATTTTGCAAGTTTATATTACGAAATAACCCTATTTTGCACTATAATATAAAAATAAATTGAACATAATATTTAGAAACAAAGTTTTCAATAATGCTATTAAATTTTTAAGATTGGTAAGTATAAGAGTAATTATAAAATGAATAGTAGACATTTTAAATAAATAAATACACCTAACAGTCACATACATATTCCTGACCCAACATTAAAATCAATAAAGTCTTGTGTCGTGGGTATTAGAAACTACGACAGACTTTTCGGTCTCAGACACCCAGACCCTAGACAAATATTTGTGGCCAAAACACTTGTCTCCATGCGGAGATCGAACCCGCGGCCTCTCCTTTCATAGCCGGCGTCTAACCAACTGCGCCACGGAGGCTGTCGAAAGTACATATAAAACTATTTTTTTACATTAATTGAAAATGCTGTTGACGCCCTTTGGGACTTTATCGACCCTATAGGTTATATTACTCGCAAGCATGATGAATTAAAATTTTATTGACACAGGCATACCCCGGCATCCCCCCGTTTACTGGAATGGGAGCTTATCAATTATTAAATTATTACCTTCTAGTTAAAAATACGCTACTGGTGGTAGGTCTTTCATATGTTAGAGGTCGCTTGGGTAGGTACCACCGCAATGTCTATTTCTCCCGCCAAACAGCAGTGTAAATGCACTGTTGTGTTTCGGTTTAAGGACATTATAGCCAGAGTAACTGGACATAATGACTTAACATCTTATGTCTCAGGATGGCGAGCGCAGTCGAATGCCAAGCATTGATTTGTAATTCATTGTGTTTGGTTATGCTACTGTTCAGGAGCGGTTGTATCGCTTACCATCGGGCAAATGGCATGCTCGTCTCGCCATCCATTGCAATTAAAAAAAACTTGTGTGTGAATTCTGTGAATGTAGTATATACGTTAACACAGTCCACAGATTTTTTGTACACGAAATGCGTAATCATTGTGAATTTGTGAATATAGTTTCTAATAATAGAACACAACGATTTTTACATACAAATAAACTGGTCTGAACCGGTGTGTAAACAGTGACATGTAATCCAAGACTTATAGTTAACTACGATAGTTATCCGTTACATAATAAGTACACCTGAATACGGTTTTATTGGTATATCGTATTACAACATTTTAAAGCGTTAGTTTTATTCAAATTTTATTTATGAGGTAATTGAATTCTTTTGTGTTTGTGAATGAGATGTTATTGGAATACTGTGTTTATTTAACCTCGACGCGACTGCCTCGGTGGCGTAGTTGTACCACGGTACGGTTACAAAGCTGAGGTCTCGGGTTCGAGGCCCGGGTTGGGAAAAGTGATATTGGATTTTTCTATTCATTATCAGCCTGGAGACAGGAATTTGTGCCCGATATGGTGATAGGCTCGCCCCCTATTGCATCGTGGGACGGAACATACAAAACGAAAGAGGACGGTCTTGGTACCATCCTACCCCTTCTGGGAAAAGGGCGTGAGTTTATGTGTGTATGTATGTATGTATCCAGCCCAAAAATGGCAACTGCTCCAAGATCCCTCCACTCTCACAGATACGTATCTACCAAACAGCAAAACAATTAGTTCCATGACTCAAGCTTGAAGACATTAAAAACAATTTCACACCATTGTATACGCTACCAAAATAAAACTTACGTTAAAATGATGACTCACACCATTACTATTTCTAAATTATATTTAGTTTTGTAAGAGCGCAAATACAAACACACTATGAGACATAAGCCACTTCGCTTCTAAGACGTTAAACTCACTTTCAGGCATGGCGGTCAACGGGAAAACGTTGCTTTGCGAAAATTGTCTGTCGTAATTAAAAAAAATGAATGGGTTGGCGACGGACTAATGCTGACAGACTGCCGGTGGAATAAAGGAAAAGATTGACAGTTTTGATCAAAAGTTACGCTTTTATGGATCGTAAATATGGCATGGATACAAGTTTAAAGGTAATAAATAAATTTAATCGAACTATTTTCAGTTTGAATGGCGTCAATATCTTTTGTGACACCAATTATTTTAATAATATTATGAAGCAACAAAAAGCATTCCTATATATTATAATACGTTTCTTTTCATTGTAAATTAGTTTAGTTAATTTCTATGAAAAAGCTCTTCATTAAAATTTACTTTGGATCTGCTTTTGCTCAACAATAATACGAATTTAATACCCGAAACCGTCCCACGGTACACTTCCAATACGCCAACTCACGGCCCATACAAATTCATTCAGATAGCTCTTTATGAAATCGTTCGGAACCACGTGACCGTGAATTCTCGAGTATATTGTTTAAATTCTACTAAATAATTATGGAACGCTGAGCGGCTAATTGCCAAAATGTCTAACGGAAAGTGTGACGTAAGGTGCGAGCCACAGACTAGACGGTACGCAGACTGGACATACATTTGTAGAACTGGTTTCGCGACGTGATTTATAGGTGTTGGGTGGTTGTAGATATGTCATGGTTAATTTTAGATTATTGTGAATTATTGGTTCATTTTTATTGTACACAATATAAAAAAAGACCATAAATAAATAAATAAATACACCCAACAGTCACATACATAGTCCTGATCCCACACTAAGATCGAGTCTTGTGTCGTGGGTATCAGAAACTACGAGAGACTTTTCGGTCTCACAAACACCCAGACCCGGAACAAATACCTGTGGTTTACACAAATATTTGTTTCGGTGCGGGGATTGAACCCGCGGCCTCTTGTTTCACAGCCGGCGTCTAACCAACTGCGCCACGGAGGCTGTCGAAAAACAGATGAAAATAAATTAACAGATCAACTAATTAGCAAATCAACTAACATTTAGCTTCGCCAATCAGGCCACTTCAAAGAACATGTCAAATATCGTGTCAAAGTGAAGATAAATATGTGCGCCGCCCTCCTTTACGCTTCAGCGAATCGGTTTACCGTGCACTATTTTTGAATTTATTTGCAAAAGATTGAAGCCAAGATACGCGAAATCTTAATATTTACAATACGTTTGTTGTAGATACTCTCATAGATAGAGTTGTCTTTGCAACATTTTAATATAAAATGAGTTATTGCTCTGTTTTTGTTGGAAATCAATAGCAATTATAAAAGTTTATGAATTGATATCAAATAGCGAACAGCTTAAGAAAAGTAGGTGGGTTTTCTTTATATTTATAAATTCAGGCGTGAGACAGTATTTTGCTTTAGACATACATATGTTTGATATAATTAGAAAAACATACATATAGGCATACTACTACGGTATGGTTACAAAGCTGAGGTCTCGGGTTCGAATCCCAGGTCGGGCAAAGTGATATTGGATTTTTCTATTCATTATCAGCCTAGAGTCCAGAATTTTTGCCCAATATGGCGATAGGTTCGCCCCCTATCACATCGTGGGACGGAACATACAAGGCGAAATGTGGGTGTCCTGGTGGTGCCTCTGCCTTCTGGGATGAAGGCGTGAGTTTATGTACGTACGTATAGGAATAACCACTTAAACAACGCATACAGTCTATATTTTTAATCTGTGATACGCAAACAATAAATTTTTAAAAGCAAACACGGCGGTGTATCATAATGTGCGCTATGGCACTAACGAGGTAATTGACTTCCCGCACCGCAAATCATTTTAAACAATACGCATTGATTTTTTTCATTTCTTACACTTACTATGAAATTCGAGTTAGTTTATTACTGTTTAAATAAGCCACAAAACTACTTACCGCTATTTTGAAAAGTGAAAATGACTGCCTCATATTAAAACAGAATTGCTTGACTGAATTTGATAAAATTTATCAGAAGGATAACCAAAGTAGTGTTTATGGCAGCATGTATACGTATGCTGTGACAAATGAGATCTTGCGTTAGATTTACAGAAATCCAGTTTTTGGATCTAAAAACGTAATTAGCATGTTGCATAATTTCCCATCATGACATCTGTCAGTTGATAGGTCCTAAAACCATACACAAAATGATTCTATTACTTCAGTTTAAATTTTTACGTCGATTCCAAATTAACGTTGTACAAAAAAGTACATTTTTGTGTCAGTAGAAGCGCGGGAAAATTTAGTAATAAAAATAATTTATTCAAAAGTAAAACTGCAGGTGTCTATATAATTAGATTGGGATTTCTGGCACATATTAATATTTTTTTAAATTTAACGATTGGAATTAATGCCACTGAGAGAACACAATGCACAATACGTAAATAAAATTTAATTGTGTAGTTATTCAATTGATTCATTCATGTTTTATAATGCTTGTTATTATAAGATTGTTGCGTCTGTGATTATTCTATTTTTATTGTTTACAAGTTTAAAGTCATAAAGTTGTTTGCTTTAGTTCTATGAATGGTGAAGTATGTAGTTGAGGATTTCAGGTGAATGACGGTAAGCTTCTATATAGAATTTCCAGATAAACTCATGACCTGTTTACTTTTGCAATTTTCTAATATATCTTTGACTGACACCAGAATAACGTGTGATCGATTTGATAAAATATTTTTAGTAATTAGGTTAAAATTCTAATTCTGTTCAACTTGTGTCACAATTAAATCTATTAATTTAAATAACATATATGATTATCAATAAAATTGGACATTTCATGAAATACCTTATTTATAAACGTGCCAGCGACATACTGTTTTATCGCATCACTCCCACGCGTGGACACGAACATACTCAAAAACATTTAAATATTCTAAATGGTACAACGCAGGAAAACCTTATAAGTGTGAATAGAATACGTGATCCAAGGGTTCTGTATAAGCATACAAAAAAATACGGAATAAAATATTTTAATTTTTTATACTTACAGAAGCGATTTTCGTAAATTTTGAAAACGTCGACACGTATAGCTCGATTATTAATATTTTTGATTTTTTATTCCGTCTGGCGAACAAACAAATGGAGCTTCTGATGTTGATTATTATTGTCGCTCATGAACTAAACTAAAACACTGCGATCATTGGTGTGTGAAAGTGAAGGTAAGGGAAAGAAAGAGAAGAAAAGAAAGGGAAGGAAAGATAACGGTAGGAGGAAAAAAGCATGGCGTCTTTAGCAATCATCGAAGTAAAAGCAACTTTGTGAACCAGCTCCTTCATAAATTAGATAAAATCTCAAGGCAACTGGCTGACTCTATCATTTTACAAATAAGCCCAAACTGTCGTATTTCGATTTGGACCTTCGTCTACAGAATTCCAGAAACAGGTATTGCAATTGCGTATTTTAATTGGAACATAATAAATCGTTTACGTGTCAATTAATTTTAAATTTAAAAAGCATAATGGGTTATTTATTTAATTTATTGCCGACGCGATAAAAGTCCATTTCTTAGAATAAACGCGATCAGATAAATGAATAAGTGGGCTCCCACCTCTGGGATATCTCTGGATGCATCTTATTAGTTGAAATGAAAATAACGCTTATTTTTATGCAAATTATTGCAATTGAGTAAAGATGAGCAAGGTTTTCTTTTTTGTCCCATTTGGAAGACACTTAATACCATTAGATGTGGTACTTTTCCGAAGTAGAATAAGAAATCAATGTTTTTGAATAATGGTAAGTGCTACATTGCATAACCTTAAAAATGTATTTTCTTTTGTCTTTATCAGTCTAGCAAAATAAAAAAACCCAATTTCAATGACATGCAGTAGAAAAAATCTCCACATAAACTTCAGTGTTGATGTTCTCTATTCAGATAGTAGATTTAGTGAATGATTTAAAACGATCAAGCATCTGAAGTAGCTTTGACACACGGTTACGAACATTATCACCTCGAGCAGAACGGAAGTGTTATTAACACATACATAAGAATAACACTTAATGTTTGTATTTATACTCATATTTATAATACTGATTGCGGTGGAACTTGATTTATTTAAGTTTCTGTTAAAAATATTTCTTGTAATTACCTTACCGGAGAATAAACGTTGTTAAACTTACAATCTCGAGGTTATTCTTTTCCAACAATTCTTAACAATTTTTTATTGTTAGTGGTTAGTATAGTATAATATTTGCCTCTACTAAAAGCTTCGCCCGATGTGGCAATAACTACTAAGAGTTGGTTACTTATGACATTAGTTGTGAAACGAGAAGCCGCCAGTTCGATTCCCGCTCGAAACAAATATTCGTGAGATGAACACTTTTTTAATGTGTTCGTGTTTATTTATTTAAATTATTTATTTATTAATAACAAAAGAATAAACTTATAATCTACTTAAGTGTTCTGCATATTTATACAAACAGTTTGACTGCAGGATCAATTTATACATTTAATTAATTATACATTTGTGAGACCTTAATCTAAATTAAGTTACTTACGAGTTCAAACTTGTATCTTTCTGTGACTATATTACTTTTGGGTGTATATATCTATCAGTGAATGTAAAAATCCCATCCATCAAAGTCCCAATGTAAGTCGATAGCTTATTACTGCAGTATTGCAACAGATGTCTAACTCACCGATAGCCCTGATTGAATCGTCTCGGCGACTCATTGCGTCCGACATTGTCAGAGCTTTTTTGCGCTTTTTGTTTGAACCCGAGAGCTTCTTGACATGTTATAGCGATTGTTATGTCAAGTAGCTGATGCTTTTTAATACGTTATTTTTTTAGATTCGTATAGTTTGCTTATTTCTATTACATATTATGATATACCGGGTATATCAAGACTGCGACCGAAAACGAAGCCAGATCGTAGTTTTAGTGGTTACAAAAACGATGCAAATAAAAAATTCGCCAAAACAGTGACAGATATTTTTTAAATAATTTTTTAAAAATCGTCGTTTTTGGGTGGTAAATACCTAGTTTTTGCGAAAATACTAATTTAAACCCTTGCGTAAGATTGCGTGTTTAAAAATAAAGAGGTGTACATCTTTATTTTAGGAAAACTATGTATATATCACCCAAATACGACGATAAGTAATAAATTACACAAAAATAGTTGTCGATTTTATGCGAAATTTTTATTTGCGTTGTGTCTGAAGTCACTAATACTACCACCTGGCCACGTTTTCGGTCGCGGTCTTGAGATACCCTGTATAAAGTTCGCCAAACCGCACTAGGCCAGTGTGGTAGACTATACGAACTTACCGCTCTCAATCGTACTCTGGATTGTACAGAGCCCCGAGCCCTGCAATGGGACGTATATGGGGTAATACCGATATTGTGCTTATGGTAGGACATTTACCTGCCCTGTAACAGCTGAGCACGATGGTGTAAGAATTCTTGTAGTGATTCACATGAGTGTATCGAGTTTAAAGTTCAATCTTTGTGTACAATCCTCTTTGGTACAGACATAATTATATTGCCCGGGGAGTGATATCTCGTCGATGGATGCTCTATTTAAATTGCACTGCATTTACTATTAGGTGGTCTAGAGTTAAACTTACACGGCTTGACAAACATAGACTAAGCACTAATTAATAATAAAATAACTCCAGAGTTCTAAAACATCACATTTGAATACATCGTTTTATTTTCATCCCCAGGTTAGGTTGCCTCAAGCTGCAAGAGTAATTTGTACTGTTTAATAAAGTTTAAAATTAAGGCATTCACAGCCTCAATTTATTTTAATTCCTCAAGTACACGAAGGCAAATGGTGCCACAAATTCTGTTGTCAAGTTAAATGGTTCTGACATAATAGTTTGGATAACGGTCTGTTTCGGTGTATTAAGCTATTACACGCTCTCCGAGCACTTAGTTTACTACGGTTCAGTGGTGTCAAATGGTTTTGCTTCGTACTTCATACTTTAATGTGGGAAATTGTGGAATTTTCTCTACGAAGGTTAAGGTCGGGCAATTTAGTTCTCGGAGATTGCGCAGCTAAGATATTTACTGCTACACTTAGATCGGTTACTGTTTGATAATATTAATAAGATTGTACGTTAAAGTAAAGATGTTTGTAAATCGGAAATTACTTCATTTGATATACCTATAGAAAAATGGGACAATATGCTATTAGTGTTTGATATAATTTGACAGCCTCTGTGGCGCAGTTGGCTAGACGCCGACTGTGAAACGAAAGGCCGCGGGTTCGATCCCAGCACCGAAACAAATATTTGTTTCGGGTCTGGGTGTTTGTTAGAATTAAAAATATCTTGTAGTTCCTGATACCCACGACACAGGGCTCGATGTTAGTGTGGGGTCAGGACTATGTATGTGACTGTTTGGTGAGCATTTTAAAATTGCTGACGTTTCATCAATTAAGCTTGACGGCTTAGCGCCCTTTAGAAGACATGATCTTTGACAATAATGCTGATGAGTATAACTAATTCAAAACAACTAAAATATTTTTCACTAAACCGTATATTTTCCCTTCAGTCAAGTTCCTTTTAGCGACAGAGTCTTTTTGTTTGACGTATCGTAAACAAATCTTTTTTCATATTCGGATATAAAGCATTTTAGTGTCTTCCTTATACCGACATTTATAGCTCGTGTCTTCCCACCACGCTTTGAACTAATGCTCGCATTTTTCTACCACTTCTTATTTTAGATGTTTCGGAATATGCTTAATTTGCTCTTAAATAAACTCGAACATCACATAAATTTTGTTGGATTATAAATATGGTTATGCTGAAAGATGTTTTATTTCTTTAACAAGTATAAAATGGTTAATACATACTGTTTATGAATTTTAATGAAATGTTACTTGTTTAGTGAATAAAAGTATTTCGTGTACTATAAATAGACATTCAACACCGAATATGATGTAAAAGTTGTAGGAAGTCCCTGAGATATGCAAAACGCTGAGTGATTATTTCAAGGATTATATTTTGTAGCGGACATATTGATAATAATTATGTTTTCGAAATATCGAATAAAAAATTATAAATACAATTGAAGACTAATAAATACGACAACGAATGAAGACAAAATAGAAGCAGATGTCATAATCTTACGAAAAATGTGCACAGATGAACATAATAAGAGTAAAAAAGCAATAATACCTAATTCCCTTAATATCTTCCTCAATAAAGTACGACAATCCAAATTCATTTGCAATTCATGCACACGCGAAACAATAGCAGATGTAGAACAATTACTAGAAGCGATGACAGTGTTTTTACTACTTAGTGCTTGGTACAATTTATCACTACGATCCAACCGCCAATTGGTCGGAATGAGACCATATGACCCCACTAAATCATACAGCATTATGACTATAAAATACTATTAAACACGTCTCCAAAATGTCGGCTATCATGAAAAAATTACAATTGGTGAAAATTGTTTCGGCCATGTTGTGAATTGGTTTATAGTCTTTTTATTAGTGATGTGTTTATTTGTTAGAGAAAATTCTTAATTGCAACTGTAATTTTGTAACAAAACTTATATCAGATGCTCACAAATATGATATCACGACGGTATCGCATAGGTATAGGCAGTGACTATGGATCTCCATTTTAATGGATCCTGACATATCACTTTCGCTCCATGTTCATCAATTTCTTTGTGTTTCGTCAGTTCTCTTGTCCCTTGTTTAAGCTTACAAATGTATTCAGCTATATGTAACTTAAACGTGTAAGTACGCAAATTAATCTTCACTGGCATTAAACTTTGGTGATTAAGATGATTAATGAATAATACTTAGTCTGCCTGAACTGTTAACTACCAAAGCATAGGCAACTTTGTATTGAATTCAACTATTTTCCCGTATATTTTACTAGACATTAGTTAAATTAGTATTGAATATTAGTTAAATTGTAACTAATATTTTTAAATTTAGTAATTGAAACTAATTTTTGGTCTGATAATATGTATGTTAATGTTTGTCAAAATCATGCATGACCGTCAATACTAGTGAAGTAACTATCGATATTTTTGTGTATTGTCTGTATTTTTAACCGACTTCAGAGGAGGTTATCAATTCGTACATTTTTTTTTCTTATGTATGTTCACCGATTATTCTGAGATTTCTGATTCGATTTACGTAATTCTTCTTTAGTTGGATTCAAAATGGCTGCCATTTGGTCCCATAAAAAGTTGGTGAAGACCTGATGAATATCTTCGGACTTAGAGAGTAGAACTCCTCGAAATTGAGCAGGTTGCCAATAGTTCTTTATGCAATAGGTTCAATATAAAAGTCAAATTTTAGTGAGGTAAAGAAAAAGGGGTGGGGGTGAGGAGGGGGTCAGAAAATTAACATGCAAGTAAATACTTAATATCTTCGGCAGCTTTAAACCGATTTTAGTGATTCTTCTTTAGTTTGATGCGGAATAGTTGTCATTTGGTCCTATAAAAAATTGGTGAAGACCTGATGAATATCTTCGGACCTGGAGAGTAGAACTCCTCAAAATTTAGTAAGTTTCCATCAATTTGCATATAAATACTTAATATCTTCGGCAGCTTTGAACCGATTTTAGTGATTCTTCTTTAGTTTGATGCGGAATAGTTGTCATTTGGTCCTATAAAAAATTGGTGAAGACCTGATGAATATCTTCGGACCTGGAGAGTAGAACTCCTCAAAATTTAGTAAGTTTCCATCAATTTGCATATAAATACTTAATATCTTCGGCAGCTTTGAACCGATTTTAGTGATTCTTCTTTAGTTTGATGCGGAATAGTTGTCATTTGGTCCTATAAAAAATTGGTGAAGACCTGATGAATATCTTCGGACCTGGAGAGTAGAACTACTCAAAATTTAGTAAGTTTCCATCAATTTGCATGTAAATACTTAATATCTTCGGCTGCTTTGAACCGATTTTAGTGATTCTTCTTTAGTTTGATGCGGAATTGTTGCCATTTGGTTCCATAAAAAAGTGGTGAAGACCTGATTAATATCTTTAGACCTGGAGAGTAGAACTCCTCGAAATTGAGTAGGTTTCCAATGGTTCTTTTTGTAATAGGTTCAGTATTAAAGTCAAATTTTAGTGAGGTAGAGGTAAAAGGGTGGGGATGAGGAGGGAGGCGAGAAAATGAATATAATGTAAATACTTCATATCTTCGGCAGTTTTGAACCGATTTTAGTGTTTCCTCTTTAGTTTGATGCGGAATAGTTGTCATTTGGTCCAATAAAAAAATGGTGAAGACCTGATGAATATCTTCGGACCTAGACTGTAGAACTCCTCAAAATTGAGTAGGTTTCCAATGGTTCTTTTTGTAACAGGTTCAGTATTAACGTAAAGCTATAGTGAGGCAGAAGAAGGGGTGGGGTGAGGAGGAGGGTGAGAAAATATAGTCCTGTAGGCGTTTTGCTCTTATGAGCGTTGTTAACGAAAATTGAGTTTAGCTGACAGTACTAAAAAGAAAAAAAGAAAAAAACTTCGTTTAAAAAAACCGACTTCAACTACTAAAAAGTATAAAATAACTTAAGAAAGATTTAATTTAATACACCTCTTATGCAAACCTATACCTTTCATATCAATAAAATACAATTATTTATATGTGCTATCTATTGATAGGTTTGAAGTCGGTGCCAAGCCCTAAACAAAATAAAACTTAATATTATAAATAGCTTAGTTTCTGTAAAGAAATGTTTACGCTAAAGAATAACCTACATAAATAATCCTATAAGCAATGTGAATTTATGTGAAACAGATGAAAAATTTACGATAAATATATATATTTATAATATTAATACCTGAATATGGTTATATTAAACCTATATTATGCTTATATATGAATATATTTGTGGCTCTGAAAAGGACATTTTGGTTTGCATATTTTGTGACGAGCACACAACACCTCTGTTTTGAAATCAAACTAATAATGGAATTAAGTAATAATGAATAACTACTATTATAAAAACAACTTATGTACTATACCTTCGTGCAGCAGACAAATTATACAAATCTATAATATATAAATTAGATTACAGCGGATCAAAATTTTTCAGGTTAAAATCTTCTGGCAACCCCCTTGGGTAATGCCCCCAGGTGGTCGCGACCCACAGATTGAAAAACACTGTTGTAGACAAAGCTATCCCCCTCAAGGTCACGCGCGGCGAGCTTAAGTACCTACTATTCCATTTGGCTTGGCACCGATTTCAAACCTATCAATAGGTAGCACATATAAATAATTGTATTTTATTGATATGAAAGGTATAGGTTTGCATAAGAGGTGTATTAAATTAAATCTTTCTTAAGTTATTTTATACTTTTTAGTAGTTGAAGTCGGTTTTTTTAAACGAAGTTTTTTTTATTAACGGTTCGTGTCGTATGTCGGAGTTGTAATTATCATGCATGTCATTTTGCTCTAGACTTAATTGTCTATTTAATGCGTTTTAACCGACTTCAAAAAAGGAGGAGGTTCTCAATTCGACTGTATGATGCTTTTTTTTTGTTGGAAAGAGTTCAATGTACACTTAAAAATTTGGTTGAAATTTTATCTAGGCACTATGGTTTTATATTTCTACCACATTGCTTTTCGACTTTACTAATCGGTACTGCACCAACTCATTACTGCCTACTGTTGGTCATCGGATACAACCTTGTGTACCTGTACAACAAAAAGTTCGATTGAGAACGCTTACTCCATTGTCTGCCTCACTGCCGTATTGCGGACTTCACTTACAAAAAGTCTCGTAAAGATCTTTAAAGGGCCTTCCTGATAATATTTTCCTTCATCGTAAAAGCCTAAAATATCAGATTACAATACTCTTTTCCTAGTACAGTTACTGTTGATAATTTTAATAAATAAACCAATGGAACGGATTAAATTCATTGTGGTTTGTACATTATTAGATTAGTCTAACGCCAGCGCTATATAAATATAAACGGATCTAGCTTGCTCTCGATCTAGATTCTTGTGTTTTTTTAGCTCTGCGTTTTTGATAACGATTGTTTTTGTCACATTGTCACTCTATCAGTGTCCACATGTAAGTGAACAGTTGTTTTTTATCAGTTTTTGAAATATACAGGAGACTTAATTAATTTTTTTGAGAAAAGCATTCTAGATATATATCATGTTAGTTTTTAATATTCGTATCGTTTTTAATACCGATTACTTTTTAATAAGTCAAATCTGCATATGTGTCAGTATCGCGTTCTGAGATCTTTGTGTGCGCAATATCAACCAGTATAATCTGCAAAAGATCATAACCTTCAGTATTTTATCCGGTGCGAATGATTGAAACCCGGGCGTGTACTACAAAGTTAGACACGTGGTGACTACCGTCATTTATAACAGTCGAGGCCGCTTCCGATGCCAAGCGTTCCTCGCCGCCCACTATACAAACCTTTTCACAATCAATAAATACACACAACAGTCAGTCCTGACCCTACATCAGTCTTGTGTGGGTATGAGACTTTTCGGCCTCACAAATACCCAGACCTGAAACGAATAGGTCTGCGGAACAAACATTTGTCTCGACGTGTTATACTAGGGCGGATATTCCGTGCAAAGTCAGTGCTTATGTACCGACCAAGAGCACCAGAACGAGAGGGAAAATAGCGTGACTTTATAAGAGTGATAGAGATAGATATAGTGTATGTACCGCTTTTTTGTAACACATTTTGTTTGAAATGTCGACTCTAGTATAAAAGGTTTTTCATCAGTTGACTGTCCAAACGATGGCTATTAGGCGAATTTATCACTAATCCTAGAGACCTCCCATACTTTGGACCGTTGCCTAATAACGGCCCTTTTGTCTATTTCTGTCCGGATTAGTCTTGAAAGGAGGAGTTATGTAATTAGTGCTGTGAATGTCATTTCCGATTTTGTGTTGTTATCGATGTTGTTCACTTATCGATTTAGAGGTTAATGAAAATTGTTACCGATTTTTAAAGCACGCTTTAGATGCTTTTTGTAAGATCATAAATGTCTATTTTTGCTGTAATAAAATATCTGGATTAATGGCATCAGTCGCCTTTACATAACAGCTCATTATGTAAATTGACATTGGCCTCGATCGAACCAGATGCCCAAACTATGCGTAAGTAGTTTCACTAATAATATGAAATATAAAGTACGCTCAATATTTGCCCCAGATAATCTTTGCTACTTAGTCGGTGATACGCTCGTAAATAATTTAATTATTGATAATATTATCAGTTTGATTTATTCATTCAACATTTTGATAAATGGCTTCTGAGAGATATTTCGAGTAAACGAACGGATTATAATTTTGGTCAAAGATATTTTAAAAAATCGCAATCATATCTGCTAGCTGCTCAAGGCTAATTTTATAACTGCAGTAAGTATTTGTGAGTAATGTAAGCAACATTGTAACAGCACGAAGGTTGTATCCGACGCGGACTCATCGATACAACACGTAATATCGATTGTATAACTCAATAAATAATGGATTAATTTCAACGTGTACTCGAATAAAATTCCAAATTCAAATTACAAAACGTTACCGCATACATATCTGTCAAATACGTCATCAGATTCCGAATTTGAAAAACGAGATTTTTTCTTTACACTCATAACGCACAATCGATGGAGGCAACCACTTAAAATGTTTCTAAAGAAGCTTAAAAACAGGTTACGAATGAAAATAGCTCGCCGATCGTTAGTCCCAAAACCAGAAGCGGTAGTGACACCGGACAATGCATAACTCCGGTCTGCGGGACAGAATTAGCTAGGTTATTTTGCGCTGGCGCACCCGAGTGGGGGACTATTCCGACTGGCGCACGAGTTGCCCGCAATACATCATACACCAGTTCATTGATGAAACCTTTGACATTGCTGTTAAAGGAAACTCCATGCAGCCAGAGTTGCCAGGCATTTAAATTAACACGAAAATGAGGTTGTATAGAAAGAAAATTTGTTTTGTTAATTTATTAAAATATTGTGTTTCTGAATTAAGATTTTTATCATTAAATCAATCTATATATTTATTAAAATATTTTTAAAATGTACAAACAATGTGTAAGGTTTATATCGAATGCTTAAATATTTTCCTAGAACATCTATATTTTTTTATCGTTTGCTAGGCAATGAATCGCGTGAGAAACGCCCGTCAGCCGTCGCCACGGTTTAATTATAGTGACGTGATTGTTATAAAAACTGTATTGACTCTGTGACGTGGTAAATGGGCCGTTAACGTCAGTCCGCGGAGTAGTTTTCACCATCCTCACCACTTTACGGCTCCCGTACTCTTTAATTATCAGCTTGTAAATCCGAAGTTGGTCATTCACCAACCCAATTTGGGAAAGTAGCACTGATTTATAAGCTCCTTCTTGTTTTGTTCTTTATTTCTATTCTTAACTAATTATGTGGTTTGATTGTGTGATGCTGTAGAGAAGGGTCAATGTCAAATAAGCGGTCTGCTTTTTTCTAATAAAACTTTTAGGATATTTTCTTAACCAAAAATTGTTCAATATTCAAATCAAATATAAAAACATGACTACGACAAACCTGACAGTAAAAAGATTACATAACGCAGTTAGATGTACAAAAAATAATACTGGCAACAAATTTATGCAAACGAGTCTGGATCCAATAACTAATTCCCCTCCTTATATTCTTACACTGACACGCAAAAATAACGATTTCCATCAGACGCATGTGTAACAATCCAATTGTAACAAGACAAACGATCGCTACCCTCTTTAATATCAAGACCCTTTACAACACAGTGACATATAATTGACGTTTTGACAGTCAAGTGACATATCATTCCACCGTGGGTGTTTGCAGTGAATTATTAAATGTTTGATAAACAACGATCGATGTAGCAGATATTGTGTATTTTTGTCAAAATAATATTTTTGCTATAGATTGTCAGAATGTGTTTGGGAATCATTAATCTTGCTTACAGCCGAGAGTCTTATACATAATGTGTTAGGAATAATTAAAAAACAATTAAAAAAAGAACTGACATTTTAGTCAGACTACTCTATTGAGCGTGAAAAATATAACCATCCAACATAAAATAAAGATGCCAACATCTACTCAGCACAAATTTACTAAGCAAGCAGCACCAAAAAAAAAAACTGATTTAGCAAAGGAAATTCAGCGCACACTGCCCATATTGGCGGGAGAGGAATGATTGATATCTTAGGAACTGCACGTGACAAAGTGTCAATAGATCAAAGAAGGTCCTCGGCCCACCGGCGAGTCTATATGTGCGCGGCCGTGCTGCCAAAACTTCGCTAAAAAATGACGCCTCAAAATAGTTTGCCTAATTGCTTCAACTCCACTTTTCTACGGCGTATTTCGAACGGCGCGTCACGGGGTCGGTGAACTTCTGACGTTATCTGTTATGGCGGGCCACGTAAAATGCATAATTCACCTTTATTTGTATTTTGTGATCTGTTTTGTAATGTTTGGCATTTTAAAAAGGAATGCGGTTAAGCTGTAATGTTTTTTGTTCCATTTGAATTTAGAATAACTATAAAAAAGTGTACTTTGCCTATGGCCAGTTAAACGACTGTAATAAATAAGAATAAATGCAAACATATTAAAATTATTTATTGGTCTGGTAACATAAGCTCATATTATTTCTGGCACAATTTAATTCTGCGTTCAATCAGTTTTAAATTCACGCACAAAGAGAATCATAATTCTCACCCTTAAATATCAAAAGAGATTTTACAAATACAATATGGAAGATTAATATAAACACATTGGCCACTAATAAGCATGTCCGAATCGGTCGTAGATTTGCGTTCCAACCGTCTAACTCTGCCGTAGATTACATTGAAAAATAGGCCATCTTAGTACCATTTATTAGGCTGTCGAGATTCGTTGCTTTTGATTTTCGAAGGAAAATCGATAACTGCCTCTAGTTTGTTTTAGTTTTAATTTATGGATACGCGCCTTTTAAGCCAGAGTTATTGTTACTTGTTTTAGTCAAAGGCGAATGTACAAATACATGCCAACATGAAATTTGATTGAAGACATGTATGGTACAAATATTTTTTATCCAAAATGACTAAAGTACACGTGCTCTACCGATGAGGCATGAAAGCTTGTCTTATATGGAACTGTCGCCACGATTCTTTCTATCAGTGATGTTGGCGGAAGTCCAACAATAACCACCATCTTAAAAAGCCGCCAACGTGTCTATGAATCCCTATTAACAGCAGATGACACGTTACGCATAAAAAGAAATGATATCAATAATTGAAAGTGGAATTTTTTTTGCCTTAAAAATCTTTAAGAGAGCTTTATTTTTACAATAATTTAGGCGAATGTAGGTAATGAGTGACTTTGCTTATCCCTAAATTTTTATTTGGTTTCTCCGAATGATTTTAAGTTGTTTTTTTGCTACAAATGCATAGAGAGCACAATGTAACAATAAAGTGCGCTAGAATTCAATAAACGCGGTTATCAGTGGGCGAGTGGACAGCTGACTGATAACCTGTCGCTATTGAGTAATTATTACTCACCCTCGCATCGCATTACACTTATATTTAGATTCTATAAAACTATAATGTGTTGGGAAAATGTTGATTAAAAACTTTTTCTAAATTCGCTTTAATTGATGGTAGTAAGGTAAAGATGTTTGGTGGATGCATTAACCATATTTTAGGATTTTGTTGGAATTAACCCTTTCACGTTTTTGGTTCATCATTTCATAGACAGAATATTCGTCAGAAGTTTGTTTTGAAGAAGAGGAAGTCTATCTTTTTGTAAAGTTTTAGTTACAAAATTACCGGCGTTAATAGGAACTATGTGAACACTAGTTTAGTTTTTTGCGCCGATTCTTAATTCCACATAACATCTGGATGTAACAGTTAATAAAATATAACATGCCTGCATCTGCGAATATCGTCCGTCCAGCCTAGGGACTAATCTTATCTTCACCAATCTACCATTTTCTAGTTATACCTAGTTATAACCAGTTGTTACTGCATCTTATATCTTACCAAACTCGACGAGTTATTTAAAGAAACTATTTAATACGAAGCTATTGCGAATATTATCTGTCTAATGAAGTGTTGCAATAAACATAACTCATTTATATCGACATGATTGAATATTGAACACTCAATAAACAAACACTCAAACACACTCTATTATTCAATGTACTGAATTTATATAATACTAAATAAATATAGTTCGTAAATAAGAAGTAATTTCGACTTCAAAGTAAGGTTCATATTTGTGATGTGTCAGAAAGTATGAAAGATGATTTTTCGGTGATCCTTGGGAGAAGCGTGTGCACTAGACTTCATGTGGTTGATGAAGATGATGATTAACGTTAACAATTGTTATTATGATAACAAAAACACCTAGCAGTCACATACATAATACTGATCCCACATTAAGATCAACTGAGTCTTGTGTCGTGGGCCTCAGGAACTAAGAGATACTTTTCGGTTTTTTATGTCGGTGTTGATATGGAGATGGAATCTGCACCTTCCGATTAACTGCCAGATTCATATCATCTATGCCACATGCCGTTTTTAAGATATCTCGCACAGAAACAAATTATCTACAAGCAGTTTTTCAATTCATTTCAATTTCATTGTTCCCTCTAGAATTATCTTTCAACGAACCGGTCGAGGTTGCCGATAAAAAATATGATTCAATGAAATCTAATGTCAATTTATCATTCCTATTAAACGTAAAATACTAACAACACGAGCCAAATGGACAAGAACACGTTATAAAGACATTAAACAAACGATTAACATAAGCGAACGACCTTGCCCCAAATTGTAAATTTAATAGTATGGTTATCATAAGTTAGGGAAATATGACGGTTTATCAAATTATTCCAAGAATTACATAAGATTGTCTTTGAGAAAACAAGATAAGATTATAGAAGTAATTCTAATTACGCAGCTCAATTATGTGTGGGACGAGATTCCGTGAACCTGCATTGACATAGGATATAAAGAATTGACAAAGAGCACCAAAACTTGACTAGTCTCTTTGGGACCCTAGCACGGCCTTCCCATGTAACGATTATATTTGAAAACAAAATAAATAGCTGTTGAAAACATTTGTCCACGTCTCCATATTAATGCGGGAGATGAAATGTCGAGGTAAGAGTTGTAAGGTGCTATTTCAATCTAATGATTAGAGAAGTAAGACGTGAAGAACCAAGAAGATACTTATTAACCAATTATAATAACATGGATCCTATAGAGCGAGTTGCTTAATTACCTTTTAATATTACATGTCACAAATTTGATACTTTACCTGATTGAGGAGAAGTAGTCGATCGAGATCTATACGTCCACCAAAATTAATTGATTCAGCGTGATGGACTAAAGATATTAGATAACGTAAACCTATAACTATGAACAGATGAAAAAAAGGCCACAATTAAATGCTGATGTAGGTTGATGTACATTATGAGATTAACAACAAAATCATAATTATAAACGAAAATTCTCCAATACTGAAAATAGATTTTTGGTCTCGACCCAAAGACTGTCATTATATCAATGAGTTATTAAAGTGATTTAAAATTAGGTCTCCGTTTATTATAGGCAGTCGTGAGCCGTGACGTACGAATATTTCTAGTATAAATAAATACGTTGGCTATATAACCCTATTTCTATAATGAAATTAAGGTTTATTAATGAAGATTTTTTCAGTTAAACCATGCTTTGATCTGGATTAACATTTAATAAAAATAAAATTACATAACTTAACGCAATAAGAGAAATAAAAAGCAACTTATATTACTTATGCTTTGCGTAAACCAGACAAAGATCGATAGGAGCATTTTAATGCTATGATAATTCAAATTCTTCTAAGACTTTGAACAACGGAAAGATATTTTAGAGAAAAGGCTTTCAAAATCTTAGCTTTGTTTCGATGACGCAATGTTCGGTTAAAAGATTAATTCGGAATCATTATGTTCCCGATGCAACACGAGATAAAACTATTATGAAGGGAGATTATTCAGAGACCTTTGGTTAAAGATAAGAGGTAATGTCACCATGATTTTCGTTTAATTTATAAGAGAATCATTAAGGTATTGTGCGTGTTAAATGTGGTTGAACTTTCGAAGACACACCTTTATTATAACAAAATTTATGGGCGAATTTTCTAAACATAATCTTAATGTGCACTGCGATGTAACACGGTTGTGAAAGAACAATGGTATAAGGAAGATTATAATTGAACTAAAGAAAACAATACCTTTAGCACAGTGGTAAACAATTAAAGTAATTGATGCAAGGATTAATGTAGTAAAGATAAAAAAATCTGTGCTTCCAAGAAAGTCTACCATTTAAACAGTACGTAATTTTGCAATTTGAATCAGTTTTCGCATATCCACAAACTTAAAATAAATAAATACACTCCACAGTCATATACATAGTCCTGACCCCACACTAATATCGAGTCTTGTGTCGTGGGTATCAGAAACTACGAGAGACTTTTCGGTCTCAAAAACACCCAGACCCTAAACAAATACCTGTGGATCACACTAACATTTATCTCGGTGCGGGGATCGAACCCGCAGCCTCTCGTTTCACATCCGGCGTCTAACCAACTGCGCCACGGAGGCTGTCAATCCAATAGGTATTAAAAATCGAATTTTTCAAGGTATCTCACAGCTTTTCGATAGTGAAAACAAAAATGCAGTGAGGCAATCTAATTGTATTGTTGTGTATCAAGACGCCATCTTATCTCAATGTGGCCGATAGTGAGGAACTTACTATGTATTTAGATTCACTGATAACCAATTGTCAGCGTGGTGAAAGTGTGTTTGTATGGGAGCACGAGGTTTTTAATTCGTTTAAGATAAGCTTATGTTGGTATAAATAAGACAAATGTGGCAATAGAAGCTTGTATGTGGCCGAATACGATAGAAGAATACAGCGCTTGGCATGTCGAAAATGTATTTTTACAATCTGTGTTTGTGTACCTAAAACTACAAAAATATTCGTTGTATTTCTTATCGTTAATATTCAGATGTTAATCATAGCATTTGTTCTATTGCTGTATAATTTGCTCCATTAGAAGAAAGCTCAGTTATGTTAGTTCTAGAATAACGAAATTATGGTCTTCATAGTCTGTTCCATATTCTACTGGTAGAGTACATAAAAAGGAAAGTGTTTAAATCTAGTTTTGATCATGAAGTTCCGTGAAATATTTTGTATATTTATCTCCTGACTTCCCTGGTAAAGCTTAAGTGTAAGATAAGCTCTCTACCGAAGCAATGATTGGGCTATTCATGACACAAGCTCTTGTGCCTATCTATATCAGCCCATATACGTCCCACTGCAGGGAACGAGCCTCCTCTACAATCGAGAGTAAGATTGAGAAGGGTTAGGCCATATAGTCCACCAGGCTGGCCTAATGCGGGTTGGCGGACTTTACATATTATAGAAATTATTATAAATCGCTACGGGATGCATGTTTCCTCACGATATTTTCCTTAACCGTTATAGTGCGTGGTGATTGACTATCAATACACACATAACTCCGAAAAGTCAGAGGTGTGCCCTGGTATTTGAACCCGCGACCACCGTGAAGGTGTTGGCAGTCGCGTCTAGTCCATTTACCAACAGGCCACCACACACTGTGGTCTACTGAGTATTATTGTGCTTACTGATAATTAAATTCATACAACAGCAAAAATAAAAAAATATAGGATATTTCACAATCAAAGGCTACATTTGTTGTTTATATCATAATCATAGCTCTTGCGAATACATTGATCGATAACATTTTTGCATGCTTACTTATGTCACGCATCATTTAATATATGTATAATGCGAATGGGGCCTTGTATTATAATATCATAACTGATCCGGTTTGGATTTGTGGGTGGTAGGTCCTTCTAAGATTCAGAATGATATGCAAAATATTGACCATTTTTTCGGTGTGTGCGAGAAAATCTTAAGACGGTATAAAAGGCTTGAATGTTTTAAAGTAAGATTTGATAGACATTATCGAATTCTGGAAAGCTGATGAAACATGGCAAAAAGGACTTTGAAATATATAATATGTAACTCGTGTGTTAGTATATAATATCGATCTCTTCACAATTATTGGTAGTAAATGCGTGGCAATGGGTTATTGGGTGGAACTCTAGTTAAAATGGTGACATTATGGTATTTGGAAGAAAAATAAGAGCGCCTAGAATTACTTTTATAAAGACTTTCTGAACACTTAATATCAATTTCATACTATTTCATCGTTATATCAGATCAAACAGGGAAAAGTCCTATTGTGTTATTTATTTGAATTACCACACCAAATGTTTTCGAAAAACTGTTTCAAGCCTTGAAACTAAAAGATGTCGGTTTTAGCACCTCCTAAGCCACTTTCCGAGAACTTTACTCGTCTGCAATTATGACCCGGAGTGCTCAATAAATGTTAGCGATTTAAAAACTTCCAAATACAGAGTCCACGTATTAAATTACATTATTTATTTGCCGAATGTGACAACATTATTAAACCGATATGGTGATAAGGTGCGAAGTTATTCTTAAATACATTCTTTGATACAAATAATTATTTGTAACCTTTATAGGTAGAGTTTTAAAATTATTTTATGATATTTTATTTTCATGACAGATGTTTGAATATCAAATAACTGATGGAATTTACGGTTTAGAGTTGATTTTAAAATCGCAGATATGTATTTGAAGAAATTTATTTTGATGACTTTTATCGCCGAAAATATCATAAGGAAATATAAAAATAAATGTTATCTATAAATTTGAATTGTAAATATAATTTTACATAATTAACGTTTTGTAAAATTTAAGAATATTATATTATATTTGAGCTAAATTATTAGATAGGTAGGTACTTAAGACGACTAAATTATTTATGAAAGAAATATATAGATCTGACTCGACTAGACTGCCTCGGTGGCGTAGTTGGATTACGGTACGATTATAAAGCTAAGTCTCAGGTTACTGGTGGTAGGTCTCTCATATGTGAGAGGCCGCCTGGGTAGGTACCACCGCAATGTCTATTTCTCCCGCCAAACAGCAGTGTAAATGCGCTGTTGTGTTCCGGTTTGAAGGACATTGTAGCCAGAGTAACTACTGGACATATTGAGACTTAACATCTTATGTCTCAGGATGGCGAGCGCAGTGGAATTCAAAGCATTGCCTTGTAATTCATGGTGTTGTTTGGTTTTGCTACTGTCCATGAGCGGTCGTATCGCTTACCATCAGGCGAATGGCATGCTCGTCTCGCCATTCATTGCAATAAAAAAAAAAAGGTTTGAATCCCGGGTCAGGCAAAGTGATTTGGATTTTTCTATTATCAGCCCGGAGTGAGGAATTTGTGCCCGATATGGGGATAGGCTTGCCCTCTATCACATCGTGGACGGAACGTACAAGGCAAAATGTGGGTGTCCTAGTAGCACCTCTGGCTACCCCATCTGGTAAAAGGCTTGAATTTATGTATGTATGTATAGATCTGCAGAACTTTATTTTGTAAATTATTACGACAAACTGATCTCAATGCACCTAATACCGTACAGTTTAGATAGAGTATCAAACAGCGAGAAATGATAATGTTCCGGCCGACAAAATTATACTCGCCTCGTAGCCGTATCGTATTTATAAATGATTTTTATCGAATCGAACCGTTCAGGAAACTATTCCAGATGTTTCTCAAACCATGAATTGTAACAAGACCGTAAGAAATCCGTCTGCTGTGTCGCAATAAGTATTACCAAAAATGAATAAATTCCAACTAACGGCTATCCGATTTTCTCGGCTAATGATGTAAGCGATATCGATTTTATATTTTTTAGGATTCGTAGAAAATTACTTATTGTTATGCTGTAGATTTACAAGCTACCAGATTAGAAATATAGATTATTTGCCAAACAAGGACTACACGTAATGAGGAAGGGCGAAAGCATTGGGTCAAATGCCGATACATAATATGTCTGTCGCCAGTCTATACTTTATTAAATAAATAAATAAATAATAAAAAAATACACCCAACAGTCACATACACAATCCTGACCCCACACTAAGATCGAGTCTTGTGTCGTGGGTATCAGAAACTAAAATAAAATCTATCTAAAATATGTCTTGCCAGTGTTACCTCACATAAATTCCATTCATTCGTCTGGAATCCGCTCTTACGTTCAATGATTCGCATTATGTGTCATTCACTCTCGCGAGCCAGAAATTCTGCTTGCATTTGAGGTATTTCATTCACATATCTCATGTTTGTATTATTTGTGGTATGTTATTAGTTAGTACTGTCTATCTTCATTTCATGGTTATGTTTTCTGTTTGTTGTAATAGTCCAATAATACTTTGAATCTGCTGTCTCTATTCCTAAGATTAATATTAAGCTTCATGGGAAAGTATTTTCATTTGTGCACAGTAGGATACCCAAAATAGAGAGATAGAAAAACCTACCTACTAGGTTTAATGACTAAGATACGAAGACTGTAGCGTTCAGGCTATGGTAAGAAAGACCTTGTTGGTCTTTGTCCAGTGGGTAGATATTTTGTTTACCGTCCCGCCTTCACACCCGCCACTGCAACTCCTGTAAGCCAGGATCAACAGTGGCACGCATTTTAATGACACAGCATTGAAGCTCAGCGAGTCTCCGGGAATGTCTAACTTGTCTTTAACCCGCAACGAAATCAATCATAAAGTTAAATTAATAGGAGAGTGGGCAAATATTAAACAAAAAATTTGGAGATAGTAATTTCGCATTTGTCATAAATCATCCTTGTTATCAGTTATGATTATGTTATGGACACAGTCCACCCCGAAGAATTTGCGGACCTTTGACTTATATAAAATAATCAAACTTAACCTAAACTGAAAAAGGCATCCCACAAAATGTATCTAATGAACTTACAAATAATTTTGCCGTTGAAAAAGCGCATAAAATGAACTCCAAAGAGATAGTAAAAGTAAAGGCACGGGTGTCGAAAGCGCCGCCGACCCACAAGTGAGGCGATTAATAAAATCCGCGACGACCTCACTCAAACGCGATACAACTACTCATTTTATTTTTGTACAATATATTTCGGTGACATTATGCTGGCTTTATCGCCCGCCTGTCTGGCCGAGAAGTTAAAATTACTCGGGATTATCATGCGTAGAATAACTATGTCTAAATATTTGGATGTGCAAACGTTGTGGAGTGATACGGTTTTTGTGTTGGAATGACGATTAAATGTCTAATATTGAGAAATATCTATTGTATTATTTTGAGGCAAAAGTCAGTGCTTTTAAGCCTCTTGATTGATTAATCCCAAAGTCTTAACAGGTTTGCGAGAATGCCTGTATTATTAATATCGATAAAAAAAATTGCATAGTTATAAAATTACGACTAATTAAAAATTGTCGACAATCATGTTCATAAAAGAGCGTGGATAATTTAGGAACTGTAAAAAAAGTATATATTTTATCGTTTTTACTAGATTACGTCATAAATAATGAAATGAAACTAGTAATATAATTCCATGTTATTTAATATAATGGAGGAATTTTACTAAAACACTAAAATGTATCAGATAAAGGACACGCCAATAACCACTAAAAAGCAGCTATAGATACATTTTTGTTTTTATTACCTATACCAAACATGTTTTTTCACACTCAGAGTAAAATAAATACTTCAAATTAGTATTTTTACACGTGTTCTTAGTATTTACACCTATTCTTGTAGTATTAGTGCTATCAAAGACGACATGCAAAAAGGAGAGAAACACCTGTTGAATGCATTTAAATTAAATTGATCTGAGGTGCTAGAAAAGGAAAACCGCTTAACCAAAATAGATACGCTTAAAGCGATCGCCATGTTTACAGGAAGTGTCAACAACGCTTATTTCAGTCGGTGTCCATAATTTAATATTGTACAACTTACTAACACTGGTACGCCACTCAGCAGATGAAAGCCGAGATTAACGCCAGCAGTTAATAATATCATTAGAGTCTTTTTGCTCGCTTATAAAGTTGCAGATGTTGCCTCAGAAGTGCGCCGATACGCTCCGCAATCTCGGATTTCAACGAACCTATCTCAAAGGTTATTCAATAAATCTATCAGCCGGCGCGAATGATTCAATGCGTGAATGTTGATGCTTGTATCGCTTACAAATTTGTACACTATTATGAACGCGACACGTTTATTTGTTGCAGATCGTGTGTTCACACCCCGCAGAGCGTATCGCTTGCGGCGCCGCGTAACCGATCCGCCGCCGTGCCAATACGTGCGAAAAATGTGTAGGGAAACGTACGCGGCCAACCGAACTGGTATCAATTGATATTGTTTTGGTGTTGTTGGACTGAGTGTGGTGCGTGCGGGTATGCGAGCGGTTGCTGTGCAGTGACGGCGCCCGGGCGGCTGCCATGGGCGCGGCGCGCCATGCGTCCGCGCACGCGCCCGCTGCGGCTGCTCCTGGCGGCGCTGGCGCTGGCCTCGTGCGCCGCCGCCCCCGCACCCGAGCCGCGCGCGCAGCGCTCCGCCAACCTCAGCCACATCACCGGCACCTCGCGCACCATACAGATGTTCCTCAAGAACAGATACCTGCAGCTCATGCCCGATGGCACCGTCAACGGCACCACAGAACACAGCAGCGTTTACAGTGAGTACCTAACACTACCCATGTCAAATCTTATAAATTATGAATCAATCTGAAAAGATATTTGCGTAAAAACGATATATAACAGCTCAAAAACAGACCAAAATGACAAATTTTGATGTTATTTCAAAATTTTTGCAAAGTTAAACTTCTGAAAACAATTGAACTATAATCCTCCTTGTATTCACTCTTAATGAACCAATGAATAAGCAATGGAATGAATGAGTGAAAGCGTTTTGTTTCATTACTAAGCGTGCAATTGAATGAAACAATTATAGAAGTTAACGACCGATAAATATTAACACGTCGTTACTCGTTAATTTCAATGTCATTTACATATTTTGGAGCATATGGATGTGTAGCATCTCACATCTGTGATTAAGATAATACATAAAACTTGTATCTATATTGAATCTTTATACATTCTAAATGAAAAACGTTTATGTCAATTGCGTGTTGATAAAATAGCAATTCGCTGACAAGATTTTATCTAACAAAATACATTCCGAAACTTTTATTTAGCTAGAATTTTCTGTGACGACATCGAAACGAGGTCGGGGAACTTGTTATTGCAGAAAAAAGTTTAAAGTAAAAGATCTCTAAGCTGATATCCATTTGTTCAAGTCTTAGTGGAGATTAGATAATAAAAATACGAACTTTTGCTGCCGTCTGTAGAACGACTTTTCGCTTTCAATATTTTCCAATCTCTTCTTATTTTGCCACGATTCTTTTAGCACAAAACAGTTTTGTCGTTTGGAGTAGAATCTCTCAAAATAACTTTGATCGTAGAATAAAGAGTTTCAAAAGTTCTGACTCCCCTCATAAAAATTAAGTATTGGTTCGTTTTTTTTAATGTAGGCTGAAAACGTTGTGACCTTTGCTTCAAGTTTACGAACTTAAAAAACAATCGATGTATCAACCTTCATGTAGGTAACTAGAAAAGGTTTAACGATGGGAGAAAACGAGTATGAAATAAAAATGTACATCCAGCCAATCAATCGGTTAATGCCTTTATAGGCTGTGAATTTTATGAATCCATAAAAATCAGACCGATCGCAGCAAGTTGTTACGAAATATTGGATTTTATGTGTTTCAGTAGTTAAGTATTGCTTGTTGGTGTATTTATTTTATATTTTTACACACCAGTTTATGAGAAATAATTGAATATTTATATACAAACGTCAGCTGTTAGCCTTCAACCGTGCCTTTATTAAGTTGCCAGTCATAAAAAAATCATAGAAAGAAATCGCGCTCCAATAACGCTTAAATAAATAAATTACGTTTATGTAAGGAATTCGTCGAGTGTTAGCCATTAAATCAGTGTTAAATTTGGGAAATACGTAATTTAATACTATTATTTTTAAATATTTTACTATTTTTAAGACATTTGAGTTCCTCTTTGTCACTTTTTATACAATTTTTAACATATACATACATAATTAGGTAAGTTTGAAACAATGTTGCGATGCAACATTCTTGCAATGCTTTTAAGTCACTTTACTGTAACTTCAAAACATATTAATATTTAATTAATATACCTATGTATTATGTACCGTAACCGTTATAGGTTTATAAGTAGATACTAAAATAACACTAAAATCTAAAACAAGATTAGAAAATGAGTATAAAGTTATAGACATTTGCAAAAGGGATAAAATTATTTCGCAATTAGAAGCAATTACTAGAGGTAAATTAATAATACCGATGTTGGTATAATTTCAGTTTATGACCTTTTTGAACAAAATAATTCGATTGCAGCTTACAAAGGATTAACTTGATGTAAAATATCATCAGCTAACAAGTTTTAATCGCCGGGCCATCTCTGCGCATACAACTTTATCAACAGTTAAATTAATAAAATATTTTTATCATTGTAATTCCACCCTTCCACGATAATCCTCTCATATCTAAATCAAACTATCCTCGGAGTAATAATTAGTAAAATATATTACACTGAGATAAAACGATACAAACAGATCTAGGCATAATGAACACGTTTCCTTCGTCCTGCGACGTAAATCAAAATATTCTTTTTTTAAACTAAACACCGTGATTAAGACGCCTGGCTGTAAAAATAATAACAATGCCAGAGCTAAGCGTAATGCATGGTCATACGGTATAAGAATTGAATTTGTGTTAATAGCAATAGCCCTGGGGCTTCAGTTGGTGGTCCGTTGGAGTAATGGTTGGTTCGTGGTGATATCTAGAGATCTTCATCGGTTTACCGCTGCTCGTGTTACAACCTTTTTATTGTTTTTTTATAGCTGTGTATTTTTGAGTAAAGAATAGTTTTGAAATTGGAATGGATTTTAATGAATAGTTAGCATATAGTTAGCAATAATACACATTTTTTATATTTCGCTAATAATATTTATGTAAAGGAGCGTAATATAATGCACATCGGTTAAAGAATAATTTCACATTTTATGGTTCGATTAGTTCCAAACAATTTATTTCTCTCATAAACATTAATTAATTGCAAAAAGGGATTTAATTAAAATAACTTTTTACACGGTTTTATTTGCTTGAGTTATCTAACAAAATATTGCTAATGGCGGTTAATTGCGGGTTCGACACAAAATCTCCATGCGACAGTAATCCGAAATGTTTCGTGAAATCCGACCTCCATGATGCCTGATACTCGGACCTTATTCAAATTGAGTGCGAATAAAAAAAAATACGGGCCCTAATGGCGTTTTACAAGTTTGGATTTTTCAATTAAACATATCGGATTATCTTTTAATTTACATTCGTGTGGGACGTTAATTGAACTTACATTAAGGTACATTATTGAGACTTCACACGTTGATTATTTGCATATTTAGATATTGGAGTAATCTCCTTGCGGTAATAGTCCCTGGGTGGAGGCCGTTTCCAGCAGATTTCTGACGAAAATTAAATGTCTCAGGGCTTTTATACAACAGTTAACTTGTTGCTGAAAATGATGATGATGGTGGTAATAATCTCACGATCTTTTTAAAAAGAGAGGCAGTTTGGATATATAAATACATTTTTCCGGGATAAAAAGACTAGGTATCATAAATAAAAGCTCGTGTCTACTGTCTGTGTCCATCAGGTAGGTGCCTAGAAAGCCGAGGTGTTCTTTATTTACATATTACCAATAGCACTAGCCAGATTCTCCTGCGTTTATTTTTAGTCCCAGACTTCATAGTCTATCGCAAAGCTGTAGAAAAAACCCAAAGTGAACCGTAACGAGGAGTTGAACCCTCGACATCGCAGTACTGACCAGACTACTAAATTATAATTTCTAGAATGAATAAATTAAATAACGCACGCGTCAGGTGTGATTTTTACATTGAAATATTACGACAAAAAGAATAAAAGATTGTCGTACAAACCAGAAACGGCAGATAAAGCAGTAAACACTCAAGAATGTCACGCCACATGTTAATTATTAGAGTTAATAAATCTGCCTACACCGTTATGTGACGTATGCTAGCTGTTTGATAATTTTTCTCACTGTTGCACCTTCGTTTACGAGCATTGCTACTGACTTTAAGTTATAATTTAGCTGGGTTATAACTTATAGTATAAAGATGTCATCTGTAGACGCTGCTCATAGAAGAAAACGCTTTAAATTTTAAAGAATTGAAATGTAAGAATTCTAGAAACTTCAAAACTAAAATCAAGGATAGAGCGTTGGTCAGAACGTTCAACTCTCAGTTCAGATTACTATAGTTTGGCAACCGAAAAAAATAAGCTACGTCAGAAGTGCCATGGATAACTTGAACTGACCACGGTGATAAAATTAATGTTTTACCAAATCAATTCGGCCAAGGTACAATCCATGACATAAAACCTCTTATCACGAAGAGGGCTATACCCATTGTAGAAACAAAAATAAATGGAACAATAAATAGTCAATGAATTAAATATATTTTATTCATATTTATCCCGATTATTTGAACCGAAGTTTCAAATAACCTCTAAATGATTTAAAGAAAATAATTCTCCAAATACATTAGTCTAAGTTGTCGGATATTTCAACTCGCAAAACGCATTTTTCGTCTTTCTGGCGTAAACAAAATATCACGCCACCAGAAGCATCTAAACTTGAACTAAGAATATGCATTTTTCATGTGATAACTGAAATGACACGCGGAAACTGGCAGCATTTTGACGAGCGGCTATTAATTTTAATATTTTTACTCCTACTTTTTACTAGCGGGTATTTCTGTTTGGCCGTGAACTAATTTCGCTTGCAATTAACATTCTAGAATATTTTACAGATTCCTCAATTATTTTGGAATGTTTATTGTTATTTGTATTCTTATGAGTTCATAAGTCCATCAGATTAACTTCTTTCCTTACAAGATTATGTCAAGTGTACGGTGCATCATTTTCCTTATTTAGTTTAATCCCGCAATCTTAGTTAAAATGTTTTTCATTGCATAATAAGTAATGTCTACGTTTATTTAATAAAAACTTTAAGCTATCCTAAATTAATAAAAGATTACTAATATAAAAACTTCCAGAAGTCTTGAGGATTTTGTCAATCGTTTAATTTAGCAATTTTCATAGATCTTACTAGCTCAGTACCATTCGTTTTGTAGTGTTAACTTTAACGTTACAATATATTATACATATATTTTATTCATAGTCTTCATGCTTTAGGTTCAATGCACTAACATTACTTAATATTACTTAGAGTTATCTTGATTTTACATCTTCTATTACCAAAATTACAGTATGCATGAATTCCTTTGATACATTGCCTAATTTGCCGTTTCAAATCGTAATGGCAGCTCTATTTAAGTATACGTTCGTTTTTTAACATTCCGTTCTGCACCAGATTACATTTTCGTCAGCCGCAATCGTCCGATGTATGTGTTTTAAAATGTTATAAAAACACCCAACATGACTTCCCGGTAGTAATTTCCCCAGATTGCGATATTTAAGCCTCTTGTCCGTTACAGATGTTTTACAACATTATATTTAGCACCTACAACAGCTATTACGAACTCTACATCTTCGGAATACAGTTGAAATTCATTTGTGATGTTAAATTTCAGTGTAAATACATATTTGTATCTAGCAAGCCTTGCCTTGTAATCCATTGGTCTGATTATATCAATTATTCTTTTATTGAGCGTGATTTGGCAGCGATTGTTGTACAGATTGCTACCAATGCAGATGGTTGCTATTAAGATAACTAACATGAAAGTTCGAAACCGCAGTGTTTGAGGCGTATAGATACGCCGATAAAAATATATTTCGTAATTTTTATCTGTGAAACGTGTAACGCGGCTAATTTACGAAGATCTTTGGCTGGTGGAGAAACGTGTGTAATGATAGGCCTTGTGAATTTTGATGATTTTTTGATTAGTCATTAAGTATCTTTAATAGATTTTAAATTAATGGTTTTTGAGCATGTAAATTGGAGGTTTATAGGTTTAATTATAGGGTTTAATAGAATTCTATTATGGTAGCTATTGCTCGTGGCGTCATTTGCGTGGAGCTTCCCGGTTATTTTCTTTTATGCATTTAATACGCTTGCTATTAGAAGCTATTGATTGATTTCACCGATCGAATTTCTCTTACAATGAGTAAAGATGCGGAATCGTTAGTGTAGTCTTTGAAGCTATTAAAAGCAGCCGACTTATTTTTCTAATGAACTTATGTGCCATCGAGGATGAATAAAATATTATAATTGTTACAGCGTGCTGTCACTAATTCATCCCTCAATTTAGGCTTAAATTCTCACTCTACAAAGCAGTCCCACAATTACCAATATACCAGTAGCTATTATCTATTAAGTAACATATAATTAATTTTGCAAGCTTTAAAGGACACCGAGAAATAATGGGAAAAGACAATTAGTGTACAATTGGGGCCATAAAAACCGTCCGAACGTACTTATGACACATTTTCCCATGCATTAATGGTATCATGATGTGAAACTATTTTTTTCTCGGATCGATTGATGGCACATGTTATGCAACATATTTTGTGTAATTTGGACATCTGTTGAAGACGGGTGTATTAAAAAAGTTGATTAAGTATATTGGAGTTGTGTGATCTGGGTTCTGTAGTTCTGAAGATTGTTAGCTGATAGAGTAAATTATGTCTGTAACTGGGAAATAGGTTGGCTATTAAATATAACTACAAGTCATTTGCCATATTTCCTTAAAATGAGTATAGGCATTGGTTTTAATGATCATTATTAGGACTTTAATCATATTTATTTCTTATATTCTAATGCAATATTGCATGCAGAATCCTAAAACAGTATGTATAAGATGCTTAAGAGAAGATTTATTTGTTTTTTTTTCTGTACTTTATTAAATATGTGCAAAAACATGTGATGATATGAGGTATAAAAAGGAATATTTCCATGCCAGACGTCACGTCGGTAAGTCGTTTCGCATTCATTCAAAATGTATCACACTATACTAGTTGTATTCTAAAATATTTTTCTACGACACAATAATTTCAGCTTGTTAAAAGCATTTCTTACATTTTGCTTTACGCTGTTTGCTAGTTGCTTATTTTTATTATAAAATAATGTAATATAAACATTCCACCATTATAAATCATAGAACCAACACGTTAAAAAACAAGAAGAACCCACAAACATCACTCGTTCAAAAACCCTTCTGGAAGCCATGACATTACTTAACAAATGGCTTAATGTACTTCTCAGGACGTTTATAGTTGTTTTGACTAATGGATGAAGTATTGCGTATTAAACGAAGGCCGTGAACCGAAGTAATGGTGGTTAATTACTGAGTCTACTTTAATATTTAGACTGAGCTGCCGACAAGGCGCTGTCGACATTATGTTTGGGAAAAATAGTTTGTTAATTTGTATAGATTGTGCATAAGGTATTCCTATGACAGGAATTTGCGGGGTTAATTTTGTACTTTTGTCGGTAAATTTAGCTTAGCTAGTTTCCGCGTTTATATATATATGATTGTATATCAAAATTAACTTAGTTTTACTACATCCGATCTTCGTAACACTAGCTAGTAGTGAACAGTTTGCTAATACACGCGTGCTTCTTTCTTCCAATAATCTTGAATCCTTTGATTAGGGTATGAAAAAATATTTAAAAGACATACTGGTATCGAATTATGACAAAAAGTCGTCCATCGCAAGTATGAATACACGCTTTTATTTCATTCTAAAATTACCTGTAAGATATTCAAGGAATGCTACGTTAAAAAACGATGGAATGAAAACCAATATAATATTAATGTTTAAGCCAAGTGCGAAAAGTGTCAAGCCGCTACATTTAAATATAGCTTTGAAAATAGTGTGCATAGAATTAAATACAGTTGTTTTACTAAGCTTAAACTCGATGTGACGTCTCATAACTGATTTGACAAGCTAACTCGATGTCTTAACCAGCTTGAAATTTATTTCACAACTGCAAATATGTCAGCAATATCGCTATTTTGGTATACTCGTAGGTTATATGAATTTTAATATGTACCTTAAGGGTCATCTTTAATCCTTAAGGCGTTTGCATCTATTGGTAAATACAGATACTAATTTGGCTGTTGAACAAATCTAATGACCCTAATTTTACTTTTAAAAACTTGTTATGGCAAATCTAGTCAATTAGTGTATTGAATCCTTGGATGTTAAATTTAAAACGTTTTAAATGTCTTAGGATTTAATCCATATTCAATTTAAGGGCACACCTTAAGACAGTTTGAAATTTATTATTATGTAAGATTTTTTGCAAGAATTTGAACTTAGAAACCCTGAATATGTTTAAACACCATATATTCATAATACGCCATTCTCTGGCACCTAGCCTAAGTTTCCATAGCAGGCTATCTCCCAAACCCTAGATTATCACCTCACGACCCATCAACCGCCGCCATCTTGGAAATATGCGCCCCACACCCCATAAATAAATCAGCTGAAGATGTAAGAACCGATTCGTTTACTGTATCAGTCATCTTGTGTGGGTAGAACAATACTGAGGGTATTTTCTCTATAATATTCCCTGTTTAATGATATTTACCGATACAATTGTTTGTGTGAACGGTTTTTTTGGTATGCAGTGTACCGTGAAATTGAATACAGGTGTCGATTTGCAATTGAAAATGTTGTTTGAGACAAAGATAGTTTTGGAATACAATAGGTACGACATATTTTGGGGTTACTGTGTTCAATGTTAGATTATGTACATACATACATAAAATCACGCCTATTTCCCAGAAGGGGTAGGCAGAGGTGCAGGACACCCACGTTTCGCCTTGTATGTTCCGTCCCATGATGTGATAGAGGGCGAGCCTATCGCCTTATCGGACACAAATTCCTAACTCCGGGCTAATAATGAATAGAAAAATCCAATATCACTTTGCCCGACCCGGGATTCGAACCCGAGTCCTCAGCTTTGTAATCGTACCGTAGTACAACTACGGCACCGAGGCAGTTGATTATGTAAAATGATCCATTTCGAATTCTTCATATACCGGGTATATCAAGACTGCGACCGAAAACGAAGCCGTGTGGTAGTTTTAGTGGTTACAGACACAATGCAAATAAAAATTTCGCAAAATAAGCGACAGTTTTTTTTTGCAATTTTTTAAAAGTCTTTATTGTTGCGTAGTACCTAAATAGTTATTGCGAATATAGTAATTCAAACCCTATCGTACCATTGCGTCTTAAAAAATAAAAAGGTGTACATCATTATTTTAGGAAAACTATGTATTTATCACCCAAATACGACGATAAGTAAAAAAATACCAAAAAAAGTTTGGCGAAATTTTTAGTTACATTTGTGTTTGAAGTCACTAATACTACCACCTGGCTTCGTTTTCGGTCGCGGTCTTGATATACCCTGTATTTTTTTAGCACAATGACACCATGTCCGGTTTTCGAAACCTGCATGCCGTAGCAATTTTAATGAATTTCTACGGTATGTAAGTCTGCCAACCCGCACTAGGCCAGCGTGGTGGACTATATGGCATAACCACTCTCAATCGATTCTCTCGATTGTAGAGTAAGCCCGTGCCCTGCAGTGGGACGTATATGGGCTGATACGACGTATGTATTCTAATAGTGATATAATTATTTTGACATGAAGCAGTGACCATCGACCGCAGATTTCGAGGTCGGTTAGCTCTGTTAAACTTTGTTAATTCGTATGCAGTAATTAGGCGTGTTTGTACGAGTTACGTCACGTCGAGTTAACTGTGCATCGGAACGGGTTCAAAATCGAGTTCCGATGAATGATTTATGAATTTATTTACGTAGTTTGTCGTATTCTGTTTATTATTTGGATTTTTATAGCCATATTTAATTACGCGACGAGTTACGCAACGCATGGTAAACATGAACCGTTTTGTGAAAAAAATGTGGTACAAAACTAACATTTAAAATATTTTTGGTCACTTAAACTTAAATTGGGGGAGGCCTATGTTTAGCAGTGGACTTCCTATGACTGGAAAGAGAGAGAAAAGAGAGAGAGAGCGAGAGAAAGTTTAATTAGATAGTTTTAAACCCGCATGTCATATCCACAAGTTACAACGACGCTCAATGCGAAACTTCAGCTTCTTTTCTACCACTTCTTTTATTTCTATCGTGTATTATCGACCAGTGCCATGGTCCACTATTTAATTTAACATACAAATTACTATTTTCCAAATTCTACATATGCCTTCCACTCTATATCAGCTTAAAACACCCACCCAATTATTCAAAACAAAAGCATCACATTTTGCATAAGCTCCGCTAATCTGCTGCGTTCCCTTTACGCCGACGCGATTCGACGCTAAATAAAAACCGATAAGCCGAACACAGACAGCCGGACACTGGACAGCGGCACTACAAACACGCTGTCCGAAAACGCGAGTCTCGTTAAAACGTGTCCGACAAACCGGACAGTTAGTTTTGTCCGACAGTGGCACTTTGAATACGACGGCGGCTTGTTAAAGGATTAGGTGTTAGTGCTTAATATATCGACTGCTTTGGGTGAAGGCTTTCGAAATTTGTACAGGTATTTGAGATGTATAAGGATAATTGTTGTGTTATTTGTGTGACGTTTACGAGGTAATTTCAACTGTGAACTGTATACGTAAAATAGTAACTACTGTATCAGCCCACAGCAGGCTGAGCATGGGACTACACAATCGAGAGTACTATTAAGAGGGCCCTTTCAACTCTAATTCTAGGTTCCGAATTGACATTATCCGTAAGGTTTTGAAAATATCACGGATTGTGTACTATGATAAATATGCGTACTCTACTTAAAGACATCAAATCATGCGCCCACCTCGTGCTCAAATGATATTATGACTTCCATCTGTCGCCAATCGTCATAAAAGCACTTAAAAAGAAATATCACATGCTAAAAAGCAGGCATTATACATTTTTATGTAATATGACTAAAAAATGACTGAAATATATTAACTTTTGATTTTTATTAGACTATTTGAAATATATTAGATAATATATTATAAGGAATATAAATTGTTCAGCTTATCAGAACATGAAATAAATTACATAAATAATCTTATAAAAGACCTATTAAAATCCATTACGCCTACTTCATTATTACAAAAACAATAATATAAAATACAAATTAGTTCGAGGCCTACATTATTCTCTAAAAGCTTTTATTATTGATGAAATTCTTATGCTAATAAACACTAGAAAAAAAGTAAATACAGCATAGTATTATAATAACATTAAAAATAATTTGAATTTGAAATCGAGGATTAATTTGCTAAAACCTTCATTTACTTCTTAATCTTATCACGAACATAATGTACAAATGAGAATAATTTAAAAATATTAATATTTATCACCTATGTCTTGTTATCAATAAAACATAAAATGAAAACTGTTTTCGGTCTCACAGCATCCGACAACTTTATAACATCTCCAAGATTGTCCGCCATATTTATGCAGGCAATGTACCTAAGTAATAACACTGCTAAATTACACCGTACTTTTTACTAGAACATTTTAACCTGTCATCGCGTCGAACAAGCTAGTACAGAGACCAAAAAGGTAAAAAAGCGTACTAAATGACCCATACATATGCATGGCCCGAGCCGCATCGACGACAGAGAGATTGATCACTCCACCGTTTTAATATAGCAATTTACACCTGTTACTCTTTTAACAACTTCCACCGACTTCCTTATAAAATCATCGCATTATTAAACATGGCGGCGTGTGGGAAAATTCAAATTTGGAATTCTGTATTTAAAATTTTGTCGATGGGGATTAATTCGAATGGCGATTATGGAATAAATTGCGTTCCTTTTTTGTCTATGGTTTTACAGGCTTTTTTTATAAATATTTATTGGTAGAGAAATGATAAAACCAGTGTTAGATACTTATTAATTAGTCTGATATCGTATTATGGGGATACTTAATTGATTAGTGTGTATAAAATAATATTAATATATTTCATATCTACATAGTACATATATAGAAACAAGTGAATAATGATGATGCAACGGCCATCTATCAAGGAAATAAAAATCACGTCCTATTGTGAGATGATTCATGTAACATTTTCAAGTAACTGCATTGTCAATTGGTCAAGTGTTCATGAATGCATCTAGCCTTGATCTAATGTATGGTGTTAATTCAGCAAACGACACATCAATGCAATTTTCATGTAAATTATTAACTTAAGTGCACGTAATAAAAAACAACGCGCTATTATTTAACCTGTTTACCGAGCGGCGCCCATGGCCATAGACAATAGTTTGTAATTTATGGAATAGACACATCGCCATAAAGTTCAATAGGATGACATAATTCGTCTGCACGGTTAGAATAATTCTTAATAAACATTTTCTATGTGTGCAATTGGTTGTGACAGGTGAGATCAGATCTTGGCAAAAAGTTTCATTTATTTTGTATGTAATGTTCGTCTAGCTAATAGTTAGATGTAGCTGTTACATCTGCTTAATTAATCTCGGAGATTGAAAGACAATATGCAGTCCAAACCGGTACATTTAAGAGCATTCAATTTTAAACGGGAGTTCCTTATTATTATTAGTTGAACATACTGTTGGGTCATGAAAAATTTCAGAAAATTTTCCAACTGAAATTTTTCAATTTTTCAGAAAAATATGAAAAATTTCAGAATATTTTTCCGATATTTTTCCATTTTTAAATTTCGAACATAACGTAACTTCCTGAAAAACGGGGTGAATCGAAACTCAGGGAGAAATAGAAAAAAAGTGATTGTTTGTTTTATCATGTTTTATGAACCAAATTAATTATGTTTTATTTATAATTAATGGTTTATGACTCTTTTTTCCAAATTGCAGCCATTATATTTAATCCCTACCATGAATTTGGACTTTACAGTATTACAAATATATGTATTTTTACTTTATTAGCAAGTTTATTACGAATATAAAAGAATAAAATCAATTTTACGATTAAAAACCTACAATTAAGTTAAATAATCGAATTTTTCCATTATTTTTCCAATTTGAAATTTTTCCGAAAAATTTCCTGAAATTTTTCCGAAAAATAGAATTTTTCCGAAAATTACACAACACTAGTTGAACACTAAGAAAGGACTTTGGAAAACTCATTCAAAAAGTGATTCAATTTTGTGTAGTAGTTTGTACTTCTCAAGATAAGATTGTGAAAGTTGGTTTGGTTACGTATTATCTTTTTAAAAGCTTTTATTTAACTTGCAATGTATGTTTTTGCGGGTGGAATCTGGTTAATATATTTTATCTCGATTTTGTCATTGCATAATCGAAAAAAAAATCAAATTAGTCGATTATTCCCGTCCGAATTCTATTTTCAAAATTGAAATCGATTGCAATCACGATTACTTTTAATTTCCTTAGCTTTTTAATGTGCAGTTATACAGCGTGTATCTAATTTCACATTGCAACAATTATTTTCGAGTTGGCCGGATCCGTGCGCATGCCCACTGGAGATTTATTTCATTTAATTATCAGTAGAATTAACATGGCTGGACATTGCGGATGACAACCAGTATCATATTGCGTGTTAGCAAAGAATAAACAGATGTATGAAGACTTGTTTGATAATAATTTCTGAGCGAATATGTCTTTATATTGAAGTCGAACGGGCCGAATATAAGTATTTGGACGCATATCCAAATATTTGAACATTCAAAATACATTATTATCATCCATCGTAATAATTTTTGATTGATCCATAGGAAAACAGACCTCTTTATAGTTGGTATCTTTATTATGTAGCTTTTGTAATTAAAACGTTTATAATTCAAAACGTGAGTATACTTATTATAAAGTGAATATAATTTAGATCTGTGATATGTTTAGATCGCCAAGCCTTTGTGTGTTCATTATTTTAGCTTCAAAGTTACACAATAAGTGCCTCAACCCGGAACCAAACTAACTACCGCATGCAGAAAGCGCCACATAAATTCCGCCTTTGTTGCATATGTTAAACGTTTTAGAATACGTGTTGTAATGTAAGATTAAAATTGAATGTATATAATTATTTTTTTTGAAAAATTGTGTAAATTCATCAGTATACATTTTTGTTTATAAATATAATTATATTAGCTGTATAACTGAGGCCCTTCAAAGCCGGGCATTGGCCTCTAAGAATGTAGGTCTTAGTTCACCGAAAGCCTACATTTGAGATTGGTATTTTTTATTCATACACATGTTAAAATTAAATAAATATAGTTATACATTTGATATACCATTAAAATTCTGGTGAAAAGCTCTCATATATGCATGTTTCCTCACGATGTACCACATAATAGCGAGACGTAATTAACTTCAAATATAAACGAATCTTAATTAAAATTATGAGTTGCAACAGCAATTAAAAACTGACATTATTTATATTTTGACAGCCTCTGTAGCGCATCGAGTAAGAAGACGGCTGTAAATTAAAAACCTCGGGGTTCGATTCCCACATATTTTTTAGGTCTGGGTGATGTGACATTAAAGTCTTGTAGGTTTTCATACAAGACTTATAGCACCGAAATTGTGTTGAATTTATTTACGAATGGATATGACCCGAGTAACACGTTAAAGACAAATCTCGACAGTATTTTTACCGTTACACAATATTATAATATAAACAATTCATTAATTCTAATACGGGTTTGAACCCGCGCCCTCACGTTCCGGAGGCAATAACTTATCCATCTACATACAAACACATTCTGAGATAATGGTATTAGCATCTTAAATACAGCTACTAAATGCTGATAATTCTATAGACGCGTATAATAAATCTATGAAACGTCATTAAAAGAAACGCGTGCGGATTACGCATGCATTTTGTGTATTCGATGAAATACGCGTGTATTTTATTTATTTTTACTGGTGGTAGGTCTCTCATATGTGAGAGGCCGCCTGGGAAGTTACCACCGCAATGTCTATTTCTCCCGCCAAACAGCAGTGTAAATGCACTGTTGTGTTCCGGTTTGAAGGACATTGTAGCCAGAGTAACTACTGGACATATTGAGACTTAACATCTTATATCTCAGGATGGCGAGCGCAGTGGAATGCCAAGCATTGCCTTGTAACTCATGTTGTTGTTTAGTTTTGCTACTGTCCATGAGCGGTCGTATCGCTTACCATCAGGCGAATGGCAGGCTCGTCTCGTCATTCATTGCAATAAAAAAATAATAATAAAGGATTTCCCACACGCAATACACAGTATAATAATATATCGCAAAGTAAACGCAGCGTGTTACCTCAGTGATAGTTCCTCCAGTTTCCTCAGTTTTATGCGTATTGTATGCGTATTTACTAAAACACATGCGTATTTCATGTAAGGGGAGTTGAGGGAAAATTATAAAAATTATTGCTCCTTTCAAAACTTTCTGATTGTACGAAGATACTTGTACTATAATTCAAATCGTATATTTAAAATTGATTTTTTATCTCGGTGGCTCTTTCTCGTTCAATTAATTGATCTTCATGTATTCGGCATAAAATACATATATGTTTTTATATCTATATATTTTAGTGTCTTATTAGACGAAGTTATGTTTTAATAAGTGCATGCACTTTTTGTTATTTTCAATTTTATAATATATCGTAGTGTCAAGGTTTTTTTTCAAATATTAACTTATCCATGTTACCTGTATATGTTGACAATTACTGCATTTTCCAATACTTAACATTATTAAACGCTTCAAACGAACCTTAACACAATTCCACAAATAACATTTTCACTTAGACCTATTGCAGTTACACAACAATTATGCTACGGTAATAATTTTACAAAGATATACTAAATGCCGACAATTTAACAGAGTAAATTACTCTTAGCGGTAGGTAACCGTCAAATTATATACGAGTATATACATAATATTTGGGTTGAAAACGCATCGTAGAAACAGACGTTGCGTTCAATTTTTATCTTCAGATTTAATGGCCTGCAACAATGTACCTTATTACTTCCTTACAACGGGGCTTTTATTGATAAAATATTTTTTTATTATGCTTAATTAGTAATAAGTAAAAGTAGCGGTTGAGATCTTACTTTTTGCATTTATATTTATGACTGTAAACAATTTTGTACGGTTATAGCTTATGCGTTCGAAATCGTATTCTCGAATCTCGATTATATTAATTTATTTATTATTTATTCAATCAATCAATTTTTTTCGATACTGTTGTATAAAATACATTCCGATGGAAAACTTCAATTTATATTCTTTAAGGCTAAATATAATAATAAACATGCAGAAATTGATAATCGAGGGAATACAGCAAATTTTTGGACGGAAAATCGTATAGAAATTTTCGTCATCCAAAAACTGATATTAAAAGTGAAAGAATAAATGCACAGTCGTATCTGCGGTGCATAATCTGTGGTCTTATTAGCGCGGCGCAGGTGCATCGACACGTGCAACCGGGTCGGTCGGGTGCCGTGCCGCCCGCTCACTTACCCAAAACCATGTACCGCCAAATTGTGAGCGAAAAAATCGCGCCTACCATTTGTTCCGGAATTATTTTCTACATGTTTTAATATTTTAAATATTTTCAAACCTATTTTAATCTTCGATCTTAGCACATCTTTTTAATGCATCCAGGTTGCGTTACAGCTTTAAGGATACCACCTAATTCGGTCGATTATTATGTTAGTTGCAATGGCATCATTTCGCAAAAATTATAAGCGAAATAAATCGCCTATATTCCCAAATGGGTAAGCAGAGATACCAGTCATACATTGTATTTAGTGAGTGTAGGTATTCTGTGAGCAACGAGATAACTGTTCATCATTTAATGCCATCACATCAATAAACATAAGAGGAAATGCGATAATCACAGGCTACGCGGTAACGATTTGCTGACTAATCTACGCTATTTTCAATGCAAACTGCAATATCATGTGACAAATTGTTCGCTGCAGATGAGTTATAAGACATTTAGTATGTGAGGTTCCACATCAATAACAAACGGGATGAATTTTTCATTTTGAGGTTAAGTGGAACTAATGGCGGGAAGAACGCAGGTCTTGGTGTCGACACTTCGTTAGGTTAGCTCGGGTTAATGTTTATGAACTTGTTGCTATTAATGAACAATGCAACAATATTAACTATGTAATATTGTAATATTAATATTATATTATTATCATGAGATTTCCTGTGGTAGAGAAAGGGTACTAACGGGAGATGCTTAAAATTCGATTGTAAGAATTGATAGCAAAAGTAAAGCAAGTAAAAAAATGCTGCACGAATTTTTATAAATGTTGCATGGGCTCCCGTCAAAAGTATTTTGTTACAGTTTAAGATTGTATTTAAATTTATACAAAACTATGTAGATCATAGTTATTTGTACACACGTTAAGATATCTTCTTCTTATTAAAAGTCGGTTACCTTAGGTACATTACAAATTAATAACAAAAACATTTCGCCCTGTCTTTTTCTGCACAATCTTTGCTGGTCAATAAGCCGCTACAATTTATTCTAAAAGCGAATTCACTTCGAGTACAAGTAGTAATTCAACGGAAAAGGAACTAAGGAATCCAACTTGTCCGGAGCGTTTTTTTATCAGAATGCGCTCATCGAGCCGACCTTGTAAATTAAGTTAGTGGAAAACGAAATTCAGTGAGATGATGTATGGACGCATTGTGATGAGCGGCCCGTGATTATATGTTTTGTGTGAGAGTTAATTCATATTTCCCTTCGAGAGTTTTGCAAATGATCCGCGGATTGAGGTATGACTCTGATTTGGAGAAAATGTTGTGAATAAGATATTTTTTTAAAGACATTATTAATAGGACAAAAATAAAGGAAATAGAAATCATAACAAATCGAAGAAAATTATCGATTCCAACTATCACAAAACTAACCATTTGCAGTTTCATACTCCATTTAATTCACAATTCACTTCCTATAAAAACACAATTTATATTTAAACCTGTATGTAACAACTTCGTGTGTCACAGACTTGCGACAAGAAAGTGAACTGATATTTTTCCACGGGATGATTAAGGCGGCTTAAATTATCCACATGGTATATAAATCTTCGTCGAACTTCACTAACGAACGGCAGTGGCAGCGCGAAGCTAATTCGTAGGCGGCCTGAGAAAGTGGACCTAGGGCATCTTTTTAAAACCTAAGTATAGACCGACGGCTCGATTTATCAAGAATAAGAGTGAGTCATTCGATACGAGTAAATCAAGGAGTTGTGTGCGCGGAGGTTTTATTTCTAGATATCGTGTTTGTTTATGGAGATTTAGTGTTTGGTGATATTGGTGGATAGGTGTTGTTTGTGGGATGTTTTTTTTACGTATAAATATATATATATGAATTGAGAACCTCCTTTTTTTGAAGTCCGTTAAAATATCATAAAGTTTATGATGTCATAATACAATAAGTTTTGATGGTTTTGTAATATTAAGCGAAATATCTAACATTTACATTTCAATATATTTCTTTCCTTATTCATCTATTAGTTATCCTGCAATTTCATCATTTTGCGTCCCTTAAATTGCATATTCTGTGTAACATCTTCACCTTATTTTGAGCCCTAGAATGTTACTTTCACCGTCTTTTTGATTACCCACGCCAGTATGCAAAACTCAGTAGACATCCATTGCGAATTACAATTTCGATGCAAATTATCAGTGAAATAACCATAATTTTACGTGGCTATAAAGCTAGACAAGTAATTGGCCTTAGACCCTATATATCTGGCGCCGATGGGCCTGCGAAGTTTTTGCTAATCATGTGAAATGTGAAACGCTTTGGATGTTACATTACGCTCCATGGTATGAACTTGAATTGTGTCGGTTCCTCACTTACATTTTATTAGTCCTATTGGCTTTACATTCGTACGTAATTATTAAATAGTTTTGATCTTACTACTGTAGCATATCAAATCTGATTTGTTATGGTGATGACTCATACCTTCAAAGCTGTCATTCATCGCTCTAAATACTTCAATGTTTCTCTTTTCATCTTTGATTTTATCAAATGCTTCAATAACTTAAATACTGTCTTTAATCATTCTAAATATTTTAAGTTTCAAATAAATCCCTGATTTTAACATCGTTTGTACCAAATACTTCAATGATCGCCGCCTAATCATTACGATCACTTTATCCCAGTGTATCGGCAACTAAAAGGCGTACGTCTTTGTCTGTTTAACTGTATCTGTTATGTTTAGCCGATTTCCACGGCGGCGAGATAATGCGTTTGCGGTAACGAGACACGACTCGCGGACGTTTCAAATGATGATTTATGTGACGGCTCGTAGTTTTTGTTTTAGGACTGCGCCGCTAATATTGTGATATTTCGAAAGTGGGTGGGCAGGTAGGAAATCGATCTAAAAATATAATGACCTGATTGTGGATTGTTGCTTGGAACTGTCAGGAGTTTGATGAAGCTGTTTCATGGGATTTGAAATGTAGATGTAGAAAGATATATTGCAAATTGGGATTCCTTTTATGCAGGGATCAAATATTTGTTCCAAATCTTGTATGGGACCAACGTCTCAGATAAACTCTAAAGCGAGTAATCCTCCTAAATAACTGTTGAGACCTTACTGATAAATACATTACAACTTTGGCGCCTCCGATTAAGGTCACCTGAATTTCATTGCGCATATGTGATTCAACATTTTTGCCGTTTTATCATTCTTCAGATTAGCTATCAGTGTAAAAATCACTAGATCACGTTATTGGCATGTTATTATCGGTCATTGCTACCTGCGACAAAATTTGGCAAGATAAGGTACTTGAGAATTCCAAATAAGGTGCACTTGCAATACGCATTGACCTATAAATAGTTTTTTCCTCGTTGATAGCTGCAGTATCCATGGGCCTTATCGTTTTATTTCTATACGGTGTTATCGTGGATTACACTATTTCTAACACTTTTTTTTTAGGCGTAACAATGTTTTTTATTTTTTAAATAAATGGTGAGACGAGCATGCTATTGGCCTGATGGTAAGCGATACGACCGCTCATGGAAAACCAAAAAACACCATGAATGACAAAGCAATGCTTGGCATTCGACTGCGCTCACCATCCAGAGATAGAAGATGTTAAGTCTCATTATGTCCAGTAGTTACTCTGGCTCTACTCTGGTTAATGTAACTGATGTTAAGTGCTGTCTAGATAGAGTATCCACCGATGTAAGTTGGCTATATTTTGCCTGTCAGTTCCATTATAACCGCTTGATGGTATCCAAATATGCAGAGGATAAACTCAAAATGTGACATACTTATATGGGTCACCACGATTGCTCTTTAACCGTTGTGTACGATACTCCCTATCCGGATACGAAATCCACCAACAATATTCTAGGACAGAAATAAATTAGCCAGATCAAATCAACAACGGAATTCGTCGACATTAACTGACTAAACATTTGTTTTATTAACCCACCGCTTTGATAATAACAAATTAGTATTCCTCAATTGAGATTTAAGTTCGTGTCCCTTTGCGTAATAAGCCATTAAGCCAAGCAATTAGTTCCTTATAAGAATAGCAATAGCAAATTTAGAACGGGCCTGGTCCAACATTGCAGACTAATTAATTGACATTGTATGAAAGCAAATAAATGAACGTAGATGTTGGCGATTAGTCCTCTTGAATCGGCTATCTTAGATATCTAGATAATATTATGGAATCTAGAGAGTTTGGATTTAAAGCCATCGTAGAGTTGTGTGACAATTAAAGGACTTGGGCCGAGGAGCTAAATATAGATTAGATTTTCTTATTTCCTGAAATGAAAGTTGCCAAGCCCAAAATGAACAAGTTTGTATTATTAAATAAAATGCTGTATAATGTAACAAATTATGCTATGATTCTGAGAACGTTTTAACACATTTTCTGCACAATCGTACCATCAGATATTATTAAAATCGATTCAATCGCTATTAGAAATAATATTTTCATCTAATATTACCAGCTAGTCTCTTTCCTCCGTTTTGTCACGTCTCGATGTTCGGGCGATCCTTTGATCCTCAGGTTCAGTAATGCGTGGTAATATAAATTTGCATCGTATTAGTCGACGACGGCGCCGGGTCGTGCGGAATCATTTGTCATAATTACGGGAGTATGCGCAAATTGTTGTATTAGTAAGTCCTCGTTTGTATTACGTATTAGCGCATTGTTGGGGAATGAGGGATAGCATCTTCGAGAGGACTGTAATGGGAGAGTAGTGGTTGTGGGTTCAAAACAATCCTTACTACTAATTTGTTTTATGTAGCTTACACCATCATCATGAGCCCGTTGCAGTCCACTGTTGGACATAGGCCTCTCCCAAGGTACGCCACAGAGCCCGGTGAATGAGGCAGTAGGTAGGAATGGGCAGCAGCGTTTTCTGGTATATTTTATGCACTGCGAATTGCGATCGCCTACCCGCTTGCCATTGGCATTACCTTCCATGTTTAACTTACTTTAATGCGATGAAAAATATCGTAAAACTTCGAGAAAACCCGCATACAGCAGTGGGACAGATTTTTTTTGCACAAATTTTATGAATTTTATTTTCGAAATGTTTATTGATGGAACTTGCTGAGGTTGTATACTGCTGCTATTGAGGTTCAGGCTTTCAGGCATGATAATCATTTCCTTAGGCCTAACCAAACCACTTAGCAACTATCTACTAATATTAAAAAATAAATCATTTTATAACACCTTATTTTCCTTCCCACATACTCCTTAACATCACAAGCCCACAATTAAACAATGTACACATAATAACTTATACATGCGGTACAAGCGGCGTCGGTTACACGTGTATGGTAATCAGTGCATCAATGGACTGCATACAATGATTGTTGGACCTGTCGATGAGCTATTGTTAGGGAGAAAGTGGATGGTGACACAGCGAAGGGCTACAGAATGTATAAAGAATTTGGGTGTTCTCGCGAGGATCGGTGACTGACTAGATGTATGTATGTATGTATATGTTGTGAGAATCAGGGTACGACGATATACATATGTAAAGACGATTTAAGCGACATTTTTAAATGTTGATGGTAATATATTATGTGTTGTATATTGTAAGGCTTAGGTGGTAATAGCTAATATTGTAATAGCTAAAATATTTTAAATTAAAGCAACCTACTCGCCCATAATTTGAAAAAGAAAAATAAATAAATTGATAAACAAATAGATACTTAAACGATATTTATCACACCATCGCACATTGAATCAATTCTCAATTGTTCGGAGTGAGTCTTCTGTACAGAATATCTTCGGTGTGGCTTGTGGCTCTGTGAACCCAGTGGCATATTTTGAAAGCAATTGAATTATTCAATAAGATAATGCGTAGTAATAAAGATACGTGGGATCAGAGATTATTTTTTCTTCGATGCCCGGGCGGCCGTATGATAAGTTGCTTGCGTAAATGTATAAGTTAATTCCACACGATACAACTTACTTTTGGAGCATCATACTAAAAATATATGCAAAATATCTTTCAACTATAAATTTACGATTTAGTTTTTAATTCCGTTATTAATGTTCAGTTTGTGAAATAAAACCGAATTATGTATATCTATTACGCATGTTGTTTTTAAATATGTGTGGTCTGGATAATTATTTCAACTGGCAAGTTCATTGGAATCGTTAGATTAAAAAAAAAACATTTTCTCTCGTGATAAAAACGATTGTTGATAAAAACTAACGGCTCAATAAATTCGGATTAAGAAGCGGGTCAATGAGTTGTATAATGTCCTGAAATAGATGATTTGGCATCTTTATTGGCTGTGATGATACAATGTGACGATCTCGTGATTTTTATCTGATTCTAAGATATTAAGCGTTTTGATAGAGCGTTTTATAAACTCATCGTCATTAGCTGATAGAGGCCGCTTCTCTCTAAACGTCACTAGTTATTTCGCCACTGACCGCAATCATCGGCTTCTTTCATAGTCTCGGATTCAGCATGTCTAACTGCGTGAAATAATCATCTGTCATTGGTCAGACAGTCTTCTTGGATTGCAGTGAAGATCAAGTGCGTTTAAGTCTATTTACCTACTTATATGCGTATAAAAATATGAGGAATCAGCTACGTGCTCTCAGATTGCGACAGATCACTCTGGAAAACTTTGAAAATGTCTTATATTCAGTATTATTTAAAAAAAATGAAGAATGGCTTTCCTTTTGCAGGCGATTTTTTATTTAATGAATCCCTCTCTATCCTCACGAGGACGCAACGAAACGCAAGTACAATAACATACCTTGGGAACCTTAACTACCGTTTAAGTTCAAAAGCCAAAGAAAACTAATGAACGCGTTCACACGACGTCTGTGACGGTGCCTCACGCAACTAGTTTTATAATCAAATAAATCAAGGATTTTAAAGAAGATTGATTGCTTCGAGCTATCTCAGGATCACACAATTTGTTTAATGATTATTGTAAATTAACTCGTGGTGAATAAATCAACGCGTTTGATGGAATTTGTGTGTTTTATAAAATGAGGGATCTGTAGAAATATTTTTTTGGGTGTTTAATAGGATTGTTTAGTTGTCCTGAATTGTAGGGGTTTAGGGAGCAAGTTAATTTAATTATCATGTTTTGTTAAGTTTTAGTACTAATGTCGTTTTATATAGCTTGGACAATGGTTTAAGTGAACATGGCAAAGTATTAGTTGAGTATCAATGATTCCACCTTTTAAGAGAATGTCTGTTTATCACTTACGATCAGGAGTCATCTCAGTGTGGGGTCAGGACTATGTATGTGACTGTTGGGTAGGTAGTTATGCGGGCTGTACCCACGTCCTCCATATACCCAACAATACCTATGTAAAACATGGTGTAATGTACATAAGATACTGGACACTGATCTGCATTCTCAGACAGTAATTAATATCATGTACTAATGTAAATTCCTAAAGGTGTTAGTGGAAGAGACCACCAACAGCACATTCCAGTTCTCATTACCCATTGTTTCCCACGTCACATTTATTATATAAGGCGATACAAAACAAGTGACGGGGTGATTCGCTTGACATCTCTCTGTTGACGAACAGCTAGATTAAATTAGTTATAAAATATATTTGTAAAACAAATAATCAATATAAAATTGTTGAATAAAGTATTTTTTAACTAAATTCCCGCATCATATAATTTAACTGGCGCAGTCGGGACGGATAGTTTTTAGCCAAAAAGTAATAATTTTGGAACTATTCCGAGAACCTACCAAATAAATAAGTTAAAAAAAAGGAAAAAAAAAATCTAGAAAAAGTGTCGCGATCTCCAGACATGAAGGCGTGGCTGTGAGTATTCCTTTTACTACCTCTTTCCATTTCCTTGTGTCTTATCAACTTGTGTAGTTAGGACTAAAATTGCCTACTGTCAAGTTAGTTTGATTTTTGGACAAAAAATTGCCAAATACTTTTTCAAACTTTTCCGTAATTTTGGACAAACATTGCCAATATTTACGTTGTTTGTTTACCCTAAAAAGTAAAGTGTATTTTTTTTATTAATATTTTGAATTTGTGTGATAAAAATGAATTCAAACAAAGTTGTAAACCTTATCCCAGGTGACTTCTTAAATACAATCCCACGGTTTGACGGGGATGAATTAATGTTAAATTTTTTTATCGAAAAATGTGAGTACGTGATTGGAACATCAAAGACAGATGACAATCCAGCTCAGTTAGGGTACGTGTTGCATTGCGTAACTAGTAGGCTAGTAGGAAGGGCCGCTAAGGCATGCGCAGGTAAAAGTTTTCACAGTTGGGGGGAACTTAAGCAACATTTAGTTTTGAAGTTCGGGGATACCAGATCAGGTAGATGCATAGCGTTAGAGCTAGAGAGCATGAAGCTAGGACAAAACGAAAGTTATATAGATTTTTATCATAGAATACAGGAAAAGAGAGACGCTCTTTTTGAAAAGTTAAACTTAATGCAAGATCAGGCTCTTAAAACAGCTAATATGATCATCTATAACAATTCAGCTTTTGAAATATTTGTTTACAATTTACCTGACGAATTAATCAGTAAAATTCGTGATAAGGAGTGCACGACATTAGAAAAGGCGCTTAGTATCGTTACGGAAGAAGTTCAATTTCGTAGTCGCTTAGAAGCGAAAAGGCAAATGTTAAAGGTAAATTTTAAAAATAAAGAGGAAAGCATTAAGCAATTACCAAATCAGTTTAAATTTGGGGCACAACCTAGGCCACAAAATAATTCAAACTTTAGGCCAAACTTTGTACCGGGAACTCAGGGAGCACAATTTAAATTTGGCATCCCTCAGCAGGGCTTTAAGATGCAGCCAACATTCAGGCCTGCACAGCCACAGTTTCCAAGAACGGTCAATAATTATAAAAATTCTGGATTTTTTAAAACAAATCCAAATAGTAAATTCAAGTTTGGTGTGCCACAAACGCAACGACCGCAATATAATGACGTGTCGATGCGTACTGTAAAGAGTAATATGTTATATAACAATAGGCAAAATTCTTTACCACAAAGGGAGGATTTTCACAAAGAAGCCTCGGTAAGGAACGACGAGAAATAGTAAATATAAACATGTATAATGCATATACACTGCCACATATAAGGGTGCCTGAATTAAAAGGTATTTTTATGATTGATACTGGCAGTACTAGGTCATTTATAAGTCCTGAAAAGGCAAATGAATTTTTTAAAGCTTATACGTTTAGTGAACCTTTTGAAGTTATAAGTACGCATGGTAGAAGCGTACATGAGGAAGTTGTGTTAATGCCGTTGACGAAAACGTTTAATACAAACATTCTTCACAAGTTTTATATATATAACGTAGATAGACGCTACGACGGGTTAATAGGTTCAGATTTACTTAAAGAGTTAGGGGCTAGAATTGATATGGAACATCAAATTTTACATATTAGGAATAAACAAATTCCAATTTTATACAATTCATGTATACAAAACAATATTAATAACATGAATTTAGAAAATGTATTAAAAAGCAACTTAAAAAAGTTAAGGTTGGATCATTTAGGAAATAGTGAACAAAATGCTATAAAAAAATTATGTAATGAATATAAAGATATATTCTATAATGAACAAGTTCCTTTGTCTTTTACGAACGAAGTGAAACACTGTATTAGGACTTCGAATGAAGACCCTATTTTTATTAGGCCATATAGGCATGCGCCGAACGAAAATAAGGAGATAAATAGCCAAGTAAATAAAATGTTAAAAAATAACATAATTAAAGAATCGAGTTCACCTTGGAGTGCACCGGTTCATATTGTTCCAAAAAAGTTAGACGCCTCGGGCGAACAGAAATACAGAATGGTGATAGATTATCGACGATTGAACGAAAAAACTATCGACGATAAGTATCCTTTGCCGAATATTTGCGATATTTTCGATAAATTAGGAAATACTGCTTATTTCACAACTTTAGATTTGGCTAGTGGATATCACCAAATTGAGGTTGAAAAAGCCGATATACAAAAAACAGCTTTTTCCACCCAGAATGGCCATTATGAGTTTAGGAGAATGCCGTTTGGGCTAAAAACAGCGCCAGCGACATTCCAAAGGGCCATGGATAGTGTTTTAAGAGGTCTTATAGGAAAAGATTGTCTAGTGTATTTAGACGACGTAATAGTTTATTCAAAAACATTAGAGGAGCACATAGAAAAGCTTAAAAGAGTTTTTGAACGATTTAGGAGGACTAATTTAAAAGTCACTTTAGATAAATGTGATTTCCTAAAAAGGGAGATTTTGTATTTAGGTCACACCATCACAAAAGATGGTTTAAAGCCAAATAACGAAAAAATTAAGGCAGTATTAAAATTTCCTTTGCCAAAAAACGCGACCGAGATAAAAAGTTTTTTAGGTCTAATAGGGTATTATAGGAAATTTATAAAAGATTTTTCAAAAATCACACAACCATTAACAAGTTGTTTGAAGAAAAATAGAAAGGTTAATATAACAAAAGATTATATTAACGCATTTGAAAAATGTAAGGAATTATTAACAAATGCACCATTATTACAGTTTCCAGATTTCGAAAAACCGTTTTTATTAACTACAGATGCATCAAATTTTGCATTAGGAGCAGTATTATCACAGGGACCGGTAGGCAGTGATAAACCAATTGCTTATGCGAGTAGGACATTAAATGACGCGGAAGTCAAATATAGTGCAATTGAAAAAGAGTTATTAGCCATAGTATGGGCATGTAAACATTTCAGGCCATATTTATACGGAAAAAAATTTTTTATATTGAGTGATCACAAACCCTTAATTTGGTTAAACTCTATGAATGAACCAGGGTGTAGGTTGACTCGATGGAAATTAAGACTTTCCGAATTCGATTTCGAAATAAAATATAAGCCAGGTAAACAGAATAAAAATGCAGATGCATTGTCGCGAATAAAAGTAAACATTACAAAAAGTGATGACAATATGTCTATGGTAGTTAATGCAGAAAATGATGAGCAAGATATTGCGAAACATCTAGAAGAAATAGATGAAATTTGTAGGACGAAAGAGAGTAGAAAAATTAGGCAGAATAGTAGTTCACCTATATTAATTTCGGATGACTCATCATCTGACTTATCATTTAAAGATATATTTGATACTAGGGGCGATAAATATCCTGTACCGTCACTAACTAACAGTGAATCGTCACAATCTAAAAAATCATCTGATAATATAACTATACACTCAGATGTAAATATGGAATCGGCTGATATTCCAATTTTAAATGAGGCAATAGATACGAAGCCCAATCAAATATTGATACATACTTGGAACAGGGATAAATATGTTGTGAAAGATTTATCTCGTAAAAAACAAAAAGTTCTTGAAGTTCATATGCCAATAAATAATGAGGAACTAATCAAGACTTTCTTAAAAAATTATATTCGTCCAAAGATTAAATATTACATATATTTTGAAGATAATGAGCATAGAAAGTTATTCTCAAAAGTAGTAACAAACTTGTTTAGAAAAGATTCTATTAAGATAGTTGAGTGTACCCAAAGAGTTGTGTACATAGAGGACGAGAATGAACAAAGAGATATAGTAGAGAAATATCATATAGGTAAAACATGCCATAGGGGTATTAAAGAAACGATAGCTCATATTAAGAGGGCTTATTATTGGAGGAAACTGGAAGAAACAGTTTCGAGTATTATAAATTCATGCGAAACTTGTAAACAAATGAAGTACGATAGGAAACCATATAAACCAGAGTTACAGTTAACGCAAACGCAAAAGAAGCCATTTGAAGAAATCTTTATAGATATTTTCAGTATTGAGGGAAATTTTTTTTTGACTATTGTTGACGCATTTAGTAAGTTGGGTCAAGCTTTTGTAGTCGAAAATAGAACAACTCCAGAGATAGTCAGAGGGTTGTTAAAGTATTTTTCATTTTATGGGGTTCCGCGAAGGATAAGTTCTGATCCAGGGGCAGAATTTAATAATAATTTGTTAAAAGAAATGTTGTCTTTTTATAAAGTTGATTTACATATAGGGACACCTCATAATCCTAATTCAATGGGAATTGTTGAAAGATTTCATTCAACGATATTAGAAATATATAGGTTAGCTAAATATGAAAGAAAAATAACTGATGCCGCTACAGTGATGACATATGCAATTATGGCATATAATACGTCAATTCATAGTACGACAGGGTTGACACCTTTTGAAGTAGTTTTCGGGCATACAGATTCCACTGATGTATTTGATTTAGAATTTACTAAACATTATACACAGCAGTTAGTTAATGAACATAAGAAAAGGGTTCAGTATTTGTATAATTATCTAGCAGATAAAATGTTAGAAAAGAAAGAAAAGATTATAGAAAAACGAGGGGGAGAAAAAGAATTTAATATTAAAAAAGATGATAGTGTTTTTATAAAAGGGGTAAATGTTAGACGCAGTAAAGATAAACCGCGTTACCAAAAAGCTAAAGTTATAGGAGATATTGTTAGAAATACAGTAAATGTTAAGGCTCACTTTAGAGATAAAAGAGTGCCACTGAAAGACATACGTCGTTCACAGATACGTGATCGTGATAGTAGTCCAGGCAGTCCGAAGCCAAGCACTTCAACTGCAAAAGATAGAAAATAATCCGGGGATATTGCCAGTGAAAGAAGGTAGAGCTTTAGTTAGTCTTTATAACTGGAATATTATAAAGAAAATGAATTTAGAATTAATTCATGAAGGATTAGAATATAATGAAAATAAGTATTTTGAAATAAGGAATATTATAAAGGAAAATATAGGTATTTATATGTTAGATGGAAGTATTATTGATGCTCAAATGCAGACTGAGTATATAATGAATTTAACAATGGAAAAGTATAGTGAATTAATTCCAACTGTTAAAGTAAAACGGGGAATTTTAAATCCAATAGGTTCTATAATTAAAGTTATTACAGGTAACTTAGATAATGAAGATGCATTGAGATATGATCATTTAATAAGTAAGATAGAATCGAAGCAACATGCTATAGATAACAAAATGACTATTGTTACAGAAATAGTAGATACTTTAGTAAACTTAACTAATTCATCAAGAAACAATTATATTATATTAGAAAGAAATATTGATGAGATTGAAAAGATTTTAAATGAAACTAGATTTCAAAGGAGTAAAGATATTGTATTGAATACTTTCAATCTATTAATTCATAACTTTGAAATAATTATGTCAAGGTTAAATGAAGTTGAAAATGCTATTGCATTTAGTAGAGTTAACATTTTGCATCAATCTATATTTAATGCAAATGAATTATATGATGTTTTAAAGAATATTGAAAGTATTGATAAGTTGATTTTACCTGTAAAACCTGAAAATATTGTTAATATAGAACAATGTATAGAAATTAAAAGTTTTGTAAAGGGTAAAGAAATAACATTTATATTGTCAGTACCGACAGTGCAATCAAATGTTTTAAACTATTATGAGTTGATTCCTTTCCCAATGTTTAATCCTAAACAAAATAAAACATTCCTTATTACACCCAAATATCCTTACATCCTAGTAAAGGGATTGAAAACAGTTCACTTGATAAAGCCTTGCAAAGAAATTAATGGAGAAACATTTTTATGCAAGAATGAGAATATAATAATTTATGGAGAAGATAAATGTATCGCTGATATAATGAAGTATGCGACAGATATAACGAGTTGTATACCATTAATAGTAGAGTCTACAAATATTAAAGTTAAAACTATACAAGATAACATGTGGATTCTATACACTAAAGATAGTATTTTAGCAACTGAATATTGCGAAGAAAATACTAAGCAGTATGAGATTATGGGAACATATATTATTACTATGAAAGAAGACTGTGAAATAAAGTTAGCAAATATAACTTTGAGGAAACGAAAAATCAGTATAGAAAAAGAAGTTTTGAATAGGATGCCAATAATTAATTTGCCGAAAATTAAGGTGATTACAGGATCCAGACGAGCAGTCGACTTGGACACCGTGAATATGGAGCATCTACAGTTGTTAACATCAGTGTTAAAAAGTGAAAAAGACGAATATAGTGAAAAAGCATATGGTGTTAACATAAGAAGTGTTAGTTTAGGCACTATTGTACTGTATGTGTTCTTGTGTATTGTCTGTATCGTGTTAATATTTAAGTATCGAAGTAAGTTAACCAATTATGTTCCTAAATACTGTAAACAAAATCGTTCCTCTGACGATGCAGCGGAAGATTTTGCTCTTAGGGGGGGAGGAGTTATGCGGGCTGTACCCACGTCCTCCATATACCCAACAATACCTATGTAAAACATGGTGTAATGTACATAAGATACTGGACACTGATCTGCATTCTCAGACAGTAATTAATATCATGTACTAATGTAAATTCCTAAAGGTGTTAGTGGAAGAGACCACCAACAGCACATTCCAGTTCTCATTACCCATTGTTTCCCACGTCACATTTATTATATAAGGCGATACAAAACAAGTGACGGGGTGATTCGCTTGACATCTCTCTGTTGACGAACAGCTAGATTAAATTAGTTATAAAATATATTTGTAAAACAAATAATCAATATAAAATTGTTGAATAAAGTATTTTTTAACTAAATTCCCGCATCATATAATTTAACTAGGTATATTAATTTATTTATTTGCTCCATTGATAATATTTCCACTTTTACGCGATATAAAATTCCCAAATATGTTGTCACATTACTATTACCAAAAGAATTGATTACGAGGGCGCATCGACCGTCTCATATTATGTATGGTAATAGAAGTTTGGCTCCCGATACATAAATTCATGTGTAATGCACGCCTTTAGTTCCACGTGGAGATATTTGAATTTTAACTCCCGCCGCTATTGTTGTGTGGAAGATAGCTGAGGAATTTTAAAGGATATTTGTCTATGGTATGAACAATTGTCGTTTTAAAATAAATATTTAATATGTTGTGGACAAATTAGAAACGGATTTTCTGTTATTTTTTTGAATATATTAGAAGATTCTGAGATTGAAATATTACATTCTTATTATATAAATTAATTATCCTGCTGTAAATATGAAACAGCGCAAGATAGTGTTCTCTTTTTATTGAATTCTTATTAATATTTTCTAAGAAGATTATGGCAAATGAGCGTTAATATCCACGCGGGACAATCAAGTATGACGTCGATTTTCAATGACAAGACTTTGTTTTTTTTTCAAATCTAACATGTTATAGCAATAGTTCTTAATAAACAGATACCAAATTGTAAGCCATAGACTCCACTCTTAATAAACTCAGTTCTCAAATAAAGCTATTTATAAACAACAATCACGGCTTCTATTAAAGGATCTCTAAAACAGGATCCGAAATTGAACCAATAAAAGCTACCGCTGACAATATCCCTTTAACAAGATAATAAATGTCCTACGTGATGGAAGCCGCGAGTTATAGCTTGTATAAATAGTGACTTAATTAATTGGACCATGGATTCTTACTTTTACGAGCCGAAGCGTTGAGTGAAGTTAAAGTAGTTCACTTTGATCTAATTTTTGTATTGTAAGGTTTTGGGCCCAATTTCGTAGTCTGACAGCTTCTATGGATAAAAAATATATCGATTTATAATTTTAATGATTGTTGCGTATTCACTTAAAACTAAATAAAATTCTTAGTAAAAATAATAGACTATTACAGACAGAATTATCTGGAAAAATAATTCAAGACATAAACTGGCTAAATAAGTAGTCACTTCATTGACAAGGCTGTATGTTCAACTTCCATAGCTCATATTAAATAAATTAAAAAAAAACAAATTAATTTCGACATCTTGCAGACTAAAAAAATTAACGACCTGAATTAACTAAGCTCAAGCCTTATCTATTTCACAGGAAGGTTAATAAATAACCGGGCCATGTATTGTCGTGTCACGAGTCAATACTGTCATTGTACCAGTGACAGATGTCATCTCAATAGATTTATGCGGTGATGTGTCAGCGGCGTGATTGATCGCAAGCGTAGGCTTGGATTAACAAAGGTAACAGTGTTATGTAAATATTCATTCAGATGTATGTTATTGCTACTTGAATTGTATGGGAACCGGAAATGTTGAGTTTGACAGTTGTCTTGAGACAAGTCCGAAGAATAATGTCGTATGTGAAATATTTGTGATTTTTTTATTTTATCAATGGACTCGTTATTTTGGTTAATAAGGTTATTTTATTTTACTGGTGGTAGGTCTCTCATATGTGAGAGGCCGCCTGGGTAGGTACCACCGCAATGTCTATTTCTCCCGCCAAACAGCAGTGTAAATACGCTGTTGTGTTCCGGTTTGAAGGACATTGTAGCCAGAGTAACTACTGGACATATTGAGACTTAACATCTTATGTCTCAGGATGGCGAGCGCAGTGGAATTCCAAGCATTGCCTTGTAATTCATGGTGTTGTTTGGTTTCGCTACTGTCCATGAGCGGTCGTATCGCTTACCATCAGGCGAATGGCATGCTCGTCTCGCCATACATTGCAATAAAAAAAAAAAAGGAAGGCGAAACAAAATTTGGATTTTTGCTTTCCCAATAAGTAATTAAATACATTTCATCTCATATTTTCATAAGTTAACATCCGGTTCATGACATTTTGTACCAGTGTTCAAACTATTTTTAACGCCTTTTCAAATATTTTTGACACCTATTTCTGATATAATTCGATGCTTGGCAAAATCAATAAGTAATCAATTCACATGGGAAGTAAGATAGCCAGTCATAAAATTACGATATAAAATAAAACGACATTATTCAATTCCATTCAGAAATGTATTACGCCCACAAACGATCATATAAGACAAAAAATAATACCACTATCTTAATACTCTTTTACGTAACATATACGGAAAACAGCTGCGTAATTTATTATACATAACCAATATTGGAAGGCAATGAGCATAAAAATCTAACTATATTAGCTTCTGTCCACCCACCTGAAGGACATAGCACCTATTTGTCTCAAATAGCACATAAGACCATCAATCTACTCTAATGACAGGTGACGTCATCAGGGTCATTACCATTTATCACAATAATCGATATTCTAGACTAGACGTGGCCTGAATTAGGTTTTAAGGTTGAGGACTATGGTGACAGGGTCGACCTTCGCTTGATGATTTGCAGGAAATCCGTATGCGTACGTCAAGCTATCATAACACATTGTTCGACGTTCTTCCATTTGCGTTAAACATTGTCGTATAAAGTTCATGACTGTTGTAACTGACTGGATGTAGCGTTTCAACAGGTCTCTTTGGGAACCTTTGAATAAGTCTTATGTTCAGCAAAGGCCTTCTCATTTCATAACACTTTTTCTTGTGGCTCATGATGAGAGGAATGGTAGTTCCTTGACTAAAGATTCAAGGATTACTCCTTGGTTCTCACCTTGCTAACTGCTAACTTGCTAACTGCTATAGCAAATCCTGTCCAACATATTAGTTATGTAACGGGAACTGGAAAAGCAAAATAATTGATTTCGAAGCTACATGATATTAAATAAGATATCTTAGAAATCAATAACAAAAATGAGACAGCTTTCAGTTGCATGAAATTGGAAGAGACATCTCCAGCAGCGAATATATAATGATGAAACATCCTGTTTTTTTTTTCAAGTGTATATATAATTATTCTCGTAGGCGATGTACGGCAATATATTTGCTAAATCTATTAGTAATACTGTAGACCTTAACCCATATTCCTCGGCCGCGGCTGATGTCACTATGTCTCATCAATCTAACTTAACGCTTTTTATGATTTGATATGTAATAAATATTACTTATACCTAATATGGGTTTCATATAATTTGCTCCTAAGGATTAAAATTTTTTAAGCAATGTTTACAGATTTAGTTATAATTTAAAGCCTCATTAGTCTGATGGCCACAAAGATGGCTCTATACCGGGAAGAAAGTGTGTGTATTGATAGTTAATCACCACGCACTATAACGGTGAAGGAAAACGTCGTGAGGAAACCGGCATACCGTAGCGATTTTAAATAATTTATACGGTATGTAAAATCTGCCCACACGCACCAGGCCAGCTTGGTGGACGATATGGCCTAACCCTTCTCAATCGTACTCTCGATTGTAGAGGAGGCACGTGACCTTCAGTGGGACGTATATGACGACAATAATAAAGACCGGGAACGATATTGAGTTCATGCTTAAGCCAGGAAATATTAGCTTGGGATTTCATTGTTGGAAAAACAAAACTTTCCCGGAATTTCGAAAGGATTCATATCTAGAATATCCTGGTTTTCATTCTTCTAGAAAAAGAACTGCATCTTCTTATTAAAAAGGATGATCGGTCTTAAAAACATAAAATGAAAAAGGTAGAACTTGTACTATATTCTCCAAACTCCTATAAAGGTATATCATATCGTTGTTTTTGTATTTCTATTACTTTGATTCTTTACTTAGTAATCTTTATTTAGGGTCGTATATTATTAACACCGAAGCAAATAAGTGCCAAGGCTAATTTTATCATTAAATATTAACACGCAAGCTGTAAAATTTCTCGTGTTTATGGCAAAAATTAAGAAGTCTTAAAACCACACCGTTGAGATTTTTTCGGTGATTGCTTTAAATATTAATATTTACGAGGGCAACACTGAATTTTATTATGTTTTGGAAGATTAAAGGTTAGTATCCGTTTATTAATGTAAAGGTGGTTTTCATGTTTAGTTGTATGTAATTATTTCCCGAACGATTTTAAGGTTTCTTTGGAAATACTCGGGTTTTATTAATGTAAAGGTGGTGTTCAGTTGTATGTAATTATCTCGCGAACGATTTTTAAGGTTTCTTTGGAAATACTCGGGTAAGCCTAGATTTCAACAGTGGCATACGTGTGGCTCAAAACGATTAATTAGTTAATTTTCATCAAATAATTATTACGAAGATTGCCTCGGTGGCGTAGATGTACTACGGTCCGATTACAAAGCTGAGGTCTCGGGTTCGAATGCGTGGTCGGGCGAAGAGATTTTGGATTTTTCTTTTCACTATCAGCCCGGAGTCAGGAATTGGTGCACAATGGCTATAGGCTCGCCCCCTCTCACATCGTGGGACGGCACATACAAGGCGAAAAGTGGGTGTCCTGGTAGCACCTCTGCCTACCCCTTCTGGGATCAAGACATGAGTTTATGTATACAATATTATTATTACGAGTACTTTCGTACATTGAACATAAAGTTACTAATAGTTAAGGGACTAATATTATTCACACCACGTCCTATGTTAAGGATTCGATCAAACACGAACAAATCGATAATCTGTAATGAGGTGCATTTATTCATTGATTTTTATCAACATAATATTACTTTACCATCGATTGATTTAATGGATGTATAAACTAACGCATTAGTATTCAATACTTGTATATTTCGTGTATTGAAATAATATTTTAATAGTTACTAATAAAGAGGAAGCGATCAAAAATTGTACATTTTCTTTTTGAAACTATTAGAATGGGAGGTTAAAACAATTTGATTTAATTGGATTCATCGTAAATTACTTATTAATTTCATAGAAATTTAAATCAAATTTTTAAGATGTAGAGTATTTAGTTGTGTATAATTAATGTAAAATTAATAAATAAGGTACGCCGCGACCATCGCAAGAGAACAAAAAGTTATACTTCTCTTTATTTACAAGAAGCATTAAAAATAAATATAATATATAGTTCCGTTACAAAATTTAGATGAAACATAATTGATAAAAATCGTCCTACAAACACGAGGAATGAAGGCAATTTAAACGCATTTTTAATTAGCGTTTTCCAACACCATTTGCGTGTCGAGTTTCATCTACAACCATTAAACACACAACCAGAACCGTGTTAAAGCTAAGATTTCTAAACCAACAACCTGTTACCGATACATCGATGGGTAAGAGCGTGTAATTCATATTATCAGTAGGTCATCTGGAATTAATTATGGCCCGTAACACGCCTTGTGCCGTGTTTAGAAAATAAACATGACTTACCGTGCTCGCCTGTGCCGTGACGTTCTATAGGAAGCGGGTGTTAAGCGCACTTTACAATAGCACGTATTTATTGTTGAAGGAAAATGTTAATGTCTGTTTCGGTCCAAACCTCTTTTGAAGTGCAATTTGTTTCGTTATTTGAATTTGGAATTTATATTTTATTTTTAAATCTGTCCAAGGAGTCTGGTTAGCTTGTTTTTGAAGGTTTTATTAAAGAAATAAAAGAGTTATCATGCTTGTTCTATATTTGAATTCGATTTTGTTTTTGTATATTTTTTGTCATAAATAAAAAACGTTTCGTTACCGTACTTTATAAGTGTCACAGATATTTCATATTTATTTATAAATCACCATTTTTTATGTGATCTAAAGGTATTTATTTATTGTACATAATTAATTATAAATCACAAGATCACAACCACCTAAACGCTTGCCTGATGTTATGATTGTGAGATATCGATGATCGGATTTACCCTTATATACATATCTTTGCTACAGACATTATTTAAAATATTTCCTGGCCTTCAATTAGTATCTAATCATCGTAATACAAGTAATTCGTGTAGAAATCTTCATCCTGTTTCTTCGAGAAGGGCAGAGGTAAATCTGGCCGAAGAAAACTAGATTGTAGATAAACCATTTCCTTCCATTCAAATCCGCGCGAAAGCGTTGTACTTTCTCATCTATTTTAAATAAGTTCGAGGTGGTTTTATAGTTAATACCCAATGAAGTTTAGAGATACGGGTTTTTATCCCAATTGGGGACAAAAGGTTTGTTTTAGCTGTGAAAATTTGAAGTACTAATTGCTTTTTAAAATGCCGGCGTTATTGTTTGAGTGGTCAGTGATCATCCTTTGCAGCCAGGCGAATTTGGATTGGAAGGGTTACAGAGAATATTCATTTTCCTAAAAAAAAAATACTAAATGTTTTCATCCCTAAATATTGACGTACACAATTAGAAAAAGTCAGGAGTAAAGTACTAATAATAAATATCAACATTTACCCTATGGAGTCCAGTTTAATAGGTTGGAAAACACGGAAATTCTTCGTAAATTCCACAAGACTTATAGAATTTAAAACATTCTAAGTTCTCAAAACTGTCACCAAAACTCCTCACCAATGAAAATTTCACTCAAAGAATAGTTTATCGGTCAAACATTTTTCCATTATTGGAATATTTCTGTCGTGGTCGCCGTGGATTGCCGTAAATCTATCTAATAGCTGAAATGTTTGTAAATGGTCTTGAAAGAATCCACATTCGACACAACATCTCGACATCATAAACACTCGTAATTAGCGATGTAATTCTGTTAATTGACGCTTTTCCATTGATTTATATCGGTGTCGATAAGTTTTATCGACTATTTTTAGAGTTACGTATTTACGAATTGGAACGGTTATGGTATGAGATTGTTGGTTAAATTAATTGAATCTAATTTATATATTTTGATGAGTATACTTGTGGCTACTGACATGTACTGGCTTCAGGTGTATTCTAACTTTTTCTCACTTCTCGTAAGGAAATGTGACTACAAATATGCAGTTTTATTATGTGTAGTACCCATTCTTGGCAGATAAGGGCTGTATTTAGTTACAAAAACCAGTTTATATCTTTCTCGGAGTTACATGTATAAAAACGCCATTGAACAAAATACATTTCTCTTTATAAAATTTCTATACAAATATTTCTAATAAAATAATACTAAATACGGAACCGAAGTTAAACAGCTCCGATCACACTTGCCGCGTGTTAACTTTTGCGTGGCAACGTTTATAAAACATACAGTTTAATGGTTATATTTAACTGTTAGTTAACGACTACTGTTAGTTTATGGCTCTTTCGTGCGATCTGTTTATTTTCTTCTTAATGGCTTCTGCATGTCGCATTGTAGCGTATTTTTTATTTGAATTATTTATGAATTGTAACAACAATATCTTTTAAACATTGTATTGTTTCACAATGGCTCCTTGGCCTTCTCCCTTCCAATCTGATCGTGGTTTTTAACAATTTTCTGTAAGTGATCAGGTTTTTGATTTATAAATAATAATAACGATGGACTGCGACTGACTGGACTGATGACATGCGACTGGCTAAATAAAGCAGCAGACTGCAGCTGCCGCGGGCTGATGATGATGATGAATGCAAGGATATCGTATCGTAATAATCTATATACTAGTTTTATAATTTTACTAGCGGCTCAGCCCGGCTTCGCCCGGGTGCAGATAGATTTTCAGTCCAGTCCACATCAACAATATAAATTATAGTTTTCGCACCGCATTCGATGAAAGATATTTTATAGCCTATTTTTTACACCTTGGGTAACATTATTGTAATTTTAATAGGGATCCTTTTTATTTCTTGCAATTAAAATAGCCTGTATTAATCAGTGATAATGTAGCATTCAATGGTGAAAGAATTTTTAAAATCGGTCCAGTACTTTTTGAGCCAATTCGTTACAAACATACTTACATACAAATCTTTCGTCTTCATAATATTAACTTAAAGATTGGTCACTAGATCAAAGAATAAACTTAAGACTAATACTATCGTATCTTGCAAATATTATTTGAAATATTAGAATCGAGTCGCAACATTCACTTAAATTACTAAGCGCCACCAATTACAAGGTTTCTAATTATTAACCGCTGTACCTAACAACTGAATTATTGCATTCAACCTTGTGTTTACATACTAATGCCGAAATCTAAATATTGTTGATCATCAAAACAAATTGGTCTCCGAAACATTATCCATTGTTACAACATTATCCATTATCCATTACACCAAAGTGATTATTACAAATCGCTGTGGTATGCAGGTTTCCTCACAATATTTTCCTTCACCGTTATAGTGCGTGGTGATTGACTAAACTTAGTTTAAATAATATTAATCAGGTAAAACAAATTGGTCTTGGTAACATTCATTAGACTTTATTAATGTCTGCCTATCCTTGCAAATGCCATGATGATATTATAATTGCCGGACCACCTGCGGTAGTATAGTAAAAACTTGACTTCCAGTTAATTTTGCTTGTAATGGGAAGTGGAAGATCCCGAGGGTACAGTCGTTACCGGCGATAATATATAAATAAATAAATAAATACACCCAACAGTCACATGCATAGTCCTGACGCCACACTAAGATCAAGTCTTGTGTCGTGGGTATCAGGAACTACAAGACTTTTCGGTCTCACAAACACCCAGACTCGAAACAAATACTTTTGTGGTTCTCACAAATATTTGTCTCGGTGCGGGGATCGAACCCGCGGTCTCTTGTTTCTTGTCTCTTGTTCAAATAAAATTCCTTATGTTTATATATTAAATACGGCAACAATAAATTAGTTTAAGGTAATAAATAAAATATTTTTGAATATTACTATTTCATTGTGGTATCTTTTTCTAATACGAGTACAATACAAATTAAATTGTTTTAAAATTTCTCTTTTGTCGTCTTATAAACTGAGCAGCTTGCATTACGTAACGTATCAATAAAACACATATAAAATATATTATCTATGGTCTAATTGAGATCTTTACAGCTCGTACGCGTTGGAAAACGTGACGTGATTTATATATGCGAGATTAATAAAAGAGTTTGATAACCTGTCGTATCCCGGAATTGGAGTGGGAATAAACGATTGAGCAATGCTTCCCGCCTTTTAAACCTTAGACAAGTTTAATGGACAATTAATTAAATGTAGACCTAAGAAACCGGGAACATTTTTAAATATTTTTATCGTAATTAATGGCTTATGGCTGAATATTACGTTACCTTATAACGGTTGTAACAAAAACAACATCTTTACCTATGGGATGCACGGATAATACTCATGTAATTATCTCTTGTATTAATGTTCTTGATTTCTAATTAAACGGCTTTAATAATACATAATTTACCTCAAAGGTAAGATTTAAATATTAACGATAAGCGACATTTAGGGAAGACTAACCTTTACTAACTCAACTAATAAAGCGAATATTTCCACTGATTTAGACATAAACTTAACGCTTGTGAAATAAATTCCCGAAGCGCATTACAAATATCCTAAATTTATGTGGGAATGGGGACTCCTTGCGCAACAAACGTCAAAGTTCCCGCCATTTGTCGCCATAGACATAGAGCAGCCGCCATATTTGGTTTCGTTCGAAAACGTCTGTTCACGGAACAATATGGAATCAACGGTGATGTCGTGATAAATGGAATTATATTTTTTTATGATTATGAATCTACTATTCGATTTTTTTACTTTGCAGTGCATTTAAAATGTTTAACAGCACCAAAATAATATATGTAGACGTTCTATGGTAACCCATATGCTCCCGTTTGAGACAGATCAGATCTTAGTCCCTTACGCCTCTTATTTATTTATTTATAATTCTTTATTGTACACAAAACATAGGAATAACATAGATGAGGAACTTAAATCTAAATATGAGTACAAACGGCGGTCTTATCGCCTCTTAATGCTTGTTCGTGGTATAAACAAAAGCACCTATAATTCTAATACTACTACATATTTAACATGATATAATATACGTTATAATTTTAAAGCAAACTGACAATCGAGCAAATCACTCCTGATGGAAAGTGATCACTGCCGCCCACGAAAGCCCTTATCATAACACCCGAGAAACTAGACGTACTGCCGACCTTATTAGGCCTCGGGCCAGCTGACCCAATGCAATGACAGCAAAGCTATTGCTTCCCGCCGATTTTGTCTGATATCTCGGCTGACCTGTCTGAGTCAAGATTGGCAAATCATGACTCTTCTAGTATCAAAAATATCATTTTCCGGTATGTGGCGAATATGTGTCTGATTTTTAAATTATAATATTATAGGTGTTAGCAATGATTTATAAGGTTATATAATGCATTGGCTAAATAATATGTGTTAATAATAGTCCTATAGCTATTATTTGCACTATCAATAATCAAATATAGTTCGAAACTTTAATTAAATAACACTTAGCGTTCAAGCGAAAATACTTTACCACTATAATTAAAATAAATCGATTCAAATTCTGATTTTGCGATAACTTTTCTAACCACAATTATCACGCGAAAACAAACCTTATGTGGTAGACTTTAGGTTGAAATTGACTTTTGACCCAGACCACCCAGTCAGTTCTCAGGCTGTCGCATTTTAGCACCCTGCTGATAACATTGTAGACTTTCTGATAACGCTATCAGGGTAACACCAATTCGGCCGTATTTTGCATAGGTCCACGTGCTTTGTTGAACTGTGATTTAAATATCTGCGTGTATCGGAACACGGAGATGTTACAACATCGATTGTCTATGGATAGCGGATAACGGGACTTAATAGTGATGGGTTAGGTATAGGCAATATTTAAATTGTTATTTAAATATATGTCAATACTTTTAAAAAAAATTGCGTACGTCCGGCAAACGAGCAAATATGTAAGTCATCTGATGGTAAGAAACAGGATGGGAAGAGAAAAAAGGTATTGGGCATTCGGCAATCTCAGTCACCCAACGAAACGCGACAGCACACCTGTCGCTGCATATTGATCTCCTGTGAGACAGTGGTACTGCCCCGGACGAGCCTGCCCATTCATGCTGATTCATGACTGACAACAGTGTGGCTCCACCACTTCCAAAATTTACGAAATACGACCACTGCGATAGATTTCTTAATAAACAATATTTTGCTAGCTTCCTCTTCGGCCATAGTGTCCTTACTAGGATTTAGGTGCGCTTTAATGTTTTCACCAAAAAGACTTCTTAAAATTGACTCCATTCTTGAACTGGTCTGTGTCCATTAAAACATGTGACTTATAAAATAGATAAATTCAAAGAGTTGAGCTACGAATTATATGACATTAATATATCTGACTAATGATGACACAACATGACCCTAGAATAGACGATGTATCCATTTTAATAATTAGGAGTACATATAATCGACTTTTAACATCGACTAGCGTAATACCCACGTCACTACACATGCAAACAGATTCCATTGAGACACGATTTTTTTCTCGCGGTAGTGTCGAGGTGCTAAAAATTCAATCACGACTGCCTTCACGATTGAGACAATAGTTGTTTTGGCTCCAACTTTCACTTTAATAAACGGATATTTACTTCTTTAGTATTGTGTGGAATTGGTATACCTCTATATGTTGCAATCAACAATCGTTACTCCCAATTTTTCTTGGCAATATTTCCGATTTTGCTCGATATTCCTCTACACTATGTTGTGAGACCACTGCTCTCATTAGTACCCATCTCGAAGTGTGGTCCCGGAATTTGTTGGCTTCGTTATCTTGTGCTCATCTTGAAACGTAGCCAAACCACTTCTGAGTTTTGCTTAGTAGGTACTTATCATAAAAAACCTGCTCCAAAGAAATTTCCAGAATCCCGGAAGGTATAAAGAGTCACTTTCGTACGATCTCATTATTTTTTAAAGATAAAAGGCGTGAAAATGTTAGGTGAGAGTGATTTCGAAAGGTGGCGCGATCCATCATACGCTGTCGTTGTTACCGTCGTTGGAAGCGCGGACGGCGACTGTTAAATGGGGTAAGACAGTGCGTCAACACGCGTTTGTAGGGTTGGCCCAACTGCTTGGTTGTTGGGGGATTGGTTGGACTAACAGTTGACCAATAAATACATTCGAAATTTAAATGACTCGTTAAATGTAAAAACGAATATCATATTTGGAATGAAATGAGAAAATATTTTTGAATTTAGATCGGGCTACGAAATTGGTAAAATTACTGGCATTTATAGAATTAAATAACTTGCCGATAACGTTCAATTGCACTGTTGCACTGTTATTAAACTTTATCTATAACCGACAATTAATTTCTAGAAGGTAATATAACTAAAAAAGTTGTTTCGCAATGCAACATGACTGTCAACAAGTAAAATCAAAAAGCCATTAATTTTACGACTTCCGTGACGGTAGTTTGTGGCTCTGAGAGGTCACGTGTCACATACCACCCATAAACATTAAACTATGCTTGTAATTTTATTCATACTCGTATTAAACGTACCATTAGATATGTACATATTTTATTGACACGCTATTTTGTCTAGACTTAATCTATCAATAGTTATCAGAATTCGCTCATAGATTCGTCAAATGAGGTTATTGTTACATCCTATTTATGTAAAACGTATCGCAGCCACTAATATTTATCATTAATGCTATTCACATATTTTGAATAAACGAATAAAATATTCAATCACCGAAGTATAGTAAATATTTGATTTTTTATTTTGCCAAAGGTGAAAAGAGGTGAGGCTTACTCAACTTTATTATTAAAATAATTATATTTAAAATAAAATAGCAAAAATATAAAACGCATAATTATTTCAACGCCTTTCTATTTAAAATACTGGCCACAAATTCCAAATTCAAATTCGCATTTAAAAATCATACCGTTATTTATGGTTTTCCGCTAAGGTTGCTAGCATCTGTAACGGTACCGAGTGATTTACATCGCCAAAATGCAGGTACGATGACGAAGCTAGGGGCAGCCCTATCTGGCGGCTGTAAATCGTAGGGCGTTCCGACAGATTATCTTTGTTCAAACACTAGATAACTTGATGGATGTACCGCATGTAGGCCGGCAGGTTGGTACTCCTGGGCGGCGTTCGCACGAGTGCCTTTTACATTCCTCTCGATGCTATGAAGGTTAGGATAATGTTTGTTGTGACATCGATTTAAAATCGTGACAATTGTGTTGTTGGTGAAACATACGTAATTTATTATGGAGTTATTTATATTGGAGTTTTTTTTATTTAATCGGAGTATTTAGGGTATCAAAGATAGTGGCAAATTATTTATTTACTTTAACGGTGAAGGAAAACATCGTGAGGAAACCTGCATACCGTAGCGATTTTAAAGAATTTCTACGGTATGTAAGTCCGCCAACCCGCACTAGGCCAGCGTGGTGGACTATATGGCCTAACCACTCTCAATCGATTCTCTCGATTGAAGAGTAGGCCCGTGCCCTGCAGTGGGACGTATATGGGCTGATATAGATAGATTTATTATGTGATTTTGTACCCAAAAGTCATTATACTAGACTTTGTGAGGTTCACAGTATGTTTAAGCTAAAATGTTGATTCGAATTTTGACCTTAATTGCCGATTCGTATTAATTTTCATAAAACTGAAAAGACAATTGACTAGAACTCTAAAAGGTCCTTAAAATAAAAATCTTTTATTTAACCAACGCACAAATTTTTGAAACTTTGCGTTTAAAAGTGAGAAGAAGCGGAGTTGAGACAAAAAAAAAACACATATTACAAAACTGAGTCACTTCCTTAGTATATTAAAATCTCCTTTTTCGTTCTCTGTTCCTCAGCTCCTTTTTGAGTACTTATCTCCACCGCCAAATCCTCGGTGCAAATACCGCCTTAGTCTAGAAAGTGTCGGATTTGTCTCCAAACGGCTTTTGCGAAATTTCGGCGTGTCCCTTAAGTGCACAGCGCAGTATTTAGATGACAAATCACGTCGTGACTAATGGTGCTGATACCATCCGAAAATAAATGATTTGAAGCCCATGTAATGAGTCAATGAGGGAAAGTTGCTGTAATTGTTGGCTTCCGTATCGATGGCGGATAATTTGGATTTCGTAGCGTTTGTCTGCAAATCAAGATTTCTGTAATATACTTTTCATGGATTTTCACACGCAATTAATTGTTTGATGCTTCTGTTAATGTTCTGGTGTTGATTTTAATTTATAAAAACACTAAATTTTACTTTTGTATTGCCTACAATGGTTAATGTTAAGCTAACTATTTTTGGGTTTGCCTTATCACATTATTATTAAAAATGCACAATTCTAAATCCCTCAAACATCACTCAAACAAAACTAACAGACCATAAATTCTCGTCTTATTACCGAAACAGCGATCGAAAGTGACGTAACACACGGCAAAATTACAAAATTCCCTAAATTAACATATTGGGATGTTGGTACGACGTCCAGTCACATCGTCGCGCGAGATTAGATCACGCATGTATATGTACGAGACCATAACGGCTTTATTTACGGCCAGGGAATCGGCTTTAAAAGTCACCGGCTTCAAGTGACGTAATTATTATGGGGTTGGGGGTCGTAGATGCTTAGTAATGTAGTTATTTGTTCTGGTATTTTTTGGTCGCTAAATGACTATTTATGTATTGTTCCATTGCGCGCTTGGTACGAAAGTTCATAAATAAGGAGAGTTTGGTACAAAACCCTGGTCACCAACGTTGGCACTTTTTGATAAATCGAAAGAAATACCTCATCCATTTTTTCATATGTAATTTTTATGTGATATTATTCTTCCCTACCGTGGCCCTCCATAATATTGGATTCGAATCAAAGATAATGAATCTTATCATAATTATTACTGAGAAAATGCTCATTGTTGAACCATAAATAGGTCTCCCCAATAACCAAATTGACCAGTTGTAAGCGGCTTTTTGATATGTAACTGTAATTGAAATACACGCAATTTTTCGATGTAAAAAGGGCAACGACATGTAAAATTATTTATGGCTATTTATGTCTTCTAAACTGTCTTGAATTTTTTACTATTGCGAAGAAATGAAAATACGAAGTAATTTATGTTTTCCGGTCAAAATATATTATGGAAAGTGTGCCATGATGAAAAGTAAGATATGACGTCGTAAAATTTTCATTAGTAAAGTTCAGTAAGAAGGGTGATGGTAAATACAGATTTTTATAATTTATAGTACCTTATTTTGCTGGCACAGAAAAGTAATTACATACATACATAGTGTTAATGATAGTGTGTTTTCATGAACAGCATTAAATCATCAGATGATGACACATTGATACCAACTCCGACAGCCTCCGAAACGAGAAGCGAGAGGCCGCGGGATGGATCCCCGCACGAGAGAAACGTTTGTGCGGCCCACAAACATTTCTTTCGGGTCTGGGAGTTTTTGAGGCTGAAAAGTCTCTCGTAGTTCTGATACCTGCGAGACAAGACTAAATTAATCTTATCTTGGGGTTAGAACTATGTATGTGACTGTTGGGTGTTTTTATTATTTAACTTCTCATACATACATACATAAACTCACGCCTTTATCCCAGAAGGGGTAGGCAGAGGCGCCACTAGGATACCCACATTTCGCCTTGTATGTTCCGTCCCATGATGTGATAGGGGGCGAGCCTATCGCCATATCGGGCACAAATTCCTGACACCGGGCTGATAATGAATAGAAAAACCCAATACCACTTTGCCCGACCCGGGATTCGAACCCCAGACCTCAGCTTTGTAGTCGTACCGTAATACAACTACGTCACCGAGGCATTCTGATGATATTTAACTTCTCATGACCAAATATACCCATGATGATTCCAGAACTTCATATGATGGGAAACGGTCCCTATCTAGTTCTTCTTGTAATGCTTCTGCAAGGAGTGAAGGTTGGCAGCCCAGCATACATACATCCAGTAGGATAGAAATATTATCAACAAAGTATATTTATATTTTATTTTTGACAGCCTCCGTGGCGCAGTTGGTTAAGCGCCGGCTGTGAAACGAGAGGCCGCGGGTTCGATCCCCGCACCGAGACAAATGTTTGTGTGATCCACAGGCATTTGTTTCGGATCTGGGTGTTTGTGAGACCGAAAAGTCTCTTGTAGTTTCTGATACCCATGACACAGACTCGATCTTAATGTGGGTACAGGACTATGTATGTGACTGTTGGGTGTATTTATTTATTTATTTTATTTCCAGGCCGTTGCCTAATCATCAATAACCATCAATATAGAAATGTTTCCATGGCTTAAGATGATAAAAGTTTGTTTTATAAGAAGATCCATTACCTGAACGTATTACTTGCGTGAGCTATTTTGGCAAACGCATCACGATATTTCATTATTTTTATTTCCTAGTATGTTTAAGTAAGTATAATAAAATTTCCGCTCGTAAAATCTAAGGGAGGGTTTCAAAATAATTACATATTTTATTACCATTTTTTTAAGAGGGCTGTTTTAATATCTCGCTTTAATTGAAGGTGAAACACGCAAACATACCGAAATTGATTGCAATGTTATTAGAACTTGATTCAACGATGAGTCATAAAACTAGTATTTGTAATAACGGCTGTAAGATGGTTGAATTTATTAGTGAAGGAAATCAATACCATAAATCTACACTAATATTATAAAGAGGAAAGGTTTGATTGTTTGTTTGCATTGAATAGGCTCTGAAACCACTGAATTTGAAAAATTATTTCACCGAATCCTCCATTATACCCGATGAAAATAAGATGAAAACATATCTGCATCTAGGCGAAGTTGGTACGAGCCGTTATTTAATAAAGCCAGCTGAAGATAACTATGATGATAAACCTAAACTATAGGTTAAATTGAATGGTCAAGGTCATAAGAATGTGTAATCCACTGATCTGCTTGTTGAATTAGATAAGCGTGGCGAACTAAAGTCTAGCCCTTCAATCGTAAAACTAGTCGTAGGCAAACAGCTTGATTTAAATCTTAATAGCGGTAGTTGACAAGCAGAAGCTAATAAAACAAAATCCCAACCATAAAGATCGAATATACTTGAGCTCCTAAAACGTACATTACTTGAAAAATTCATAGCCACCGATCACTTCCAGAACCACGACCTACAGTCATAACGATTGCAGTAAAGACGCTCGTAATATCAGATATCGAGCCTGGTCCGTCTGTCCGTCACCCGATCCGGACGTTTCGCCGTACCCGTTACATTGTGATTACATTCCAGCGATCAGATCGTCTAGGCCATGTCTGATTTGATAGATCGATGTTGCCTAAATATGCGAGATATCGATTGTAGTTTCGCAATCGGATTACGCATCGTTAACGTAATTGTCTTTGAATTGGCAATCAATTTGGTAGTTATTAGATCATCTTCTGATTTTGCATCTAAGATCATTATTGTTACGCCTCTGTTTATTTACTTTAAATCTTTTGTTGTGTAGTTGGCTCTTTTGTAATAATTTGGTTACTTCTTAATCATTGTATTATGTTTTAGCTGAATGCAACAAGTTATACATATAATATTTTTTGTTTAAATTTTTCGAAATTTGCGAAAGTTGCTTTATTACAAGTAATAGTTTACCGTAACGCATCCTCTATTGCTAAAGAATCTTCTTCTACAGCTATAACATTTTACGAGGTAATGATAGCACCGCGAGATGATTCAATATATCTCGTTAAAGCTTTCTTCAATAAAGAATATGATGATTTGTTTAGTTCAAGTGTATGTTTAGCATTCAAATGTTCTATGCACCTGTCACTGTCGGTTAACGGTTTCTGCTATAGCTTTAACGTACCTTACAACATTATGCTTGAGATTGGAGAAATTTTACGATGATTGAACATAGGTGCTTCCATACATACTCTGTTATTATGGTACAAAATGTATGCGCTATTTGTCTATACGACTTCTAAGACTGTAATTATTATAACTTCGTTGGTAATTTTGCTGTCACCTCTTTAGGGGATATTTCAACTGTTTCTTTAACTTTGTTTTTATGGCTATCTTGTGTGGCGTAGTTGGTTTTGACGTCGACCCTAAAACAAGAAGTCATGGGTTCGATCTTCGAACTAAGTCAAATGTCTGTATGGTCTATAAAAATTGTTTCAGGGCTGGTTATTATGACACCATAAAGCCTAATAGTTTCTGATTCTACAGAAGACTTATATCTCAATGTATCAGCGCAATGTGTAACTGCTGTATCTATTTATTTATTAAAGCATATAGAGTTGTCTTCGGTTTATAAATAGCTATTACAAATGCACCCATTGCAAAGTCTTCCTGTCGCCATTACCTAAATAAGTATCGTCGAGGATGCAAATCGGGGACGAGTCCGTATGGGAAGTGTGTTATAAATCTCTTAAACTAATTCAGCAATCTGTTCACGTATCTCGCAAACGTATATCAATGGTAGGACAGTGATTCAATTATAAACTGCGGGGTAAGCGATGAGATGGTTACTTTACTGACGATTAAAGGCGTGCGCTTGTTTTTATTTTTTCTACTTTTTTTAAGTGTTAAATAACGAAGAATACTCGTAGAAGTAGTCTCTTAATTTAAATAAAATATTAGATGAGAAAAAGGAAATTAGTTTGAGGAAAATGAAATAACTATCTTGATGAGTTAAAATCCAATGAAATTGTTTTATTATTGTAAAGTTCGAGAATGAAAGAAAACGCGAAACATTACTTTAGATGTTTTTGTTTTGGTATTATTACTAAAACATAAAGTATAAAATCTAAAATTGGACCAAATCGTTACAATTGATACACAATGTGGAAATATAAATATTTCAATTCATAAAATATATTTTTTGTTCATCACAATCTTCAATCCTGAATCACCTTCGCCTATCCAAGCTTCTTTCAACATTCCCACCAATCCGCTGATCTCTTACAACTCAGACAACCTCGCGTGTCGCGTGCGTAGGCGCAGCTTCCTTCGCGACCGGTGACAAGTGACAGCGGGTCGGCAGCAATGACTGCCTTACAATGCCGCGCTTGTCCGGAGCATCTACACAGCTGTACACAGCGGCTAATAAGGATTTGTTTTGTCTTAACTAAGAATTATACTGACAGGTATTACGTTAGAAAGTTGTAGGGTAATCTGATGTGATCGATGCTGGATTTGGGTTCTTCGAACTGGACGATGTAGATGTTAATGAGGCTGTTGAATTAATGCAAGTAGAGAGAACGAACAGACTCAATTGAACAGAGAGTATCAAGGACTTCAGTGTTTTTAGTAGTTGAAGGGCTGGTCTCTTATTTATTAAGATGTGGAAATAATTTACTAGGTGACGAAATTTGGTATCAGCATGTCTAATGATAAATGGTTACCTCCTTTCATTGATATGAAATGATCTATGAACAGAATCAAGCATATGTCTACCTTAAAAATTTCTAGCACCTTATTTAAAGGAAACAGTTCTAATTTCGGGATCAGGTCAGCAAAGCTATAAATGGTTACCTTCTTTCAAGGGTCATCATTGTGACCAGAATCAAGCATCTGCCTGCCTTGCAAAACTTTCTAACACCTTATTTCAAGAAAACTATTGTTCCAGTTATCAGGTCTGCAAAGCTAAACCTACTAAACAAAAGCCTGTTCGCTAATTTGCCACGCGTAAGGTTGTTCAAATATGTAAAGCTGACAGTCAGGCTTACCTACTTGTCCACCTTATCCTAAGTTTATAACAGTAGGTGACTTGTCTGGTTGAAATCGAGAGTCGGACGCCTAATATGGAGGTCGTCAGTTGGCACGTCCTGGATAATTGGTTAGATCCGCTTATTGTTACGCAAATGTGTACGAGAAATACGTTCCGTTAGGTTGTAGTACGGGCTATTATTTGCTGTAGAAGGAATTTTAATTTTGGAAAAGTGTGGTGAAAAATATTGGTTGTATTTCTTGGTCAAACGATTTTTTGATTTTCAATTCTAATAATTTGTTTTATTTGGGTCTGAGAAATCCACGAAAGGTTGACTTCAGCCACGCAGCCTCTATTGTTTATATTTGCACTGAATCGCTCTTTACTCAATCTTACTATACTGGCTTTACGTAAATATTGAATAAAGCAAAAGGAGGAATTGAAATACGCAAAAAAATACAATAATTGACGTGGATTGGGCTTCCTGAATAAAGCGAGTTTTCAGTTGTTCATAAAGTAATGTTTTAGTTCTATACCAACTGAATTATCTCTTTAAAATACCGTTTATAATTAAAATTTTATTGTACTGCTATTCTGAACATTAATTTAACCAGTTTGCACTTGTCTATCTTATTAATTGGTGCTCGTCCTTTTGGCAATTAGGCGCTCTGCACGTACCCAACCCCCGACTTGGCGAAAGCGGTGTGATTGACGATATGTGCCCAGTTTCAACTCTTACCTATGTGTTGGGATTATCTGCTATAAACATACTTTATACTTGAGCGTATGAATACGCTATTGGCCTTTTTGGTAGAGAAATGATGCTGCATATGAATCAATGATATTTTATCTTTTGTATAATTTGGTCGTATAGCGGTGTTGCAGCCACGAATTAAGGTTTAAAATCATATTTATAATTTATTCGTTTACCTACAGTTTTATAATAATATAGTAGATATAATAAATAAATACTCCCAACACATACATAGTCCTGACCCCACATTAAGATCAATTAAGTCTTATGTCGTGGGTATCAGAAGCTATGAGAGACTTTTCGGTCTCACAAACACCCAGACCCGAAAGAAATTTTTGTGGGCCGCACAAACATTTCTCTTGGTGCGGGGATCGAACCCGCGGCCTCTCGTTTCACAGCCGGCGTCTAACCAACTGCGCCATAGAGGCTGTCTACATTAGTATAGTTGGACTACATTTATTTTCTCATGGACAAGCCAATAGGAATAGGAATTCAGGGAAATAAATTAAATTACTTAAAACCGCTTTCAATATATAAATTAACTTCAGAATAAACATGGGATACCAGTCACGTTTGGTTTTATAGCCAATTGAGTTACGAAAAATAGCGGAAGTATTCCAGAAGCGTTCCTACGGGAACATTTGTAAACGGCTACCCTATTACGTGGATCTAATACGCGATGGTGTATTTTATAGTTTCTTCATCTTTTTTATTTTCATCACGCTGTGTTCGACGTACCGTTACTAAAAGACTTTACTATATCTTCAAATTGATGTATTATTAACGCGATCTGTTATCTACATAAATTGCCTACGTGATATCCTAGGTCTAATTATTATTGGGCGGCATTGTCAACTTACTTACTTCTACTTAGGCGTTATCCCGGCCGGTGCCAGGGTCCGCCTTCCGGCTGAGTCTCCTCCATTTCGCCCGGTCTTCGGCATCCTCAATAGTAAGGCCATTGACTCTCATATCTTCCTTGACGACATCAAGCCAGCGCTTCTTCGGTCTACCCCTTGGTCGAGGTCCTGGAATGTTGAGGCTCAGGCACACATTGCCGACGTACTCCTGCGGCTTTCTCAGGACATGACCATACCATCTCAAGCGACATTCTTGGAGTTTATCTGCCACATCGCGGACACCAAGGCTGCCGCGGATGTGCTCGTTACGGATTCTATCTAAACGCGTAACGTTGCACATCCACCGCAGCATCTTCATCTCCGCGACGTGGACCTCCTGCACATGTCGCCTGAGGGCAGGCCACGTCTCAGTACCATACAGGAGCACAGGGCGCACGATGCTTTTATAGATGAGGCCCTTGAGCCTCATCGGCATCCGGCGATCGCAAAGTATGCCCGAGACCTCCCTCCACTTAGACCAAGCAGCGCCTATGCGGGCTTTGACGTCAAGGTCGATGTCACCGGACTCATGCAGTACGGACCCTAGGTACTTGAACCTGTCCGTCTTCACGGCAAGTTCGTTCCCTATCATGATGCTTTCCGGGTCCGTACCCCCGCACGCCATGTACTCGGTCTTCGCCACATTTAATTTCAGACCACCGTTCTCAAGCGCTTCCTTCCACCGATTGACCTTGCGCTCCAAAAGTCGCCGGTCCTCCTCCACCAGTGCTATGTCATCGGCGTACATTAACAACCAGGGCACAGGGTCCTGGATGTCCGACGAGATGACGTCGAGCACAACACTGAAGAGGAATGGACTCAGCGCCGAGCCTTGATGCACACCAATATCAATCGGGAAGGAATTAGTATCGCCAACGGCGGTCCGAACGAAGGACTCGGATCGGAGGTACATGTCTCTAATGGTATCAACATAGGCTTCTGGTACCCCTTTTGCCCTCAATGCCCACCAGATTGCCTGACGCGGCACACAGTCGAAGGCCTTCTGCAGATCTAGGAATGCTATGTGCAGAGGCGTCTTCTTCGCCCTGTATGCCTCGCCAAGCATCCTAAGGGCAAATGTCAAATTAAAAAATATATACTGGTCTCATATATTGGCTGTAAGAAGAAATAAGCTATTTCCATATCTTGTGATCGTCAACAACACTCCACAATCGAGAGTTCATTTGAGAGGGCTTAGGTCATAAAATCAAACTGATCTAGAATTCACAATACCACAATCCGAACTTTACGAACAAACGATAGAATTCATAGCATTCCCAATATACATATGATTTACTCTCCGTATCCGTATTGGCCTAAATATTTTCTTCAAACCATTGTGTGTGGAATGATAAATATGGAGTTTACAACTCTGTCGTGAAATTTCGTCGACATTTTATGACGTCTTTAAGTATTATTTTTATATTCGTAGATTAGTATCGCTTTAACAAAGAAGAGTTTGATTTAAGGGGTCAGTTTGACGATGTTTCATATTTATTTGATGGGAGATATGTTGTCGGAATTGTGTTTGTTAATTTTTTGAGAGTTTAATATTTTATCATGAATCAAACTTATATCTTCCTATACCATTACTGTAATTTAGTGAAACATTTATTTGTTTATTAATACTTTGTCGTACACCACACAAATTATCACAAACAAAAACATATAGTGCATAAATATGTGTAACAATCGGCGGGTTTATCGCTGCCGGCGATTTCTTCCAGACAGCCTTAAGATGGACTGGAATGAACGGAAGCACGGAAGAAACGGGTGGTCACAACATAGGGAAAACAGTAAAGCGAATACGAAATGTAACATTGTTATCTATAGCATTTACAACTCAATCTTTGTTTGCGTTGAGTAACCAGCCAATCTGCAAATTAAAATTTTTTGTCACCACCATGACAAATTCTGACTCTGGACTCAATTCTTGGTCATTCAATTACTTACTTGCTACATCAACATCACCCATAAACCATATCAAGGATTTCCACAGCCTGCCAATGCCTTTTTCATTTAGTAACTTTCTTGTTTGCTCCTCAATTTTAATTACGTAAGAAATTCCACAAATACCCAGCATTCCGGACAATGTAGAAGTTCGGTATTTCGGCATCGCACCTCGGCAACAGTTCGCCTTGAACGCAGTACTTATGTAATTCACTGTATGAACAAGTGCTGTTACGGAGGGCCTGGATTAGGAAGGAAGGGATGGGGGTTGGACCCCACGTTTCAATTATTAAGCATAATATGATTTACTTTCTTACATGAAAGTTGTGATTGAAAATTGATTTCTTATTTGGGTATTTCAAGAAACATTTAATGTTGATCTAAGAATACTGGAAAACAAAAGATTGAGATTTCCGCATTAGTTTTTGTACGTTAGCTTGATAATATAAAAGTTTCTTTCATTTTCTTTGGATTACTTACTGTATTATTTTTTTAATGTCGTCTAACATAATTCATAAACAGATAAACATAATCTTAGCAGTTTTTCAAATTTGCAGCTCATAGCCAAAGTAATAGAATTTATTCCATCCCTTTATAAAAAATGCCCTCAATATAGTTATTTCGACAACTTTACTGAAATACAGCCATGCAGATAGTCTGACACGTATTCCCACAGAAATTACCTATTCAATTTCGCCCACTTCACGTATCCTAAATCCGCGCCGAGTGCACATGTGTATTGTTTAAGAAGCGTACACGTTGCGTTATTTGCGTTACGTTTCCTGCAGTGCGTTGAACGTGCGTGTAAGCGGCTTAATTTTAACGCTACCGTTGCCCCCATTATTAAGGCTAACCTATATATTATTCAATTATATTAATTAAGTTCCTGACTACTTTACAAAAAAAAAACTATAAATTAGGCTATCTCCATTGACTTATATTCTACCGATAGACGAGACACGTCAAAGAAATAAAGTGCTCCCATATTTTAAAAGCACACTGCAATATTACATCACTTACCTGGTATTTTATTAAAATATTGTAACTTCAGACGATTTGCTTTCGGTTTGACGGCAAAACATTCATTTATTACTTTTAAACGTATGCGATAAGGCGTATTGCACTGTCACTGTCACGAAGCAAACTGATTCATGTGTGGTGCATGCACCGCAAGTAGGTGGGACACATTTTTTGTACTGAATGTCTTATCTAGTGTAACATTGATATCGATGGCTAACTCCTTATAGCTTGGAAATGTTATTTATCAACGAGCTAAGGATGCGTGAGTATTTTGAAAAATAATAGTGAGACATTTTTCAATAAAATGTAACAAATTTTAAACAAGGTTTTTAATCTTAACTAATACAATCGATTTAGAGCATTGTCTCCTCGCATCGTTTTCTTATTGCTGGGGTTCATGATCCCCTGAACATGGAGTAATCTTTATTTCAATCAAGCAGCGCCATCAGTTTCTTTGGCATCGTGGAGCGCAACATGAAGTTAGATGTTAAGGGTCGAGCTGATTTGGTCCGACCATTTGGTTAATTATCTACCACCAGCTAAATCGACCATCATATTTGTATCGACTGTCATAAAGATATTACTTCCCGTCGGAGGATAGCAATATCTATTTAAAATTTTAATTGCACTAGATTTGATTTGATTTGAAATCTTATGCAGGCAGTCAATATTTCGTGCAAGTTTTAAAAAACGAATCTGTCTTGTGAACACGAAATTTAATGTAATTCATTTGTTTCCTGTGCTTTACATTATCAGCAGTTATCAATAAATTCGTGTTTTTTGTTATCTCATAAGGTTTCCAGTTTTGTAGGTCAGTGATGGTAAACAAACAGGTGTGCCAACCTAACAATAACACGGAATTCCACCGGATAAGTTGAAAACATATTTGAATTATTTATTTAGGACCAAAAATGAATGTTTATTGTAATAATTACATAAAGATTTTTGTATGAATATTCGTTTCGGTTGTTTGTTTATGTAAATACACTTATCAAACAGGATAAATGTACATTCATAATTTCACGCCTGTATTTCCAAAGGAATGAGTAGAGATGTCAATATATCACCCACATTTTGAATTGATTATTTCCGCCCCAAGACTTAAAAGTAGGCATTTCTATTGCTGAGCACAATTCAAATCCTAGGCTACTCTTTAGACTTTTCTAGAATAAAAAGTCACACAAGTTGGTTGCTAATCTGGGATTATGATTATAGCACGGCTCATGATTATAATTATAGCTATATAAGTATGCGTTTTTAATTTAATAATCCATTTCTTTTTCAGGTAAGTTCGTATGCTGATTATTTCAACGTACCTTTTGTAAGTAAAAATCTTTAACTGTAACTTCGTCAGGACGCAGTAATTTATACCTATGAATTTTTCATTAATCATTAATCTAATCGTGGTTCGTTAGAATAATTACCAAAATGTATTTATTTTATTTGCTTTTTATACCAAAATGTATACAGGCGGACTTAATGTCAGAGGCATTCTATTACAGTCTTTTGCCTTTGGGTGAAGCAGAAATGGAGCAAAGCAGGTTTATTTAACATTAAGATGGAAAAAAGTACATTATTTAAAAACAAATAAACATACTTAAAATATATATAAAATTATACACACATATGTGCATATAATACAAAAATTCATGCACCTTAATCTTAAAACCAGGTAATTAGTTTAATCCCTATGTAACCCTGCGTTCCTATTCACCTCTTGTATAGTACACCTAAAATCAAAATGTAAGCTCACACGGAGCAGGACAAAAATCACGCAATGCTAGGAGGTCACAGATAAAGATATCCTCAATGTCCAAAGTAACATTTGATGTCGGAGCGTAAGTACATGTGTCCAAAGGACATTCTCACTTATCTATATTGTTATCTCAAATCATATAAAGGGCAATAAATTAACGGGATTTAAGGGCAGTAACCCAATAGCCTTGACACCGGCCGAATAAGGCAACCTTTGACGTTGGTTCAACATGTCACGCGGGATCAGTAATGTATACACTACCTATAAAATTGAGGCTATGAAGGGAGCGTGAGCGATTTTGTAGTGGAAGCGATGTTTTACCGGTGGTAGGTCTCTCATATCTATTACCGCAATGTCTGTTTCTCCCGCCAAACACCAGTGTAAATTCACTGTTGTGTTTCGGTTTGAAGGACATTGTAGCCAGAGTAAATACTGGACATATTGAGACTTAATATCTTACATCTCGGAATGGCGAACACACTGGAATGTAATTCAAGGTGTTTGGTTGTATCGCTTACCATCAGGCGAATGGTATGCTGGTCTCGCCAATCATGGCAATAAAAAAATAACAGAGCTGTTGGACCCAGGTCTTCACAAGACTTGTATCTTAATGTGGGGTCAGGACTGTGTGACTGTTGCGTGTATTTATTTATCGTCTTAGCAAGTCAGTTGAATATAGGTGTTTGAGAAGGATTTCCACAACGACTTGGTATAAGTGGCTTGCATCCGACAGTTTCCTGCGGTCTTTAGTATGTCCTCTCTCCGTATCGTGGGTGGACGTTTGACGATACAATTGCAAATACATGACATCCACGTGTAACTCGGAAAATGTTAGAAGAATTATCTACCAGTTCTCTGCGTTCAAAATAAAATATAATGCACAATAAATAAACAAGTTAAGTTTAAAAATAAATATACCTATTAACTTTAAAAATAAATAGGGTATAAAGAGGATTTGGATTGTCTTCGAAATTCTTGTGAAGTCACATATTAAGTTTCCTTGCTAAACATATTTTTACTTAACGTTAAAAGTACCTATAGTAATCTATGATTGATTAAGACAATTAATGTGTATTCTAGTATCGAATATTCGGTTTAGCAGTCTCCTACTTCTAAATAAACTACATAATTTTTCTCAATTTCACACAAATAATTAAAAAAATAAATACACCCAACAGTCACATACATAGTCTTGACGCCACACTAAGATCGAGTCTTGTGTCGTGGATATCAGAAACTACGCGAGACTTTTCGGTCTCACAAACACCCAGACCCGAAAGAAATACCTGTGGATCACACAAATATTTGTTTCGGTGCGGGGATCGAACCCGCGCCCTCTCGTTATACAGGCGGCGTCTAACCAACTGCGCCACGGAGGCTGTCAAATCATTTCTAATACTCGCTACAGCTTTTAGCCACCGCTGGTTTAAGAGCCCAAAGGTCCACAATAAAAAGGTCATATAACACTTTAAACAGGGATTCTATGAATCTCAGCATTACGCCTGTCTTACATATACAAATATTTAATTAAGACCACAGTAGGACACGGGAATTGAGATGTCTGTGAACATGGAGGGATTTCGTGATCTTTACTTTATTTATTTATTAACAGCTTAGGAGCTGTGTTCAGCAGTTGACTTTCTGTGGCCGAATAGATAAGTAGACAGCTTTGGGTTTAAGTGACGAATTAAATTTCATAAGGAAGGCCTTTATTTTAACTCGACAGAATTAGTATACGACACAAGTAGAAATAACAGTATGATTTGTAAATAGACGTAATTGTTAATTGTAGTGCTAGTCATCAATGGCCTAAGCTTTCGTAATCGAACTCTAGACTATAAAAGAGTTCCGTACTTAGCATTTACAAGCTAATAGATCGATAAAGATATAATTTAAGCTATTATCGCAACTATTTAATAGTATATAATTTAGTCATTATATTTTTATATAATATAATAATTATCAATTATATTCAGGATTAAGATCCATAAAACACCATACTCCACTGCCAGCGGGAATACACTTCTGCTCATAACTCGATGTATGTAACTTAACGCATTATCAAATCCAGAATATATTAATATAAAACATCCACCAATTTTATGACTACATGCCACATATAATCGTATAAAACCTAGACCTTTAACAACTCAATTACATTACAGCTCCATAAGAACAGGTTGAAATACGGTACAGTCGACCACTAAAGCATTTTTAACAAGTAATAATTTCAATAGAACAAGCCGCACTGTGTGGCCGATTGTACTGTACATAAAATTTGTTTATTTTAATCCCATTTTAACTTGCGTACGGTGGTCCCGATGCCCTAATGAAGTCAGTTTATGTTACTTTACATGTTTACGTTCCACAGCACGGCACGACACGATGGAGCAAATACATACATAAACTCACGCCTTTATCCCAGAAGGGGTAGGCAAAGGCGCCAACATGACACCTGCATTTCGCCTTGTACGTGCCGTCCCATGATGTGATAGGGAGCGAGCCTATCGCCATATCGGGCACAAATTCCTGACTCCGGGCTGATAATGAATAGAAAAATCCAATACCACTTCACTTCACTGAAGCAAATACTTTGAAATAAAACTACTTTTTACGGATTTTATCGTGGAATTAAATTATTTTTACATTTTTTAACTTCCCGACGCGACGTTTCGATTGCTTTACAGCTTTCGTGGTCTCGGGGCGGGCGAGTAAACATTAGTTTTATTTCAGTGTGTAACATTCGCGTAAATCTAAAACACCATTCAAATACTTTGATTTACGGAGTGGACAAACATAACATGAATGAATTTGAATGGTGGGAATATGCGGTGATGTTTACACAGTGTGATGCATTGTTATCATACAAGTTTTATTTGGGAGTTTTAGATGATTTGTTATGTAAATTTTTGTGACAAGGCTTTTTTAACTTATGATTTTTTAAGACTACTTGATGTGTAGTTTGATATGCAACAATATTGTTTATTATTATTTAAACTTAAATTTTTTTTGTTGCATAAGTTCAGAAATACATCGCTTTTATATGACATTCGTACCATCATTTCCACCGCTACAATTATTCCTACAGTCGTTTAAATTGACAGCATGATTACGACTTCCAATTTTCTACACAAATATTTTTCCCGTACCTAAAGCACAATAACACTGAAAACGTACACACGAACTGTAGCAGCATGGGGAGTCGACGTGAGTACGCCTCAGATATACCGCCGCCGCTACTCACCCCTACAATGGGATGCAAGTTACAATACAGATAAATGCTTGATATTTCCATCTTAGTAGTACAGTTTAATACACGCGTTGTAGAATGAACGACTTCTAGTAATAAAATAAACGACTTACTTAGTCAGTCTCCGAGGCGTAGAGTTAAGTTGTGAAATAAGGGTGCGGATTCGATTCTCGTATCAAGATAAATATATAATAACTGTGTGGACCACAAATATTTTGTTTCATGAGCCCAAAAAGTCTGTCGGAGTTTCTGATATACGTGACAAAAGAATATTATCAAAATGTGAAGTCGGGACTATGAATAGTCGTACTATTACGACTATTTAACGCTCCTACAACATATTTTCATTAATTCACAAATATGACCATAATAAAATATTGAACACGATATAAACCCAGAAATCTAACTCAAACTTATACCAAAATAATGGGTTACTTTAAATCATCTTACGAAACACTTCATCTTATAATTACATTTGTAATACCGGTATTTAACTATAATTAAAGAACGTAATTTCACTAATTACGACTTACGTGTCGATAATTATGGAAGATAATATCATAAGCTATGTTTCGGTCGCTGTCAAATTCTAATCAAAGTGATGTTCGAAAGGGCACTCTCAATTTATTTGTTTCAATGTTTTAATATGGATGATAGATGTAAAATCATTAAATTATTCTGCCGATGAATAGTCTCATTAGTTTAGTGACAGTTTTCATGGTATATGAAATACTGGGTTTTAATCTTAGGTAGAACATTCCATTTTGTGTCAATTTCGCAAAGAAATGATTTATTTTATACTCTCTCAAATCACGTAGAGCTGATCTCATTAATTTCGATAGAGACAATAATGTTTAGGTATTATAATTAACACGATAAATTCATTATTATATAAATGACCAAATGCTTTCTAGGAAAATTAAATCCCCATTTTCCAATAAGTCAAAAAATATATATTAAGACATTAGTTAGATGTATCGAGGGGCGTGGCAGCGCGCTAATGAATGATGCTAAATAAGCCGTCACAAAGTTATCTGGAACGCGATCTGCGCTTATCACGCCGACGAATCGCCGGTGACGTCTGCATTCCCACGACTCTCTTTTGGTCAATATTAATATCCGCCATTTTGGACTTCGAAAGTGAAATTTGAAAATGGAATGTTGATATGTCAATATATTATGGAATTGCGCTGGAGGAGAGTAGAAACGAGATTGAATTTAAAAATCGAAATCGACTTGGAATTGTTTATAAATTTTTGACGTTTTCGTTTCTTTTTAAAAGATTTTTGTCAATAAATATTAATTTAATCAATGGCAAATTGAAAGATAGTCAAAAGAATATAATGAAACGAATTTTCGAAAATGGAATATCAAAGTAATGTCAGCGAAAATATAATTAAACTTTAACTACTTCAATTAAAAGTACAAATGGAGTAGAAACGAAACGTGTTCGAAGTGGGCCGCGCCGATCAAGATAGCAGAACACATGGGCGGGAAGTATGGCGCTCAATATTATTTAGATTAATAATGAAGGATTTAAGATACCGGGAATTTTATTAATGTCTCTATTATAGCCCTTTAATAAAGCAGGGAAACGATTTTATCGCTGATAATTGAGTTATATCTCGCGGATTTATTAACGTTTATATTGGTTGTTTATGGCAAGCTCTTCCTTATATTGGTGTTTGTATTTTATAATGTCATTGTCGGTAAATATATTAGAGTATAAGCAATCCTAGTTTCTGAATTGTTAAATTACGAAAACTCTTCTCTTTTCTCGTCTTTTAATGTAAACATAAAAAAATACATAAAAAAGTTTAAAGCGTAGTCTTAAATATTTTGGAAAATGAAATCCCAATTGCCACCCAAATGCCGAAACAAAATACATCTGAAACGACATTAACGCGATACGAAATCGCCAAGGGCGCTCGGAGTTTACAAACCCGAGTGGAAATAGCGCGCGTCGCCCCGCCGCAAAACGCAGGTAACTCCAAAAATGTAAATATTTGTGTATTAGCAACGACGAGCGCGACTTCAAACAACCAGCGGGTTCAACGCACTTGTTGCATAAGCTAACCTGCGACGAAACTCGATCAAGGTGACGCATGTGCATACCGTGGACACATCACGTGCGACATACGAACCAATATAACACTTATATTTGTTTAGCAAAAATCATAAATTAGCACGCAAATGAATGGCGTTTACTACCGTTTGTTATTAATAGCTTTACGTTTTACGGTTGGTGGCGATTTGAGTATTTTTAATAGCAATAAATTGGCGTATTTATTGTGTCGTCAAGGTTATGTTTTTATAGTTTTTCTTATGAATTGTGCGACATTATTTTAGGGTTATAATTAAAACATAAATCAAGGTTGAATAAGGGGTGAATTTGTTAATAAAAATAACAATGGGGGGTAGAATCGTAAGGAAAATTTATCTTGAATTAAGTAAAAAAGGCAACAAATTTCGTGCACCATATTATATTAAAATTTAATAGAACCAATAACGTTGCGTTATTTTGTACCGAAAAGCCAAAATATATTTTAAAGAAAATGTTCAAGGACAAAAAAAATATATAATTCGCTAACAAATAATTAAATAGCAATTTTTTGCCAAGTCTAGTCTTTGGGGCTCCTACTACAACAGATGTCTACGTTTTGTCTATAAAACTCGTTTCATCATCAGGTTTTTGCGATGCGAATTCATTAAAGCTATCGCATGTATTGATGTATGCTAATTTGTACGTAACTTTGACTATTGGAGTCCATGTGTCTGCTTAATTTAATTAATTTATATGCGTCGCGTCTCATTAGCATTATGATTTAATCCACTTATAAATTAGCAAATTTTATGTTGTTGTTACATTAATATTGACTTTAATAATATTACATCCTTAATTAAAAGTCTAGGCTGTAATACGCTCTGATTTTATATTCTGATTTTATTTTAATTTTATATATTTTTTGATCTACTGGACATATCGAGACTTAACATCTTATGTCTCAGGATGGCGAGCGCAGTGGAATGCCAAGCATTGCCTTGTAACTCATGGTGTTGTTTGGTATTGCTACTGTCCATGAGCGGTCGTATCGCTTACCATCAGGCGAATGGCAGGCTCGTCTCGTCATTCATTGAAATAACAAATAAAAAAAAAATAAAAAAAAATTAAAATTTAATTATTTTCTTTTCTGATTCGCAGGCTTCTCGCCTTAAACAAAAATAATAAAATTATATTATTGAAAAGACTGATATTCAATAATAGGATCTAATAGGTTGACGAAAGTTTCACAAACAAAATATAGAAGGAACAAAGATGATTGTACGTAATTATTATTTTCCTATAAATAACCATAAAAAATTATGAAATCACAACAAAGCCATGTAAACTATTAAAATATATATTTAGCTGTAAGTGACAGACAATACCTAAAACCCAGATGCAAGATACTAGCAGATACTATGAAAGAAAATGACTCATACCAACGCAACCTAACTTAATTATCTCCAATCCATATATCCACTCCAAACGTTCCCATTGTGGGATTAAACAAATATATTAGGATATTAGAACCGGTATCGGAATTATGGATCGAAATTAATAACTCCGTAACACGCGAAGGGATGCTTTATAAATCAGCGGCTGACGTGTATGCTCCTTTATTTTTGGTTGTTAGTTTATATTGCCTCGGTGGCGTAGCTGTACCACGGTACGGTTACAAAGCTGACGTCTCGGGTTCGAATCTCGGGTCGGGCAAAGTGATATTGGGTTTTTCTATTCATTATCAGCCCGGAGTTAGGAATTTGTGCCCGATATGGCGATAGGCTCGTCACTTATTACATCATGGGACGGAACATACAAGGCGAAATGTGAGTGTCCTGGTGGCGCCTCTGCCTACCCCTTCTGGGATAAAGGCGTGAGTTTATGTATGTATGTTAGTATATATTTATATTATAGTCAATATTTAAGCAAAGATTATTAAGGAAGAGGTCTATGCTTAAGATCGATTATATCTTCTGTAAATTTCCCTTTTATTGAGCATAGTTCTATACTACTATGTGTACAACTACTTCTATATTCCTGCGTCTCCTAAATGTATACAGGTACAGAATTATTCTGGCATTTGTTTCATCTACACACAAGTATATGCCCTTTTATTGTCATAACAGCACAGAAAAAGCCTTCCCCGAGTATTTCTACAGAGACCTGCAAGCGGCTTGCAAGAAATAATATGAAGTTTAATTAAAAATAACCGAAGTTTGTCTTCGTATCGAAGCTTTTTTTACGGAAGTGTAAGGTTACTTTAATTCAATTTCTTTTACGTTGTTACGTACATGACAGCAATGCATTTAATGACGGATGCAATATGACGTTGCGTAACCCAATTTCGCATAATTTGTGTTTTTATTTTCTTTATTCTGTTACAGGAATAACGACAAACGACATGTCCGCTTGTGTCATAATAAACAAAATATATTGAATTGATCATTTGTTCATTTCTCGTCTAACATCGTTGTGTGTTAGGAATGCCTAACAATTTTATTTGATCTCCTGTAAATTCATATACCCTTGAGCGATACAGATGATGTATCCTTCAATTTTCAAATCTGGTTAGCATTCTATTCACTATCAGGTATAGTTTAGTTCATTGTGGATCTAGTAGTTAGTTTTAAATGTATTGATGAATTATGATAATTTTTATACTCACTGGTGTGAACGCTTGCTAATCGTCGGCGTAAGATGACTATTTTAAAATAGAATAAGCTGAGTATAATGTTATTGTTATTATTATGCATATAAAACATCTACATCTGATAAAACTGCCTCGGTGGCGTAGTTGTACTACGGTACGATTTCAAAACTGAAGTCTTGGGATCGAATCCCGGGCCGGGCAAAGTGATATTGGATTTTTCTAATCATTATCAGATAGGCTCGCCCCCTATCACATCGTGGGACGGTAATATAAGGCGAAATGTGGGTGTCCTGGTAGCACTACTGTCTACCCCTTCCGGGAAAAAGGCGTGAGTTTATGTATGTATCTATGTACAACTGATAAGATATAATGACTATATATATCAACTAGGATCAGTTTCACGGATGGATGTAAACCGCTTTGCTCCGGTGGACGTGCTTAAGCAGTGCGCAGTGGCAATGGTTAACTCGACATTCGATAGTGATGTTAGCATTCTGTTATCGAGAATTCAATGGACAATTCTTGGTGTATTAACTTGCTTTGTGAAGATATGTCTTCTACTTACTATACAAACTACGGCTTATCGGTCGATATCATTATTAGCCTTTCAGCAGTAGGTACTAATTTTATTGTCTAAATTGTCGTCTCTGCAAAGATGTCATCACATTGTCTAAAAATTACTCAATGATCAATTCAACGTAGCTAACATTCTGCTTCTGCTCTACGTTCATATTATGGTTCCTTGCAATCAGTCATCACTGTTACTCCGTATTGTAATATTACTAAATGTAGATTTTTTTTGTAATTTGTTTTTTTTCTTGTAATTTCATTTTGTCGAGCATGCCATTCGCCTGACGGTAAGTGATATGACCGTTCATAGAGAGTAGCAAAACCAAACAACACCATGAATTACAAAGCAATGCTTGGCATTCTACTGCGCTCGCCATCCTGATCACTATGTCCAGTCTGACTCCAATATCCCTCAAATCGGAACACAAAAGTGCATTTACACTGCTGTTTGGCGGGAGAAAAGGACATTGCGGTGGTACCTACCCAGAAAGTCTCTCACATATAAAAGACCTACCAATTGCTATTATAAAGTAACTTCAACGTTACATCACCTATATAGTTACAAATAATTTCCAAAAGGTTATTGACTGGGATATTTGCGTTATTACATTGCCTACTAACATCTCAGTTTCTACGAATCTATTAGATTTTTTGTACTAATTGCGTCAAGTTAACGCAGTGATTCATCGAAAATTATTTCATTCAATTATGAAATGATGCGCGCGTTTTACGATCACTAATCCTCATGAACGCTCTGTAGTAAAGTTAATCGTTAATGATTCATTTTTTTATAACTTTAGAAGTGGTGGTGTGGCTTAATAGTAGATTACCGCTGGATTATCATGGGAGCGTGGAAACGTTACGTTTTAGAAGTAATATTTGGTAATTTATTGGTGATATAATATTTTCATTAACAAATCTGGTTGATATGAATGGAGCAGCCTTGTATTTGTAAAAAGTTTTGGAATAAACAAATATATTCAGATGTATTTATATAGACGTGTAGGTATGTAACCAAATTGTGGTGATGAAGTTATTATGAACGTGCAATACACGAAGTATTATTTGAAATAAAAAAAACTATTTTATTTTTTTATAAATATTTGAATTTAAAGGCCACAATAACTGCATGTTAATTCATAAGTGTGTAAAGATTTACTATAAAATTAATTCCATAAAAAAATTAAATCTCAGAAACTCAACTTACGCCGTTTTCCCATAAACCACCGTCGCGTCGTCCTGATTGGATAATTCGGTGCGCGTATATCAATATTATACGACTAAATGTGATAGGAGGAACACTTTATGTAACGTATTAATGTTTAACAACTCTAATGATCGGCCTTATAAACGGGAATCGATGTCCATGACTGCTAATGAGTGCCAGGAATTTATTGTAGTGTTATTTTTATTTTTGATATTACTTTCTTTGTCTATACTAACTTGGCATGGCTTCACATATGATTGATTTTTAGGAAAGTTTGTGCTGTATCTATTTACATCCAACGCGGCTAGAAATAAAAATTATTGGTACACTCTTCAAATTATATTAACTACGTAGTCCATCCTCTCAAAATAGACGTATGCATTATTTAAGCATTACAACTCCGTGATCTAGCAAACTTTGAATAATACCAAAAGTAAACAAAATAATTAGCACACTAAGATCTTCCGGAAAAACCAAAATTCTGGCCATCAACTTCAAATTAGCGACAATCTTCAACAAATAAAATTGCTAGCACCATGGAATAAAGCTCTTACGATCCTGCCATTCCTTCTCTATAATTACATAACAGCAATGCAACAAGATGGCCAGTTATGGTATGATGTGTGGTAGGTGGCGACCGCCGCTCATAACCGTCTCCTTTCGTTTTGCTCGCGAGTGGATTGATGTATTGTCGACGCCTTATTCGTCCTATTATGGGTCTAGGTGTATGCGGTAGTCGCTGGTGTTATGCGTGGTATTTTAACCGACTTTGTGAAATAACGATGTTCTCTATCCGCAAAAATATGAATGTATTTTTAAGTGACAATTAGAAGCTTTAAGGTGACGTCTTGATATTGTAATATTGTTTATCTTAGTTTATGTATGCAATTTAATATCTAATGCTTAAGCCTAATTTACCTAATGGGGTTAATCGTGTGAAACATATGATTTGCTCGAGCTGGGATTCCTTCTAAGGGTTGATGTACCGTTGCCTGATTGGATGTTCTGGGAAACTCATAATTGATTTTACGGTTCACATCTAATACTGTCATTAGACAAAAATGGCAAATCTTATACGTATAAAAAAGAAATGGCAATATTGTACTTACCTTATTTGTCTTTACCGCTACCGACAATTTCTAACAGTGCTTCTTGCCTTCATTATAAAAATCGTATTATCATAAACTATATTAAAAGTACTTGCCTTAAAGAGAATTAACTTTTTTAATATATTAAAAGGATTACGGTTCTGAACGCTAATCTATTAAGCCAGTTTACACTTTGTATTCAACCAAGATTAAATATTACACTGCTGTATATGCCTACACTTTTCTATATTATTTTAACTGAATCCACTGTCTTCCATTCTACATCTAAATATCAATCCAAAATTCATCACTTTCACTTACTTATTCACTCCTTTTCATATATTTTTTTTTTTTTTTTTTTTTTTATTTATTTGGGAAAACAAACAGTTACACAATTTTAATAAATAAAGGGTACGTGATTCTAGATACAATTAAATGCGCAACCAACTACGTTATCCACAGATGATTAAATCTAGCGTTAGGTATACTTATATTTAATTCATTAATACAATTACTTACATACTAATTAACACTAGTAACATAATATTTGTGACATCATGGTAAACATTGAATTGGTACAAGAAAGCATGTCACTCAATTTCTAAAGTTTGAATGGCTTTAATTAATGAAAGTTTGAATTTGCTGGGTGATAATGTGAATATATCTATGTTGTGAAAATATTTATTATAGTTATTCATTAAACGGCGCAAAGGTGCGCGCACTCCTGCATTGGTACGGCAAGACGAGATAGCAAATAATGGCCTTATGCGCACATCACGTGACATTACAGTTCTAGGTACAAAATAACAAATACTATTTATTAAATCTAAACAATCATATCTATTGTTACACAAATCAAAAAGAAATTTTGTTTCAAGAAAAATGCGTCTGGATTTCAGGCTCGTAAATTTATATATCTTAGTTAGATTATCATGGGAAACATATTTATGATAACAACGGTAATGCATTGTTCTGAGAAATTTGCGTTGGACATTTTCAATAAAATCATCGTACTTCTTGTAGAGGGGATTCCACACCATTATAGCATATTCCAACTGAGACCTAACCAAAGATGTATATAAATGAATATAAGTGTCGGGACGAATGAAGTCCACCGCGGATCTCATGACGAAACCGAACATTCGGTACGCTTTATTTACGATTGTATCAATATGTTTATCAAGATGGAGCTTGTCGTCTAGTAATAAACCGAGGTCACGGACCGAAGATACTTTTTGTAAAGTAATGAGATTTAATACATAATTGTAGGGTCTGACATTTTTATTTTTTGTAAATGTTATTGATAAACATTTAGAAATGTTAAGATGTATTTTGTTTATATTACAATAATGAGAGAATCTATCCAGGTCTTCCTGAAGTAAGCCACAATGAACATCGTTTTTAATCATTTTATAAACTTTAAGGTCATCGGCATAAAGCAAATATTTTGAGTGTTTAAAACAACTGGAAATATCATTAATGAAAATAATAAATAACAAAGGTCCTAATATAGATCCTTGCGGAACACCAGACGAAACCGACACAGATTTTGAATAAAACCCCTTGATGGAAACACTTTGAGTTCTGTTAGTCACATAGGATGTGACCCAATAATATGTACTCTATTGGATAAATTCATCTTAAACATCCACTAAAATTAATTTCCAAGTACGAACCGAAACCAGTTATTTACCCACACCTGAAGTCTATGATTAACTACGGCAGTGTTTACAATATGTCGTCACCCCGTAAATATTGTTTCTATAACAGAACAAGCCGAACTTGGCCGGTCGATAACCCCTGAGCAATTCGCGACGCACACCAGAACATGGATAAACGGGATAAAAATGTTAAATTGGGATGTTCGACTGCCTCGATGGCATAGTTGTACTTCGGTACGGCTACAAAGCTGAGGTCTCGGGTTCGAATCCCGGGTCGGGCAAAGTAATATTGGGTTTTTCTATTCATTATCAGCCCGGATTCAGGAATTTGTCCCCGATGTGGCGATAGGCTTGATACCCACGACACAAGACTCGATCTTAGTGTGGGGTCAGGACTATGTATGTGATTGTTGGGTGTATTTTATATCTACTTATAAGTATTGAATAACTTAGTACAATTTACGCGTATTCCGGAAACGGTAATGGTTTGCCATTGCACCAACCGGAACGGATAACCCCGTCCTTTGAAGTTGGTTAAAGAAAACATCGGTAGGCAAGGAAATTGTGATTAACTTTATTCGCCTCATTGCCCATGATAGGAGTATTAAGGAAGCTATTTTAATAGACTTCCTTGAATTTAAGACTTAGGAAGTTAATACACTTTTCAGACTCCCTAAACTCTCACTGAACCCCCCCCCCTTCCCTTCTGAACCCGTAAAAAATATTTCGTAGTTTCTCGTAGTCTTGTATCATCAACAACATAAGACATATTCTACTGTGATAGGCTTATGCTTCTAGCACCCATTTGATTAGTTGCATGTATAAACCGTAAACCCTAAAATCCTGGGTTTGATTCCCAGTACAAGCAATTTACTTTCTACATTTCGGTTTAAATTATAAAAGTCTAGGACTAAATGGTAAAGTTACCGATCTTTGGGTAGGATCACTGCCTACCTCTTTAGGAATATATGCGTGACCTTATCATATTTGGGCGTCCTATTTTAACACAATAAATAAGTCATTAATATCGATAAAACTGCACTAAACTTTACAAACTGTGAGAAGTGCTAAGATGAAATGATTCCCAACAGTTTTAACTACTTATCGGCAATAAAACAGCAGTAAGAATGCTCAGATAGTCACGAATCTAAATATGTCCTTTTATTTTGGTCCTCGTAAAATGTTTAGTGTCCGATAGTGTGGTGATGGACGAAAGTGCTGTTTGGACTGTGTTCTTGAAATATCTCGGACTTTTGGTTCGGAATTTATTGAAAAATAACTGTGTGACTTTCATCATAAGTCATAACTTATGTTATTTGTAGGGAAATATGCAGACATGAATGGAATATGATAGGTATGAATATTCATCACGAGCAAATAGTGCATAGAAAAATGCTTGTTATCCAAAATTGCGGCGGTGATCACTTACTATCAGGTGAACTGTATGCTCTTTTGCCTCTTATAATATAAAAAAAAAAACATAATAATACAGTTTAGTGGCACTGCGAATTCTCTAATGCTGCTTTTTAGCTTTTGTCACCAAATTAGTACAAAAATAAGAAAGAGTAACGAATAATTATGAGCTTTAAAAAACGCATACAATAAAAAATATTGATATCGGTTTAAAACACATTTATAACTGTAAAAAATAACACATTAAAAATTACGCATACATCTCGTGCGCAATACCACAATTAAAAACACATAAAAACAATTCAAACGAGATGAAATAAATATTAATTTTACGACTAAATTTCGTATTGGGCCAGTAAATAAGGACCACAGTGGGAGAGCGCCGCTTCATCCCGCGATTACCGCGGCGAATCCAGGCAAAATTTCAGATTAGGCAGTAGTAAAAATTTTTATGTACATTGCTTTTTGATTGCCAGACCCTCGTTCCCAGTACAGATAAAACGAGCAGTAAAACCTTATCAAAAATGGTGCAGGTACGGCGTGGGGTTTTTTCAAAGGACCAAAAACACTTTTTTGTTGTATAAATACTTAATTTAGGTTGGAATTTAGTGTTGTTTATCGACTGTAATAATTACTTTTTTAAGGGATTTTAGGTTATATCATTGTCGTTAGTAAACTATCTATTGGTTTTATTATTTAAGAACGTTTTCAAGTCGGGCAATTCACTTCTCATTTGTTTTTTGGTTCGATCGAGAGGTCGTTGATTTTTAAATCGTATTTTTTTGTGTTAAATCTACATCTAATAACAGCCTCCGTGGCGCAGTTGGTTAGACGCCGCCTGTGAAACGAGAGGCCGCGGGTTCGATCCCCGCACCGAAACAAATATTTGTGTGATCCACAGGTATTTGTTTCGGGTCTGGGTGTTTGTGAGACCGAAAAGTCTCTCGTAGTTTCTGATACCCACGACACAAGACTCGATCTTAGTGTGGGGTCAGGACTATGTATGTGACTGTTGGGTGTATTTATTTATTTTTATTTATTTATGAAATTTATTTTGCCTAAATTTAAATCGAATAGTAAGTAATTTACCCAGGTAAAAAAAAACCAAATAACATGGTCTCAATTATTCGATACCACATCAATTCAATGCTCAGTAACATTATTACTATCAAGGCTAATTTTAATAACACGACAGAATAAATACAACGCACTTGGTTGTATGTACATTGCAATTTAGAGTATCCAGCGACGAGAGATCTCTAATTTCTCCCTTTTTTCTCTTCCACACTTTACTACCCGTATTAACTTGGCGTCTGTGTACCGTTCGATCCGGTATATAAATTGGGGCTTGATAATGGATGTATGTGCTTTACGGCTTGCACAAAATACACACTTGCTTACACTAAATATAAAGGTTAGAAGATGAAGAGCTTTTTGAACATTCGATTTTCGTCCTACTGAACAACAAAACGTCGGTAATATTACTTATTTTTTGAACGAAATTTTCTATTCAGTCATTATTTTGAGAAACGGTGGACTAAAAACTACACGATAGTTAAAATGAAGATCATTGAAATGCACTCTAAGATTAAATATCGAGCAATGAGCTAGGACGAAAGATTTTGCCAATTTTTTGTAATGGATTGGCCTGTTATTTATCAGAGCTTTTGCTGATATTTTTATCAATTAAAAGCAAGTATAAACTGTTCGCGTGCATCATATTAATAATGAGGGTTTTTAGCCATTAACACCACGCTGGCCATTGTGTCTTGGAGAAGCAAGGCGATCAGATGACATTGTGAGAGTCGCAGGAAAACAGTGGATTCGCTTGGCACAGGACAGAAAAATGTGGCGTGCAAATAAGGAGGCCTCTACCCAGCAGTGGGTTGACGTGGGCTGATATAAATAGATAAACTGTTTCGTGAATAAAAAGTCGTTTTAACTTGCATCATTTGATATAAAATTTAAAATAAAAAAGCAGCTTGCAGTTGATAAATTAATGAGACAGTTAAGTGAATCAAATACTCATTTAATTTTATTACTATTTACATCTTAATAAAGTCAACCGAACGCGATGAAAGCATTTAATTCACAGAAAATAAATTAACGAATACCATAAATTTTAACATCTTCGCGAGTACTTAAATATATTCAGTTACATGCACACGTATTTGAATATTAAATGGATGTTGATTAACAATAACATGTTTAATGGGCTTTTGGCCCCTTGACCCCCCTCAAGATACGTGCCTGCTGCCAGCCATTTGTACAACACAAATTATTGTAATAATGTCGGATTAATCGCCATTTTTATCTCCTATAATGAGTATCTTATGGTATGGCGGAAATCGACCATAGACACTGCGAACGTGTCATTATTAGTTTTTATTGTTAGCCTTGGGAATTGAAGGCATAGATTTTTTTGTGTAAATACGAACGATTTTGTATACAATTACAATGGTAAATAACAAGCGTTACTCTTTTTAAGGACTCATTTCATTGAACTACAAGCGAATTTTCGTCCAACAATACCTATTACTTGAAAAAATTACCCGTACTCTTTTGAACCCGCGGCATATTTTATGAAAATATCACTGCGCCAAAGAGGTTTTAAATCTTTAAAAATATATAATTTATTTGAATATGCATCACGCAAAGAGTCACGCGAAAGAATATAAATCAGTTTCTGTTCAACCGCCGTCGATACTTCATTTGCAAACGAACAAAATTAAAACAATAATATTTAATTACAAACGGGACAAGTTTCAACATTGGACTAAAAGGACCGAAAAGAGTCCCGGTTTCGCATGTCAATTGACGAATAAAAAGGATTTTAGTGCTATATAGAGCGGAACGGTATGCTAACTATATATTGTGTATTTTTATTACAGGTTTTTTTTTATTTATTTTTATTTTACAATTTCGTGGGTTCGTAATTTGGTATAAAAATAATTTATAGTAACCATTTTGATTATACTTAAATATCGAAATAAAAATCTATGACAATCTCGTTCATAGCACGATATGACAGGAAAGCTATTGCATACACATTTCGTGAAACAGTTTCATCACACCTGTCGAGCCGACCAATTCATGCTTTAGTTTAAATCTAGGTTTGTCAATGCGAAGTTTAATTAATTCTAAAACACATTCGTAGTTTTATAACCAACAGTATTTATTTTGCGAGAAAGAACTCAATGTTATTGCAATAATTGGTAATTATTGTAATAATGCTGCTTCAAAAGTACAACTTACATAATTAATTTTCAAATTAGCTATCAAAACTCCGTTGGTATATTACAATCACAGTATGTGTGTTATTGGAGGTATTTTTTGTTGGTACATAACTCCACGTACTTGCACTAATGAGTGGCATTACGATTGAAAATTTGAGTTACAGTTAATCAATCGTGGTTTGGAGATCTGGTTGTAAGTTGGTTAAGTGTAATTGGTCAGTTATTGTTGTATACATAAGAGATATAATTGTCGGTACTTTTTTTCTGATATAATCATATGAGAAAGAGTCTGCTAAAGCTTTTGCCTCTAAATCATTAACCAACCCCCCTTTTCTCCGTTTACTACCTCTATGGAACGATCTGATATATTTATTAAAATACTATTAAAACGGTACAACATTTTTACATTCATCAAATTCAATCAATCGTTCGTTCGAACAGATCGTTCAAAGGATCATTCCTTCATACATTTAATTCTCCACTATTCTTAAGTTGCCATACTGTGCATTTACATCGTGGTGCGACGTAGCCCGGAGCTCGATCGCCTTATCACCGCGTTTTGGGCTATAAAACACTCACATGCCGCACTTGGCAAACAAATTTCGTAATAATTTTGCAGTTAGAATGTTGTGGATGCTACCGAAGATTTCAGATATGAGCATTTAAAACAGCCTCCGTGGCGCAGTTGGTTAGACGCCGGCTGTGAAACGAGAGGCTGCGGGTTCGATCCCCGCACCGAAACAAATATTTGTGTTATCCACAGGTATTTGTTTCGGGTCTGGGTGTTTGTCCGACCGAAAAATCTCATGTAGCTTCTGATACCCACGACACAAGGCTCGATCTTAGTGTGGGTACAGGACTATGTATGTAACTGTTGGGTGTATTTATTTATTTATTTAAAACGTAAATGTCGTATACGTTACGTCGTATACGTTTATTTGGTATGTCGTTTTGGTTATACGATGTATGTTATGAGTTTTCGGTTGATATATTGTGTTTACTAGTAAAAGTTTCTGGACTAAAAAAGTTGTGGCGCCGCTATTTAAACATCGAATATAGATCCTATGTATATACTATGAAAAGTAAACTTGGACATGTTATGAATCATCGAGCCTTAAATAAAGGTGGTGTATCCATACTATTCTCCAAGGAGTCCATTAAGAAATTTGTTATCTGCTGACCGCACCGGCAAAGCACCGCCTTCATTACGACAGCCTGTCCGCGACTCCACCAGTCGCGAGTTCGATGCCTCAGCCAGATACATTACCGGTGCATTATTCATTGATCAGTTTGGTTTTGTTATTGTGATTTTAGTAAGGAGTCTTAAGTGTCGTGGGTTCGAATACATCAGGACAAGCTTTTGTTCTTGTGCTTAATTTTGTTACCTATAGATATAATTTATTTTTAGGTTTTATTATTGCCAAATAACTTATGAAGAAAAAAAACTTGTAATAATTTAGGATTAGTATAGTTAGTTGATTAAAATCACATTTCTTATTGCACGCGATGTCGATACCAAAATTAAATAATTTTTAATTACGATAAAATATTTTCATTAATTTATAACTATTGCCACTTTCGTGATTTATTAGTCATTATTTATAATTTATTTATTATATGCAGTGGTAATGTCATATAAATCAATTAAAAAATATTTATTCAGTCAATATCTTATAAGATCTTTATCGTTAATTAATATTTCTATGCTTAGGTACAATATGTAAAATATTATTGATAAATAATTATTAGTTACACAATTTTTTTATATAATTGCATCTTAAATGCACACTTATTGACCGAAAAAACCAGACAAGGTGTTTGTCTATGAGATAATCTCTTGCTAATTGAGATTATTATACCGCCCTACAACGTACTGCAGAGGAGGCTATGACAAATATAGTTATTACTTTATACTTCCTGATACCCACGACACAAGACTCGATCTTAGTGTGGGGTCAGGACTATGTATGTGACTGTTGGGTGTATTTATTTATTGACTATGGCCTGTGGCTTGCCCCTCTCAATCGATCTGCCAACTATTGAGGAGGCACGTGACCTGCATTGGGACGTAAAAGGGTATTATTACTAAAATAAATAAATAAATACACCCAACAGTCACATACCTACATATTCCTGACCCCTGTATAAATGAAGTCTTGTGTCGTGGGTATCAGAAACTATGAGCGAGTTTTCGGTCTCACAAACACCCAGACCCGAGACAAATACTTGTGGGCGTCATAAACATTTACCCTGGTGCGGGGATCGAACCCGCGGCCTCTCGTTTCACAGTCGGCGTCTAACCAACTGCGCCACGGAGGCTGTCAAAATCGCGCCTCCTATCACCAAAAGCGCGAGTATGAGTCAGGTGGCGCGAGCGGCCGACCGTTCGTTGCATAATTTATTGCCGTTTTGTAACGATGAGATTTGTTTCAAATGAGCCTCGTGTTAACTAACTCCAAATCATATTTAGTAACTGTATTTACGATTTAAAATTGCGAAATTGTGTTTTCCTTAATGTTATAGCGGGTAATCGATAAGAATAGGGCGTTTCTGCAATTGATAGTAGATTGACAAAACGCGAAGTTCTTTTTACTTCTTATTGCTATTAACTTGGGTATATAAGTATGCACAGACTTAGATACGTAGATTAAACATTGCCTGGTTTGCGTAACATGAACATTATACGTAAAAAGGAGGAATACTAAATTATTTAAAGTTATACAGCCTAAAGACTTGGACCTCCCATAAAGGTATTTACACCCGCGGTCATACTACCTGTAACGGCTCCCTGCGATCGCAAGCCGATAACAAATGACCGATGTGTACCAACTGAAAAAAATCCACTTCGAATTTCGAATTATTTTGAAACAAGAACCGAAATACGCGAACGTAATTTCAAATTAAGAACGTCTCATTTGAACGTGGAATGCTGGCGATCGGCAACATTCGTACAACCGAAAATAGCCGAACGTATCCCGAACTGGTGACGTCAGACAAATAAATAAAGCGTATAATGTATCAATCGTCTGGTTCATTCATATTATTTTCGTTCAAGGTAAACAAAAAAATAAAAGGAAAATTTAATTGCCGAAACAGATGTAGAATGGAAATCAGGGTGAACGTTTGAAAGGTCAATGAACCCTGAAATAATTTTATAATTTTTATGACGGTAATTTTGAGCCTACGCGTCATAAGGAGATCTACCCATTCATCTTTGGATAAATATTTTAACTATACATTAACAACATGTCCCACAATACACAAATCCACAAATATTTGCGGATAACACAGACAAGCATCTCGCAGCGGGAATCGAACCCGTATCTTTTGTTTTTCCACCCTTCCGCGGAGGTCTTTAAAATGTAAAAAAAACTGTCAAAAACCTATTGTCGATTTAAAATCCATCCATCATAGCTAAAGACCCAAAATGTATTTTTAATACCAACCCACATGTTAAAGGGTATCTTCCGGGTGGGCCGACACAGGAAAATAATACAAGAAGCGTGCTTTATGAATGGTATAACAATATAATTCAAACTAGATAATCATTTTGAACTAATAAATATAAATATTTTCATTTGGCGTGATTTAATGGGGCGATCCGGCTCGAAGGACTATGTGGATACGGCCATGAAATAAATTCGAATTTAATCTTTTGTGGTAATACTATTAAGGATGGGATAAGGATATTATTAAAAGTATTCTTTGGTTATTTTTTAATTAGATTATGACGTTGTTTATATTTAAATCAAATAATTATAATTTTCATCAATCAAATTAATCAAAATATTTTGACTTATTTGTTATTAACTGCCGTATTTAGACTTACATATACGTAGATTTTCTTGAAATAAAACTATTTTTACGGATTTTATCGCGATTTGGTTTAATTTTTATATCGCGATAAAATCCCTAAAAATAGTTTTATTTCAATGTGTAACATTCGCGTAAATCTAAGAAACCATTACGTAGATTTTCTGTTAAGTTTATTCACTGCAACTCTCTTACAACTAATTCCTTCACAAAATATCTTAATTATATTCTTTAAATAATCAAAACAATACAGGATCACCGCTCCATACATCCACAAAAACATTTTACTCCCATTTCGTATCCACACAAATCTACTCGAAATCCTTAAAAGAAATTAAAATATGTTTACGGTGGTTTATGGCACCGAGCAAGCGTGTGGGACCGTTAGCCGCGAGTTAAACTCACAAATAACTACTAATCGATATTTAGATCAATTCTATTCGATATTGAGGGTGTTCTGTCGATTTAATTGTTTCTAATGCTTTATTTTAAGCTTTCGTAGAATGCTGCAGGTCACACCATTGCAGATGTTCATGGGCGGCGGTGATCACTTGCCATCAGTTGAGCCGTATGCTCGTTTGCCAGCTACATATATTATAAAAAATAATAATTTGTAAAGACCTTAAGATCAGGCGTAGGAACAAATTTTTAACTAAATAACTGACGTCAGCAAAAACCCTTGCAAAATTATTTTTTGTTCCGGAATTGATACAGAAGATCTATCGAACATGTCGGCAAAATTCTTCTTGCCGACGTAAAAAATTCCCGACGATTCGATTACTTTACAGCTTCCCTGGTCACGGCGTGGACCACAAGAAACCAAATCCGCGACAAAATCTGTACAAAATAGTTTTAGTTCAATATCATCTATAATATTGAATTTTTTTTTACAATTTTTCTAGTAGTTACAACATATTGCTTAAACCCTGCTTTAACACTTCTCAGAATTCATCAACCGTTTCCGAATTTATGACGTCACGTTTGAGAACGATTAGCAAAAACTAAAACATGACAGCCCGAATTATTTTACGACTTTTAGTTAAAACAATTGAGATCAATTCTGTCGAAAATACTAATTGGACTTGAATTAAACCATTAGCTCGATCAACGTTTAGCACTTCTAATCGTTCTATTGTTGTCACTAGGCTTAATGAATTAACGAGTTAGGCTTTAGAAATTAGACACACTTAGTGACTAGGAACCACAGTAGTTAAGACCTAAAATTGGTATCGATATCATCTGGACTTTTTTATACTGATCTGTGTTGAATAACGTATGTTCAGTAGAGAGAAAAGCTTACTAACAAGATAAATATTTTGCTATACAAGTAATGTCACATAAATTTAGCCGATTTCTCCAAAATCGTAGTTAATACGTGTAGCCTCTGCCTAGTGCAGGATTGAATTTTAACAAAATAATAAGATATTAAAAATATCGCTGAATAATATGAAACAGGACATTATGTGTCATGATAGTTGAAAATAAATCTGCGGAATGTTTGAAAACTAAATACGAAGATTAAAACATCCTCAAAATCAAGTCTTAACCGATCACCGTCGAACTTCCGTGTATTTAGCTAAAATCAAAATAACTAAAAACCTAAAACCAACAATTACACTTGCATCTAATCATCAATACGGAAACCGAACGCATAAATCATAATACGAGAATTACAATCTTTATTAGGAATTGTTACTTCAGTCATTAGTAAACTTGTACGTAATCAGTCTTTGATGCGGAGCGAACAGCCTGTAGTATAAACAATTCGGCTTGTATATTATTATTAGCGTTCGTACAAGGTGTACCATACGGCTATCGAGGTACAAATGTATACAAATTATACAACTGGACATTCCGATGATGAATAAGGAATTTTCAAGGCATATTCATTTGATTTAGCCAGGGTTGGGAGAACATAAAATGAAATTAAAGAAATAAAACGTAATTTTAAGATTTTTCGAATCACGTTAATCTAGACTTGACTTGGCAAAAAAGGTTTGTAAAAATGTTATTAGATTTCGAAAGTATCTACAAAGGTTTTTGGGCACAAAATAGTCTAGGAAAGTCACAAAATCCTAACGGAAAATTTAATCAGATGTCTGCTATCTAAGACCCAAAAAAAGGTCGCCGACCTACAACCTAAATACCGAATAGATAAATCCTAAACTTCAAATAAAACGGCTTTAACGAAATCGAAAGTTAAACACAAGCAATGCACATTAGATAACCAGCGTTGTAACTAAAAGAAATACGATAATATTAACTGTGGTTATGACTGTCCACACGATTTATTTATCGATTGTATCGATTGTAGAAAATCAATTCTATTTAAGAATGTTCGATTTGTAATTCAAATAGTTTAGTAATGAAAATATTACAGCACCTGTTCCTACTAATTTTGTTTTAGTTCGCATTATTTTAGTTGTAGACTAAACATTCAAAATGATGTATAACATAACTTGTTTAATATAAGCTTTTGCGATTAAATTTATATTACGGCATAATTCAATGAAAATCATATACTTTCAGTTCTGAACAGGAAGTACTTCTAACCAAAGATTAAAGATGCTATATAAATATGGCACCGTAAAATCGTCATCTTGTTTAATTAAAATAAATTATTCGCTATATTTTCTGCTTACACCAGTTAGGATCAGGTGTTTATACGCTGTCATAATCAACATCATTAGCCACTCAATATGTTATACAAATAACAAAACACAAACACTTTCGTTTTGCAAACATCGAATCGATTTCATAATCGATTCTACGCTTATCGATATTTAATAGCGTTAATGGATCACGCCTGCCTGCACTATTATGTTAATGTTTATTCAATATGTTATAATAAAACATATTAATGCAGGTCAAGGAAAATGCATCGGCGCTACAATACGCTATATTTTGTCATATATGTAGGAGCCTTTGTTATTTTGTTACCTCATTGATAAAGAGGATTATGTATTTAATATCAATGACGTACTATACTGTAGTTTTCATTACAAAAAAAAAACACTTGATTAAATCAAATCACACTATATTATTTGATTAAATTATTGACTGTTAAACAAATTCAATATTTTTTTTTATTTAATCGGGAAAGCATTTGCACCTGACAGTAAATGTAAGGTGGCAGACGAAAACAGATAATGATCGCTCGCCTTTCGACGTAATTACATCGGCCTGAAAATTAACAAATGATACAAAAGGAACAAAAGATCTCAAATTACTGCCGACAATTGAAACCATTCGCCAAATTGTAAAAGTATTTTTTTCAAGAGAATACAAAACAAAGAGATCCTTATCATCTTGTGCGACGGAAAGAATCAAGAAGACACAGTAATAATAATAATAAACGCACCTTAACCGCATACACGGTGCACCTCAAAATTCGGGATGACTTAATGCATAACGAAATTATACCCGCAAAGCACGTAAAGTAAACATTGACGAGAACGAAAGTAAAACACCCACAATTTTCTGTTTCGTAAATTTGATAACTTCATCTCGTATAATCATAGTGTAGCCGACGAAAATTACCACCGCCAATCACGTGCGCTGATTTAAAACAACACAAGTTTGAATTTAGAACGCATCGGTCAAACGACGCCGGACCTCCGGCGAGTGCAGACGTGTAGTTACTTATAATTCGAATGATAATTTGCAAAATAGCGCTTTTTAAAGCTGACTCTTGGGAAAAATTTTACAGTTCAAAAAACCTGTGAACCCGGGGTCAAAGTACTTGACCGTGTAATTGAATATTTTATAAAGGGTGGGAATAGGCTTTCCTGAATTAATGAATATGAAAGCAGGGTCTCTCGGGATCCCATTTAACCGCCCTGATTTTGATTATACGCTGGAATTAATTTCAGGTTTTCTCATTTACACTTTCATCCGTTGGAGCGCTTTATCGGCGCTTTACCTGTGTTTGTATTAACAGTGTAAAATTAAATTTCAACATTTTGCGGGCTTTTAAAGCTTATAAAGGCTGCGGTCGTAAAAGTTATCTCCATAATATTTTGCTAGGTAATATTATTACAATGCTTTTACGGTTGTTTGGCATTTGACACGAAATGACGTCGTAAATTAATCTTTTTTTTTTGTTTTGGTGCCTTATGTTCGCGTTTTACTGCATATTGTATTACATATATTTATGGTTTTGATTTTGAACTTCCATGAATTTAGAAGGCTAATATATTTGTGTAGGTACTAATACGATAAAGGCGATTTTGTTTGTTTGAACGCGCTAATATTCTCCCTCTCGGTGATTTCCGTTCTTTATGACGTCTGTCACAAAACGTGCGTTGAAAACTACGATTATTGTTTACTATAAAGGTAGGCAATAGTTTTACTAATGCCCTAGACATTGATAAAATATATCTACTCATTTTAGATGAAGCATTTCGAATGAGGTAGGCAGCGAGTTTGTTGTGCTGGACCCCTGGCACTGCGAATGTCTATGGGCAGCGGTAGCCGCTTACCATCAGGCGGACCGCTAGCTCGTCTGCCTATAACGGCAATATAAACAATAAATAAATAAATCTTTATTTTATTTTTCCAATATTGAAGTTCAAATGTAGCTATCGTAGCTAGGTTATTTTATGCAATATTGTCTAATTAATGTTGTGTGTAATATTTCGTGAAGATCAAAATTCAACAAAATGTGAACATATATTTATCTGTTTACAAAACAAAGTTGATAATGTCGACCTAAATTGGACGTAATAAATAAAGATTTTGCATACACAATAATGCTGGGCTAGAATTAAAACCTGTAAAGTTTAAATATTTTAGAGGGACTTTTAATTCAATAAAACCCGGATCCGACAAAGTGATATTGGATTTTTCTATTCATTATCATCCCGGAGTCAGGAATTTGTGTCCGATATGGCGATTGGCTTGCCTCCTATCACATCATGGGGTGAAACATACAAGGCGAAATGTGGGTGAAACCTCTTTCCTTTTCGGGAAAAAAACGTGAGTTTATGTATGTCTTAATTCAATTGTGTGCATTTTACGATAAAGTGTTATCAAATTCAATATTTCTTAATAACAAACCCTTGGAGAGCCATTTAAACTGTTCAGCAATGATATTTGACATTGAGAGCAATGGTAAACCCCCATCAAAAACAGTGGCTACTAAACAAGATTATCTTAAATAAAAATAAAAATATTATCTTGTTCTTTCCTCACATAAACTCTGCCCAAAATATAAAGCAAGAATTCAATACGCACATACCTAAACAACCAATCAGAGATAACGCGCAATAAATCGACCCAATCGTGACATGTGACGTCCAATGCTTTTCGGAAGTGAAAACTTCGTTAATCTTATCATATTAAAGTGGTAATGTAACACTGATTGATTTATCGCGAGGAAAGCATCGCTGGCACGCGGTGGGCGGTGTTAATTGGTGGCAAAGGGCGCCAGTAAATCCGATGGTATAAACAAACGGAGACCGTTCACTTACTTAGTGCCAATTATTAATAAATCATTGAATTGGGTAATACTATGACGGGTTGGTCACGTTCTGTAATATAAAGCCTAGCGAAATGGCGACATCTTGATTTGATTGGTGAATAAATTTAAATGTCGCGCGGTTTTGAATTGTTCTTTGATTACAAATGTTTATATTATAATTGCCTGGAAAGTCGATTTGAAACATAGCTAAGCTCACATCAATATCACCAAAGAGGAAGACAGAGCTGTTGGATCGATTGATAGTTCCACAGATTCCAGTGCCGGGAAAATCATGTAATTTATTTAACATTTTAAAATTGAAATGCAATACAATACATAAAGTATCTACCGCCATAGCACTGTAGGTAAGTATTACATTTTCAATGCGACTGTGGTACCACCCGGTCATGCCCAATTTGTACTCTAGCTTTGCAAGTGCGTGGTGGCCTGTTGGTAACGGACTAGACGCGGCTGCCTACATATTCACGGTGGTCGCAGGTTCAAATCCCAGGGCACACCTCTGACTTTTCGGAGTTGATAGTCAATCACCACGCACTTTAACGGTGAAGGAAAACATCGTGAGGAAACCTGCATACCGTAGCGATTTTAAAGAATTTCTACGGTATGTAAGTCCGCCAACCGCACTAGGCCAGCGTGGTGGACTATATGGCCTAACCACTCTCAATCGATTCTCTCGATTGTAGAGTAGGCCCGTGCCCAGCAGTGGGACGTATATGGGCTGATACAGATACAGAAGACTCTAGCTTTGAAAATAAAAATGAATAAAATCAAAATAATTTACAAAATCCTTAAAAAGTTAAACATCGTTTAGTTTCAGTCTTTTATCTATTATCCGATTCCCAATGCAGTTTTCACCAAATAGAAATGGCCATCAACACTAAAACAGGTATATACTTTTACTTTTATCTTACATTACTACACACATGTTCACTTTCTACAAAATACAAAAAAAGAACAATATACAACCGGTCCTCTCTATAATTATGCGTAAAGGAATGTGTTAAAAAAGGAATCCTTTCGCGTGAGATCGTCCTAGAGATGTGAAATGATCGAGTAAAGACATCGCCCATCCGCTCTGCTCTAGTGTTGGATTACAAAAGGGGGTAGGGTAATGAGCGGAGCGGGAGACTGAGCGAGTAAAGCCCCATTTACACGAGAGTTTCTCGCCTCGAAGATACGATTATCGTAAGGATATAAAAAGTTGCATCGTGTAAACGTTTGTCAGAACACGATAATCTATGGCGGTTATGTCATGCGATAGTGCCATGCGATTCTCGCCCCGAGAAACTCTCCGTGTAAAAGAGGCTTTAAAGAGGTAGTTGTAAGCGATTTTATATGTGAAACATATAGTCAAATTACATCGCATTTATTATTTTTTCATTCTTAAGTACCTACAAACTCTACAAGCCAAATCAGGTACTTCATTTCAGTTATGTGCTTTAACACCTAGTAATATAATTAAGTATATGCTAAAGTACGGCTGAGGTAGCTTTATGCCTCCAGTTGCGGGATTTGTCGACTGAATTGAGGTTAAAAAATTATTTACGAAAATGCATATTGTTAGATTCACCATTGAGTGTTGGCAAATCATTTGGATTTACTACTTTCGTATAGGCTTATAAATTACATTTCATATACGCATGTAACGAGTTTTGGCGCAATCATTCTTAATTTTAGCCTCACCGTCTAGTCTTAGGACATGCCTTTTGTTTATTCGTTTTCGAAGTTTTATTATGTACTTTGCTGTCCAGTACAGTTTTTGTTTCTGTATCAGCTCATATACGTCCCACTGCAGGGCACGAGCCTCCTCTACAACCGATAGTACGATTGTGAGGGGTTAGACCATATAATCCAGTACGGTATAGTACGATAATTGGTTATGTAAGTGAAATAGTTATTATAAAATCGCCCCTCTCATCACCATAAGACGTGTTGAACTAATATTGTAACTCTATCCACTTGATTAGAGCCACGCGAAGTGACTTCGCTGATCATATCTACGCTGGTGACAATAAAATCAAATAGAATGCTGTGCAATGTACATTAACACTGCTGTAACAGTTTTTGTATGTCCATAGAAAACTAATTGAAGTTCAATTCCTTGAAATCTCTCTCAGTGCATTGGATTTGTAGGGTATTTTTTATTGTTGGCGATGTGATTTTATGCCCATATACGTCCCACTGCAGGGCACGGGCCTCCTCTACCATCGAAATTACGATTGAGAGGGGTTAGGCCATATAGTCCACTACACTGGCCTAGTGCGGGTTGGCGGACTACATACCGTAGAAATTCTTTAAAACCGCCACGGTATACAGGTTTCCTCCAGTCACATACATAGTCCTGACCCCACACTAAGATCGAGTTTTGTGTCCTGGGATGAGAGACTTTTCGGTCTCGCCACCACCCAGGCCCGAAACGAATACCTGTGGATAACACAAATATTTGTTTCGGTGCGGGGATCGAACCCGCGGCCTCTCGTTTAACCGGCGTCTAACCAACTGCGCCACGGATGCTGTCCGTATTAACCCTCGTTTAAACTTAAGACCTGAACAATCCTCGGCCATACACGTTATCACAAGATAAAGATCGCTTTCTCTCCGCCGGATATGCGTTATCACCCTTGTTTATTGTTATAAACATAGCGTTTACTTGTAAACACACGTCACGGCGGCTTAAATGTGATACTCATCCTACTGGAGAAGTTAATTCTGATGTCTGATGGAATCTTGGAATGTTCCCTTTTGATTTGTACAGCGTCAGAAAACGTAGGAATTACAGCATTAGAAGTTCAAATAATATTATTCTTATCCGTGGTAAGGTTGAAGGGATGCGGTCTTTGTACAATATGATTGGAGTTAATTTTGGTTATAATTATTACGGTGTAGTTAAAAGTAAAAATATAAATTCTTGATCTTGCAGTTTAACTTCTTGAATGCAATATAGCATATTAATTAATTCATGTCTGTCGTAAAATATTTCAAATACTCTTCATAAATTCTAATCTTTTAAAGATAATTTTGAGCATTAAACGAGAAATATTTTTATTTCGTCATGAAAAATTAATTTATAATATTTCATAATTCAATTAAGTTCTAGGGATATAAATATAAAATGATTTATATTACAGCCAGTGGTTTAAACGACGTCACTAAAATACTAAATAGATTTTAATTGACCATTAATAATATTAAACTTCTTACATTATGAGATCACTTAAATAAATTTTAATAAAAATATATATGTAATTTATTCTCAAAGAAATTCCACTAAAAATATATCAATGGACGTAAATAATCTTAGTTCCAAACTTCATAGCTGTTTCAATATCTGTAGTACTCGGGAGCGCTAAAAGGTTTCTTCGTGTATTTGGCTGTGACCCAATATAGGTTTCCAAACTGTTTCATTACATAACGGGTCATCTATGATGGTATAAGAAGACAGTGCAGTATATAAAATTACTTTGACCTTATGAATTTTATTATGACTGACTCGGTAGCGTAGTTGTACTACGGTATTGTTACAAAGCTGAGGTCTCGGGTTCGAATCCCGGGTCGGGCAAAGTGATATTGGATTTTTCTCTTCATTATCAGCCCGGGGTCAGGAATTTGTGCCCGATATGGCGATAGGCCCCCTGTCACATCGTGGGACGGAACATACAAGGCGAAATGTGGGTGTCCTAGTGGCGATTCTGCCTACCCCTTCTGGAATAAAGGCGTGAGTTAATGTATGTATGTATGTATGTATGAATTTTATTGTATCAGCCCATATACGTCATACTGAGCACGGGCCTCCGCCCTCTACAATCGAGAGTACGATTAAGAGGGGTTAGTACAGTCCACCAAGCCTAGTGCGGATTGGCGGACTTTACATACCATAGAAATTATTACAAATCGCTATGGTATCTTTACAAATCGCTATGGTATCTTTACAAATCGCTATGGTCGCAGGATTCCTCAGGATATTTTTCTGCACCATATAATTAATACAAACAACAAGATCGAGTCTTGTGTCGTGCGTATCAGGAACTGCGAACTAGGTGATCATATACCTGCGATAGAATGCATGTATTCTCCGTCTACGTCAAAGCCATGTGTTAGGTGGCGTTAAACTTTTAATATCTGTTGAGCTATTTTATGATCTCCTGAAATAATATTGGATTTTTTATTTTTACATAGTGGTTTAACAATGCTCATTTTAATATGATTTGTTTTTTTGTTTTCTATTTATATTTTTAATATTTTTCCGTCTCGAAGTGTCAATAACCCCATAGCTTTCTAATAGATAATCCGCAACGAAAATTGATGAGGTCCCAGGGGTCTTAATTAAGCAAAAATATATAATAAATTAAATTAAATGTTCTTTTGAACTACCGAGGACCAGTAAAACGTGGCCAGTCGCAGGCAGCCGATTTTTTAATCCAGAATCAAATATTTCGGCAACATATGAATAAAACTGCTTTGACTTTCGACTGGTGTAGAAAAAGAACTGCGATATTCTAATCATACCAACCACTAAAATTTTCTAACTGCATGAATCAATAAAGCTGCGGTTCAAGTGTTCTTTATCAACTTTAATACGAAACAAAAAGAAATAGGACAAAAGGGCATATAAATGTTGAGCACCACCGGATTACCGCACGATAAAAGTGACGGAAACTATTTTTAATTACTCGCGAGATGTTCCTCGGCTGATAAGAGGTCATTGACGTTGATCTGGCGCCGACGTGTAATCGTGATGCCTATTTGCCCGTGATAACAATGTTTGCTTTTCGTGTTTGGCGAGTATTTGATTTTCAAGGCCGTAGGGACTTGGCTATTCATATGGCTTGGCTTCATGTGCAATACACCGTGCGTAATACGGTGTAATGTTGGCGCAAATATTTGAGCAATTGGCCAACTCTTCAGTGGATGTCCGAATCGTACGATTTTTATTGTTATTGGGTATTAGGCCTTTTAAATATTACATAAGGGCTATTTAACTGTAGGTACTACTGAACCGTCTTCTCGAACACACAAACATTTTCATTTATACTTGCGTGTGTATCTAATTAAATAAATAAATACACTCAAAAGTCACATACATAATCCTGACCCCACACTAAGATCAATAAAGTCTTGTGTCGTGGGTATCAGAAATTACGAGAGACTTTTCGGTCGCACAAACACCCAGACCCGGGACAAATACCTGTGGGACTCACAAATATTTGTCTCGATGCGTGGATCGAACCCGCGGCCTCTCGTTTCACAGCCGGCGTCTAACCAACTGCGCCGCGGAGGCTGTCTGTTCTTATTTATCTATCTTCGTCTATTGTAATCAAAGAGATTGAGATTTTCGGAGATGCAAAAGCTGGTCGTAGGATATTCGAAACCGCTGATCACAACCGTACGACGATGGCCCATCCTTCATCATGACCTACGCACATATATCAGCCTGTGTATCCAACCAAGCCGGCATAAGTATGTCAATACAAAATTTCTCAGAACATAATATTTTCCTGAAAATCGAGAAAATCATGTGAAGAAACTCAGTCTACACACATTGGCAAACATTACGTGTATCCTGAACAGATTCCAACGCTTAAATATAGCTGCCATTATGATAGTGTTGTTAGAAAATATTTTTGTATGTCATAAATTTCATACTGGTCGGGCTATTCACCTTTTTGGCAAGGCCGCAGGAGAGCGGGACGGGTGTATGGGGATGTATAACGGGTAAGAGAGGGATGGAGCATGCGTCGAACGATACGGTTGAGATGGATTATGTCTGGGGATACCAGGTGAAGGAAATCCGGGAGTGTTGTAATTTTTTGTATCATCCCATCCATCCATCCATCAGCCAAAGGACGTCCACTGCTGAACATAGGCCTCTCCAAATGATTTCCACAGTGACCTGTTGGAGGCAGCCTGCATCCAGCGACGTCCCGCGACTTTTACCAGGTCGTCTGACCACCTTGTGGGTGGACGTCCTACACTGCGCTTTCCGCTACGTGGCCTCCATTCCATTTTTTGTATGTTCAAGGGCAATTATTTTTATAATTTAGTATTTATTTATTAGTTTAGAAGATGCAGTTTTTATTGTATAACGGGACAAGTTCAACAATCAGTTAGAAAGCGTTCCGCAGCTTCCACGAGATTTAGATGAGTTTGAGCTGTCAATATCTGCTTTTTATAAGATTTTATGGGCTTCCTAGTCGGACCTCAATGTATTAGTTCAGTACTTTGAACAAGGTGTAGTGAGGCCCACAGCAAGCCCTGGACTTTAAATTACATCTGCTCTTTATAAAGGGGGGGCGGGAGGGGATTTGAGTTAAACTTCAACTAATGATAGGTTAAATATCATCAAACTAGCGTGACGTCATTATGACGAATTTTCCACTATCGTTTTGAACGCTACCAGAACGAATATCATCTACGACCATTATGGATCTGTTGTTAAAAAACTTTTACACAAATCCCTGGCGTTCTCTCACGCTGGCATCCCTGGCATCTCTGGCTACTGGCAGGTGCATGGCCTGTTGCGTTGTCTCACGTGTATGCCAAAATGTTTATTTTTGTGCGCGGCCTATTCTAATGTTGCCGGTAACAGATACAAAACAGAGTCTGAGGCCATTGAGGTGCAGCTCTTGATTTTTATAGCAGTTCATTAATGTGTTAGATTGTTAATGTAGTGGGTGCTCACAGGAAGTTGGTTTTTGTTAGGGTTACAACTTATTTTAATGATGATATAAGTGACTTGTTTTCATTGCTGTTTATGTTTTTATAAGATTTAAAATGAGAGGTGTAACATTTAACAATTTCATTTATTATTTTAAGGCTGCCACTAAATGTATGGAGAGAAAAATTCAATATTTCTTTGTATATTCAAGAAGTAATACATATATTCGACAATATTATTTAGATTTCAAACTTCATTTAAATCAGCTTTCTAAATATACCTCATTAATTGATAGGAAAAAAATTAAAAATATATTTTATTATAACCTTATTCCATCTTAGCTAGGTTTGACACAAAGTCATTAGGAAAGTATTGTATCCCCCCCGTTCGAAGGTCATCGGCCGATCAAACTATATTTCTTATCTTATCGCATAATTGGCGAATCTGTCCGCGATAACATTGCGACAGAGCGCAAATATGCGGCCGGAAGTGTTTCCAGACGGAATATGGCTTGATAATAATTTGGCAACTCCATTGAGGTAAAACTACGCCATCTGTTGACGGAAAGTGGAAACTAATTATTTACAGCTCATTTTTCATTACTTTTTTGTGTTTTGGAATAAATGTACGCACTATTTTCATATTTAGATTTGACTAATTAATAATACACTGTGGTTAATAAATTGTATTATTAGCCCATATCAACTTAATTGACGAATTTGCTAAGAAGAGACAAAGCAACATTTGTATTGAACATTTACTAGTAAAGACATAATTAAACCACTTGATATCCTGTATTTAAAAACCCTTCTCTTTTTCAGGTAAGTTCGTATGCTGATTATTCAAAGTAGTAAGTAATTTTTGTAACTGTTCGTCGGTACGGATATTTTTCGAGTGTTTATTGCTGCCAACATTGCAACACAGAAGCAGACATGCCCAATTACCGTTGTAAATGTCAGATATCACGGCAATATCATTAGGGTGGGTTGCAGAAAATAACTTTAACATTAACTAAGGGCTAATCAGCCGTCAAATCGACGGTTATGCAATTTTCGGGTTGCATAAAATTAACAATTGTTAAAATGACGTCACGTATAACATTAACATTAACCGTTCAATTTCGGGCGGTTATTGTTAAAGTCACGGTTATCTTTCGTTATTTGTGTGTGTTCTCTGTATTGATAATTGTCATTTGTGTATCGATTTGAATTATAACCTGTACTTTAAAACAATTTACAAAAATACGCTGATAAATTCCGACGTAAAATCGCATCGCATCATTTCACTGGTCACTCTTTTAACTTTAACTATAACAATTATGACAATGGTGCAACAAAAGAATTTTCTATCCCGTGGTCATTGTTATTGTCACTGCTAAAGTTTACTTTACCGTTAACAATAACGTCAGATTTTCTGCAACCCACCCTAAGCTTGTACACGTTGACAAGAGCGTAAAAACTTCTCGAGATGATTTATTGAGTTAAATTACTCGTAGTTTAAACTGCCATTCGCTGCACTTTAAATACTTTTAATTAAGAACTTATGTCTCAGGATGGCGACCGCAATGAAATGCTACGCATTACTTAGTAATTCATGGTGTTGTTTGGTTTGCTACTGTCCATGAGCGGTCGTATCGCTTACCATCAAGCGAATGGCATGGCATCGTTTCGCCATTCATCGCAATAGAAAAAAACTTTTCACAAAAAGATCTTTGGTTAAAGTTACCGATGTAGTGTGTTTAATTGTAGATGAAGTGCGTAAAAACTTCTTGAGATGATTTATTGAGTTAAATTAGTTCATATTAGCTGCGGTTTAATTAAGTTAGTTCTAGTTACCGTGGTGTAGTTGATTGAACTAGTTATGGGTTCGATCCCAGCAGCGGTACTATTGTTTTGGATCTGAAAGTAGGGGAGGGAAAGTCTCTCACAGGTTGTAATGTCATGTCTGAATGTACTGTTTAATTTTTGTTCCGTCTAAAGGTAACCCTTAAAAACCTTAACGCGTGATTTCGTATTCTAAATCCTTCTGAAGAATTGTGCGATCAAATGTACAAAGAGTTTCCAACATCTACTGGTTATTTCTAGAGATTAACGCATTCATACAAAAAACTTTTCGGCTTTATTAAATTTGTATAGATCTGAGTCATGGGTGCAAATTCTTCCAAATTCGAGATTGCGTACTAGAAGGACTTATAAGGCGATAGTTTAAACAACAGACATACGTAAATTGATATAATTAGCACATACTTTAGAACCGTTAGTTTGAAAATTCGAATAAAAAAATTCTTACCTCATATTTAAAACTTTCTTTAATTCGAGACCACACATTAAGCCCATTATTTTTAATTTAAGGCCAATGTGGAGCATTATTTTTGAAAGCTACTAGATAATGTGGTTAATGTATGAATGTAAATTATATGCTTGTATATATTCATTGCGTAATAAATGTTAGAGTGACTAATGTTTTCGCTAAAATTCGCAATTTGATAAAATATATTTCAGAATTCTATTTCAGTGCTTGTGAAATATTTTTGTACAACTACACTGGGTGGAACCGCGAAATGTCTCAATTAATACCCACATACCCTCCGTGGTGCGGGTGGTAAGACGCTAGCTGTGAAACGTGAGGCCGCGGGTTCGATCCCCGCGCCAAAACAAATCTTTATGTGATCCAGAAGTAATTATTTCGGGTCTGGATGATTGTGAGACCGAAAAGTCTCTCGTAGTTCCTGATACCCACGACACAAGACTCGATCTTAATGTGGGGACAGGACTATGTGCCTATTGGGTGTATTTATTTATTAAAAATAAAAATATGTTATTGAATCCATAAAATGTCATAATTATATTATTTTGATTCAGTCACTTTTTTCCACTACCACCCGGTTCACAAGGCTGTTTTCGCCAGAGAAGAATGGGCAAGAAACTCTAGCGTTGCCCTTTTCACAACAAGTTTACAATACAGTAATATTATATTTACAATTTAAGCCGAATGGTACCCTTACAGTATTAGAACCGTGTATCTGTTTGTATGTATTGATGTATATATGCAAGCATCTGTTCACACAATATTGATAACCCAGTGGTTCGTCTTGTATAACAATTTTAAAACCACAAGGCTTCTGTATTACTTCGTGTTTATTGTGGTTTTAGTATGACAAACGTCTTAACCTAATAAAGGCTACTAGCTTTTACCCGGGACTTCGCTCACAATTATCTTTAGAAACAAAAATCCCAATTTTTTTCTGGGATAAAGAGCACCCTATTTTAGTCTACGGTCTTTATACTATGTCTATGCAAAAAATCGTGTCAATCCGTTGGTTCGTAAATGAAGGATAAACGAACAAACAAACATTTATAATATAAGTATGCTCTAAGAATACATATATATCATACAATACTAGGATTAAAGACCAGTTATGTAATATTCTTGAATCTGTAAGTCCATAATTTAATTAACATTGTTTAAGTTGTAGAGATTCGCTTTAGCTAGATTTTACTATTCGTATTACACTAATAATTATCTAGCGTTATTGATATCGTAATGCCGGGGCACAGAAAATTGATGATGTAACTGTCAGCAAGATTGTTGAATCGATAATTGTCTTCCTTCCTTTCTCACACCCTATATTGTAACGGTAACCTATATATTTTTGAGTGGTGTGAGTCATTTTTATACTGACACTTCAAATTACTTCACTACATCTTTGGTAAGTGAAGTGTCATTTGAATAGGGAGTATCAAGTGGTGACGTCGATTATCTCTCTCCACTACATATATGTGTGGCCATCTGTTCAGTGGCTTCTCTAAAATTATTAAGTATAGAAAGACGCGAATTCCTGAGCTGGTGGTTAGTTCAGAGATTCTGCAAAACAAAAACCATTCGCTAATTTAATCATTTTATTTTTTAGACTGCCTCGGTGGCGTAGTTGTACTACGGTACGACTACAAAGCTGAGGTCCCGGGTTCGAATCCCGGGTCGGGTAAAGTGATATTGGGTTTTTCTATTCATTATCAGCCCGGAGTCAGGAATTTGTGCCTGATATAGCGATAGGCTCGCCCGCTATCAAATCATGGGACGGAACATACAAGGCGAAATGTGGTTGTACTGGTGGCGCCTCTGCCTACCACTTCTGGGATAAACGCGTGAATTTATGTATGTATGTCTTTATAAAAAATATGTAACACCAAATACGTAAGACTCAAATATAGGCGATCTAGATATCCGAAACCTCCCCTTAACGGATTGTTTGAAAATCTCTTGTGGCAATCTGCCAACACAGTCCAGCCGACAAATAAAACTGTGAAAAAATATATCGACACAGGCCGCGTGTGACGCCGACATATTTTTTGTTCTTCCCTACATATCCGCTGTAATTACGCGACGATTGATAGGAAAAACGACGGTGTGAATGAGGAATGTGGGGTTACGGAAGATTCAAAGCTTAACGTGAATAAGATTGATTTAAGTGCCGACTTAAGTCAAATGCGTGTTGCATCTTTGCTAAAGAAGGGGGCCGACTTTAATATAAATATTATACTTTTAATATTGTATTTTTGATACATGTCTTCATTATTCATTGAGCATCATATCATGCCACTGAATCACGTGGCTCGGCTTTAAAAGATTCGATTAAGTAGAGCATCTCAATAGACCTGACTAAAGGCACTAAAACCCAGTTACGTCAGCTAACCTCGACCATAACTTTAACTTTGAAAATTTGTCGTCTCAAACGTATGGCAATGACATTGTCAAAGTTAAAGTTATGGTCAAAGTTAGTTGACGCAACTGGCTTTTAGTGGCCTTATTCAGGTCTAATCAAAGTTTTTAAAACCGGGACATGTCATTGAAAATTTGGCGTCTCAAACGTATGACAATGACATTGTCAAAGTTAAAGTTATCGTTAAAGTTGATTGATGCAACTGGGCCTGTCCGTATGGGTATACCATGGTGAAGGTTATACAGCTACTTAAAGTAACTGGTTACTGTGAGTGTAGTTAGTTTCGCGCATGCGTCCTTATTAGTAGTTAACAAGTGATAATTCCGCCGCGGCGCCCGCGCCGCACCGCAATTGTGTCACCTAATTGTCCATCGCACTGCGCTGCGTAACAAAACTGCGTGGAGTTGACTTAGCATTTATATAATAAATGAATATAAAACTTTACTGGTGGCAGATCTCTCATATTTGAGAAGCCGCCTGGGTAGGTACCACCGCAATGTCTATTTCTTCAACCAAACAGCAGTTTAAATGCACTGCTGTGGTCCGGTTTGAAGGACATTGTAGCCAGAGTAACTACTGGACATAATGAGACTTAACATTTTATGTCTCAGGATGGCTAGCGCAGTGGAAAGCCAAGCATTGCTTTGTACTTCATAATTAACACACATAGCCTCCTTACCCTATATTACTTTAACTAAAGAACAGACTCAAGAGAATTACCTATAGTTGTGGTCCCATCTTAATTGTATTTTGTGTCGTGGGTATCAGAAACTACAAGACTTTTCGGTCTTTATATGCCTAAACCTGAAACAAATTGTAGTGGATCGTACAAATATTGACTCGGTTGTTAATCGTTTGAGCTTCTTATTCATAACTGACGTTTTAAGTAACTGCTCGACCGAATCTGTCAACATTGGATGTTGCTGTCAAAACAGTAATTTTTTCTATTACACTAATAATGCAAAGGCTATGGTGTATTTTACATCCATTTTATATTATTATTACATTTTATCTATTTTATATTTTATCATATATTTCATACATATTTTACATGTAAGGGCTATGGTTATTTAATACACATCTCGATAGACAATAAAAAAACAATTAAATACTATTAATTTGTGACTCAATCATTATCTTTGTCATACTGAAAATTATTTCCTATAATACTACTATTTCCTATAATATTGTATAATAAAATATTTTGTTGTAGTAACATCGTCTCCACGGCTCCACATTTCCTCTCATTGGTAGTAGCCGCGACGCAATCCTACCGCGCGGCTCGTTTGCGCCGATTACTCTGTTTGCAAACACGAGGAGTTCTCTTCACACCATGCGCGATTTATTACTTCACACTACCAAATAAACTCTTATTATTTAATATACACACATACATACGTAAAATCACGCCTTTCTCGCAGAAGGGGTAGGCAAAGTTACTTCCAGGACACTCACGTTTCGCCTGGTGCGTTCCGTCACGATGTGATAGTGGGCGAGCCTATCGCCAGAACGGACACAGTTTCCTAACTCCGGTATGATAGTAAAGAGAAGAATCCAATATCACTTTGCCAGACCTCACTTTATCTCATATTTGAAAGACCGCCTGGGTAGGTGCCACCGCAATATCTATTTCTCCCGCCAAACAGCAGTGTAAATGCGTTGTTATTTTCCGGTTTGAAGGACTTTGTAGTCAGAGTAACTACTGAACATAATGAGATTTAACATCTTACGTCTCAGGATGGCGAGTGCAGTGGAATGCCGAGAATTGCTTTGAAATTCATGGTGTTTGGTTTTGCTACTGTCCATGAGCGGTCGTATCGCTTGCCATCAGGCGAATGGCATGCACGTCTCGCCATCCATTGCAATAAAAAAAATATAGGTACTTGAATTACTATGACGATTTCAAAGCCTCTGTAAACGATGGTCGTTATCAAGAAATACTTGTTTACATTTTGAACAATTATAAATGATAACCAAACCCAAAACATTCAATTTTATAAACCTTTTTAAAATTCTATTAAATATGAACTCAGATAAAACCTTTATCAAACCTCAAGCCACCCCAAATAGCTTATAGCTCCCCTCAAATTGAAAAGATGCTTATCCGACGGAGCGAAATTGAAAAGATTGTAACTCCGGATTCCAATTTGAAAGTTTATTAAGTGCAAGTTCTCTATAATACCGTTGATAATAGAGAACAACTTCCTTGAGCTGGGTTAATGACTACTAAACACTTGATGGGACGCCTTCCACTTAACCGCTAACTGTATTAATGTAATAATGTTATAATGTCATGGGACTGAACGTACAAGGCGAAAAGTGGGTGTCCTGGTGGCGCCTCTGCCTACCCCTTCTGGGATAAAGGCGTGAGTTTATGTATGTATGTATGTTATATACCGCCTTATTGAGCTAGTGGTTGTATGGGTTGAATAAGAGGTTTTGGGTTTGAGTACCGGTCGAGCAATCCACTTTTAGGTGTTGAGACGCGTGAGTTTATAGGTATGTGTATTTAAAGTGAGTTTTCTTCTAATTTATTATTTGTATATTTCCGGGTTAAATGTGATAAAAAGCGAGTCGATCACCATGCCTGGCACTTATAACAGCTTTAGAAAAACCTTATCATAACTTTAAATTTCAAATCTAAAAATGCAGTGATCCTACCCAGGATTCGAACCTTGGATCACAGCTTATTACTGTCACTAAAAAAAAGATACCACCTTTTGGTTATAGAAAAATCAAATAAAGTCAAAAGCCAGTAACTACATATATTTATTCCAAAAAAAATCTTACAAACCCGCGACCTCGCGTTGGAAAGGGCTTACAACATTGCAGCCACAATGCTTCACAGATCGATCGAGTTACAGAACGCACGGAATAATTAAATTGCATTTTGTTAATAGAATGTATAGTTGTAACAGGATCCGGCGGTTTTGAGTTTATTTGCTAGTGGGTCAGTGCGGTTGCTGGTTCGACGCCCGGTGCGAGGCATAAACGACAGCGAACTTAATAGTTTAATCTGTAATGCGAATTTATTTTTGGAATCTAGAATAATAGCTATATAATAGCTATAGGTACTCGTACAATGGTGATTTAGTAGATATTGTATTCCTTTAACAAATTAATCTTCATTATTGAGATTACTTTTATTTCCAAACACTCCAATGATGCCTGAATAGTATCCAAACAAACCCGAGTCAGATTACTAGCTAAATACCACAATTTATCTGTCACACATCTTTCACTTCACACAAATCGCGACATGTTTGAAAGTAATTTATCAAAACGCAGTAAGTTTATGACTTGCACCACACACACCTGTGGTTAATCCAAGTATAACACACTGTTCGAGACGGCAAAATTAATTGCAAATATGTAAATGACTTTATGACTTATTTGGCCCATAATTAATATTCGTGCGTCATTTATGTTATCTATTTAAACATCTTATGGGGTAGTTGTAGGGTACGCATGATGACTAGTTCAATATAGATTCCTTGCTCTAATCTAAGTATAACACAGTGTTCGAGACGGCACAATTAATTGCAAATATGTAAATGACTTTATGACTTACTTGGCCTATTATTTATATTGGTGAGTCATTTAAGTTCTTCTTAAGCATCTTATCGGGTTGTACGCATTATGATTAGTTCAATATAAATTCCTTGCTCTATGAGAGTATTTTTTATAATGGTTGGGTTATGTGACTGCGTTACACCTGATACCATAGCATAGTACCGTTCAGATAGGATCGTGAACGATGACAGACGAAAGTCTTCAAGTTCAATATTAAACTCAAAAAAAATCAAGTCATTGATCAGGATTGTTTTGAATACACTTCGTATTTAAATATAAATAATATAATAAATACACCCAACAGTCACATACATAGTCCTGACCCCACACTAAGATCGAGTCTTGTGTCGTGGGTATCAGAAACTACGAGACACTTTTCGGTCTCGACTTATATTTAAATACAATTGTGCGTAGTCTCGAAACTAAACTCGAGAATTTTCAGTTCTATAAACTACAAAATGCTTGAACACGGAGATCGAACCCAAGTCTACCGGTTATACAAGGCTTCTCAACTGATATCTAACAGAGATTGTTATTCTATCTATATCAAAGACTTACATCATAAATTACACATAAACATTACTAGTAATATCAATAAAAACCATTAAATCAATTGCCACGGTAGCCCATTTCTGCCACTTTCCTATTTAGGACAAACACTTTCGCCCGCGCACAAATCACACTCAATGTTACCAATTATTAGCGAAATTGTCCTCTCGTTTTCAATAAATACAAATGTCATCTCAATCAGTATTGCAATATATTTGGGATCTGTAATAGTATGAATGATCAGATTATTAAATATTGACAAAATGTAATTATTTCGTGGAACCTATAAATTGTTATAGGTTGACTATACTTATTGTATTTCTTTAATTAATTAAACGGTATTATTATATACCTATAAACACCCAGACACCCACATTTCGCCTTATGTATTCCGTCTACTAGTAATTAAAGCGCTTAATAGTTTAATCTAGATATTTAGGCATGACAGGATGGACAGGATAAGACCCACGTCTAATCTATTTAGTTTAAGTTTATAAATAAATTCCTCCATTTTTTTTTTCAATTTCTTATAAAGTTAATTCATGTCATGACTGCCTCGGTGGCGTACTTGTACTATGGTACGACTATAAAGCTGAGGTCTCGGGCTCGAATCCCTGGTCGGGCAAAGTGATATTGGGTTTTTCTATTCATTATCAGCCCGGAGTCAGGAATTTGTGCCCGATATGGCGATAGGCTCGCCCCCTATCACATCGTGGGACAGAACGTACAAGGCGAAATGTAGGTGTCCTGATGGCGCCTCTACCTACCCCTTCTGGGATAAAGGGACGTGAGTTTATGTATGTATGTTAAATCATGTTCAAGTATAAAAACAAGAAGGATAAAACCATGCGTGAACAAGTAGCATAACAAGCGACGCGGTGCGTCGCAAATCGCCTAATAGAACCATTGTGTGTGCGCCTTGTGTATGTCTGTGTGTGTGGGATGTTACGATAATTTCCTTGATACCTACATACTACCCAGTAGTGTAGCACCGTTTCTAATATAAGGGCAATAATATGCAAAGAAATAGATGATAGTAATATCGATTAATGATATTAATCCACATTTGACATCGAATGGATTGTAGACTACCTTCTGCCCGCAAACTTCGTCTGCGTGATTAACTTTATTTGGAATTTTCCATCACATCCCGTCCCGTCCCGTTATATCCCGCCGGCCCCGTCTCTTTCTCACTCAAAACAAGTAATCCAGTCCCATCTCATCCCTTTGAGTATCACAAAGTAACAAATATATCGGAATTCCTTCCTCATCCCTTGGGAACACAACATTTTTCGGGATAAAAAGTAGCCTAAGTGTTAATCCAGGTTGTCATACGAAATTTCATCGAAATCCGTTTCGCCGTTTCTGAGTTCATCAGCGCACAACCGCACTGACAGACAGACAAAAATTCTAAACATCATTGTTTTGGGTTCTATTACGTTAATACCCCAATATTAGTTTTTCTCATTTATCTTCCATGTACAGACATCGATCGGTTACAAATTTATTATATATTATGTATAGATATAGATCTAAAAAGTGTATTGCAATCCAAAGACACATTGCTCGATCAGTGCAGAAATTCAAAATCCAATATTTAATTTACACAACAGTTCAAATAACTAACCAATACCAAAATTATACCAAAAATTTACGGCTATTGGCCGAGATTAATAAACGATCTTCATGGCTATCTCAAGATCGATCGTGAAAATAGACCAATGGGCTCAAGGTATTGTCGACACGCTCACATTTGATGTTTTTCTGATTGGTCTATTTTCCTGAACGATCCTTAGATAGGGATTGGGATCGCTTATTAATTTTGTCCGTATATAAAGATACGGCTAATACCGATCCTGGATCCCAGAAGCGACTGTCATAAAGGTAGCTCCAATTGCGGGAAATGTAGGCCGACATACAATCTACAATTTATTGCACCGCTCGGAAAGGAAGAGCATTACGACATTATTTGTACCAGGAACTAGTTGCTGAAATATCCTGACATCGTTTTTCGTGGTATTTGCAACTTTTTTTTTATTGCGTTGAATGGCGAGACGAGCATCTCATTCGCCTGATGGTAAGCGATACGACCGATCATGGACCGTAGAAAACCAAACACCATGAATTGCAATGTTTGGCATTCCACTGCGCACGCCATCCTGAGACATAATGCTAAGTCTCAATATGTCCAGTAGTTACTCTGGCTACAATGTTCTTCAAACCGGAACATAACAGTACCTACATTTACACTGATGTTTAGCGGTAGAAATAGACATTACGATGGTGCCAATCCAGGCGGCCTCTCACAGTTATGAGAGACCTACCACCAGTGATGTAATACTTATAATATGAAATGAATAATACTGGCGTTAAAAATAGCGTCAGAATCACTGATCTTTTCAACGTAATATGACCGTTATGAACTTATTAGGTAGAAAAGTATACTTTAAAGAACTATAGAACCATAAAAACAGGCTGATCTAGTGGAAAGCGTACCATAGCTATTAAAAAAGGTGTTGCAATAGTTATTTAGTTTTGTAAAGATAAAAAAAATCACAACTTTGTACAGTTTTTTACATGCAACCAAAAATAATATGTTCAGCACAACAATTAAAATATTTTTTTTTCTGTGTTTTACACCCAGTTTTTAATTGTACTTCGGTGTTAAAAAGGTTTGCAGCTCCACGCCTAGATGTCAAAAGAAATACTTGGTGAGCCAATTGTAATGGTTTTCGCGTTTATGGTAGAAATTAATTATAGTAACGTCCGTGTCGTGCCATACAGAGATATCATAACGCAATTACAGTGACTAGGATACCTAGACACCCTAGGGAGTGTCTAGAATCTAGACTGTAATTAATCTGGAACTTAACACACCCATTTAGTAACGAGATATTTATTACGCAATAGATTTCGATTTCACTTCATAATGTAAGATTTAATATTATTGAATATATTATTTATTTATAAGACCAAAATTTAAATGCACAAAGTCTATAAAGCCAGTTTTCACTGCTACGTCATACATTTTATTATTTATATTGTCATCCATCAACACATTTTTTATTTTCAATTAATAGTTTCGCAAGGTGATTGAATCGCACCTGATGGTAAATGTTAAATGCATTGCCGCCAGCACCTACCGACAGGCGACAGACGATAATCTCTCTACACGACACATATGTACCGGCCTGTTTTATTATTTCTTCACGTCCTTCATAAGGCATAAATCCATATTTGTAATTTACTTAATACGAATACTTACGAGTATCTACTCTTTTCATACGTTGCCTCACAATAAGATTTCCCCAAATATCGTGGATGGGTACTACACGAAGAAAAATGCACAAAAGTCCAGCCAAATTTAGCCCACAAATTTTTATCGGGATCACACCCGCAAATTACGAAACAAAAACCCAACTTGTCACCCACCGCACCAATCGTGGAATTAATTAACAAATCCTAAAAAATACATAATATGTCTGCACACAAAAAGTTTCACAACAGACAAGAGACATTTCAAAAGGCAATAATTAAAATGGTGTCGTTTCGAAATCCCACAGTGATTACGTTGTATATTTTAAAGAGTAATCCCACATAATCCCGACATTAATATCGGCGCAGATACACGGGGCCGGCAAAAAGTTTACACACAGTTGCTTTGCGACAGTATTGCACATCTATCCATCCATATCAGCCCATATACGTCCCACTGCAGGGCACGGGCCTACTCTACAATCGAGGGAATCGATTGAAAGTGGTTAGGCCATATTGTCCACCACGCTGGCCTAGAGCCTGGTGTAGTGCACATGCAATTATGAAATTAATACTAATCAATGGTTTATTTAGCGAAGGGATTTTAATCGGTGTGGTATTATAAATTTGAAAAGTCATGAGAGTATTAAAAATTGGTATACCTATAACCGTTCAGTAAACATATAATGCATATTGTAATGTTACAAATTTTGAAACGTGTACTCGACTCGTACTTGAATACAGGACTTCACAAAAAAATAAAACACATTCCACTACTAGACTTAAGACAAATGACAGTTAAACATTTTTTTATTTACAAACAAAAGTGCAGGGTTTAACTTTGATAAATAAATTTACATAAAAAAGATGTCTGCTATTACTGAACTTTTTTGGTATAAATATAAATAAATGCGAAACGTATAATACTGATTCTCAAAAAAAACTTCTATCGTAAAGTGGTGTATTCACCTGCCAGTAACTAACACAATTCTTAACCGTTACAAGCTTATACAGAATTAACTTACTACACCCACTGCACTGTGTCGTTAATCTGTCCGGATTGAAACGTTCCGCTTTGATTTGTCGCCGCGGAGATCTCCGTCAGATGTTATGATAACTTGCGCTTTTTTGCTCGACACGAGGCCCAAGTTGAGAACGAACAGCGTTGCAATTCTATTCCTTCAGTTTACGTAAAATGATATTATGTTGAGAAATTATATTGATGTTTGAGAATGTAGCTATAAAATTACCTGAATCCAAATAAAAATAGGAAATATCATTTAATTTAAAACATCGTCCACCATCAATTTAGTAATTAATATAATGAGAATCCTGATCACTTTAGTACAATACATGTATCAAAATTGCGTAATACAGACTCTAATTTATACGAGTGAAGAATACAACATTTTATAGACAGATTTAAAGCCTATTTTAGTTATCGAATGTTTTGTCTTTTTCTCAAACTGAATTCTAAAGTTATTCGAAAGGGACAAAACATTCGATAAAAAAATAGGTTTTAAATCTGTCTATGAATAAGGCCGTAATAGTTTCACAATCCACGCTTGATACTGTGGAATCTAGTGTTTTTTCTGATTATTTTATAAGGTTTTATATTCTTGTTTAATTTTATTAGTATCTAAATCCTATATTATCGTGTAACTTAGGCTCAGAGCTTACGTGAGCGTGGCGGACGGCGGTTGATACGCTAATAAGGTTTCGTTTTTAGATCGCTAATTGTGTATTGAAAAAGTGCACTTTGTTAAGGCTCAGATAGCTCGGAAACTTTTAAATTATTGTTAAGATTGTTGAACTGTACCTAATGATGATTTGCAAATAATTTTGTTTCTTTTGTAGCGTTTCATATTACATAAATATTACTGGAATCCCTCTGGCAAGTAATACACCCGATTACATTTTAAAACGAAGTGTGTTTTGTTTAGACGTTTCTTGATTAACATGGTAAAAAAGAATCAGCAGCAATCACCAATATGAGCTTTGCTAGTTTAACCTCTCCGACGAGAAACCCTCATTTTTTTTGGCTCAGCTGCATTGCTGTTATTTAGTCCAAATCGATACCATTTCAATATATTAAGTCATCAATTATATTTCCTTGGAAACCCACGGGGTGAACAATTATCCTTATGATTCATATGGACTTACAACTTACAAGTAAGTTCCCCGTGAGTCATAAATAAAATTTAAAACATTGCTATACTGGCTCGGGTTCAAGAATAATTATTTACTAATAGAACAAATATTCTGTAACGAGGGAAACAAAACACAAGCGACTGGCATTACAAATGGTCTTGGCAACAATACGCTTAGATCATCATAAATTGACATTTGAATGAGATTACCTCTTGCAGTGACCATTCTAAGGGATTTTAGCGAGCGACGAAGTGCACTTATGAACTGAAAATAGTAAGAAATACTGCTCATATCTTATAAAATTTATTAATGACTTAAGTTGTATTTATTGGTATATTATATTGTAAATTACTATAACGCTGGCTTAGCAATACTATATTTTCTTCCCCTTCTAATATTTTAGACAAAAAACCTTGCATTTCATTGTGTTAGTACACAGATGACTGTAATCTCTTACAATTATATGGGGCTTTACACCGTTGCTAGTCCAAAGACCAAATATGTAAATAGCTTCAACATTGGTTTGATTTTGATCGAAATAAAACGTACGAAACAAAAAGTCTATTTGGTTTTGTACATTCATTCACGAAACAAAATACGTGTGAATCGCACAAATATTCGTTTCGGTCGGGGATCGAACCTGCGGCCTTTCGTCTCATACCCTGCGTCTGACCAACTGCGCCACGGAGACTGTCGAAGTTACTATTTCCATGCCAGATACAAATTTCTATTTCAAGAAATCATAATGCAAAAATTTTCTGTTTTAATGATTCCGCCGCCTTAACCCTATTACGCACACATACAAGCACGCAAGCGGCTTGCACTGTAAAAATTCTTATTACTTTGACACAAGCAATTAACCGGATGATTAGTTCGTCAAGATTAATTTACGAGTATACATAGAAAGGAAATTGTTTTGTAATAATGCCTCCGTGGCGCAGTTGGTTAGACGCCGCCTGTGAAACGAGAGGCCGCGGGTTCGATCCCCGCACCGAAACAAATATTTGTGTGATCCACAGGTATTTGTTTCGGGTCTGGGTGTGTGTGAGACCGAAAAGTCTCTCGTAGTTCCTGATACCCACGACACAAGACTCGATCTTAGTGTGGGGTCAGGACTATGTATGTGACTGTTGGGTGTATTTATTTATTTTATTTATTTATTTATTTATAATATTTTACATATGTACATACATAAACTCACGCCTTTATCCACGAAGGAGTAGGCAGAGGCGCCACCAGGACACCCACATTTCGCCTTGTATGTTCCGTCCCATGATGTGATAGGGGTGATCCTATCGCCATTTCAGGCACAAATTCCAGTTTCCGGGCTGATAATAAATAGAAAAATCCAATATCACTTTGCCCAAGCCGGGACTCGAACCCGAGATCTCAGCTTTGCAACCGTACCGTAATACAACTACGCCACCGAGGCAGTCAATAATATTTTAGTGGAGGATAAATATTAACAGTTCTATCACTTTGCTGACCGTAAAGATAAATCGTAACTTATGGCTTATAAGAAGAAATTCTGCGGGAATTGTAATGGTAGAAAAGATAGGAAGAAAAATAAGGTAATGTCTTTATAATAATATTAAATTACAATTCTTTTTGTGCTTTTATTGCTGGAATGAGTGTTGCAATAAAAATGCAGTGTTCCTTAGGTAGATTTTTAGACTAGATAGGGAATCTAATTTCTTAGATAAACTTAAACAGATTTTCTACACAAGTGTTTTGAATATGGAAATTTACTATTAAATTCGATTCACTTTTAGATTATAGTATTTTTGTAGAAAAGTAATATAACAAACAATTACACCCATTTTTAACTTAGATTAAAATGGTGTATCATAATACTATACTACATTATTAGGGATAATTTTTGTAGAAAAAGGTCCAAGTACCAAATTACTTCTCCCAGTGCTGGGATCGAACCCAAGGCCCCTCATTCAAAACCATCCTCAATAATTACTCCACAGACTGAGCATAAAGCGAAACTACATAACTAAATACCAATATAAATTCAAGTTCACCACTCAGACAAGGAACCTGGGACGCCGCGTTAATTGAGACACTTGATTGGCATTCAGCCGATGGACAGATAGGGTATTCAAATTAAAACAAGCTCGCGATTACGATCTCGTACTATTTACTCTGATTTCACTGATTATACTTTATACTAGGAATTTAGTTCATGGCCTCGTAAAGGCGCTTGTTTTTGTATAAAATAGTAATAAACAGTTTTAAAATCTATTTTAGTTGTAGCTTTGTCTTTTTCGAACGACTTTTGAATTCAGTTTGAGCGAAGAAGACAAAACATTCTATAGCTAAAATAGTGCGGATTGGTATTTACTTTAATATACTGAATTAACTTTAGATTACTAAGGACAATTTAACAGCATTCTGTAACACAAAACAGTAGATATTTTTAACCTCTGTAACATGAACTCAAACACTTCTGGATGAAAACAATGTTTTTAAAATGTCGTCGCGACAGGACATTTAGTCAAACAAAGCTTCATTCCCAAATTGTTACAGAAGTGGTTCATTAATGTGGTGTTAGATGACACTCAATGGGCGGTCCATATGGAGTAAATTCACGAAAACTATCTCTTTGATACTCATTTAGGATGTAAAAGAAACTCGGAGTCAGCCGGATAGTGAACACCGTGTAGGAAAGTGGATAGTGATTGAATCCATCCAAAGGTTGCCTGGAATAGATCGCAGTTAGATAAGGCCGCCAATTGTAACCATGACTTTTGCTTTAAGTGATTTACTGTTACTGTGTTATTTTCTTTTATTGTGGTGTACAATAATGTGTGTAAATAAATAAATAATCCCTCATAGAGACTAAAGCGATATGGCGATAGGCTCGCTAACCTATCACATGGGACGGAACATACAAGGCGAAATGTGGGTGTCCTGGTGGCGCCTCTGCCTTCCTGGGATAAAGGCGTGAGTTTATGTATGTATGTATGAGACTAAAGCGCCATTTACACGGGAAGTTTCTCGCGGCGAATATCGTATGAGATTATCGCATGACATAACCGCCATTATATATTATTGTGTTCTGACAATGTTTACACGATGCAACTTTTTTTATCATTATGATAATCGTATCTTCGAAGCCAGAAACTCACAGTAAATGGGGTTTTAGTTAAATGTATCGCTTTTCGGGTTAATGTGTTATGTGGGTTTGATCAAACATAATGGTGTCGGTTTGTTAGTAAAAAAATATGAGGTAAATTACATTTTTAAAATAAAATATCTAATAATACATGTAAGTTTTAACACATTTTTGGTTACAACCTAATCTATTTTGAAAATTGCATGTTACTTTTCGTTTTCAATCACGCGTTGTTAGTTATAATATCTTATTCAGGTTTTAAACTTGCTATACCTATGCTTTCTTATATCTACTAACAATTCATAGTATCTAGCTTAAATATCAAGGAAACTGAAATAGGCCCGAAGTATCCTGAAATGTCGAGAATGCCACAACTCATTGATGAAGAGGCGATCTCAGCTATAATACTGACGTCATTATTATGTACACATATATCGTATCTAGGACTTCAACCACTCAATACAGTTGGCAACACGAGTAACCATTTAGAAAACAACCTGAAATAGATGACATAAATGTTCGTTGCTCACGAGCCGCTATTGTTTCATTCCAATGTTTATTCCACATAACATAATATTGCTAATTCGTTCCACTCACTTACGTAAACGATTTTATACAGATATAAACATTTTACAATATACTCTCGGATAGCGACCATTGTGGCCATTCTATATATTGTTGGGAAACCCAGTATAGTAACCCATTCAAATGTCGCATTTAGGGTTCAGTGTAGCCGGTTTCGCCTAGACCGGCGAGTGATGGTTATTTATATGAATATCCCATTTTATGTGCGTGGTGGCTTGTTCGTAAACAGACCAGATGCGACTGCCAACATGTTCACGGTGGTCGCGGGTTCAAATCCCAGGGCACACCTCTGATTTTTCGGAGTCATGTGTGTAATGACTAATGGTAAACACATAAGTATTAATATTTGCATATAAAGAAACATGTAATAAATAACAGCCTTTTACGGATGTAAGTAATTACAGCGACTATGCTGTCATAACTGAGCAATTAGAGTCAATAATAGTAGAATGAACAAACATGGCGCCGGGTGATTGATCATATGTTAAGTGCGAATGAATGTTATTCTCAAACGCTTCCGCTATATCATAGCTTAATTACTGTCGCACCTTGGATGTGAGATAGTGATGAACAGTATGGCAGGTGTATAGAGGTAGTATCGAGCAAATCGTAAGTCAGCTATAAGACTGCGATTCCATTGAAGCGAAGAGCGAAATAGAAATTGCCCAATCACATGAATTTGTCTCAACTACGATGACATAAAAATGTCAGGTCTGCGCAGATCGTTCCCTCTTCCTATCTCCAAAGAAAACCTGTTATGTGCTCCACGAATACTTGCACAAGAGGGTCGGCAGAGATTGAATGCATAAAGCAGCAGACCGGGTTCTGTGGCGTACCTTAGGAGAGGCCTATGTCCAGCAGTGGACTGCAACTGGCTGATGCTGATGATAATACTCATCGTATTTCCTTCTAAAAAGGGTTTTTGAAAAGCTTATTATTAATTAAATATATGGGTCACTAAAATACCACCTTAGTAATTATTGCCTATGGTGTAACTAAATAGCATTTTACCGTCCTGCCAAAACCAGTCAAATTTTTCAATTGGAAAATCGGCTATCGGCTACGAAGAACATAAGTAAATGCATTTTTCTCGCTTCTTAAGACAATGTATAATACATATCAGATAAAAAAATGCCTACCAATAAACAAGTTACCATACTGTTCATTGCGTACGTAGCGTGTCAATGCAAATTTAACACATTTGCATCAATGAATTGGCGCCAAAGGGCTCAACTATCGTAAATTACAACGGACAGTAGTTTGTTATGAATTGCAAACGACAGTCTATCGATTTGCGCATTACTTGTTTACAATAAGATTTATATCGAACTTGCATGCGACTATTGGATAAATGTAATATTTAACTTTGACCCTTTAAAGGCAAAATTACTCGTATCTATAGGAACAGGTTTTTTTTATTGGCACTACAAATTCATACAATGTATGGTTAGTGCGGTGGACTATAGAGAATCCGTCAATGCCAGATGGTTAGTTCTTGCTAGTCGAGACAATTTTGTCGGCTTACTTACTAATCTGAAAGCTTATTTGGAGGTGTTTTTTTAATGCAATAAATGGCGAGACGAGCATGCCATTCGCCTGATGGTAACCGATACGACCTCTCATGGACAGTAGCAAAACCAAACAACCGCACTAATTACAAAGAAATGCTTGGCATTCCACTGCGCTCGCCATCCTGAGACGTAAGATGTTAAGTCTCATTATGTCCAGTAGTTACTCTGGCTGCAATGTCCTTCAAACCGGAACACAGCAGTGCGTTTACACTTCTGTTTGGTGGGAGGAATAGACATTGCGGTGGTACCTACCCAGGCGGCCACTTAAATATGAGAGACCTACCACCGGTCGTGGGCGTCCACGACAAATACGAGGCCATGTGCTTTGTCCCCCATATCGGAATCATTACCGATGATTTTTTAAATCACCTATTAAGTACATCCGTTTCGTGAGTCAAAAACGTATTGCTCATATAAAATTTGTAGACAGGAGCCAGACAGTGGAACAAAAACAGAACACCATTTAAACGCCTGTTTTATATCCAAAAAATATGATTAATGGTCATCATAGCTTGGAAGAATTTATCATTCATCGCAATTACACGGCTTGTCATAGCACTTGCAACGTAAAACGATTAGATAATAGCTTTTGTTTTCTATGCAAAAAGTGCGGTAGTGAGGCAGTATGGTTCATGATTACTTAATGTGTTTTACGATCATTGATCAATCAAATGAGGCAATGAATAAAGTTAATTAGGTATTACCTTAGTATTATTACAAAATCATTTTGAAAATCCTTGGAAGATGCCCATGTTGGTATGGTTGAAGAAGTTAGTGAAAATATGCAGTTTAAAAAAGACGTTAATAACTTCTTGATTACTTCTAAACCTTGTAAACAAATGAATAAATCAACTAAATAGAAAACAAAGCTATTCTGTATCAATAAGACAATAACCAGATGAAATCTCCGAATCTATTGTGCGTTATCAGTTAACAGACAGACAGGTAGGCTGTTAATATATCATTATGACACAACTGGAGCGCTGATTTACATACAGGTTTAGGTAATGTTCCATTTCAATACATATTTATAGATAATAATGCTCTTTCTCATACTCAATGTAATTGGTTGGATAGCTAAACTTTTTTATTGCGGTTAATGGCAAGACGAGAATGCCATTCGCCTGATGGTAAGCGATACGACCGCTCATGGACAGTAGCGTAACCAAACACCCTAAATTACAAAGCAATGCTTGGTATTCCACTGCGCTCGTCATCCTGAGACATAAGATGTTAAGTCTCATTATTTCCAGTAGTTACTCTGGCTACAATGAAATCTACCAGCCTTTTTCTTCTTCACCCATGGAAATACATTATTTAATGCCACTACCAGTCATATGAAAGTACGAATTATTTACACACCTTTCATTTTGGACCGTCAGCTATCAAACCCGCAAACAGCCCATAAGAAGTAACATCTCACTCATCTCAACACGTCATAAACTCTCTCCCAAACCCTTGCCATAAAAAGAGATTTTAATTGTGTAATCATCCACATTTAACCCGTTACACAAAAATGGCGACGGTCAAAGAGACCGCGTCGATTTTTGACCCTGCCAATGCAAAAACACTGAGCCTCTCAATCAAGTGTTAAATTGTGGCCAGGCGACGGGCGGGCTTCCGCGAACCATTCCGTTAACCCTTTGTAGATTTATCAATTTCAATTAATTTCATCTGGGAAATGCGTTTTATGAAATTACTTTTAACACTTCGTCGCAAGATTTTGATGAAGTTTTTATCGATGAAGGGTTATGCATATAAATTGTGTAATTGTTCAACAATGTATGCTGAGTTTTTATGGTGTTTTAATATGTGATAACGAATTTACATGAACGAATTTATGATGGGCCAAGAAGCAAAAAAAGTTTGTTAAGACCATATTACAATACTATTTGCCGTGTGTATAATGTCTGCATTAATAAGACATTGTCGTAAATTCATCCATCTAATTTCCATTCAATTGTTGAACTGTTTTTTTTTGTCCTAACATGAGTTTCACCAACTACTTTCAATTTAATATTTCTCAAAGCACCTCTCATGCCAAATTTGTCTTCACTCAGAAAAACACGTGATTTCTCATTCGCACCCTTCATCTCGATGTTTACATTCACAAAACAGATTACTGCAATAAGTTATTCCTTTAATTCTTACAACAAGGTTAACAAATGAAGTACTCAAAAAACGGCATTAATCAGGCTCGTAAACGGATTTAATGAAGCTCCTACGTCACATTGGAGAGTTGCCAATATCATACTGGTGGTTGCAATTTCTTAGGCAATTTTAGAGTAAACACGACATTTTGGTAGACAAAATAAATTGAAAAGTGGAACCGTAATTAGGTTGCTCTATTAATTAACATCCACATAGGTGTTTTCCATAACTTCACGTTTTGCTCTGATGTTCATGTCGTGAACTATAGATAATAAATATACAATTTTAGTTTGATCGTTCCATCACTTGTCATTACATTTAAGAATTTATGTTTCTGACTCAAGACCAGGTAGCCTAAAATTATTAATTCCGAAAATTCGGTTAAAATTTATCATCAGATCTAAATTCTGATCTCCAAACAGTTCATATACAATGCCATGATATCAAGAAGGTAGCAATTCCTAGATTTAATTAAAACATAAGCACTGAATTAATCTAAGTAAACAATGTTACCGAATAAAGTTTAATTAAGCCTCTTGTTCGTTGCTGCGTCCTCAAAACAGATTGTTAATAATGTTTTGCTAAATGAAACGACGCGCGTTTGTTTTGATTGAGGTAAGTAGCGAGCTAATTGAGATTGTGCGTGTTACAGCGGTTTTTAATTTTATTATGACCTTAATTTGTTCCCCAGCAGGCAAAATAATGTAAGATATTTTTAAAACTTATTGTAAATATCCCAATGGAGAGAATGAAATAATTATGCTTAATGCTACATAATATCATATTGCGAAACCAAATGAGATAAATACGCTGGTTCCAGAAATTTCTTTAATTTTATTTAACGAAGTTATTCAATAGACCTGTTATACCGGGTATATCAAGACTGCGACTGAAAACGAAGCCAGGTGGTAGTTTTAGCGGTTACAAGCACAATGCAACTAAAAATTTCGCCATAACAGAGAAGGATATTTGTTTAGATTTTTTTTAAATCATCATGTTTGGGTGGTGGATACCTAGTTTTTGCAAAAATAGTAATTTAAACCCTTAAGTAACATTGCGTGTTTAAAAATAAAGAGGTATACATCATTATTTTAGGAAAACTATGTATATATCATCCAAATACGAGGTTAAGTAAAATATTTAAAAAAAAAATTGACAATTTTTTTTTGCGAAACGTTTATTTGCGTTGTGTCTGTAGTCACTAATACTACCACCTGGCTTCTTTTTCGGTCGCAGTCTTGATATACCCTGTATAGTTTACATCTCCGACTATTTTTACTTACTTATTCACTACTATGCACCCTTACTCACTCATTATTTCGACATCAAAAACCTTTTCAATTAAAGTCTCTACGGGATTTTTATCAACATCTACAAACGTAATATCTCCATGGACATTTATTACTTCAATATCCAAAACCATATCACCTTCAATGGGCTCTGTATCAACGCCTAAAAACTCCTCGTTTCCGCAGTACTTTTTACCATTCAAAATTGAACCCAAAACTTGCGATTTTAATGGCCTCGCAGGCGACACATCACATTAATGTACGTTTCGCGTGGCCATTCGCGGAAGTCGGTCGGACAAATGCGTTGCGCCACGCCTCATGGCGCGAAACATTCAAAGGTGATATTTTCAGAGAACTCAGAACTCTTAGGCACACTGAGATTGACTGTAATTGTCGAGTGTTACGGTTGCGTGCCTTTGTTATTGGACACTACTGTTTAAATCTATGTTAGGTGGCTTTTTAGCTGTAAATCTAAGAATGAGCTGGTTGTAAAGATTTTGTAAAGCGGTGATTATCGAAGTAGGTCTAATGGATTGACGGTCACTGTCGCAGATGGTAAGACGCTGGCTGTGAAACAGGCTGACGTACAACTCCTGCAAATGTATTGATCCACAAGTATAATGTGTTTCGGGCCTGAGTATGAGACCGAAAAGTCTCTCGCATTTTCTGGAACTATGTTACACACACAACAATTATTTGATTTTAAAGTGGACTCTCAGGGCTGTGCCTGTTAAGTGTATTCTTTATTATTATGTAACTATGGAAAAGAAATTGGAATTGATCTCAACCCAAAAAGAAATATCAGATGATTATTTAAACCTAAAAGAGCGCGAATATCCTACCAGAACTAAATCGATCTCAACAGGCCGATATACAAACAGACAATGTATAGTTCAATTTATCACGATCTCCCGGTGTTGGATTATTATTAGTTATTTAATTAACCGTTCAGAGAGCATTTATCTGGGCCGCGCAGTAATATGAACAAATTGCAACGATATCTCTCGCTAAACGCATTACTAAATGCTAAAAAATGCTAAATAAGATATTAGATATGGTATAGAACTTAGTAGTGAAAGTGATCCGTAAAATCCTGGCATAGATGGAAAACTATGCCAGGATTTTACCGTTATTTTCTCGAATTGGAAAATTCTGGCAATTTGCTTTGTGCGAGATTTATGGTGTTTATCATATAAGTTGGCGGAATTGAATTTGGACAACTGTAATTGACATGTCTATAAGGGATACGTGTGCCATTTACCACAACTTAGAATAAGTTTGGCAAAATGTTGGTGGTACAATTTTGCTTAGCCCTTATTCTACTCAATAATGGCATCAACTTTATTTATATAAGATTATATGATGCAGTAGTAAAAAATTACGCTATCCCTTTTAACGCACTTTTGCTATAAGATTCTATCCCTAACTGTAACTTCAAACTTGATTCATACGATTCATAGCCTCAGAACCAGGCAAATATAAACTGCGACCTAATTCACAAAATCAGGTTTAAATCTTCACCATTTCCGCTCAATACATACACACATACATCAACTCACGCCTTTTTCCCAGAAGGGGTAGACAGAGGTGCAACCAGCACATTGTTCCACATTGTATTTTCCGTCCCACGATGTAATATGGGGCGAGCCTATCGCCATATCAGCACAAATTCATGACTCCGGACTGATAATGAATAGAAAAATCCAATATCACTTTGCCCTGGACTCGAACCCAAGACGTCAGCTTTGCAATCATACCATACTATAAATGCTCCACTAAGACAGTCAATCTGTCGATAAATTTGACATGACGCCTATACGCAAAGCGTAGGCACTACCTCCGATATTAAAGATTTACTCTGAACTGCACAAAGGAGACAATGCTCCCATAAAAGTAATAACACCATATCCTTCCAACGGTAGTGAACACCAACGCCGCGAAATACGGCTTTTGATGGAATAATATTAGTAGTGCAATGTGATATGTAAAGTCCGCCTACCCGCACTAGGCCAGCGTGGTAGACTATGTGGCCTAACCCCTCTCAATCGTATTCTCGATTGTAGAGGAGGTTCGTGCCCTGCAGTGGGACCTATATGGGCTGATACAGGACAGTACCGTAAAGCTATATTTAGTATTAGAATGTTAGTTTATTCCTCCAAGGATTCGAACAGAGATCTGTTACCTCACCTCAACCATCACCTCATAGAAATTCATACAAATCGCTAGCGAGCGTATTCAAATTCTGGTAACCTTCAATAGGTACGCCACCCCCTTGTGGTTTACTTGGGTTTTCCACCTACATTATGGTTGGTATCCAGAAGAATATCAGCCCATAGAAATTCATACAAATATGGTATGCAGGTTTCCTCACAATGTTTTCTTTACCGTTGTAGTATGTAACTCGTGAATTCATATCAATCTTCGATCAACAATAACTATCTACACACGTGACTCCGAAAAGTCAGAAGCGTGCCCTGGGATTTGAACCCGCGGCCACCGTGAACATATTGGCGGCCGCGTCTGATATATCAGGCCACCACGCACTTTTAACCTTTAATGTCCTAACCCAGTCAAAAACCGCTTATCATGCCATAATCCTATAAAATAAACCGCTTCCTCGTTTACCGCTTTAGTTAAAAGTTTGAGAAGCACAGTTAACAAAACACCGTTTAATTTAACTGTGTTAATAAACATCTACAACAAAGCGTTATTTACTACATTGGTAATATTGTAAAGCAATTTAGCGGTCCGGCGTCTCGGACTATGGAATTAGATTTCATCTCGTCTGATTTATTTGCGCAATGTTGAACTTGGGAAAGTCATTGTTGTATTCAGTTTTGTGGCCATGGGACCATTATATTTGATATGGATATGTAAATAAATAAATATTTTTATTGCGAATGGAATTAAGGGTACTAATTTTTTTTTATTTGCTAACTATGTAATAAATTACAAAGTATAGTTGACAGACAATTCAGTCCCATAAGAGCAATTTTTATTTACGGAAACACCGAATCCTACAAACCAGGTGGTCGTCCGATTTGGGGATCAAACTATATATTATCCTCAGCACATATAAACCCGGAATAAATCTTAGAAATTATGTATATGACATAATAATCAATGTACAATACATTTGATTGACGCCACTCCATCCGTCTACGTAACTCCCCAATTACATAACTCAAAAGCCACCACAAAGCATTTACCCAAAGATATTAGACACAAACATTTCCTGCAACATATCAATTAATCCAACATTTCCATTGCAATCCAACAGATCTAATTAAAACCAATGTTTCATTATGTAAATATGTCATTAACATTTCAAACTGTTGTTCGTATCACTGATCTAGACTGAGCGAACACCCGGCCTAGGTTGTACGCTATCCCTTGATTTCTAGATTGCACTAGTCTACCTGTTTACCATTTAAATGGACTAATCTGTGGGCTTTTATTGATTTTAGGAGCTGTTTATACGTTTACTGGCATTAAAAAGACTGAGGTTTTACTTATTTAGATACATTGAATTATGATAATGTAATATGGTATTTCCTATTATACGCTTAATTCTCTTTTATTTAAAATACAAAAATATAAAATACACAATTAGTTTAATGAATAATGAAATGATTGATGAAATGATTACGTCATCGCGTGATTCTTAATTCAATTTTAAATTTAGAATGTCGGTACTTTTTACGCTTCAATGACCGCAACAAATAAAATAGATGCGATAATGTGTTCAATTAAGTAATGTAATTATCTCTTGTATTTAAATATTTCAAATCAATTACAGTAAATGTTTTCTCTTAGGTGTCGAGTCGTTAAGTTAATTGATAAATAATTAAGAAATTATTTACTAAGTGTATTTAATTGGCGTATTTCTCTTAATCGATGTATTACTTTGAAATGTAAAAAATGCTGATTGCCTCTTTAGCTTAGAATTATGTCAAGAAATATAAATACAAACGTGTTTATTTGTTCGTTCTTTTTTGTAAAGCAAGTTTTACATGAATCTTGCACGATTTACAGAGAAGATACTGATAGAGCCAGTTTATCCTAGAAAATGTACGGTCTAAACAATGCACAACATAGTTTAGGGCTGAAGAATTCGATATTAATACATATTATAAAGTACATTTTCACACAATAACAGATTTAAAAACATTTAGGAGATAATATTAACTCTAATTTAGAGTACAGTATCCCAATTTTCCACCAGTTACCACGGCGGTCGACTAACAATTAGTTCTTTAATTAACTAACGAGATAGTTAATAAAAATAGTTTAGTTAAATGGTGATTTAAAGTGAAAGTCAGATGTCTCGAGTTCGATGCATGCCTTCACGCTTAATGGTTTGGGGGAATGTCAGGAAGCTAAAATAAATTACTTTATGTTTTTAAAATTAACACAAATATCCACTAATGAATACATTTCGGTTGGATTCTTCGGTTGATTGGTGGTTAGTTATGTGTGAATTTCAACTTGGTAGAGTGTCTCATAAATCAGTGGTTGTGTTTACTGGGTCCCTGTGTTTAGCTTATGCGCACATAATAATTAATTGGACACTTCTTAGTCTGTATAATAGAATAAGTCTCGTACCTAATAGATTTTTTGTGTTATTTTGCCTGATCCGTCTAAAGCTATTTTTCGGACTTTTAGACTTAATAACTTGGTAACTTTTCAGAAAGATTTTTGGTCTACATTGTTCATTTTTGTATCTAGTATTTCTAAAATTAAACCTTATATTATCATCAAAAAGTTCAGTCAAATCCTTTAAAACATAAAAACACTCTTAACTTCATAACTTCATGACTTCCTGTGGCTGAATAGATAGATAAATATATAGATAGATAGTCTACATGCCACAACCAAAACAAACCATCGTAAACATTCCTTAATAAGACATAACCTACGCAGTTATAAAGCATTAACGTCTAAAGCCAGTAAATCTTCAGTATCGGTGGGCGATACAATTTGCTATCAATTATTATATGTGCTGTAATGGGATCATGAAAGTACTGAAAGTAAATTACGCCTACTCGTCAATGAGCGCATGTAAGTCCTTCCTTGTTTGAGCGAGGTACTCTGTGTTCTCGATTGGAACTCGATTTGAAATTTATATCTATGTACTTTCGAGTATAAGAGATTATATACCTACATATATATTCTTCACCTTTTTAAGCCACAGGAAGTCTATTGCTAAAGCGATCTGTTCGAAATAAAGAACAATAACACCCGAATACTCAAACGCCATTTAAATATTAAGTTGCACTTAACTACCCACGTCCCACTTAATCAGTACATTTAAGCGGAACTTGGAGTTAAGTGGGACGTAATATTGAAGTGGCGTTTGTATATTCAGGTGTAAAACTTATAATTCCCTAAATATTTTTCTCTTGATGTGGGAAAGTAAGTATTAAATAATTAGACCCACCAGCCATACTCCAAGTCTAAAGTGACAGCGAACTTTTCGATCTCACAGCAATTAGATATTGACATGAAATTGTTGATAATACGAACATAACTTTTAATATTATAGATGGAATTGAGCTTCCTAATTTTGCTGATACCTTACCACTACGCGACCTTTTAAATTGGGAATTTAAATAGAATACCGTTAGTTTCTATTGCTTATCAGGTGTGATGACCCAGTCATACGAAAAGTAACCATATCAGATTCTCATACACCAAAGTCCAATTAACAAATACGGTGTAATAAAATCTTCTATTCCCTAACCGGGAACAAATTAATACACCGAATCTCCCATATCCAGCCTCATTACTCGGTTAATGTCCGAAAAATCCAACCCGCTCGAATTTCGACGACAATCAAAGTTCAAATAAAAATAAACATGAGTGACATACGTGGAATAGTGGAGTCGTTAACATCTCTATTACCACAAAATTAATGTTAACTTCAAATCCGGAAACATTGGAGTATTCGAGAAGTTAAATCGAGATCGTTAGCTTGTTGCACAAGTAAGTTTCCGTTGTTGAAACATTCAAAAATACTAAAGACTTTTTAAATGGGATTTGTTATGTGTATACCTTAAGTTTTGAGTGATCTATAAGCTAATCTTGTGTCGCATCGTTGATGCGTTGTGGATTTTGAAATTTGACTAAACAATAAATTAGTTTACACTTTGGAAACTAACGAGTTATTGAGTCCTAAATAAGATTTCTGATAAACCATAATTTCTCTAAATTAATATTAAATCCTTCAACACAACAACACACCTAAAAAACCCTTGAAATCCACCTCAGCAGCAGAATAAAGCCTTAATAACAGAAATTATTTATAATCCGATCAATAAAGCACTAATTCTGCCAATTGCCAAGCCAATTACAAATCGAGAACACTAAGTAACAGTGTTTAGTAATGCAATCGGGAAGGCCGTTAATAGGGCGAGTCGCAGCCGTCATAGATGGCGCTAGTAGATAATCGTACACATTGCTCCCGGCTTGCAATTAAATTGTACTGCCCCATCTCGGATCTGTCTTGTCTTACACTCGCCTGTATTAACGGGTAATCGACGCTTTCTACAGTTTTTTTATTGAATCGAGTTCTGATTTGTTGGGTTTAGGAAATAAAGAATTAGTTATGATAAAAATATAGCGAACATGATATAAAGACATATTTAGACGACATAGACATATATAATAAATATAGACGGAATACATAAAAGGCGAAATGTGGTGTCCTACTGGCACCTCTACCTACCCCTTCTGGGAAAAAGGCGTGAGTTTATGTATGTAAAAACATAGCCAACATTTATTTTGCTGGAGAAGTTATATATTAAGAAATACCTAATATAGGAAAAATAATACGGAAAACTTTACTAATAAATGAATAATTAGCACTTTTATCGCTGGTTGCAATCTCTTACAGATTATAATTTATTAATTTAATCAGAACTTTATATGTAACTATTATAATTATACGACAGTATAATTATTATAATTATGAGTGACAACTCATGTGTAATACATAACACGTAATTAAGTTAACTAACAATTAATACTAACACCTTAATCTTAACTGTTAATCCACTCTTAGGTTATACCTTCAGCGATAAAGAATAGTTCGCGCCTCCCCGCAGTTAACTTAACTAAGTTAAAGTGTAACTTATGTTGAAGTTATGAATGGTTTGCTAATGTGCGTCCCGCGGCGTCGCCCGCCGTTTTTGCTTTACGATCGACTACCAACATGCAACTATTCAAATTCTGTGTGTTTTTCTTCGTAATTGTGATATATTGTTGTGTTATGAGACAAATTTATTTTGATTCTATGCACTAGTAAATATGGATGAATTAGAATATTTTAAATATATAAATATAGTCGCTAACATCCGTATAGTAAGAGATGTTTTGAGTCGTAGGTATTAGAACCTTACACAGGCTTTGTGGTCCCACGAATTTCAAGCCGAAAATAAATCATTTTGGTCAAACACACTGTTGGTCGAGATACAACAGACATCTTGTTTCATAGTGGGGTAGTTTAAAATAAAGAATTAAAAAACGAAATAGGTGTAGGAGAAATGAAACAATATATCTACTAATATATATTCCCGCATTTACTATCATTAAAACCACAGTTAATACCCATAAAGACCGGATTAAATTATCCATGAAATATGAATTAAGCAAATTGCTGTCTCCGATGCTGAATCTGTTAGAAGTTGTCTCGTAGCTTTCATTGCTAATCCAGATTAAACGATCGAAAACTGACTTGCCGTCAACCTTTTTACAGTTGAGCGAATATTAATCGAGATATTAGCGCCAGGATTATGAGATAAACTTGTGGCACGCAATGCTAGATGAACTGTATCAATTTGTGCTTAGAATAGAAGACTGTCAGTTGTTTTTTTATTTGGTTCAAGGCAAATGCTATTAGATGTTTTAATTTGTGGTAGGAATTAGGATAGGGGCCACATAGAGATAAACGATTGCAGTTATCCTTGAAGTGTTAGTTATGTCAGCCAATTAAAGAGGATTTTTTATCTGATCTTTAAAAAAATTGGAGGATGGCAAAATTGCGAATTTGGTGCATAAATCAAAATACATACCTCTATTATAAAGAGCTTAACAGGCGATAGAATATTTTCGTGAATGCACCTAAAATGTAGTAAATTTATTTATTCATTTATTTATTTACACACTTTATTGTACACCACAATAAAAAAGAATAACACAGTAACAGTAAATCACTTAAAACTAAAGTAAATGTATGAGATTTTGTATCAATTATTGCATAGCTTGAAGTAATCAAACTAGAATTTAAAGCTTTGATTTTTGGATTCCTTATACACTGTTTCAAATAAGTTTTCCAAATTAAGTATTATGATGAACCTAAATAATAAACATCAAATAATCTTGACACAAAGCGGGTTACCGATCATAATTCTACGGTAATGATGAAACTAAGAAGGTAAGCGATATCCAGTCGGCTGCCAAGATGTGCAAACGATGCGCCGTAAAACATACGGTAATTGAAACCTTAGAAGATCTATGTTCGGAGATGAAGGCAGCATTAATATGAATTAAGATGGGCCCGAAGCGAAACGGGATGTTAAAAATTAATGAACGAATATTTATACACGACTGAGGGTGAATTCGTTAGGACTTAATTGAAAATGAAAGAAACTTGCTGAATAATTGGATTCTGAATTTTTAATTTCTTTTTACATTTTAAGAGGTTTTAGTGTCACATTTGCTCTTGTAATTTTGCACACAAGCATTTTTATAAGAATTTCGAGCTCATTATATGTTTTTTCAATACAAATTAGGGAAAAATGATCACTTTTCTTCAAATAGTCTCTTAATGCTTTACCAGCCCTATGAAATAATGCTTCAACACAAATAAATTGATCATGAAAACCTTATCTAACCAAAGTCAGAAACTTCACTAACTGCATATCATTGTTGAAAGGTTCAAATAGCTTGAATTATAACCGCTAATACTCATAGCTGCGAGCTAACATTTCCGCAAGTCTCAGACAAGGCATCTGCTGTCGCATTACCGCAAAGTTATTAACCAATCGGTTAAACTGTCTCTCAGTCAAGTGATATTTAACTTTATGTGATGTGCCCGCGGATTATTTCGTTGTTTGTCGGCAAATTCCGTATATGGTGGGGGTTTAACTATTGTTAGATTTCCGTTACACGCTTCAGGCGATTTAGCGTTAACTAGATTTGTTGTTACTATTGTTTCTACATTGTAAGTTTGCTCATAACCACTATTAAGTTTGAGAACAGGCATATCTATATTTTTTATATATTTGTTATTATTATTATCTTCGAAAACTGTGATCGAAGGATAATTCTCTAGTAAAAATGTATTAATTTCATCTTAAAATTCATTTCATTGTGATCTTCATTAGCCACAGGGTGTCCATTATCATTGTTAACTATAACATTTTCTCCAACAGACAGATTGTCTTGAAACACATCTTTCAGTATATTTTTATTTTTTATTTATTTAAATTGATTTGAAATGTCACAATTTAATATCGTAATTTACTGAGGATATGACTATGATAAATACAATCCAGTATGTAGTGTTATTTAACACTTTCTCCCTTCCTGCTTCCTCCAATTAATTCAGAGAATCCTTTCAGCTGGAGTAATAAACACACTTCCGTATACAATTAAGATAAATGCGACGGTAAATTGGTCGCCAACGTATGAATGATGTACAGAAATAATGTATGATGCGACTGGAAGGCGATAACAGGAGTATGACGTCACGGTTAATACGTAGCATGGGCGGTAGTCGGCAGCTGCGGTTTAAAATTATCTTCAACGGGTAGCACCCACTTCAAACCACTCAGCACTTCTGCGTGCCCTTACGGATTGGGAGTTTTGATACTTTACGAAAATATTTATTATGGATTTTACAGATTGTAGTTATTAATTATTTACATTACACGATGAATTGATTAGTAATTAATACAGAAGATAATAAACATGCCGCATTTAATATATGTTTGAAAATAGCATGACCATGAAATAAAATATTTACACTAGACGTAATCTTGTAATACTGAGCTTAAAACATGTGCTCTCTACATTATGTTTAATGTTTGCATGATGTATTTAAAGTTGAGTCAGATTTTTTTGGCTAACTATGGTACATTACTAAGAACATTAAATTTAAAAACGATGTAGAAAGCTGTCGATTTTAAGCTACTTCAATTTTCGAAAAGAAACCCGAATTTAAAACCAATTTTCCTGCATTTGTAAAATATAGAATATGGAATTTTTAAAATGAGAATTTCAGCTTGAAATGCATTTTCTTTCTTACTTACTTTATATTCGACATTAAAATATGAATTCCCAAAATGCAGGCAAAGGACAACATAGCACGCATCCAAGATTAAAAAAAACACACAGAAGTAGAAAGAAGAAGAAAAAATAAGATCAAGAAAGTAATTACATTTCTTCTCAGTAAGTATACCTACTGCATTGTTTGATCATTGGTTTATTTTTTCTGGAAACGACAATAAATCAAATCGCTCAGGTCAAAGCATCAAGATCCCTTCTGCGTAGTACACAACGCCCGCGCACTGCGCGTGCCTCTAATATAAACTAAGGAACTGACTAAATTAAATAATTCATAAATTAATTATAGACTTTAAACACCAGTGTTACAATTAATAACATCGCGTCGACGCCTTACAAATCTTCACGGTTTTCAGTTTATACGACACTCGACAGCGATGAGAACGGAAGTCCAAGTTTTCTTTAAATGAATAATTGATTAGTTTGACGATTTTTGTGAAGGGTGATTTGTGTTTGTTATGTGTAATGTGTATACTAAAGCATTTCTGAATGGGTAGAGGTAGTAATTACAGATTCACGAGCTTAATTCTGTCATAGGAGGTGATTATTAAATACTATGTATTTGAAAGTCAGCATATTTCGCTGGTGCAGATTATGCTCAATACAAATTATATGTAGGTTTTCGAGACTTTGTCCCCGATTTATTAGACTAGTGTTTAGTCTATGTAAGAACTTTCTAGTCAATTTAAGAATCAGCTTTATGACAGTTGCTGCCAAGAGTTTGAAAAATCCTTGTAATTTTAATGATACTCGGATTTAGAAACAAAATCGTATTTTACCAAGTTGTAGAGCGACGCTGTTGTCACTCATGTCAGCATGGATGGCCAGGCTCGTCCGGGGCGGTACAACTGTCCCACTGGAGGTCGACGTGAAGTGACAGACATTACGGGATGCTCAACACCCCGTCCCTCTTCGAATTCTTTCTCCTTACCGTTGCCCTCCCGATGTAAAGGGCCGGCAACACAGCTATGATCCAAGCATTGTGGGACAACTCACCGTTGGCGACCAGTTCTCTCGTTTGCCGCATCTATTGTATAAAAAATACACAAAACACTCACAAAATTTGGTGTAAAGTTTATTTATTTACTTATTTATTCATTTATCCTTAAGAAAAAGTAGAAATGGCGGCCTTATCGCACTGGGCAATTTTAATGGTTAATTTGTATGTTAGTTTAATAAACACAGTTTAGTATATAAACTTTAATTTCAACATATAACAAATGAAATGCCATAGTAGGGAACCTACGAGTTAGCATGCTGTAAAATCATGGTAAGAAAACACTTGGAATACACCTGGGCATCATTTCAATATCAATAGATTATTATGTTAAATAGCAGTTTAGCATTAAATAAACAACAACAAAGATAGCACTAGCTATAATCTAATAACGTTATAACCGTTAGCATAAGGAAACGGTTGGAGTTATTTACATTTGTGTAACAATAACACATTATTCCCGGTATCGAGCCTGTTTCTAATAAAATAACAGTTTTGCGCTAAACGCTGGTAGTGTCGGGATATGGACTATCGATAGTGTTTTTACGATAAAATTAATTTAATTTATTGTTAGATTAAGTGAGAAATTATGGGAAAATTAATTTAAGTAATAAGTAATGTTTTAGTTTAATATCGATAAAAACTAAAATGTACCTAGTAAATATATTTCAATGAAACAGTAATATGGAACATTTATTCTGACGCAAAAAACAGCTGAAGTTATGCTATAAAAGAGTATTGTTTATTAAGCTTTTTGAAGAAACGAAAAAATAGATATACCTACAAACAATTGTTTTTTTATGTTTTTATGCCAAACGCTTAGCGCTTAATAAATTTCTAAGGCCACATAATTTGTTACTGAGTTCAAATTGCAAAAACAATGCTTAATACTCTGCAACGAATAAAAACAATACCAAAAAGTTTGAAAACATCTTAAAACAAGTACCGCTTCCATCGAAGTACGTCGTTGTACCCATTACACGCACTCAAAGTTACCAAACTCAAGTGCCCTTATCGCGGTGGAGTGCCATCAAATTATGCCAAAACAAGCACGGATTATCACTTACGTGTTGTATGGCATTTAAACTGTTTAATATGTATTAGATTGTGTCTTTTTATTTATATGGGTTTGTTTATTCGTTATGTTTTTGGGACGGTATTCGCTTGCGATACAATATGGACAGGCGAATTGATTAGGTGTAGGAACTGGATGCAGGGTGCTTCGAACTGGTCGCTGTAGAAACCTATGATGACACTGGGCTTCCTGTAGATGAAGAAAAAAGGAGTTTACGATAAATATACCCATTTTTGATCGCTTATCACTAAAAATATTGACTCACATATATTGTCTAAGCCGTGTCAGGAATCTCGAAAATGACTTGAATAATTTTACGTAGGTTGCAGTATGATTCAATAAAATCCATCCATTTTCCAATTTACATTGACTAGCGTGTAGATAATATAATAATATCTTCCTATATAGACCATATACGGCCGTTGCAAAGTACGAGTCCTCTATAAACTCGAGAGATTTTACACCATAACTTACCAAGCTGGCCCAGTGCTTGTAGATTTCACATACCATGGTTCAACGGAAAGCTGAATGGAACACACAACTTCATTTATATGTTATAAAATGACTTGCATAAATACAGCTCTTAAACAAATATTAATAACGGACAAAACACATCGATATCGATAATCGCCGCGTCATTAAAAGTAATTAATATTTGCAGATAATAAATCGGAGGAATCGTTTTACAATCGATAACGCTGATTTATCGATGTCAATACAGCACTGTTTGTTTTTATTTTAGGCAGTTCGCGAAAGACCTTTGTTTTAATATTACGAAAAGTAAATGTCTCATAATGTATGGTTAATTTATGGCTGATTGATTTGTGGTTCGTAAAGTTGACGGCTTTCTCGCTGCACGATTTGTGTGGTTATATTTTTATGAATGGTTTTGAAATTATTGGACATTACGCGCGATTTTACGTGTCAATAATTAATTTTAATTTTGCGGTATTGGTGTAGTTGCCATAGATTTAGTGGCAGCGTGTGTATGCTTTAAACCGAGAGACCCCGGGTTCAATTCCCAGTCTAGTCTACCTTTTGTGAGTTTTTGGTTTCCAATATTTAACATGAGTTGCCCAAGAAAGAATCAAAGAAACACTGGTTATTTATACAATTTCTCACTCATTGGGAAGCTTTTATACTTAAAATACCTCTACTTGAGCTGATTTGAGCCTTAATATATGGCTTATTTTACTACCCAATCTCAGATTCCCACAGGATTTGTTCAAAGCATTCGTTAGCAAAGGACATAGGACTTCAATTTTACGTGCATTCATAGGATAAATAACAAAATGCTTTAATAATTTGGGATTAATTTACGTTAGCCAGGGCTGTCTACGAAGTTAACTCATTTTAAAAGTTTAGAACAGACCATTCGGTGCTCATCGCCTGTCAGCTTTTTAGAAACGTCTAATGCGGTATCTGTATAATACTTTATTCTGATTTTTATTTCTTTAATTTGAATACTTCTTTAAATATTATAATAACAGCGTAAGAGTGGACATGAAGCAAGCGAAAATTATAATATTCAAAAAGCTTCGCAGTTTAGGCTGGAATCTTGTGTTTGGAAAAACACAGTGTTAATGCATAAATGTGTAATATTAGTAAGTAAATGTAGAGAATACGCCATATAGGACTATTATAACTACAAATAAAAAATAAAAAAATATATGAATACAACCCTACCTCGCGAATCAACACTCCCTCATATTTCTCACACCCTCTTATTATCTAATTCAAATAAATAAAATATAACCATTTGCAATCAACAAATTGAATTACAACCCTACCTCATCACACCCCTTGGTGACAAGTTCATTTAAAGTTATACTCGGCTAACATCTGATAAGTCGGCGTCACAAAGACACCTCCCTCCATAAATAACGACGATATTACTCGTATCGGGGTGGAATCTTTATTTATTACGTAACATGATATTAAAGAGTTATGAAGCCCCTATTGTGACATTAAACCTCTTTGATGTCTTTGTTGGGTTGTAGTTTTTTGGAGGCGTTTGAGGGCAAAGGAATACTAAATTCTACAGCCTTGTAATTTAAAAATTACACTGTTTTTGTAATTATATGGAGGTAGAGGTAAGCAAATAATAATAATACATTTTCTAGTTATAAAAAAGCACAGTAATTTATTATGTGGCTATATCACACAAAGAAATGAAACTTATATTCGAAAAAACGTCGCAATCTCATCTAATAAATTTCTTACGCTCTAACCTGAATAAAAATATGACCCACAAGGCTCCACATTCACGCTTCCTTCGACCAACATAAATGTTACTTGTTCTAGAATCCCAGGAATGTTCTCGAATCAATAAAGTAACAAGGAATAGTTTACTATCCGTTGTTTATCCGAACACGGAGCGCCGTATCACTGCGGGGTCAAGCGTGGATTTATTGGGCGAAAGGCTTACACTGCTACCTTTCTCGAGGTCTTTGTCGGCTGCGTAAATCGACGATTGTGTTGTGGACGCACTGACAGCTCGTTGGTTCGTTTTTTGAATGTTGGTACTGGGTAGCGTGAGATGGCGTTTCGTGTTTGAATGTGTTCTTTTGTTGTTGTTTGGTTGGTAGTTGATACACTTTTGGTGTATGTTTTCACTGTGAAAGAAAAAATAATAAACATAGTATGAAGGTATATTATGATATTTAAATTTTTTAAATCAATGGTCACGCTATAATTTTGGCGGGAGTACTTATATTGCCAGTTTCTTAATGCTATAAATTATAACTAAATGTTTGAAGTTGTTAAGGGTAATCATTGTTTTCTTAGAAAGGTGTTCAATGGGATAAGGTCAAGAACTGCTCGCAATGTTTAAAAATGTACTAGGACTCTAAAACAAACTGAACAGTAATCTAAAAATAAAAAATGTAATTGGCTATACACAACTTCCAATCTACAAATAAAACAAACCTTAATCCACAATATAAATATCATGGTATTGAATAAAGCACATCAACGATGTTTAATACCGACAATAAATTAATACCATTTAAAAACGTGTCAATCATTACAAAAATAGCATGTTTAATGACAATGCTGTATCATATCCACAACATCTATCATGACACGAATCGAAAAACAAGCAAAACTTGTCGACTACCGATAATTAATACGAGCTATAAAAAAAAGTCTCGTCTGGGTTTAAATTTGCTATCGAAATTGTATACTTATTATTGTCTGTTAGTCCCTATATTTATTTTAAGTAAAATGCAAGTTTTATGTAAACTTGCCTCATACCAAAATATTTCCAATATAATCACAAGACATAGTGTGGGTTAGTGGTTGTTAGATCCTATTCGATTCCCAGGTAAGGAAAATCTGTCTGTATATCCGAAATTGTTAGATAACTCCGCCGATGTGTTTATGGCAGATGGTCGATTGTCAAATCTTAATTTAAATGTGTATTTGCGATTCGTTTCGGTAGGAATGAACAATATTTTTCATTGTTTACCATCTAAATAAGTTTATCGCAAACCAGTCGAGCCGTTAAATAAGAAAATAGGAATATATCATCTTATTTTAACAAAATAAACATTATAACATTAAAAAAAGAAAGAAGGAACAAAAAATTGCGTGTCAAGTCAAAATTAATTCTTCAACGCGTATTTGTAAACGAATTCAAATAAAAACGTCAAATAAAATTCGGAGATGACAAATTTACATGCACAATAAAACCACATTTTTCATATGAATAATGTCGAACAATAACCTTTTTAAAGCGACAAATAAATAATCGAGAAAGATTAATATTATAAAGAGTGAAACCGCAGGATACACGCTAGTATTAAGGCGGCAACGCGTCATATGAAATTATCAAAACGATTATTCAAAATGCATTTTTATTGGGCCGCAATATACGGACGCATATCGTAAGATATTAAATCGATAAAAGAATCAATTTATACCGATCTGTGTCGGCTGAGTTATGACTAACGGTCGGTGTACATGAGCGGATTTTAATCGGTTGCTGTTATCGATATGTTTTAATCGATTTAACTACCAAGTACCAAGTGATTACAGCCGCCTATAGATACCCATAACACCTAGAGATTGCAGGGAAGTGAAAACTGATGTGGAAAACGAGGAAACTTGGAAAGTGGACATTGATGTGGAAAACGAGGAAATAAATAAAATGTTTACTAAAACATTATATTTCTATCTCGTATCCAAGAAGACGTGAGAGTAGAAGACTTTATGTGGTTTTTTTTTGTCAGAAAGATTCGAGTTGAAGACCAATGATAAGGTTCTAAACTAGCTACAGCGAGGCGCAATTATCAGTTTAATAAACTCAGCCTGTCGCCATCCACTGTTAGACATATGTCTTTGTTTATAGAATTAATTTACATACATACATACATAAACTCACGCCTTTATCCCAGAAGGGGTAGGCAGAGGCGCCATCAGGACACCCACATTTCGCCTTGTATGTTCCGTTCCATGATGTGATAGGGGGCGAGCCTATCGCCATTTCGGGCACAAATTCCTGACTCCGGGCTGATACACACAAACAACATTAAACCACAATATTGCATTTTTATAAGTCAATCATACACAAGCATTGACTAACTGCTTGAACACCCAAGTAATGGACACTCAGCCTTACTCCACATTTTACAAGGGCAAGTGATACCTTGACCCCCGTGGCTCGCTCTTTGATGTTATTTCTGAATATCGGTAGCATTTCGACTTAGGTTTTACGTCGGTAAGCGTATCATGAAAGATTAAGTGGACATAAACCATAAGCAATTTGCCGAAATATAACGAAGAGAGAGACGTATATTAAATACGTTTTTATCGATAAAAAATCTTAAAAAATGTTGCAGTATCATTATCTGTAGTTTTATCAAACTTGTTTATTACTTAGTACAATCAAAATGAAAAGAATAGTTAAGAACTCATATAAGGACAACAGACTTTATAAAGAAGTTAGATGCAAAATATGTTATTAATTACTTTGCTTATTTTCTCTTTATACGTGTATACTAAAAAGTATTTGTACCATATTATCATAAAAACACAAAATAGGAACAAAACAAAAAGACGTTTATTAATTTGCCGAAATAATTCATTGTTTTGCTTTTATTTTGGATGTTTCCGTTCTATTTTTGCTTATCCTGCGGCAGTTTAACATCTCTAAACGTTAATTAAGTAGATATAGTCGTAGTTTCAAAAAGGGTAGTATTTCGCCGGGTTTACTTACAATTATATTCACTTGCTTGGCTAATGGCAATATATAAATCTAATTGTTTACTCTAATAAGTCTTTACATTATTAAGTAACAATTTCGGTTCCCAGATAGTACAACTAAAATTCCTTGTCTTTTATCGACTCTACAAAACAATATAACCAATTTATTAATTTCCCCACAGGGTTGACTGTAAATAAATCGATACAAACCAATCACATTGATCAGCTATCTAAATATTTACCATTAATTTATTATTCCTCTTACATTATTTACTATGTAAACAATATTTATTATGAATTATATGTCAGTAATATAACCGCGGGAAGGAATTATTGAAATAGTAGAAAGCAGGCAGCTCATTTTATTAAACAACTTAATAGCACAGTAGTTATAATATTTTATTCATTAGTATATAATGTTTTATTATGGTATTTAACTTTTGCGTAACGCCTTAAGCGATGCCAGGTCCTAATTTAGAAAGTATTGCAGGGAGCAATAACCACCATCTGGGATATCTGTTACAGATTAAGATTCTGATTGAAAACCCTAATATCCCTAATAACCCTATATAATAAATGTTCTTTGTTTACTTCAGGAGCGGCTTATTCTCGGACGCCTTTTTATTAAATAGTACATACTTATGTTTAAATTTTTCCCCCACATACTTAAATATACATTTTTAAAGAACATCATTAGAAGCTCATTCGCTTTCAATCGTTCCGATAAAATAAACAAAATTGCACATAAGACAGCCCTTACAAAAACAATTACAATGTCTTAACGATTTCGAAACCATTTCCTAACGAACTATGCCTAATGGCATACAATAATTCTCCAATCTCACTATTCAATATCTGATTAATAAACAGGATCTTGAAATGAATGGATTACAACAATTTCTTACACTGTCCGTACAATACTGGTTTTAATAATGCCATTAATTCAGCTGGCCCTCATTAAAGCCATTAATAACATAACCTCCATTCAACTCATACGTACAAAACTATTATAATTAAAAATAAACCGCAGATAAACATCGGTAAGAAAGATTTCCGCTTTCACCGCACCGATTACATTACAGTCTGAATAAGAATCCAAAGTGGAATACAGATAAAAAATTCTGAACAATTAAAAAGTTAAGTAAGCGTAAAGAGACGTCAAAGTGACAGTTGTCACCCGCCTCCGTGGGGGGCCCGTGTCACAGTAATCCGACCATCTGACGTCCCTGTCACCGCAGTGTCATCCCAGTTATAATAATTGGAGGCATCGGGCCTTAACAGATCTGATTAGCACTCTTGCCCCTTTTTCACTCTCCATTTCATTCAACCCGGGAGTTTTGTCGCCCTTTGTATTTGTTTTGTTTTATTTCATGTTTATATTTTAGTCAAATTCTAGAACATATTTTTTTGTACTAACAGATAGATTTATAATATGATTATATGATAATCATTATCGACACTAAAAATAGGGCGGTGTCATCTTATTGCCTCTGCTTATTATTTATAAGCTAAATTAATAATTGAGATAAAGACATCATGTTCATTATTTTATATCATTATCAAAATTATTTATTTAGAACATAATTCTCATTGGGTGTTAAAAGATAATTTATTGTTTAACAGGTCTTTATTTTTATCATTCTATTAATTAGTGGATACCGTAGACGCAGCCGGATGGATACCATAAAGGAAGTCTATCTCAAACGGGCACAGATTAGATATTGAATAGTCATTTTCAAATTTCGAATAACAGGCCGATAAATATTGAACGTATTGACAACAAAATATGTTTGAGTCGATTATTCCGGCATAATCGAGTTGTACTTTGCGCGTCAACTTCACCTGGTTTTATTGAAGTAAAGTGTTTATAGTTACAGGTAGCTTGTGATACTCGATTTCGATTATAAATCATTCGATTATTAATCGTTTCCGCCAACAGGTGCCTTGTTGAGCGTAATTACAGGGTACGAATTATATAAATCATAATTTGCCTGTGTTTGTATAAATTACTTCCTTTGCAAGAATAAAACAGAATTGTAGACTTTATAAACTCTTTATCGAGTAGTGGGAAATCTTTTATTTTTGGATCGTACCCAGAATCTCGCGGTCTACTGCCTCTTAACTCAAATATGATCACATAAGAACAAAACATAGTGAAATTAAATAATTTTCTATAATTATGAAGAAACTTATTCCATTTTCCATAAAACGTGACAAAAGTTTCTTCACAAATAACACGAAAAGCACTAATCCAATTTAATCCAAACTTTCTACAATTTGTTGCTCTTATATTTGTCTACCAATTGGTACTTGTTGCTTTATAATCTTAACACTAGCACACCAATCAAGTTTTTAAAAGAAGAAATTGTTAGAGAATAATACGTACAAGAAGTTGATAATCTTGACACTTTCGGTGGGAACCAATCAGGTGATTTTAACGAACACTTCGGTCAGTGTAGAATTGAGAAAGTGTTACCAGTATTTACATAACTTGGTCACTTCAATACAATAACACATTGTTCTTGTCCGTATGTTGAAATTTGAACAACACTGTCGGTTCAGTTCAAAGTATTGACTTCCGAAACATTTTAGCAGTTTGACTTAGTCTCAGTTGCACAAACTAACTTTACCCATACCTTTGACTTTGAAAACGTCAACTCCATACATTAGCAATGTCAAATACGTCACAAATGTATCGGATTGACATTGTTAAAGTCAAAGCTATAGGCAAAGTTAGTTTGTGCAATTGGCCCTTAATAACATATAACTCAAAAATATGTACATTGATTCTATGTCCAGCGTGAATCTCTATAAAAGTAGATATTTAAAACGTATATTATGTTAAAATTCGTTCACGAATTTTTTGTTTTATTCACGTTTTATTTTGGGTTTACCTGATTTTACATAATATTGAAACATTATTACTCTAGATATCTACACCATAGATTCTAATACATATTAATATTCCATAATAACAAAATATACAGTGAAACAGCAGAACAAACATAAAACTTTCCATATTTAAAAGATAACAGTTAGAGGAAACTTGTGCAAATAATAATCATTTAAAACCTCTTTCGACGCTTAAACAATTAAAAATGATCTGTCACATTTGACCACAGATAATAAAACAATTTTTAAAACTGTGTTCTATATTTAAAATGCGAACTCAGTGGCGTATAGGCTAATAAAATTGCCATTCAGCGCTCTATCGCTTTGTGGCACTGAAGCAATTATCACTGGCAGATTAACAGAGCAGTCATTGTACCCTTTATTGCGGAAATTAAAAAACATTCGGTCACGTAATCAGCACCTTGACCCCGCGGTTTCATTAAGAAATATCAATTCATTCGTAGTGATGGACTGTTGTCGATAAACTAGTATTCCATGTATAAATCTTGCTTTCTTGCATGAATCGGATAATATTGGGTTTCTCATATACTAGGTAAGGAAGTATAGAGTTTCCTTTTAACGGTGCATGTAGAAGCGATTGATTATACTAGCATACTTGTGTCAACCGTTATATGCTTATATTTATTAATATATTTGTATATTATAAAGTATAATATTATATTGATAGAGTAAATTTATTGACTGCCTCGGTGGCGTAGTTGTACTACGGTACGACTACAAAGCTGAGGTCTCGGGTTCGAATCCCGGGTCGGGCAAAGTGATATTGGATTTTTTTATTCATTATCAGCACGGAGTCAGGAACTTGTGCCCGGTATGGCGATAGGCTCGCGCCTCGCCCCCTATCACATCATGGGACGGAATATACAAGGCGAAATGTGGGTGTCCTGGTGGCCACCTCTGCCTACCCCTTCTGGGATAAAGGCGTGAGTTTATGTATGTATGTATGTAGTAAATTTATTCTTATTTACCCCTTCCTTAGATACAGTCATGGTATATTTTGAACAAAACCACAGAAAGTTAATATCATTTCTACACCACAAACTGTTATAAAATAAAAAATGCAGTGTTCAAAGATGTTCGAGAAAACCGTGACCAAAAGCAAACTAAATCTTTATTCCGGTTTTATTATATTACTACCGCGCCTAATTACAACCATAACAAATTATACTTCGAAAGTAAACTAGCAACTTTCCACAAATTGTATTTAGGCTTCCTGCCTAGCTAGAGTCTTTGACTAATTTGTGCCTAATTCTAGGAATAAACGATGCAGTAAAAAACCTTGAAACTCGGTGGTTTTGTTCTGTAATGTGCGCAAGGAAACAAAAGTGATATTATTTTTGTAACTATGTATAATTTCATTTTCTTGGTATAATATTGATAATTTACTATAATTTTCATTACCACTCCTTAATGCTCATATTAATGAGCACAGATCTCTACGAATGAGAGAGCTCAGACTATAGTCCACCACGCTGGCCTAATGCAGTTTGGGGGACTTCAGTCTTCACATCCCATAGAAGTTTTTGTAAGATCTTTGTTATGCAAGACCTCTCATGACAATTTGCTGTTCTATCGGTAAATGTTGTTATTTACTATCAAAACAACACACATTAATGTCAAAAGTTAATCTTAGATTCGAACCCGCGACCGCTGGTCTCAGCTAATCACGCTCAACTACAATAATACACGTGCCACGAAACAAAAACCAACCACAGTTCAAAAATTTCAATAGAATCAAACGGAACTATTCGAATTCATCTGTTTCCCAGGAAATCGCGATTTGTGACGTACATCCGCCACGGTGGCGCGTCATTGGCCTGTCCGCTCTATATACCGCGAAGTCATGGGAATCAAAGGTCTAGGCATCGTGACAAATCTAGGTTCTGAAGCGGGGATAATCGGGCTGTTTTAATGTTTTATTTTGGACTTAATAACTGGTGTTAAGTTCACGTTGGCAATTCGGTATTGTGTATATTTCTGCGGTATAGTTTGGATAATAAGGGTTAAATCGCCACAAAGAGACAATTTTTTCTGATACAAAATATATGTATCAGCCTAATACGCACTACTGTAGGGCCTCCTCTACAATCGAGAGTATGATTGAGAAGCGTTTCGGCATATAGTCCACCACGCTGGCCTAGTGCGGGTTGGTATGCGATGGTAAAATGTAAATACAATGCAATGAAAATAGCGTATTCACCTTTGAGAGTATATTTTCTAAGTTTTCCACAAAACCAGACATAATATAAATACCAAAACAGAACATTCACCTTTCAACACAAGCGTGGCACAACTTATTATCATAAATCCACATTGTTTAGTACGTTACAGTGTTAAACAATAATAAAATATAAAATAATTTGCTGCGCAGGAACGCACTTCAGGTTTTTGTGAGGGGACAAAAACACTTGGCGAAAGGTTATTTATTTATATTCTTTATTGTACACAAAAATATAAAAACAGGTATATAAAGACAACAAAACAACAAAGTACAAATGGCGGTCTTATCGCACTAAGGCAATCTCTACCAGACAACCATTGGATGGATTTATGAGAGGGAGAAAGTTAAAGGTTACACATCGACCAGAATACCAATTGCACAGTACTTATGTTGGTTGTAGTGTTTTTTTTTATTGGTTCTTTGTTATTTTATGGTGTACAATACAGCAGTAAACTTCCTGTGGGTGAACAGAGAAAGTATAATAAAGTAAGTTATATAAATAGTCTTGATGTCTTTTAGTTTTTTTGTAAAAAATATAATAAGCCGTCCTACATTCATATACATATATTACAAAAAGTGTCATGTTTAAGAAGATATTGTAAATGTTATGAACAAGATGTGTTAGGTATTTAATTAATTACGCCTTGTTAGGTTTTCGTCAAGAAACAATCCGTTTAAGTATTTGTTACTAATTAAAAATGATTATCACAAAACACGTTTTTAAATGTTATCTTAAAGAGGTCGCAAAAATTTGTGTTTCTCCAAACCGACAACACAATGTAATCTAATTTCTAATTATCTCCTACAAAGCAATTACAAAAGCTACTCAAACTAGGTCTATTAACATAAAAGCGGGCGGTCGTGACCACACAATGGTTTCCCGATTACGCCCCTGTTTAACGACGTAGTAAAACTGTTCTGTAGGTTAACTCTCCGGTTATTTCGTTTGTTGACCAATCGTTTACAAACATATGCTTCTTATCATACTTATTAAATTTAGTTTTCTAGAATTTTACTTCCGTGTTATCAGCGCAGCGGAATAACTAACTTTCTAAAGGTTGCAGGTTCGATCCCAAGCATTTAAAAATAATTATACTAACGCATCCACAATACTTAATACATAAGATCATTTATCTTAAGTATATCGTGTAATTATTAAATTATGATGTTTCTAACAAGGAATCAGCGCAAAACTTTAAAAATAATATGTAAAAAGCATACGTATTTTTAGTATAGAATGAAGACTAAATCAATAATAATGTATTATAATTTATTTATTGAACTGCATGCAATAATAATAAAACTCTCAATAAGATGGCAATAATATTAAAAGGCGCAAGTTCGAATCCGACTTAACATTGAGGGTTCAGCGTTATCCTAAATTAATTTGAGTTAGTGATTGTTTTCATTAAGTTTACAGCTTTTATTTACGATAGAGCAATAAAATAGCAATAAAAAATCATATTTCTGATATTATATGTACAATGGTTTGAATGACATTGTAGCCAGAGTAACTACTGGATATAATGAGACTTAACATCTCATGTCTCAGGATGTCGAGCGCAGTGGAATGCCAGGCATTGCTTTGTAATTAATTCATGGTGTTTGGTTTTGCTACAATCCATGAGCGATCGTATCGCTTACCATCAGGCGAATGGAATGCTCGTCTCGCCATACACTGCAAAAAAAACAATATTGTTAATTGATTTTTTCTACACACATGAGTAGTCTTTATAATATCTGACAGCCTCCGTGGCGCAGTTGGTGAGACGCCGCCTGTGAAACGAGAGGCCGCGGGTTCAATCACCGCACCGAAACAAATATTTGTGTGATCCACAGGTATTTGTTTCGTGTCTGGGTGTTAGTGAGACCGAAAAGTCTCTCGTAGTTTCTGATACCCACGACACAAGACTCGATCTTAGTGTGGGGTCAGGACTATGTATGTGACTGTTGATTGTATTTATTTATTTATATGGTCTGAGAAAGAATATACAGCTCTTTGGTTTCAGATGTCGCATTTGATGTAGAACTGAAAAAATATCTAAGCTCAATGTAAAGATCCGGTTAGCTGATTTTTTCTAAGGAACTCCAATAATTCGATGTAAATGTTAATTCATTCATATTTAAGCAAATAAAATCCAATATATTATTGTACCTAATATATTAGGTAACGAAAAGCTTAATGTTTTCATTGCTAATGGATGTAGAACCGTTTAATTTGCATACTAAATGCTAATTTATATAAAACTTGGCTAATTTATATACTTGTCTTTGGTTCAGTGGGTAAGAGTTCAGGCTCCGAACTGTGAGGGTCCGGGTTTGGTGAAGTTACATAGATACATACATAAACTCACACCTTTTTTCCCAGAAGGGGTAGGCAGAGGTGCTACCAGGATCCCACGTTTTACCCTAGGTGTTCCGTCCCATAATGTGTTAGGGGGCGAACCTATTGCCATATCAGGAACAAATTCCTGACTCAGGTCTGATGATGAATAGAAAAATCCAATATCACTTTGCCCGACCTGGGATTCGAACCCAAGACATCAGCGTCCTAATCGTACCGTAGTTCATCGCCACCGAGGCAGTGTTTGATGAAGTTTTAATAGAATAAACAAATGCGGAACAATCTTTGCTTGCGCTAGGAAATTGGTTTCCGCCCTGATAGTAGCCACTGTAAGAAGGGTAAAAAGGCCATCATAGTGCTATGCAAGTTTTTCGTGTTCCGGTATCGTGTGTGTAGTAAGTAAATAGTAATCGTATTTAAAGTGGACCCAAATCACCAATGTGATCACTCCATTACCGTTTTGACAAATAAAAATTCAGTTGCAAAAGTAAAACACTAAAATGTGACTTAATCTCCACCACTATAAATATCCAAACAGTGTCATTATACTATTAATTCAATATTAGCAGTCCCACAGCTGTTGGACAACAATAAAATTCGCTAAAAGGCTCCCAATAGTGTTGCCAAGACGTCGATAAATTAAATGTATCGATAACGGCCCACGCGTTCGAAAACCATTAATCTGTTGTGAACCATTTATGTATCTCATTGTAGCATTGACCTTGTAGATAAATCGGAATATAATGCGTTTTGTTACGCATAAGTGTTGTATCACGCAATAGAAAGATCTTATTTTAAACACTAGATTTAGATGGATTGGTTACGCCTTTGAAATAAGACGATCAGGAGTGTCTTGGCAACATAATATGGCTCGGCCTTAACATAACAAGGCCAAAGCCATGAGGTTAGACAAGAAATTGGTGAGTTCATTTTGGCATAACAAATCGAACGATCTTACAATTCAGGATGCCCTATATCAAACGATATGAATAAAAATTGCGAATAAAGTGGATTCTGCCGATGACTGATTTATTGCCAGGTAATGCCAACTTTAGGATAGATAGTGAGTTGTCGGCGGACCAACCTAGGTGCTAAAAAGGAAGGGCTGGTCTAATTGTGCCATTTTCTGAAACAGAGAAGACTATTAAATCATCAATAATCTAATTTGATTCAGTAGCAACTGATGACATTTAAATATGATTATAATTAAAAGTCTATCAGAAGAAAGTCTGTCATGATCGCGTCCTTAAAAGTTAACTTCCAACGCATTTCATCTGTTAAAAGCACCAATAACCTGGAGCCATTTATATTAATTTTCACACTTCACTCCTTAAAACAACACATTGAAACAAACACGCTAACTAACTACAGTTAGTGACGACATGTACATATCGATACGTAACCGCACGTCACTAGCGGGCGCGATACGTGATCGTGCGCACGTCCGCGCGTGACGTAACACGAGCGTGCGCGAAAATCCCCGAACAAGGCCGAGCGACGACCTCGCAACGCATCGCATAGGAGACAGTGTCACGTGTCTGGGGGCGGAACTCCGTAGTATTGGAAATGAAGGGTTATTTTTGTATGTGAATATTATGTATCAGCTGACCGGCTGAGCACGGGGCTCCGCTACAATCTAGAGAGAATTTAAGCCATAATCCACCACGCTGGAAAATATTGGTTGAGCGGTTTTTCAATATTTTTTATTCTGGCACGGCATAGTGACTGCATTGCACCTTGTGGTAAGTGCTAATGCCGTCTAGACAGAGTATCGAATGGTATCAGACGGTAGTCTCATACCATCCGATACAATCATGCCGGCCCGCTGAGAAAAAAAACTTGTATAGATCTCTAAGGTGTGCAGATTTCCTCGCAATATCTCCCTTGAACGTTAAATTTGTAATTGAGTATTATCAATCAAATACACACATATCACGGAAAAATCAGGTCTGCAGAATCTGAACCCGCGACCGTCACGGCATTCGCACCACGTACATAGAATTACATAAGTATATAAACTGTAACATAAATAGCCATTATTAATGAGAAACGTTCGATCATCATTACAATTAACAAAGTGAGAAGTGCCAAGATCATGTCATGACAGTTTCATTGATTAGAACGGCCCTCGTAATAAAACTTTCTGCCAAAAATATGACTAAGAAGCCAATAATGTCGTGTTACTTCATATAAACTCATAGGCTGAACATTTCATGACATCATTACAATTTAGATTGGTTCTTGGGTTTCTGCCCTTTTCAAATGTCGCAAATATGATTCTTAAGTGTTTCATTTCATACTCTGTAAGTGGCGTTTGATGTGTCACTCTTGTAAAAAACCATCTTGAATGAATTCATGGCGGGACAGTCTTAATCCATAAATAAAATAATAAATAAATACACCCAACAGTCCCATACATAGTCCTGACCCCACATTAAGATCAATTAAGTCTTGTGCCGTTGATACCAGGAACTACGAGAGACTTTTCGGTCTCATAAACACCAAGACTTGAGACAAATATCTGTGGACCTCACAGACATTTGCCTCGATGCGGGGATCGAATCCGTGGCCTTTGGTATCACAGCCGGCGTCATTACAACTGCGCAACAGAGGCTGTCAAATCCATACACAAAGCTAAATACAGGACAAATTAAAATTAAATAATGCTATTATTAAAATTCATTCATTCATAAATCACACCACCAATAAACTGACCCAATCAATAACTTTAACGTCTAAAAATTCCAACTATTAATGTATTAGGCCCACGCGTCATTCCGCGAACGGTCATAGGACAATCAGCGTAAATCATTCCACGCCTCGTTGGTGCGACGTGATCGTAAATATTGGCGTTTATGACGGCCCGGAACACGTCTAAAACCTAACCTCGATGGAGACAATGATAGGTGCTATACTAAGGTAATTAGAGCTCTACCACCATAAAATCACGCCTTTACCCCAGAAGTGGTAGGCAGATGTGTTACTAGGATACCTAGGTGGATCGGACTAACTGTTCTTATTTATTTATTCTTCATTGCACAAATAGAGGTGATAAAAACTTAAGACATATTACAATTTTATATAAAAAGTACAGATGGCGGTCTTATCGCTCTAGGCGATCTCTTACAGACAACTTCTTACCATATATCAAGATCTACACTGTAATACACTCACCTCCCCTAGCTAACAGAAGTCGCAATTCTAGTGTGATAAATAAAATAAATAAATACACCCAACAGTCACATACATAGTCCTGACCCCACACTAAGATCGAGTCTTGTGTCGTGGGTATAAGGAACTATGAGAGACTTTTCGGTCTCACAAACACCCAGACCCGAAACAAATACTTGTGGTTCACACGAACATTTGTCTCGGTGCGGGGATCGAACCCGCGGCCTCTCGTTTCATAGTGATGTGTGTGTGATGGACAGTCTCTTGCCCAGTAATAATGCTAATATAATGATCAGGGGGCATCAGATGGTCAGACCAAATCAGCTCGACTCTTAACATCATTCTTAGACAGCCTCCGTGGCGCTGTTGGTTAGACGCCGGCTGTGAAGCGAGAGGCCGCGGGTTCAATCCCCGCACCAAGAGAAATGCTTGTGCGGCCCACAAATATTTCTTTCGGGTCTGGGTGTTTGTGAGACCGAAAAGTCTCTCGTAGTTCTGATGCCTGCGACACAAGACTTAATTGATCTTAATGTTGGGTCAGGACTATGTATGTGACTGTTGGGTGTATTTATTTATTTATTCTTCACGTTGCGCTCCACGATGTCAAATATAGAAACAGGTGACGTAGGATAATTAAAACAAAGATTACTCCATGTTCAGGTGATCACGACCCTCAGCAATGAGGAAAACGATGCGAGGAGAAAGAGGAGGCGTCAGAAATAGTCAAACCGATGTTTACAATAACTGATATTATGGATAGTTTATAATTAGTAACACTCACTGGGAAATTTTTCACTACGCCCCACTTCTCATGTATTTTTCCGTCGAGTTTATTGTTCTAAGAAATGAAACATAGTCCGGTAAACACATGTTTTATGTGTGCTGTTTTTAAACCCATTGATTCACGCAGAATGGAAACACGTGATAGGCCAGTGCATCGACCTAACCGCACATTGTTACTTCCGCATACTTAGAATTTGGTAGACGTTTTGCATGGCGTAGAATACATACATACATAAATGCCTTTGTCCCAAAATTGGTAGGCACAGGTGCCACCGGGAAACCCACATTTCGCCTTGTATCATACGTCCCACGATGTGATAGGGGGCGAGCCTATCGCCATATCGGGCCCAAATTCCGGACTCCCGGAGTCCGAAATATAATAATGAATAGAAAAATCCAAATCACTTTGCCCGACCCGGGATTCGAACCCGAGATCTCAGTCTTATACAACTACGCCACCGAGGCAGTCGATATGGGATTTACAGAGTCAAAATACTTAACATCCTGAAAACAGTCATTGCAATATATTTTACTGTAAATATTCATAAAAGGAGATAAACCTTTATGTCTGAATCTACAGCTTTATGTTAATTGAATCAAGTTGAAGTATTTATACGAGGCATAATGTACACTCACCACAAGTTATTTCAGTGGTTCATAAAGCAAATAATATGTATAATAATATTGTTGTAACATTCCGTGGAAATTTGTCGAAAATTTATATACATTTGAGATTTATTTATTAAGCTGATGGCAAGTTTAATGTAATCTGAATTGTGTATTCATTGAGAGATGGTTATTTCTCGACAGTAGACATTATTATGCTGCTCCGGTCGAAATCAGTTATACACAAGCTAAACTCGAAATGAGACCTGCATTGATCACTACAGGTTATAACTTCAAAAAAGGAGGTTCTCAATTCATCGGAATCTTTTTTAATTCGCCATCGTGTCCTGTGATTTAGGTGAATTTCTGTGGTATGTAAAGTCCGCCAAACCGCACTAAAGCGTGATAGATTATAACGCCTAACTCCTCTCAATCGTACTCTCGATTGTGGAGTAGGCCCTTGACCTGCAGTGGGACGTATATAAGCTGATACAGGTCGTGTAGGTTTGATCCCAGAGAGTATTTACCTAATTTTATGAATAACCCCCGCAATGCGACAGACAATATTGGTTTAGACTTATAAGCATCAAAGTATTTAAGCCCTTGTATACTTCTATCTATTTAGGCACAGAAAGTCAAATGCTGATCATAGGCCTCCCCCATGGATCTCCACATCGAGCTGTTGGAACCGGCCTGCCTCCAGCGACTTCCTGCAACCTCAACCAGGTCGTCAGTCGTCCTTGTATCTATCTATATCAGCCCATATACGTCCCACTGCAGGGCACGGGCCTACTCCACAATCGAGGGATTCGATTGAGAGTGGTTAGGCCATATAGTCCACCACGCTGGCCTGGTGCGGGTTGGCGGACTTACATACCGTAGAAATTCTTTAAAATCGCTACGGTATGCAGGTTTCCTCACGATGTTTTCCTTCACCGTTAAAGTGTGTGGTGATTGACTATCAATACATACATAACTCCGAAAAGTCAGAGGTGTGCCCTGGGATTTGGACCCGCGACCACCGTGGACATGTAGGCAGTCGCGTCTGGTCCGTTACCAACAGGCCACCACGCACGTCCCTGTATACTTATCGTATATAACACCAATACAAAGAACCACAGCAAAGAACGAATAACATCGAACACAATGACAAAGTAGTTAATGAACTGTCCAAATATTTCCACTCCTAATCTAATCTGTGAGGATGGTGCCCGAACTCAATTTTGACAGCCAACTTTCACCATAATTATTATTTATATCGGCCGGCCGAGATCGGGTTTTATCTTATAATTTCATTACGTTGACAATCTAACGCAGTATTGTAAGTTTAACGTACGGGAAGGCCGCATTCTTGATGTGAATTTACCAGAGGTAATTACTGGGTTGATGAGATTTTTGGAACTTAATTACGATCGTATTACGGCTAATAAATTCGAGTCTGATGTTTTAATATAGAATTTTGGGTTGAACATCTTTAAATTGGGTTGCAGAAACCGGTTGCAGTGCATTTTGAAAGTAAGATTCATTTTATAAATTGGCTCATGTACAGCCAACTTTAACATAAAAACTTAGGAAGTAATTTTGAAATTAGAATCAATAAAGTTGATAAGGAAAACGTTTTCATACAATGTCTATTTCTGCCGCCATGCCGTAGTGTGAACGCACTGTTGTGTTCCGGTTTGAAGGGAATTGTAGCTGTGATTACTGAACATTCAGAGACTAACACCTAATGCCTCCGGGTGACGAACGCAGTGCAGTGCCATGTATTGCTTATTGATAAATTCTGAATGCTGAATGCCTCAGTAGCGTAGTTGTATTGCGGTACGGTTACAAAGCTGAGGTCTCGGGTTCGAGACCCTGGGCCGGGCAAAGTGATATTGGATTTTTCTATTCTATATCAGCCCGGTGTTAGAAATTTGTGCCTTATATGGCGATAGGCTCGCCTATCACATCGTGGGACGGAACATACAAGGCATACACCTTCGGGGATAAAGGCGTGGGTTTATGTATGTATGTATAAATTCTGAGTGGTAATACGCTTGTTTGTACGAAGACCTTACCATGAGGCGAACCACATGCCTATGTAATAGTTTTATCAATAGTATTACATACATAAACTCACGCCTTTTTCCCAGTAGGAGTAGGCAGAAGTGCAAACAGGATACCCACATTTCGTCTTATATGTTTCGTCTCATAATGAGATGGGGGGCGAGCCTATCGCCATATCGGTTACAAATTCCTGGCTCCTGGCTGATAATGAATAGAAAAATCCAAAACCACTTTGCCCGCCCCGGGATTCGAACCCGAGACCTCAGCTTTGTAATCGTACCCTAGTACAACTACGCTACGCCACCGAGGAAATAGTATTATGTTAGGAAAAAATGGATAATCACACATTCTGACATTATTACCCTATTGTCTGTTTAATGAAAGCTCATACCCAATGCATTTATATAATTATGTACAGTTGTTGACGTGCCAGATAAAAACAAAAATACTTCCCAAAATATTACCAATTTTTTTAAGTGGCAGGGCCTTGCTGTGTGTTGTTAATTCTACAGATGAACGGTTCAATTGAGTGGTACCTATAACCCAGAGAAAAATGACGGTAAGTAACAGTTTTTTGTTGCGCTACCTTCGGTGAATGAGATTACCGGAGAGCCTATAACTTGCGGTAGAATGTTCTTATCCATTCAGATAGCGATTACAAGATAGTCACTGGTCGGTCTCTCATTTTTGAGAGGCTACCTGGGCACCAGCGCAATTTCTATTTGTCCCGCCAAATTTAAATGCACTGTTGTGTTCCGGTTTAAAGGACATTGTAGCCAGAGTAACTACTGGACATAATGAGATTTAACATCTTACGTCTCAGGATGGCGAGCGCAATGGAAAGCCAAGCATTGCCTTGTAATTCATGGCGTTGTTTGGTTTTGCTACTGCCCATGTGTGTCGTATCGCTTACCATCAGGCGAATGGCATGCTAGACTCGCCATTCATCGCAATAAAAAAAGATACTGGAAAATCCCTCATAGTCCAACAAAAGTTTACCACATTTAGAATTCAGCCTATGTATTTTGGTTTCATTTTAATATAATTGTATGGACCAGCGAGATCCTTCTCTCAACACTCAAGGCATTCACCACCAGATACAATTAACCGATTTTATCGTGTCATTAGAATAATACATTAATAATTACTAATTGTCATTACAAACAAGGAACCCGAGTTATTTGATAGATAAACGTCGTAAAAGAAATGGGACGAGCGTTACGTAACAGGTTTCGTCACTGATAACACTGATAACGGGATGGGTGATAACAACACGAAAAACTCATTCATTCCATATTTATAACATTGAACTTTCAAAGGTTACTTTTAATAGTCTGTCCTTTAATTTATTAGTTTAAACAGGATTGCAAAGACGATTTTAAAAATCTTTAATTTAAAGAATGATTTATATTAAAGAGCAATCAATAGTAGAGATGACGCGACGGTTCAGAATATTCTTCACTGGCCCTACAATGTCTTGTGTATTTCAATTTTGTATATTTATAAGCAAAAATTTCCTCGTTACCTGTAAAACTCGTCGGCTAATTACGTCATAGTGTAAATTTAAAATATAATACATAAGTTTTGCGTTTAGTGATGCTGATATATTAAACAAATTGCAAAAAGAAATATGAAACGAAATAAAAAATGGCCCAGCATTGTCTGATGAAGATCTCACTCGTAACTTTTTGTTTAATTATAGCTTAGACGGCTAATAACCATAATACGACAGGATACCTAAAACATCTCCATCCACGAAAACAAAAAACCATGCATTGAATAAAAAATTACCGCATAAACAATATAAAACGTTTCCAATTACCTAGTTAAGACTTACGGGAATGAAAAAAGCCGCACTCAAAGTATCTTGACAGTTAATTAGATAAAATAACAGTGATCATTTGCTCCTGACACGTCCGTCAGCGCGTGTGGTCGTCGCGTGACTGCGACCAATTACGCTTGCAACGCAGACGCCATGTTGGATTTGTGATCTATGAACACAGTTCGAAATTCGAATTTAACTGTCATATGAATTAAAATTTAAAGTAACGTTATATTTGTTTATGCACTGACATGTTCAATCTTGACTATGAAAGTACTCGTAAAATAAATTAGAATAGAAAACCGAATAAAAAACGAATCCAATTAAAATCAATGGGCTATTTTAATTATAATTCTGCTCATACATAAAATACCATTGAGTAATAAACAATTACTGAGTTATCGGCCACATTCTATAAATGTCTTTCGGAGAGTTCCCACTTCGTTATCTAATAGAAATTCCAATACAAAAATGTAAACGCAATACAATTTGAAAACTCCAACACACGTACCTATATCACCCCTGATTGTTTCCCATTTAATCCGTAATAACTCATACGGAATCAAAAACAAATACTTCTAATTTGACGTATTATACGGAACTTATCTCAATAAATTAGATAAGAGATCCATTCAACGTCACTCAGACGCGTTTGTTTCTACTAATGCCCGTCATTACCACTCTAAAATCAATTTTAATACCATATAAATAGGATTGAATACCCCCGCAGCGGTCTAGGTAGAGTTGTACAAGTACTGTAGAATTAAATCGACATTAGATCGTTTTAGTTTTCACTTAACGCGAGCTAATACATGTTATTCGAGCTGTGATATGTTGAATACCGAGTGTTGTGCCGTCGATGTGGTGTTTTGTATCAATTTTCCGGTTCACACGCGATTTAAGGGCCAGTAATGGACAGTATCGATTTAATTCAAGTGGTTGTTTCTAATGGGACAGTTTGATATGCAATTTTGTCGATAGAAAGCTGAAACTTTTATCTAGCCAATTATCCCTTAACTTGGCACCGTACATCCCACTGTAGGTACATACATTTTCAAAAATTATTACTCTTTGTTTATTGAATATTTTTTCTTCTCGTTTTTTGTGAATATATTGTTATATACAGTAGAATCACTAGACAATTATTTTGTCGAGACTGCACTGTCACATAAATGTCTAAATAAAAAAAACTAAAAGCCACGAGCTCATCCTCGCGACACCGTGATATTATTTTAGCTTTATTCAACTTTTTTCATCTAAACTTGACAATATGTTTTGTTTTTTATTATGTATAAAGCTTAAATTATTCAATAAATGCCTTTTAACGTAGCTAACTACAAACAAGCTCTTGTATTCGAATGAAATAAGTGTATGTACATTACAATGTACATTTCCAAGAACGCGATAAAGTACCAATGGTAAACTATGGTAACCACGCTGTACATTGCCAGGTTTATAGAACATTGGGTTTTGGTAAATTTGCGGGTATTCGTTTGTTAATTTGTGTGTGTTTCGTTTATTTGTGTTTGTTTTGACATTTATTTGTTATATCTTGCCTATAGAACAAAAACTAACCAACTCGCATAACATAGTGGCATTAACTGTTGTGAAAATATCAGCTCTGAGGATAACTCTACATCCGGTAGAGAACCTCTTATTTGCATACAATCTTCTCCATAACCTTTGATTTACTTTCATAGGCATATTAACTTTAACAAATTAATTTAAATTAAATAGTTTGACAGACTTTAATAAAGAATACAGTAGTGTCTCTATAAGTCTCTCACTAATCCCCCAACGCCGAACACGAGCAGATATTACATGATATTTATTTGGAACCCATACAATTTTTACAAAACACAACTGCTGAATAATCAGGCACTTTACCTAGCAATGCCAGTCGACAATAGGAACAACTTACCACTTCTAAGCCACAACATAACAGCTTATAAAAAAGTAGCCAAAAAAGTTAAGGCTATGAAATTTGTTCTAGATTATGAGATTCATCCAAAGCCGTACTTCGTCACACAGCTTGTTTTTAAGAAATGTAATATGCCTTTCATCAAACTCACATAAATACAAAACCATATTGTTTATATTACAGATTTCAATAGACTTTATCTCAGACACTGATCATAGAACAAATCTATAGATAGTGCATAAGCTAGGATGACCTACATCGTTGACAGGAGATGAAATAAAGAACTTCTTAGCCACTCTGATCATGGTGGGTATAGCGTAGATGCATGTCTATCCTAATAATTGGATAGAAGGATCAAGATACCTGCTAATTACAGACTTTATGCCTCATAACGAATATCGAGAAATATGTCAACATATACATGTAGCTGGTACTAGCTTAGAAGATTCATACAACTGCTTCAAATTTTGTCTTTGATTAGAGTAAATACATTATTTGTTTTAATTGAACAAGTGGGAAGCCATTTCCCGGAAGTAGGAGCCTAAACATAGCGTTGCAAGTGTAGCAAGAGTGATAGGACAACTGTCGTGTGTAATAAAATAATTTTAAATAAAAAAATAATAACCGACTTCAAAGAGCAAATACAAAGTAACAAATAATATATATTTCATCGTACTAGTACCCAATGATTAATGTTCTTATTGACTTGACTAGCTAACAAATCTTAAATACGTAATATTTTGAAGGCGGGTCGCTAAGTGCCGAACATGTACGCCTTACGCTTAACATTAATTTGTGTAAGTAATTATAGCGTAATACACGTAAGATTTACACGGAATTTTAATTTGTCTTAATATATCAGGCCGTAATCGTCCACTGTTGAGCATGGGACACAACATACCACTGTTGAGCATGGGACACAACATACCTTTTCTTGTACTTAAAGGCCTTTATGTCATGCAGGTTTCCTGACTATGATTGAAATATATCACTGTTAAAGAGTTTGGTAATTGAATATCATCAACACACAAGTGACTCCGATAATTCCGGAGGTGTATACCCTGGAATTATAACCGAGACGGTGGTCAACCGTCTCGTGGATCATATCTAGATAATTATCAACAGGCTACCACACACATGTAAGACACATAGAAATTCTATCAAAACTTCAATAAATTTACACGTAGGATTAGCACATTATATTCATTTGTGTTTAATTTACTTATGTGCCCTTCTGAGCCAACATTGCAGGATCTACATGTAATATCAAATGGTGTAACATTTGCTTAAATTTATACGTGTTTGATATTTAGCGACCCGCCTTCAAAATATTACGTATTTAAGATTTGTTAGCTAGTCAAGTCAATAAGAACATTAATCATTGGGTACTAGTACGATGAAATTATATATATTATTTGTTACTTTGTAGTGGCACTTTGAAGTCGGTTATTATTTTTTTATTTAAAATTATTTTATTTGTCCCTTTTTAGTTTTGATAGGCATCGTAATGATGAGAAAGGTGATCATGATATAATCAAAACGACGTCTTTAAAATGTACGAATTCTTCAGACCAAACATGATATTATTGCTGTGAAATTATGAGAAGATTGTAAGTCATTATAATCATGATATCCGCTATTGTCAGACACTGACCAGGTCGGATTCTCTTAGTTTACGTCGGTAATTTACGTATCTATTTCTCTCACTCTCCCTCTTCTTCACCTACTGTTTATAGTAAAACTTTTATATTGAAAACTGAAATTAATTGTATATATTATCTACCCCCCCCTACACGCCTTTCTCCTTTTAACCCCCCCTTTGTAGTAACACACTTATATTGAACCAGGTGTAAAAAGAATTATCGCTGTACCGTTCAATTTTGAGGAGTTCTGCTCTTCAAGTCCGAAGATATTCATCAGGTCTTCACCATTATTTAATGACACCAATCTAACATATCATACTTGTCGACAAAATAGTTTATTTTTAATCGTTTAAGTACTGCCAGAGATATTGAGTATTTACATTAGTATCTATTTTCTCCCCCCCCCCCTACACCCCTTCCCCCTTTTAAGCCCCCCTTTGTAGTAATACGCTCATACTGAACCAGGTGCAAAAAGAATTATTGCTGTACCGTTCTATTTTGAGGAGTTCTGTTCTTCAGGACCGAAGATATTCATCAGGTCTTCACCAATTTTTTATGGGACCAACCTAGTATATCATGCTTTTTGACAAAAAAGAAATTTTTGAAATCGGTTCCCTAATACCAGCGTAATCGAGTAACAAACATACATAAAAAAAAAAAAATTCAGTCGAATTGATTACCTCCTCTTTTGAAGTCGGTCAAAAATGACAAATATTTTTGCATTTCGATGACCGGGATGCAAAAATATAATTATTTCCGAAAATTTCATACAAAGTAATTGAGGTTATCATTGTGTTTTGTCTTTTTTATTAAAATATATAGAATAAAATATTACAAATGTATTTCATTACGAAGCTGGCAATGTGCATCACAATGTACAAACAAAACTACATGAAGATTTCCGCGTACTTGGCAATGTACACTGTGATGTACATAGGTTTTCTCGTAACCTAGGATATCTAGATTTTTTATTTTATTTTTCCTATGCTATCTAACCCTAACCAAACTAATATTTGTCAAAATAATATATGTTTTCTTATTTTTCCGTTCTTGCCAAGTTAAGGGTTATTTGCAAAATACAAAGTTACGTTTAATACGGATGTGTACAAACATTTATTATACGGCCCGAATTGGGTATACCTACAATCTACATTCTTAGAAAGCTACCGTCACCCTAATACTTAACAGACTAAAAAAAATTAAATGATCATAGAAAATGTTGACGACAACAACACCTGCCCTAGGCTAGAAATGTGGCTGCGATGTTGGACCATTCTTATCCACTCTTTATTATTTTAATAGGCCACCACCCAATTACTATCATCATCAGCCCACAGCAGTCATAGGACTCAAACTTCTCCAATTACACGTCATCGAACTTGATCCTCAGCTTCTCTCAATCCATCATTAAATAAATAAATACACCCTACAGTCACACACAGTGCTGACCCCACATTAAGATCAATTAAGTCTTGTGTCGTGGGTATCAGAAACTACGGGAGACTTTTTGGTCTCACAAAAACCCCGGACCCGAGACAAATATCTGTGGGCCTCACAAACATTTGTCTCGGTGCGGGGATCGAACCCGTAATCTCTCGTTTCACAGTCCGCGTCTAACCAACTGCGCCACAGAGGCTGTCAATCATTGACCCACTTCTCAGTGAAAATACTCAACCTTGCTTGAATAAAGCACTGTAACAGTACACCGGGAAATGGTTTCTTAGATTTACGCGAATGTTACACATTGAAATAAAACTATTTTTCTGCGTAGATCGGATCGCAAAGCCAATTATTAACTTTCTTTTAATATAATGATTGTAAATTAAGGGTCGTTAAATTGTAATAGTCACTGAGCCGATGACTAATACCTCAGTCCACCCCGTGACCACGAAAGCTGTAAAGCAATCGAAACGTGTCGGGAAGTTCAAAAATGTAAAAATTAAACCATGTCGCGATTTAATCCGTAAAAAACAGTTTTATTTCGAGTACAACGGGAATCTGCTACCACCGAAGGTTCGATTGAGAAGGCTTAAGCAATAAATTATGTTTAATTTAACCACATCGATGTAGGTGCAGCGCAGCCCTGGCCGTCAATGGTGGCTCTATTAAGCGCCGCGGGCGCGGTGACGGCAAATTGCACCGCTCATTCACAACTCCTTGGTGTTGCGCTTGTAGGTTGCAAGTTAGGGCGAGTATAGGATCCTACTAAAGTGCGTTTTTAAATTACTTGAGTTTTTACTACGAAATATTGTTGAATAATATTAGAGTAAGAAAAATTTGAAAACTGATGTTAAATATTAAAAAATATTATAAGGATTCTGAACTGATCGTCGGTCTAAAAATTCAGCGATTAAAACTTATTGCAGGCTAATTTTAAACTTCGTATCTGGTATAAAGTGATTTTAATGCTGTCTTCACAAAGCGACATTATAAAAACTACATACATATTCAAAAGTGATTCCATGGTCAAAACAATCATTTTTTAATTATTAATAAATAATAATATATATATTTAATTAAATACTACGAACTGATACTATGTATTCTCCGAAATCCGCGTCGCTCTATTTTCTCATAAATCTGATTTGAAAATATAGCGCTAGATTGTTATACATAATGCCTAAGAAACATTATTTTCTATACGAGAAAACATGAAATAATTCAACCAGTACATTTAAAATGCACAAAAAGCTAACGGTACAAGTAACACTGTAATAGTAGACAGCGTTTATCCGCCAGAGCTACGCGCGCAATGGACATTAAAACGGAATAATTGCGGCATCAATAACCACTTCGCTACAAAAGTGTCGACTTATAAAGTTTTATGTCCGACAAATTGCGCCAGTGATCGTCACCGCATCGGCGCCCGCGCATCGTTACAGAGGCTTGGTGCCAGTGATGAGATGTAGCGAAGTGTAAAAACCAACTGTCGATTACTTAATCCAAATTTCGAAGATACTAGTAATTTCGAAGATAATTCGAAGTGATTCGTATGAGAAAATACGAGAGAATCTCCTACAAACCGACTCGAAAAAATACTAATTTATAATTACAATGTTTATACCTTTGTAGACAATAATTCCCTGCTTCCGTGGCGCAGTTGCTTAAGACCCGGCTGCGAAACGAGAGGCTCTTGGTTCGATCCCAGCACCCAGACAAATATTTGTATGGAGAACACAAGTACTTGTTAAGGGTCAGGGTGTTGCAAGATCATAAAGCGTTGTAGTTTCTGATACCTACGACACAAAATTTAATATTAATATCGGGTCAGGACTATTAATATATGTATATGTGAATGTTACGTGATTATTTTTATTTATTCATTTTGTCGCAATACTCTAAAAAACTTCATCCTTCCCGCTCTCGCTTCCGCTCCCTCTGCCTCTCACATATTGCACCATACCCCGCCCGAGGCGCCGAAAGCCCTGCGCTTGTGATCTCGATGCTCGATGAAAGTAATAGCCGACTGCCGAGTTACATCACGGCTGAACTTGCGCGACCTTGCCATTGTTCGCGGCAGATCTGTATATCTTAAACGAAAGTGGATTAGAGTCGTGAGAAAGTACGGTTGAAGGGTATTTTGGATGGAAACACTAAACTTAGTCTTTTGGGAATCAGTAAAAAGACTAAGGAGAAAGGTGTACCATTTCTTTGTAGTAGCGTATTGCAGTGACTACAATGCACCTCATGGTAAGTTGAAAGTTTAATCGAGGCAGAGTATCCACTGGTAGAAGACAATTACGTCAATCAAAACAATAAAGCCTGAATTACATGGGAAGAGTTTCACGCGGCGAAAAGCGTATGCCATTATCGCATGACATAACCGCCATAGATTATCGTGTTCACACAATGTTTACACGATGCAACTTTTTTAACTTACGATAACCGTATCTTCGAGGCGAGAAACTCTCCCCATATAAATGAGGCTTCATGTTCATCCTGCTCGATTCCTGACACACGTGCATCAGTGATTTTATGCATTGTGTAGTGTGTTATTCGGTTGAAATCAAATCAAAATCAAAATATTCTTTATTCAAGTAGTCTTTTACAAGATCTTTTGAATCGTTAATTTCGCTACCACCGCTTCGGAACGTGTTGTAGCTGTGAAGAAGAAACGGCGCAAGAAACTCCCTCAGCAACACGAACTGTCTTCTTTTTTTTTGGTTGATTGTGAATATCCTTCGTTCCAGCATAGCCAATATTCGGTGCATATTCATAGTAATTATAGACCACACAATATCTTTAAAACTTCAAATACAAACAAAACGTAATGTTAATAACGTGAGCAAATTATCTGCTTATTAAGTTGTAAGCGGAGCCGCCCCAAGACCGGAGTAATCGACAATCGACTCACTACAAGTAATCGATGATTAAAACGTTTCATTAACGCGAATACGAATACTACAATTGATGGTATCGATTAAATTTTGTATTGAATTTTATTCGTTTTTTTCGGTGATGTATTATTTAAGCGTGATTTTAACATAAGTATTTTAATTTTACGAGCGTTTTATTTAAGTATATTTATTCTTTTAAAATAACAAAGCACAAATCATTTGATTTAAAAAAAAGTTGAGTGATATTCGTTTTTAAGTCCTAGAAAAAGTAACTATATTTTCAACAGCATATCGTACTCAAAATATTACAGCTTACACTAAATTATTAATAGATCAAAGGGGCCCTCAACTACCAATTTTAATAGGCGCAAAAAATATGCCTGGAGCTCATACAATAAAGATCAAACTACACATAAGTCTGGCGATATCTTTATCTCAATCGTAAACGAAGATCACGACATCAAGATAACGCTAAAATAGCATTTCGGTATGTTTTATAACCCCAAGTCTTCCTGTTTCGCCATCATTTATAATTAATTATAGCCACTTAATATAGATTTTATGTTAGAAATAAAAAACTTTGATATATTTTTATTTATTTTTTTGACAGCCTCCGTGGCGCAATTGGTAAGACGCTTGGTGCGAAACGAAAGGCCGCGGGTTCGATGTCTCGGGTCTGGGTATTTGTGAGACCGAAAAGTCCCTCGTAGTTTCTGATACCCACGACACAAGACTTTATTATACGTCTATTTTCATGCTTTATGATAGTCTCGCGATATTGATAACACACTTTATATCTCTTTCCAAAGTGATCAATTTGGCGAGGATATTACCATGCATAGTATAGTTTTTTTTTTTTTTTGTGTTATGTTTATGAGATACGTAACGACCCTTCATGTCATTCTGTTTGATCAGCCATTTCCTGATATTGTAGTTATTTTGTGTGTTTCATATACGTATCAAATAGCTATTGCATGTATTTATTTATTTATGTATATTAGGGAAACATACAGAACTATTACAATTAATCATAGATAATATATAAATATGAAACATAATCCAACAAAGTTTCCACCAAAAGCTAATACATATTATTAGAAACAAGTGAATGTATGTATATTACATTTGTATTTGTAGGTAAGGTAAAAGTTACGTATTTTACTCCTGGAATATAACTTTTGCATCATCCACAATCAATATCTTAATGCATTCTCGTCGGTTAAATCCGATCCATCGTTTGTACTGAATGCCATCGATAATGTACGGGCCATCGCGGGCGTAATGTGTGTTTACTATTCTAAGAGGTAATATTCAGAAAAAAATTGTAAACGGGGTACTTTTGAACTCGAAAAATACAGTAAAACCTTCGCAAAATGACTAAGTCCTACTTAAAACTTTTTTATGTCTATCGTTTGTTCCGCAAACAAAGAACCCAAAACATTGTCGCTAAGAGCCTTTCAAACGTTAACTTCTCCTACGCTTAGCTATTACGATACGCCATAAAAGACGATAGCCATTTAATTTTAACCACCCGGTAAGCAGATAGGCAGTTACAGGTAATGTTTTCACATATCGCCGCTAGGGGCGCTAATATCGTATTGTCGCCAACGCCATCTATGGGCGGGAGCTATAAAACTGTAGCGTCTAACACGGTTTGTAATATATGGGGTTAAGGGGCAGACTTGAAGCCAAATATGGGTACCTTGTGCATTTAAAAGCTAGGAGCAAAATATTCACACAATATTTTATATTTATTTCTGGTATATACTTACTTCGCAGTTGATACGAGTAATACCGATTTTATGTTTTCTCTTACCTCAATTAAAACATCTCTATATACTTTTGATATATAATGATGATGATCATCAATGATTATTCTTAACAAGAACCGAACCCAAGACATCACATTTCACATCACAAACACCACTAAACTACTATACAATACAGTAAACAAAAGGAAACCTTCAGTAAAAGTAAAAGCTTATTGCCTTAACATAGAAACGCCAACTTAAAATTCAAACCACACCCTTAAGTGCAAATATTACATTTCTCGCCATAACCGTTCGCAAATGCTTCACACAAAAGCTCAGGTAACCCGTGAATGTCATGCAAATAGGCTTGTAACGCCACTTCAGTGCCGGTCACAATGACCCGCGTGTTGTCACGCCTGTATTTTGCCATAAACGGAGCATAATCCTCAGTTGTGGACACTGGTCGAATGGGCCCTTGTTGTTGTTGAATGTTAGTTTGGGCCGGTTACGGGTTGAATGAATGTTTGTGAGGGATTCTGCCAGTTTCTAAATGTGTTCGGAATTTAAATATTTTTATCAAAGAATATGTAACGAAAAATAATGTGAAATGTGAACACATTTATTTCTATTAAATAGCAATATTATTTTAGCGGGTGATAAATGCAGCCATATGACTATCGTTTTCTCTTCATTTTTGTTTACGCATTCTTCAGCAAACTATGACAAATGTTCACATTTTAGGTTGATTACTTCGCATCAATCAGCTTCTTTTGCACCTGTAGTACCACAAACAAATTCAACATTTTACCATTTATAGTGACATCTTCTGACGGCCTCCGTGGCGCAGTTGGTTAGACGCCGGCTGTGAAACGAAAGGTCGCGGGTTCGATCCCTACACCGAAACAATTATTTATGTGAACCACATGTATTTGTTTCGGGTCTGGGTGTTTGTGAGACCGAAAAGTCTCTCGTATTTTCTGATACCCACGACACAAGAATCGATCTTAGTGTGGGGTCAGGATTATGTATGTAACTGTTGAGTATATTTATTTATTAATCTTCAGCGCCCGATATTATTAAGTCTATGTTAACGCCATTGCCGCCTTATATCAAAGCTCAAGCTAATAGCAATATTGTTGTTCCAGCAATACTTCAACGTGCAACGTACAAGCCAGGCCACCTCACGATCCAGGGGGTGTCCACGTGTCTCTACCTCTGTATGGATGCCTGCGGCTTCCAGTACGCACATGTGAGTAGCGACATCTATTGACATAAAACGGAAACACTTTTAATCTTTTAATTTTATTTATTTATACATTATTGTACACAAGGAAATCCGTAACCAACATAATTAAGATATGTATAAAATTAATACAAGAAAATCACAGCGAAATGTGGAAAATATTAAGTTTCATTCTTATTACAGAGTACAATAAATTACTAGAATCACAACATCGTAATGGCTATGATAAATATATAAAATTACGGATGAAAAGCGTCTACACTTTAGTCCATAATTTATTCCACAGCGAGAGATTTAACAGTACAACATAAAAAAATTAATACAGCTTAAAAAAACGACAGAAAATGAGCTCAAATCTCGTCATTATTCATAGATAATTTTTATTACTAAATATCATCCCTAAGACAAAGACTGTTCTTTCTGTATCTATAAAGATATAGAACATAAGGCTCTCATTTCTGTCTGGCCAATGTCCTTATCGAATGCAAAAAGCGAATATTTCCAAATCAAAGTTGTTAAGCAAATGTGTTGACATGTCTGCTACCCCGCCTATTCTATGTCTTGCAAATAATATTGAATGTAAACTTCGCCCCTATGACTAATACATCACTAGTTGAAAAAATCTAATTTAATTTTACATAAACAATGTGTGAATTTTAAATCGACATAAAGTTTTGTTCAAGTCTGCCTTTAGGTTGTATTCGTTTTTGTCTAGCCTATTATAGTAAGACTAAACACTTTGCCTATAAAATAAGCAACATAAGTATAAAAAAACCCTGCCGATTTTATAGGTAACAAGAGACAATATCTAGCGGCACTTTTTTCTATTACACTCTATAAAGCAACTTTTAAACTTACAGCTGTGTAGGCCAGAAATAGCTAGACACTGTGGAAATTCTTGGGTGATGCCTGTGTTCAACATCAAGCTTCCTTTTGGATATATCGGAAGTACCATCTGACACTTGCGTAATATAACAACATAAACACCCAAGAATGTATTGTTTGGATAAAATTTGTGAAGGCAAATAACACCACGTGTTAAGCGCCCTTCGGCCGAAACCGGCGCGGCGCTCAAAGTCAAGTCGCGACTCGCAAGGCCTACTACGAGTACAGTCGGAATCAAAACTGTATGAAAATAATAAAATATTACAGTAGACAAATATATAGTACAAATTATACATAAGCTCGCGTCTGAATATCTGTAAGGGTAAAAAATTGAAATTAAGTGGATCATCTACATATAGGCTGTGAATGTATGATATAGCGACGTATGATGTATGATTTAGATGTTGCTATATTCACATGTATAATATAGAATTGCAAAATCTATCACAATGTCGCCGTCAATTTTGTCGCCCCCATACTTCGTATTTTTATACAAATCGTAAATCAAACTTGATAATCCATCATGATTTTTGCTACATTACATTCACTATACATTACCTTTTTCGTAAACTTACATTTAGAGTTAAACGATGCATGTGAAATTGTATGAAAGTGTAATCTGTGTATGCGCTTTATCCATTTTACAAAAAAAAAATATTTGTCATTCGTAATCTTTCGAAATAATCAATTTTTATGTTACTTGTTACGAGTACCTTCAGTAAGTAAACAATTCAACACGGAAATATGTAATAGTCAATGTAATTAAAAAATAAAACTACTTAGATAAGTAATTAACAAATAAATGAACATTAATATATTTTGATCCATTCAATTCTAGCATCTTACTGAATAACGTGTATTACATATTAATTAAGCAAGTGTACTACGCAGGCAGCTAATCAAAATATCCAGCGCGGTTGATGAGCGATAGAGCAAACATTGCCGCCTGCGCAGCGCCCGTCGTCGAGTATGACGCAATGTACTCGGAACTGCGGGCTTACTACGATAAACTCGGCGTTTTATCAATGAAATGGACTTGTTATTGCCCATTCTGAGATTTATTTTGTTAGGTTTTAGTGAATGAAGTAATAGTAGTACATAAACGGAGGTGTTTCTTAACCTGCCTTTGCCTTTTTGGGTAGCGTTGAAATGACAGATGGATGTGATTTTTTCTTTCTTATGGACATAAGCCTACCTTTTCGATTTCACGAAGGGCTCTTATTATGATGAAAGCCACTATATAGGCAATTTGAGCCACCGTAATATTAATAGTAAATCCAGCTTAAATGACAGTTTGTCCTTACTTACAAAACCGTGTGTGTGTTTTGTTTTTACCATTGAAATAAAACAATAAGAAAAAATAAAATGTAACATTAATAAATATTAAAGTGAAATGTTTCATAGTAACGCCCCGGAAGCATCTCACGATAATCTGATACACCAACATCTGTCGAATCTTAATGCACCCTATGTTAATTTAACTAATAACTGCGCGGTTACATAATTAACTATTACACGGAAGCACAATACACCGTTTAGAACATATCGAGATTTAGATTTAACTGTTATCGAATGTTTACATCAAGTTATTTCAATTTGGTAGAATTACTTCATCAGTTATGAGTTTCTATGAAGTGTGGGTGTTTCTAATCCCAGAATAGATGTTAAAATGGGTGATGCGGTCTTTTTTTGTAGACTGGTATTATGAAGTGTCTAAAATAACTAACTAACTCGGCTGGCTCAGCGACCCGAAGTGGGTCTTGGTCTCCGAAATGCGAGTTCTCCAGCTGTCTATATTCTTCGCCACCACCACCAATTCCTGACTTGAAGTTGGTGCAGGTCACCCTCCACCATTTCGCTCCAGTGATATCTGGGCCAGCGCAATCGATGAGCCTTTAAAACTAGACACACTCCTTATATGCAGTGTACGGTGGTGGCAATCCGGCTGCAGGTTTTTTTTTTTTTGCAATGAATAGCGTTACGAGCATGCCATTCGCCTGATGGTAAGCGATACGACCGCTCATGGACAGAAGCAAAACCAAACAACACCATGAATTACAAGGCAATGCTTGGAATTCCACTGCGCTCGCCATCCTGAGACATAAGATGTTAAGTCTCAATATGTCCAGTAGTTACTCTGGCTACAATGTCCTTCAAACCGGAACACAACAGTGCATTTACACTGCTGTTTGGCGAGAGAAATAGACATTGCGGTGGTACCTACCCAGGCGGCCTCTCACATATGAGAGACCTACCACGTATGCAAATATAATACCACCAGCAAATTATAATGTAATTGTAATGTAAACTTCAATTAAATTTACATTTCGCTCAACAATATCCAATGTTAAACAAAAGCCGCTCATTCACCGCGCCGCTAACAAGTACTTAATAACTTTATCGATAAATCTACAAGTGTATCGATATGATCCATTAATGTTGGTGAAAGTCGTGAGCGGACGGCAATCGATCAATATCGATAGATCGGAGCCGCAAAACGATATCTCGATACAACCTTTCATAATAGTATTTATTGCCTTCGTGGTGTGAAGAACTCATTTTGATAGAGTGCTTGTGGGAAGTGTAATAGAACGTTGGAAGGAATTTTAGATGATTTGTTGGTAATTGAGAAATGTTATTTATTGTTGTACTTATCTAATGTTAGATATCTAGTGTAATTGTGGAAATAAATACATACATACACTAACGCCTTTATCCCAGAAGGGGTAGGCAGAGGCGCCACCAGGACGATGTGATAGGGGGAGCCTATCGCCATATCGGGCACAAATTCCAGACTCCGCGCTGATAATGAATAGAAAAATTCAGTATCACTTTGCCCGACCTGGGATTCGAACCCGAGACCTCAGCTTTGTTATCGTACCGTAATACAACTACGCCACCGAGGCAGTAATTGTGGAAATATAGGTAAACATAATAATATGAAAACTGCATAAGAATATTAATTGGGCAGCTTTCCGTTTTTTATTAGCTTTTAGCCACCCACGTATGAAGGAAAATATTCCTTATTAATTTTTCACATGAATATTTATCTCCATAATATTTCAATTTTCGGAAACGGATAAATAACTAAATTAATTTTTAGTTATTAGATACAAATAACAGTTACTCTCGTAGTCCTGCCCTAATAAGCCGCATGAACCTTTAGAATATCTGTGAACATATTACGTTGTGGGAACGAAAACTTGGGATTATTATCGCAAACATAGTCCCCAAACCAATATTTTTTGTTCAAACGCTCTCATTTTCGTCTCTGGCCAGGTTTCTTGCTCACTACACTGTACAGTACTGTATCAGTCCATATACGTCCCTCCACAGGGCACGAACCTCCTCTACAATCTACAATCGATTTAGAGGGGTTAGGCCGTATAGTCCACCACGCTGGCCTAGTTTGGTTGGCGGACACATAATAAAAATTATTACAAATCGCTATGGTATGCAGGTTTCCTCGCGATTTTTTCCTTCACTAGTGCGTGGTGATTGACTATCAATAAACGCATGACTCCGAAAAATCAGAGGTGTGCCCTGGGATTTGAACCCGCGACCACCGTGAACATGTTGGCGTCACGTCCGGTCCGTTTACCTTGCCACCAAACTACACTACAGAATACAATTTTAGCCGCAACAACGTCACATCCGGGTTTAGAACTCGCGCTATTTAGTTAGTGGGTGGCTGGACATTCACTTTCCCGTAGGCGTCCATTGTATCACGATTCAACTTCTGCATTATTCATTTTTAATGGACCTACTCTTACTAAATCTCACTTTTATTCGAATATACGGTATATACGTGACTATGAATTTTAAATATGGAGTTTTGTAACGTCTTAATGGTTCGAAAGTTTATAGAGATACTTAGATAATGTTTACTTTTAGTGGCCAACAATATTGATAGATAGATATATAGATAAACGACCCTTTATTGACAGCCTCCGTGGTGCAGTTGGTTAGACGCCGACTGTGAAACGAGAAGCCGTGGGTTCGATCCCCGCACCGCGACATATGTTTGTGTGAACCACAGGTATTTGTTTCGGGTCTGGGTGTTTGTGAAACCGAAAAGTCTCTCGTAGTTCCTGATACCTACGACAAAAGACTCGATCTTAGTGTCGGTCAAGATTATGTAAGTGACTGTAGGATGTATTTATTTATTTTTATTACTATTTAAATATGGGAGAAATAATGCAAACACTAATCAGTGAACAATTTGAGGTCCTATTTCTGTTAAATATAGATAAAGCCCTATTTATTTACTAGCAAAACATATGAGACTCTATGATTTATTCTACGATAATAAAACTTTATCCCATACTCACAATAAACACAAATATTTATTTTGGGTCTGGGTGTTTGTGAGACCAAACAAGCCTCTCAAAGTTCTGATACCTGTGATACAAGACTTAATTGATCTTAATGTGGGGTCAGGACTATGTATGTGACTGTTGGATGTATTTATTTATCTAATGTCTATTGTAATACTTGGCAAATTTCAAAATATTTATTTTGTCCCACAACACTTAAATTCTACATACATTGTTGATGTCATAAAAAACATTCTTAGAATAAAAACCAAATCCGATGCGAAATCAATCATCAAAATCCGAACTTCGTCAGGGAGGTTGTCAAAATTGATGATTCCTGCTATAGAACCAGTGACTTTTCAATATATTTTCCCTTATTGATACCAACACATTCGCTTTAGAAAAATGGTCTCCTATATTGACATTCGGATATCGCAATAAGTCACGCAATAAGTGATATATCCATAACAGATTGTCAAGTCGTTAGTCTTCGTCGGAGACGGCCATTTTCACCCTCTGTTAAGGGTGTTGGGGTGTTTTATTAATGATCTTGTTTATCCTCTTACTGGGGATGATTTCCGTAGAATTTTACTTTTTACCCTCTTAGCTAAATTGCTGTGTAATTTTTTTATTTCTGATTTTGAATTTTGAATGTTTTGCAAAACAAAGTTTTCATGAACTAATTGCCGAAACTTTGAAGTAAATTTGAAGTACTTAGGAAGCAGTATCAATCAACAGAATCTGTTTTATTTTGGACTTTTGTAATTGGTCCATAATCAGAATTTATATTCAAAGTTAGGGGACCGGTAATTGAGTTTTACTAATTGGCAAGCAATGTGAAAGAAAATCAATTCTGTTTACAAATTGTGTTTCTAAGTGGTAAGTATTGTTTACTTTTAGATTTTATTTAGTAAAGTTATAGTTAAACTACCTTATACCCTCACGATGATGAAAAATCTTGTGATAAATGAATTGGGAAAAAACTTCACTAACAGATAATAATAAAATTTATTTCGATTTAGTTCTATAAAAAACTGGATTTAATAATAAAAACAATACATCACTATTCAATTGACACAGTGACATCACTAAAAGAGACAGTGCATACAATACAATTAGAAATGTCATCGTTTTGAGTAATCGTATGTAGAATCGGATGCGCCGACTAATCAACGCCACTCGGCAGCTTACACGTGACACCCCTACGAAACAACCGTGTGAATGATTGAAATAAATAGGGCGGGAGGGTAGTCCTTTTATTTTGACGTAGGGTTGTCAGTGAAATTTATTTTTAGAAGCATTTAATATTAAAATTGAAGTTACCTATTTCGGCAGTACAGTGTTACGTCATGTTGATGATATGATATTGCACAACCTTAAAATACAATATAGGTACTATTTTTAAAGGATGCAAATTGCCCAATATAATCCCTTTCCTTAAAGTACAGGATATCATAGAAATAGTAAGTAACAAAAATAAGGGGATCTCCCATACTCATTGAAATACGTTGTGTGAAATTTTGCAGAATTAAAAATTACATTTTTGTTTCAATAAATGTTATTTTAGTTCAATAGCGTAATAACAGCCTCATTTTAATGGAATTAAACATTGAAATTACTATAATGGTTCCTTAGATTTACGCGAATGTTACACATTGAAATAAAACTATTTTATACGGATTTTATCGCGATTTGGTTTAATTTTTACACTTTTTAACTTCCCGACGTTTCGATTACTTTACAGCTTTCGTGGTCCGCCCCGTGACCAGTTTCGTCGTAGTTTTATTTCAATTGAAATTACTAATTATTGATTTTTACTTTTGTTAACTTCCGCGTAATTTTATTTTTTAATCTAAAATAACTTTTTTTATTACCTATTATTATTTCGGTGTGTGTTATATATATATCATTATTATTTTAGGTTACCTATAATACTCAACCCTGCACCAGGATGATCGCATTCACACAACAAACATCGATAAGACACAAGTGAGATCATTAATCAGAGCTATTCGATTCATTAGCGGGGCGGGCGCAGCACTATTTGTCACGAGGTGTGGCGCAGCACTATCGGGAGCGCGGACCATTTGTCATGACGGCTGATTTCGGGTGCAGGACGCGCCTATGATTAATTGGTTGTAGAACTCCTGACTAGTGGAAATGTGATTGTTAGGAATATTGTATTTTTAGGGGTTGTAAGGATATTCGAATAACAACATTAATGGTAAAATCTGTTTTATTTATATTAATTTAAACGTCCCTAATCAAAATCATGCACCATAAGACTTCAAAAATAATTACCTATGTCAAAACAGACAATCGTAAAGCTAGCTCTATCTAAATGGCTAGCACCAACAATTTTCCTAGTGTTGCATAACATCTAATGGTTTTACGAAGACATGCTCCACCAATTGCCGTAAGAATCTGAAAATCAAATCAAAATATTGCTTTTATATTATTATAATTAACAGATTCAAATCGCCGTATAATATAAAACTACATGGATTAAGAATATTTTGATAAATCAACAAAAGCAGTGAGCTTTGTACCAATATTAATTCGGGAATGCCTGGCACGCGAAGTGCCCGCTCCTTTTATGAGCCTTTTAAAACAACTCCTGCATTAGTAATACTGAAGTTGTAGCACAGATCAGAGTATTGTTGGATTGGAGTTTAAACGAACATAATATTTAAACTTGTTGCAATTTGTTCGCCCTACTCAATCGTCCTCTGGATTGTAGAGGAGGCCCGTGCCATGAAATGGGACGTATATGACAGCCTCCGTGGCGCAGTTGGTTAGACGCCGCCCGTGAAACGAGAGGCCGCGGGTTTGATCCCCGCACCGAAACAAATATTTGTGTGATCCACGGGTACTTGTTTCGGGTCTGGGTGTTTGTGAGACCGAAAAGTCTCTCGTAGCTTCTGATACCCACGACACAAGACTCGATCTTAGTGTGGGGTCAGGACTATGTATGTGACTGTTGGGTGTATTTATTTATTTATTATTTATTTATATGGACTGACACACCCAGATACAGATATCACCCATCATCATCATCCATCCATCAGCCAAAGGAAGTCCACTGCTGAACATAGGCCCAATGATCTCCACAGTGACCTGTTGGAGGCAGCCTGCATCCAGCGACGTCCCGCGACCTTTACCAGCTCGTCTGATACAGATATAGTCGCTGTTCAATCACAGCTGCGGTGTATAAACCAATTATGGGTTTAATATTAATTAATAATTATTTTATTAATTTGGAATTCGCAGCATTTGTGGCGTTGTGTGCGTAAAAGAAATCCACGGTTACCCTTCCTAACTTGAGTTAAATCCTTGAACGATCAAAATATTTGAAAAGTCATTCATGGTATTTGACATTTTTTAATCATTCTACGGTTAATTATGAATATCCCTATTTATTATTCCTTTAATTAACCATATAATTACAAACAATCTACAATAATAATATTAATTTTACACACAAATAAAACAAGTAAAATACTCCAGCGCATTATAAACTTGAACATTACCAATCCAGCCGTATTGAAATCGTTGCCACAATCCCGAAGCAAGCGAAAGCCGGGAATAACTGAGGCGCCCCGAGTTCCCCTGGGAACGCGGCGCTATTTCCAACTTTATATCACTTTCACTGCGAGCTTCAATATCGGTATTTCGAAGGACGTAAAATTTTTACGTGATTTTAATGCAGCATTTTGTGGTTTATATTCGGTGTTAAAGATTTGGACAGGTTAAAATTGTGTTGGCGCTTTCATTCCTTATTTTACGACTTATGACGAGTGTAGTACCACTGACTGTTTCGGTGGCGCAGTTGTACTACGGTACGATTACCAAGCTGGGGTCGGGTTCGAATCCTGGGTCGGGCCAAGTGATATTAGATTTTTCATTATCAGCTCGGAGTCAGGAATTTGTGCCCGATATGGCGATAAGCTCGCCCCGTATCACATCGCGGGACGGAAAGTACAAGGCGAAACGTGGGTCTACTGGCAACATTTCTGCCTACCCCTTCGACAACCGAACATTCAAATTAGAAGGATTATATCCCATCGCCAAAAACAAATACGATTCTCTAATAATCCCGGTTGAGGATATTGTTATCCTCTATCCTGATATGCGGTTAGTGGATGTATAAGTATTAGAACAGGAGCGATGGGCATCGATCATTCATATCTCGATGTCGGGACTTCCTCTTAAAATATGAGCTTTCCACTCCTCACGTGGAAAGACGGTGGCACAGTAGGTGATATTATTGAATACATTAATTATTTAATTTCTAATACTATAAGTTAGGTGAAAATTAAATAGTAAGTACCTGGGGAAGAACAAAAACCCATGTGTTTTAAACATTGCAAACATTTTAAGCTTAGTCCATGCCTAAATAAAGCGTGATTAAATTTAAAAGCTGAAAACTGAAGTTTAGAAGATGGAGGAAAAAGAGCATTATTGATTTGATATTGTTATCGGTACCAAAAATTCCTAGAGCATTTACCTAGCCCCAAAAAGGAACCCAAAATCTCGTGTTTCATAGCGCATTTATAAGTTGACAGCAATTCAAATCGAAAATAATCCTCAACGATTTAATCACAATTTACAGCGGTGTAAATGACGCAATTAAACTCTGTTTATTATGACCGTATCGGGGATTAGCGAGTCCCACGCCTTGGCAACAGGACCAGTGGCGAAACCCAATGGATCTAATTATGTATTTGTCAATGGATAAGCCACGCGTAAATCTAGATCTCGCTTATAAACCTTTCATCGCGTTTTGAAATCTAAATACTAAGTTATACAATAATTATCTTACGCTTTGGCACACAATATGCTGTTTTGTAATTGGGGCTATTAGTTTCTAACAGTATTTCATATTATTGTAATATCTTTATTATGGTAAGTGTGTTTTGGCTTGTTAAAGACTGGAGTTAGACGCTGGGTTTTGTGACATGTAAATCATATAATAAATATTGAAAGAGATTTTTTATATGAAAACGCTTCCAGCTGTATTTTTTTTTTTGGAATTAGCGTCATGAAATACCAAGAAGGATCTTAAATATACTGGTTTACAAAATATCAAATACACGGCTTTTATGACGTGGCTTATTGCTACATATCGCTGCGAATACAATGCTATGTTTAATTATGAAAATTCTTTGACTGACATTGCTTGTCTTGGCTTAAAGTCTTGATCTAAATTTTATCTTTAATAACCTATGTTTACCTGTCTAAGGACGTACTGGTCCAAACTTAAGTTTTTTAAGACTATTTTTAGTAATAATGATAATCTTCATATTAGTATTCATTTTTAACACCCTCGAAATTTCAGTACCAAGTACACCCCACGCCTAACTTAACAAGTAACGGTCTACCGTGGGAGCACGGCCAATCAATCCAGGATTACCCTACCAGCACCTCCATTTCCTCTCTAATCTGCTACAACTCTGGCAACACTAATGCGATTATGTACCCGTCAACACGCGACCACCGGCAGTGTTGCCACTGATACACTTTCTTTTAACACTACTGATGGCTATGGCTTCTGCTGGAATAATAGATATAGCTTCTGTGACAAGTTGAAAGCTGGGAAATGGGAGGACGTGGATCACCGAACTGAGACAAATGTTTTGACCCAAAAATATTTGTTTTAGATATGGATGCTTGGACCAAAGTATCTTATAATTGTGTTTCATAGGTTGTGTGAAATTGCCGGAAGTCTAATAACTTTTTCCATTATACGTCCTTTTCTTTGCCTTTACTCTTGTGTTATGAGAGGCCTGAGATCCTAGTAGATATTCATGGTCGGTTGTAATGACTTACTATGTACCAAGACCCAAGCAATCAAAAAAGCTTTTCTTATCCGTAATCATCATTATCCTTTAATCCACAACTAGATATAATTCCTTAAAATTGTGCAACGTAATTTACAGACAGACAAAAGAAAACATTTATTATATTCATAATTAATGAATCGCAAAGGCTGTCACTACATTCAGCCTAGCAAGGAATTAAGACAATCCGTGTAATGAACTGAAATGTTAAGAGGATTTGAAAGTGAAGTGATGTCGGTGTTTTGTATCGGATCAAAATATAGTTAATTACAAGTGTAATATTGCTTTATTTTACAACGCTATAAGCTTGGGGTAATATTTTATTCTTAACTATAAAATAATTATTGATAAAACAATTATTTATTTTGCTTCTTTTTCTGGAGATTCAAACTTCCGACAATCCGTTTTTAACAATTACCTCACGCACTGAGCCACAATGGTAATAAAGTTTCATATAGATTACAAAGTTTGAGATTTAAATCCCTTTAATAAAGATTGGAATTCTTTGAGTAAACTCCTTAAGGATAAATCGCGAGATTCATTAACAATTTGATTAATCGACCCATTACAAAAGGACTCGACTACTTAACGGGGCTTAGACAAACAGTTTAGAAACAAAGCGACCGTAGATAATGCGTAGAAATGGATTAATAACGCTGTTAAGGGCGGCACCAAAACGCCTCAGGATAGCTGTAAAAAACGTTTTATTGTAAGATTGTGTCCTTTGACAAACAAAAAACTTGATATAATTTAGTAAAACGAATCTGAATATAATGCAAGGGATTCTACAAAAAGGATTCCTTTCACAAATGGAATATATTTTGTTTTATTTATTTAACATGTTTGTTCATTTTGCTCTAGACTGAAGGGTAAAAACAACAACTTTTACAACTAAAGATAACAACTTTTTTTTAATACACTGTTTCATAATGGTTTCTTAGATTTACGCGAATGTTACACATTGATATAAAACTATTTTTTACGGATTTTATCGCGATTTGGTTTAATTTTTACATTTTTTCACTTCCCGACGTTTCAATTGCTTTACAGCTTACGTGGTCACCGGGCGGACTCTCCGTAAAAAATAGTTTTATTTCAATACTGTTTTATATTAAAGTATAACAGTCCGTAAACATATTTTTGGTTTTAAAGGACCCACCTTTCGCTCTTGTGCTTTAAACTGGCGTAGTACTAAAGCTCAACCATTACCACAAAAAGAACAGAGGTCTGGAGAGAGAAATAGAAAGAAATGGAAATATGAATTTTTAAACGGAATCACCCCTAATATAATTCAAATGCAAGCAAAATCGCACCAAAAAACTAACCGACAGCCAAAAATAAAAAAAATGTCTCCCATTTGGAAATCAGACCAAAGGGTTTCGGCTCACTGCGGGCGCCGCGTGCGTCACAAAAAATCACAACAAAATCACAAAAAAGTGTAAAACGCGCCACAATACGGACATATATTATACACGAATTAACTACGCCATTGTGTCGTTCCTTGTAATTTTTATTTACGATTGTTTACTATATTTTATGTTTTAATATGACGCCATATTTATGGGTTTTTGATTTTTGTTCGCTGGAATCCGTACTTTTTTCGGGGATGAATTAATTTATGGTCTCGTTTTATCGTTTTCGAGGGTTTTATCGGAAAGTTTCATTGTTATGTGATTGTTTTTTGTTAAGTATTAGCAAGATGGAATTTAAGGACCCTAACGAAAATTAGATTTTAAATAACTTCACTCTTCCTGTTAGGACTGAGCAATTGATTATAAATTATAATATATAAGTTATTGTAGCCATGTTCTTAAACCAACAAAACAAAATGTGATACAATTCCGATTCTATGTAACACCAAAGTCCACAAAATACATGACAGTAGAAGCCTTGGCCCCGGTTTATTTACAAAACCCACATGTACTCGATTTTATCGCGTGTTCACAGCTCTAATTTTACGACTGGTCTTCTATTTCACGTTACATTCAAAAAACCGTAAAAGATCACGGACTAATGCACATCACTATCACGATCTCGAACTATCGACAACCGAATATTTTATTACATTTTTATTATGGAAGGAATTTCTTCCGAAAGGCAAGAGCCAGTTTATGAGTGTCGCCCCATCTAGATTAGGAGATTATAATTCTATATAAATTTAATAATGATTAATAATGATATTGAATTTTTTAATATGGTCTACGTGTTTGGGGAGCGTGGAGAGGATGTTGTGTTGTTAAAGGATGTAAAATCCAAGTAACAAAATAATATTTATGCACAGTAACTATGACTAACTAAATTACATTTTAAAAAATATTGCATATTAGTCTTAGCATAATTATAAATACGATTGATAGTCTGTTCGGTTCTTTTGTGGGGTAAACATGTAGTGACTAGCTAATAACATGAAATTTCAGGCATTTTACATCCTTTTTCTCAGAACAATTATAAACTTTTTCAACTCATACGACAGCGAAAGAAAACCACACAATATTTTTTTACTTAATATTTCATTTACATAGAGTTTGCCATTTTCTTAGCAGCAATGTTTATTTAGAAAATATATGGAAAATACCTAGCCAAAAATTCGTACTTATTTTGCCATTAAAGGACACGAAAATATGCTTTACATCACTACTCAACTGCACTCTCTGTTTTGTCCTAAAAACCTAATATGTGAGTTTTTAAATAGCCATAAACCGTGGAGGTTAGTGATGACAATGACACCACGTCGAGTCGTAAACATTTTATCTCTTCATCCTCCTTTTATTTACATTTGAACCCAAAATCCATTAGATAATATCACCAGAAATGTAATTAAGCGAAAATACAGCATAGTTTTTAAGGCTTAAGGAGTAAATAGCATATGAGAGGATGATGTCAGTAGTGTCATCAGCGCGAAAAACTACGTCTTACGGTCAACCCGCCCGCCAGGCGTGCCGAGTATTAGTGATACCTCCCTAATATTATTTCCATGGCAGACATGAACCTAAAGATTATTAAATAATATTGACGGAGACTGTCCCGCCCTCACACCCACGTCCCACCACTGCAACGCCTGTAAGCCAGGATCAACAGTGGCCCGCATTTAAATGACGAGCATTGAAGCTCAGCGAGTCTCCGGGAATGACGTAACTTTGCTTTAACCCGCAACGAAATATTTTAATTAATATTGATAGACATCAGGATCCCATAGCAGGACGAAGGCAGCTTCTCTGTCCTTACATTTAGACATACATGCATTGACAATATCACGCCTGCATCCTATAGGGGTAGATGGGTACTATGAATCGTTACTTTGCTTGATTCTGACATACCGCTGCGCTTCATAGTATATCCACTTCAATTGATCTCCTCATATATTTAGACGGACACATATAAATGCCACAATAAATGCCTTCTGGCTGAGAAACCGACTGGAACTCAAGAGGTCATTCGAGCTTCACAGGAAAATAATTGTGATCATTAAACATTTGTTTTCAGTCTGGGTTTAAATTCAATAATGTATTAGTTTCTGATCCAACGTGTGATACGTATTTGATGTGACTGTTGGGAAATTCTTTGGACTAGTGGCAACTGGCAGTATGTATAGGCTGTGAGGTCGTGAGTTCGATTCCTAAGTCAATCTAGTTTTTTGAGTTTTTCTACCCAATCGCAGCTTAACGCGAAAATAAAAACGACGGATTGTGGGTGGCACTGATGGCACCTCTGCTTACTCCTTTTGGTATACATAAGTGTGGACTTATGTATGCTAGTTGCATTTATATTCTAATCTGATGATAATTTCAGATCGCCTATCATTCTAATAAAATTGTTTCTGTAAAAATATAAAGCTGAATGTGGTTTATTTACCACTTCATTATGCGAGCTTCCATTTGAATAAACACATAAAGATAACGCAGTTACGTAAATCTTAAGACATTGCATTTCCACGATGGTTTGGAATAATTTCGCTTTTATATATCGCTTTTGAGCAAGTTTATTTTGAACACACATTGATATTTGGAGTCAGGAATTTGTGCCCGATATGGCGCGCCCCCTATCACATCATGGGACGGAACATACAAGGCGAAATGTGGGTGTCCTGGTGGCGCCTCTGCCTACCTCTTCTGGGATAAAGGCGTGAGTTTATGTATGTATGTAAATCTAATGTTATTTATAAATATGTAGTCCCATTCATCACAGTGAGATATCGGTATGAGCATGAATGTCGTGGATACAAGTACATATGAGAAACTTTTCGATTCCACAATTTGAAAAATATGTATGGCTTTCAAGAACAAAATCTTAAGGCAGTATAAGATTCAGTTTGATATTACAAAACACTTAATCGCACTATATCTTTTTATATCGTTTAATTTATTAAGTTAAAAATCGAGTGCCAGAAATAATATTAGAAAAATATCTTCTTTTTACTTTTCAGACCCAATTAAAAGATAGCGCGTTCTTTTACTTACTCTTTTTAAATACATTTGTTCGCGAAATAAAGTTCAATGAAACAATAGCCTCAAGCCTGTATGTTAATGTTATTTCGATGTTCTACTGAGATAAGGAGAGTTATGTAGATCCGTATCGTGAGGTTTTACCCCTCATGTTTGTGAATGTGACCAGACTTGTGAAGATTGTTACGTACCTATTAATAAGTGCGTGGTGACCTGTTGGTAACGGACCAGACGCGGCTGCCTACATGTTCACGGTGGTCGCGGGTTCAAATCCCAGGGCACACCTCTGACTTTTCGGAGTTATGTGTGTACTGATAGTCAATCACCACGCACTTTAACGGTGAAGGAAAACATCGTGAGGAAACCTGCATACGGTAGCGATTTTAAAAATTTTCTACGGTAAGTCCGCCAACCCGCACTAGGCCAGCGTGGTGGACTATATGGCCCAACCACTCTCAATCGATTCTCTCGATTGTAGAGTAGGCTCGTGCCCTGCAGTGGGTCGTATATGGTCTGATATAGATATAGATATAGACCTATTAATAGATACAATTGAAACATTAAACTGATGTGTGTAGAAACACTAATTTTCCAACGGAAAATCCTTTAGGATTCTATTTAACTTAGAGATGGTAGGAAACGGGTCTTCCGAATTGCCTACCTATATAAGTACTTAAAACATTGTGGTACATCATCTCCAGACCAAATCTTAAAACATGGATAAGTTTTAGCCTTTGTGGATACGACAATCTTAGTTAGAAAAAAAAACATTTTTCATGAATACCCATTTGCATATGCATGCATAAACTCACGCCGTTTTCCCAGAAGTGGTAGGCAGAGGTGCTACCAGGACACCCACATTTGTGATACCACACACGATGAATTTATTAAATTTGTGCGCTATAGGTCTTTGGCTTAAATCAAAACCACTAAATCTGCTATTGTTAGTTACTTATGAATATTATCTAAAACCCGAAGCATCTCGGCATTATCATAAAGCCGCACAGCCCAACGGCGAGTTAGTAATTCGGAATAAATGAATTATTCAAAGGCCAAACGTCGAGACATAAAGCAAAAACTGATGTTCAAACAAAACCTATCATTAACGGCCGAATAGCATAATTACATGTTAACTTAAAGCTTATTATCAAGATTTTTTTCCTCGTTCAGGAAATGCGTTAAATGTCAGCGCAGACTATTTATCATCTAATTGGGCATAAACAAATATATTATGGGTGTCGTGACTTGAGTTTTGGCTAGAAATATATTGCGATTAATGGAAGTGCAGTTCCGTTAAAACAGACTATAATATAGAATATTGAGTGGTCAGAAAAGTTTAATTTTTAGTTAGGGATGCAATGTACAATTGCTTCTTTATAATATCCTGATAATTACATAATTACTCTCCATAAAGACTTCTGCATCTGAATATTAAAAACATCAATGAAAACTTCGCAAATTTGGGATCAATTACATTTAAGAAAACAGACACTTCTCCCATTGAGGAATGAAGCTTAAATACCAGGCTTAAATATATTATAAACTTGCATTATTTTATCCATAGAATACGGCCTAAGAAAATTATAATATTGCTCATTGTATCCACAGAATACGGAAATTAATCTTATCCGTATCATCCTATTTGTACCAACAGGTCGGTTTAAGGCCGCGTAGGCCACAAATTACTTGAGAAATACATTATTCTACAGTAATAGGTTATGGGTTCTCCGTTAGAGCAATTAAAGGTTTGACTGCGAAATAGAACCGTTTATTTGTAGAAATGAATATGATTTCAAACAACAGATAGGTAATTATAGCAATTGTTTTCTTTTTTATTCTACACACTAATTTTAATCTTGTCAATTCTGAAAGCAATCAAGAATTGCCCGTGACAATAAGGTTACAAAGATAATACAACAATTACACATTTATAATTTAAGGTACAGGGTGGCCCAGAAGTCACTTTACATTTTGAAAATTAAATAACTTTTTTTCTATTAACATATTTCTTTTTCTCTTTTCAGAATTAAAAAATATTATCCCTGGAAATTTTTGGCATGGATAAGTTTACAACAGAACAACGAGTGAAGATAATTGAATTTTACTTTGAAAATGAACGGTCAATTGTTGCAACGCAAAGATCGTATATGCTCCATTTTATTGTTCGAAATCCCCCTAGTAGGCCTAGTAGTAGTAGTAGGTAGTAAACAAAATTATTCGCCAGTTGACATAATTATGAATGTAACTATTGTTATAATTTATTGGCAATTTAAGTTACATAGGCTCATTTGTGTTAGCAATATAAAAGATTCGTGTAAAAGAAGCACTTCTCATTTTTGATCCTAAAATTCCCCTACAAAACAATACTAACCACAAACTATTGCTTATTTAAAAATGTTTTCCTTATAAAATAAACCTATAAATCCAAATGAACGTCTGGAATCGAAGGAATGATTATTATTAATTTACCTTAATTGGATAGATGATGCTCAATTATGAATGCGAAAAATCCCCGGAAAGTAGATCATTATTCACGAGAACTGAAAGACGCCGCGGTCGCATAAATTAGCACTAGATTCGCAGACGACAGCCAGGACGGCTGCGAAACCGCCGAAATCTTTCATCTTCCCCCAAAAATTGACGGAATCCCATCAGGTTACTAGGAAATGACGCGAACCGATAGCATCGATCTTTTTTATCGATGCCGATCGGTTTTCTCGGAAGTTTTAACGATTTTTGGTCGCAACCCTCGACGTGTCATTCGGGCGCCGACGCTTGTTGACGTTTTTTTGTAAATCGAACACGATGGAGGAACAAACTAGGCGGGTTCTCACACTGCCGGAACACGCGTTCGTTGATTTTTTCAGACGAAGGTCGCATAAACATTCTGCCCAATTATAAGATGGTTTGATGTTTATGTCTTATTTGTTAAAACTTTTAAGTGTTTTAGTTGCATGTGCTTTTTTTTTTCAAATTATAAATATAGATTATCCCTGAATTGCTTTGCTAATAATTTTATTAATCTATAATCTTCAACCCCATCTATAACCCTAACAATCCCACCCATTTCCTCATACCTCTCATCGCTGTCTCGAGAATGCCAGGCACATAGTCAGCATCGCACCTGTCACCACTACCAGCTTCGCCGGCGTATATCACTCCCGTCAACCGACCTCAGATTACGCGTGTCCTGGGTTATTACTTGGGACATACATCATTTCAGTACACGGGGCGTCATAACATGATTTAGGACTGGCAATGACTGTGAAAGACCAAAATGGGTTTAGACATTTTAAGTATTTGTGGATTAAACTGTCTGTTAGCTTAAAGATAGGAATTAATTGTTCGATTTATATGTTAACTGTGTGAAGCCGAACCAGAGCGCTATCAAGTATTTTAGTATTAGTAGCGTTAGTAAGTAGTGCTAAACATTCTGGAATCAATACTGCGTTTATATTGCTCTACATTTAGCATCTAAATGGAATCGACTAACATTCCGTGGTATCACTTCCTCTTTTGCGACCGAGATATTTGACCATGTTACATCAAGTTGTCTTAACTTTAAACAAGCTTTAAACATATACAAATCCTCATTCCAAACGATATTGACATATTTATTATTCGTTTGATTTACGTGACGTCGTGCCCCAGGAAATTATAAACATCACAAATGTCACATGGATTGTTTGAAATTATGCAACACATGGACGCATGCCAAATGAATTATAACGCATTACAACTGTTAATCTTATTGAGTCATCGCATAAGACAGGGAACACACTGCTAAGGCTCAATGAAAATGTTGTTTTTACATTTTTTTTGTGGCAGAGGTCGGGATAACATTCAGCCTAGGTGCATAAGTCTTCTTTATTTGCCGTAGAAATTAATTCTAAGGTTCATAATTGTATTGCGTCACTAGATAGGGAAAGGAGCTGCTTGAAATAATTAAAAATAATGTAATTTTGTTCGTACTTTTTGTCTAATGCAAAGCTGCAACTTTCTTCATTTTTAAACTTCATTGATGTCTTAAAATACATTACACACATACATCAACCAAATCACAATTCCAAAGATAATTCCAATCCAGTGACTAACCACAATCCCCGTACTGAAACATGACGTAAAGTAAAAAATACACGCCGATTAAAATCGGTCAACGTTAAAACGCAGCCAAACGCCATATTAGAAAGCTTTGAAACTTAATTTACGTAGCTGACTTATTTATAAAGCAATAAATTTGTCAATTATGGTGGTCTAGTCGGGACAGATTTATACGAGACGCGATTTACGTGTCAAGTGAAAAATAATCTCATACAAGCGTTGGCGCACCGCACTTATTTTACGTGCTTTGTGAACTAATTTGTGTTTGAAATGTGTCGGTTTGTCGGCATTTGCGGGAAAGGGTTTGAGCTGGCAATGTTTTAGGGAGATGTCAATTTTTGTTAGTGTGATTAGCTGGAGCTTATTTCGTCGACAACTTTGATAATTAAATAGTTTTATTCAGGGTAAAAGTTACCTGGTTAACGATGGTAGACGATTTGTCAATAAACTTCTTGCAAGTTCGGAATTCAATTTAATTAGCATAAATTTTGTATATTGGCTTTTTATCTGTTTAAATATGATATCAAATACACTCTGAATAAATATTTTACAAAAACTTTGTCGACCCGCGAAGGAGAATATTACAGCCCTAAAATTTTACATTAAAACGACCACAGCACGGAACAATAAAAAGTAAATGGAGCCAAATGACAGCTACTACAAAAAAACAACGCATCCAGAAACCATATCCATGTACTTAAACTAATATCATTAATATAGTAAAACAATTGTGGGTGTCGGTCACAAAAAACCGCGTGACAAACGCGTTGTCGCACCCACTAAAACTTAATTCCGTCATATTGAATCCTTTACAAGTCACCAAAGGATGTTTGTACTATTGTTTTTGTCCAATAAAGATCGTAAGCGATAGCCCTGTGTGTACTAGTGTCGTGCCTTTATCGATACTTGATTATCGCCATCGATAATCCACGACAGTAAAATGTTTGACCCGAAGGTTGGCACGATTTATTGGAAAATTTATGCTAATAATATCAATATTTACGTGTTATTCCGAGCCGCGTGTTGGAAAGTGTGACATCTGAATTCAATTTTCAAGTAAACCTGTTGAATCTAAATTAATTCGTTTCGGTATTAGCGTAATAAATTATTTTAAAATAATGCGCATATTTATGGAGGCGATTTGTCTAAGTGAATAACAATTGTTGAATAATAGTTTTACGAGGAATTATTGCCTTCATCATAAAATTGTATTAGCAAACAACTGAGTTCCTATTAAATATTTCATTAAACCAATAAATTTTATAGCTAAATTACTAAACTTGCGTCTGAGACCATAAGTCCTAGGCTCTAACAATTATACGTACAATTACAAGCCTTACAAAGCTCAACGGCTTTCACACTGACCATCTTAGACATCCATATTGATCGTAGATATAACAAATAGCCTTAACGTAGATGGGCAAACGAATAAATTTCACCCATCCCATACGAGAAAAACATAAATATTTTAAATGCGTGAATTTGAAAGCATTAGCTGTTACATAAGTTTCTTTGCAAGGGTACAAATAATATTTTACAGCAAATTTAATGATACTTAACGTCAAATGTTCAATTTTCGACAGGTTTATTAACGTAAGTAACTATTTAACGGTACTTTACAAATCTTTACCGCATCTGGTTTGGTCTTTGGCAATTTGGATCGAAATATACCAAAAGTGTTGTAGCACGGAAGCTCAGATGACACAGATCCTCTTTAAAAAATCGTCAATTTATAACTTAATAGAGAAGGATTGTCAATTGCATAACGGACATCAAATTTACCATTCTATAAGACGCTAAGCTATTTTGCTGTCAATAATATTGCGAGATAATTATGTACTAGCCGTGTACGTTCGTTCGTATTGCCTCTCTCACAGTTTCGGGCCATTTTTAATTTAACTGATTCATAGATTTCGTCATAAATAATTTCACGTTATAATATTGATTGAACCACAGACGGATATAAATATTCTTTAACCTGTTAAATAACACACACACATAAACTCACACCTTTTCCCAGAAGGGGTAGACAGAGGTGCACCCACGTTTCGCCTTGTATTTTCCGACCCACGCGATGTGATAGGGGGCGAGCCTATCGCGATATCGGGCCTAAATTCCCGACTCCGGGCTGATAATCAAATATCACTTGGCCGACCCGGGACTCGAACCCGAGACCTCAGCTTTGCAATCATACCATAGTACATCTGCGCCACCGAGGCAGTCAAATAAATGCGATGTCACAAATTAAATGTCTACTTATACTTAGCGAACTTCATTCTCCCAATATTGTAACTATATAATATTACAATAAAGTAAAACTTTACAGCATTAATTACAGTCGATTAATTTCACAACGTTATCGATATGACAAATGATCGCCAATCAATCCCTACACAGTTATCGTTGCCTAATTCTCACACATTGGTCCCTTGAACCAATTTCCCTAAACAGGGTCCTGTAGCTATTATTGAGAATGGGGTCTAATAGTTCGCTGATAAGATAAGCGTTTGGTGTTATGACGGCTCGATCCGCATATACAAAGGGAACAGTAGGGCATCCATATTCGGGAATTGGTTACTGGCTCTACCCGAGTCTAAACTTTTAAGCAAAGTTTTGTAATGCATGCGAAATCAATTTTCAACGCCAAATGGCCATAATGCAATTTCCCGTTTGCTTTATCATTAAAGGGAGGGTCCCTTTAACGTAAGGAAACAACAACACATGAGGCAATAATTAGTATTTTAAATGAAAGAGTGGGGACGTAGCGGGGACATCTTACCATCTCTTTCACACCCGCACACTATAATGCATATTAAGAATAGTGACGTCACTAATTTTGTTTTGAATCCCTTTTCTTTTACCCCCACCACAAGATTTAAAACGTTTCTAACTTTTTTAAATTCTGAATGGATTTACAAAATTCTTTGTTTGTTAGATTTTGGATATGGATACTTTTTGACGAATACAATAAAAACAAATGAGTCAAATACCCAATTTTCGTGTGGACCTATCTGGAGTGGCGTACTGTCCATCTCTTACTCAGCCAGAGGTAACAAACGTGGGTGCAAGTTAATTGATAACACACCACCAGGAGACCCCACTAATGGCTTTATTGAGCATTTGTAACGGTCCCCTATCTCACTGATGGCACAGCTTTAGGATTTTACTTTTAAATACCCACCATTTTCACTGGGTCATTTGTTTCCATCGTAAGTATCGACTAATTAGCTCGTGAAATTAGCTGGTCGATAACACAGATACACACTTCGTATACCTCGCACATCATCATCATCATCATCATCAGCCCTTCTGCGTCAACTGCTGGACATAGTTCTCTCCTATGGCACGCTATTGGGCATGCACATGCACATACTGGTAATAACCAAATTATTCTTTTAGACTTTAGTTAGAACAGAAAGATATTTATTCGTTTGAAAAATTAAACATCACATTATTTCACTCAAAATGTGAATGACTTTATTGACGCCTAAAAACGCAAGAGAAGAAACAAATAAACCATCTAAATTGTAGGTACTCAATTTGACAACTCAGATATAAATGGTAATTCATAAGTTTATCTAATAAGTATTGAAGGACGGAGGTAATCTGTTACCATTTCTCCATTAGCCAATCCTTATGACAAATTATTTCACTTACATCTGTCATAATATTTCCCCTAATCATTCGATTTCTCCGCAGACGTAACATCCGGATTAAACCATAAACAAGCCACTATAAGTTATGGTGGTGCATTCAAATTGAATGCTAATAAGAATCGGTGTACCTAACAACCGCAGGCAGAGGTCAATACTATTTACTGGTCATACCTCGGAGTCTATTAAATAAGCAATTTCATAAACTGTTCAAGCAATAAGATATTGAATGTTAATATTTACAAATAAAACGGTTTCATTGTTACGAATAGCCGATAATTATCTCTTGCCTAAACATTCTCTACAATAATGAATCATAATTATACCACTCAAACGAAAAATGAAAATAAATCAATAAAAAATAACAAAAGTACCTTACAATATTATACTCCCAAACTAAAAGCCTAACACTCGAATTCCCAGCTGAACTATCAACACTCATCAAAATTCATAACCCGAAATAAGTACCTATACATAAACCATAGAGTACAATAAAAAAAATAAAAAATAGTCTATGGCCACTATAAAGTTTGATTGCGCTACTTACACAACACTGAGTGTAAATCTAAAATTCTGATGAGCTGATGTTATTGTAATGCTATCATTACTTGTATCCTACCGGCGGAATACTGAATAATTTCCCTATTCTTATTGATGGATATTTATTCGACTTTTGTTAAGATCTATTGTGTGGAAGGGAGCTACTGGAACGAATATAGAGGCGCCATATTGGCTGCCTCCAAATCTACCATAATAGAAATAGAAGGAACTTAGAAAGTTCACAGAAAATTATTAGTATTGTATTCTGCGACGAAAGTAGACGATATGAAGTTCTGAATAACTAATGAATACATTTTTAAATTATCTTTAGTGCAAAACTAATTATTATATGCAGGGCAATTACTTTCGGCTACTCTCTTATTATGAAGTGATGAAAAAAGCATAAGTTTTTAAACGCACGTCGCTTCAGGCAAAGATCGGTAAACCATAATGCTTAAACAATCTCCTAAATACAATCTTGATGTAACATTTCACTAGTGATTAAGTTGTCTTTTTAAACGAACTGTTTATTCGTCCAGTACTTAATAGTACAAGTTTTACATAACAATAAAACTTGTATTATTTAGCAGAGACGATGCACAGCATCCTGTGAGAGTGCGTCTTACTTCCTTTTCCTGTTTACTCAGTTACCAGTCCATTTCCGTTTTGTTCCGACCAATCAGCGTTGAGCATGGGTCACGTGGTCTCCGGAGATCGCCTGTGGTGGGACAGCGCGATGGCGGATCATAGAAGTCTCTCACCAGGAGATCTTAATGGGATGCTGTGCATCGTCTCTGCTAAATAATACAAGTTTTATTGTTATGTAAAACTTGTACTATTATTCGGCATGTGACGATGCACAGCATCCTGTGAGAGATGTGTTTATAGCTCCTGGTGACCACGTAACGACGCTATGTGATAAGATGTGGGTTAAAACAATAAAACACTGAAAATTAAATAGGTTTTGGTTATATTACACAGAAACAAATTCTTCGGTTTAATAATATTAAACATATCTATACAACAGGCTCAAAATTTACTGCAAGATTCAAGACTGATGGCATTGATTTGCCAAATATTTGCTTTTGATAAAATTTTGCGAATGTATTTGGTCTGCGCCAGTTACCTCGCGCAAGGATATCTTCTACAGAGAAGTTTTCGTACCAATTTAAGGACGCTACTGCTGATCGAACACTGCCTGGCGAAGCCGAAATACCTGCATCTCTAAGGACCGACTTAACCCAGTTTCCGATTATTGCTCGCGAAGCACCGCGATTAGTTCCTCGTATTGAAATAAACAAAGCATGATTACAATCAGCAGTGCGCCTTTCAGCTCCTAAAGTAATGACTTTTTGGATCCAATAAATAGGACACACATTAAGATTATTATGCCTTAAAAGTTTCCAACCTGATTGTCTATAAGTACTGGTATCTGTTTTAGAACCAAACGATGGGTACAAAATACAATAGTCCTCGTTATTCACATAATATTCAGGGGAAATTTTTAAGAGCGTGAGATCATGCACACGCCTACCCGAAGCTAGAAGAAGTATACATGCTAATCTTCGAGAAGCTTCGAACAATGACTCATAATTTGGCGAGTTTGTTTGCAACCAAAATACTAAATCGCTTGGGTCCCAAATGGGAAGTTTCTCAATTTTGGGCTTTTGAAGCGAGATGGCTTTCAAAATATGTTTAACTAAGAAATTTGAATTTAGGTTCTCGTTGTTACGAACTTGACCAAAAGTTAAAACTACAGATTTGTGCAGTAGAATGGTAGGGAACGCCAATTTTTCCACGAGAAATAACTGGGCTAAAAATTTTGACAAACTTGCACCATTTGGATGTTTAAAATCAAAAGAATTTGCCATACACCATCTGATCCATCGATTCCAAGCCGGTTGATACGTTTTTAATGTCGATTCTCTCCAGCTGGATCTAAGTAAAGATTTCTCTGCTTCTGACCATTCTTTGGTAACATCGTCCCAGCCCCAATTTTCCAGACAAAGAGTTCTATATCTTGAACCCGTGGGGGCGGGATACCAGTGGTCTGATCTATAAGTACCTGGTCCAATTGATGGATCTTCATCGGTTTGCAGAGTGCTCGACGATGTAGATCCGGCAGCCAAAACGCCCTCTTCCACATTGGAGCCACGAGCAAGTAAACTCCTTCTGCCGAGTTCAAATGGTGTAGAATGCGAGGAATCAGGCTTGGTGGAGGAAATATCCATGCTAGTTGAAAATGCCATTGCCGGCTGAAGGCATTGCAGAATTGGGCCGATTGGTCGAGACTGTCTCTTGTTACATATTTCTCTACTACTGTCGTCTCTTTGCTGGCAAATAGGTCTATTTGAGGTGTGCCGCTCCAGCGAAATATCTTTGTTACTGCTGGTTGAAGGAGGTGCCATTCGGTCGGATACTTTCCTCGTGATAGTCTGTCTGCTATATTGTTGAATTTCCCTGGAATGTACTCCGCCGTAATTGAAATATCCCACTCGTCCAATAGGGCTAAAAGCTGGTGAGTCATGTCCAATAGTGTTATGGATCGCGTCCCACCTTCTTTCTTTACATACGCTACGACTGTCCGATTGTCTGACTGTAGTGTCACATGGTGGCTCTGTAGTAGGGAGCTGAATTGCGTCACTGCCGCTAGAATGGCAAATAATTCCTTTCTGTTGCAATGCCAGCTTTGCTGGTGGGGTTTCCATCTGCCCGACATTGTGAGGTCGTCTAACTGTGCTCCCCACCCGTAGTCGGACGCATCTGTCGTAAGAAAATGTTGAGTTGACTTCGGGAACAAGTCGTCTTTCACTTGGCAAGACTCCATGGCTGCAATCCACCACTTGAGGTCGATCATTGTGGACTCTGGTAGTACTATTTGTTTCCGCGATCTTAGTTTGGAAATCTCTCTTAAAAATCGTTGGAAGTGACGACAATGTAATCGACCCCTTCTTACCACAAAATTGGCGAAGTTCAGTGTACCCAATAGTACTTGGGACTCCCTCAAGGACATTGTTTTCTTGACGATGGTTCGCCTCAAGCTGTGCAATATTGCTTGTATCTTTCTTACCGGAAGCGCCTTGAAGCTCTGCTTCGTGTTCCAGACTAGACCGAGATATTCTATCTCTTGAGTAGGTCTGATCACTGATTTCTCGTAATTGATGGTCCAACCCAGCCATTCGAGCGTTTGAAGAGCGAATTGTGCCTGCGATTGTAAAAGTGTCTCTGATTGGCATGCTATGAGGAAATCGTCTAAATATACGATGACTCGCATTCCTTGAGACCGAAAATACTGGGCAATCCAATTTGTCAGGGACGAAAAAATTTTGGGTGCGCAAGATAGTCCGAAAGGTAGGCTTGTCACCTGAAGTATTTACTGGTTGTAGACCACTCTTAGAAATTTTCGATGGCATTCCGAAACACTGACGTGAAAGTATGCTGATGATAGGTCGATTTTTATCATCCAATCCATCTCTTGCAGGAAGTGAGGTATTTGGAGGTGTGATATTAGTTTGAACGGCTTCGGAACTATATGTTTGTTCAATCTTTTCAGGTTGAATATGGGCCTGCACCTTCCGTCGCTCTTCTTTGTCAAAAACATTGTTGACAAAAAGCTGGGTCCCAGACGATCCTGCTCTGGAACCTCCAGCACACCCTGATTGAGCAGGGTTTTGATCTGTTGCGACATTTCGGCTGATTGTTTTGTTTCGAACCGTTGAAGCAACCTCTGTGATGGGTACATCAGCAGAGGTTTGGAGGTAAATGGAAGACGCATTCCCGTAATTAAATCGAGAAGGGCCTCCGGAGCCCGAAGCGTCAACCACTGCCTGCGATACGCTCGCAGACAGCCTCCGTAAAATTCGCTGCTGCGCGAAAGGGGCCTCGAGTCATTGATCGGTGCTTCTTTTGACCACTGGACCATCTTTCTTGAAGGGCTGCTTGGATCTAGTGGAGAAGGTTTGCTTAGCATTATTGACACCGGCTCCTCTTTTTTTATGGTGTTGATGACCAATGTCTCGAAAGGAATGGTTGCCTCGACGCTTAGCATCAGATCCATTGTTTGGTACTGCGACCGGTTTAGTATTTTGTTTCTGTCCCTCCTTTTCTCGGGTGTACCAAGGGCGAATCCATTTCTCAATACCACCGGTATTCTTTATATATGCCTGCAGCTGAGACTCGTCAAAAAGATATCTAGAACTTGGAGGTATTTTACGCAGACCCTCTTGCAAGTTCTTACTAGGTAATTGGTTCAGTATACGCTCTCGACGAGCTTCCATGCACTCTGCTCTTTTACCGCATACGAGTTGCATAATCCCTTCATTATTTTTATGAAAATTAGAAGTAGGTTGGAATAGCTCCGAAACTTTATCAAACACGGCGGTGGGTGACAAAACCGTGTCCGAAGCTGCCGTCCAGTCAATTATTTGCTGTAAGTTTACATACAATAACTCTTGTTGTGCTAGTAAGGCGTTGGTTAATGCCGCTACTATCCTTTCCGAATTAGCTGTGTGATCCTTTCCTTTGACAAATTGTCTCAACTCGTCGTTAATTTCTACTTCCATAAACCCCGGCTTTGCAATATGAGATTTTAAGACGTCCACGTATCGCACATCTTTCCAGTCCGGACTGCCAAAACGTTGGAGTAATTCGAGTTGCTTTACCCGTCCAGGGTTTGCTATAGGAATTTTGGGTTCTTTTACGGTCGTTTTTACTCCACTCAAATTTAATTTAAAAGTACCGTCTGGACAATTAGTAGTTACTGCAACGGGCCGATTTAAAGTAAAACCGAGAGGCTGTGTGCTAGGGCCAGGCGATGGCTCCATTTCGGACGCATGCCCAGGAGGGTATGCGTCTTTACCAGGAGGTACTGATAAAAACTCGTTGGAGACTGTTCCCTCTGCCGGCAATGAGAACGCGCCAGGCACATGTGAGGGTGGCATGTTGCGGCCTGCCGTAGATTCCGAAACGTATTTATGCCATAATAGATTTGTTAAGTTGCTCACTTGGTCAGTTAAAGCTTTAATTGACTTACCATGGCGGCTTCGTTTCACCTGAGGGTAATCCGAGTTCTCCGAGCTTGATTCGCTTGAGTCGCTTGACGCCAAGGATCGGCGCTTGCGACGGTTTGAGGGTGTAGGATGGCGCTCTGAAAGGCTGGCGCCATCCTCGGCGAAAGACGCGGCACGCCTATCAATCGGCAAGTCTGCCTGATCGACGATCGAGCGCCCCGAAACACCATAATCATTTTCACTCATGATACTTAATAATTTTTACCACTTTAATATTACAACTTACTATAAACTTAAAGTAATTTACTGCAGATTACTAATTTTGTTTCTTAGAGGAAGAACGACGCTATGATCCGCCATCGCGCTGTCCCACCACAGGCGATCTCCGGAGACCACGTGACCCATGCTCAACGCTGATTGGTCGGAACAAAACGGAAATGGACTGGTAACTGAGTAAACAGGAAAAGGAAGTAAGACGCACTCTCACAGGATGCTGTGCATCGTCACATGCCGAATAATATATGGTATTAATAGCATAAATTGACCGCTTCAGGCCAAGTAGTGACCTCTATTAGTCGATTATGAGATACTCGCTGTAATGGAATTACCTTATTGGAATTTTTAAATGTATTATTAATAATAAGAAGCATAAATAGGTATGTCTGGATAATTTATTTTAATTCAAACTAAGGTGTTTCAATTGTTTTTTATAAAATGTAAAATTAATTTTTATTTTATCAAGAATATCATTTAATTTAAAACAATTTTTAAAAATAGTTTTTATTTCACTCTTCCTGTAATAAAGAAAAACAAAGACATCGTAGTAGAGTTTCAACCATTACACTCAGTCATGCGAATTCCTTAAAGACCTTCAGAGAGTGAGAATTTGATCATTCATTGTAAAAAATCGAAGTGATAAATTAGAGAAGGAACATAATTACTTAGTTAAATGAATTTCGAAATAGGTAGCATAACTGACACGTATATACTTACTTGAAACTCAACTACATAAATAGCAAGCAAAAGCTCACAAAAGGCCAACACTAAAATAACTGCAGTTTTTTCCCCACACTTTAATTCACATATTACCAGCTCTATTGACGTACAGCAGTCCGGCCCACGCAGCTATCGCCGACATTGTACCCAGCAGCGCGCCATGGGTGGCAACACGGTATTATTTAATCTCCATCGTTACTATGATGTAAGATATAAATTCAACATTATATTAAGAATGCAAAAGAGGTAATAGGTTAGTCGCCAACTGGCTTCCGACTACGTAAAGGTGTGGTGCAAAAAGCGCGCGCAATTTTAAGGTTATGTTCGATTTATGAGATAACCGATTGTTGGAAGGTGTAGTAAATTTAAATAGAATAAGGAATATAGATTGCTTGCGTTTAAAGGAGTGGGATTTATTTTGTAAGTTTTATTAAGCAATGTAATTGTATTTCTGAGTTAGTTTATTGCAATAAGTTCTGACAAAGTAAATTCTGTGGGTTTAATCGATTCTATTTGAAATTCGAACTATGTATATAGCTTATTTCGTTGTCTAGAATAAGAAGATATCTATTTAATGTTATGTTAATTAACATATAATAAATCGAACACCATACCACGATGTTAAAAATTACCGCCAACTTGCCAAAAATTGCAGAAGTATTATCAGAATGCAATGAATAATTAATCGTAGTGGAGTGTGGCCTAACCCTCTCAATTTAGAGTATTCCCGTGCTCGTCAGTGAGCATAATAGGCTGATACAGTCAGTATAGTACAATAATAAATTAAATAAATATTTTTTAAATAATATTGCCAGCTCTCGTTGCGCTAAAATCCTTACATTCCCATAGTTACAGGGTAGTTGTATTTAATGTGACAACATTTGTTTGAAGCCGATGTACCGCCTGCGTTTGCGCCAACTTGAGTTCGCATAAACATAATTTGCCTTCGCTTTTCATACAACGACCAAGCATCGTGGTTTATAATTACTCATAAATGTCTACAATTAATTCAATGTAGCAGTAAATTAATATAACTATGACGACTGGGATTGCCAGCTGAAATTATGAGCAGGAATTCTAAGACATTTCATTGGAATCAGAATAAATAAGGAGCTAAATGGCTTTTTAACAAGAGTATGTTGATTGCTTCGATATCTTTGAAAACATTGGCACAAATGAGATTGCTATTGCGATCGGAAAAGTTGATAGTATTGAACATATTTTTTTTAAGTACTATGTAAGCTTATTCGACGGATATTCTGGAAGACACACAATCGGATTCTATTACTTTAATACCATCAGTAAATACATTAATACTAAACAAGATCCTACATATTATCTAATTATAGGCAAAGGAATTTATTACCGTTCCCTACAAAGTTTCAGAGAAGAACACAAGCTAAAATAAGAAATAGATTTCAATTTTATTCTGCGGGCGGGCCTTACGATGACTTCACCAGGCAATACATTTGAAACTTCCTGGGAGCAATTTTGCAACATACCAGAGCGCAGTCTATAAAACGAGCTTCCGATAGCACAATTTGCTAATACCATAAATCAATTGTGTAATAATTCCGTAGCCACCGACGCGCATCGCGCAAACTATCCTAGATTGAATTTAATGTCTAATATTCCACCTCTTTGTACAATTTAAGGGGCATTAGACCCTGAAGCTATTCATTTATACATATTTATGGGTAAAACAGTCAATCGGTACGCTGCACCCGGTTGTTAGACTAACGGGCATTGCTTGGAGCCCGTGGCTACCCTAAAAGGGAGGCCCCCAATTTAAACATTGGATTTAGTTGGACCAATGCCTTATACGATTGCTTTGCGAATTATTAAACGTATAGCGGGATTTATCAGCGGGATATATTGTTGTGAATCTATTAATTTATTGTCATTGGAAAGTTATTGCTGTATTGATGGCTTGTGGCAAAACTCATCCGTTATTAAGTTATGTCCGTTATTGTATGGGTCTTTTATTAGTTAGCTTTCGTCGTTTTTAATCTGAAATATTTGACTTTCAGCAATTCTGAGTCTAACAAAATTAGTTACAGCTACAAAGCACTAACATCCACCTTCTCTTTTGTTTCAGAAGGATCTCTCTGACGACTGCGTGTTCCAGGAACATATAGAGGAGAACAACTACAACACGTACTCGCGGATACGAGCCGGGAAGAAGACATTCGTGGCGCTAGACAACCGAGGCAAGGCCCGGCGGACGCAGATCCCCACCTCGCGACCCCTCGGGAACCTCTCCACCTACGCGCTCACGCTCACCAAGCGCTGGGACGGGCCCAAGCAGACCCACTGCCCGCCGCGGAGACACCGCGGAAAACTAAAACGACCCCCGCCCCGGCACAGGAACTGCATGGCCCGAGTCCAGAAACAGAACATGAGGCACAAAAGGAAGCACAAGAAGGCAAACAATCCGAAGAAGAAACAACGACATCCGAAGTCGAGGAGAAAACACGACAACGGCACGACCACCACCACGGAGATGACGTGGGACGAGTCGACCATGTCCACCATGTCGACGACGACCGACGCGGAGTTTTTTCGTTCGGCGACCGCGCTGGAGGCGGTCGGTCGCGCGTGAGCCGCACGCTACTCGCGGTCGGGGCAGCCGTAGCGCTCGCACACTAGCACCGTTCCACACTTACACGTGCTTCAATCTCTGTAGAGAGCTCTAGACAATCCGGACTCTCTCACGCGACTAACTTCATTAAACATTAGATGCATCGGTACCGAGTGCTCGTGCTGTTAGTTGTTAGTCGCTCCTGGTACACGGGCAGTTCGAACAAGTCTTACATCATTCCTATTTAGTGTGTTTTACAATCGTGCGGAGCCACTGTAGCGCTGCTCTCTTGAGTCCCGATTCTAAAATTGATACCAGTGACTTGTTGTAGATTGTCCAAATGTTCTTTATCATTTCCTTTAATTCTAGTAGTTACTTAATAAAATACTCAATCGTGTGCGTGATACGTAGCGCCGTTAAAATCGATACATTTTAACAATATAAAAACGAATGATATTATACTACCAAAGCTACTGAAATTATCTATCTCAATTTATATTCCTAGTTCGCTTTAAAACGTAGGTTTATCGGCAAGATTCCAATTGTTAGTTAACTGTTACTTATCATGAAATTAACTTAGATTAACTTTATTCGATAATTAATGAGAAATTTTGTAAATCGTCGAGATTATCGTTGGGTAAGGTGGAACTGTGTTAGGGGAAGGCAAAGATTTCTGTCAATTAACATTTAGCCTAAATACTTACCGTTTCGGAATGGCTCGCTCGTTGTCGTCACGCCGTATATTATCCATTCCTCCATTCCCATTAATTGGATGTTACACCATTATATTTATAATTTTTGTATCTTTAACATCAATGTCATGAGTGAACTCGAATAAATCTAATTAATTAGACTCGAATTATTCGTTAATGGATTGAAAGCCATTCAATACGGTTACGATATAAAACTTTCATTATCTTGTTCGGTATATCTTAAACGCAACCGAGTAATTTTCTACTTTTACAAAACGCTTTAATTACATATTCAAATTGAGATATTATCGTTATAATTCCATTGATGGAAGCGAGACGCGAACTAAATTTGTCCCAACTAATTTAAAATACTCGGACGCCATTATGATTTACATATGAATGCTTCACAGCGAGAGGAGATTCCGAAACGTTTTCGTACTTAGATGACGTGTGTTGAAGGTGTAATTTCATAAGAAATTGACTGAAAATTGGACTGAGTAACGTAGTTTATGTTGGTATCGGCCTAGGCTATGATAGGATAATGTAGTGCGGCGGACGGCATGCTTCTGTATTTCTATGATAAGTTATAATTCGACCGTTGAGGCGAGCGGACAAAAAAACGTCCACGTCGGAGATTACCATAAGCACCCATTCACGGCGAGAACAGCGCATCTGCGGGATGAAACCTGTCGACGCTGGATTCCACAAAAGACCCATTATAATACAGCGGCTAGACCGCTCGCCTTGGCTTGTCAAAAATGTAGTGATAAACATTAACGACGACGATGTGACTATTAGTATGTAGTGGGAGCCTAAGGCCAAGGCTAGGAAGGCGCGGGTACCGCACACGGCGGCAGACAGCCAGTACCAAGACACTGCTCGGTACCATTGCGTTCCTATTTACGCAGCATGTTTCGGTATATTTCGCGCCTTTTTCGCCACGGGTCGTAGGCCAAAAACGTGTAACTAATTTGTAAATTTATTTATTTTCCATAGAGAAAGTTGTATTTTGTTAACGTTTTAGTTGATGTTTTTTTATTATCTCTTGTCCCTATTAGTTCCAACCGAATGTAGATATGTAGGATTTCATACGCTTGTACTTTTAGTGAGCCAATTTTAATTGTATTATATTTTTTTAAGTCTGTTCAGTAACAATATGTGCTTTGTATGGGGATTGTATAGCGTGAATATGGTGCATTTGCAAATATTGTGATTGAATGGATTTCATACGGTAACATTCTCTTGGTGATGTCCCTCGCATACAGTTGTAGACATATGTAGCCGGTGACTCTTGGAGGCAGCCCGATTCCCGCGTCGCAAATGTTGGCTTTACTGCACAATTTGAATGTTGTAAGTGGTGTCTCGAAACTAAGTTCCGCTATGAGCGAATCGGGCTTTTAATCAGCAAACAGTTGAATCCGATGACCAAGTGTGTCATGGTGATAATGCGATGTTGATCGAACGTAGATGTTACCAAAAAAGTGTGATGAGTGCGTATCTTCTATAGTTATTGCAAACAATTCACACGCATTTTTATATCAAAATACCTTTCGCAAAAATGTGTGAATGGCGACAGTGATCTTTCTTTCTTATACGTGCTAATTTTTAAGAAAAAATCGATTATGTACCCACCCCAATTCTTATGCTTTTAAAAATTGCGGTGACTATTCATGACGCTTTAATGTCCTTTAACTTTTTATTAAAAAAGAAACTGGACATCCTTCTGCTCGAATACTTTTCTTTCTCATAAGATTGTTTGTTGGTTAACATCCAAGAGTGTCGGAGAATATTCGCATCAAGCTTTATGATTGTACCTACGTATGTTATACGAATGATTATTCGTCATTATTTATATGTATGTATGCTACTAGGTGTCACATGAAAGCGACATGAAATTGTGTATTTCAACGAAGCATTTACTCGTCTTAAAATAAACTTCGAGATATAAAAAAATTACATTTTTTTTGTCGTTTTCGTAATAAGTCAATAAATTATTATATCGATTATCTTATTAATTGTAATTCACTCGTTATTGTATTGTAAATTAAAATACCAATCGATCTTAACGTTTAGTTTAGAAAACAGTATTTCGGTATTGTAAAAAATATGGTTCTCCGTTACAGTATCTAGTTTTGTAGTTTTTATATTTGATGTAGCGATTGTAAGAAAATTCAGTAAAAATTGGCAATGTTTTTATCTATACCCGTCTGTAACGCGATAACATAATGACAGAGATACTATGAGAGCAAACTCATTACTCACCTACTGCACTGCCATGAAATAAAGACTTGCTAACATTCAAAGATTGATCATCCACCAAAAAACATGACATTGTCTATAGTTTCGTCTTTCAAACTCAATCATCACCCCATTATATCCCAATTTAAAAAAAAAACATCGCAATTAATTCTTATTTACTTCATCCCATTATTATTAATAAATGAATATTTCCGAAAAGGACGTTGTGAGTTTGCCTAGCATTGTATCAGTGAAGGTGATTGTGTAAAAATATGAATGTAATATTATTATAATGCCCATGTGCCATAATTGACCCTCTCGGGTTAACCTACCGATTCATAAATCATTGTTGCAGTTAATATTTCTCAATTTCAAACTTCACTAAGAAAAAGAGAAGAGTTTCGAGCTGTTAAGAAAACGAAACAATTTGTACGCACTGATTTTACGTTAAATAAATATTATCTGTGGTATTTTTGGATGCGTTCAAATTTGTTTGTCTATGGCTCGACCAACTCTTGCATCCTATTAACTCTTTTTCCTTGAAAATAAGATGAATGTCAAGATGAGTCAAACAGTATTACTTAATTAATTTCGATACCTTTACAATAATTATTATGAAATGTCGTGTTTGCTTAGTGCATTTATGTTCAATTACGAAATCATAAAAATTCTTATATGTAAAAATATATTTCGACATAACTCGTCTAAAGCAGATATTTGAAATTCACATTTTTTTTTCACCCTACTACTTAGTACTACCAAAAGAAGATTGATCGAAACTTTTAGACAATAACTTTTTACAGCCTCTTATACCGAGAAATAAATAAAATGATTCTATAACTGTTGTCGTTTTATTTTTATGCATGTGAGTTGAAATTACTATTTATTATGAAAAGAAACTACTGTTCAATAATACGCCTGTGTACTAGTGGCATCAAAGCGTGCATGGAGCTGTGAACTGTGAAGTCCTGGATTCGAATACCAGGTCGGGCACTCCAATGTATGTGAGTTTTCCATCTTGGGATGGAAACCGAGGCGAACTTGTATTTCTGCCTACCGCACGAAAGATATACGCATGAACTTAAATATGTCTGTAATGTGGGCAGCATTACTTGGCTTGGATTCACATACAATAATCTGAATACAGTGGCATAACCTAAATAGAGTAGAATCCCCTCAGGAAGGGTAGAACGGTATGAAACCATTCAAACCTAAAATCTTGCACAGCACTTGATGACCGACTTGGGAATCGAATCCAGGATCTTACTATTCTCATCCGATAAAAGTCACTCGAAGATATCAATAGAATACTAAGATGGCAAATACGACCACCAAATCATTAAGTTTCTAAACAGATCTTTTCATAAAAAAAGGTTTACTTAAATTGGTCTATCTCAAACTAAATCAAAATACATATTTTAACTGTTAACTGTTTTTTTATTTCCTTCCATTTACTAAAAATACGTTATTACTCGTTGGGCCCCAAAAAAGGAAAAACCTCATACGTTTCGATATACGCAACAGCCTATATAAAGAAAATTACAATTTCATATTATATGCGGCAATTTAAACTATATCACAAATCAGCACCAATTTACTCATCACATTATCTCTATTAGTATTTAATGGCGTCTACACACTTAAGACAACACAGCATTAACATGATAATATTTTAAATGGTGCCTAAATAATATAATATGTAGTTCGTACAAATTGACGCATTAGCAAAAAATATTTATTTGTTTTCTTATCATAAAAGCAAATGTCATTGTAATAAAACTAATGTATTTTACAAGTTATTAAACAATTCTGCGTGTTTTATTATGTTGTAAGCCTTTTAAAATGAATGAAAAAGTTGATATATGAAAATTTATTTCATCCTTTACACGTGCATACATTATATGCCATCATTTCACCATGTTGAATTAAATATTTTGTGTCTAAAGTATTTTTGAACTAATCGGATTTTAAATGACGATATTATGATCCAGTAAAGTGAGTGATAACCTAATTTGGACAAAAAATATTGAAATAAATAAAACAACCTGTTTTTGAAACTATGCCTATTTAAAATGGTTCTAATAAAGCTTCCTAACAAACTGGTGTTTTTTATACGATACTTAAACAAACATCACGCCTTTTTACTAGAAGGGGTAGACACTAGGCAGAGGTGCAATAAGGAGGCCCCCGTTTCTCCTTATGTCTTCCGTCCCACGATGTGACAGGGGCGAGCCTATCGCCATATCGGGCTGATACTAATGAATTAAAAAAACAATATCACTTTGCCCGAAACGGGAATCGAACCTGAGGCCTCAGTGTTGTAATCGTACCGTAGTACAACTACGCCACCGAGGCAGTCAATTTCAAAGATACTTGCGTGATAAAAAGCCTACAATCATAGTAGAATGGACTTGGTAAATGCAACAATTTTTTTCGCTGCGATATGTTTATTTCTCGGCTTCAAAATAATTATACCAACCTGTTTAAAGACTGCTAAAATCATATTTTTTCAGACTACATGTTGCAACCGAAACGCGACACATAAGCGGGTCACTATTCCGGCTCTACCACCATCAAATACCAAAGTCGAATACAAAAATCGAACCACCAGCATCTTGGGAATTCGAGTGTTTGGCAGGCTAATATTGAAACGTAAATGTTGCGTCGTAATTATGTGAAATAAACAATTTAACTTTAAAAAAAATAGGTACTTGTAAAATACAAATATTCGCCTTTGTGCAGTAATCGAACCCGCGGTCTGTCGTTTCAAAATCAGTGACTACAACCACGCCATACAGCCTCTCAATTCTCATACGCTAACTATTTAAAACAAAAGTTTAAATCAAGAAGATTGGTTTTTATTACTAGTAGAAACGTATTTATCATCATCATTAGTTAATCGAATAATTCGTCATATACCTGCATTACATCATTCACTCAGCCTGAGAGATTATATTATAATTTTAATGTACCTGTTGTTATCGCTATTTTATACTTTGTCTATGGTAAAAAATTTCGTCGATTTTGCCTCGCCAAGGATGTGGCGAAGCAAAATCGACGCAAAATCGTAGAATGGTTGTTGTGTTGGCAGAATTGTACGATGACGCACTGTCATCCAATCAAAGATAAGTAAAAGAAAGAGACATATACGAAATTTCACGAGAAAGAAAGAGAAAAAACATCTTGCGCATGTGAACATGTTTACTGCCACGATTTACTTGCAGTACTTCTATACTTTATTACTTTGGAATACGGTTTACTTTTGAATATTTTCATGCAATAATATTTTGTAAAAATAATCGAATCGCGCACGGCGCACTAGTGGCGTCACCGTTATCGAATGAAGGCGCGCTCGATGCCCATACTCGATCGCCATTTTGTCGAAGTTAACCAAGTCGTGATACTTTCTATTCGTATTCGATAGTTTATAATCGTTTTCGTTGCAATAATCATCGGTATTTCGGCGGCAAATTGACTATAAATCAAATATCGATAACATAACATTATGAAGAGATTCTCATCAGCGGTGTGGAGATTTTTCGAACGGATTGAAGAGAACAATAGATGCGTTGCCGTAGTGTGTAAATTATGTGAAAGCCAATACAAGTATTTCGGCAATACGACTAATCTGAGAGTTCATCTGACCACAAGACATCCGATACAGTGGGAATTATCTCAAAATGGTAGCCTGGACGAGACGCAGTTCCGAATCGAAGAGACAGAAAACCCAAATCAAACCACGTCATCGCCTAAAAGGAGAAAATATTCGGCGCGAGGCAAAAAAAATGTACGTTATTCAATATCAGTTGATAATAATGAAGAATCGGAGGGAGCTATGCCTAAGATTGAAATACAGCGGGTATCTAATTGCATTTGTTATTTAATAAGGTTATGTTTATCAGTTTATCAATATGCCGATATCGATTTATGGACATTGCATAAGTGCCGCCTATGATGATCGATAATCGAGTCGGATATCAAACCTTATCATTTTCGTTTTCTGTTATTTTATTGTTTTTTTTTATGTTCTTGGAGATTAATGTATAGGTGAGTCTTGGGGTAACTTAGCTTACTTAATTGTGTACACAAAAGCTCCACAATAACAACCTTACATTTAACTTGTTTACAATGCCTTTTATGGTTATGGACCATACAACAAACTTCTGTCAAAAGTGTAACATAGATATAGTTTTATTTGGGTAGTTCAGTATAAAGTTAGATTAATTTAACAATCTATAAGAAGTTATTTATTTGGGCTTAGTTTGGTAATAACTTCTCACTTTTATTACTTGAAATTAAGCAGAATGTTTGTTAGTGTTGGGTGACTTCATTTGTTTTTGTTTCATTAATGTTTTAGTTTAAAATACATGTTCATTTTTATTTACTTTCATAGTACTTTAGTTTACTTTCATTTGTTTAATTGTAAAATGCATGTCTCTTAGGGTTATGAAATATACAAATGTGTATTTCATAAATGTATGTAGTCCACTCATTCGCACTGGGCTTGTGTGGACGAAGGATTGAAACCTAGTCAATGGTAGAGGAGGCCTCTGTTCAGTGTCAATACATCCATGTAAAGAAAATGTAGTTTAGCTATAGTTTACCAGTATGATCTATTGTTTTGTTGTTTGTTATAATTTAGTAACAGCTGCCATATTGAGCATTAATTTTTTTCTGTTTTATTTAGCATGCAATATATGGCATTGATAATATCTGCTCTCAACTACTTATAAACTTCAATATAAATAAATATATTTGATACAATATTCAAAAAAAAATGAATTGTTTACACATTTGTACATTTATGAATGTTTGCTCATGTACATTTCTTTTCAGGTGGATGTCTTAGAAAATTCAGATGCAGACTTTAGAGAGGAAGACGATTCAACAATAAATTTGGTGAAACAGATGCATGCAAGCAGAAACTCAGATGAAGAGTGGCTTGAAGAGGATCCATACCAAATCACACACATTGAAACATATGAGCCAGTGACAAACAAACGTAAGAAGATGAAGTACAGGCGTGTGAAGAGGGAAGTGCAGTCACCCACGGGACTTCCAGGCTTTTATGTAGCACCAAAACACGAGAAAACAGTAGTCTACGAAGACAAAAACCAAAGTGACGAATACTCTGTGTTTGGTGAATATGTTGCAAATAAACTGCGAAAGTTCAAGACACCAAGAACTCGTGGGAACTTACAACAGTTGATTACAACAATTTTATGGCAAGCTGAGTATGGAATGTATGATAATGCAGATTCAGTTAAGAGGGTGTTGATGTATTCAGTGCAAGCACCGGAGCCAGAGACCAGTATGGTGGATTTCTCAACACCAATTCAAGTACAAGCGGAAGAAATTATTGAACATAAGGATATGCCGAACCAAAGTATGGAGGCAGAGAGTGTAGAAACTGTTCATACTGAATAAATATTTTAGTGCCTTAGAGACTAGTTAATGCATTTTTGGTTAATGTGCTAAATGCCATTGTTGTAACTTGTAAATAAAATACCAAATGATAGTGAGGTATTGTGTTTTACTCAATTTTCTTGCTCATACACAAAACATCTCTTTGGATTACAGACAATATGGAACTTAATTTGGGGCAGTTTTGACATCAATATAATGGTAGCTATACTTGCTCATGCCTGTACCATAACTAAATATTATCTACTGTAACATAGCAAAAATATACCGGGTATATCAAGACTGCGACCGCAAACGAAGCGGACAAAGAAGGTAGTATTAGTGACTTCAAACACAAATTTCGCACAATAAAGAGTAAGAAAAGAAGATTTTTTATGCACTAAATCATAAATACTTAATTAACAGTATCTTTTTTTCTAAAACAAAACAATCATCGTAAAATAATGTACCTATTTATAAATTTGGGTAGTATTCAAATTTTCTAATTATTTTTCGCAGTAAACAGGATGTTATCATGTACCACTGTGTACCACTAATATTAAAATATCAAAATATAGAGATTTTAATAGTTTGCTGAAAAGAAAGTAGAAATTTGGATTTTAAAATAGAATAGAGCTTTTTTGCTTTTGGTTTAATAATATAGGTAAAATTTTTCATAAAAATTATATAGATATGTTTTTGAAATATGAATAATATTTATTGAAAATGTCGATATCTAGAATTTATACTTGCTATTGGTTTGCTAGAGCAATCTGTATTTTAACTTCAATCAGGATTGACAGCCCTCGTGGCGCTGTTGGTTCGACGCCGGCTGTAAAGCGGAAGACCGCGGGTTCGATTCCCGCACTCAAATAAATATTTGTGCGAACCAAAGGTATTTGTTTCGGGTTTGGGTGTTTGTGATAACGAAAAGTCTCTCCTAGATCCTGTTACCCACAACACAAGACTCGATCTTAGTGTGGGGTTAGGAGTTAGGACTATGTATGTATGTGACTGTTCTGTGTATTTATTTATTTAGTGTAGTCATTTATTGTTCGGGACCTAAGTGCTTCATTTGTCAAGCGGCAGTATGGACGGCTGTGAATCAAGTTCAGAACTTGATATCCAGTTTGGGTATTACACTGTGAGTTTTTCGATTTTTATAATGTTACCTATTTGAACACAGAAAACTCTGGGGTTATAATTTGAGCATGATCATAGGTACACGGCATACACCTTGGGATCGCAATAAGCTCGTCGAACTACCTGAAACATTCGTCTTTGTCTATAGTTTGGCGATATCGGTGTATGTTTATTATATTGTTTATGCAGTACAATTGTCGTGTCAGTCAGTTCCCATAGCCCATTACATGGCTCTGAAGTATACGTGGCAACACCTACGCATGTCACGTGCCCATTGCGTTCTCCATTTTAAAAATAGGTGTCAAGCATGTCGATGTACCAATAATTGTCTGAAAACGTTGTATTTGTATTGTAACTGCATGTAAATTACTCCGCAACAGAGCGTATAGTCAGTTGCAACCTTCGTGTTCAAAAATAAAGGCGACATTGTTTTTGTATTAGATCTCGAAATAATAAAACGGGGTCATTGACACTATTCTAACTTTAAAATATTGTGTTCTTGATTAAATATTATAAATAGCCTAGCAATTTTAGTCCTTGTTTTGTATTTAAAAAAATGCAATTTCGCCTAATTTTTATAGTGGCAGCATGTATGCGTTGTGTAGTCCTCAGTTCGATTCTTATTTGGTGCAATCCACTTAGCACGAGTTATTTGGTTTGTAATATCTCTTGAATCAGCCGAGACTGAAATTTGTGCCCGATATTAACTTTGAAATTTGTGCTCATTACAATCGCTATTTGAAATGGGAATACTCATTACGAATAAAATCTTTGTTATTTACAGACATTGCACACGAGTTTAACCAAGTTATGATGTAATGGTTCCCTTATTTGCGGTACTGAGTAAACATTATCACAAACAGAAATGAGCGGTGCCTGAGTGGATTCAGCCATGGCTATCTCGTCTGACATCTAAATAGATCAATGGATGATCTCAAACACAATTGTGTCGGTTTGTAGCACCGACTTTGATTAACAGTAGAAAAATGTAGTCATGCCGTCGCCGCACGGTGGGTCGAAACGGCTATTTTTGTGACATAGGATTTTTTTTCGGATTTTCCAATTTTTTTTGACGCCAACGTTTTGATATTATCATTCCTTACACTATTCATTCTTTGTATTTTTTTGCTTAACCCTATAATTTCGGCATAAAAAATTATTTTAGGTTTTTAATGTATGGAACGCACTATAAAAACCTAAATTTCTACGAAGTCCTGCTAGATCCTGCGTTAAAACCTTATTTTTCTGAATCCTGGCCAGTTCTACTTTACTTGTACATTTCGAATGTCTGCATTGACTTGCAACTTTTCCAGTTATAGGGATCGGAAAAATGGTAAAAATAGTACTATTTCTAATTTTGTAATTGACATTTTAAGTCAATTTAACCACAAGATAGTAAGACAAAAACATTGTGGATATACAAACTATTATATAAAAATCTAATAGAATAACACAATAGAAGTAAATAAGTAAATATTTATTGGCATAATTGGTTGTTGTACCCAAAACATGTGGTTACACAATTAACGTAAACACAGTAATAAATCATAAATGCAAATGGACCACCAGATGGCAAAGGATTACTTTCAGTCATTAACACTGATGACATCTGGAGATTACAGGTGCATTTAGTTAATTGTTTTACAACTACTGTTTGTTTATTGTCTTTAATTAACTAAAACAAAACAAACATTCTCGTGATATCGATTGTAAACATGTTTTGTCCTTTTACTTAGTTCTATCATTAATGAGAGCATCTAGGGCAATAAAATTTGTTTATTGCCCAGGGTATAAAATGACTTATATTTTGAATTCGTTCTTAATGTACATTTATCCGTGCTACGATCCATACCATTTTATTTTGAATCCTTGTTTCGGTATCATGGAGGGTCTAGTTACTAATCTCGATATGTTTGTTGTTTTAAGAGACCAGCTTGGATCTCTATCAGATAGCAAAAAACTTTCTGATTTTCTGCAACAGAAAATAAACGTAACTGAAGAAAATAGTGTAGTGCTTCAAAAGTTTTGTGTAAAATTCTGTTCTTCTATAACAGCTAGATGGCAAAAATGCAATCGTATATTTTCTAACTTTATTAAAAAAAATGGTGATTGGCTAGAAAGTGAAATAATTTGGCCTAAAGGACTAAAATTAAACGAAAGACACGAAGAACATGAAGTACATGAAGAACACGAAAGACATGAAGAGGACTTAAGTCTTGAGAATCTGTCTCCATCCACATCGAAAGCTTCTACAGCTTTGATTTGTCCCAGAAAATCATTCGATGATTTGTCCAACAGACAAAAACGAAGACGAGTAGACCAAATTCAAAATAATTTGTCTAAGGAAGAATTAATTGCAGCTACATCAAATACACTGAAATGTAATGGACAAGAAGCCATCGCTAATATAATAAACCATTTACTTAAAAATCCAGAAGATATAACAAAAGTGAATAATTGCTTGAATGCAAAAAAATATGTTCCATACACTGCTGATAAAGCGTTGGCGCTACTTGTTTCCCTAAATTTGTCGAAGGCACAATATATAAACCTAAGAGAATCAGCAAGCGAAAAAGGCTTTCAATTGTATCCTTCTTATTATAAATTAAAAGAAGCAAAATTGAAATGTTACCCAAGAAAGGAGGATATGACATTTAGTGATTGCACGGCATCAGTTAAATTGCAAGCTCTGCTCAACTTGACAGCCTCAAGGCTTTTGGATACAATTGAGTTCGATTTAGATTCTGCAACTGACCTGAAGCTTATCAGCAAATGGGGCTTTGATGGATCCTCGGGGCAAAGCAATTATAAGCAGATCTCTGAAGTAGGCGTGGACGATTCCAGTATATTTATGGCAAGTCTTGTTCCAATAAGACTACAACATGATGATGGAACGGTTTTATGGGAAAACGATCGAAGTTCATCCACATTTTACTGTCGTCCCATTATGTTTACGTTCACAAAAGAAACACAAATTACTGTAGCAGCTATAAAAGCCGGTATATCAGGAGAAATCGAGGCACTCCAGCCATCTATATTTAGGAAAGTGAAAATTGCCCACGAATTAATGATGACAATGATTGACGGCAAAATAACTTCATACTTTTCTGAGACTTCAACAGCAGTTTGTGACATTTGCAAAGCGAAACCAACAGAAATGAATAATTTGGAATCCCACAAACTGCGATCTAAGAATGAAGAAATGTACCAGTATGGATTGTCATCATTGCATGCGTGGATAAGATGCATGGAGTGCCTACTCCACATAGCTTACCGTTTGGAGATTAAGAAATGGAACTGCAGGGGTGACGATAAAGAGAAAATGAAGACCAGAAAGTCTGCAATTCAACAAGAATTTAAAGAAGAATGTGGCTTGCTAATTGATATAGTGAAGCAAGGAGCAGGCACCACTAATGATGGTAATACGGCTCGAAGATTTTTTAAAAATACAGCCATGACAGCACGTATCACTGGCATTAATGAGCAGTTGATAGAGAATTTTTATATCATTCTACAAACCATTGCGTCTGGAGAGCGTGTTGATATTACTAAATTCGCTTTATTTTCTACCGAAACCGCAAAACTATATGTTGATTTATATCCGTGGTATTATATGCCTTCCAGTGTACATAAATTATTAGTTCATGGGGCTGACATAATTAAACATTTTGGGGCTATACCCATTGGAAAGCTGTCGGAAGAAGCCGCAGAAGCACGGAACAAAGACTTCCGAAAATATAGGGAAAATCATTCCCGAAAAATTAGTAGGATATCTTCGAATGAGGACATCTTACATAATCTCCTTTTGTCATCTGATCCAAAGATTACAAGTCTTAGATCACGCATGACAAAAAAACATGTTATGGTTCTCTCAACAAAAGCTAAAGAGCTTCTGCATTTGCCATCAAAACCAGAAGACTTAGAATTTATTAATGTAGAGAGTATTTTAGAAGATCTACAAAACAGTAGTGATAGTGAGTAGTATATAGGTATAGGCTTTATACTAGCCTTTTTTATTATTATTTTTTAGTTATTTCCATCATTTGTTTTTTTTTAATCTGGCACGGCACATATACAAGTTTTCCTTGGTATTTGTTAATTTATTAGATTAATTATTTATCTCATTTGTGTCAAATTTACTGAAGATAATTGTAAAAAATCTTTTGGGAAATATTGAATTTTATCATTTCTTTCGAACTGCATAACTGAAAAAGTTGCAGGTCGATGCAGACTTTCGAAGTATAGAAGTATAGTAGAACAGACCAAGATTCAGAAAAATAAGGTTTCAACGCAGGATCTAGCAGGACTTCGTAGAAATTTAGGTTTTTATAGTGCGTTCCATACATTAAAAACCTAAAATAATTTTTTTTGCCGAAATTATAGGGTTAAGCAAAAAAATACAAAGAATGAATAGTGTAAGGAATGATAATATCAAAACGTTGGCGTCAAAAAAAATTGGAAAATCCGAAAAAAAATCCTATGTCACAAAAATAGCCGTTTCGACCCACTGTGCGCCGGCGCCTTTGTTTTGTTAAGAGTAAATATTCGAAATTTTATGAATTAAGGACTGCTTATCCTCAACGAGTGACAAATATCTTAGGATATTCTGTAAGAAGTTTGAATGATGCGACACAATTGTATTACGTAAAGTCTCATTAAAACACAGTTTGCATTTAGGAATTCTCAAGTATCTAAACGTATGGTTCTGGTGGGTTTATATAGTGCGATAACTAGGCAAGATTACTTGAGATTAATCGGAATTTAATATATTTGTTCCATTTACCGTTACTCACAATTTTAAGTTAGTTATGAAAGTTGTCATATTATTAATCCTCACTCTCATTGTTCAACAAACATACGAAAACCAATTGTAAGGTTTCATCGACCGCATTTATCATCAAATTAGTCGCTTACTCGTTATTCATTCTCACAGCATAAAAATCAATTAAAATATTTATTTGAATACTTACAAAACAGCACCAAGCGACCAAAATCATAAGCCCTACACTTCAAAAAGAAAGGCACAATCCTTACGACATTTATCCATACCGTTAGCGAATACCCTTGGGCAGGCCTCATACCGGCACATAAGGAAGCCACATCAGCTGGTGGACAGTCAAATAATCGGAGGGAAAGCGCCTCGTCCCCTTCCATGTCCACGTCTCGTCCCTTCTATCCCACCTATCCCGCCGCGCGCCGTCCATCCACTCTCATCATATGTGTCTACATATTATCTATAAGAGGCCCAATGACCTACAGTCAAACCACCTAAGTGGTTTTGTACGGTATATGTGTAATTAGACCTAAGTTTTTGTTTTAATAAATAAAATAAAAGTAAAATAATATTAGTAAATAATAACAGTTCACGGTCTAGATGGGATGCGAATGGCGTGCAAATGTAAATGTACAAACGTGAGAGTATTTAGGTCGGCTGTTCACCCGCACCGGGATGCTGGTTAATTGTAGCTAAATACTCCGTAAATGATTGTGCGATGGTAAGATAGCGTTGACGCAAGACAATAATTTGGCGGGAAATGTAAGGCGGCAAACTTTAAGGGCCAATTGCATAAACTAACTTTAGCCATTGTCTTTGACCATGACAATGTCAATCCCATACATTAGCAATCTCAAAAACGTCTCAAATGTATGGCGATGACATCAAAATTAAAGTTATCGTCAAAGTTAGTTTATGCAACTGGGCCTTACAGTTAGTACGGTCTGTAGGGTATTTTTAACAAAGGAACAGAGGTGCTGAATACATACGTACGTAATCGTCACGCCTGTATTCCATGAGGGTAAGCAGGGACTATGGATGACCACTTTGCTAACCGGACAAATGCAACGTACCTACAATTTTGAAGTGGCTTTAATTTTTTTATTTCTTCGTTTTTTTAATTTCTGTTTTAGTAATTACAACTAACTACTACCGATTTTTTTTGTGAAGATATTTTCCTAGAGAATAATACACACCAATCTCAGGGGTTCCTAAAGTGTGCGCTGCGGCGTCCTAATGCGCCATAGAAAGTGTACATAGTCAAGCTTTCATTTATTGATAAATAAAAAATACACTCCAGTGTATATAAAAATAATAATAATTAATAAATGCGCCCAACAGTCATACATCATCACATCTGAAAACATAGATAAGAACTATGTCTTTGGTAATATAATATATGAGAAATCAAGTGCCTATTATTTCGAGACCTGAAACAACGTGTGGATTACACAAACATTTTTATTCAGGCGCGGAATTGAACCCACGGTCTCTCGTTTCTCAACCTGTTACCTACTGCGCCACAGCGTGAGGTATGATAAAGTATTTTTGTATACCTACCGCATGTCAAAACAATACAATAAATGCTTATCATGCGGTTAATATTATTTCTGCAAGATAAATTCAAACAACGTGGGTTTACACAAAGGGTTTACATAAAAACTACTATTTTATTGTTTTAAATAATGCAGATGTAATGTTAAATGTTTTAGCCAATTTACGTAGTATAATAATGATTGCTAAAAATGACTCATTAATAAAAATTATCGTCAAGACATTAATTCAAACATGTGCTATACAAAGACAAACACGCTTTACATAAAATTCGCACATGCGCAATATGAGTATTCGCTATCTTAGTTTCGTAATATGTCTGTCTCGCTTTCGCGTGACAATCAGCTGTACTGCCAACATGGCCACGCTAAGCCGTACTTCAGGCAAATTATTAAAAAATGTGCAATTTTCACCTGTTTTAACGCGTAATTTAAGCAATGTGAAGTATAATAAGACACTACCGAAAGTTCTTACAACATGTGCGGTTGTTATCGGCGGCGGAGTGTTATATTACGGCCTGAATAAATATGGGATAAAGAAGACCGTCTACGCTCTGAAGGCAAAGGCAAGTGGTGATTTTTCCTCAAAGTGCTATAATTAGACACTGTTTTGTACATTTGTAAGCTTCACATTGTTGTAACATTTATGTTTATGAGCCGTGAGCGACGGCGAGGTGCGCTTATGTCATGATAATTCAATATTCACGCAGCCGCAGTAGCTTGTTTATAAATAGCACCTCGGCAACTTTGACGTTTGAGCGTGCGTTCAGAAACGTAAACGGGAAACTTGATTGCGTTCTAAAACATCTAAAGAAAATAATACTAAGCAAAATAATTCTTTAAATGTTTTTTTAAATATACTTCTCCTGAAAATAGCACCGAAACATGTGTAGCGTTTAATTAAACACGTTTTCTTGTACAGATAAATGGATTTATAGCGATCATTAGTCAGCTCTTGATTCTCCCGCTATTATAACACTTATTAAGTCATTTTTTTATTGCATCACATTTAAAAGGCTCCCGACAAAACCACCCGCATTGCGACAATCACACAAGCAACCACTTTACGATAATAAGATACTCTTAACATTAAATTCCCAAGTTTGGCTTGGATACAAATGGTCATCGATTAATTTCGGGGCCACGACATGAGAATAGATACATTCGGCTGCACAGGGCTTGCATGCAGAGAAGCAACAATTTTTCACTATTCCCAACTCATTTTATTAGTTAAGTAATTCGGAATTTGTACAATTTTTGCGTCGCGGGTTAAGTTAAAAATCTTGTGCCTATTTATGTAGCTCTGTCTAGAAATAGATTAAAAATATATATCGTACAATATTGAACATTTAATATTATGAGGGACATATTAAAATACCTAGTATAGGATGCCAAGAAAGGCATTAAGCTAAAGGTTTGCTATAAAAATATTTCGCAATTGCGATGCGTTTTCTAGCAATATCTCTGAATGCTTTTAACAACACGTTCAATTTTCGTAAATAACCTGCCATATAAAGATTTCTCTTATCAAAATTAGTTTTGCATTGTGTCGAACTTCCTATTGTTTTTGTATTTATGTATCTTTTGTCTAACCTTGTTAGATATTCGGACTAATGCCTGCATTAGCTATAATGGTGGTACCTTATCTCTATAGCTCGTGTTGTTAGCGTTACAATTTACAATTGAATAGTGTTATAAAGATTAAACTGGTTTATTTCAAGTTAAATCAACTTAGCATTAAAAACATAATATTTTGTGGTGTAAGACCACAAAATATTTAAGTTGTTATCGTTGTATTTACATAACTGATAAACATGTTTCTGAAAAACATCGTAACAACAAAAAAAACATAAAAATCAAATTAAGTTCATTTAAATTCCCTTCCTCGAAGTACGGGTATATTATACCCACAAAACATTACACCCGTCAACCCTACCATCCCGCAAAGGCTCCACTTCGTAAACACGTGTTAAACGGGTTAATGAGTCTCCTGGTGGGTGCTGTTAATAAGCCGGGAGAATAATTGTCGCCGTCGGGTTAAAGGATCGGTATGTTAGGTGCTAGGTTTTTTCAATCGCACCTAACCCGTTGATTGCTTAATGCACGATCTGTCGACGGTTTTTTGTGTGATTAATTGTGCTGTACTTTGTGGATTAAGGGGTGATGTTGGCGTCTGTTTCGTGTGAATGGTGTTGAGATTTGGGTTACATGGGTTAGGTGAGCTTTTCAATTTTGTGGTGAGAAGTAAGACGTAGTTGCGATCCCCACTCCTGAACGAATTATTGCGTGATCAATAATATACTGTTTTCGGTCTCGTTATTTTTAGAATGTATTCCCTCGTAGTTACTGATACCCAATACGTCTTACTTTGATTTTTGAATTACACTACACCTGGTATTAAGAAAGATGCCATTACGATAGTGTATTGAGTGGAGAAAATCTTTTATTTTTTGCCACTTAATACAATCAACACAATTACTTATTGACACCTGGTGGTAGTTCTTTTTTTTTCTTCCTCTAAGGAGGTGGTAGTTCTTTCATATGTGAGAGGCCGCCTGGGTAGGTACCACCGTAATGTCTATTTCTCCCGCCAAACAGCAGTGTAAACGCACATTTATGTTCCGGTTTGAAAGACATTGTAGCCAGAGTAACTACTGGACATAGTGAGACTTAAAATCTTATGTCTCAGGATAACGAGCGCAGTGGAATACCAAGCATTGCTTCGTAATTTATAGCGTTGTTTGGTTTTGCTACTGTCCATGAGCGGTCGCATCACTTACCATCAGGCGAATGGCATGCTGGTCTCGCCATTCATCGCAATAATAAAAAAAACTGCCCTTAAAGGCCAAGAATGTCAATTTAATAAACTATTAAATCCTTCACACACAAGACTGGCGAAGGAAAAGACCAAGAGGAAACTTGCATACTATAGCGATATTTAAGAATTTCTATTGTATGTAAAGTATGTTAACCCTCACTAGGCCAGCATGGCGGAATATATTATGGCCATATTTTTTTAATTTTTTTATTATTATTACACAAGAATAGTTAGGTTACAGTATATCCAAAACGCTAACTAGTCTATAATTTACAAATTATGACTTAAAAACAGTTTAATATTACTAAAAATTTTCACGGAATCATCATAAAATATGTCGACCTGCTGGCACTCATGCGTAAATCTGACCTAAGATACCTGTGCTCTGCAATAGGACGCATATGGGCTGATGTAAATACTACAAGCCTAGTATAAAATTCACATCACAATATTACCACATACTTATCGGAAGCATAAACTGTTATCGGCATCGCAATAGTTTCTGTTCGTTTTGCTATTATTCGCGGCGGTCCATCCGGCAGAATCCTTCGTTATCCTCGTGCGGGCGGCCACCGGGTTTGTAGTGAGAAAATTAGGTATATCGATAGATTATACTTTATCGATATATTTTTTATAATGGTTTCTAAGATTTACGCTAATGTTACAAATTGAAATGCAACTATTTTTACGGAATTTATCGGGAAACGTCGGGAAGTTAAAGAAGGTAAAAATTAAACTAAATCCGCGATAGTATCTGCAAAAATAGTTTTATTTCAGCGAGTTTTTTTTCTTTATCCTTTAAATTATATTGATATTATGATCATTTGAGTGCCCATTAATGTAATCTATGTAGAATAATTTTTATTTCATATGGGAAACATTAATTGACAAGGATTTTTGCCGGTTTGGTAACCGATTTCACCATCTACCATTTTCTCCTATCATACGATCACTTAAAAGCGTTTATCTATACTATAACAATTTTGTGTTGAAACGCAAAATGTTTGGCTAGAATATTCTGAATTTGACTGCCTTTAGCAGACATTATTTTCCTAACATCACACTTTCGACAATTATCCTAGATTTGAATCCCACCAATAGATAAAGTAAAGACTTATACCAAACGCTAAATCATTCACTTATTCACCGCCTATTGCTTTAATACTCTGTCCTCATATTAAATATACAACTATTCCATTCTAAACCGGAACCAGCACGACAATCCACGACGTCATTACTCAGCTAAATTATCAATTTGCCTTTAATTTCGAACAATTGATGTAAAATATGGTAAACGTGCTCCGCCGATGAATAAAGCCCGTGGACTCAGCCACAATAGATAAAATGTCTAATGCAAAATAATATCTGTCAATTGACATTCTCAATTACTCACGATTGAATTCATTTCGCCAGGCTGGTTATTAAATTGATCTATTTATTGCGTTTGATCTTGTGAATATATTTTGATGGCTTTTATTGGGTCATTGGACATTTTGACGCGTACTTAGAAGATCGGTGGAGTTCTTGGCCTGCACTGATCTTCTAAATTTTTTAAATACTGCGGATTTCTTTATTATAATTTTATCAAAGCAATAGAAAAGAACCTGTCTGTACAATGGAAATCTGATGCAATTCGTGCGCTTAGAAAATGAGTGTAAAATTGTTAAGTAATTGTTTTGTCCCGATTTAATTGAAATTTCACAATTTTTTATGGTTTACAGTTACATACGCCTGTCATGCCCATATATTAAGGTATATCGATATAAGAAGCCTTCCAAAATTAAAATTATACTTTAATTATCGATAGTGCCGTCACAGCACTACTAAGGGCCGGCCCTTCCGGACTCGCATGGCTAATCTATTTAAAACAATAACACGACGGGTGTAAGCAGTGTATAATCGTTTCACATACCGCAAACTCGGGTTATTTACAGTGTTTATCAATATCAGCTGATTTTCTATAGATTCCCTCGATATTATAATCATTTAAAGCAGGATGCATGTCCAACAGGAATGTCGTGCGAATGTCTTTCACATGTGATTTGAATCATTAGTCCAGGAGTGATACAGTATAGGATAACCAAAATTATTAATCAATATTTTATTGAATTTATTAAAGCATTCAAATTTATTAAAGGCAGATTTTATTCCCCGAAAAAATGATGAGATCGTGCCAATGGTGGTAATATCATATCGCTCTAGGAGTGTAGGCAATGACAGACAACTATGGAATGGTTGCAAATTAATGAAGAGAAAAGTTGAGTGAATACGAATTTTCCTCCAAAAATATCCTCATGGTAGTGATTCTCAGAATTTCGCACAAGGTGGCGCCACAGTCAGGAAAGTGTTCAAGTGTTGGGGCTATTTGTCATGTAATGCATAATTCACGACGCTCGCTGCGGTCGGCTAACCTAGTTCATGTTACACCGGCTGCAAATTGATTGTCCGGTGAGATAACAATGGAGGCAGGTGGACTGCAACTATAAGGAGCGATGTATAAAATATATGCGTTTTGGGTAAAGTCGGTAAAAATGATAGAGATGCTGTTATTGCCATTTTAAATGTAATAGAAGACAATACGACATAAGCTCACGCTTTTATACCTGAAAGGGTAGGCAGAGGCGCCACCTGGACACCCACATTTCGCCTTGTATGTTCCGTCCTACAATGTGATAGGGGGCGAGCCTATCGCCATATCGAGCACAAATTCCTGACTCCGGGCTGATAATTAATAGAAAAACCCAATATCACTTTGCCCGACCCGGGATTCCAACCCAAGACCTCAGCTTTGTAACCGTACCGTAGTACAACGACGCCACCGAGGCAGTTCACGGCCATTTGCCAGTTTTAGCAACACCACTACCGGCCTAAGCTTTTGGGACGCCTTCGACGTGATTGCAATAGTCCTATCTGTAATTATTACATTTAAAAAGTAAACGTTGGTTTACGGCGACCCTGTTAGTATCTCCTTGACCTATACTGCTTGTACTGTATCATCCCCATATACGTCCCACTGCAGAGCACGGGCCTCCTCTACAATCGAGAATACGATTGAGAGTGGTTAGGCCATATAGTCCTCCTTGGCCTATAAGATAACTTATTCACATATTATGTAATGGCTTATTAATAGTATTTAAAACTGTTATAAATACTATATACCCTATAACAACGGTGTTTCTACATAGACGACTTAAAAGGCTCGATCGATAAATGTCGATGATTCATGGCCAAGTGAAGGTGGTCAGTTTTTTTCGGCAGGATTTCCTAAACCATAGCAAATGTACATACAAATGTTAGTTTTTCATTGTCCCATTGTGATTGAGCGATACGCGGGCAATGATAATCACGTCGTTCAGCCTTGTCAGTGCTCTATGAATCATTCGAATTTGATGAAATGTTGCGAAACTATTGTAGTGCCTATTTATTATTTTTTCCTTACGACACTCACTTTGTATGAAGATCTGGTTCCGTATGTATGATACTGGCACGGCCTCAATGCAGCTGACAGTCAATGGTTGCAGTGCAATAGTGTATACTAGCTTTTAATGATTATCCCTTGTCGATCTTAAAATTAGGCTGACCTGCTTGGAACCGAATATAAGCACAGTTCGTATTAGCTACATATTGTCATGTGTCACTCTGATGGGTTTTCTGCCAATGGCGTCATAGCATACCATGCTCATCATTAGGGTGAGTAACCGCCCGTTAGAAATCGTGGTTATCGAAAATTAAGAAAAAACGCACAACTTTTGTCATATCAACAAATATAAATTATTTCCTCTGAAGTGTGAACCCAGGAAACATAATCTTCACGCGAAATTGCTCTGACTCACATATCATCTGATTTGTATCACGTAGACACTTGAAACCTTCGAGGTGTAGCGTCATCCAGGAACAATTTGTGGTCTCGTTTCAATTGATTAATCATTGTTCCTTGTTTCTTCACCTATGAATTCGTAACATATTTGGTTTGCTAACCATGATGTCCTGGTTACTCCGAGGCCGACTATTCTTTTGTATGAATTGTTCAACGCGAATTTATCTCACTAGCGACCTAGAAACTAAACACAAAGTCAGGAAATAAATGTTTAAACCAATTTCAAAGGACTAACCACAACAGAATATATTCCTGTCGATACTATCATTATCATTAGCCGTATCATATCTACTGCTAAACACCTCCCAAGATTTCCACAGCTATCTACATCTATCAACTACTTTAAAACAATTGCTAAACCTAGAACTACTTCAAAGCTTCCCATATCAGCCTGGATTCATCAGTCACCTCCTCAAATCTTTACAATCTATATCTATATCAGTCCATATACGTCCCACTGCAGGGCACGGGCCTACTCTACAAGCGAGAGAATCGATTGAGAGTGTTACAAAAATTTCGCAAAACAATCCAACCTTGCCCAAATGACTGGTATTCATCACGTACACACAGTTCCAAGCCGCGTCACCTCCACCTCAATCAGTTTGTGGTCCAATTGAAATTATATCATTGTTCAAATCAATGAACTCTGTCCACGCACACCTAGACCTTGGGGCTTACCCACGATCATTTTCCAGGCCCATTGCGTCATCCAAATTAGCCTAGCCTTAAGGAGCTGCCCATTGAAAGATCTAAAACGGATTGAATTCCGTAGGTAATGGGTCATGGATGGTGTAATTCTTTTCCATTATTGATGGTCACGTTTTAGGAACAGTGAGTTTGAATGGTGTCATAAAGATTTAGAATAGAAATAATTCTTAAATCGCTGATTAAGTGTTAAATACAAATATAATACTTTTAATTGCTGCTAAAATCTTGTAGATCGTTTTATTTAACGTGAAAAATACTCTTTCTTTTTTTTTGAAGACATTTAGATAATGTTTGAACAATATTAAAGTAAATTAATTAGAGTCTAATGGCCATCAAACTGGATGTGATCGCTGGATGTAGTTGAGGCTCATAGAAAACGTCTATAGGAACATATTATTTATGATTTAAAAGAAGAGAGGGCAGTGTAAAAAATAAAGAATTAAAACCAAATAATAGTAATTAAACATATAAATACACAAACATACTATACATAATAATGCGAATTGAAGCTTTTCCTTAGATTTCAAATCCTGAAGATCTGTTTTGCAAAGATGATGTTGCATGTTATGCGCAAAGCATACATATGTTATTAACACATCCGCAATAGTTTTGGTGTCCTAAGGTTCTCACAGCCTCCCTCATATGATATGGAAAGTGTATGCCCAACCTCGGATATTAATGGATATACATAGGTTATTTTAAAATATGGGCAAACGGCGGACGTAGTTATAAATCGAAAGGCCTACGTATCTATTAGTTATCTTAATTAGATTCTAGTCATAACCATTTGCCAAGATAGCATTTCAAGTGAAATGAATAATTATTTGTAGGATTGACGAGGTTAATAAGTCATCTGGCGAATTATGATAGTCTGTATCGATTTCTTGTTTTACATAACTATTTATTTGCAATTTTCCTGTGATGTGTCTGATTTACATATTCGAATAGCCAGGCGTTAACAGATCAATCTATATTGGCCTATATGCCCCCATGCTGGGCATTGGTCTTCTCTATGACTGAGAATGCTTTGTGCCTTCACTGCTCTGGTTTTCTACAGATTTAAGACACCTTTGGTTATAACGGTTGCTTCCTTCTTTAAAAGACGCATTTAGTATTTTTTTTCCAATTTCTAAATTGCAATACGTTCTTGTTACATCTCAAAAGGTGCATTTAAACTAGATTTTAGTGCGTATGGTGATACTCTTCGATATAGAATGCAGAACCACCAACTTTGGACCCAATCTTTCCCTAGACACCGGTTGGGATTGTTGGAACAAACGTATGGCCGACGGTAAAGCACACGAAGCTTTATTAGCCACGTCCTGCTCTCATCTTATTGCAATGCCTACAAGTAACGCAATACGCACGAGCCACGGCGATATTTTTTTCACCACGACACAACGCTCCGTGTCAATTTGTTTTTTAAAAACACCATTCGTGTTTCGGATTTTTTTGTTCCCGACGAAATACAATACAATGTGTCTGACTAAACTGTGACATTGGTGCAACATGTTACGTTTTGTTGGATCGGTTTTACCGTGAGAATTTTGTAGTTAAGATATTAATTATTGGAATTGTCTAAAAAGTTTTTTGGGAGTCTAGTGATACTAATATTGATTTAGAATGTTTTAAGCTGTGAAAACGCACTGGAAACTAAATTAGTTTTTTTTAATCCAACAATTTTTTATGTTACAAAAAAAATAACACGAATATGAAATGTCCTCCTTCTATTACGTATATCTTACTACAAAAGTTGTCATCAAAGTAGCTTGAGTTACTAAAATCTAAAGTCAAATGTTTTCCATAATGCATATAAAAATCTACTTAAGTATAACATTTTATTTTGTAAAAACAAAAAAAAACCACAATAACCCACACGAAAATCACAAATACCCATTTATTAAGTAATCACATCACAAAACCTTACAAAAAAGCGTGAACCGCCACACAAAATGACAAAAACTCGAACAGTCAAATCCCAATCAATCAGTGGACAAAAAACAAATAGTAGGCTAACACTCGTAACAAAACACTGGCGATACTATCAGGCACGATTTGAAGTAAATCAGAGCATCCACCCATTCAACCCCTAAGCATTCTGTCGCCCATTAACCAAAGGGTAGTTCTGAGAAAGGACCACCAACGTAGAATGATCCAGTTCTCAATGATTTTTTGTCATAGTTTATGATAATCATTGTGTTGTGAGTAATTTGTTAGTGTTCCCTTTGTGTGCTTTTGTATTGATTTGTGTTTGTAAATAAAATACCCTTATAGACTTAGCTACTGACAGCTGCCTGTATACAAAAGTAATTGGCTGAATAAAATAATTTAAAAATAAAAAGGTGCAGAAAAAGTATGAAAGTGATAAATTATGCAATTTAATTTAACATATTCAAACATAAAATGAGAAATGTTTTCGGCCAAAATTTCCTTTCAATCCCTAGTATTTTTTATTTTGTTGATTGTCAAAGTTATACGGGACTGTTGAGTATTGCCTTAAGTATTTTATATAACTCTCCGGGTAATATTATTATATTTACTCCAGCCAATTTCGACTGCATTCTAGCCACTTTTTCGTGCACGCATAAAATTGCAAAGCTCGTATTTTTTCCACTCAATCAATCTTGCGCCAATCCCCTCTCTCCCCGAAGTTTGGGGCATTAAGGGCAGTCCGCATATTCGACAATTATCTCGCGCGATAAACTCCAGTTTGTAGAATTAAGGATATTGATCCTACACCCGGTTTGCAGTGGTATTTTGAAATTGATCACGATGTGAAACGAATTAAATAAACTTAGAGATTTATTTTTTAATTATATTCCACTTCTATGATGAATAAATAAAATATCAAACCATACAAACATAATTAAATCACTTTAAATAGTACAACATAGTAACTTCCCTTCCTAATTACCAACAAGAATTTTCAATTTACTCTCAATATTACCCCAAGACATTACCCTCATTACGATCCTATTATCTAAAATAGTCACTAATAACAAACAGCACACGCGGAGCGCAGACTGTACGGAAATAGCACAGCGCCGCACTCGGGCATAAATCGCGGGCCCCAACCCCCAGGGACGCGTCACAAACAATACTTTAATCCCCTACTTTTGGAATTTTTCAATCAACCACATACAGTTGGTAATTCGTTTACCGACCATGGGAATCCTTGTGATAAAGATCTTGTCATTGCAAAACATGCTTTGAATACAAACAAATAAGGTCTAATTTAGGATGTTGGCTCACATAGGTGGAAAAAATTAAATGACCCATACAATAGGCGGCGGCGATCATTGAAACAAATCAGTTTGGGACGTCGAAGCAACGATTTTAACAAGCAATGGCTTGAAATGAACAATGAGGTTGCGTGAAGGGAGATATGATTTGAGTCCGTATCGGTGCACACGTTTGTATGAACGTTAAATAATGGATTAACTTGACTTTGCGTTGATTTTGATCTTGGTTTTTGGAATATAATTATTGTCTGAGGTGATGGAATTTAAAGGAATTTCTGAAGGTATGAGAACGCTTAATTTCTTTAATTTTTTGGAGTATCTATTTAGTAAGATATTAACCTGATTGCAGGCGCTGTCCCAGGTTATGAGAGTGAAAGCTAGAAGCACCGAGGTAGTTTCCTTGGTGAATAAAGATGTTGATAACTTATAAAACAAAACTATACAATTTTGACAATATACTTCAACTGTACAACAATATTGAATATACCCGACTGCAGTATGATACGCCATTTTCCAAGAAACAATCCATAACTTCTGGTCCCACTAAAACGTGCCAAAATGTCCACATACACCCAGCGAAGACTTCATAGCAACCTCGGCAAACACCCATAGTTCACACATACGTAGTTTTTTTATATATTGGGTAAAAAAAACAAATAATTACATGAACAGCATCAAAAAACTATGTTTGTAGCATTTCCCGTGCCACACGCGTTGTCTCACCGATAAGCATCGCGCGCGTCAATCACTCGCACCACCCGCGCCCCGCGCACCAATAGAACCACCGCAATCACGCTAATTAAATAACCAATAATTAATTACTGACCAACCCCTTCGCACTTACAACATGCTATCACGGGAAGCATACATAAAATCACGCCTTTTTCCAGAAAGGGTAGGCAGAGGTTTTCCTGGTAACAACCAGGACACCAAAGTTTCGCCTTTGCGTTTGCCCTGTCCCACGATGTGATAGGGGGCGAGCCTGTCCCCAAATAGGGCACAATTACTGACTCCGGGCTGATAATGAATAGAAAAATACAATATCACTTCCATTCGATAATCCCAACCCGGGATTAGCGCCCGCGACTTCGACGTTGTAACCGTACCGTAATACAACTACGCCACCGAGGAAGTCTCGGCATTACACTTATTAAATCATACTTTAATTGACTATTTTATTAGGCTGGGTTTGCATTGAGTTCGCATATTTTTATAATTATTTTGACAACCTTTTTGGGACGCGATTCCGGGGGCCACTCTTCCGCCGGTAATATTTCGTATTATCAAAAAATATTTGTTTCGGTTCTGGATTTTAGGGAGAATGTCACTTCTTTTTCAATACTCGCTAAATAAGACTCATTTCACATTCTGGAGTCTATTCTCTTTCCACCATACTATGCCATTGGTTCATGGTAAAAAGTGGCCAATCGTGATTTTCAGTTAAATCATTTGGCAGCTTACTCAGTTACCTCCGTTTTACAACCAAAATAGTTCTGAACATACTTTCGTCACCCACCACATATTTTACTTCCTAGCCAATATTATTCCACTGCAGGGTGAATCCCTCCCTTCCCTAGTTCTATAGAACATAACATTTTTACGTACATGTATGCTAAAGAGTAGATTTAAAAAGACTAGGAGATTCTAAAACCCAATTCACAATTACAAAACAAAATTAAAAACCTCAATTTTTCAATTACCCACTATTCGGCCTATCCATAGACGCGATGACAAATGCGTTCCAAATTCAAAACCTGGCCACAAACGCGCCGGCCAAGGACAAGCGGCGCTAACGAATGGCCAAAACAGACCATCGACCATAGACTCCTGGCCATAGACAATAATACAACCGGGATAGCTAATATTGTGCCGTGATGCTTTGAAAAAAGTGCCTTCGGAGATGCGACGGCTAGTTGCCTTGATTGTGTTGCAGGGTCGTTGTAGAGTTGGAGTTGATAAATAAAGTCTGGAACATTTGCTCTTTAGTTTTTTTTCTGGTTTACTGTATTCAAAAATGTTGTAATAAGTAGTAATAAACTGCATTAAAACTACAATTTATTTATTTATATCCATAGTTGCTGTTAACATATTTTTATTGTTATGAATGGCGAGACGGTCATGACATTCGCCCGATAGTAAGCGATATGACCGCTCATGGACAGTAGCAAAACCAAACAACACTATGAATTACAAAGCAATGCTTGGCATTCCACTGCGCTCGTCATCCTGAGATATAAGATTTTAAGTATCATTATGTTTGGCGGAAATAACAGACTTTGCATAATATTTAATAAGTATAAAAATACTGCTTGTAAAATGAAGTTAGATTTAGATTGATTTTGTACTGCGTACCTACCTGAAATTTCTTTATAAATGTTTTAAGTGACGTGATCTAATCGTCACTAGGCTAGCATGGTGGACTATGCCTAACTTCCGAGAAATCAAAGCGTCATGCATATACGTTTATGAGTTGTGGCTATTAACTAAATAAATACCCCAATCTTTTGGGGTCCGTTACAAGTTTTTAAAATACCACACAATATGTGGTGGGTATCAGAAACGCTGAGCGACTTTCAATCCTACATCACCCAAACCCAAAAAAATACTTGTGGAGGGCACAATACCTTGCTACGAGAATCGACGGGCATGTCTATACAGTCGGCTTCATAACTAACTGCGTCCCAAACACCACAAAAAACGGACATTACCAAAATCTCCCGATTCCCCACCTCACCCGCGACTCGCATAAAGGGTTGATTTATTTATACCGAGCCGCCTCGGTCGATACGTCCAATAAATCTCAATCAAGATCAGTGAGGCGATATGATTGCCCGCCGACTGTCGGCGCCCGATGCCTTGATACCATGGTACCACGATACCACGATGATACCACGGCGTCACACTACCACGATTAATGTTTCCAACTCATAAATATGGTTTTAAGGATAAACTAAATCTAACGTCCGAATCACAATTTGCCACGTTAGCAAAACCTCCAGAAGTTTTTTTTTTTACAATTTGTTTTCCTCTAATACCTCGACTTTATATACCTACATGCATTTTGATAGTGCCTAAGCAGAATAAACATATTTAAATTTTTATTAAGTAGCTTTAAATTTTAATAGGCATTGAATTGTCGGATAAAAGTGCAGAAATGAAAATTGTATACAGACAATTAAAAATTCCCAAAAAAATCAAACTAATTTTACTGATTTTACCTCTATCAGTTTATTTATTTTAATCCCTAAAATTATCCAGCCCCTAAAAACTATCTTATATCCTCCTAAACTGCAAGGAATCTCTTAAGCTGGGAACCCTGTACCACGATGCTTTGTGGTTACACAACTAGATTTGCGTCTTAATGGAGCGCTCCTTTATTTTGGTATTAGCCGTATAAAGCCACTTTTCACGCTTTCTAGTTAGATTTATGAGGTCGGACGAAGTTCATAGGAATGGCTATGGCTTTATTGACTGTTCTCTTGCTTTTGGTTAAGGAATGGCGATGTTAAACTTAGATGAGAATAGGGAATTTTATTTTGAATATTATGCTTTCGGTAATGTAACTGGAAACTGAAATTAATTCAATATTCTTAAATGAAGCTAAGTCAGTTTAAACTATTAAGAAAAAATGTCTTCTATCGCTTAAATTCTGAGTAAAACTGATTTCAAGGAGCTTCAGCATTATAAATTGAACTATATTTCTAATGTAAAGTAATTTAACTATTTGGGAATATCATCAGAAAAATTGTCACGAAATCAAACTGGACCGATCGCAAAATACAAGGCAATAATTTCTACAAGATAGACAAACTCATGTTTATGTCTACACGGGGGACAAATACTATTAAAAAAAAATTCGCATATCACAATTTTCACACGCAATTTCATACTTCAAATTTACGCCAACAAGCTAAACGCAACAATGAAAGAACAAATCGCAATCAAAATACCGACGTTCATGCGAGTCAGAAAGCCGTCAGTCTTGCAAGTTGCAGTCTTGCCGGCTTTCCCGCAAGCCCGGCTAGGTCGTGATTCAATTTGCATTCACTTACTGAAGCCTCTGACAGCCCTCGTATCCGGGATTGGCTTGTAATTATAACCTGTCGGCATTGTTTTCTAGATTAAATGAGTTGATTGTGTTGTGTTTTCGTTGTTTGTAAGAGTTAGGTTGGAAATGGACCGACTTTCCGAAGTACTGAGTTGGTTTCAGGATATTTAATAATTTTTGTGTATGTATGTAATTAAGATCCTTGGGGGAGGCCTATGTTCAGCAGTGGACTTCCTATGGCTGAATAGATAGATAGATAGATAGGTAATTACTATTCGCTAGATCAGTATGCATAACCGAGTTCTTTACAAGAATTTCGGAGAAATGTGTATTTTATCAATTCGGATTCGATAAGCGTCATGGATGAAGCTCTAATCTCTTTATCGCCAACAAATCCCTCAGTCTTTTATGATATGAATAACTAATATAGCAACAGATTAAGTCGTTGTCTAGCCGACAGCCTCCGTGGCGCAGTTGGTCAGACGCCACCTGTGAAACGAGAGGCCGCGGGTTCGACCCCACACCGAAACAAATGTTTGTGTGATCCACAGGTATTTGTTCCGGGTCTGGGTGTTTGTGAGACCTAAAAGTCTCTCCTAGTTTCTGATACTCATGACACAAGACTCGATCTTAGTGTGGGGTCAGGACTATGTATGTGACTGTTGAGTGTATTTATTTATTTAGTAGAATCGTAGAAATTAAAGATTTAAAGATAGACACCAAACGCAGCTTCCCGAAATCGAAACACATACAACCCGAAGGCCCTCTAAAAGCACGTAGATAACATAAAATAAACATATGACAATATAAAGAAGAGGGCACAAATGATGCATTGGTTGACACCGGTCCGGGATATAAATCACCACGTTCTAATGTGGAGTGGCGTATCATCTTATCCAAACGACTCGATATGAACCAAACCTTATTTATGGGACCGCCGCGCTGTGACGAAATGAGAATACGTTTTTGAACGCCAGTGTTTTGTAATTTGTCATGATGTGGGACTTGGGAGTGGTAGGATTTTGAACTGCGCACAGTAAGTGTATGTATGGGAATGCAAGTTACGTAAAGTGCTGATTTGCAAGACTCTGCCTCTTGGTTTGCTTGCCCCGGCTTGCTTGAATGACTAAAAAGCCTGCTATCGGAATGCGTCTAACTTTCTTAGATTCCTATGCTGACGTATAATCTACCTGCATCAGTACTTGTCTGTTTTGTACTGGTACATCTATTTTATTATTGTTTTATGTTGTGAAGCACACTCGTAACCTCATACAAATTATACTTTACAATATAGTATCGCATATCTTCTAATATATTTTTTTATTGCAATAAATGGCGAGACAAGCATTCGATTCGCCTGATTGTAAACAATCCGACCGCTCATAGACAGTAGCAAAACCAAACAACACCATGAATTACAAAGCAATGCTTGGCATTCCACTGCGCTCGCCATCCTGACACATAAGATATTAAGTCTCATATTGTGCAGTGGTTACTCTGGCTAAAATGTCTTTCAAACCGGAACACTACAGTGCAAGTTTAATAAAAAATGAAAAATGGGAATAGCATTTCTGATTGAGGAAGTATTCTTAATGTTAGCGCTACATCAAAAAAGGTGAATTTTGTAACTTCCGCAATGTTATTTTCAAACGAGAAAATGCCGACTATATCTTTACTGTATCCGACAACCGTCCTGTGTTTTAGCGATAGTTCATAAATTATTATATTATATATGCTCAACAATATCAATAAAAGAGCCAAAAGTCTAACAAATACTTTCATATTACTTTGAAACTATAACTTCACAGCGCAGTTAGTTAAAACACTTACGGACACAATTGTTAATGTTATCGGAAAATATCCATTTAGTTTATTCGTGCCAAATAAACGTGAATCTTAATTTAGGATTGCTTTTCGTTTTCCAGCAATCTTACTCATCGATTTAAATACAATCCCGAGTAGCTTTGCGTCAGTTTTACGTTACAGTGCTACCACCCTGCAAGAGTCTACCATTTAGTGGTACCAAGATTCTAATATCCTCGCCGGTTCAAGACATTTACCACCAAAATATCCAATCAAAGGAGATGGTCCAGAAATGTATGGACCTTGGGCCATGGGCTGTACAGTACATGAAATATAGTTCGTGAAATTGGCTTTCGATTTCCGTATTAATTACTGTTATGCGTTGCTTATTAATTTTATACAAAAATAAATATCAAGCCAAGAACAGCAACACTACAAACAATATGGCGACAATAACGGCCATATTGTTTTGGAATTGCAGCATGTCAAACATTTTCGTTCTTTAACTGTAATCATGAAATATACATATAATAATAAAAGTGACGCTTTTAACAACGTATATCAACTTTTTACAACTTATGGACTATAGTATCAACAGATAAATATATAGAAAACAATTATAATTAGTAGCGGGTTTTTAAAAATAAGACATATATTCAAGTTAAAGATAATGGGTTTGCGCATTTTTGAACGAAATGACAATTAGGCATCATGGAGGACAGATTATCGAAGAAAATATTGCTTCTGTACTAAAATAATCACATTTTTGTATAAAGCCCCCCGTTGTCCAAGAAATCTAAATATATTTTATTTAAATTCCACATTTTTTCTAGTATTTGTACTAGACGTACACAATACGGCCCAAAATGAAACATCTCCTTTAGAAAGCAAACATTTTATCCCAGCGATATTTTATCCCTAAAATCCTCCTCATAACCCCTTAATACTACACCAAAAAAATAAGCATAAGCAGTGAAACCCGCTGAATGTTACGTAACTGGTCCAAACGGGCCGAGCCGGCCTACTTCCACGCTGATACACACCGCGCCGTGAACTTGGCCAACTGAACCAATTGCTTGCCTTGTAAATACCTTCGTTCATTCACTGTTCTTATACTTTAAGAGGCTGTTGTCTATTGCTGATTTCTGTATTATATCATCTATTAGAGCATCCGTCAGGAGTGACCTGCACTATGTTTTATTTGTATGTCCTTTATCTTATATTTTCACTTTAGACTCCCCTCTGTTTATCATTTTCCTATATCCATCCCATTGTTGTCTGTAATACATTGCATTTGAACGATAAGACCACCAATTGGACTTTGTCTTTTATTGATTTCTGATTGTATTAATTTCATTTTTTGAGTGCAATAAATTGTATGTAAATACATAAATATTCGGCTTTGATCAGTATAATTGTGTATTAGTGATAACCATCACTTGCTCTTGCTCTGTTTCGATTGCTTTGCAACCAGGCCTTCCGGTGTCCAAGAAGCTCATATTAGGCTCCCTGTCAAAATTTATGTTCTCCAATGTTCTCCATTATGTAGCATCTCTCAAACGTCTATTGTCTATACATGGACACCTGAAGGGCTTACCAACTGCGCCTCGGAGGCTGTCAAAATACAGACATATTGTCGTGCAAGTACAGAAAAAAACATTCTGAATCTGCCTCGGCGGCGTAGTTGTATTACGGTACTATTACAATACTGAGGCATCGGGTTGGAATCGCGAGTCGGGCAATGTAATATTGGATTTTTATATTTATTATCAGCCCGGAGTCAGGAGTTTGTGCCCGATATTGCGATAGGCTCGCCCCCTATCACATTATGTGACGGAAAATACGGGGTGAAATGTGGGTGTCCTAGTAGCACACCTGCCTACCCCTTCTGGGAAAAAGGCGTTAGTTTATTATGTGTTGTTGTGTATGTCTTACTCGCTGTTACGATTTTATATCCCGTGTTTTACTAGCTCCCTAGTAAATTACATGCAATATTGAAATACTTGGCGCATTGAGCAAAATTTTAACACTGAAGCATTCTCCAGTTTCGACCCAATTTTTTTTGCGTGATCGACCAAAATGTCTGTCTCAAGCTTCGGTGTATTGTTGGTCGAAGGTCTCAAGCTTGAGTACTCTGTAGATACACTAAAAAGGTTTAATATTTTCAGATACGACACAAGAATTACATAGTTATATAGAAATTTATCTACAACAACACATTAACAACACCAGTTTGATATTCCGTATTTCCTTCAGCTACTTAACTTTTGATCGTTGAACCTCTCCCGAAGATCAAAGTTATTAACTCTCAAAGCTTCCCATTCCGCTAATGGGCCTTTAATTACGCCTCTGAATTTGTTGTTTCCGATTGAGATAAATATGGGTTTGCACTTCCTTGTTTCTTGGACTCAGTTTCGTCACCTTGTTCTTATGTATGAGCGTATACTGCATCAAAAGAATGGTATAGTTGGTAAAACGTTACGAAAAGGCGTCAAATTTACTAGTGTAAAGTGTTTTTCTCTTTTTCTTCTCTTAGCATAATTTAATGGGAAGGGATCAAAGCTCTTTACAATTACTAATAATACAAGGATATTTTATCAGGAATAAAAAATTAAATTGTTCTTATTCAAGGTGATTTAACTGCGTGTCAATAATCTAGACCTAACTGCGAGTACGAAAATTCTGTACTTAATGTATATTTGATGTAATTACTATGGGTAGCAAAAGACAATGTATGCAATGTACCCATTAAGAAGTCTTCTATTTAATCTATCAGCACTTACGTCACTCACGGTTGAATGACTCTCGCCAAAATGGATTTACTCTACAACTTTAACGCTAACACGTCATTGTCTATACATTTTATAGTTCATTGTTCACAGATGGATATTCTACGCAGTTATTTATTTCGGTTACGGGGCACAATGGTCATCAATCAATCAGGTTAGCCCGCATGTCGGTCAAAATATTTGTAAACGAAGCCTTTGACTCCAGACGGGGGGGCGCGGGGGGGGGGGGCTAATTTCGAGAAATTTAGAGTCTGGTTATTTTGCAAATTAGGAATTGTGTTTAATAGGCTATTTAACTGCTCTCCTTTAAATAATTGAAATGGTAGTTGGTGTACTTACTGCTTTATTCTTCGATCTGTCTCATGAAAGTGAGATGTACTCGTATAATATGTTAATTTCATATCTAACATGAGTTAATATACGTTACTGCGCTGTGTCTATGTATAGTATACGGTCACTAGACTAGTAAAATTATAAGTCTTTACTAATATACCAAACATAATGTATACATACAGGATATATCCAGACTGCGACCGAAAACGAAGCCAATACTACCAGTATTACTGACTTCAGACACAATATAACTAAAAATTTCGCAAATAGAAATAGATAGAATAAGATGTAAACTGGAAGTTTAAAAAAGACAAGAAAATATTTAACTAAATTAGAAACATACATATATTTCAGCTTCTATAATCAATCTTATTTACTTTATGCCTCCAAAACCAATTTAATTATATGTTACTTATTGCAAACATTTAGTATTAAAGCACCATAAAATCCGAGGGTTTCTTAACAATTCCTGTTGTGCACCGATCCCTACTCCTAATAAGATGATGAAATATCGTCTTGATTTAGGTCAACTTAAAGGAGACTGTCCCGCCCTCACACCCGCCACTGCAACTCCTGTAAGCCAGGATCAACAGTGGCACGCATTTTAATGACACTGAGCATTGAAGCTCAGCGAGTCTCCGGGAATGTCTAACTTGTCTTTAACCCGCAACGAAATCAATCAAAAAGTTAAATTAATAGGAGGAGTTGGAAATAAATTATTGTCCACTTCCCTCCCTAATAAAGCGGGTGACAAAACAATGAACTAAAGAGGTAAATAACCTCGCATAAAGACATTTACAGCCAGATAAGCCAGCTGTAAAGCACCACGGATTAGTCATTATTACATTTAAATGGGACCTATTATGTAAGCTGTTATACTTGATTCCAATAATAGGTATGGCAAAATCGCCGGAAAGCACGGAAATTCTTCCTAGTCTCCACTAGGTCAACTTGTGAAAAACGATAATATAATATTCTTTGTGATTTGTTTGTGCTCATTTGTCAAAATAGCAATCATTAGCTACGAGTAGTGCTGAGTCCATTAGGATCTCAAACTTAATAACCTGTCAACAACCTCCGCAATCTTATTGTGATTTGGATTTTGTTTCCTAATATTTTGTTTTGTAGCTGATGTAAAGTAGAACTACTCCTCGTTTGAATATTTTATGACGTAATATTATGCACTGATAGCTTCGTCTAAAGCAAGCGGACGGTCCAGAAGGATACGGCGAATTAAAATTTCTTTTTCTTTTTAAAATTACAAGTGTTATATCTGCCATTATTTCGGTAGTTTACTATAAAGATATAGATACTAAAGTATCAAATCCTTTTCATCAGGTCCAAACAACATATTCTAGATTCAAACCAGCTCGAAGGTTAGATAGAAACAGTTTGATTCCAAGATTTTCAAACATAAATTCTTCAACAAGGTTTCTGCAAACTGTTAATAATATAATAATTATAACCATCGTTATGAACCTTTAGGTATAATTTATCTGCCAAATCATTATTTAATAAATTACGATTGAATTTTGACCACCGAGCGACAAGCAATTTTTATTTAAAGACCAAAACATCAGCTGTAAATAAATCACAATTCCCTATTTTAAAATACATAGTATTTAGAGCACGGCATGGTCCTATTAAATCTACGAGAACAATGCGGCATGGAGTGGGTCACGCGCGCGTGCATCATGTCAGACGGACCGCCGGGCCGGGCGCCCGTGTATCGGTTACTATGACTTGCTTTTTGTATCGATTTTTAGACTTCAGCTAAGCACGATGCGTCCGGTAGTTGTTGGCTTATGAGCAATGCATTATTATGGGTGGTTTGCTTTTGTTTTATCTTTTGATGGATCTGAAATTGTTCGTTGGGTTTTGCTAATTTTGCTGTAATTACTTTTATGCAATTACATACATATGTCGGGATAAAAATTACACGTACGAATTAATCAAGTTCGTCATTCACTTTACCTTCTCCGTAAGTTTATTGGTATGAGCAAATTAGAATAAATGCCCTGATGATGCCCTAGATAAATTCACTGTATGGAACTACGGAATAGGTATAAAAAGCATTCTGTATGGTCTAAGTCCAGCACCACACACCTTATAGTTTGTTTGATGATAAAGGATACCACTTGCTTGATATATAAAAAGTTTATTGATGATAACTTAAAGCACTACTGATGATAATGATAAAATGATAGTTTGATGCTTGATTTGATAGGAGCACGCGCAGCGTGATGCTCATCGGAACGCGAACGCTAACGCACTAATTCGGCAATTAATAATTTTATGTTAATAAAGTAAAATGCTGACCGCGCCGATTTGTACGGTTGCACCGTACATGCTCCCGGGCTGGAAAATGAGGAATGCGTGGTTAAGATGAAAGACTGATACAAGGATGATAAACAATATTGATTTATAAATACTAAGGGTTAGTAAATGATAACAAATGATACCCGACATTCAATTAGAGTCGAATTCCTTAAAACTAACACTTTTGCTCACGATTGGCGATGTAGCCTTATCGACACTTGCACTAATTGTATTATCACTCACTACACTGATAACACTTTCACTATCGCCGTGATGCCTGGAGAAGGTTACACCCGGCTGCACCGCTGGACTCCCTGAAGTCTTCTTTAGTCGATATTTCCGGAACCGCCTCCATGCGAGTGGTATTCCAATCAATGCTACTATTGCCAAAATAACGTATGTCATGGTGTAATGATGGATATCGTGGTCGGATATTCGATTTATAATTGGTACTTGCTGTTTCATAATTTGGACTTGATCTTCAATTAATAAAAGTCTCTTGTGGTTTTCGGCATTATTGGTGTCATTAAGTGCATTCGTTTTTATATCAGGTAAAGAGATGTTAATTATGTGGTTTATCTGATTTATATCTGGTGTTAAAATATCTGGTTCTAGTACCATTTTTGATTGACCTTGATGATGTGTAAAGATGCTATACTCCTTAGATTTAATGAGACAACCATGACCTACAGTCAACAACCCGACATTTGTAAGGTGTAAACTAGTAACCTGATCTCCACATATTACATTCATGCGGCACTCAGTACAACAGAAATATAAATATGATCCCGATTTATGTAGTGCCGTCATTCTCTCATTACAGGTTTTCTCAGTAGTAGCACATCCAGACGGCTCTGTCTCTGTCTTGCACATAGCTGCGTCGTCGGTCATACGATACTCTGGAGTCTTTATATGACATAATAACTTTTCAATTCGTAAGTTGAAACATGATGAAACATCGTAGCCAGTCATTAATAAATATGTGCCTCCTTTTAAACTAATAGCTGCGTACTCCGAAATAGGTAAAACATGAATCATTTTCTGATCACCAACTTTATGTGGAATAGGTATCATATGGAATATTTCAAAACTGTCTCGACCTAATAGTGGTATTTTTATTTCGAATAAAATATATTGCTTCATGACTCTTGTCCGTATTTTCATAAGGTTATATATTTCTGCGAAGTCAGTATTTCCCACTGGCAAAGAGTAATCTTTCGGCACTTGCCCAGATATGATGTTTAGTTCATGCCATAATTGATCCGGTGATAAGAGATGAAAATTAACTTTCCCATTGTAAATGTTAGTAACGGTATTTAACAGATTGTCCTGTATATGCTTCAAGTTATTCAAAATATCCTTTGCTATAAACGAAGTCATAGTAAAGTCGCTTATCAATGAATTATCCTGCAATTTATCCTTTAGAATAGTAACAGAATTTTCTATTCCCAACAATTTTTGATGAATTAATTTGTGATGTTTCTCTACAACCGTTTCCATTCTTTTAAGTAAATTTAATTCCGCTTCAATTACTGACGTCTGATTTTTCCACAATAAAGCCAAATGATCCTGATTCCCTTTAATTAGATCAATATCTTGTTCATACTTTTGTGCAAAACGCTCATCCAATACACCGAATAAACTATTGGCAAGGTATCCTACCCCATTAATAAGACCGCGGCGCGTACGCGCGCGCGCCGTCAGTTGCTGACTTAACAACATTTGATTGTTATGTTGTAGTTCCATATGATCGTGACGTAGAAATGATAAAACGTCACTGCAATGTGAGCCTTCCTTTATATTAGCACAAATATGATCCAAATATTTTAGATATTTGTCGAATGTTTGAAATCCGGTCCAGTACGGATCCATATTATAGTATACAATGAGAGTCCAGTCATCTTTGATAATTTGCATGTTGTTTATTTTGTCAAAGTATATTGCTTGATTTGACTGCAGTTTCGTGATATTATATGCTCCGTAGGTCTCTGATATAAATGCTGTTAGAAATATAAATAAATACATGAATGAAGTTAAACTAAATCCCTTGATCTTTGTTGATTTGGTCTTGCTATTCTCAATTCTTTTTGGTACTGCCACATTCTTTGGTTGACCTTTATTTTCATGGCTTGTGGGCAAAACAGATAACTTGATGACAGGTCGTTTAAATATGCCGTTCTTGGTTTTAACTGACACAACTCTAACATAGCCATCCTTGCCGGGATGTAAATCGACGACTCGTCCTAACGCCCACTTTCCAGGTGGTAAATGTGCATCATGTATTATGACGATATCATCTATGTTGATGTTAGCTTGTGGTGTTCGCCATTTGCTTCTGGGCGACAGCTGACTTAAATATTCAGCGCGCCATCTCTTCCAGGTGTCTTGGAAGATCTTCTCTGTTAGTTGCCATCGTGTTCTAGCGTCTCTTTCTGTTCTGATGATAGTCAACTGTGGGCCACTTGCCAAGAAATGTGATGGTGTTAAATAATTGATGTCATTTGGGTCTTCGGATATAGCGCAAAGTGGTCTTGTGTTGAGGCAAGCTTCCAATTGTGATAATACCGTTGAAAATTCTTCGTATGTAAGCTTTTGATCACCTACTACTCTTTTTAAGTGGTACTTCATGCTTCTTACTGCCGCCTCCCAAAGTCCTCCCGCGCTCGGCCAAGAAGGAGCATTGAAATGACATTCTATTTGCATTTCACTTATTTCTGTATAGAAGTCACTTGATAGTATTGACGCTATATCAAATTCCTTTGATAATATTTTATTAGCCCCGACAAAATTGGTCCCGTTGTCACTGTAAAGATGATGCGGAGAGCCTCTCCTGGCGGCTAATCTCTTTAGGGCTGCTAAAAACGAAGATGATGATAGATCGGACACAAGCTCCAAGTGTATAGCCTTCGTTACCATGCAGACGAAGACTGCCACGTAGCCTTTAGTACATTTAATGCCACGACCTTTGCTAGACTTTATGTCTATGCATCCAGTGTAATCCACGCCTGTATGGTAAAAGGGTCTGGTGGGATTCGTTCTGGCTTCGGGTAAGTCTCCCATCAGCTGAGTAGTTTTGTTTGGATTATGCTTTTTGCATAGAACACATAGTCTTAAGCGTTTTTTAACTGCTCTATTGCCTCCTATCAGCCAGTATTCTTGTCTGAGCCATGATAATGTAAGGCGAGCTCCTCCGTGAAAAGTTGATCTGTGCGCATGGTCAATCAATAAATCCGTAAGATGACCATTGTGTGGAATGATTATTGGATATTTCATGCTGTCACTGATATTGCTATTTCTGAGTCGACCGCCCACTCGCAGTAGTCCTTGGCTGTCCAAAAACGGATTTAAACTGATTAGGTTACTACTTGGTTTAATTTTGCTATTACTTTTAAGGTCATTGATATCTTCCAAAAATTCTGTTAACTGTACTTGTCTTATAATTTTTTGTTTTGCTGTTTGTAACTCTGTAACTGTTAAATATGATGGTTTCATTTTATTTCTTGTTAATGCTCGCAATATCCATGCTAAAACACGCGTTACTCGAGTAAAACTGCTGTGCTTGCAGATGATTTCTATAATTATACTCGGTGATGCGTCATTTGTTGTCGTCACATATGATTGTTTAATTTCTAAGTTAGTATTATATATTTTCTGATTTGATTTGATTAAATAATTTGATGAAGATAACCAGCTAGGTCCGCTCCACCACAAAGCATGTTCCTGCAATTGCTTTACGGTCAATCCGCGGCTGGCACAGTCGGAAGGGTTTTCATCTGATTTGATGTAACGCCAACATGAACTACTCATAGTTTCGGTAATCTTCTTAACCCGGTTAGCAACAAAGGGCTTCCATCGATTAGGATCCCCTTGCAGCCAACCCAGTACTGCTGTCGAATCGCACCAACCGTAAATTTCTGTTTTATGTGACTCGAAACTTTGTAGCACCTTAGCCATTAATTTTGACAATAAATATGCTCCACTTAATTCTAATCTGGGTAATGATATTCCGTCGTTTGATTTGCTGACTGGTACTAATTTTGTCTTGGCTGCTAATAGCGTTACAACGCCTTTATCGTTTTGCTGTATTCTGGAATAGACGACGCACGCGTATGCTTTTGTGGATGCGTCGCAAAAACCATGTAGTTGGATGCAGTCGTGCTTGCCACTTCCTACCCATCTCGGTATTGCGACTTGATGGATATTATTTATTTCTGCGCTTAACTTCAACCATTCCCTGTGTAAAAAGTCCGGAATATTTTCATCCCAACGTAAATTTATTAACCACACTTTTTGGAAAAGTAGTTTACATTTCAGAGTAACAGGAGCCAACCAGCCTAATGGGTCAAAAATTTTGGATATTTCGGCCAATAGTTTTCTTTTGGTTAGAAGATTCGCTGCTTGTTCCGAAATCTTACACTCAAATGTAAATGTATCTAAATTTGCTCTCCATGTTAGTCCTAATGTTTTGGTGGAATCTTGATGCTTAAAGTCGAATGTTCCTTGACTAACTGAAGTGTCAAAGTTCTCTAATAGTTTTATATTATTGGACGACCATTTTCGAAGGTTAAATCCACCAGCCTTAAGTAATGATATTAAATCCGCTTGTAACTGTTTCGCAGAGCTGATATCAAACTCGCCGCTTAAAAGATCGTCCATATAAAATTGTTCTTCTAAGACCCTTGCTGCATTAGGAAAATTATCACGCTCGTCTTTTGCTAGCCGTTTGAGTGTCATCATGGCTAAGAAGGGTGCCGATTTGGTACCGTAAGTCACAGTGGCCAATTGATAGTCTTGCAAAGCTTGGTCAGGTGAATCCCGCCACACGATTTGCTGATAATGCTTATCATCAGGATGTATCATGATCTGCCGAAACATCTTTTCTATGTCGGCTGTGTATACATATGGATAAAGCCTCCACTTTAATATTAAAGATAATAAATCCTTTTGCAGGTTTGGACCACGATACATAACATCGTTTAAACTAAAACCTGTCGTAGTTTTCTGTGACGCATTGAAAACGACGCGCAGTGAAGTAGTTGTCGACTCAGCACGCTGCACACAGTGGTGTGGTAAATAATGTGTGCGCGTGTTGGCTCCACGTGTGCGATGCATGTGTCCTAAATTAATATATTCGTTGATAAACGCCTTATATTCGCTGGCTATCTTGTGTTGTTTACCAAACTTATGCTCCAATTGATGGAACTGAGCAACAGCTTTTGGTCTTGATAGTCCCAGCTTCTCCTGTGCGTCCGAATGCATGGGTAAGCGTACAACGTATCTTCCGTCTGATAGACGTGTTGTTGAAGATTCATACAACTGCACACATTGATGGTCTTCTGTAGACATATTGATATCTTCTGCAACATCCTCGATGGACCAAAATTTCTGAATATCTTCAATGTTGATTTTAACTATGTTGCATTGATAAGATTTTACGCTGCCGCATAATATCCACCCAAACCGAGTTTGTTGTGCCACCGGCATAGCATCAGAGTCTTTAATAATGCCTGCTTGTAATATAGAGGAATAAATATCAACACCCAATAAAATATCAATTGGTCTGCTGATGTAAAATTCAGGGTCTGCTAACTGTAAATTTTCTATGTACGACCATGAAGGTTTGGCAAATGATTTATTGGGCAAATTGTTAACCAGATGATTCATGACAAATGCGTCTGTATGTAATGTATAATTGTTGTCGTGTATTGATGATAGTATGATAGTGATGACGCCTTTGCAATTACTTTCGCGTGCTCCGACCCCAAAAATAATTCCCTTACAGTGTCTCCGGGGCAGTCTCAACCGCTGCGCTGCATTTTCGGATATTAACGTGGTCTGTGATCCTTGATCAATCAAAGCGCGCATAGTATGATAAGTCCCGTCTGCTGCTTGTATTTTAACTAGTGCTGTTGCTAACAAAGTTTCACCCGAATTTTCCATTAAAGTGTTCGTACTGTTTTCTGGATGTTTCGACAAATTTTTGTCCATGTGCGAAATAGCGTTATTGATTGATGACGGCGCGTGCATTATACCTAAAGTATCATGTAACAGTGTGTTATGATCGCCCTGGCATTTTCGACATCTTTTCTTTGAATAACATTTATTGCCATTATGATTATATAGACAATTCTTGCATAGTGATAATTTGTTTACAGTTTTTTGCTTCATATCCGGTGAATATTGTAAAAACGTGTTGCAATGGAAAATGCCATGGTCTAATTTGCAAACTGGGCATTTATTCGTATTAAATATTTTATGTGGGTTATTCTTTTGCTTCTGATTAATGTTAAATGATTTATAAAAATGAGTTTTTTCCATTTTCATCGATGTGGATGTATCTTGTTGATAGTATGATTTCCCATCTTGTTTGCGTTTAGATGATTCCAGTGAAGTGAACTTGCCCTCCAGGAACCTCATAAAGCCCTCTAATGATGGCAAGTCCCTGGGATTGTTAAGCGATTCAATGTAATCATTATGCGTGTAGACGTCTAATTTTTGACTTAAAATGTAGACAATGATGGGATCCCAAGTGCTGATGTCTACGCCTAAGTTTTTGACGGCATTAAGACATTCGTTCGATGTGTCATGAATTTTCTTAATTGCTGCTGCTGATTGATGTTGTAACGTAGGGAGGCCGAAGAGAATTGACATATGCGAATTGAAAATCAATTTCTTATTGTCGAACCGATGATTTAGAATATCCCAACTGGCGTCATAATTCTCAGAACTAATGTGCAAATGTTGGATTAGTTTTTCAGCCTCGCCCCTCAACTTGCTTTTTAGAAACTGCATTTTTTGTGCTTTCGACAGCGAATTGTTATTATGAATAGTTTCCAAAAATAAATCTTTGAACGAGACCCATGAATGATAATTACCGCTAAATGTAGGAATATCCATAACCGGTGTTGATTTTTCGCGATAACTTTGGGACCACATCTTACTATTGATACCTTTTTTAATATTATAATAAATCTGCTCGTAGTTTGAATACGCATTTTCATACTCTTGATTAGTTTCCTCCAACTCACTATCCAATTCCCAATGAAGGGAATCAACGACTGACCAACGTGCTTGAATCATACTTAATATATCTTCTAACTCCCACTTCTCTGCTACAGAATCAAGGTTTATCATAGAAACAGCACGTTGAAAAGCCCTAAAATTGCTTTTTTGTTTACGTAGTAACTCTTCCGTTTTAGAATGAGTACCACGTGACTGAGGCGTTGGAAATTGAAGACTAGTTCCTGGCACTGATATCGGGGTTGCCGGCTTTAATATTGGAGTTGTCGGCCTCGATTCCGCATGATAGTTTTCGATCACTGATTTGACTGTCTCATATCTATCTTTTGCAAGGTCATATTGATTATTTGTAAAATAAACATGTCCCTTAACACCAAAACCACATAATTGAACATGATTAGCTTGGAACTCCTTCCAATAATTTTCCAACGTCTCTATCCTACGCCTGATATAATCTTTAGACTTTCTGTCTGCACCATCCTTTTTAAAGTTGGTGTAGAGTTGCTCAATGCCTGCTAACAGTTGTTGCTGATTTGCTACTATAGCTTCCATGATGTATTGATGATAATAAAAATTAGAAAGATCTTACTTGATTGATTGATGCTCGTGCTACGTTTTCGACGCAGAGACTGTCGAATCCAACTGCTCGCCAAGTCAAATGAGTTCGCCAACTCACCAAAATACTCGAAGGACCAAAAAGATGTATGGTCTAAGTCCAGCACCACACACCTTATAGTTTGTTTGATGATAAAGGATACCACTTGCTTGATATATAAAAAGTTTATTGATGATAACTTAAAGCACTACTGATGATAATGATAAAATGATAGTTTGATGCTTGATTTGATAGGAGCACGCGCAGCGTGATGCTCATCGGAACGCGAACGCTAACGCACTAATTCGGCAATTAATAATTTTATGTTAATAAAGTAAAATGCTGACCGCGCCGATTTGTACGGTTGCACCGTACACATTCGATAATAATTCTAGAATTATCGACAGCATGAGATCTGATACCATTCCATATCAAAAAGCCAACAATCTGTTAAATCTGATACAGCGATAACACAGTATTATCATAAAAACTTATTCCAGACAAGTCTCCTTCACTTTCGCAACATCAATTAAATTGAATGAATGAAAATAATAAAGTCTAGTAAAAAGCACCGGCCCGCGCTTTCGTATTTACTCCTGTCCATCTTAGCTCGTAAAAACTAAATACACCACTATCGGTAGGATCGCCACGTTAAAGCCATAAGACGGACAATTGTGTGATTATTAAAAGAATTATTTCGGAGAAGAGGTACTTGTCTCAATTAGAGTACTCGGAAGCGTAGGACGTCCGCCTACGTGGTAATAAATGTTGGAGGTCGTTGAAGGCAGCTAACAGGTTGCTGATGAAAAGATGATTTTTATACTGGCCTGATGAAGTGACCACAATTCATCTAATGTTACGTGCATTTACGTTTGCCAGCCTTGTCCAAACTGGATGTTTAGAAGCTAAATTAACAACGCGACACAATTGCGTAGGTCACAGCGACGAGCTTTCGACTGTGATTTACAATAGTCGCTGTTCGAGAGTATACGAATGTCTTACCACCAGTCAATAATATCCTTAAATCATTGCTTTAAAAAAACATGTTGAAATAAAACTTTTTTTTACGGTTTGTATCGCGGATTTGGTTTAAGTTTCCATTTTAAGTACGCTGCATTTCGATTACTTTACAGCTTTCGTGTTCATGGGGCGGACATATTTAAAAACTCAAAAAATCGTTATAAAATTGCACATATTTTTTTTAAACTGAGGAAAAATGTACCAAAATTGAAAACCATGGCAACCCTCGCTATCACCCAATTTCACTTGCATAATTCATATGTCTTTAAAAAACGCGTTCGAAATCAAACCGAGTGACATAAAACGTGACACTCGGCCGTCCGCGTTGGAAAAACATTGTTAATAACAAGTTGTGTTGTGTCGGTGTTGCCACAAATCATGCGCTCCCTAGTGATGGGGGATTTTGACAATCAAGACAAAATATTGACGGGGCTACTCGATTGTGAAAATAATTGTTCGTTGGAAAATAATGGTTGTTTCTATCGTTTGTTGTTATTTAGAGAATAGGCATTGTTTTTTAATTTGATGTTCGTTTCGGTAGTGCTGGCGAACGCTTTTGTTTCTGGGTAAACTGTGCAGGTTATTCCTGTATCCAATCCAAATTTAAAAAATCAACCCCAGACAAAAATCTCAAGGCTATATAAGTTATTATACTGGAATGGAAACCAATTAAACATAGTTTTACTGAGGATGCATGTAAAGATATTTTGTTACTATTTCATGCAAAAACTACTAAATGAAACCAAAGCGAATATAAAACACTACGTTAAATGAAACTTTGCTGTATTATAGATATTATAAATATCATCAATACATCGTAAAGACAGTTATTTACCGGCCGAAAACCCAGGATATCCCGGACCGGACCATAGTATTAAATGCAGAAAAGTTTCGATCCTTCGAGCCGGATTTGACACATCGCTACTCCATAACGAAGTCCGGGGTAATTCGTCGCCCATTATTGAATTTCGTGTTACTTATCCCCAGATGCCGTTCCCTGTGTCCTGTCCACTGTCGTTAATGCGTGTTTTTCCTTTCTCCCGTTGCGAGTTGCCATAATTATGCTGTGTTAGTTGTTAGTGTTGAAACTCCAAGCGGTTATTTATGTCCCGTGAGTTTGTGAATGAAATGATGTACTTTTAAGGTTTTTATGGGTATATTATAGCCATTATCGGTTTGATGCAGCGAGGAGTGCTATTTTTATATTCTGGGCTGATTTTTTTGTATGATGTGTGAAATGGTCCTTAGAGCCGGATCAGTGTCATACATGCTACAATCTTAAGTGTGTTGTAAGATAGCATTTTTCTGTTGAGATATTATTAATTGGTTATCTTTATTATTCTTAAAGTCATAAAATATACACTTTTATTCAGTTCGAAAGGTTTTACTTTGGTTCCATTGTTGGGAGTATTTAAATAAATAATCAAGGTATTGTCAGTCACCACATCCATCAAACTATTGACGCATTCACAAGGAACAAGTATCGCCCGATTACTTCAACTATGTGAAACTATTGTCAGGAAATATTGACAAGTCCGAACTCAAATTCACAGACACGCCCATACAATAACAGTTCATTAAATGGCACATTGTTTGCGTGGATGCCGTGACATCTGTCAAGTAGACTCGCCAAATCGGGCAGACATGGGAACGGCGCCTAAATTGCATGATGGATTGGCCTGAGACAGCTGGGTCTTCGTTTGACTGATGCGGCTATGGTGTGTGGCATTTGGTGTTATGTCAGATCGATTTGTCTTTTATGAGTGTACTATTCAGTATGAGGATACTCTTCAATAAAACACAGGATAAATTCACCAACGCTGTTCCTCGTTCCGTGTCCAGAAGAAGAGTGAACGACGAGCTTTTGATCCCCACTCCCCACCACCGCACACGTCATAAGTGCGTGTATTTAATAATCGTTGCTTATATATTACAATAAAGATAGTGTTTTTTAATTCCATATCTTTACCTCGAACTTTGTTTAAGCGAGAAGTGGAAACATCGTTTCTGACTTGTTGTTTCCTTCCGATTTTTTTATGAGTTGTAGCCAAGGTGATATTCTCAAAGACTTTTAATAATTAATACTAAACATTTAAAGACAGCACCTCGAATGTCTCGAGGTGATATAAGGTTATACAAAATTGGTACTTTAGTTTTTGGGGAGGTGTCGCTCACAATCGAGCAACTTACTCATCTCGAAATTCTCACTAAAAATACCCCATTTTCAAGCCACCCATACAGTTTCTGACTTACTCGCTATCATTATCAATTAAAAACATGTTTGTTTTTGACGAAGGGTGGTTCTGTTTCTGACAGTTTACCCCAAAACGCTTGCATAGCGGGTAGGCAGTGATCAATCATTTGAGGGATACTACGGTATTTGTGGAATGCGGCCGAAATTATAATTTCACTTGACTTGTTATGCGTAGGAGAGGACAAGGTGTGATAAGTTGTCGGCTGGGTTCTTGCCAAACGATGGTTTTAACGTGTTAAAAATACACGGGATAAAAATTGTTTTACTGTTGTCATAGCCATATAAAGACGCTTGTTAAGCCACGGGCTGTGAAATGAGAAGCCGTAGATGCCATTTATGTTTCGGATCTAGGTGTTGTATTGTATTGTATTGTATTGTATCAGCCCATATACGTCCCACTGCTGGGCACGGGCCTACTCTACAATCGAGAGAATCGATGGAGAGTGGTTAGGTCATATAGTCTACCACGCTGGCCTAGTGCGGGTTGGCGGACTTACATACCGTAGAAATTCTTTAAAATCGCTACGGTATGCAGGTTTCCTCATGATTTTTTCCTTCGCCGTTAAAGTGCGTGGTGATTGACTATCAATACACACATAACTCCATGATTCAGGTGTTACGAGAGCGAAAAATCTTATGTAGCTTGTGATTCCTACGACACAAAAATTGTATCCTGTTTGGGCTTTGGCAATTAAATAGGATTTAATGTTCGCTATAAAATGGAACAAAATATCTCTGTCATTTTCGCGCTCCTATCTCGAGAAGCATTCCGACTTGTTTCACATTTTCCTGATACACTTGAGATAAGACAATGACCTTAATGCGTAGTGTATGTGAATGTTTACTCTAAGCTTTCTCCATTTAAATTTGTATCAATTAGATAATTCGCAAGTTAACCTTTTAACCTCAACCTGGAAGTATTAAAGAATGATTTTTACAATATGTTCAAACGTAATGGAAGGCGAAACGCAGTTAAGATTATAACCCGTATCGTTTATTAAAACAGGTATTTGAATGTTTAAAAACGGGCTGCAACGTTGCATTGAATGTAGGCGTATGCATTATCGTGTTAGATTTACGCGATGTGTAGTTTACGAAATTTGTTGGAGGTCTTTAAGTATTTATTTATTGTGAAGATTCCTTCCTCATAAAAATAGTTCTAATACAAAACCCGGTATTTTAAAGCAGCTGCTTTATATCTATGAATGGACTGAGCCGAGGTGGTACAAAGCCTAAAGAATATCAAAGCAAAGGACTAACTTTGTTGCATCTTCTCGTTAAGCGAATTATATTTTCAGGGTTTCCTACCTCTCCCTCCTTTTTTCATCCCTTAGAAGTGTACTTCCAAAATGCAAGATAATTTAATAAATTCAAGCGTTTTACGGATGCAGCAATGATCACTAAATATTGAGCCTTTTGGTCCGATAACGGACTTCTGCGTTGAAAATAGAAAATTTGGTCATAAGTATGAAAATATTCCCTAGTTATTGATACTTTTTATGTCAGATTCCACAGACATACCGAGCTACTAAATAAAAGCGTTAGGTGAATGCCCCGTACATAAACAACAGAATTGCACAACAAACAGTCGGCACGTCGAATTATATAGCAATTTGTATGAAACAATTTAAGCGGCGCGCACAAAAGGGAGCGTATCATCCTGTGCGACCCGGACTCCCGATATAGTCCCGCCGATACCAATTACGCTGATAGAGCGTTTTGGCGATTTAATATAACTACCTGCAATTTATATCGACGGGAGATTTAAAAAACAGAGTATTGGGAAGATGGAGCCTGTCCTGCCATCACACCCGCCACTACAGCTCCTGTAAGCCAGGATCAACAGTGGCACGCATTTTAATCATCGAGCATTGAAGCTCAGCAAGTCTCTGGGATTGCCTAATTGTCTTTTACTGTCTGTCTGTCAATTATTGCGATGAAGACATCAATCTATAACATGATCTCTCTCAATCTTTCTCTGACTCTTCAGCCACAAGTAATACAGCGCTGAACATTGGCCCTTCCAACCACATGATCGCTTCGACTCTCGTACTTTTAAATCGGTTAATTCGCCTGAGACATAACTACCAAGCACATCTGCCATAATCGCCTGAATTGCTCCAAAGCCTTGCAATTTAGGCCACTGCAAAGTGTCTAACAAATGCCAAATTTTAGAGTGCTTTTCCCCAAGCTGCCCTCATACAAGTTGCATCCGCTATTTCGCTCAACAGAGTGTTCCAAATTACTTTGACCTAGTCCTTGTGTTATGTAAAGACGTTTTGTAACACAGAGTCACCGTTCCTTAAAACATTTTGAAAGTGATAGCTACTGCGGACAAGATTATAATACATATGGAGATTATTTTTCCTTTGTAGTTTTCTTGTATCCTTATATTATAATTCTTAAAATAACGATTTCCAATAATCATGGTAAAGTGACTACGAGTATACTGCGCTGATTGCTGGCAATTATAATTGCCTTACCGTCTAGGTACTCGACAAAACATTGATTTGTTCACTAATTCAGTAATACAACGGAAAAACGCGGTTCTCTTTTTGGGCTTAACACTGAAGTCTCCATAACAATACTGCAAACCTACCCTTAAACCCTTAACCTTAAATTCTTAATCACCTATAAAAATCACTGTCAACCATTTTTTTATTCATATTGATAAGGGCTTTGTCGCTAATAACTACTTAGAAATCACATGAAATCCATACAAGTGACACTAAACGCCAATATCATGTCCAAATCTAAATTCTTCACGAGAACACTAAACACAAACAACAATATATATTATAGATTTCTCGTTACTGGGCTACTGGTGTGTTGGTAAAATTGGCTCAAAAACACAAAGCAATAAAAATCAACGCCCTACAGATCCACTGCGCTAGTGCTTAAATATAGGTACCAATGATCGAATACCGTTACCAAGTGAGTGTTTTATATGATGCGGGCACGACACGATTTTATCGGAGTGAATTTTGATGATTTATTTTGGGTTGTGAAGTTCAGAGCGATATTTGAACTGCACAGTACTTACCATCAAGTGTATTCGTCGTGCTTATGTATAATTAATTGGATTTAGAAAGGAACATTGTTAATTGCCATAAAATCGTTTAAGAAAACTCTTATCACTGAAGAACTTTCTCAACCTAAACTAAAGGTATTAAGTATAACAGTGTATTAAAACGAATATTCGGTGTGTCTCGACATCTAAATGATTTTTATGAAGTTATCTTTGGTTTCCATATATTATATTTCATCAACAAAGATTTTCATTATACATATTTTTAGTCTTAACCTCATATTTGACCGTTCAAGAAATACACACAAACCTGAGTCCAGTTTGAAACATTGCCGCCAATCCAGTTCATTTATACATACTAATATATGCGGGCCCTATAGCTTTCTCGGAACAAGGTAGTTATCACTAAAACTTCAGTTTTAAGCCTGATTTAAGCCAACACGACATTGTTGTGGTATTGAACGAGATATTAATTTGCAAATCTACATTTGATTAGATGTAAATAGATGTTTGATATGCTAAAGAGTCGTTGAGATCGGATCGACCTGTGAGTCCCACATGCATGCTATGAACGGGACACTCCTACGCAAGGATATCGTAACTGGCTCGTGGGTTTGTATGAAATAATTTGATATGATTTTCTTTAAGGTATAATTGGAATGTTATTTATGGATCGGTCCGTTTGTTTGTGTTTTGATTTTGTGATTATGTAGTATCTATGTAAAAGACAATCATGGTATAGTTGGGATTTGAAATTTAGTTCAATTGGGTTTCGTTGTTCATCTTTGTTTATTGATGCCTATTAACCCGACCTATAGTCTCGTTTGATCTTTGATAATACCGGGAATACATGCACTTTTCATATTTCAAGTGATGATAGCAAAAGCTCTAACATAAAACAATATAATATATTAAAATACGGCCTTGTCTGGGTAATTTAAAGACATGTTATTCTTGAATAACTCGTCGAGCTTTGGAGCTCAGTATCAATTCTTTGGTTGCCTCTGTTAACCCCGGTAGACCAGGAGTTGCAGCAATGGTTGCAATGATTTTAAAATAAGCGAGATAGTTTCTAATAGTATGTTGTAGGAAACCCTCGGCGCATGAATTTGTCACGAATTTAGCCGGTGATTCTTTTTTCTCTTCTTATTATAAATACAGGGGTTTATGAAATGCATAATGCTGACATTTTATCATAGACTCTTAAGGGTAGATATAAAGCACAATAATGTACATCATCATTCATTACAACACATTAACAACCTGTAAAAATAATAACAACAGGTCTTATACACTTTGCGACAACATCGTATCGTAGAATATAAAGAAATCACTTGCCGAAATGAATTAGTAAATCAGCGACGACATTCCCGATGCATCCGCAGCCGGCGCGGAGTAAAAAGAGCCGCGACAATGTCTAATTTATTTATGAGAATCGGGACTCGGGAGCCTACTCACAATGCTGCTTAGAATTAGGGCTACCACCCTACACTACTGGATACTGCTTAAAAGTAATATATTGTATCAATCTATAAGGTACTGCTGAAAAGCACTCCTGTACAATCGAGAATTCAATTTTGCTTAGGCTGTAGTCCACCTCGCTAGCCTATTGTACGTTCTAATTATTGTAAATAATTTACTTAGTAATAACAATTATAATTAATACACCCAACAGTCACACAATGGTGAACCTACAGTAACATGCTGTCTTGTGTCGTCAGAATCCATGAGAGAATTGTGTCTTTTAAAGTCTTTTTCCTCACAACCTCACCAACATTTGCCCCGATGCGGGGATCGAACCCGCCGCCTCTCGATTCAAAGCCGGCGTCTAGCGCCACGGAGGCCATCCAATAAAAAAAAAATATTTGATAAAATTAGCAACCCTAATTACAAAGTCATTGTGTCGCAAACATACTGTTAAGGTCTCGGCACTTAAGGGACATTTAATTATAAAGAAAGGGTGGCAACCATCGATATCAATGTTACACTCGATAAGACATTCAGTACAAAAATGTGTCCTACCTACTTGCGGTGCATGCGCCGCACATGAATCAGTTTGTTTCGTGACAGTGACAGTGCAGTACGCCTTATTGCATACGTTTAAAAGTAATAAATGAATGTTTCGCCGTCAAACCGAAAGCAAATCGTCTGAAGTTTCAATATTTTAATAAAATACCAGGTAAGTGATGTAATATTGCAGTGTGCTTTTAAAATACGGGGGAACTTTATTTCTATGACGCGTCTCGTCTATCGGTAGAATATAAGTCAATGGTGGCAACACTGTACTATATCAGCCCTGTAATTTAACTGTCAAACTACTGGACACGGGTCCCTTCTGTGATTTAAAGGAGAAAGGACTTTTATCACCGTGCTTGGCTGGTACGGATCGACCAAAATCCCTGTGAAAAAATCTAAGGTATACAATGTATAAGTGACGGAGGTGAATTAAGATGGTGATGTTTATGTCCTATTCCCTTAGGCGTTAACCTTAACTCTGTACAAATATTTCTTAAAAACTGCATACACGGGTCGCAGTTTTAAAACCACCCTCTCTATATGTGTAAAAGGGATTAATTACACGAGGGTAATTCTCAACGTGGCGGCAGTATTCTTTGAAACTGGTCAGTAAAAATCTACAATTAAATCCTAAACACAATGCTCAGTTACATATTGGTTGCTTATACTTCCTCGTTGTTTTCGCCCGCCTGGAATTTAAGGTCGTATTCGCGGAACTTAATAACTTTCACCGGAAAACAAGCTGACAGTAATAAATTACTTTAAAGTTGATTTAATTCTATATATTTTTTATTTGAATTTCCCAGTTCCGTTTCTGTTCTTATCCCACTCTAAACAGACCTTAGTTTTTTGCACGTTGCCAAATAATTTGACGCCTGTCTCAAGTTTATCTTGTCCAAGCAAAAGATAGAATCGGTAGAGTTCTAAGACGATCGATACGATAAGCAGAGCTTTCAAACGTGCGTTTTTGAAGACATTTTCGCGGACGTTACAAGTGGACTCAAAAAGGTTCCATAATCGCACTTTACCGGCTCGACGCTTCTCAAATATTATCATCTGTGATTTCACTTCATACACTCATAGGCATCAGTTGTGACGCTGATTTTATTATAATCCTTTGGCTTTAGGGCTATTGCGTGCGTGGCAGGCAAATGCTGATTCTCGCTCTGAGTCTTTACCATTGAGCACGTTTGTCAAGAAAATTTGCCAGATGTCATATTATTATATGATGTCTGCCAGGTATTATATTCGTGCGTGTATAGCTAACTAATATTTATCTCGCCAGGTCGCACTTCTAACTCAATCACCTATGGATTTCGTTGTTCACCTTCTCAAAACACTTACTTTAAATCAGTGAAGTAACATTATAATGCATTGTTCATACGGGCCGTGTAATTTTTTAATCGATGGAAGATTGTCAAACGTTCATTAACTTTGCCCGTATTTGGAGGCATCGCTTGTGCAAGCAGCTTAAAGTTGAGCCGCCGGGAGCGTGTTAACTGCCGCAGCGTTCAACTTGCCTGATAATTCATTAATCGATGAGCCCGTCACTCAATTGATTACCACAACTGATATTTCATCACGGCTATTTACATATTTACTCTGATTAACCACTAGCACTAAGGAATAATCATTCTTAAGTTTAACTTCATAAAACGCAGTTTCATCTGCATCGTCCCAGACCGTTTCCGTTTCTAATCTAGATAAAATAATAGGTCCGAATGAAACGTGTTCACAATTATAGGTCTTCGCAAAGATGGATACGGGTTTTGTCTTTTCGCTATCCTACCATTGCTAATTGATTTAATTACACGCCCATGTTTGTAGAAATTGATTTGGATGATGGGTTTTATGAAAATGGTCGGTGATTTGTTGATGCCCTTCGTGTGGGTTCGCAGTTTGGGATGACTGATTGCTTAGTTATGGCTAAACGTTCGAAGAAGAGCCAATATTAGGTTTAAAATAATCGGACCACGAAAAATATTTAGTGAAGACAGGCAGACAGAACTAGGTGCTAACGATGAATAAACAAGATGAATAACTCTGCACTCTTTTAATTTAATGTAAACTATTTTTACGATATAGTTCCACTATAATAACTTACATGCATTCAACGTAAATCCCTCATGTTCTTTATTTTATCAAGTTACTGCTGGATCAGTGGATAAGTTGCAAGTTCACTAATAAATGGCTCTAAAATTTCAATCTAAGCATTACATAGATACACAAATAATATTTCTCTCCATTACCTAGTAATTATATTATGCAAACTTTATTCAAATATTCTTGATCAAAGTCAATAGTAAACTACACAAAGGTGGCGCTCGTAAACACCAAGCCCTATGAAGTATTATATTGTAAGATATAAAATAACAGGAACATAAACCGAGCCAGCGATAGTAAGACGTAGATTTACACTGATATGCGTCAACAGCACTTCCATGTCCGTATTCCGTTCGATTTCTACACGTCCCGCGTCAAATGTAATTGAATTTATGCCCCGTCGACGATGGATTCTAACAGAATTAGGACACTTGTCATTGTGCTCTGTAGATCTTGCGGTTTCTCTTATATTGCATGTATTATTGTATTGTTTTGAATATGAATATCAATTTGTAAGTGTTTATGTGGATATGTGAGCTTTGCAACTATGTTATGGCAGAATCTGTAAAATAGTCGTGAAGTCTCAAGTCTATTTGGTAAATGCCACGTCATTGCAATAAATCCAGTGAAGTTTTATTTTATTTTTACATACCTATTTGGAAAACTTACAGCTAACATATTACAACTAGAATTAATATAGTGTATACTTATAAAGGCCAAATAGAAGTTTTCACAGATAAATAGTAACGGAAACTGTCAGTTAAAATAAACGAAAATCAGCTATTCTATTATATAAGTTAGCAGTTAAGGCCTAGTGTTAATTATTTGCATTGTGTTAATTAGGTTACGATGGGGCTGGCATAGACTAATATTGTCTAAAATCCCCTAAATTGATAAAAAAAAATTGATAAAAAAAAAATAAAAAAAAATAAACGAAAATAAAGTAAACTAACCAACTACCTAGGAACATAAACTATAATCACATATGAAAAAGAAGAAAATACTGCTCATGCATCAAAAAACTTGTTCGAAAGAAGATTTTTGAGTTGAGAAACACTGGTAACAAATAAGTCCAAATCAAGTTGTCTAATTTTTATCTATATCTTCATACTCTTGCTTAGCAGAAGTTCATAAGTTTAAATTTCCAATAACTTTTTGTTCACACTTATTTTAAAAATCGTTGTTTGCTGCATTTTAGAGAAATTAATTAGCATAACAAACAATAATAATGTAACTTTTGATTGCAAAGGAGTTCAGACTCTATTTAGAGTTTTCAAAAAAATATCTGTTTTTTATCACAATCGGCTCATTTGTCCTCTTCTATTTGTAAGTAGCCCATCCATTAATCCTCATAACCACCCAACCGTTAATAATCATCATTTGTACGGAAAAACCTACCGAAATTAAATGCAATAAACGCAGAAAGAGATATTATGGTAATCTTGTGATTAACTCGATGGGCTTCTAGGGAGTTGGCGGCGCGCACCGTATCATTAACTTTTTTCACATCTTCATTATTAGATGTTTGCTGAGCGCCATTTTTTTCCTCGCTAATAATTTGAGTGTTTTTTACCTCCTAATCATTGCGCTCCGGTGCTTTCGACGTTTCATGACTTTATCATCTGAGGATTGAGTGGCTAGCTCGGATTTGGAAAATGTTTTGGGCGCTTTTTTACTGAAATTTGTATTCGTATCATTGAAAAATCTTTTTATAGCGAGGTTGACTAATTAGCAAGGGGCAATTATAATAAGCGATTACCTTTTTAACCGCCCTTAAGTAGCCACAACACATAAACATTGTAGCTACTTTTTATTCCTGGACGTAATGTTAAGTGTAGATAAACGTGTGACCAAAATAAAAGAGAACCTAGGATTGAATGGAGCTGAGGCATATTGTTGAGGCTTCCCAAGACGACTCGCGGATTTTATCGCGATTTGGTTTAATTTTTACATTTTTAACTTCCCGACGTTTCGATTGCCTTACAGTTTTCGTGGTCACAGGGCAGACAGTCCACCACATGTAAAAATTAAACCAAATCGCGATAAAATCCGTAAAAGTTTTATTTCAATGTGTAACATTCGCATAAATCTAAGAAACCATTACGACTCGCGTAGGTAAAAAGTACGGAAGTAAATACTAAACAATTCCTCAGAGCTCTTCCCAAACAAACATCATTATCCGTAAAAGCTTTTCAATATGTCACTATTAAATTGTACTCCAGCTTTTTTGGGTAGTTCTGAGTTCGGTGTTGACGTGTCAGTAATTTTATTCATGTTATCGGTTTATTGCTCTCGTAATAAAGCAATCTGCATACAAAATTCAGAATCAATTTTGAGCTAATTTTCGAACCTACCGCCGCGTTTTGGGGATCTTTTGCAAAAGGATGTTAATACATTATTTAGCATATTATCCCAATACTGGAAGATTTCACCATTTTATGATATTTTAATAGTTTCCAAGAGTGGTAAAATAGCTGTATTATTGCGCTAAAAAGATATTAATTCAAATTTTCTGTACGCACAAGGAAAAATGAATATACCGCACCTAATGTAATAAGTTTATTGCCGCTGAGATTATTATCCTTTATTAGTTGATAGAATTGCGTAGCCTTACTAACTTGAGTAAGTCACTAGGAACAGTGATAGTCTGTTGTTATCCAGACAATAATATCCAACGATCAACACCGGCACCACAGTAGCAGAACCTGCGGTAACATGATAAAGAAAATGTAGGTCAAGTAAGACTTCACCAAAAATTTCTCCTTCAGCAACCGAACCTCCAACTATCTCTTCTCAACCGCCTACCCGCTGCGCATTAAAAACATTACTCAAAGAAAGTAATCGAAGTTCAATATTACAATGGGTTGATTTATTTTATTATCACCATAGACAATTTATATGTTTTTACGGTGCGATAGTTCATTCCGTCCATTTGTCATCGATACGGAACTACGCATGCGCCATAGACAATAGTTTTTGTTTCTTTAAATATGTGTGTAATGGGTATTATGGTAACTTAGAGGCTCTTTGGTTAAGATGACGTATTCCTACAGGTGAAGCGCAAATAAAGTGGTTATTGCTAACTTCGTGCTGCTTCACATACACTGTAGAAAATTCATTGCGATTCATTAGTAATCTTTGCTTTAAATATTTAACCACTAAACGGTGTAATAATTTTTTCAATTTCATAGGAATATGGTTTAAAGTTAATGCACTGTGAAATTGAGATCGAAATGAATTTGCAAAATATTGTAGCCAGATTAACTACTGGACATAATGACACTTAACATCTCATGTCTCAGGATGGCGAGCCCAGTGGAATGCCAAGCATTGCTTTGTAATTCATGGTGTTTGGTTTTGGTACTGTCCATGAGCGGTCGTATCGCTGACCATCAAGCGAACGGCATGCTCGTCTCGCCATTCACCGCAATAAAAAATAAAATAAAAGACTAGTTACAATTTCGGTTTATAGGCTCTTCTACAAATTGTAAAATGATGTAACAAAGTTTCCTCCTAGAGCGTTTTCCATCAGAATTTCGATGTAATGTTAAGCCTAGCAACATACTACAGCACAACGTAATAGATTAAGGCTTAACCCCTCCCAATCACGAGCAGATCACTGGCCACCACGACAGTTTTATTACTAGTTTTGATTGTAAGGTTCCTAGACCACTAAAGAATCCGTTTTATTGCAACGAATGGCGAGACGAGCATGTCATTCGCCTGATGGTAAGCATTACGACCGCTCATGGACAATAGCAGAACCAGTCAACACCATGAATTACGAATCAACGCTTGCAATTCCACTGCGCTCGCCATCTTGAGACAAAAGATGTTAAGTCTCATTATGTCCAGTTGTTACTCTTCCCAAAGTTTTGGCCCACTGACGTCACGTCTCACATAGTTATCGATGTAAATAATGAACAAAAAGTAACGAGGCAATTCCAGCGTTATGCCGTGGGCGATACATCGCTTGTTAATGAGGAGCGAGCTAATTTTGATAAGTATCTGCTGGAAGGCCGATCAGCTAATCAATTTGGACTGTCTGGGTGGCGGGTGACGAGTGACGTTAACAATATAATCGTGTATTGTCTTCATTTAGATAAAGATTATGAAGTCTAAGGAGTCTGTTTGCAAACCTAAATTTTCGGCGGCGTGTGTATTGATAATCAATTATTTATTATTGAACTTCAACACGCAATAAGCAATAGACTGTTAAACTATTGTCTTCATCTAGGTTGAGATTGATTGGGCCGTTTGCAGTGAATTAAATATATCTATAGGATATAGACTATTTAGATTTGGATATGATATGTAACTGGAATAAACATTAATTGATGTTTTATCTTTCCAGGTATGTTCAATTACATTTAATTCGGCAAGTTTTCGCACAACGGTGTCGCACGAGGTAAGTTCTATGTGCATCGAACTACTTTTATAAATATTACAGCCGACCTAGCAATTGTTCTTAAATTTGATAATTGATGAACTTTGGAACAACCGAATATTAGAGAATTCATATTGGGCATCTGGTGATGAGGATGCATAGAGGCGGCAGTAATTGAATAAATACAAACTTATTCTTATTCGTTTGATTGAAATAAAATTATGCACAGAAATCGTCAACATTTCGTGTAAACAGTATACAGTGGCATCGATCCGAAAATGTTGTGAACCCCAATCGTAACGAAGCAACGCGATAGTAAATCCGTTTTTCTGTCGCCCGATCGCTTTTAAACTGGAATTTATACTTTTAATCTCACTAAGTGAATATTCCGCTTTTCTATTTTATCATTGTAAGCTATAAATCTTAGAAAGCCGAGTAACAAGTACCAGATCTAAGTAAAACTTTGAGAACGATTTCGAAAAGCCTCGCGTATTTATTAAGAAACCATAATTCTTGCACGGGAGCCTGGAGTGTCGCAATTAAGGAGTTGAATAATTGTCGTTTTGTTTGCTGATTGTTTTCAATATCTGCTGAATTTAAATCAACCCTACATTTTATCGCGTCTAGAAAAATTCTTATGTTATTTACTATACTGTTTTTATAACGATATCGGTTCCTTGCAAAATTCATGTCTAATTTCTTCCTCAGTGGCCCTCGTTGCCTCATTTAATTTAAAAGTGAAATGTTCCAAATAAAATCTTGATTTATTTTGAGGCGGTAATGTAACTGCCGACTATAAATTAGCATTTCCCTTTTGTTTTACAGACAATTTAGGAGTCAGCAATCTTTCATAATTAGCTAACTCTAAGATGTCAAACAGTATAATCTTAAATCGATCATAATGTTACCCAAACGCTCTCGAAAAACACGCGGCATTCACCCAATGAATAACAAAGTTACACACAGCACTAATTAGTGCTTAATATAAAATAATCACGTGCACCATCGCCCCAAAGAAAACTTGCTCAAACCAATCGGTACATTTGTAATGGACCGCCAGTTTTTATTTTCCAAAGCGTAGAAAGGGATACAGGATGCGATTTTGCATAGTTCCGTCCTCTTTCCACAATGTCTGAATTTAATTTCACGGTGTTCATGTGTTTATTTTTTCGCTTCACCCCGACAAGAAGTGTTTTACGAATATGGTGTCTGTTCTTAGAATTGTGTTCGCGAATTCGCCGTGCTCTGGTTTGAATGTGAGTTTAGAATTGCCTATATCGACCCATATATTGGGCACGAGTGATCTCTATCTTGGGCAAAGATTTTAGTCTTGCAAATTGGTCTAGTAGGGATTTTGTAGCTTTCTCGTAGATAATATGTTTGAATTCCTTGTGTAGAACTCTCATTAAAGTGAACTATCTATAAAACTATTAGTAGTATCGTACGTTTCTAAAGCCAGCCCGTTGACAGCCTTCATGGCGCAGAGAGGAGACACCGTCTGTGTGGTGATTAGCAGCGGGTTCAATTCTCACATCGATATCAATATTTGTGTAATATTTCTTTCGGGCTCACCACTGGTGGTCTATTGGTAGCATTATAGGTAATGATCTAGGTAGCGCAAATACGAATTTCAATGAATTAAATCAATCTCAATCGGAAAGCACGGCTACGACATGCCAATATTACAGAATTGATATAATATAATAGAAATACAATGCATATTCCATTAATAATCGCAAATTGTATTACCAATATCAGCGGACGTCATTCATAATTACCCGACGCATGGGCGGTAACCTTGCCAAATTAATGCGTCACATCGACTTCGAGAGTGGCGTCAAATCGAATCAGCCGTCCTTGTGGGGACATCTACACAATTCGGCAGCATTATAAATCTCAATCAGTTCGCGTTACTTAATGCTGTCAATGCAGATCTAGAGCCAAGTGGAAGTGCGTTGAACTGCCATCGGTTTTATTTTATGTGTTTAACGATGTGTCATTTGTATGATGTTAGATACGTCAAAATGAACATAGGGGCTTATGAGTACCAAATCTGGTATTTCTAACCCATGATGTGGGTTATTGTGGATATAGGGCAGGTCTGTGATTAGCGGTTGGTTTCCAGTGGTTAACGATGTTGCTTAAAGAGCAAACGTGAAATGACCCTGGTGTTTAATCATCATGATTGTCCTTGAATATCGACTACAGTAGGTCGTCGCAGTTCTGTCGGCTGCATTTAAAAATGTGTGAAACACTACCTCAAAGATGTGAACCTGGACCAGTATATTTCGTTCGATCAGTGGGATGATCTTGTCTCTCATATATGGGAGGCTGCCTGGGTAGGTACCACCGCAATGTCTATTTCTCCCGCCTATCAGCAGTGTAAATGCACTGCTGGGTTCCGGTTTGAAACTATTGGACATAATGAGACTTAACATCTTATGTCTTAGGATGGCGAGCGCTTTGGAATGCCAAGCATTGCTTTGTAATTTATGGAGTGTTTTGGTTTTGATACTGTCAAAGAGCGGTCGTATCGCTTACTGTCAGGCGAATGGTATGCTCATCTCGCCATTCATGGTAATAAAAAAAACCCTACACACGAGTGCCTTGTCCCATGATTGTGGGTATTCCATCACACTTTTTAGTTCTATTAGAGCATGACTATCAACTACAAGGTTAATTTCGTTCCCACAGCACCCGAAATAAATCAATTGTCCACACGAACATTTGTCTCAATACTGGGATCGTCACCGCAATATAATTTCACAATTAGCGTTCTAGCATTTCCAATGATTTATTTAATTTAAATGTCAATTCAGTATCTCCACAGTAATAATTCTGAAAATCATTTGCTCAATTTTCGACGTTGCCACCAATAGATAACCTGAACGAGATATGAGGAAATGTCATGGGAACTTCAGTATATGGTATAACTTGTCTGTTTGTTTGTGTGGTCGTTGGGTTGTAAGCCGCCCACTCTGGAGTCAAACGCGTTGTTTATGATTTAGGAGGGCTGCAAGCGTTTATAACGTGCTCTACTAATTATCTCGTGAATTATGTACAGATCTATGGATAAGAAACAGTAGTTAAATATCTCCTCATTGTTCTAAATCGGAAGCAATAGTCTTTCGACGTAATGCTCTTTACATTGTTTGATCGAGACTGGAATAATTCTCGAAAGTTTAACGAACTTTTGACAATTTCGAACCCGTAACTTTTACAAATGTTGTGGTCAATGTTTTATTAAATACTTGAATTAATTTGAATCCATACATAGTATTTCAAATTGATCAAATATCTGCATAACATAAAAATATCAATCCATACGGAGATCAGATGCAACCGCCTATAAGTATACTGAATAAAGCTTTGCGTTAATCTCCTTAATTGAGTCACTTGTTCAAATTGATAATATCTAAATATCACAATAATAAATAAATACACCCAACAGTCACATACGTACTCATGACCTCATCAGAAACTGCGAAAAACTTTTCAGCTGTACAAACCCAGACTCGAACAAATACTAATCGATCACAAACAATTGTCTCAGCAAGGATCGAACCTCCAGCCTCTCGTTTCGAAGCCAACTGCGCCACAGAGGCTGTCAAATAAATTACATAAGTATATATAACAGCAGGTATATAAGACAAAGAAGTGAGACCTACCCGTTCGGTTTCACCACGAATTTCTAATGTAATAAATAAGATTTTGAGTAGGTGTCGACTCGGCTGCGATGTAGATTCCAGCTGGCATTAATGTTAATGAATCTATTTGCTTGACTTTGTTTATGTTATTTATGTGCCAGGTATCATGGGAATCTGAAGGGAGCTTTGATTGGCGAATGTAGGACTGGTAACATCTAGATATAACTCGGTGAGGTTGAAATTTCTCACTGTATAGATATATATATACAATTTAAAAGACTCCTGCTTAAATATAGGATTCAATTAGAAACTTTTAAATATTTTGTAACGTGAGATAACATGTCAAGAGTTCTTTACGGCCTCTCATAGTTTATATACAGTGTTTTAGTACAGAAGTAGTAAAAATAATTTAAAAAAGTTATTTCTATAGCAACACACTTATCGAATGTTCTACCAAATTGAATCCCAAGTCCACCCAAATTACTAGGAAAACTGGAAAAACCGTTTATCAAACATGTTTTTACTATCCACCGCTTGCCTTCATAAAATTACCCAACCTCGAGAAAAGGCCACACAAAGCGCACTGCCTAACACAGATATCAAACACGGACCTTTAACGTTGACAACCATACAAAACATTTATATCGATAAACGTTCAAATTTATATGTCCAGCGTTCATGTTTTGACAAAAATGCGCGTGGATACATTTAGTCTGACAAGCGCTTAGTTTACATGAACGAGTGAAGACTATGCCGGCCCCATGAATCCAATTTATACGAAATGATACATAAAATTTAAATAAAATCGCATCTAAATTCAAACATTTTTTTGAAACAAAACATGTCCGGATCGGAGTAGGTTGGCCACGCGTTCCAGACTTTACCGGAGTATTCCTGATTTTAAATTATTCCGCAACAGAGGAATTGTTAATTTTGAACAACTAATTGAATTTCATATGGATGAAACAGAAACATAAATATTGAAATAATTAACGCTGTGATAAGATTGTGTAACTATTGTCCATTTACGCCTACATTTGAGTTTATCCTGGGACAATCATAGTAAGGATATAATAAGGATCAACCCATAACCTTACTTTTGGCACTCAGTTTCACTCTTAACTTTATTATCACTTACTTGGAGAGATTTATAAACAGTTTTATCTGTTACTATACATTTGAAACTTAATAAACAAATATAACCTGTCAACAAATATCCTTTTAAAGAGTAAAATTGACGTCACCCTACTGTCGCCGTATCGCCCCGGGTGTCGTACAATAACCATACTACAATGTGGCTCTATGATGACTTTATTATTTTATTAAAATGTAAATTGTTGACAAGTGGATAGTTGAACCTGTTCGGTATTCGAGTCCTGGGTTGTCAGTAGTTTAATCCTGCCTTTCGCTGTTTAATTTAATGTACAAAAATATTATGGTTCTCTTGTACGTATTGTTTTGGTTTTATAATAACTACGTAGTAATTGGGTTAAATTAATAAATGACTAAGCTATAACTACGTAGGTACGTACGAGATTTTTAATATTCAAATATTCCAAGATTGCAACCTAAGCCTGCTGACATTACTACTGACGTGATCATATGTATTGTGTTTGTGAAAATTATATTTACATACATAAACTCACGCCTTTATCCCAGAAAGAGTAGGCAAAGGCGCCACCAGGACACCCACATTTCGCCTTGTATGTTCCGTTCCATGATGTGTGGCGAGCCTATGGCCATATCTGGCACAAATTCCTGACTCCGGGCTGATAATGAATAGACTCCAACTACAACTGGCTTTCCAACTCCTCCTATTAATTTACCTTTTTGATTGATTTCGTTGCGGGTTAAAGACAAGTTAGACATTCCCGGAGACGCGCTGAGCTTCAATGCTCAGTGTCATTTAAATGCGTGCCACTGTTGATCCTGGCTTACAGGATTTGCAGTGGCGGGTGTGAGGGCGGGACAGTCTCCTGATAATGAATAGAAAAACCCAATATCACTTTGCCCGACCCGAGATTCGAACCCGAGACTTCAGCTTTGTAGTCGTACCGTAGTACAACTACGCCACCGAGGCAGTCAGTTATATTTATTATTTTTATACCATCAAGTTTAACTTTCTTAAGAGTAGGCATTAGAAGGAATCAAGCTTTCAATAACAATGATTTTTCCAATCGATGTTATTTTAGTTTGGTTGAAAATGTTGGCCCTTGACAACCCTAAACAAAGTCCTGTCCTGTATGCCGCCCAGTAATAGTATTGACCTCTCGTAAAAGTAAATTAACTGACATAATTAATATTTCATTGTTTTTATTGGATCAAATCTGTTGGTTTCGTTGTATAGTTGACATTCGATTTGAGTAAATTGGTTTCTCTTTCAATGTATTATATTAAATGTTTTTCGTTTTTTTCTTTACGTAATTGACTATAATAATGAATTGAAACCATCTTGGAGCTATACTTTTGCTTTTATTTTTTTGTTATAATAGTCAACCTCAAAATATATAATCAACTGATTAATATATTGTAAAATATTCCATTTATAAGTAAGTGTAAGTTTGTTAACGAAAGTTAATTATTTCGTTCCATTTCGCTTATCCCATAATTAAATAAATACACCGAACAGTCACATACAAAGTCCTGACCCCACACTAAGATCGAGACTTTTCGGTTCCAAAAACACTCAGACCCGAAACAAATATCTGTCTGTGGATCACACAAAGATTTGTATCGGTGCGAGTATCGAATCCGCAGCCTCTCGTTTCACAGGTGGCGTCTAATCAACTGCGCCATGGAGGCTGTCAATGGAGGCTATAATTGCGTGAGATTGGTTCATTATGTATGTGCTCGTTGAAGAATTTTTACAATTTTAATACTCGTGGTCTGTCTTATATCTGTGGTCTGTCTTATTATAGAAATATCCAGTCGCATTTTAAATTATATATACAAATTATTTTTTGACTACCTCGGTGGCGTAGTTGTACTGCGGTACGACTACAAAGCTGAGGTCTCGGGTTCGAATTCCGAGTCGGGCAGTGATATTTGGTTTTTCTATTCATTATCAGCCCGGAGTCAGGAATTTGTGCCTGACATGGCGATAGGCTCGCCCCCTATCACATAGTGGGACGGAACATACAGGGCGAAATGCGAGTGTCCTGGTGGCGCCTCTGCCTACCCCTTCTGGGATAAAGGCGTGAGTTTATGTATGTATGTAAATGATTTTTCCAACCCGAACATCAAATGCTAGGTCTTTCAACTAAAGTTTCCACTACATTTCTTTAAATACAGCCTTAAAAACGCCAATAATAATTCTCGTCTAAAATAATTAAAAACAAATATACAACACTTTATAAAAGCGTACTATAATTACATACGTTAAATAAAATCCACTAATAAATCAGTGGAACTGGTCGTATTCACAATAATATGTAATTTGGGGAATACATCGTATATTTTACCGACGTGTGGTAATCATCAGATACTACACACATGCATCACTCGAACTTCATTCGCTTGACTAGTTTTAGAATGCGGGTTGGTTTGTATTAGCTTGAAAATGATGTGAAGCTTTTAATGTATAAATAGTATTGAGCTTTTTTTTGTCTTTATTATACACTGCCCTTTCTTTCTCCTTCTCATAAATCCATCCAATGGTTGTCTGGTAGAGATTGCCTTAGTGCGATAAGACCGCCATTTGTACTTTGTTGTTTTGTTGTCTCTATACCTATTGTTATATTTATTGTGTACAATAAAGAATAAAAATAAAATAAATAAAAAATAAAATAGTAGAGATATTTTCAGTAATTAAGGGTAAAAAAAAACAGAATTTAAAAGAATTTTAAATCTATTAAAACTTAGAAAAAAGACATGAAGATTAACCAAGGCATAAAATATAATTTCGAAATAAGACACTGTAAGAAATAGTATCTCATAGTGAAGTAAGGGAAAATATACTGTAGTCTAAAGAAATTATGAATATGAATAAAGAACCAACTAAGCAACACATAAACGACGTATGCTATTATATCTAATTATACACGAATGAAAATATTATAGACAAAATTGCAACGCTCTTATTCATAGGCAGATTAAAAACCTATTTTAGTTATCGAATGTTTTGTCTTCTTCGCTCAAACTGAATTGTAAAGTCGTTCGAGAGGAACAAAACATTCGATAACTAAAATAGGTTTTAAATCTGTCTATGAATAAGGATGTTAGAATCTAATTTAAGATATTTCTAGTTGCAATGATTCAACCCGGTTTATACGAGTACTAACTCTAAAGAGGTCGGTGGTTCGTAACTCGTGCGAATAACTGAATCAAAAAAAATATGTAATTCATTGACAAACAAATACTTTGCATATATTTATATGTAGCAGACATTGGATCTGTATATCCAGTAATTATATGTTTATTCGAAATGTAATACTATGGGAAATCTGTGTCTATTTAAATTAAAACGGATTGTAATTCAAAAATAATGGCTAATAAATAATGTATGGACTCACGTTAATCAAACTTAATAGCTGAGTGTGGACTAACTCGATGGAAAGTTTGTGTCGGGAATATGTTTTCGCATCTTGTTTTCGTTTAGATTCATTTTTGTAGCATCTAGCCAATATATTTCGTCCATTCTTCCCTTCATTTAGTTTACAAGAATATGAATGAAATGGTGGGAAGCATTTATTTGAACTAAACAGGACATTGTAGCCACTGATTATATGGTTTTAAGAGGGCCCTAAGGATTTTCTCGTTTCGGCCTTCTGTTTAACCAAAAAACATGATATTTGATTTGTTCTAGTCCTTTTTGGAATTGTCGACGTACCTTGGTTCATATGCATAGGTATATCGTAGAAGCATTTTGCCTAAGAATTGATTTAATTTTTTGGAAAATTACCTAATATTTATAGCTTACAAATTCAAAACTTTACACTAAACATTATCTGCCTTAAACTTATGGGAAACGTGCATTTCTTCGCGATAAGAAATAACCGTTGTTGTACTGCTGTTAACAATAAAATCTAGACGCAAATAGAATAAATAATAACAAATGAATACACCCAACAGTGACATACATAGTCCTGACCCCACACTAAGATCGAGTCTTGTATCGTGGGTATCAGAAACTACAAGAGACTTTTCGGTCTCACAAACACCCAGACCCGAAACAAATGCCTGTGGATCACACAAACATTTGTCTCGATGCGGGGATCGAACCTGCGGCTTCTCGTTTCACAGCCGGCTGCTAACCAACTGCGCCACGGAGGCTGTCTCGTAGAAATAACGATCTTTCGCTTCTATACTACATTACTATTTACTGATACTTACATGTGTGTATCTATCATAGACAACATACAGAGTTTAAGAAACATCACCAGGATCGTTTAAAATATGTGAGAACGCGATCCGAAAGCGAAATGACTCCTACGCAAGGAGTCGAACCCACGAACGAAGGAAAGCGTGTAACAAGCCAACGTTCGTTCGTAACTCAGATCTGACGCGACGATAACTTGCTGTACGAGTAATAGTTACACTATTGTGGAATATATAGCGTTCTATTTCTGTTTCTGAGGTGTTTGGAATCACTTTTACTTGGGTACGTTTATGAGCTGTGAACTGTAAGGTTCTAAGTTGGAGCAACAAGTGAGACCATGTTGTGTGAATTTTCGGTTATTTTATGCGATGAATGGCGAGACGAGCATACCATTCGCCTGATAGTAAACAATACGACCGCTCATGGACAGTAGAAAACCAAACAACAGCATAAATTACAAACCAATGCTTGGCATTCTACTGCGCTCGCCATCCTGAGACATAAGATGTTAAGTCCCATTATGTCCAGTAGTTACTCTGGAGTGCATGTACACTGCTGTTGGGCGGGAAAAATAGACATTGGAGTGGAAACTATCCGAGCGGCCTCTCACATATAAGGGACCTACCACCAGTAAAACATGTATCTACCACGAGTACATGCATGATGCCACTTAAAGCAAGGCGATTGACGTTAATTCAATACAAAAGTTGATGACTGAATGAATACATATTGCAAGTTGCGCTTTAGTGTACTTATTTTCTAGACTGTCATTTATTTTATAGCTCACTGACGATGCGTCTGCGCTTACGCAACTCAACTAGGAAATACCAATAAAAGCTAATATCCTAGACACCAACAAAGCCTAGAACACGCGTCGACACCAGAAGTGAAATGCCCTCCGACAAGACGAAAGTCTGTAAACACTTCATTTCACTACAGCATTTCTATTATGTCGTATTACTGGGAAATAGATATTTAATATTCGTATTACAAGGGTTTAATACCTTCCGGATACAAAGACAACTTCACCTAGTTATGTATTCTGCTAGTACATGTACATAAAATCACGCCCTTTTTCCCAGAAGGGGTAGGCAGAGGTGCTACCAGGACACCCACATTTCACCTTGTATGTTCCATCCCACGATATGATAGGGGCGATCCTAGCCTACGAAGCTTTGGCAACATTATATGACAGAATAACCAATCAAAAAGGTTGCAGGCTACAAGTCGCTGGATAAAGGAATCTTTCAACAGAACGCTATAATAATAAATATATCCAAATGTCACATACATAGAGCTGACTTTATACTAAGATAAACGTCATGGGTCGTAAATCGTAGGTAACAAAAAGGGACAAATAAAATAATTTTTAATAAAAAAATAAAAACCGACTTCAAAGTGCCACTACAAAGTAACAAATAATTTATATTTTACCGTACTAGTACCCAATGATTAATGTTCTTATTGACTTGACTAGCTAACAAATCTTAAATACGTAATATTTTGAAGGCGGGTCGCTAAGTGCCGAACATGTACGCCTTACGCTTAACATTAATTTGTGTAAGTAGTTATAGCGAAAAACACGCAAGATTTACACGGAATATTAATTTGTCTTAGTAATATATCAGGCCGTAATCGTCCACTGTTGAGCATGGGACACAACATACACTTTCTTGTACCTACTTAAAGGCCTTTATGTCATGCAGGTTTCCTGACTATGATTGAAATATATCACTGTTAAAGAGTTTGGTAATGGTAGGTAACTCCGATAATTCCGGAGGTGTATACCCTGGAATTATAACCGAGACGGTGGTCAACCGTCTTGTGGATCATATCTAGATAATTATCAACAGGCTACCACACACATGTAAGGCACATAGAAATTCTATCAAAACTTCAATAAATTTACACGTAGGATTAGCACATTATATTAATTTGTGTTTAATTTACTTATGTGCCTTTCTGAGCCAACATTGCAGGATCTACATGTAATATCAAATGGTGTAATATTTGCTTAAATTTATACGTGTTTGATATTTAGCGACCCGCCTTCAAAATATAACGTATTTAAGATTTGTTAGCTAGTCAAGTCAATAAGAACATTAATCATTGGGTACTAGTACGGTGAAATATAAATTATTTGTTACTTTGTAGTGGCACTTTGAAGTCGGTTTTTATTTTTTTATTAAAAATTATTTTATTTGTCCCTTTTTAGTTTTGATAGGCATCGTAATGATGAGAAAGGTGATCATGATATAATCAAAACGATGTCTTTAAAATTTACGAATTCTTCAGTCCAAACATGATATTATTGCTGTGAAGTTATGAGAAGATTGTAAGTCATTATAATCATGATATCCGCTATTGTTAGACACTGACCAGGTCGGATTCTCTTAGTTTACGTCGGTAATTTACGTATCTATTTCTCTCACTCTCCCTCTTCTTCACCTACTGTTTATAGTAAAACTTTTATATTGAAAACTGAAATTAATTGTATCTATTATCTAACCCCCCCTACACGCCTTTCTCCTTTTAACCCCCCCTTTGTAGTAACACACTTATACCGAACCAGGTGCAAAAAGAATTATTGCTGTACCGTTCAATTTTGAGGAGTTCTGCTCTTCAAGTCCGAAGATATTCATCAGGTCTTCACCATTATTTAATGACACCAATCTAACATATCATACTTGTCGACAAAATAGTTTATTTTTAATCGTTTAAGTACTGCTAGAGATATTGAGTATTTACATTAGTATCTATTTTCTCCCCCCCCCCTACACCCTTTCCCCTTTTTAAGCCCCCCTTTGTAGTAATACACTTATACTGAACCAGGTGCAAAAAGAATTATTGCTGTACCGTTCTATTTTGAGGAGTTATGTTCTTCAGGACCGAAGATATTCATCAGGTCTTCACCAATTTTTAATGGTACCAACCTAGTATATCATGCTTTTCGACAAAAAAGAAATTTTTGAAATCCGTTCCCTAATACCAGCGTAATCGAGTAACAAACATACAAAAAAAAAAAAATTCAGTCGAATTGATTACCTCCTCTTTTGAAGTCGGTCAAAAACTACGAGAGATTTTTCGATCTCAAAAAATCCATTCCTGAAACAAATACTTGTGGTTCACACTTCACACAAGCAAATGTCTCGGGGCGGGAACGAACTCGCAGCTTCTCGTTTCACAGTCGGCGTCTAACCAACTGCCCCAAGTTATAGAAATAATCAAGTAATTCAGCAGTGGGCTTGCTGTATATGCAGTGAAAGAAGATTATAATAATATGGGAAATGTAATAGTTAATGATAAGCGCAATGTAAAGGCTATGCATCATAGAGCGGCCGCGGTGTGGCTGTGAGGCGGCCGTGTCAGCGCCGCTAATCGAATGCTCTTGCACGTGGGACGCAGCGTGGCACAGCAGTGGTATGGACTTGTACTAATTTACCTGCTATAACTAAAAAGCGCATGTTGGTAAATAAGTATTTTTTTTCCAGTTGTACTACCCCATAATTCTATATAGTAATGATTTAATCAAGTCATTGTTGTCGGCAGCTCCAGGATGCTTTCCAGGATTGATACCAATCTGTTACCTCGATTGGTATTTGATGACTGCATTATCCCTTACAGTGATAAAGTTAAAAACTTGGGATTAACATTGGATAAAACCCTGTCCTGGGGTCCCCAACTGCAAGAGCTCAGCCGCAAATTGTTTGCAGCTGCGGGGTCCTTGAGAAGACTACGGAATTTTCTTCCGATTCCCACGAAAGTTGCGCTCGTTCAGTCTCTACTTTTTCCTCTCCTTGATTATGCTGATGCTAGCTATCTCGATCTCACCGAAGCCCAGTTTGATAAACTTGAGCGACTTCAAAATTTTTGTATCCGGTTCATATTTGGACTTCGTAAATATGACCATGTGTCTGAGTTTCGTACAAAGCTCAAGTGGCTATCAATACGCCTTCGCCGAAATACTCGTATTCTTTCACTTTTGTATACCATTCTTTTCCATCCCACAACTCCCCTCTACCTTAAAGAGCGTTTTAAATTTCTCAGTAGCACACACGAACGTTCACTTAGGTCCTCAGATAATTTGACACTGGCTATTCCCGAGCATAGTAGTGCTTTTCTAGGTCACTCGTTTACGGTCCATGCTGCTCGCCTATGGAACGATCTGCCACTTACAATAAGGAAAGCTAAATCTCTACCCATATTTAAAAAGTGTCTGAGATCACATTACTTATCACTTTGATTTCTTTTTCTCCTACATGAATATATTATATATTGTATGTATTATAGTTAATGTAGTATATTATTATATTATATTATATATATATATGTATTGATATTTTATGTATTCTATTTATGTTTATTAATAATATGTTTTTTCTTTCTTCTTATCACTATTACATTTAGTAATATTTTTTTTTCCTATGTTGTGACCACCCATTTCTTCCGTGCTTCCGTTCATTTCAGTCCATCTTAAGGTTGTCTGGAAGAAATCGCCGACAGCGATAAGACCGCCGATTGTTACACATATTTATGCGCTTTACATTTTTTTGTATGTAATAATTTGTGTGGTGTGCAATAAAGTATTTATAAATAAATAAATAAATAATCCATCCTAAGGTTGCCTGGAAGAGATCGCAGTTAGCGATAAGGCCGCCAATTGTAACCATGACATTAGCTTTAATTGATTTACTGTTACTGTGTTATTCTCTTTTATTGTGGTGTACAATAAAGTGTGTATGTAAGTACACCCAAAAGTCACATACATAGTCCTGACCCTACATTGATGGAACCTTGTGTCGTGGGTATCGGGAACTACGAGAGACTTTTCGGTGTCACAAACACCTAGACCCGAAACAAATACTTGTGGTTTACATAAACATTTGTCTCGGTGCGGGGATCGAACCAACCAAATGCACCACGGATGCTGTCAACGAACGTCTGGTAACGAACCGAACGGAATATGCTGAGATGGCTGCGGATTCACATCTCATGGTACACCTCTGTCTACACGGAGTCATGTGTGTTTTCAATCTCAATAGACAATTACCGGGCACTTCGACGTCGAACGAAATGATCGTTAGGCATCCATACCGTAGTGATTTTTACTACAATTTCCGTGGTGTGTGAAATCCGCCTGCAATAGGCTGCTGTGCTAGATTATAGCTTAAACCCCATATTCGAATTTTCCATTGAAGAGACGTCCTGTCCTCAGTAGTATGTCGTATCGTTAATATTAGCTGTTGTTATAAAAACTAAAAATGCATAGACGCAAACTTCGGACAAATCGAGAAGATTGAAGGAAAAATACCGTAATATGTGCCTGTAGGCTCAGATGTTTTGTTAAAATTGATTTCGTAATTTATTGGCTTAAGGACAACGCGGAGGCACATCACCTTTTTTGATAACAATGAATATCCACAAACACTAACCAAACCCAAGCATGGTGCGTTTCTGAATTCAATAGTTCAAATGCAGTGTTATGTACTGAGCGCGTGAATTCCAAACATTGCTTAACCTTTGCGATGGCTCTCAATACGCGAGCTCCACTTAACCACGAACCACTTACTGCGCTTTCTACACACACTGCTTCCATAGACGTCATAAGGAATGATGTTGTAGACTCGTAGATATTATTATTGGTTTTTGATAAGTTACTTAAGCGTGTCGTGTCGTGATTAACAGACTACGAGATATTTGTCGTCTCGACTTTTCGATCTCACAAACAGACTCGAAACAAATAGCTGTTGATCACATAAATATTTGTTTCGATGCGAGGATCGAACCCGCGGCCTCGCGTTTTATAACCATCGTCTAGCCAACTGCGCTGCGGAGGCTGTCGTAGTGGTCGCTATGTAGGTGGATATGACTATTTTATCATCAAAAATAGTCTCCATAAAATGTATGATTTTTCAAATGAAACACAAAGCTAATTGCGTTAGCTGATTACGCGTCGGTTTACTAGTTAGCTTAGGTACCTACCTCGATGGTCGAGTCGGTCAACGGTTGTTACTGTAGCTTTAATGAGCTACAACAGCAAGGCTCTCCTCCTTCAAGTTTCCTATAAAATTATCTTCAGTTTCCATTACTAGGGCTACTTTGTCGTTTGCCTTCTCTCTCTCTTTCTCTCTCTTAAGCCACACAAAGTCCATGCTGAACATATGCCTCATTAGAAGAAATATTTTTTTTTATGTGAAATCGACTCCACAGTTTTCTGTACGAGCGGTTCGATTACTTTCACTGTTATTGTTTCTATTATGTAAATGGCCTTTGGAGCACTCAATGTCGCCTCGCTTGCACTCTGCTGGGATTCCACGGGCGTCGTTACACAACGACATTACTAATAATGTTATAAATATTAATATAACTTATTTGTATCTAATAAAAGCCGGTGATATTTATAATTTGGTGATGGAATGTTTGGTTTTCATTAACTTCATTCATTGCACAGCATAAGTATATGGAATAGGTGTTTTGCTGTCTTAATCCAAAGAGTCACTTGCATGGCATAATTCCTGAATAAGTTCTGCACTTTTTTACGTTCGCCCAACTTTGCAGCATACATAAAGCGCAGGAGTGACCGAGTATGGAATACAGCACGCATTTTTGTGAAGCATTAAAAATAAATAAATAAGCCCAACGGTCACATACATAGTCCAGACCCTAGCTTAGATCAAGTCTTGTGTCGTGGGTATCAGGAACTATGAGAGACTTTTCGGTTTCACAAACACCCAGACCCGAGACAAATACCTGCGTTTTACACAAATATTTATCTCAGTACGGGGATCAAACCCGCGGCCTCGCGATTCACAGCCTGCGTCTAATCAACTCCGCCAAGGAGGCTTTCATTTCGCCAGGAAGATCTATGATAAAATCAACATATATCGGTTATTTATGCTCTATCAAAACAGTATTTAACTTACCATCAGGGTGGGAAAGGAAATAAAAAGCTATTCGTTTTCGACTCCTATTTGTATTCTGTTTGATTTTTTCGTTGCTTGTTAAAGATAAGCTTTTAGGTCCCGCCGAGTTTTGAACTCAATTCTTTGCGTATATTCAATCCTAATACATTATGTGTACTAAAAACTAATCTTTCCTAACGTGTGCTATCATTTTCAAAATCTTTATTAACTATCTTATTTACTTCTATTTAACTATCTTATTTAAAAATCTTTATATAACTTTGGCACAACATTGTTTGTGAGTCTAGCACGTCTATAATTTTGTCAATATGCCAAATAAACTAGCCTGCCTGTGATACGGTTTCATGAATGCAAAATATACGGCACATATTTGTCACAATTACTTTTAAACATTTTTGCATATTTTATATTATTTTCTTTCCTAAAGAATGACTAAAATATCATCCGAATAGACGGATCTCTTCAACGACTGAAAGGGCTCAGCGTTGTCTATACATATATTAGAGTTGTGCTCGTTAGGTTATTATCCTTCAAAATAGGTTAAAAAAATGAAGTCGTTCAGATTTCCTCACGATGTTCCCTTCACGCTCAACCACAGCTTGTAAACGCCAATGATTATAAATGGAAATAGTGTTGTGAAACTGCGCGTTTCTAATTTAGTTGTCGTCAATATCGTAATTAGCATAATATCGTGCGATCGACACCGCGCGCTGGGGTGCATAAATCGTTTCATCGGAGTATCGATAAAATTGCGTGGGCAACACTACTCGTAACGTTGGGTAATCATTGTTTAACAGCCAGTTGCGTTTTATTAATATCGGTATTTAATATCTTCACTTATCGATAGTGAGTTGTGAATTATTTTATTTGACTTACAGCGAAGCTTTTGATTTAGGTATTTTTGTAGTCGGTGAAACTATGTGTGCTTGTTAATATGAATGAATCGAATCTGTCACCTGCCTTGTAAAATGATAGAAAATAGACGTGACATCATGTTTTCGATTAGCACTTTTGCTAAAGATTAAAATCTTTACATCCTCCCTGTCTTTTCGCCTGAATTTGAAAAGATCTAAGTCACAGCTGTGTCCTCTAGGACCCTGTTCTGTTCTGTTCTGTACCAACCCATATACGTCCCACTGCAGGGCACGGGCCTCCTCTACAATTGAGAGTACGATTGAGAGGGGATCCGTGTACTCGTTTGCCAGAATGATGATGAGAATTATCTGATACAATCGTCGATTCCATGCTCATATGCCTCTTTTTAGCACTAGATACAATGTTTGGATCGAAGGCACACCTTGGGGAAATATTTTTTTTATAAATACAACCTCAAAGTTACGTAGGTAATAAACACTAGTAATATTCATAAGTATAACGTTACAGATTAAGCTGTAAAAATCAATTCAAACACACAAAACTGCCGAATATGTTATTTATAACCAAATATAAAATCTAGACGTTGTAAACGAACGGTAAAAAGCATTTTTAATTGGGTTAAACGGTCAAATCGATTTCAATCGGAATACCATCGATTGTCAGGCGTAAAAAACGCGGTACAAAGCGTGCGAGACTGTCGGCGGCGCGCACGCACAAAGGTTTTAATTGCACACAAAACGCTAATTGTGTTGGAAGCCTAATTTTTATAGAGCGCTTTAACTCTGTGTGAACGTATCGAGACGATTATCGATTGTTGTTAATTTGATTTCTTGTTTGTTATTGTTTATTAAGTTAAGTGGAATTTCTGGGTTAATTCGATTTTTATTTTATTAATAATTGCAAAATATTCTCGGGGATTTAAATCTTTACTTTAATTCATGTCAGTAACTTATTACTGATACATGCCATGTATTAATTTATAATTATGTTGGCAACACGGAGCTCGATATCTTTCATCACAGTTTTAATAGTTTTAAGAAGATTCTTTTTGATGACTGTGTAAAAATTATAGAATGCGTCGATTGATTATATTATTAGGAACTATTAATAACTTGTTTATGTAAATAACTTTGTTTATTAATGTTGTGTACAATACTTTGTTTAACAAATTAATTTTACATTTATCACTGTACTAGTTTTACTTTTTAGTTGTCTAAGTTGTAATTTGTTAAATGCTTTTGTACCAAATTCAAATAAAATAAAATAACCCAAAAAAATCTTTTGATAATAATGTGCAATATTTAGGCAATCAATGGCTCCATTAGGCGTATTAATGGTCTGTGTAAACTTAGGGGATGGGGAAAATGGGTGCTAAAAAAAAACAATATTATTCATAGCATACATTTGGGCAGTTTGTAATTTAAATAACGGCAAGTTAAAAAAAGAAATTACACATTAATGGTTAGGTACTGCAAATTTGGCGAAATTGGACATACCAAGCTACAGAGAACAACGATTAATAACTTCAACAGCTTTCCCACGGAGAAATGAAATTGAAGCGAAATAAGTACATATTTAAGTGAAATAACAGTATAAAACAATAATTTATTCCCATTCCGTGTCACCCTAAATAAAGCCATACCTCATCTACATGGACACCGGGCCTATTATAAAAAACCCTTATAAAAAGCTTCGCACACGCCATACATCATGTTGGCTAGTAATTTGTACGCCGAGACGCCGGGTTTGCGCCGAGCCGTGTTAATTGAGACGCTTTCGCGGTAAATGACGGTTAATTGACATCACTGGCTTGCCAGCCTTGCGAAAAATACGGTAAATATTTTCAGAAAAGAGTGCGGAAGTTTAAACGATTGGTAACCAAGTGGTTTGCGATGGTTATGATTCATTGGCACACAGATATTTCATTTTCATAAGAATCATTGATATCCAGGTGCATTCCGTATGATCAAATCATTGGAATAACGAAGAGACGTTGCCTCACTTTGCATTTTATATCTGCTATATAATGGGGAGTTTTCTGAATATTTTGGATTTAAACCATTAGCTGAAATTCCACCAGATTCCTGTCGAAATCTAACATCTAAATGGATGGCACTCTTCAACATTGAGATTAAATAAAATAAATAAATAAATTCATCCAACAGGCACATACCTAGTCCTCACCCCACACTAAGATCGAGTCTTGTGTCATGGGTATCAGAAACTACGAAAGAATTTTCGGTCTCACAAACACCCAGACCCGAAACAAATACCTGCGGTACTCACTGCGGGGATCGAACTTGGGGCCTCTCGTTTCATAGATTAGTCTGGTGTTGTGGTTTTTTCGTGAGCGCTGGAAAAATGTTACTTAATGTTAATTTCATATAAGATACTCCAATGAAACGTGTGCCTTTTTAAACTGGTTCCAGAATCAAGTCATATACAAACGATATATTCTATAAATGTTTTGATAATAATCATGACTCAATAAGAAATTAAAATTACAGGTTTTACATAAAACACGTACAAGCTTATACAATTATTGGTTATTTTACGATGAGTCCAACATTACCTCGTATTCCTGAAATTACTGTTTAATATAGAAGTTGGTATTTGATATTAAGTTATTAATTCGGATTCGAGTAAACAACTCGTAAAAATACACGTAAAGTTTTATACGTATAATTAGCCACTACATTGTAAAAATGTTTACTATTGGGGTTGATGACAGCCTGTTAAAAGGTCGTAATTTGAATAAATATACAACAATTAAGTGTGTATATTTTTGCATCTGTCAGAAACCACGTGGAAGAGCTTTGCTATAGTTTCGTTGAATCTTTGGTACAAATGGGTCGGCCCAAACAATCCGACTGGTATCTCTGGTTCGTACAAAATTATTTGCCATCATTGCTGTTGCTTTTTGTAGACTTTACAGCTTTACTTAGAAGCAGATATTGATATGTTAGACAACTATCTCCTATATTTCCCCCCCAACTATATCGTAGATAGCCTCCGTGGCGCAGTTGGTTAGGTGCTGACTGTGAAACGAGAGGTCGCGGGTTCGATCCCCGCACCGAGACAAATGTTTGTGAGGCCCACAGGTATTCGTCTCAGGTCTGAGTGTTTTTGAGTCTGAAAAAGTCTCTTGTAGTTTCTGATACCCACGAAAAACTTCATTGATCTTAATGTGGGGTCAGGACTATGTATGTGACTGTTGGATGTATTTATTTATTTTATTTGGCGCTATTATGCCAGCCTTTGACTGCGTCATCACGCTATGCCACATGAACCCAGGATTATAGATTTTGATAATACAACACTAACCACAATTTAGTATTTTTTTAGCGCTAGAAAAAGAAACAAATATTACCATAAATCCCCGGATTATGCTACCCCAGCATCCCTGATTTCCCATACTCTGTAATGGCCACGAACCGATCGTGATCGCTGTGTCGGCCGGCGCCGCCTCCGGTGTAATTTCACGGCGATTTTTTTGCCGGTGTTCTAGTTTCCACCATGATTAATTGGACTGTGCCGATGGGACGGATTTATGGGACTACCGTGGCACACCGAGTGCGTCGTAAATGGGAAAGTAACTCGTAGACCAATACAGTTTTTTTAATGAACTGTATCGGTAATAATCAAGGTAATTTACGAAGCTATCTGCTTTTTATTAAATATCCATAAATAAAACGATCAGGTAATTTTCTTAGTATTTCAAATCCCAGGGCACACCTCTGACTTTTCGAAGTTATGTGTGTATTGATAGTCAATCACCACGCACTATAACGGTGAAGGAAAACATCGTGAGGAAACCTGCATACCATAGCGATTTGTAATAATTTGTATGGTATGTAAGTCCGCCAACCCGCACTAGGCCAGCGTGGCGGACTATATGGCCTAACCCCTCTCAATCGTATTCTCGATTGTAGAGGAGGCTCGTGCCCTGCAGTGGGACGTATATGGGCTGATACGTATTTCTCTTTTGCGTTTTTGTTGTGAATTAAATGAAATACTTATGAAAAACGATGGTGCACAAGTAAAAAAATAATAAACAATTTGGGGACATATTACATGCGAACTTTGTCGAAGGCCCAATGGTCTCCCGTGAGCTCGTCTCGTTACATCCTTAGGGACTAGTAACACTGCCCAAAATATTATATGCTTAGAGGTAAATGTTATGATTTTTATTATCTCCTGTATTACTACATGTTTTAAAGAAATAATGCGTTTATCTATCACTCTATTGAAGCTTTATTGCAAGATGATCTGTCAAAAAATAATCTAAGAGTCCTATCTCAAGTATTCATTGTTTGATCATTCCACAATACCCCCCTTTCTCCCACTACAATACCAACCTAACAACAACAATACTCCACATATGACGCAATAACTTGTGATATGTATGTAATTACAATGTGAAATATGGCCGCCCCTTGCACCATTTAGCTAAATAACACGTTACGAGACCAACACTCGATAGACGATAAATGATGCTACACTGACAGAGCAATCAAGTCTAGTTAAAATTTGCAAATAAATAATATAACAATTAGATTTGGCTGGGAGTTAGATCCCACGGTACCGCTTCCTGTTTTGTAAAATTTATAAAGAGCTAATGTTATACATAAATAAGGTAGCGATACAAACTGAAATGAATCTAAAGATGCACCTCTTTGACAGTCTGCGTGGCGCTGTTGGTTAGACGCCGGCTGTGAAACGTGAGGCCGCGGGTTCGAACCCCGCACTGGAACCAATATTTGTGTGAACCACAGATATTTGTTCCGGATCTGGGTGTTTGTGAGACCGGAAAGTCTCCCGTAGTTTCTGATACCCACGACACAAGACTCGATCTTAATGTGGGGTCAGGACTACATATTATGTATATCACTGTTGGGTTTACTTACTTACTTACCTAAAACGCTAAAAATAATAATAGCAATATAATTTGTTTGACTTGTTTTCACAAATTCAATTCAAACACCCTTCAGGCATAAGCGTCCGCTATCTCTCTCGTTTGTGAGTCAGACCAAGCTTTCTGAAAAAATAAGAGTTTATCGAACCCTATAGAGGAAGCGATCTATGAAAACAAAATATTTTGTTTCCAATAGCAGGGGTGTTTATTTGGTAGGGAAACAATTTAACACTATGGCCAGAAAAACAACGTTTATTTCGTCAAGTGACATTGCCTTTTTAAAGCGACAATAATTTTTGTGTAAATAACGACAAAATACAATATTTCATCAATTTAATGAAAATATCCTTACATTTGCGGTACAATCAAACCAACACGGTATAATAAGCGCATGACCGCGGGCCACAAATCGCGATGCGTGACAAACTCGCGGCGCATTGTAATGGCGCTTTGTTTATCGCTGTCCCGGCGGCCCGGGGCGCTCTCCCGGTCCTTAAGGATGTAATAACCCAGGTACAAGATGAGTCACTTGGTCTCGTAATCTGTGTGTTCACGATTTTGTTGATTTTCTGTGTCTGAATCAGCCCATATTCGTCCCACTGCATGGCACGGGCCTCTTCTACAATCGAGAGTACGATTGAAAGCTGTTAGGCTATGTTTGAGGTTGATATTGGTACCGCTATTTTTAGCTACCTCATTTAGTCTACATAGTTACAACGGCTTGATTGAGGAATATATTATTGTATTATCTAATACAACAATATGTAAATTGGGAGTGCCAATAATCTTTGTAGCACCCTTATCCCTCCTTTAGCCATCTTTGAGAAGAAAATCTCAATAATAGTAAGATTTTAAAGGATATATTGGTATTCATGAACGACGGTAATAATTGCAATTAGGGAATCCACTCGATCCTTCCTACCCTACTTTTACAAAAAAGGCAAAATACAAAAATGGATCGGAAAAGCTTATCAGGGAGTGAACAATTACAAAACACTTAAGCTCCTTTATTAGTCTACGAACAAAAGTTTGTATTCATTTGTTTCAATCAGGAATCAAGTGTTCCCATAAAGCTATGACCTAATAAAAACGAGGTGTTGAAAGCGAGATGGTGAAAGGCAAGGACATTTCTGAATGAAAGCCAGTATCAATTGATGCTTGCATTCAATTCATTATGCCCTATACCTGTGCAGGAATCCTTATTAGGTGTTGGTAAACCAGATTAACAAGAGCCTTCGTGTAGTACTTAAATCTTGGAATACTTTAATGCAGAAGGGATCAAGATATTCTGGTACTGATTGTCAATAACAGTTATTAAAAGGAGGAAGTACGTTTGAAACAAAGATTAATTAGTATCCTTTTGTATCACAGTGGTAAATAGGTCAATTGGTTGGACGCTTTTTGTTATATAGGAATTCAAAGCTAAAAGAAGACGGATTCAGTTTCTTAATTAACAAAAATATGACGAATTCTTGAGTATGTTAGAGAGCAGGTCAAGTTAACCTGCAGCTGACTCAAAAACTTCTAAGTATAGAAATTGAGCCAACGGTTTATATGACGTAATAATCAACCATTTAGGGAAAGCAAGGTTCATATTATGTGGAGTAAGAACGGAAAGAGTAGATATTATTAGACCTCGAAAAGTCCTATGACAAAAAATACTTGTCGACCAGACACTAACGACAAAATTCCACAGACAACTTTAATTACAATCTTTAATTAAGCGCTAAAATAAAATAAATAGTAATTATTCCTAAACAGCAATTTATGACTATAAATAAATAAATACACCCAACAGTCACATACATAATCCTGACCCCACACTAAGATCGAGTCTTGTGTCGTGGGTCAGAAACTACGAGAGACTTTTCGGTCTCACAAACACCGAAACAAATACCTGTGGATCACACAAATATTTGTTTCGGTGCGGGGATCGAACCCGCGGCCTCTCGTTTCACAGGCCGCGTCTGACCAACTGCGCCACGGAGGCTGTCGTTAACAATTAATTTTACAAGCAATTAATGGGTAACAATAGTTGTGGTGCATTTCGCAGCTTCCATGTTTACGAGCGCCGTAACTAACGCGTAATCAACTCATTTGACACGTAGTGCGCACACAATAATCATTTATTTAGAAATCTGGGCTTTCACAGGACCTTAACCTGAAGCGTCAGTAGATCCCCTACTATGAGAATGCGTTATTTGTATTACAATATAAGGAGAGAATTGGGTGTTCTAATGGAAATAATATGACGAATGAAAATGTTGGTGTCGTGAAATCGAAATAAATAAGGGAATTATCGCATATAAAAAGTAAATAGGTATATAACATTACATGATTTAGATGTAAATGACAGTATCCCTGAGCTAATTTAGCGACAAAATTTTATAATAAAAATGTTTGAAATGAAACAAAACTTTCAGCAACATTCCAAAAACTTATCACCTTTCCCACGTAAGTAACTACATAATTACCGATACTTTTTACCCCCAAAACTCATTAAACCACCTAAAGGACGCCCACCAATAGTACCCAACAAAGGATAGTATAGTTAAGGCTCCGCGCGCCATTCCTTACTTAAAGAGGGCGCGTGATAACCCTCACGATACCAGCCATGAATGTAAATTCTACCCCGACATCTTCCGTGTTGCAGCAGATTGGTTCATAAAGGACGACCGTGTTCCCCTTGTAATGAGTTTTAGTGCCGGCTCTTGACCTTTCGTGGCTTTTAACGCAGGTGATAAGGATTCTATCGAAACGTAGGCGAACGTGCGTTCAATTGCTGTTTTAATGTAAAGTGCAACTGGGTTTGATGTTTGAGGCTTTATTTGATCCGGCTCGAAGGATCAATTTAAACAATTAGGTAGTTATAAAGAATTGCTACGGTATGTCGAGTCCGCCAACCCGCACTATATGGCCTAACCCCTCTCAATCTTACTCTCGATTTTAGAAGAGGCCCGTGCCCTGCAATGGGACGTATATGTGGTGATACAGTACAGTAATTGGTATTATCAGTGAATCAATACTTAAAAATAAAGTTGACGAGTTTTTTTGTTTGTTTGTTACCGCAAATCTGAGGAATTACTGGTTCGAATTGGAAAAATCTTCATAATGCATGACCGTGTGGCGTGTCCCCTTGTTATAGGTTTGAGTGCCGGCTCTTAACCTCTCTAACGTGGCTTTTAACGCAGGTGATAAGAATTCTATCGACCCGTGGGCGAATGCGTCTCTCAGTTCAATTGCTCTTTTAATGTAAAGTGCAACTGAGTTTTGTACGTTGAGATTTTGTTGGATCTGGCTTGAAGGACCAATTTTTTAAATTGCTTAGTTAATAATCGGTGTTATTTGTAATCTGAAAATTTAGTTTTGACACCTATATGTTCAGCTGTGATATAGTATTAGTGCATAAATGATAATAATATATGCGTTAACAGCACTTGATTTGATTGATTCTTAAAATTAAATATTTTTTTATGTAATGAAACCTTTACCTACGCTTACTTAAAATAATATGACATTATAAAATGAAAGATAATAATAATTTAAAATTTGGCCAATACTGTCATCAATCACACCAATCAGTTGGTTGGACGCCGGCTGTGAAACGAGATGCCGCGGGTTTGATCCCCGCACTGAGACAAATGTTTGTGAGGCCCACAAGTATTTGACTCGGGTCTGGGTGTTTGTGAGACCGAAAAAGTCTCTCGTAGTTTCTGATGCCCACGACATAATAGATCTTAATGCGGGGTCAGGACAATGTATGTGAATGTTGGGTTATAAAAAAAATATTGCAAGAATATTTCGGTTGGGATTCTACATCTAGAAGCCAATAGTAGGACAACCTTCCACGTACCGCCGGCAACACGGAAACATCAATCGAAAACCGTCAACTACACCACAAAATCGAGTCGAAATCTCTTATCTTAATACCGGGCACAAGCGGCGATTTATAACGGCCTCTATACACACACGGCGTCATAAGTTCCGCAGTGCGCGTGTTCTTGTCACCGGAACCAGTGAACACGGTCTATTGGACGTCCACGGCTCAATCGAGGGGTTTCGTTGGACGCCCACACCGCGATGCTATCGGACGAGTTACGAGCTCGGCTGTCGCGTACCTGTGTTAACTATGCCCTCTAAGGGAATCGACTTAGATATTCACCCGTTTAGATCTGAAATTGTTTTGGATTCTCGTAGGTCAGATTGTTAAGGCTCGTTGGGCGATGTCGCGACTTAATGATGTTATTCGAAGGTGATTCGAGATAGTCTTATTTCATTCGGAGTGCAATTTTGTCACATAGCTTGATATACCTTTGGTTTGGTTTCATGCTGGTTCAGATAGCGCATAAGTAAACTGATCATTATGGGATTGTATTAGATTTAGGACGAGATTTACACCTATTATAACGATTAGGCCTCGGTGGCATAGTTGTACTACGGTACGACTACAAAGCTGGAGTCTCGGGTTCGAATCCCGGGTCGGGAAAAGTGATATTGGATTTTTCTATTCATTATCAGCCCCGAGTCAGGAATTTGTGCCCGATATGGCGATAGGCTCGCCCCTTATCACATCATGGGACGGGACATACAAGGCGAAATGTGGGTGCCTGGTAGCACCTCTGCCTACCCGTTCTGGGAAAAAGGCGTGAGTTTATGTATGTATGTATAACGAGGAGGTTCTGTTCTTAGCGTCCAACTTAAGTAGTGCAAATAGTCACCGTAATAAGCTATTCCCAAATATGCTGTATCAATCCCTCCATCAGCCAAAGGAAGTCAACTGCTGAACATAGGCCTCCCTCAATGATTTCCACAGGGACCTTGTTTGAGGCAGCCTGCATCCAGCGACGTTCCGTGACCTTTACCTTCACCTTAATGCTATATACATATTTTGAATTATGATCATCAATCAATCCCAGCCTTTTTTTTAAAAACGATATACACTAAAAAAATATTTATTGGATTTATCTATCCATCCAAAATAGTAACAGCTGTGAAAACGCACCTGAAGCATATTAAACAACTCATTAAAGTCAGGTTTAATAACAAAACTTAACACTTTGAAGCTCAGTAATAAACAAATAACCATAAAGCTATTAGTTGAAGCGACATAACACCACAATAAACCAATTATCCAGATAAAAATAACATCAGTAATTGGGACACTCGATAGTATTACTTACAAAAACACAACACAGATAATTTTAATAGATTTTTAATGTTTACGACGCACAGTGTAGTTAAAAACACATTACAGTTTACTAGACTTACTACGGTGTATGTTTCATGTAAAGAAAATAATTGATAATGATTAATTTTTATGTTTGTTAATGCACTAGGTTTGAGACTGTCCCGCCCTCACACCCGCCACTGCAACTCCTGTAAGCCAGGATCAACAGTGGCAAGCATTTTAATGACACTGAGCATTGAAGCTCAGCGAGTCTCCGGGAATGTCTAACTTGTCTATAACCCGCAACGAAATCAATCACAATGTTAAATTAATAAGAGTTGGAAATAAATTATTGTCCACTTGCCTCCCTAATAAAGCAGGTGACAAAATAATGAACTAAAGAGATAACCTCGCATAAAGACATTTACAGCCAGAGAAACCAGCTGTAAAGCACCACGGATTAGTCATTATTACATTTAAATGAGACCTATTATGTAAGCTGTTATACCTGATTTCAATAATAGGTATGGCAAAATCGCCGGAAAGCACGGAAATTCTTCTTAGTCTCCACAAGGTATGAACTAGGTTTGCTTTATATGTCATCACTTATAAGCGCACTTTACTAAAGTCCATATTGATAGGTGTCCTGTTCGGTCTTTGTATAGTCTAAAATTTCCGCAGTCGACACTTTATTAAATAATAAATACACCCAACAGTCACGTACATAGTCCTGACCCGACACTAAGATTGAGTCTTGTGTCGTGGGTATCAGGAACTACGAGAGAATTTTCGGTCTCACAAACACCCAGACCCGTAACAAATACCTGTGGTTCACACAAATATTTGTTTTGGTGCGGGGATCGAACCCGCGGCCTCTCGTTTCGCTTCCGGCGTCTAACCAACTACGCCACGGAGGCTATAAAATATATTTTCGCAACTATAAATCTGTTACTCGGTCATTAGACGCGTTACTTAGATATTATCCTTTTGACCCCCAAATAAAAGGTTATGAAACATTAAAATATAAACTGAATACAAAGATGGAATAAATAACCTATTTTTATTTAGAAAAAGATAGGTAATTTATTAAATATTTTAATTCCTTCGTAATTTATCCAATATCCTTTATATGATTATAGAAAAATCACCCTTTTACACACAGTAACACCACTTTCGATTTTGAACTCAACTGAGTACAATTTAATAAGGATAGAGTTGTAGACCCGTCAGATGTCAGCGTTCAATCTGATACAGCGCCCCCTGGTGCGACCACAGACATACCGTTACCCACGTGTTGTGTTACTTCGCGCCTGTGCCACGTCATTGAAAAAAAACTGTTTGTTTATGGTAGAATACAGTTATAGTGCTCGGGAATTTTATGATTAGGCGGTTTGGGTGTCAATTGTTTTAGTATATATGTGTAGTTCTAATTCTAAAATAGGTATTCTACCTGCAATTTCTCTCGTACGGAACCATAGCACCAATTTTTTATCACGTATAGTTTTGTTAATTGGAAAATTGCTTGCATTTTTAGATGGCATAACAATTTTTTTTTAACTTTCCGTGGACTTAGAACCCTAGACCTTATGATTCACAGCTTACGAACGCTGCGTAATCCACCTCTAATAAGAGAGATGCTACAATTTGTATGGAAACGTTCGACAACTTATATTTTGTCAAACCATTTAAGGTGTGCAACAATTTTCCAGCTCACGTCTGCCCTCATTCTTTAATCCTGGGTTCTTCCGGCGCGACGTAAAGAATCAGTGAAGTACACCGGCATAGTTTTATAGACAGCCTAGAGATACAGCCAGCCCCCGTGGCGCAGTTGGTTAGACGTCGGCTGTGAAACGAGAGGCCGCGAGTTCGATCCCCGCACCGAGATACATGTGAACCACAAGTATTTATTTCGGGTCTGGGTGTTTGTGAGACCGAAAAGTCTGTCGTAGTCTCTGATACACATGACACAAGACTTAGTATTTCAGTGTGTATGAGTTTATGAATGAATTATTGCTCTCAATTGGATATTTTCTCAATAAAGACTGGCATCAATAAAATTATAAACAAAAGTTGTTGAGAAAATATTTTTCAACTTTTCCTACATTACTGGTTTGTGAACACGGCTGCATCTAGTCTTAAGAAGAACATCTTCCAGAAGGCATTTTACGGCATAAATAGGACTAACGTAAATACGCGATAAAAATAGAGGGGAGACATTATTATCGCGGATTTGGTATAATCTTACATTTTAAACTTTCCGACGTTTCGATTACTTTCCAGCGTTCGTGGTCACGGGGCGGACTGAGGTATTAGTCATCCGCTCAGTGACTGTTGCAATTAACTACGCTTATTTTAATTCTTATAGTTAAAAATGTAAAATAAAACCAAATCAGCGGTAAAATCCGTAAAAATTTTATTTCAATGTGTAACATTCGCGTAAATCTAAGAAACCGTTAGACATTATGTCATAAAACAGACGAAGATCCATACATTTCAATCTACGTAATAAGATAACCTGCCTTATCTGTTTAAGTGCACTATGGAACTTTCTACACAGTTTAAGTTCCAGATTATCTTCGGTATAATCAGGCGATTAATCTATAAACAGTTTTGTCGGTATAAAAATTACTTAATTACTAACTAGTTGTTTTTAATGCCTCGGTGGCGTAGTTGTACTACGGTATGATTGCAAAGCTGAGGTCTCGGATTCGAATCCCGGGTCGGGCAAAGTGATATTGGATTTTTATTCATTATCAGCCCGAAGTCAGGAATTTGAATTGAAAAAATAATCACATAAAACAATATAATATTATATACTTGCCGCAGACTTACTGGCTGGTCTCAGGCCTCCTTTACGATGGAGATTTGAGAGGGATTTAGGCATTAGTCCACAATCCTAGCCTAGCGCAGATTGCTAAACTTCATTTACCTACCCTTGAACTTCTTGCGAAAAATCTCAGTGTGCGAGTGACAAGCATTGGTAAAATCTCCCAATTTAAAGTTAGTTACCTTTGCCAGAAGCTTATCTTTAGCAAGCGGCTTACTTCGACTAAAGATTTAGTTTTTTTATTGCCTTATTTATCAACCATCAGATAAACCAAAGCTATGATATCATGCTGAGAGGTCTGTGAACATAAATTACACTTAAATTTCGCTTCAAACCAAGATGATAGAATTACGTAACAAATCGATTCCACCAGTATCGTTTGCACAATATTACAGTATTTCGCCAGTATTTAATAAATCTCATTTGTTAGTATATAATTCGTAGGCGGTTTGTCAAATTTCATAAGGCACCCAGTCATAAAATGCCGGACGTTTATGATAAGCCCGTGTGAAATGTAGTTGTTTTGAACGAACAAATAACATAGATTAACAAGTTACCAATGTGCAGAGATTATACAAAATGGAAATTAATAGTCCCGAGTATTTATATGACTATTATACTGAAAATAATTTACTAGCTTTTAATGCTTTCGCTGTTATTATGATAAATCATAACATTGTAGCAACACTGAGTTATGGTCCTGGTTTTCGCTTCGATTCCCAGATTAAGGGAAACTTAGTACGAGTAATATTCGATTCAATGTGATTTATATTAATTTTATTGGTTGATACTCGCTAAGCATGATTCGTTAATACCTAAGAATTATAAACACGCAACATTCACAATATAACAAGCCGTTTGTGTCTTTAGGTAATAAAAAAACAGCTTTGTAATTTCGCAAATATAAAACTTAAATCTGTCCATGAATCGAAGCAAATCTTTTGTTTTTTATGAAGATTGCCAAGTATCATGCATTCAAGTATGGTCAATACCAAAGAAAAACATAAGTCAATACTGTATGATCTTACTTTTGACCATAATTTTGCAATCTGAATACTTCACGACAACTATTAATGAATATTCCCATGCTTCATTGACTCTAGACCAAAACAGTCATACGTACGAGACTGAAGATAACTCCCTCTCTATTTAGGTCACAGAAAATCCACTGTTGAACATAGGCCTCCCCAAGCATTTCCATAGCGACCTGCATCCAGTGACAATAATAGGATATATTAATTAGATTAAATAATCCTTTAGCAATATCAAATCACACCACACATTTCCCTCACAATCTCAAAACTCCACCCAAAAGGAAACTCGATAAACAAATGAAGGAGCTTGATTTACGGATAGTGAGATAAGGCGGTTCCCGATAGCGCACCTGTTGCCGCTCGAGATGGATCCAACTTTCACTCCCGAGGCGAGCTGATTCGATTGATGGACTTTGTAAGGCAACTAGTTGATCGGCCTGGGTTTGTCTGGATATTATTATTTTAGTGTGAATTTAAATTTAAAAGTGAGTGATAAACTGGAGAGGATGGAACTGGAGACAGGATAATGGCAGGTTCAAGACACATCTCTGGACTTTCATAGTTACGTGGTTTTTTGCTTTCCCAATAATTTGATTAACGCATTCCGATAAAGCCTCTAAGCAGTAGGTACTATTTCATTTCCGAATATTAAAGATATTAAGAGTAAGCGTGTTCTGGAGTGGAGACCGCGTCTTGACAAACGTAGCGTGGGACGTCCTCTGGGTAGATTGCGGGAAATTTGCACAAGAGAGCCGGCAGCGACTGGATGCGTAAAGCAGTAGACCGGGCTCTGTTGCATACCTTGGGAGAGGCCTATGTCCAGCAGTGGTGATAATGATAATGAAAGATACTAAAAAAATTATAATATATATTGTTTCTAAGATGGTGTAGCTTTCGATAAGTTCAAAATTAGTTAGAAACAGTTCAGTGTTTTCAGAAAGAATAGACTTCAAACAGGCAAGAGGTCGTAGGATTAAATACAAATTTTTCAACAAACCTAAAGATGATAATTCAATCCACGTCCACATTCAATTATAGACTAAATTCAAGTTCAAGAGCCCAGTAATTCCAAAAAACAGCCCCACATACAAACACACCTCATATCTTTCACAATGAGTATGGACTGCTCTTTACAATGATGAAGTGTGATTGTCACACGTCGCATTAAAAGTTCCTTTACCCATTGTGGTTATCTTGTTAAGTAGAGGATCTTTAAAAATATCTATTAGGCACTTCATTATTGCTTTGAAATCTTGATTAGCTGTAATGATGATTGATTATTTTGGTTCCTACTTTACAGTAACAAAGACAGAAGCACGGGGCTCATCTGATGGTAAATTATTCCCTTTATACTTCATGGAAGTACCTACGTTCACCTCATGATTTCCCCAAATTGTCGTTCTGTCTTATCCATCCTATGGTAGGTACTAGGTTGCCTGGAAGAGACCGCCTCGAGCGATAAGGCCGCCATTGTATACTTATTTTACATGATATTCATTTTTGTTATCATTACATTTTTTTTTCACTAGTGTACAATAAGTTTTTTTTTTTTTTTTTTTTTTTTTAAATAAATAAATAAATACGTTGTTTTCTTTCTTCACTTGTATTATTAAGGTTGAGTATAAGCAAGGGCAATCATAATCAGGCCAAACGCGTAAACAATTAAAGGTTTCTGATATTATTGTATTGTATTTTAAATGTTTAATTTAAACAAAAAAACATTTCTGATATACGCGTCGAGAATTCTTAAACCACACATATTAAGGTCTCTTCTGAATTTACTTATGGCATTCTTACGTAGGATCGGCCCAACAAGATTTTTACACGCTTTGAGGAGATATGTGCCTTCTAATTTTATTACCAGATGTCTAAGTTACCCTTGATACAATTAAATAAAAAAACAAAATAGCTGGCAATCAAAACCAAGTCCTGAAGTAATGATACATAAAATAAATAAAATAATGTTTAGTTTAACGATTCTTATTGTGTTTTATTTTTGTTATGTTTTTTTTTTGTTTTCTGTTGGAATTTATTGTAATATTGTTTAATTGTTTTTTATGCTTTGCTACTCCTGTATAGTACGCATGTTGTAACTGTCTATTATAAGAGACACAATGAAAGTGTACCTATATTCATGTATGTGGGAAGGTCTAGGATTAGGGCCAATTAAATTCTTTTGTATTAACTCCTTTTATTAATTAATTTACAAAAATAACACTTTAGTACTTGCACTCGTCTTTACGTCGTCCTTCCTCTCTCCACTTCCCTTCATTCCATTCCTACTTTCACTCAATTCCGTCTTGCATTCGTTCCTCTCACGTTCCAGTTTACACAAATTGTTACTTAAATGTTACTTCAATACTAAATGTATACATTATCAAAACTCAATCCTACATGTATATGTATACCAATTGTTAATTGTATTTGTCAATACTTAATTGTATACCAATTGTAAAAAATAATAATAATAATAAAGTCCCCACAGTTCTACATCACACAGACCAATAAGCCTCCCTCATAATACCCAGTAACGCAACACCAGGAATTCACAGCACCCATGAGTACACTCGGTTTGTATTAATGAACGCGGTGACTTTCGCTATCAAAACTGTTTAGTGTAGGCAGAGCCGGCACATTTGATTGAGTTGCAGGACGCCCGGGAACATTCGGCCGCAATCGACGTTAGAGATTTATCGCTCGTATCTAATGCAGGGCTGGTACTGAGAAATATTTGAAAATAAACACACACAATAGTCACACTCTGCCTGCCATACTGCCTCAGTGGCGTAGTTGTAGTACGGAACGATTATAAAGATGAGGTCTCGGGTTCGAATACCGGATCGGGTAAAGTGATATTGGAAATTTTCTATTCATTTTAACCCCCGAGTCTGGAATTTGTGCTTATTATGGCTTATCTCGCCCCCTATCACATCATGGGACGAAACATACAAGGCCAAATATGGGTGTCCTGGTAGCACCTCTGCCTACACCTTCTGGGAAAAAGGCGTGAGTGTATGTATGTACATGTAGTAATCACAAACATTCACGTCTTTTCTTTTAAAAGATCTTTCGAATAGTTCATTACTTGCTTTTAAAAGTGTTGTAGTCATACACCCATCACTCTAACTCCTGTCAGCCATGATCAACAGTGGCGCGCAAGGAATTGACTAAGAAGCTAAGAAGTATTATTCTCCAATGTAAAAATATAAATAGATAAATACACCCAACAGTCATATACATAGTCCTGACCCCACACTAAGATCGAGTCTTGTGTCGTGGGTATCAGAAAGTATGAGAGACTTTTCGGTCTCACAAACACCCAGAAACAAATACATGTGGATCACACAAATATTTATTTCGGTGCAGGGATCGAACCCGCGGCCTCTCGTTTCACAGGCGGTGTCTAACCAACTGCGCCACGGAGGCTGTCAAAACATACAACGCAAGAAGCCAGATAGATGTTATATCTATTTCTACCTACTGTTCATTCTACTCCATCCAAGTGGGGAGATCTGGAAGAGATCACCGCTGTTAGCGATAAGACCGACACTTGTACAGCCACTGATCTAAAAAGTCTTTCATGGTAAATAAATAATATATAAAATATTTTACATACATAAACTCACGCCTTTATCCCAGAAGCGGTAGGCAGAGGCGCCACCAGGACGCCCACATTTCGCCTTGTATGTTTCGTCCCACGATGTGATAGGGGGCGAGCCTATCGCCATATCGGGCACAAATTTCTGACTCCGGGCTGATAATTAATAGAAAAATTTAATATCACTTTGCCTGACCCGGGACTCGAACCCGAGACCTCAGCTTTGTAACCGTAACGTAGCACAAGAACGCCACCGAGGCAGTTTTCCATGGTCTAAAATAAAGTAATAAGAAGGAAGTAGATGTAAAGCAAAAGATGTAGACAGGGGATTGTCATATATTAAGCCACTTATTTTTAATTTACAAAATACATGTAGAAGTACCAGCCCTGTCTGTCGGCGCGGCTATCAATGCGTTATTATACACACGGGTGCAAGGCGGCTGTATCGTAATTAAATAAATAATGCCTGTATATATGGATATTATTTTCTAAAACGCCGGCAGCGCCGAAGCCGCGTGGGAAGTAAATCACCTATGATTCTACAAATAATGAAACTGAAAATTCAATTCTGTTGTCGCGCCTCTTGCTTTTTGAACTGAGTTCATTTCTTCTCCCATGATCATACACAAAATACCGAAAATCCTGATAGTATAAATTCTTTATTCAAATAACTATAATTTGACAGCCTCCGTGGCGCAGATGGTTGAACGCCAGCTGTGAAACGTGAAGCCGCGGGTTCGATCCCCGCACCGAGAGAAATATTTGTGTTTTCCTCACGATGTTTTCCTTCATCGTTATAATGAAGTAATTGACTAACAATACACACATGATTCCGAAAATTCAGAGGTGTGCCCTGGGATTTGAATCCGCGGCCACCATAAACATGTTGGCAGTCGCGTTTAATCCATTACCAACAGGCCACCACGCACTTTAAACATATACATGCAAGCATGCAAATTAATCAGTAGTAAACATTACTGCATGATAGCCTTCACGGCGCAATTGGATAGCCGGCTGCGAAACGAGCGACCGCAGGTTCGATTCCCGCACCGACACAAATGTTTGCGTGAATCACAGGTATTTGTTTCGGGTTTGAGTGTTTGTGAGACCGAAAAGTCTCATAGCTTCTGATACCCACGACACAAGACTCGATGTTAGTGTGGGGTCACTATGTATGTGTTGAGTGTTATTTATTTATTATTTATCTCGCGTGTACATCACGTTTATTCCCGGCGTAGGACGCGCGCGACGTCGCTCGCGTGTCGCGCGCTCGCGTCTCGCGCCGACGCGACGCGACGTGTGGCACTGATTTACAACTGCAACGCGACATCAATCTCGATGTAATTGCTACTTGTTTTTACTGAGAATTGTGTTTGAGTGGATGAGGATTTTAGGGTAAAATTTAATTGGTAAATTGTTGGTTTTTCAAACATGTAATAGCTGTGGCAAAAATAATGTTGTAGGTTCGATTACCAGGTTAAATTCAAGTTGCTCTCCATACAATTGGCTTAACCGGGGTGGCAGTCACCGCAAGAATTGACGTAATACAATTAAGTGGCCGTGTCTTGATCACTCAATTTCCCGAACACGTCCTGATTTCTCAACCCTTTCAGCTTTTTATGTGTTTTAAATACCAAGCCTATGATACGTTAGTTATCTTTTACAGTTATCCCATATTCCTCTAAACATCTTAGCATCGCGTGTGGCACCAAATCATACAATAACAGTAATTAAACACAAACAGTAGGGTAAACGCGCCAGTTGTTGACACAGCGGCGACGCGACGTGGACACCTGACAGCGCCGCTTTGTCCCTCGTGGATGCCCAGCATTCCTGCCCGCTTAGTTACTCATATTGTTCCTAATGGTTTAATCACCTCATTAACGAGAGATAATTTAGATATTTGGTATTGGAATTTAAGAGCTACAAAGATAATTTTGTGTAGGTTTTTCTAGGTGTTTTTACCGTGCAGGATCTACGAGTAATAGTACAATGTTAAGTAAAAAAAGTTTATTATTTATAAACTTTATAATTTTTGGTTACTTTAGGAACTTATTTGCTTTCCCTGTAATGAATCAAAGCGAAAGAAATTGCTCCTTATTTTTTTATAGTTGATTAGTGTTATCTACATATAAATTAATCTGCGTTATTGTATTAACGTCTACTACACGAACCGAACACCATTACTATAAAGGACAGGCAAACAAAGATACAATCTTTGTAACACAAATAAAACAAACAGGGAGAAGCACGCAAAATTCGTCACCATCTAATTTCTCAGGCCAAAACGATCAATGATCTTTAACCTCACAACCATGTGAACAATGTATTGTAAGCAAACACTTGAATAATTCACATTAGATCATACCCTAAGCTATGCTAATTGGAGTTAAAACGATCGCAAACATGGAGTCATGGGCCGACAGTAATTGCCTGTATATCCAATTGAACGGGATGCCAACGGATTAACACGTCAAACAACAATTGGATTTCCTAGAAATCTGCTGATGTCAATTTTAATTTGGTGGGCCAATGTTTCGCTTGTTGGAGTAGGTTAGGTTGCAGTTCAATTGTAACATCGCAAGATGAGCTTAAGTCAATTCATCAGAATTATTTATAGTACCATTCATCGATCAATTATACACTAGATACAACATGAGCGCTTGAAAAATGGCACCGAAAAAGAGTGCTTAAATCACGAGTAAGCACTCTTTCGCCTTCAGTCGCGCGCCGACCGTTGCTTGTGACAATGCCTAAATGCTCCGTAAAAAAGTGCAAAAACAACACGCTTACAAAGCTTATAACTCATGGGATTTCGTATTTTCGGTAAGTAAAATTAATTTACTTGCTTCCTACTTTAATCAATATGTGAAATTGAGTACCAATAATTAAATATAAATTAATTTAGCAACCAAAATCAACAAGCGCTGCTTCGCAGTTGTCTCTTTCGACACGCTTAAATAGACAAGGATGAGTAGCATCATGATTTGGAACAGAATGTACATGGAGTAGTTTTATTTTGTATTTTTAGTTACTAATTTTAAATAATTTAAACTTATTAAAAATTAACATCAGAAATATTTATTACAGATTACAAAATTGATTATATTATGTACAGACTATGTTAAAATATATTAAAAGGAGACATTGTGAAGTAAATATAAAAAGAATAGTTGCGTGTCAACGATTTTTGTTTCATTTGTTCATGATTTTGCCATATTCGTACAACATTTAACATAATGTAAAAGAAAAATAAACTTAAGTATATTTATTTATTTGAATCTTTATTGTACACAGAAAAATAACATACAGAAACAGAAAACCAAAAAAAATAATTATTTTATTATTTTTTTCGATTTATCATTTTTACAAAATAATCACATTTTACATATCATATTTCATTATTATAATACAATAGGTAATTACTTTACCTATTATATTGTAGATTTTTATGTTCATGTTAATTCATAGAAAAAATATGTAACAATTCGACTCCATTGCGCCCTTTATTCCGCTGTCCAACTAAAGTCATAAAATTTTATTACTTTCGAGGACGTCTCATTCAAAAAGGGACTTTATGCCCCAGGAATAAGGTGAAAGGAGATCGGTCGATTTGGTCCAACCGTGGACAAGAAATTCATTATTACCAAAAAATTTGGCGTATTTTTTTAGATTTATTTCTCTATTTACTTTTATCCTACGCCATTGGAATTAGATTTACAAAAAAATGAGGATATCATGAAATATTTCTACCACTTTTGTATTTGTCAGCAACATTCATAGAGTTGACATCTGTCACGAGACTATTATCTGTCAAAATGCATTGTTTATTTCGTCGTCTACTCATGTGTATTTAAAATTGAATTAATTTGAAAATCATATAATTTCGTTTTGTGGCTGGGTGTTGTGTTTATTCTCTACGGCGTCCCTTGCAGTCAATTGCTTACCTCGATCCAACAATACTATAGCATATAAATAAGTTACAATGTTTATAATCGTCATGTAAGCAAAAACTACGGGAAATCATTGATGCGCGCCTGAAGCCAACAACTGCGAGAAACCGATCGTAAAGGCGCAAAGGCTTACATGATCTGTAATGTCTGATAGATTCATCCTCAATCATTGTTTTTTTTTTTCATTATTGTGTACGGTAGCTTCAGATATTTTTTAAACTAGCGCATGACAAAATGACTAACTACATACAATAAACCTGATATCAAAATAATATACTTTTAAATATTCAAATGTGTTTTTCTGTCTTCCTTGATAAGCTTACGTACTTTATAATAATGTATATTCATACTCATCCCAAACTTAAAATATAAGCCAACTATGATATTACGTATTCAGATAGCAGAAAATGGTAGATTTTGTAAAACTTTAAGAGGATAAATCTTAAAAACCCCGTATCCTAGCTCAAGAAGACTATGTTATATTTGAAGGATAAAAAATCCTTATTATTTAATTCTATGTCTCATTTGTCTCCACCATGTTTCCACTACTAGGCCCAATATTCATAGGAAAACGACCGATCTCCTTTGTGTTAATTTGTGATCTTCTTGTTCAGTTTTTTGTTTCAATGCATCGGTGCCACTTTTTAAAGGAACATTTACAGGGAACTGTGTATCTAGTGTATAATTTGATCGATGGTACCATTGCATAATCTCTTGGACCTATCTTTATATAATCTGTGTCTGTATCAGCTCATATACGTCCTACTGCAGGACACGGGCCTCCTCTATAATCCAGGGTATGATTGAGAGGAGTTAGGTCGTATAGCCCACCACGCTGGCCTAGTGCTAGTTGGCGGACTTATTCATATAATAGAAATTCTCCCGAATCTGTATGGTATGCAATTTTCCTCACGATGTCTTCTTTCACCGTTATAGTGCTTGGTGAATGGTGATTGACTATCAATATACAAATGACTGAAAAGTCAGAGGTGTTCTCTGCGATTTGAAACCGTAAACATGTTGGCACCCGCGTCTGGTCCGTTATCAACAGCCCACCACGCACTTCATTAACGAAATTACACCATGAAAATATTAAATTATTATTATTACTGGTGGTAGGTCTCTCATATGTGAGAGGCCGCCTGGGTAGGTACCACCTCAATGTCTATTTCTCCCGCCAAACAGCAGTGTAAATGCGCTGTTGTGTTCCGGTTTGAAGGACATTGTAGCCAGAGTAACTACTGGACATATTGAGACTTAACATCTTATGTCTCAGGATGGCGAGCGCAGTGGAATTCCAAGCATTGCCTTGTAATTCATGGTGTTGATTGGTTTTGCTACTGTCCATGAGCGGTCGTATCGCTTACCATCAGGCGAATGGCATGCTCGTCTCGCCATTCATTGCAATAAAAAAAAAAAAAAAATTAAAGCAATATTAAATTTTCATGCATATATCAAAGAATGTATACGTACGAAATATATTCTCTCAAAGGAAATTTGGTTAAGAGACGAATTCACTCAACACTTGACATGAAGCGGAGCGGCGCGTGGGACGTCAAAGGGCTTTTTGCGAAGCCCAAGATTCCTCTCGAGTCCTGAGGGAACGCCCTCGCATTAAATGCTTTCTGTCAACTGTCAAACCGTTGTAGCTAAAAGGCTTTTACTTTTGAAAACGAAAGTGGTTTTTATTTTCGGGCAAGATTAATGCGAGGTCTCTGACCTGGGCTTAAATTCTTTGCTAAATATAGTTTTAGAGTTCCATATTGCTGCAATTTTAGAAAGTGATATTGTTTTAGTTAAAATTAGGTTAACAATTATGGGGCTCAGCAGTTCTTAAATAGATACAACTAATATTACATGCCGATAACCCTTAAAGATTATTTCTGTCCCAAGTATGACAGGGGGCGAGCTTATTATTGCACCAAGCATAAAATCTAGCCCCGATAACTGATATAACATTTTTAGACTTTATGATTGGTAAGTACAAAATACTTAGCTACTCGCTTTTACAATTCGCACCCAATTGATTATTTAACATCTAAATCGAGCCACATATCACTCTAAACAGATTTCCTTGCCTATTGAGAGAAATTACTCCTTAATCCACCAAGCTATTACAAATTAATACACTAAGCTGACTTATAACAAATTGTTAGACACACAATTTAGAATTACCTAATTCCTTGCCACCTAGCAACAGCTAACAGACTATCGAACCGCATCTGACAGTCAAGTAACGTTGGCAACTGGCAAGTCATAAGATGAAGTAGTGTACAGCGCAATGCACAGATAGCCAAATGGACAACTATAATATAATTATAAGCGTAACAGTCACATGCAGTGGAATGCCAAGCAGTGCTTTGTAATTCATGGTGTTGTTTGGTTTTCTATTGTCCATGAGCGGTCGTGTCGCTAACCATCAGGGGAATGGCATGCTCGTCTCTACATACAACGAAATAAAATCTATCTCTATCTACTAATTATCTCGGTGCGGAGCTCAAACCCACAGCCTCACTCTTTCACAGTCCTTTTACCCATATATTTTTTATTGCGATGAATAGCGAGATGAGCATGCCATCCGCCTGATGTTAATCAAAACAATACTTGGCATTCCACTGCGCTCGCCATCCTAAGACATAAGATGCTAAGTCTCAATAGGTCCAGTAGTTACTCTGGCTACAATGTCCTTCAAACCGGAACACAACAGTGCATTTACACTGTCGTTTGACGGGAGAAATAGACATTGCGGTGGTACCTACCCGGCCTCTCACATATGAGACACCTACCAGTAAATACGATCAAAACTACGCCATGGAGGCTGTCAAATCTCCTGCACAGATCGGTGTGGCAAGTGAGATAGATCAGGCGATACGTCACCGGCTTGTTGTGCCGCTGTTGACCGACATGCAGTAATGGCGCCCGCTATCTGCACGATGATTAGCCGCGCCTTGTCATCTAACTACATTACTACTGGATCTCATGATAACATTACTAAACTTAATAATTAAACACACAACAGCGACTGCACCGTATTACTTACTGGTGGCAGGTCTCTCATATGTGAGAGGTCGCCTGGGTAGGATCCATGGGGGAGGCCTATGTTCAGCACTGGACTTCCTGTGGCTGAAGAGAGAGAGAGAGAGATAAATGCCTTAAGGTTGATAGTTAAAAAATATTTTCTAAGCACTATCATACGAGTATAAGTTGTTTCTGTTAAATTCCAGGCGACTTTATATAATAAAATAATGTACGAATGAGCATACTTCTAAATTGACTCCAGCAGTGCTTTAACAGCTAGTTGTTACTGCTTATTTACATACCTTGTCCTCACTTATCCTCTCCCATTAAAACTCAATAAGTTAACAGACTCGATAGTAAAAGCCAATAATTCTCCTATAACAAGCCTTGACTCGTAGTAGCGGTGATATAATGACAGGTTCGCACCCAGGGTGCTTAGCGAGTACAGAGACAAATTGTGATGGCTGGTTACCACGATAGACGCTGAACGCGGACATTACCGTAGTCGGCTTTATCGAGCATCTCGGCTGAGTTATTGCGGGTATTAATAGCTGAAATATGTAGGCTAATTATGTTAGAAGGGGCAAATTGTTTAGGTGAGGGATGGAAGAGTTGCCCACTACATTCTAGTATATTGACGGCCTCCGTGGCGCAGTTGGTTAGACGCCGCCTGTGAAACGAGAGGCTGCGGGTTCGATCCCCGCACCGAAACAAATATTTGTGTGATCCACAGGTATTTGTTTCGGGTCTGGGTGTTTGTGAGACCGAAAAGTCTCTTGTAGCTTCTGATACCCACGACACAAGACTCGATCTTAGTGTGGGGACAGGACTATGTATGTGACTGTTGGGTGTATTTATTTATTATTATTTTAGTACTTACACACTAGTGGTTGGCAGAAGTCGAAGCTGTAGTACCTACCCAAATACCACCTTACATACGACAGACACAGTACAACCCTTTATCGATCAAGTTGATCACTAATAATTGTAAATTGTTTTGGTTTCCCACGATTCAGGTTCGTCTAGTGCTGGGACCGCTGTAAATTTGACACTTGTAACTCTGTACTTTTGATGAATAAATGATTTGATTTGATTTGTTGTGGATTTTTTTTTATGGAGAAAAGCCTCTTGCACTTCTAAATTCAATCGATAGATAGTTAATTAATAATACGAGGCATGGTAAAGCGAACACACCGAAATGCTCTCCAGCTTACAGATCTCTTTAAGAGATTCAAAATAGGGTCCAACCATCCGGCAATTCCACTTTCCCCTTCTAAAGCATTAACCGAAGAGCCCGCGTACTCTGCGTTAACCTCAATGCAAAGTGCGTGTTTGCGCAGATTTATGGTGCACTTCATAGATGTGGCAGTTTGGTGTCTGTGCTAATACGTCCATTTGCAAGGTCCCGCGCCCTGTGTACGACCGGTACTCGGAGCTGCTGGTGTGGTGGTGGAGCGGAGCGGGAATGTCGACAAATATATTTGGGAGAAAGGGCGGTAGTAAATAAAATTAAATAGGTTCGATTAATATTTTATATTTGAATACTTTAATTACAGATAAATAATCATAATAATCACATCACTTCACAATAATTATTAGCATAATCACAATCATAATCGAATAAGCATGTAATAAGAATGTGATACAAATTCGTTACCTGACAGTGAGCGCCCTCGTGCCGTGTCCGCAGTCAAGCGGACTCTGATCTGTCGACAGATGCGCGCCCATCTTTTATACCACTAAACTAGCGGTAGATGTGGGAAAATGCGGGTAACGAAATGTCAGATACAATATATCTTAAAATAGGGTAATTCTAATGTAACTTATTTTCAATATACTCTCACATATAATCACATTTTGTCTGCCTCCGTGGCGCAGATGGTTAGACGCCGCCTGTGAAACTAGAGGCCGCGGGTTCGACACAAATATTCGTATGAACCAAAGGTATTTGTTTCGAGTCTGGGTGTATGTGAGACCGAAAAGTCTCTTGTAGTTTCTGATACCCACGACAAAAGACTGGATCTTAGGATGGGGTCAGGACTATGTATGTGAATGTTGGGTGTATTTATTATTTATTTATTTCATTTTATATTCTTTCAATCCATAATGAAGCATCAGACGTCCACATACAACGTGGACAGACCTAGCTAATATTTCAGTAAGTCGCTGGATGCAAGCTGCTTCCATCAAGCCGCTATGAAAATCCCTGGAAATGGGTATGTTCAGCATTGGACTTCCTACAGTTAAACAGAGATTCGAGTTAAATGTTCGAGGGTAAAAGACTGAAATAGATTTTTCCAAGATTTTTTAAGCCCAAGCCCTATCGATTCCAACCGGGTCTTTATCAAGTATTAAGCCATTGACATATATAGTATTTGGAAATTATAGTAACTATCCGTCTATAAATCCCTACAAAAATATATCAGAATGAGCAGTAATCACAAATCTTGCACGTCAATTGTATCCCACCGCTCTCGCTTCTCCTATCACCCTAACCCACCTTTCAGTGTGATTGGCTGGGATTTGTATTATTAACAACGCGCCCGATGCTGCGGTGGTCCAGCACTAAATGTAGGTCAATGGGAAATTAAACGCGATAAGCCATCGACGAATTACTAAGTATTTTCATTCAACTTTCATCACTGAGGAATTCAATTTAAAACTCGTTTTGCGGATTACAGCTGTTTAAGGTAATCCGATTATTGTGATTATAATAGCAGTCGTAACGAAGGTACTAATGAATATTTAGCTTGATACCAATCATTTTATAACAGGAGTCAAGGAAAAAAAAATATTGACCAACATTAACTAAAAGACGGTAACAAAATGTAGGTGGGATTCTGGGATATCGCGACTGAAAGATTTTAGAAGATTTAAAAAGCAAAGAAAAGAACGAACTAATAAAATATACTAGTATCTTCTATAGTAGGGCCACAGTAAGATTTTTGTTAACAGAAACCCCTTGCAGGCTGTCGTCGATTTCGGGGACACTAGGAAAAAAGCAGAGATTATAACTATCTATCTATATCTATATCAGCCCATATACGTCCCACTGCAGGGCACGGGCCTACTCTACAATCGAGAGAATCGATTGAGAGTGGTTAGGCCATATAGTCCACCACGCTGGCCTAGTGCGGGTTGGGGGACTTACATACCGTAGAAATTCTTTAAAGTCGCTACGGTGTGCAGGTTTTCTCACGATGTTTTCCTTCACCGTTAAAGTGCGTGATCAATACACACATAACTCCGAAAAGTCAGAGGTGTGCCCTGGGATTTGAACCAGCGACCATCGTGAACATGTAGGCAGCCGCGTCTGGTCCGTTACCAACAGGCCACCACGCACTATGCATCCATTAATATCAATATTTAATATATTTTTGTTATTCGTCAATATACAATATTCATGAATAAGCGATTATAACTAAATTTCAAAACAAGTTCAATCGGCGGCCTTATTGCACAAGGCAATCTCTTCCAGGCAACACAGAAGAAAGAAGAGAGAAAGGGCTGTCTATGATGTATAGTGGCAAAGGTATAATTGATAAATAACAATAATACAAATATAGACCAGCATCAGTATAACTAGCGCTTCCAAAAAAATGGCATAACACGAGAAACTACGTTATATTTAGATCCTTGTTAAAGTAACAAAGAATTGACACACGAATGAGGCCAATCGTGAAGTTATACCGAGAAATACCGTCTCTTTTGTTAATGTTTATATAAAAACAGTCGTAAAAAATGTTCGATATGCAATGTAAATAAATTAAACTATAAAACATAATCGATTCGCCACACAAAGGCGAGACGTGCGATATAACAATATTTATGTTGCAAATAGAGTTTAGTTCGTGTCTGTAAGTATTTTTATAAGTGAATTGTCTTGAATATGGATACAATTTTATGATATGTCTTGCAGTGTATGTTTGTTTGTGTGGATTTCATGTAATCAGTTTTTATATTTAATGTATTTTTTGGTAGTGAATCATTTTATATCAATAGTATTATTGCACACTGTAACGTAGTAATCAATTAGCACCTGAGTAAACGATAAAGGAAAACATACTGAATTCCGAAGATAACATGCATACTTAACCTAATTATTCTACACAAGGCATTGAAGGATACGTCAAGTCCATCAACCCATGATAGCTAAACTACTGAGCTCGACTGATTTCCCGAAAGAATTAAAGTATCTATTGCTCTACGGCGGCTAAGAGGCAGACCACCACCAGATGGTAGGTCTCTCATATGTGCGAGGCCGCCTGGGTAGGTACCACCACAATGCAATGTCTATTTCTCCCGCCAAACTGCAGTGTAAATGCCCTGTTGTGTTCAACATCTTATGTCTCAGGATGGCTACCGCAGGGCAATGCCAAGCATTGCTTTGAAAATCATGGTGTTGTTTGGTTTTGCTACTGTCCATAAGCGGTCGTATCGTTAACCATCAGGCAGACGGCATGCTGGTCTCACCATTCACCGCATTAAAAAAAGAGATGGTCGGATGACATCGTCAGAGTCACAGAAAAACAGTGGATTCGCTTGACACTGGACTGAAAAATGTGGCGTGCAAATGAGGTGCCTATACGCAGCAGTGAGTTGACGTGGCTGATATAGAACGGAGATTCCTCTGGAGTCTAGACCAAGTCGCAGTTTGGCACTAGTATCTGCCAGAACACAATATGTTCACTGTATTTATGCGCGATGTCGCGGCGTCGTGTAGTGTCCTCTTTATTACTTCATTCAGACGAGGCGATGCGAGCGCGCGTGCCGCCATAAACACACTCGTAAACGTGCAAACAGACATATGTGTATATATTGTATTGTTGCATTTCGCTTTCATTCAATCGAAATTTAATATACTTCATTAATATTATTATATGCTCGTGGTGCGGTTGATTCAACACCGAATTTGAAAAGAGACCAGGGACTCTATCCTGCATCGATACAAAGCTTTGTGTGACCCATAAATATTTGTTTGGGTCTGGATGTTATGAGTCCAAAAAGTTGTTTGTAGTTTTTGATACTAATATACAATACTTGAATCTCAATGGGATCTGGACTTTTTGCGTGACTTTTGTCTCTAAATGCCGATACAAAGGACTGTGTAATCCACGAGAACTAAAAGTATTTGTTTCGAGTCTGGGAGGAGTGAGATCAAAAATTCTGTCATAATTTCTGATTCCCATGTCACAAGATTTCGTCTGTAGAGTATGTTTATTTTCATAGAGCAAATACCATATTTTTACGTCTTTTAATAGACTGTTTAATCACTTACTTTATGACATCGTCTGCCCCTCATTTCATCCTAATGTTTATATTTCAGTTATGTCTCCATTGACCAGATATTTCTGTTCCGCGTTCCTACATTCATCCCATATTTACGACTCTTTCTCTTCATAATGACGACTTTGTAATAAAAGTCCCGTTGTATTAATATGTATCTGTTTAAGCTGTTTACGGCTTTATTCAATAATCGGGCAGGTGCCATTGCATTTCATCTGAATATATTAATAGTTTAGGAGCTGTTTTGTGGTTGGTTCATGTCGACTACTTCTTTATATCGGAGGTTAATACGTCTACGTTTACGTACGTTTCACTGTCGAGGGTTTTTTACAATCATTTGTTCTATTCCTGATTAATTAAGGCTCAGTTGTATAAACTAACTTTGACGATAACTTTAATTTTGACAATGTCTTCGCCATACAGTGACGTATTTGACATTACTAATGTATGGAATTAACGTTTCAAAGTCAAAGTTATGGGCAAAGTTAGTTTGTGCGATCGGCCCTTAGTTGGTTAATAGCTTGGTGTCAATTCGCGTGTTTTTGATCCTGACCAACAGGAGTTACGGTACTGGCATAATAATCTCGAAGCATGAAGAACATAATAAGGTTTTAGAACCGTAAAGGTTGCAGGAATTCGGTATATGCTGAGTGCTTCCAAAAAGTGGATGTGGAAATCCTTTGGAGGGGCATATTTTTACCAGTGACTGAAAGAGAAGTTTGAAAACATTAGACATAAAAGCCGATACTCGATGTTGTCCCCAAGGCAGCTACCATCTAATGCAGTGAATTTCTGCAAAGCTAGTGCAAATACAATACAGCACGATAATACTAACAAAAAGGAAACAAAATTAGAGACTATGTTATGTATATGATACAATCTCGATAAAAGAATTCTTTGCAAAATAGTTCTTTTTATAGGCAATTTCAGAAGCAATATAAAATGAACCTAGTATAGCTCTGTTTACATTAGAAAATACTTGCTTTATTAGTATCATGGCGTCTAAATATTTCAGCTTCATGCTTCTACGTGAATAGAATAAAGTTAAATTAAGTTTACGCGCGGTGCTAGACCGAAATAATGTTCATGAGATCAAACATAGACATTATAATAATTTCTTGCGCATATTACACATGTCGCATTATTGATCATATTTCAATAAGTAATAAAAGTAGGGCTGTCATTTTATATTACAGTTTTCATTCCAAAGCCTCTTGCTGAATAGAGCAAAGCGAAAGATTTTTCAGAGTGACCTATAGAAGTAGATGTGACCATTTACCATCAGATGAACCGCATGCTCGTTTGCCCACTACTATATAAAAACCGTGTGGTGTCGTGGGACACCGGATAGGAAATAAATTCCTTATTATAAAAATATTAATTTTAAGTTCTACTCGAGGTATAAAGAAATTAATTATTCGGGTATACATTTTTATTATGATTTTTTTATTGATAAAAATAAAAATAATTATAACAGTCATCACGGAGAATACATTATACACTGTATAGCCATCATACAAAGACAATACATAAATAATAAAAAACCCAACGAAGTGATAACCTCCTAAGTCGGTTAAAATCATAAAATAATAAACAAAGAATTAAAAACAAAAAATAAGTACCTAAATTTTTAAATTTAGAATGTCAATGTCATCCGAGGAATAAAAATCTTACGTTACGGACGTTTTCTCCCGGTTAGGGTACCCCTCCGCATCGTCCCATATGGAACTTCGTTCCAAAAAGCAGCCTATATACAGCGAATGCTTGCCATCTTCATTAAAAAAGTAACTATACTTTAACGAATAAATTACCAAACATTTAAATCATAATTAGGAATAAACAATTGAAACTCCAAAATTATTCAACAAGTAAAATGGTGATTGATGTAATTAAATATAGTTTATTGCATATTGTATTCGATTTTAGTTATTTTTTCGTGTATTCGAGTTTCAGTTTCGAAACAATTTTTCTTCGTTTATTTTAAGGAACCGATTGAAACCTTATTAAAATTGAAGATAGTCACTTAAAATTCTTCCATTGTAAAGTACAATATTTTACAACCCTAGAAGAAGCATAAAATATGCCAACAACTCCTTATCCATATTCCTTCCGATATTACCCGGGAATAGCAACAGATAGCTTAAACTACTTCAAGCATTCTAAAATTGAGACCGCGGCTGGAATGCCTAATACTTAAGACCGCGCTTGTAATGCCGACTTCAATACTAATGTAACTTGCAGGAAGTCCGCGATATTTTGTTAAGTGGATCAGTGTCCGCGGCGGCTAAGCGCTCATATTTCACGGCCGCTTACAACGCTTAAATCGCTTAAAACGCTTACGAGCGCTTTCACCGCGTTACGTATTTAGATATTTTCGCCAGTGATGGGTGTTGCTTCTTTGCTGAATTAGGTCTGTTGACACTTGACGTATTTATATTAAGATATCGCAAACTGCTTTATGGTATTACAAAAATACAGAGCTAGATGCGAAGACTTTTGTCTGTTTGTGATTCCTTGCATTAAAAAAAACATGTATTTAATATTACTAAAAGGCCAAAAATCCTTGTATTTTCCAAGTTGTAATGCGGCCTCCAAAACTAATATCTCATAATAAGAATGCATGCGGCCTACATGCCAGCATTACACAAGTGTTCACTGTATTTTCAGTCTGCCTTTCTCAATGTACCTACAAAAGCCAAAAGTTAAAGCTATTTTTTTGCGACGTTAATTACTTATAAATTAATATCAGGAAAGCGTTCATTCATTTTCAATACCTATAAAAAGGTGTAGAATATAGTAGGTAAATCAAAATAAACTCTCACTTATCGGTCTCGTTCCTTACCATGTGAACAGACCTCCAATCACATGATATATTGTAAATCCGTATCAGTAAATTGCACCGCGGCTCGGCGGCTAATGGACGCGCGCGGCACGGTACCGACGCGACTACGACGCGACGACGACACGACGCCGACACGACCTACACCACAAGCAGTGGAAATATTTTTTTGTTTTATTAACACTTAATCAAGGATTAGGAAGGGATTTGTACTACAAGTGTTGTAAGTTATTCAAGTATAATTTATATGGAGATTGTAGTACTGATTCCAATGAAAGGATATGTGGATAAAACATCGATCAATTGGATAAAACATGAATTCACTAACTAGGTGGTAGATCCCCCGTATGCAAAGGGCTTTCGGGGTAGATACACTAATTTGATTTCACGTTTTGATTCTGATTTCTATTTTTGTACCTAAGTAGCACTGTATAGGCATTGTTATCTTCTGCACTGCGCTTAGTAATAAGTTCTGAATAGTGTTGCTTCCGTTTATAGGTAGGCATGACGCTTACCATCATATTCTCTTCCATTCTGTCTAATATAATTTCAAAAATTGGCGTCATGTGAAATTTAGCAACTCGCACTAGGTCCTTAATGCATCATTTATAAGAAATCCCAAGTGGAATATTCGAAATTGGGTGTCTAAGCTACATTTTAATCTTGAAATAAAACTACAGGGCGGAACCGTGACCACGAAAGCTGTAAAGCAATCGAAACGTCGGGAAGATAAAAAATGTAAAAATTAAACAAAATCGCGATAAAATCCGTAAAAAATTGTTTTATTTCAATGTGTAACATTCGCGTAAATCTAAGAAACCATTATACATTTTAATCTCTATCTTATCTATTATTATAATTAAGTATAATAATCTAAATCATTTCAGATGTTTCGTCTTCCCGACGCTAAGGTGAGAGAATATAATGTAACCATTTTAATGTAACAAGTAACAAAATCTTCCCAAATGATTTTATAAATGACTAGCTTCTGACCGCAAACTTCGTGTGCGTGATTAATTGGTATTTCTCATGCCGTCCCGACCCGTGAAGTTATATCCCGCCCGTCCCGTCTCATTCTCACTCAAGGCATGTAATCCAGTCCCATCCCATCCCTTTGAGTATAAAAAGTAACAAATATGTCGGAAGTCCTTCCTCATCCCACGGAACACATAATTTTTCGGGATAAAAAGTAGCCTTAGTGTTAATCCAGGGTGTCAGCTACTTCCATACCAAATTTCATCGAAATTTATAGAGCGGTTTTTGAGTTCATCGCGCACAACCGCACAGACAAACAGACAATTATTCTAAAAATCATTGTTTTTATTAGGTACGTTAATACAGACCCCCATATTAGTTTCTCTCATTTATGTTCCATAATTCAAAGAAACACCCTGTATGAAAATGAAACATATACCAGCTTTTAAGTTGAACCTGCAGCAATACAACTGTGAAAAGCGCTTCTCATTTGGTGCAGTAGTTTTTGCGTGATGCGCAAGTAAATAAAAAGAAACACCCTGTATGTAAATAAAATATATACCAGTTTTCAAGTTGTACTTGGACCAATATAACTGTGAAAACTGCATCTCATTTCGTGCCTTAGTTTTTGAGTAATGTGCAAGCAAACAAAAAGAAGCCCCCCATATTTAAATGCAACATATGCTTGTTTTCAAGTTGGACTTGCATCAATACAACTGTGAAAATTGCATCTCATTTCGTGCGGTAGTTTTTGAGTAATGTGCAAGCAAACAAAAAGAAACACCCTGTATGTAAATGCAATATATACCAGTTTTTAAGTTGAGCCTACAGCAATACAACTGTGAAAACCGCATCTCATTTGGTGCAGTAGTTTTTGCGTGACGCGCAAGCAAACATACAGACAGACAGACAGACAGACAGACAGACAGACAAAAATTCTAAAAAAAATTGTTTTGGCTTCTGTTGCTGTTATAAAGACCCCCCGCGTTAAAATTTCTCAAATATCTTCCATGTACAGACATCGACCATTTACATTTTTATTATATGTATAGATAATCGACATTTGTAACCAAACATATTTTTGATCCTACTGTGATATATGTTAACAATTTCTGGAAAATACAGTTTTTATGTAGGTATATATTTTTTCTGCGTGTCAGTTTTTCCCTTATGTACAGTGCTAGATAATCAAACGGATATGAATATTCATTCATAATGACCACAGCTGGTACCGTTACCAGCAGTAATACATCTAATAAATTCAGTCCTCATTTTAAGCTATTCTGACTTTAACACACTGACCATAGCTCCAAAACTAATCAGAATCCGGGCTTATTTCAGTACGGGCTTATTTAATAATAATAAATAATAAATACACCCAACAGTCACATATGTCGTTCTGACCCAACACATTAATAAGAAGAATCAAGAATCTAACGCCACACCTTAAGGATCACATCTCTTTTCTCTTTCCTTTACATTTCTTCACAAACAGCCAAATAAAAAAAACACCTATGTTAATTCTCGTCTAAAATACTAAAAACAAATAAATAAATAAATACACCCAACAGTCACATACATAGTCCTGACCCCACACTAAGATCGAGTCTTGTGTCGTGGGTATCAGAAACTACGAGAGACTTTTCGGTCTCACAAACACCCAGACCCGAAACAAATGCCTGTGGATCACACAAATATCTGTTTCGATGCGGGGATCGAACCCGCGGCCTCTCGTTTCACAGACGGCGTGTGTCGGTTTCACACCACGAAGCTGTCTATTATGTATAATAAATATTATGTAAATAACACTTAAATTATACAGTGCATACATGTAGTGAAATTGAACAAGATGTACTCGTATGTACCTATGTTTGTTGTGGCTAGGCGCCGGAGGCCTGTGGTTGAACAGCGCATAAAGCATTTGTCGCGGTGCCGGCGCCGGCTGGAAGACGGATTTGTGGGAATCCTCCACACAACAGCAGGGCGGATTCAGAGAGGTGCAGGAAATCTTTGTGATTAAAAATCCTTGAACCTTGATGCCGTTTCTACATCAATAATCTTCCATTAGTAATCTCACTGACTGTACATTACGATAGTGCAAAGCTATTTTTGCTATAACGTAATTATCATTGAGATAGTTGCATCAGTAATCATCCTAATAAAATTGAGAAAAGCAACAATTGCCTTTTAGTCGTAAAACTACCTTATTGTAACAGTGATATCTTCTTAACATAATTAAGGTAACAATCAAATTTCATCCTTAAACCTGCCTTTTCATTTTTCTATTATAATAACCTCACAGTTATTTTCATGATAATTTCATTTTTACCTTATACTTGATGTAAAAATATTCCAATAAATACATAATTAAATAACCCTTACTCCACCCTCTTCCAAAAACCAATAAATCCCAAATACGATCCTGTTCATACATTCGGGCGCATCCTATAAATCTGTGCGAGACAGTTTTAAACAGAGCCCTTTGTACAAATATTTGTATCGTATTAGCCGAACATGTTGGCTGCGCGTGATTTACTGCCGCATCTCACACGTCGGCATTCGTGTGAGACTGACCTAGTAATTTCAGCGTTAAGTGTCGCTTTTTATGGCGGGGGTGGTTCATTAACAGTATGTATGTTTAAGATTCCCTTTATAAGGGTTCGGAAAACAACATCGCGTCATGCTTGTGATGGTAGCTGAAAACTACTGTTTGTAAATTTCACACTAGTGGTAGGTCTCTCATATGTGTGAGACCGCCTGGGTAGGTACCACCACAATGTCTATTTCTCCCGCCAAACAGCAGTGTAAATGCACTGTTGTGTTCCGGTTTGAGCGACATTGTAGCCAGAGTAACTACTGGACATAATGACACTTATTATGTCTCAGAATAGCGAGCGCAGTGGAATGCCAAACATTGCTTTGTAATTCATGATGTTTGGTTTAACTACTGTCCATGAGCGGTCGTATCGCTTACCATCAGGCGAAAGGCATGCTCGTCTCGCCATTCACAACAATAAAATAAGACAGCATCTACCATCTTCCACAACGGTAACTATAACAACTTACCACTAATGCCCGCAACCTGAACTACTCCACCGAACAGTTATTAAAAGCCAATTAGATAGCTGCGAAAGAATACGAGCTAACTATGCACCAAGGCTCTAGTTAAGCAAGATTAATCGACAATTTAGCGCGTTATCGATAGAAATCGTTATTAACCGATACCTTATAGCGCCGACGAGTTGTATGACTATCAAACAGTTTCACCGTTATGCATAATTTACTCTTACAGCTGGGAATCAGGTGATAAATTAAAACACTTTTTAGGGATTAAGAATTGTAGTCGCTGGATGTAAACCTCTCAACAGGTCGCTGCGGAAATTCTTGGGAGATAGTACATGTTTATAGGTCGTAGTCACTTACCATCTAGCATGACATTTTGTTTTATTGCATAGTTATCGGCAAACGAGCAAACACCTGATGGTAAGGGATCACTGCCGCCCATGACCATCACGACGCTTGGATCATAGATGTGTTGCCACCATTAAATCGGAAGGGGAGCGGGAAATAACAAAGATGGGAAGAAGAAATGGGTATTAGGCATCCGGCAATAACACTCACCGAATGAAATAAATAAAATAAATAATAAATACACCTAACAGTCACATACATAGTCCTGACCCCACACTAAGATCGAGTCTTGTGTCGTGGGTATCAGGAACTACGAGAGACTTTTCGGTCTCACAAACACCCAGACCCGAAACAAATACCTGTGGTTCACACAAACATTTGTTTCGTGCGGGGATCGAACCCGCGGCCTCTCGTTTCTCAGCCGGCGTCCAACCAACTGCGCCACGAAGGCTGTCAACGCGACAACATAGCTGTTGCTTCACGTCGATCTTCTGTGAGACGGCGGTAGACGAGCCGGCCCATTCACTCGTCACTCCGAGACTAGGTGTGACATGTCACGTCCTTTAATGCCCAGTAACTTCACAGGCTACTGTATCTGTATCAGCCCATATACGTCCCACTGCTGGGCACGGGCCTACTCTACAATCGAAGGCTACAGGCTACTATTCCTTTTAAAACGTAAAACAGTTCTTAGTCACTACTTTTAGGGTTTACAAGTTTAAGAAAAGTATTTCAAATTTATTAAATCCATTCTATTTAAAAATTCCATTTATTTTGTGATGGCAGGTCTCTCACATCTGGTAGTCTATTTCTCTCGCCAAACAGCAGTATAAATGTACTGTTGTGTTACGGTTTGAAGAGTAACTACAGGACATAATGGGACTTAACATCTTATGTCTCAGGATGGCGAGAGCAGTGGAATGCCAAGAATTGCCTTGTAATTCATGGTTTTGCTACTGTCCATGAGCGGACGTATAGCTTTCCATCAGGCGAATGGAATGCTCGTCTCGCCATTCATCGCAATAAAAAAAATAACATTAAGTTTAATGCAGTAACTTATACTGCTCAGGTACTGCACGTACCTGAATGTTCACTGCTCGTGTTACATGTACAAACACTGCAAAATAATAACACGCATAATCATTGTATAAAACATATTAGAAAGTAACATTAAGCGGACAGAGAGACAAAGTAATTCCCGGCGCGTGATAAAAACACGAGCCATTACCAGCCATCATGTTCCGTAAATAAACACTATTTATTAGCATCCGACACTGAAATTACACCTCTAAATATTGTACGTAATGACTACCTGTTTTAATAGAATTATTGTGATAGGCCCGCAGTACCATGAGCTTGGAGTTTTACGGTGGATGTGTAGTTAACTGTTGTAGTTTGATGTACGTTTTGATTCGATGTTTCTGTGTATTTTTTATTGACTACCTAGTGAGACGAGGTATCAGGTAGCGTTGGTTGATGGTACATCAATCACCAAAGCTTTGGATTTTGGTTCTCCAGCCGCTGGCTACCATAGAATGAATACATTAAGATACTGTTAAAGCAGAATAAATAATATTGCGCGGGTATTATTTGAAGAGGAATATTGATATTTCACATTTTGTCGACATAAGTCACATTACACAATTTAAATCACAATTATTCAACTGTGGTGAACAATAAATGAAATAAAACCCCTCTTTCCTAGGAAAAAACACTTGAAGCTTTCGAGGCTTACTTCTACGCGCCTTCCTATTTTTTTTACGCCTAATAGGCGAGACGAATGATTTTCAAATTATATTCTAAAATATAATTTGAAAATCATTCGTCACACATTTATTATATACGAAAAAATCTATATTTCAAGAATTAACAAAGGCTTAACACAGTTTTAAGCCATTTTTCTAATAATTTTTCAATAGTGCACAAAAAACGCTAGTAGGTGTCATGGCGTCCGCTTTGATGTCACTACTAGGTAAACATGTCATTGTGTACTACTAAATCTGTGGTCTATGCGCAGCGAATGCGTCATGTTTACATAGGCGTGACATCATGCGTTGTGAAGAGCGTTTTTGTCAAAATGGCCGATTGCTATATTTTGTACTTTGATTTTATTTAAAATCTTATTATTCTCCAAGTATAGATTAAAACTGAATTATCATTTGAAATCCTTGTAATACGTATTTTCCCTTAAAAACATAAAATCTTTAATTTTTTGATACTGTCGTCTCGCCTATTACCATCCTCAAATTCGAATACAATTTACTAATAAATACCCGTCCATCGAATACCTCTCGACAATAGTTAACTACACAAAACAAGTAGTAGCGTTGCGAAGACGCGTCCAACACGCGTGATTTAATAACACCATGGTACCTGACATCCACATACATTATGGGAAAGTGGTATGGAATGCGCCCGTATCTTAACTGCTTAGGTTAACGTCGAATTAAACAGTTAAATTAACCTCATATTATTTAAATCAGTTGCGCCATTGCGATATTGTCAATCATATGGTAGAGTGATCTGATGCTTTAACTGTTAACACGTAACGGTGAGACATTTTGTTTTATGTAACGAGTTTTAGGAATACTTACTAGTTCGTGTTGAAATTGTATGGAGTGTTTTGGAAAATATTGTTTTTTTTATTAGAATGGAAAGGTATTAGAATGCTTTTACTCGTAATATGGCTTTACATGTAAATGACGCTACTTACATCACCGTCTTTTACTTAAGCATAACCGCTTATTCCATTTTAAATTTTAATTCGAAGATGAAAAACGAGAAGGAAGGTCTTTTTTTGTTTAATAAAGATAAACTTGCAATTAGCATCCTTTGATACACGTTTATGTGATCCACAGGTATTTGTTTCGGGTCTAGGTGTTTGTGAGACCGAAATGTCTTGTAGTTTCTGAAACGCGAGTTTACACCAGTCTTGAATCGAAGATGGGAACGAAGTTTGCGCAATTATTTGCCCACACACGTTCCAGTATACTGGTGCAAACTCAGACTTGCACAGTTACATCGTTACGTGTGTGGCGGCCAGGACTATGTGTGAATGTTGGATGTATTCATTTATTTTTATTTACTTGTGATCAAATATATGAGTCTAAACGTCTATTTTCGTGATACAAAAAAACTTAAATGGAATTGAATTCACAAAGCCGATGTATTCCGTTTATAAACATGATAGCAATGTTAACGATACCCACATGAATGTTTCCGTCAGGCGCCGCGAGGGAGCGCAGTTCAAACACTCACTGTCACCCGCGGAACGGACAGCATCACTTCAAACATGGCTAAATATACCCATTTATAATGCTAATTTCAACTGCTAATATAGTTGGGAAGCGAACTGGGGTAATGTAGATCATTGATCATTAGAGATTGATACCTATTGAAAATATCAAGCAGAAAAGATTTTTTTAATCGGTTCCGGATTGCCGCAGAAATCCGGTAACAAACATTTATTTTAAAAAATCAGTCTAATTGATAATATCCTCTTTTGAAGTCTGTTAACAATTTCCTATTTTAAAGTGTATTATCTATGTATTCAAATATGCATAAAAATTCATTACCAGCACAATGTAATTGTTGTAGACGGTAGATAAAAAATCATATCTTCAGTATAATAAAATTCAAAGTGCGGTAGTCATCATCCTCATTATAACTCTTTCCGTCGTTTTTGACAGGTAATATATTTTACTTTTTTGCCTTTGTATTGTTCATTATAGATATTTAGTTGTATATAAAAATAAAACGCGCGCAAAGGACAAGGCTGTGTAATCAAAAAGTTTAGATGAGCCCTCTTAAAATTCTTTCAATAACCTCAAAACACACCACCATCAAACCCCTGTCTCCCAGCAGACACTTTAAATTCACATTCGAACGTTCATAGATCAAGTTGATCGCCTTTATTACCAATAAAAACTCGAGAATTATTTACGAACTTTAAGAATATTTAAACAAAAAGCGGCCGACAAAAGGCATTATTTTAATACATTGTGTAGTGTTTCTGTTTACCCCATTGTGGAGGATTTATAACTCCTTTTAGGGGTGGCTCGGGGTTGTTTTATTTATGGCTATATTTGTCACAAAATGGCTATTAAACAGACGGGATGGGAGGCGAAGCCGTTCGCTGCGACACACTGATTTATTGATTAGATAATGGCTTTCTGTGTCTTTTAAACATTTAAGAATTATACATCTATAGGAGATCATGGCAAATCGCCATTTGTAAGAGAATTTTTACAATTTACAATTAAGTCTAGTGGATAGACGGATATTTTTTTCAACCTACACATGTAAATGCACCACATAATAATTATAACTTATACCTAACAAATAAACCGAACGACCGTCCACCGAGTACAGCAATATCGCTGTACTATGTTCCTATGTATATGCAATGCTTATAGTATATTTGGATCCAAAACATATAAGAAACTTTACGGATCCAGAATAACGCATAGAGGTAAGTAGATCATGCATTTGTATCATAAATCACAATAGAGACCCTTATCCTTTCGGTTTTCTTACTTCCCCGCCTACATAACTAAGGCTTCAAGATATCTAAAAAATATACATAGACTTATATTAGAAATAAAAAAAGAAAGAAAGGCATATTTATTTGTCACACAAGACAACAGACATACACGCTTAACAAAAACTTACACATACAAAGTACATACATCATAATAAAAAAAACAATAATATTTACAATAAACGAGAATGCACGTCGCATCGCTGTGACAAAGTAGGTGACCACTCAGCTTAGATGTTGCACCAAGGCACGAGCCACAGCGCAACGCTGATTTTCAGTGGTCACTTAGAGTGACATGCGAACGCCGGCCAATAAACTACCATAAGTACATATAATTAAGGACTAAAATAAAACAAAGTTAATAAACAACATTTTAACAAAATACCTATTACACAATCCCATACATATTAATATAAATATCCCAAGCTAATATCGACGGCGTAGTCTGACGACTCAATCCTTCCATTTAAAACACAATTCAAAACTGACCAAAACACGACATGGCACCGTCCAAATATAACCCGTAGCTTCCTTGGCGAAACTTCCCTTTCGCTATTCTTTCGGTTCAAATATAGTCATCTTATTTAAACAGTTCCGGGTGTCTTTCGTCTGTCACACTATTTTTGTATTATAGCTGGATGGATTTGGGAAATGTACCGGTGTTGGTTATTTGTAAAATCTCTATTATGTATAAATATTATCATAACTATGGTCTATGATCATTGTTGTTCGCATTACATAAAAAATACTGCAAGAATTTCAAAACATTTTTTTATATCTTTCACGAAAATTTGGTTTTTATTTCTAATAATGAGTACTGCTATATAAGGTTGTTAATGTTTTATACCCGCTATGTATTTTTACAATGTATATGTCTATTGTCCATTGTTCGGGGTTTCGGACCATAACCCACCACGCTGGCAGACCTTTGCTCAGCAATGTGACATTTTTTTGTGTTCAAGAGGAAAAGGCTAAAGGTTAAAAACTCTCATATTACGCGACGCGGATAAAGCAGTTGATTATACTTCCGTATATTCCTAACCATAAAATTCGAATGATCCACAGACTACAGATATTTGTTTAGATATTTGAGTGTTTGTCTATGTTTTTAAAAATAACCAAGGTGCTGGCAATGTTTTTGAAAAATATATTTTAATAACCCTGAATTCGCGCTATTTATACAAATATTACAAAACACCTGTGGATGGACATGTTGTTTTATTTCGACGTGGGATTTACAATATTTATGTAACGGCATCATGAAAAACAACAATAACATCTCTCCGAAGAATACAATATGTAAATATTTCACATTCTATCGCTAGTGTTTACATGTTCCCGTCAAATTATATTATGCTATAGAACAAGTATTTCTGGAAATAGTTCTGCTTGAATTCATTTCGTTTTTGGTAGCATAGATATAGTATGTCACTAAAATGAGTGGCATGGTTTTTCATACCAACAAAAGATGACCATCTCTTGAAAATTGAGACTCCATTTAAATTATTTATTTATTTAATTTATGTATTTAAAAGCTAATTGTACACCAGTAAACAAATAAAATAACAAAAATGAATAATACGTTAAAAAGTATACAATGGCGGCCTTATCGCTCGAGGCGATCTCTTCCAGGCAACCTACCATAGGATGGATAAGACACTTTTGTACTAAAATCATCTGCTATTGTAAACATCAGGTCCTTCCGCCGTAGCGTGAAGAAGCAGCTGAGTGGACCGGCATATTTGCATCCAATGAGACCACCGTCTGATGTCATTCGATGCTCTGCCTGGACGACATTACGCTTATCAGGTGCAGTCACTTTGCCGTGAAAAAGATCTACATACATACATAAACTGACGCCATTTTTCCAGTAAGGGTAGGCAGAGGTGCTATCACGACAACCACGTTTCGCCTTGTGTTCCGTCCCACGATGTGATAAGGGGCGAGCCTATCGCCATATCGGGAATAAATTCAAAAATAACTACAGCTATAATATTTATATCGTCTTGTTTGTGCACAGCCCGATGAACTGGCCAAGTCGGTGAAGCTGACGTCCCGCGAGCGGCGGTTCATCAAGTTCGCCAGCGTGGAGTACGGCGGCCAACTCTACATGACTCCTCAGGACTTCCTCGAGTCTGTAGTCGAGCAGGAACCACGCCGTGAGTATTAGAGATACAATACATGACAGACTCCGTGGCGCAGTTGGTTAGATGCCGGCAGTGAAACAAGATGCCGCGGGTTCGATCCCTGCACCGAGATAAATGTTTGTGAGGCCCAAAAATATTGTTTCGGGTATGGGTGTTTGTGACAGCAAAAAGTCTCTCGTAGGTTCTACCCACGACACAAGACTTAATTGATCTTAATGTCGTGTCAGGACTATGTATGTGATTGTTGGGTGTATTAATAATATACTGTTCGATTTGATAACAAGCCATAATCACAGATTTATTCATCGCAGGCAACATACGGTTTTAGATATCGTCTTCGGTGTATGTATTTAACTGACATAAGAATTAAAATTATTTTACGCATTGCCAAACAACCTCTACGGATTTCACAAGGATTTCTGAGAAACGATAAATCTTTATTGTTATATTGTTCGCTTTCGTTAGCTCGGCTGAAGCGACGTGTGCTGACCACCAAAGAGATCGAACACTTGCGAGATCACACGCCACAGCTCAAGAAGGGATCTGCGCAGATGTTCCGCAACATGAGGGACAAAGGTAATCGAATTGTGAGGTATAACGAACCTAATAATAAATATATATTGTTTTTGTTAAAAATTAATTTACATGTAGGTATTTATAAAAACGCCAGTAGACAAAAGTGCTACTACTGATGTACATGATCGCAAGTTTATTTCAGTCCCAAAATATAATGAGAGGTGAAGCCTATCACGATCATCATTTTCATCCAAAGGAAGTCCAACGCTGGTTCTCAACATTTCCCTTTTTCGTCCAACTCTTTGCAGGCACAATTTTGTTAAAAAAAAATTAAACATAATTAATATGTAAGAAACGTTGTTAAGAGTAGAGCTTGGAAAATACTAAAATGCAATTTGAAAAAGCTACATACTCTAGTAGATAATTTCGTAGTATTTACGTAATACGTTGCAATATTAAATTTACTTTAGTTTTAAAAATATTTTTAGCCCGAGGATCAAATGAACAACGATTGAGATGTTATATTATTTTGCAGGCATCATTTCATACACGGAGTACTTGTTTCTTCTCTCTATCCTGACAAGTAAGTATCTACCTTATTTTGCCCCAAACTAAAATTTCCTCAGTTTAAATCTGGATCATAAAATAATTGTAAAACGTTACGTTTATCCGCAAAATTGTTAATTTAAATTGTTTGTGGTAAGTACAACGAATTTCATAAGTGATTATTACACTTTGAAAAGTACAGACGGTATTAAAGTTGCAACATAAACTAAACAAATTCATAGTAAAGAAGGTAGAAACCTGTAAGGTGCGTAAACAGACATGAGCAACGTTTCGAGAACAACCGTTTGTTTGTTCAGCTAATGGGTTTCCTTAATAAACATCATACTTGAACGGTTTGGCTGTAACATTGACGTGAGTGTAGCCTTAAATGCTAATAATTCTTGCGTCAATTTTAAGTACAATTACCAAACTGTCTTGTAAGTGAACATTAAGTACGATTTTAGGTCAAATTACGATATTGTTTTGAGATTACTAAAATAGTTTTTTTAAGTACTTACCTATAAGCGTTAACAAAAAACAATTGGTAGGCATGATAGAGCAACAATTTGGCATCTTAGATGCTATTATTGTAATTAAATTGTATAAGGTATCCAAACTGATTTCATGAAAATAAAAATTATTATACCGGGTATATCAAGACTGCGACTGAAAGTAAAAATTTCGCGAAAAAAAGCTGATTTTATATCTTGCAATTTTTTAAATATTATCTAGTTTTGATGGTAAATACCTAGATTTTGCTACCATTGTGTCTTTAAAAATAAAAAGGTGCACATTATTATTTTAGGAAAACTATGTAATTGCCACCCAAATACGACGATAAGTAAAAAATTTAGAATTAAATAAAAAAATATTGATGTTATTTGCGAAATTTTTAGTTGCATTATGTCTGAAGTCACTAATACTACCACCTGGCTTTGTTTTCGGTCGCGGTCTTGATATACCCTGTATGTTTTCTTGTGACCGTTATAAAAAGACTTTAATACGAGCCATTTCTACTTCTATTTCTTTTCCAGAACCAGCGTCAGGGTTCAGGATAGCCTTCAACATGTTCGACACGGATGGAAACCAAAGAGTCGATAAGAACGAGTTTCTAGTCGTAAGTATTTTGATGTTTAGTATTATAGGTCACGTGATTAATGCCAAGAAGAAAGTATTTTAAGGTCTACTTGATCATAATAAACATCATTGTAGTAGATCTTATTTCGTAGATGGATCACGGAGCGTAGGCCCATGAGAAACATATAAGTAGGTATCTTTAATAAAGACAAAGAATACTTAATAAATAATAAAACACACACATAAATTAGTATTCGGGGCATTTCACGTCAAGCGGACAACCAAAAAAATATGAGGTCGTGAATTTTGTTTATACTCTGGTCAGTTCTACTTCTAGGGGACGTGAATGAGTACACACAATTTTTTTATTGTATGATGCTTAATTGCTGAGCTATGAGCTTTTAAAAAATGACTAACAATGAAATCACGAATTTTTGGATATATATTATGTTTATCAATTAATTCGTAAAAGACAATAAAAAGTATTGTTTCTTATAGTTAAAAAGTTGAAGTTTTTATTTTTTTTATAGAATTCTAAATTTGAATTTGTTGGGCGTCTCATTGAAACGAAGCTATTCTCGAACATTCAGCTTGATAGTAATTATTTTTACATTAAGTATAAGTACTACAACTTTTGAGCGTAGGACCAAGATGACATACCACGCAATTTGTAGGACACTGTGGGTGGTAAACTATGCAAATGTTAGCTAACCAATAAAAAAAAATCAGCTGGTTAGTTATTATTTTTCATGACCTTGTTTATGATACATGTTGGAGAGGGGGGACTCCCTAACAAAACCTTATATTTTGTAGGACAAATATTTTTTCACGTTATTTAGATAATTATCTCGATAATCAACAAAGAAAAATTCAGTTAGTAATCAATTTTTAAAATTCGTCAAATCAACATGTTTTATCCTTGCTACCTTATTAAGCTACCGTTTACCAACATTACTGTAAGGAAAAAGTTGGGCGTCTAGTCAAAAGGAAGCTACTCACGAAAAATCAGCTTGTTAGTAATAAATTATGAAGATTGTACCAGGGATCCTGTACTATAGAAGTAGAACTGACCAGAGTATAAACAAAATTCACGACCTCATTTTTTTTTGGTTGTCCGCTTGACGTGAAATGCCCCATTCATATCAAGAAATATACTAAGGAAAATTTTATGCTTATGACTGTCTAGAGCTTCATCCTGTCATATTTTTTGCCGAGAATATATTTTCTTGCCTGAAATACTTTGCTTGACTTTCTCTCAAACACGAAATAACTTAGTTAAATATCTAGAAGTAAAAGATCGTATACCTACATATATTAAATTAGTCATTAGCTCGCTGCGCCAATTGGCTCTAAAGCACTCGAAAATTTTCCTGAATCAATCTGAATAGAAAATGTATCCCGGGTATATCAAGACTGCGACCGAAAACGAAGCCGGGTGGTAGCTTCAGTGGTTACAGACACAATGCAAATTAAAATTTCGCAAAATAAGCGACAGATATTTTTTTGCATTTTTTTTAAAATCATTGTGTTTGGGTAGTAAATACCTAGTTATTGCGATAACAGTAATATTTACCATAAAGTACCATTGCGTCTTAAAAAATAAAAAGGTGTACTGTACATCATTATTTTAGGAAAACTATGTATTTATCACCCGAATACGATGATACTTAAGTAAAAAAAAAATACCAATAAAAGTTGACGATTTTTTTTGGCGAAATTTTTAGTTGCATTTTGTCTGAAGTCACTATGAAATGAAATGAAATGAAAATGAAACTATGAACTAATACCACCACCTGGCTTCGTTTTCGGTCGCAGTCTTGATATACCCTGTATAGTTATAGTTTTTTAGCCTATTAGAAATGTTTAAATATAGCGTTGTTATTTGAAGTGAAATCTTTACTAGTCTTGAATAACAACGTGAATTAGCACTCAATTTTCCGGTTGCCAATTTTTTTATCAATAGAAAGAAAAGTGTACAATTTAAGCGAAAATTAGCTGAAAACTATACAGCTCTATTCAGATTGACGGTTAGTGCATTTGTCAAAATTACTGCACATACCTTAGCTACTTAGGAGTTAGATTGTACTGACCCGAATGCTAGAATGCACCCAACATAAACTACTCTAAGCGACAAGGAACTAAGTAGCCAGTTGGAAATGAATAAAAATATTTACCATATTTATTTTTAATTTTTTCTTTAGTTTTACTTTTTTTTGTTGGAAAGCATCTAACATAAACGACTTTATGCGACAAGGAACCAAGCAATAACAAAATTATTTACTATATTTGCTTTTTATGTTTTATTCTTTCTTTTTTTTTTTGTTTTTTTTTTTATGTTTTTTGCGGTACTCATTTAGATTCAACGTCTGCTGGGTGGTACTTTGAAGGAGCGTAAAGATTTGGACCCCAAGAGTGAAGAGGCTGTGAGTTGAAAAAAAATGCTTTCGCAGGGATATGTGCCTCGCGGCTACTCTATTAAGCTGAAATTTCGAAAAATCTTACGAAAAATATCTACAACATTATCAAACTTTCAAATATTCTTGAGTTTTATTACAAAGTGCTACTAGACACAGCTGATGTAAAAATACATTTGTTTTGCGCTGCGCTAGGTATATGCAATGTGCACAGGTGGAAAATGTCGAAATTTTGGCTTAATAACCGAATGAGGTTATTTTGTTCCGTGTTAAATGTTTTTGTTTTATTTCCATCCTGTTTTTATATTTATAAAACATAAAAGGGAAAAAGATTGAGTGTAACTTAAAGGAGGCGATTTGTACGGATAGCTTTTTTACTTTTTTCCTCCACTAAAAAGCACACTTATCACAAAATATTTAGATGCAAAAGTACTCTATGATAAATGGGCTTCAAATCCTACTAATGACCTTCAATTGTGACACTTAATAGGCAATTAATTCTCCACTAAACATGAGAGACCATTGTGATATGCCCCAGACCAAATACTTATTATGCTATGTCATTTTTTTTTTAATTTTCGTTTTTTTAACAACGCGACATAATTCGTATGTTTTTACTTATTTTTAGCATAATTCTTATGTACCTAAAATGAAAAAATGTGTAGACATTAATTAATTTGAAATTATTTCTTCTCGAATTATATTATTGATTGCTTTTTATTATTATTATTTAATTAAAACATTGACAGCCTCCGTGGCGCAGTTGGTTAGACGCCGCCTGTGAAACGAGAGGCCGCGGGTTCGATCCCCGCACCGAAACAAATATTTGTGTGATCCACAGGCATTTGTTTCGGGTCTGGGTGTTTGTGAGACCGAAAAGTCTCTCGTAGCTTCTGATACCCCACGACACAAGACTCGATCTTAGTGTGGGGTCAGGACTATGTATGTGACTGTTGGGTGTACTTATTTTAGAGCAAGAAAACTAAATAAAATGCAGGGTAAGGTATTGCTTTCATTTTAAACATTTAAAATATTGTCAAACACTGCATAAACGCTTCCTGTTTACAATGTCGCTTAATATGTATATATAAGTAAATACAATGTAAATAATATTTATTTGTGTGTGCACACGTGCTCACGGCCTGCCATTCTAGCTGCTTGCCTTAGTATCTTCAAGCGCTACAAGAAACAAGATGGTTCAAACAGAAAATGTCCCTAAGCCGTCGATAGTAAGTTGACATTACGTTGCGCCTTGTGCCGCCTACGTCCGTCTGGTTTTGAATCGTGTGTTTTTAATATAATTTTAAATTGTGCGCTGTTGCATTACGACGTCTTTGTGTAATATTATGTTTTTGTATATGCTTCTATATTTTAATCTATGTGTTTTATGTCATGTATATAGAACAGGTTTTAATATAAGACTTAGTAATTTGTTACCGTGTTATTTACTTTAAGCACTAACAATTTAATCAATGAAAAATGTTTAGATATCATAAATACTATAAGTACTTAATTATTGTTTTTAATTTATATTTGCTATGAAATAATACATTTTTGTGTGTAACTAATTTTATTTGTGTAAAATCTGTGTTTTTCATTCTAAGATCTCAATCAACTATTTGAAAGTTTTTTGTTAGCTTTTTATATTTTAGATCTTATCTAACTCTTTATAATTTACTTTTGAATAATTTTTCGCCTAGCTTTCTTACCTCTTGTTTACTTTTGCTTAGCAATAAGGAACATCGCTGTTTTTTTTTTATTAAACAAATTTTGTGTTTATAAAACATTTTTTGATACAGATCTTTAACAATCAAAATTCAGTGATAACACACACACATCTGTTGAAACCTCAAAAAGCTTTTACATCAATAAACCGTTATTTTTCAGATGGAGAAGATCTTCAGCTACGCGTGGAAGGGGAAGCGCGGGATGAACGAAGATAAGGAAGAGGAGAAGGAGCGGGAAAGCAAGCCCCACGACACTTACGTCAACGATGACCAGGGGTTGCAAAGGAGACACAATGTCGACACTTTCTTGCAGGTTTTAAAATTAACCGATCTTAAATTACCCTTGATTAATTACATTGTCATGTTATTTTTTTTAATGGAAGTACAAATTATTTCTGTAAAGAACGATAACAGTTTCTTTTGCATAAAATTTTGGCGTCTTATTCGTTCAGTTTTATACATCTGTATTCTAAGGGTAATAGGCTAATAGCACTTACTCTTTACATATTTTCTCAATAATTTCGATGATATAATTTAGTATCATGAAACTAAATTATCATTATCTGGTCAGATGGCGGAACGACTTGCACAAGACGGCCACCAGCGACTGGATGCGTAAAGCAGACCGGGCTCTGTGGCGTACCTTGGGAGAGGCCTATGTCCAGCAGTGGACTGCAACGGGCTGATAATGATGATGTTGATGAATGTAGTATCCTCAAATGGCTTGCACTATTTTAATTTTTGAACTTATTCTTTTGTTGCAGTGGTGGACCGAAAGACTCTCATTGCCATTAAAAAAATACATTACAAAAACTTCTTCCATAGTATGAGCGATGAAAATAACTGTGATTTTGCAGGTCCATTTCTTCGGCAAGAAAGGCACCAATGACCTGAAGTTCGAAGGGTTCAGGCAGTTCATGGAGAACTTGCAGACGGAAGTACTGGAACTTGAGTTCCACGAATTTTCTAAAGGTATGGAGAATTGTGGAAAACTGATAAAATTATAGACATTGTCCTGAAAAATTGTGTTATGTTTAGATTTGTCAGATTATCTTTCTTTTTATTTTCTGTGAATGTGAGATGTAGTTTATCATGTTACTGTGAAGGTTTGGGTGTACTATTTAAATAAATTATATTAGCAATATTCGCAGGAAAAACTTGAAACCTGTTATTAACTTAAAATTGTTGTTAGTTATCTATATAGATAGATAGCAATATTCGCAGGAAAAACTTGAAACCTGTTATTAACTTAAAATTGTTGTTAGTCTATGGAAATATGGCTCTTAATGCCCTGGGGTTTGAAATACAGCAACAAAAGGCTCATGGCGTTATTCATTATTCAATGATAAATGATCACAAACAGGAAACAAATTTCAATTCGGTGTTCTTCTTCAAGGCCACGAGACAATATCCGAAGTGGACTTCGCGAAGATCCTCCTCCGGTATACCTACCTAGACACGGACGAGTACGACATGTACCTTGACAGGCTGTTGGACCGCGTGAAGGACGAACACGGCATTACCTTCGGCGAGTTCAAGACTTTCTGCCAGTTCCTCAACAACTTGGAGGACTTTACTATAGCTATGAGGATGTATACGCTCGCTGATCATCCTATATCTAAGGGTATAAGGGTTTTTTTGTTTATTATTTTTGGTAGACTAGTGGTGCAGTTCTTTCAAAATTTGAAGGTGAAAACGTGAAAAGGAATTTCTAAAGGTGAAGTCTTTATTGGCTTATTTTTGTGGGTACAGATTTGTAGTAAATACTAGATAGATAGGTGCTTATGGTAGATGCTCAAATTGATTTGAAATTGATTGAAATGATTTGAGCATTTAGGACAGACCAGACTAGAAATAGGATGGTCCCGATTACTAAGGACATGAGGTTTTTATTGTTCTTGTTGGAGGAGGCTTGTGGTAGATAGGAAGGAGCTTATGGTGCAATACCACAATAATTTGAAGGACATCGCTATGTGGATGTATACACTCGCTAATCATGCTATTTCTAAGGGCATGAGGTTTCGGAGTATTTGCTTATGCTTTTGAGTAAAGGTTTGTGGTAATGAGTTAGATGCTCAAATGTTGTAACCATCTTAACTTTGTGAATTACAATAAAGTATGAACAAGTTCTTATCGGAGGGGAATTATGGGAGGAAGAAAGGGGCTCTTGTAGATGTGAAAATACTGTAACCATGTCTAATCTTAGTAAATAGAATAATAGGTATAATTTGTAGATAGCAGTGGACCTGATGAAATGAAATTCGTTTATTGGTCACGTAGGCAATTAAATAGCTCTTATGACAAGGCAATACACATAGTACTTATTCTCTATTTACAAGATATTTGTAATAATATTATTTATATTAAATTTACTATTTATCGGTAGTCATTTATGATAGATAGAATGCTGTTTACAAAAGTATCGGCTGGTAATTTCGCGGTGCTTCTGTAACTAAAAGCTTGCAACATGTTTGACTGTTAGGTGTATTTACATTATTACCTACTTATTTCTTTATTTATTCCCTATCCAGATGAGTTCCACCGCGCCGTGAAGATCTGCACGGGTATATCTCAGTCAGAACACCTGGTGTCGACGGTGTTCGCCATCTTCGACGCGGATGGTGACGGACTGCTCAGCTACAAGGAGTTCATCGCTATTATGAAGGATCGCCTACATCGCGGGTTTAAGGTCCGTAACTTTACAGCTAGTTGATAAAGTTAATACTTAACATGGATATAACCCAAATATTTTTACAGCGATTGGAGTAAAATTTAATTTACATTTTCTATTTAAATACACCTGGGTAAGATTTAAAAAGTTGTCTTAGAATAGTTTTGTCTTTATAGGATGCTATTCAATAATAGTAATATCAAGTGATCAGCGTCGCTCATTCATAAGAGTCAATAGCGCGATAGCAGTGGAGGAGTGGAATATTGAGCATTATTACTGTACCTCTGACAATACCATTGGCCAAGCAAAATCGACAGCAAAACGTATCTTCAAGCTGTAGAATTACTGTGTCATTTAATCTAGCTTAGGTATTCATGCTATGGACAAGACTGAAACGAGTTAACTTACTAAATATAATTGTAACATTCTTTAACTTCTGCTTATTATTTCCAGTCATACGCCAAAAACGAAGGTTGGGAAGCATTCAAGACTTGCGTGAAACAAGAAATGAAGAGTGCCGTATAAATCGTTTTTAATCGCCAAAATACGCCATATTGTTTAATTAAGATCTCGTATTTTAAACGCACAAACTCTCATTAAAATCGTTGAACGATTATTTTTCAAATTAATTCGATAATATGAATATTAGGTTTGCTTCAATATTAAATATTTTTATCGATTAAATCGTCTAAAATAGTCGACTAATTTAATAATCGATTGGTCACAATTTTTCCGTGTATTTTATATTCAGTCTTACAAAAAATTCAATTGGTCGTTTTGTCTTTATAAAGCTTATATCATTTCTAAAAAAATGTTTTGAGATATTCGATGTTGTCATTTTAAAAATTTGTAGTTATTGTGTATGACCAGTTGCTTTAAATATTAAATTCAAACTTGTAATAAATACGCTCAATACCTTTTCAATATTAGCATAAACTAAAGGTTGTTAAAGTGAGATTACCTACTTTTAAAATTTTATTATTTAATTAATATATTTTTTACAAACGCTTGTTGTTACTAACTTATAAATCTTGCTTATTTATTTATGTTTAGGTTATTTAAACGATGTTAAACATACAAGTGTTGTTATTTAAACGCCATTGAATAATTTGAAATAATCATATTTATATGCACCAAGTTTGTTAATTTCAATACAGAGTGGTGTAATTGCTTTTTGCATTAGTATTTGTTTCGGCTGACTGCCTCGGTGGCGTAGTTGTATTACGGTACGGTTACAAAGCTGAGGTCTCGGGTTTGAATCCCGGGTCGGGCAAAGTGATACTGGATTTTTCTATTCAATATCAGCCCGGAGTCAGGAATTTGTGCCCGATATGGCAATAGGCTCGCCCCCTATCACATCGTGGGGCGGAACATGCAAGGCGAAATGTGGGTGTCCTAGTGGCGCCTCTGCCTACTCCTTCGGGGATAAGGGCGTGAGTTTATGTTATGTATATTATTTTTTCGGCCACATTTCTGAACTGTATTTATTATATGTACAAACAAAATATAATTTTACGTTCACTCAATCAACATCCTAAAACATAATAGTCGATAGGAAATAAGTATGAATAATCGACTAAAAGTAAAAATTAAGATTTCAAAAAAATAATATAGAAAATGGTAAATGACTAACATTTTCTCAATTGTCATAAGCTTGCATGCTTTTGTGATCTAATTTTAATTGTCGCTTCTAAAGCTTTGCCCAGTTATTGTTGTAAATGTTAACCACAAGTATTACGCACATTGTTATTAATATTATGATTGATTATATTATATAACAGTATACATATTATAATGATTACAACAAACCGTACGAAATGTAGCAAATATTTATTCATTGTTCAAATAAGTGTCATTTAAGTATCAAAATATCGCTATTCACAATTGTTTGCGAATTCAAAAACATAAAAATTTTACATACAACGCAATGTATAAATATAAATAAAATAGTATGATATAAAATTAAGTTACGTTACAAACCAAATGCCAAATATTTAAAGTACTCTAAAACTTTTCTCTACTCTTCCCTGTTATTAGATTTCTATAGATTCAGAAAAAATAAGTATTTTAATAGAACAATATAGTTGAAAGGTGTCCTCAACCATGTATAGGGGAAATGTACCCATTATATACTACGTTCTAAATAAATATAAAAACAAATTCTTAAATCTTATAGAAATCTTTAAGCAAGTATATGTAACGTTTACTAAGCTTTGATGTCTGGTTGTTTTAGTCTTATTACATTGAAACGATAAACTAATTTGTCGTTAATTGATACATTTCCCCTACAAGAGCTGTGAAGTTACTTAACGTATTTAATTGTTTGCTAGTCATTTGCACTAAGTGTAGTGATCAATAGTTACCATTTACTATGTATAAATAATGCAAAGTAAGTGTACCCAATCTTATACATCGGCCAAAAATCAATTTTGATCATCCTAGCCATCAAACTACAAAACAATGTAGAAATGATAATGTTGTTCATATTGCTAAATATACTTGTAAATAGTTGTTTTCCAAAATCTAAACAGCAGCTTTATTATATTACACGTATGATTATCATACTTATTTGAACATTTCCTAAGGTAAGATAAAAAAATACAATTCGATGTGATGATTATTAAAATGCACAATTCAAGAAAGCTAATTATGCCGTCGCAATATCAACGACGTTAAAGGACTTGTTTTAATATTGTGCCGAAAATTGGGACATTTACCTTGCTATGCATTTAGTGTCGTTCTAAAACATTTTAAATAATAAAGATTTGATTATGAAATTATGTTTTTAATTCTTTATACACCAAACAATATAAATGAATAATATTCCATTAAATAAAGCTATCACTTTTTGTCCAAAGGTCGGTCAGAATCGCCCCTATGAACGCAGTGAATTTATGACAATATACTGGTAGGGTATGTAACTGGGGGTGGACATAGAATGGTGGCTACACATCGGACTGTAGGTAGGACGCGTCGCAAAAGACACAAAAAGTACAGCAGAGAATATGGAAGGTTTCGTTAAACTTGTGTCATCAATATCCAAAATATTTCTTAGACCACAAAAAGTACTAGGGCAACAGAAAATGGAAGGAGGTTTCGTTAAACTTATGTCACCAATATGCGAAATATTTCTTAGAGCACAAAAAGTACTAGGGCAACAGAAAATGAAAGGAGGTTTCGTTAAACTTATGTCACCAATACGAAATATTTCTTAGAGCACAAAAAGTACTAGGGCAACAGACAATGAAAGGAGGTTTCGTTAAACTTATGTCACCAATATGCGAAATATGTCTTAGAGCACAAAAAGTACTAGGGCAACAGAAAATGGAAGGAGGTTTCGTTAAACTTATGTCATCAATATGCGAAATATTATTTCTCGGAGCACAAAAAGTACTAGGGCAACTGAGAATGGAAGGAGGTTTCGTTAAACTTATGTCATTAATAGGCGACATATTTCTCAAAGATGTTTACTTCTGAGATTTCTTTCGCATATTCATGACACAGCTTTTAGAAAACCTCCTTTCCTTCTCTCTCGCCCTAGTACTTTATGTCGTATATTGATGACATAATATGTAACTTTACAAAACCTTCTCTCTCTCTCTCTCTGTTGCCCTAGTACTATTCACAGTACTATTTGTGGTCTGAGAAATAGTTTTTATTTTTTATCAGATTTTTCGTTTCACCGAATTTTGAAATTACAAAGGTGCTAAAGGAGTTTCACTTCAGTAAAACCAACAAGTATTTGCCATAAATATATTCCATTTATTCACTAAACATATTTGTACTTTCATACAAATAAAACACCGCTGCAAATTATTTTTGCAAATAAATTAACAATACACGAATCTGAAGGACGGAAGAACATTACGTGCAAAATATGTTTTGTAAGCTGTAAACATTGTGATCCAAGCACTAATAGAAACAGTTATATAATTCGCAACAAATATTAGAAATTACTTTCTGCTCCTCCCAACCATATTCACTATATACATCAACTGTTTATGATAATATTTATGGGGGAAACTGAAGGTTAATACTACTTTGACAGACATACATACAGATAATTTTGCTACAGATAGAGAAAGCCTAAGGACCATTTTCGATATTAGACTATTCTCTAATACATTGGTATTGCCAGGACAAAAAAATAAGTATTTTTAGGGTACATTCTGCATCAGTGTTAACATTCGTGAAGCAGGGAAAAACCAAAGCAATACAATAGGCGCAAAAAAATATAGCGATATTAAATTATCGTGGAAGAAATGGTCAAGGAAGACAAATAGGTCATAAAAAACATAGCTTGATAATTACTTCAAATCCGAAAAAGTATTTTTAAAAATGTATGTTCATTCCTTAAAAAAACTTATTCATAATTCGTACAGACATTATAAATTGCATTTTTCTTTCCCCTCTATTTTTTATGTCTTGGATACTAGTCTTTTGAGCCATCTTAAATATTAACATTTAATTTACGTTTCAGGCTGTGAAAAACAACATAATTGTAACATAACAACCAAATCCACATTGAGTAAGTCTCCATAAGTTTATATAAAATAATTTTGACCTGGTTGGCTTATAAAAAATATTTTAAAATAATCGAGCGATCTCACAAATCTTAAAATCATTTTACATATTCGCCTCACAAAAATAGCTGGAGATTCATAATGTATCTAAATATATAGAATTTGGTCATTATGAAAGATATTTTTACTTACTATAGCAATAAATTCCCTATGGGCCAATGCGCGACCCACCTGAAGAACGAATGACACTGGGAAGGTTCAAATATTAGAAAAACAAGGGCTGCAAATGCATTTATTGGAATATAGGTATTTTAGAAGCAGTTTGGATAGGAATCACCAATGTGACGACTTTTGTCAAGCAGCAGTTTAAGCGATGTTGTGTTCCAAATTGAAGGGATATAGGTATTTTAGAAGCAGTTTGGATAGGAATCACCAATGTGACGACTTTTGTCAAGCAGCAGTTTAAGCGATGTTGTGTTCCAAATTGAAGGGATAATAGATAAGAATAACTGCTCCTTTTAATATGTCCTCAATCTATGTATGCTCCTCAATACGTCTCAATAAAAACTACACAAAATTACTCATCCCCCCCCCCCCCCTCTCCCTCCCTCTTTCTACAGGAGTGTCGCGCATGTTAGTCAATGTTACAGTATAACTCTAGATTACCCAGTATGGTTCTATATTACATCAAGTAGGATCACATTTGTTGCTAAATTGGGAGATAGATTTACTCTCTATTCTGGTGTCATGAGGTTTACATAGATTTAATTTTTATTAAAATTTTGTTAAATAGACGTCCTTAGTTACGTATTTGCTAAATCGAATTATAAAAATAAAACTAAAATTAAAATCATGTATTGAAACGAAATACCACTTAATAAATTACAAAGATAGATCAACGACTCGATAGAAATGTATCGATAACAGATATCGATGTTTATAAAAATGAATTGATAGCGGAAAAGCACTGCTCCCGAAAATAGACATTGCAAATAACACAAGTTTAATACTACAAACAATTATTATTATCTCGGGGGCATTTCTTTCCATCTCCTTATTATTTAACAGGTTGAATCAAGTTGAACAAAGTTATGCAATTTCTTAAGAATAATGTGTTGATATAAAACTTTTTACGGATTTCATCGCGATTTGGTTTAATTTTTACATATATTATTTTTATTTCGTGGTTATTATTTACACGAAAGCTGTAAAGCAATCGAAACGTCAGAAAGTTAAAAAAAAAAGTAAAAATTAAACCAAATCCCGATGAAATCCGTAAAAGTTAGTTTTATTTCAATGTGTAACATTCGCATAAATCTAATAAACCTATAAAATGTTGTTTCTCCTACAAAACATTCAAAGTTTTCATACAATTAAAAATAAAATACAATGAAACAAAAACTAAACAACTTATCCGACTTATAATACAGTTTAAGTAACTATTAAAATGGTTTGAGAGTTTAAATTCAAAATTATTGCCTAATTCTATGTAGCTGGCAGTAACTGGATAACAAGTTTTTATATACGTTATTCTTAAGATATTGTGACCTGTGTAAGGTTGTCGCATTTCATTATATTAATATACAGGGTGTATCCAGACTGCGACCGAAAACGAAGCCAGGTGATAGTATTAGTGACTTTAGACACAATGCAACTAAATACACCCAATAGTCACATACATAATTTTTTACTTGTCGTTGTATTTGGGTGGTAAATACATAGTTTTCCTAAAATAATAATGTACACCTTTTTATTTTTAAAGACGCAAGGGATTAAATTACTATTTTCACAAAAACTAGGTATCCACCACCCAAACAAGTTAAAAAAAATGAAAACATAAATCTGTCGCTTTTTTTTGCGAATGTTTTTGTTGCATCGTCTCTGTAATCCTAAAACTACCTGGCCACATTCTTGGTCGCAGTCTTGATATACCCTGTATATTCGGTATTGAATAGCTCAGCACAACTTTGTCGGCCATGAACAAATTATTTAAATGTTTTTCTTTATATATTTTGTTATGTTATAGCGGACAAACGAGCATGCGGTTCACCTGATGGTAACTTGGTAAGTGATCACCACCGCTCATGAACATCTGCAACACCATAGGTCATAGAGATGCGTTCAGGCTTATTTTTACACAAATTTTGTGTTGTCCGCTTATTGTGCTATATTAATATCTTTTTCTGTCACATCCCACTCTGTCAGACATAAGCCTGTTTTATGAACTCGAGGTATTAATTCCACCACGCTACAACAGTTGCGTTATATATTTTCTTCATACATTACTTTCTTAAATACTTGTTATCCAGTTACCCTACAGCATAGTGAAGGCAATAGAACTATAAACCAAGTGTTGAGCCTTGAGTAGTATATACTAGGTGTATTCAGCATCCAGGCACTCCGGACACCAGACTCATTTGCTCTCCGTTTTCTGTGGCTGAGGTGAGGCGGTGACGAAGCGCGAATGACGCTACTACACGAGCCACCTGAAATATCAACGTTACCTTTATTACCTTCATGACAATCATTAACTTTATAGTAATAATCCAGACCAATTACGTCCCAATGCAGGGGACTAATGTTTTTAATCGCCATCATTGTCATCATCTTAATCATCATCGTCATTATAATCATCATAATCCAGCTTATATACATCCTGCTACATGACATTGTATTCTATCAACCCATATACGTCTCACTACAGGGGATGGGCCTCCACTACAATCAAGAGAACGATTGAGAGGTTAGGCTGTATAGTCCATCACGCTACATGACATAAATGTTTCAAAAAATAAATTTCATGTCAGTAATCATAAATTGTATTAATTAATTTGTCTAAAATAGTATAACACACTGACTTTAAACAGGAACATTTTTATTGAAACTGTCCTATACTTCTAGAAAACAAATTAAATAAATATTACTATTAATTACCTCTCCTGGTGTGTCTTCATGCACCGCGTGTCCACACCTCGTCAATACTTGCATTTGGAATTTTCCTAAAAAAAATACAACAATTAAACTTTAGTTCTGGTCTAGCCTATATTGATTAGTTTCAAATAATTTTAAATAAAGACCTTACGTAAAGGTTGGTTAAAATAGTCTATTAAAGTTGACAAGTCCCATGCCAAAGATCAATTAAAAAACATCACTACTGTAATAATTTTTGTTATTGAAATCATATCAATTTCATCATTCTTTTAGTAAATTATATGTTTTTAACTTCAAAATTAAGCCCAGGTTCGATTTATCAATCGTCAGATAACTTTTATCGTAAGTTTCTTTATGGAAAATATAATAAAAGGCGAAATGTGGGTGTCCTGGTGGCACCTCTGCGTACCCCTTTTGGGAAAGACGTGAGTTTATGTATATATGAAATGGAATCTATATGAAATACTGACCTTGCATCTGTCCGACAGTGAGTTCCCTGTCCAGTCCGTCTATAGAGGCAAGCAGTAGAAGTCTGGGAGCACGTACAGTGAGAAATGCAGCTGATAGTCCCTTGAACCAGCCCGACCAGTGCCGCTCTGTCTTGGATAAATCTATGCGCCATTGGTATCTGAAATTATACAAAATATTGAATAAAATATAGCATTGAATACATACACATACTTAATTTACTTTGTTTTTTTTTAAGAATGTCTATGCTGAATTTACATCTTTTTTATAGTGTGTTAGTGTGACCTAGATAGGGACTTTAACAGAGTTAACGTATTGTCATGGCATTCATGCTAGTCTGTTCAATTGTTTCTTCACACCCTACCTAAAGAATCTAAGAATAAGCTGTGAGTACATTATTTCTTCTAACATCTCATGTACTCTCGTCAGTTAAAAAAAATACACGTATGTTTTCACCACCACCAAACCACCAGCAGTAGGTTAAAATTGGTTAAATTTGGATGTTTTTGCTTTGTTGTAACAAGTCTTTGATTTTATTGGATCAAACTAATCAAATAAATAAATAAATCTGTATAGCATACAACCTGGCGTGCATTAGGAGAGGCCTACACTCAGCATTGGGTGGATTCATAGGCTGAAGAAGAAGAAGAAGAAGTATAGCATACTAACTTCATAGTGGCAGAGTCTCCAACAGGCACGGGTTGTGAGAACTCCAACTCGGCGTCTTCAGCTATGGCGTCGGGGCGAAGTCCCCGCGCGCCTGCCCCTGGAGACAGCTCGTCGGATACAGACGCACAGTAGGACTCCACCTCGTGAGTGGCCAGCCGCCCTGTCTCGCAGCTGAAAGGAAATATCTAATTATAAATGACGTAATAACATAGGCGATAGGCTCGCCCTCAATCACATTCTTGGGACAGAAAATATAAGGAGGAAAGTGGGTGTCTTGGTTGCACCTCTGCCTAACCCATCTGGGAAAAAGGCGCGAGTTTATGTATGTAATAACGCATAGTCCTGAACTCATGATAACATAAGTGTTTTCCGTAGTGGAAGTAAACAACTGTGGAGGTGATTAACATGAGGCCTTATGATTAGAATAAGGAAAAGGCCCAATCCACAACACTGTCTAAATATATGAGCTTGGATATAATAATATGTGTGTTTATATTTATTTAAACGAAATAAATATGTCTCGATGTAAATATAGTGTAAAATAAATATGTTATAATATGATTCATGGTTGTTTACAAAATGTTACTCAATTAACTACTTGATGTACATGAAAAATTAAATTTTAAAAAGTCGGAAATTTATAACATGCTATGTTTTTACTTACTTGACAATTTGGCTAGGCATTGATACCTTCGCTGAGTCTACATTCCTCACTTGACCACTTCTCACACTGTAAAGAAAAAATAAAATTATTTATGTATACATCTGATCTGTAATAAAGTTTTGAAACAGTTGACTACCATTACCAGGATAAGGTAGAGAATTAAAAGGGTTTCTTTGTGTGTATAAAAATAAATAAGTAATATTTACCACCACTCTATAGCATGTTCTATACTCTTGAAATGTGTTGGTCTGCCTCGTAGAAAGCTCTGCATGCTCGCTAACGCGTCCATTGCTGTGCCTGAAATATTACTCATTATAATTATCTGTTCTTAGAAATTGCAGTTAGAAATATCCAATTAACAATTTGAATTGAACAATGGACACAATGAAGCATTGAATGTATTGTATTTAGATGTGTTATTTATAGCATGGATGATGACAAACTGGCCTTCTGTGAAAATCCATCATCACACTAATCCATTTTTTAGTATCTAATTTTTTTTCCCAACATTCTTAAGGTTTCCTCAAGACGCTCACAAAACGTGAGCAGTTGTATTGTTACATATCAACCAATATGTAAAAGATAATAAACTTCCCGCTCCTGTTGCGTCCCCGTCCACCGTTTGATGAGACCTTACATCTGAACAATTTATGAAACTAAAAATAAATATTATGTCAACTAAATGCTTTATGGACAGAAGCTCACCCTCAACAACATCAATAACAGCAATGCCCTGTATACTTTGCTCCAACGAGGGCAAGTGTGCCGTCCTCACAGCTATCGCCCCTCCCATTGAATGCCCCACGAGTATCAGTGGTGGGAGAATTGCGCCAAATAACTTGTGAAGTACTTCTTCAACATCTCTGCAACAGATCATCAATTTAAATAAGACTGAAATTTAGATATCAGCAATTTAAATAAACTGAAATTTAGATAGATCCAAGAGTAATTTAAATAACCATTTGGATCTGGGATCTTATTACCATAGTGTAAAAACTGCTAAGTCTATTAATGCTTTTAAAAAATTTAGTTTGTCTGAGATTGGAAATTGGCGGATTGAAGTGTCATTCCATTATTTATAAGTAGTTTCATAAGCTAAATCTTTATGCACATACATAAGAAATCATGTCTGCAAATTCACTTGAAACACAATAGCATAAGTATCTGTATATTGAATTTAATTATCTGTTTATAACCATGAGCTGACACTTATCCACTTGAGTCTGAGTCACAAACAACTTCTTTACGAATTCATTTTCATAGTCTGGTACCAAACATAATCATGAAATTGAACAATGATAGATATCTTATTACTTACTACATGGTGGGCCTAATGTTTGTTTGCATCCTTAGTGGTATTAAAAATCTATTTATCAGCCGATTAGCTACTTGACTTGTCTCAGATATTATTCAGCAAATGTATTTGCCCTACTGTATGTTTTTCAAACCATTAATCATTTAATAACTTATAATACTTACTTCACCAAGGTCTCAGCACTAAGATCATCAGGGTTGTGCGCCTTGGTCTCTCCATGACCTCTTATATCCATAGATATCACTTGGCAATGGATCATGTTTGTTATTTCCTCCTGTAATAACATCAACAACTTTAAATTATAATTGATTATTGTGGAACAGTCAACAACATTCAAAATTGTTGCCAAGAATGGATTGCCATGGGCAGATATGTAACAATGTCAGATGGTATATAAATTCAAGCCTGTCAGGTTAGAAGACTGTTATTACATGGGAAGATGGAATTAAGCAACTAATTTTATATATAATCACTCCCATGCATTTATAAGTCAGATAAACATAAATAAAATACTAACTGCAAATATAGCCCAGCTCAAACCAGAGTAACCTCCCCCATGTAGCGTGATAACCCTGGGTCTCTCCGGATGGTCAGGTTCTGGAGTCAGATACACTCTAAAGGTGCCTCCTTCAGTCTCCACATCGAGGTATCTCTCAAAATACTGCTTCCATGATACAGGATTGTAGTCTTTGCGACGACCAGCTCCGAATGGCGCCAATCTAAGAGAAATATTATATTTAACAGGGTATTTGAATAAATTATAAATAATAAAGAAGATAAGAGTGAAATAATGCAACAGGTGGCCCTATAAATAGAATTTAGTTCATTGTGAATCCAGTGATAACTCAATGTAGTTCAATAATTGAGGCATACAAAGAGCGGGACGCATTTCGAAGTATGACATACTTATCAAAAACATAATACTTATCTGAAAGTAATTTTAACAATTGGATTAAGATTCATACATAACTTAATTGATACCTGGTTAGTTTATAACATGACCGATTAGTACTTCACTTAATTTCTTTTTCAACAAATTGACATTTACTTCGAAGCCATATAAACAAAATGAGGGAACCAAAATTTTTACATAAAAAAAGTTATTACTTAAAGGCAATACCAAACCTTTGGCATTTTCTACCTCCCAGTAATTTATTAAAACAAGATTAAGTTATATCATGGTTTCTATATTGTAGACAAATGTAGCTTGTAAGTTGTAAATATATTTAAAAAAATGTAGATTTACTTAGACACGTCGGAGGTTTTAGGGCATTTTGGCGGTAACTTGCTCTTCAATATACTTTTTTGCAACGCAGACATATTTGTGACTCAAATACTTTTCTACATTAAACTAATATTAGAACACTTTTCTTCAACAAAAACACAAAAGTGACCTTTCTAATTCGCCGACATTTTATCAGATGATAGACTAGGGTTATCCAACTATTCTAGAAGTAATCGATTATCGAAACATTTATAAAAATCTATATTATTTTACGTGTATATCTAATTTATTTATATTTTCGCATTGACTAATCCCTTTATTTTAGATACTATACATAAATAATGTGAGAACCAGGCTGGCGGCGTCTATTTCTTTTGAAATATAATCGGTATTCAGTAGATCATAGAATCGATAACTTTCGATTGCAGAAGTGTTAAGATATCATTTATCTGTAAGCAACTTGCAGTAAATTCCACGAATAGATAAAATTAATGAATATTGCAACATCTGATATTACAATAATGTAATAAAATGATAAATCATTGATAAAATTAAAATAAGCAATCACAATTTACATTACCAAAACCGTTTTTTTTTAGAATTTCGATTATACTGTAGAATACTACAAAATTACTCCTTAGTCTGTGCTACAAAACAAATATTTTACGTTTTATTATTGTTTTGAGTATGTAATTTATTATTTTTCATATTATGTGATAAAAATCATAAAAGGCTGTTTTAATAGATTAATATCAAATTACACTTATTCACTATATTTCATCATTTTTAATTGTTTATTATTTTTATTGGAGCTACCATAACAAATTCATTAACTAAACGCAACTTGACTGTTGTTTATGTGGTGTGTTTCGTTTGCCAATTATTTTTCAATGAAATGCTATTAAGTTTAAATTTAAATTAATTAATTGTATTAAATACGAAGAATATGTCCACCGACCTAGAATCTCGTAACGTGCCTCTGGATTTAAAAACAGTGTGTCGAATATGTCTGCAATCTAATAAAGTTACTTACGACATCTACACAAGTTATTATGTGAAAAGGAACACTCTGTACTGTGAAATGTTGTCTAGCTGCACTAAATTAAAGGTATTTACTTACTTTTTATCATAAGTAGTATCTTATAGTTACTAGAAAATATTTAGAAATAACAAAATTTGCTTACCAAAGCAAAACTTTGATGCACTCAAGTGAGAAGACAAGGCCATTTTTCTAATAAATTAATTTGTAATTAGGTCATACATTGTTATCATCGTAAAATAAATCCAAATCTCTATTAATAATCCCCAACAATCGCCCAGCAGTGAATACTGCTGTTATGCTGCCTTCCACATTGTTGCCTTGATGGTAATATAGTTAATAACCATCATACGGCTTTCATATTATAGTTATAATGATAATGTCTCTGACAAATTTAAAATAATTGTTATTTTAAATCTCAGAAGACTAAGAATATATCTTTAAGGAATACCTTGCAGAGTTTATAACAATTTTAGTTAATCTATACAACCATCTTTTTTTTTCTTGCATATTATGTCTAGCAAGCAAGCAAGCAAACAGATTGCCTGATGGTACATGATCACTGCCGTCCATGAACATCCACAATGCTGGATCATGGATGTGTTGCCGGCTCATAAAATTGGGAAGAAACCAGAACACAACTGTACCCCTAGCCGGAACATTTTGCAGTATCGTAATAGAATAGTAATAGTAAAATTTTGTATGGGAATTTAAACAGCGCCATTGTGAGCGTATTTGGAACTAAAATTTCACAGCGGGAAACGTTTAGTTTACTATACGAGAATTACTATACGATACTTCAAAATGTTCCGGCTAGGGGCACAGTGCATTTACACTGCTGTTTGGCGCTGTTTGCTTATTTGTTTTTAATAGTAGAGGAGTTGGAGATGATGCCTGTGCCCTGCCATATATACACTGGTTTACTATAATATTTTGATGTTATGTGAAATTATATATTTTCAGCTGAACAAAGATGATGGTTTACCAAGGCAAATATGCAAAGATTGTTGTCGGCAGTTAAAAAGGACATATGCTTTTAATCTCCAATGTGAAGAGAGTGACAAAGAACTCCACAGTTATATTCTAAAACAGGAATTTGCAGTGAGAAAGGTTAGTGATACTGAAGAAGATAATGTGAAAACAGAAGATGATATTAAAGCAGAAGAGGAAATATTTAAGAATGGAGATAAGCTGTCTGTATTTGATGAGAATGTTGGCAATATTAAAAGTGATATTAAAATTGGTAAAGTGATTAACTTATTATATTCTGTATATTATTGTTATGGTTCGAGTTGCAATTTATTTAGAACATTTTTGTCCAATTTTCTGACAAACATTTTAACAATATCTCAATTTAGATCTCATAATACCACTAGTATTAATTAGATTCTTTGAGTAACTGGATAGCCCTAAAATATTGATTTCAAATTCTTGTAAGAATTTTCTTTATTATCATATTTTATACTTTAAAATAAGTACAGAATATTGACCATTTCAATATGGATTTTGCCAATCTTGATTAGAACTTAGAATGCTCAAATGTACTGATTCTAATATTATAGTTATTTGTTTCAGAACCTTCATATAATGATGGCAATGACAGTTGTTGGGATGCGGATGACGACAATCTTATATTAGAGGAAATCAAAACAAAGAAGAGGCTAGATGGTAACAATATTTAAATGATTGAATAAGTTTGATAACACAGTAGCTCATTTGTATTTCTTTATAAATCATTGTTGACTGAAACTATGAATGCAATTTGTTAATCAAATTATTTTTATTTAGTATCGTCATTTGATGAACCAAGACCAAAAGGGAAAAGGGGCAGAAAGAAAAAAGGTAAATTATTTTTTATGTAACATGGTTTTTTTTTTATAGCAATATAAGAAGTTGATACAATAAGTCAACAACACTTGAAGAAGTGCTGTTGATATTCAATTCTTAACCGAATACCTAGAATCTATAACTTGCTGCTTCACGAAATTACCTACTAAAATACATGAATTCCATCATATGAGCTGACAAGAATATAATGTAATGGATATACGCCATAAGTTATGATAGGTCTAGCATTTTGCTTGCTAGATATCTGCACTTCATGAGACTTTTTTCTTAAATTGTTTTGTTTTCCTGTTTTTATCAACATTATTTTTTTTAATTATGCAATTATTTATTGCTTGTTTGTGTGTTCCTCATTAAGCCTTGAACTTAGTGTATTTATTTTTATATCTGAATATTTTAGGAACACTAAATGGAGAGGCGACAGGGCTTCCAGAAAGTAAACTGCCACATCAATGCGACATCTGTGGCAAGTTCTTGAGCACCAAGAGTAATTTGAAGGCGCACAAGATATGCCATACAGACATACGACCGTATAAATGTCCGGATTGTCCAGCGTCATTCAGGTATAATTATTTATGCAAGTTTTGGTTGTCCTTATCCAACTTTAAACTAGTGTAATATGTAATTGATGTTAAATAATGGTCTGGCTTGTAACTGTGCTATCTTAATTCTATTGAAAAAAATTACTCTAAGCTAAATAATTTGATTCTGATGGTGTTGTATATTCGAGGGAGACGATTTTTAACAAAATCGGGGAGTCCCAAACATACTTATGGATCGAATTAAAAACGTCTTGTCTTTAAAAGTCGTTTGATTAATGGCCTGCTTAATTGTTCTCCAACTTGACTATAATAAAAGAGTTTTATTAAATTATGATGGCGATTAGTACAATGTATTTAATAAGTATGTATTGTTGCAGGGGTCATAGTGCATTGTTTCAACACAAAAAGGTGCACACGGGAGAAACTCCTTACCACTGCGAGTACTGTCCCAAGCAGTTCAGTAGGCGCACCGGTCTCGTCAATCATATACGAATGCATACTGGTATGTGAAACATAATATTTAATAGCTGTGGTTAGAGAAGTGTTGGAGATGTTCCGGATGATGCCGGATCTATACAATATGAAGAAGTAGGTTGTATGTATTTTAGGTATTAGATAGATTCCATGACTAAGTTGGTTAAAACCCGGCTCTCAAATGAAAAGCCGAGACTCCGATTCCCACACTGAGGCAAATTTTGTACAACCCACAAATTCTCTGCACCTAGTAAAATGTCTGAGCAGCTGAAAAATATTTGTTTCGGCTTTAGGGTCGGTGTATTGTGAGACCGAAAAATCTTGGTTTGTGTCCGAATCCTACAATACAAAACTTGTATCTCGGTGTGGGATCAGGACTATGTGGGTGACTGCTAAGTGTATTTATATTTATGGCAAAAGTGTATGTGTGAAATGTTGCTCAATGAAATGTGTATATGTCCAGGTGAGAAGCTGTACAGTTGCGACATTTGCTTCAAGAACTTCGTGCAGAGCGCCCAGCTGTCCATACACATGAAACGGCACAAGGGAGACAAACCATACCTGTGTCAGGATTGCGGGAAAGGTAACATTTTATTCTTATATCTATACTTATATCTACTTACATGTCTGTGCAATTTTTAAGCGTTTTGGTGAACCATGGAGAAAAAGTGGGTTATAACTAATAACCGATAGCCTCTATGTCATATTTGTTTTAGGTCTGGATGTTAGATGATCAAAAAATTCTTCATATTTTTTTTAACCTAAAGACTTGGTCTTCAATTGCAATGTATTTCAATTATATGGTGTCAGAACTGTGTATGTGACTGTTCTATGTATTTATTTAATTACTGTAGTGTATTTTTATTTTCTTATGCAGGTTTCCCAATAAAGGCAGATCTTCGCGTGCACCAGCGCATCCACAACGGCGAGAAGCCGTACAGCTGTCACCTGTGTACCAAGACCTTCGCCACCGCCGGCAACCTCTCCATACACATCCGCATACACAATAAGGAAGTCAGGTCTGATACCCAACTCTATTGATAATTTGGCGATCCTGCACATTTCACACACACACACACACACATGCACGCACTCACGCACGCACGCACACACACACGCATTGTTATTTACTTTTAATCTGGTTACCACCTACTAGGTATAAAACCATTAGGGTGAACTACAATTTAACCATTCTCAACCGCAACAAAGTCCTACAATTATTGGATTGTATTTCAGTTAATATTAATGTGTTCCTAATGCCTATTTTATTATTTTATACCCTCAGATACAATTGTGAAGTATGCCACCGAGGTTTCGTCACGTGCAGTGCCTACAACGTGCATTTAAAGAGGCACAAAGGACAAAGAGACCACCATTGCGAGTGCGGAAAGACATTCTATACTTCCTCTGCTCTCAAACAACACAAAGTCGTCCATACAGGCGAAAAGAAATACCAATGTAAAATATGCGAACGGAAATTCACCCAAACTAGTCATTTAAGTCGACATTTCAAGAGGGATCATGCTAAGCCGAACATGCCAGTGCCTTCGTCAGATCATTACAAAATAGTTTTGCAAGGTAACAAAGTGTTCGGGCTACTAGATGGCGCTTTTCACAAGTTCGCGGAAGGCGCCAATACGAACGTCAAGTGTGAAGGGTCATAGTGTTGTGCTATTACCGGTTTTAATCGATTGCGAACTTTTATCGGTAATGTAACTACCTCATGGATAGAGTGGTGGCTACCCTGTTTGTTTTTGGACAAAATGATATTATTTATGTGTAATAGGAAATACGCATGTGGAAAAATAATCTTCAGTTTTGGTAGTAGTTTATGTGTAACAGAGATTTATAATATTTCTTTATTATTTTCATAATTTAATTGTCTAGCTATCTGCCATTTCTGACCGTGAAAAACATGAATTTGTCTTGTAATAGCATGAGAATTAATAATATTATTATATTAAAATATGCATATTCCCCATTATGCTTTATAAAATACGGAGTGTGTATTTAATTAATATTTTTAAATAATTCGCTCAAGTATAGACACTTTTTATATTTGGCTACTTCATCACAATTTTACTTATTATGCATGAATTATTTAATTTATATCGAAATTTTCTGTACTAATACTTATTCATATTGGATATATGGAAGTTTGATCCTTCCACAAGTTGATGTGGTATTTATTTAATAAAAAATATATTTATAATAATTTGAGGACACAATGTCATAATTTAATTTGATAGGAATGAAATTTGTAAAATCTAAAATTGGAATAAACGATATTTTTAACTATTTGGCGTTTAATTTTCAAACTTGTTAAATAAAAATATTAAATGCTTTATAATTATTAACTCATAATGCAAGCGGATGCGACTAATCACCATTGTAATACATATTTTGATATTGTGCTCTACATCTGTCGGTAAAAATAACGCTAAATCCATAGTTATAGGAAAAAGTTATGGCTAATGGCTAAACTTCTACACGGCAAAGGTGTAATTGGCCTAAAATCAATATTCACGTACCGTAACGTTTTATTATTACTCTTAGATTTGTATTACACGTAATGTTAAATTGTACTTCAGGAGTTTTCAAATGTAATACAATATTTTACAATATATATAGGTCAAGTCATTTAATAAATCACGAATAACTGTAAGCCTAATGAGAACATTTTGTATTTTTCTAAAACAATCGTTAGATAAACAAACACAGACACCAGACAACTAGTAATAATAAAACGTAGCTTGAATATGTGGCAAACAAGCATTTGCCCACCTTGAAAATAAAATGAAAAGTATAAAATATGCATTGATAATCGTTTATAACATTGGACATTACAATATATATGTAAATAATTCGTTTCTATAGTTTTTAGAATTTTATTTCTTTTTATAGTCTAAAAATACATTAAGCACACCACTTCGCATTTCTTTACTTTATCTGTATTCCCGTACACATCAATATAGTACTATGTAATCTGTGCACATCAAATTGTTGGTTGACTTTAGAGTTTGCGTTTATGTTTTAATTTTTTCATTTTCTCAATTTTTTATGTTAGTTTAATCTCAATTAACTAATGTTTTCAACGCCGCTCTTCAATTAGGATGACAATGGAAAGGAGGATAAAGCTAAAAACATTAAACAGCCATATTACATGCAAAATTTGCCGTGGATACTTTATAGACGCGACTACAGTCACCGAATGTCTTCATACATGTAAGTTATCACGAGAATTATAACTAATAAGGAGGTTTGATAACTAAAAATGCATTTAGGATCATTTAATTAAAGGTTACACACACCCATCTTCCAAAAAACATATGTGGAAAATTTTCTTTGCTTTAAAGCAAATCTTTATATTTTTTTAGTGACTGCTACTTTTTGTTTTAAAGGAGGGTTCACTGACACACGAATAAAGGATTTTATGAGTAATTGTTAAGGTAAACAAATGGAATTGCTCATAACCAAATAGTGATGTTGCAATGATATTCTTCCTTAATCCACTCTTACCCCACACTTAGTTGGGATTCATATGACATGTAATTTATGAATAAAATACACACAACAGTAAATTATGAATGAGGGAGAATGATTCGGCTTATTGTTTTATGATGAACCTTCCCCTAAAATACATTCTTTTTAGCAATATATTTAGGTTCACCATGCTTTTCTAGTACTGGTTTATAGACTTCACATGCTTTCCAAATAATTATGAAAATAATTGTAATATTCAAAACTCCTTAATTTTAAATTGACTGTGACACATTATATTATTCATCTAACTGGCTTAGACGCATTACCTAAGTAAATAACATGTCTAGTATGAGATAACTGAAAATACAATATGTTTGCCTTACAATTAACAAGTTTCAATAACTTCAACACAATAAATGTCTACACTAGTAATAAGGTTTTTTTGTAGCCCTTTCCACACCAAAGAATGAGCCTCTACCATGATCTAAAATTTCAGTGACCCATTCCGCTATTCCCATTTGTGAGAAAACCTGCATACCGTAGTGATTTTAAAGAATTTCTACGGTATGTAAGTCCGCCAACCCGCACTAGGCCATAGTAGTGGACTATATTGCCTTAACCACTCTGAATTGATTCTCTCGATTGTAGAGTAGGCCTGTGCCCAGCAGTGGGACGTATATGGGCTGATACAATACAATTCTGCTATAATTTCCACCCATTCACTATAATCTCTCATTCAATAACCTTTATATTGCAGTCTGTAAAAGTTGTCTGGTGAAACACTTGGAGGAGAACAACACATGTCCAACATGCAACATTGTGATCCACCAGTCACATCCGCTACAGTACATCAGCTTCGACAGAACCATGCAGGATATAGTATACAAGCTCGTGCCGGACTTGCAGGACAGTGAGTGTTATCTATAATTACTACAAAACCAGTTATTAATACAAAAAAAATTACAGATAGTTACAATGAGCAATGAGCAAGAAACAGTGACTTATAAAACTATAGAATTATCATCATCTTCAGGTATATCGGGGCTCATGCTGAATGTAGGCTTTGCCCAATGAAATACACAGTATACTGTTTGTGCATCCAGATTTAGAATGGATGTCTGACAATTTTGTGTGTTCCTTTGAAGAGTTTTGAAATATAATAAAAATCCTTGACAATAATTTTTGCATGGTACTGTAGTAGTCCACTGCTGTATAATAAGACTCCTAATAAAATTGATAGTTTGCTTTAGGGACTCAGGTCCTAGTCAATGACTGGATAGTTGCACTGCTGACTAGAGGAATAGTGAAGGCAGAGTTACCCTTACAACATCATATGTAGGATTTATCAACTGATAAAATACTTCATGAGTCCAATATGCCTCTAATAAGAACATTTCTTTTCTAGATGAGTTGAAACGCGAGCGCGACTTCTACCGCGCGCGAGGGTTGCCGTGTCCCAAAGATGCCGCACTGGCAGCAGACAAGCCAGCAGGCGACGAGCCTGAGCAGCCAGACAATACTGACTGCCATAGGAAAGATGAACAGGTAAGCTGTATTCTATATTAATATTTCTCATTTGTCCAGACTTGTACAGCATTGTTCTTGCCAGCTAGAGCAATAAAATCTCTAAATAAAAATTTAACTGCGCTGAAACCTCTGTATAATTATTGTATTGTAAACTTATTTTGAAAAGAGCAAGACTAGAGTTTCTTTTCCGTTCTTCTCTGGCGAAGACAGCCTTGTGAACCGGGTGGTAGTGGAAAAAAGTGACTGAATCTAAATAATATATGACATTTCATGGGTTCAATAAATATTTTCATTTCATTTCTGACCATCAATAAATAAAAAATATTACTACTTTATTTTAGGCATATTAGTTCCGTGTAATGCAGTAATCAATATTTTTAATTATATTAAACATAAACTGTTGTTTAATTTTTTGAAGTAACAATGGTTTTTGTTGCAGGTTAATGTTTGCCTGGAGTGCATATCATCTTCCTTACGCACTCTAAAACGCAGCTTTATACGGTGCTCAGCACAGGCTACAATAACTCATCTCAAGAAGTTTGTAGCCAAGAAGGTTTTAAACAGCATTGAACAGTACCGAGAGGTAAGTATATCTACAAATAAATAAATATACCCAATACAAATGTTTGACCCCACACTATGATTCACGTCTTATGTCGTAACTCGATGGTACCGGTAACTACGAGGGACTTTTTGATATCAAAAGCACCCAGACTCGAAACAAGTATGTATGGGTCACACAAACATTTGTTTCAGTGTTGAGATTCTTCCCGCGATCTTTCATTTCATATCAACTTAGCCATGGAATCTGTCAAATAATATCTGTATATGTATCCCACTGCAGGGCACGGGCCTACTCTACAATCGAGAGTACGATTTAGAGGGGTTAGGCCATATAGTCCACTACGCTAGCCTAGTGCGGGTTGGCGCACTTTATATACCATTTATAATTTGACAAATTGCTATGGTATGCAGGTTGCCTCGCGATGTTTTCTTTCACCGTTATAGTGTTTGGTGATTGACTATCCATACACACACGACTCCGAAAAGTCAGAGGTGTACTATGGAATCTGAACCTACAACCACCAAGAACGTCCGTTACCAATAGGCCACCACGCAAATAAATAATATACTATTTTAATTTGTCCACCTTCAACAATATATTTGTACATAATTGGCAGTTTTAGAAACCTCCCATACGTCACTGATTTGGTTGCTATCATTGTCCCTTATGACCCTTCCTTCAAATAACAAATTAAATTTCAAATAGCCTAAACATTTATAATGAACAATGTCATCACAAAATTGAACATATCTTTTTTTTCAGATCGATATCCTCTGCAATGATGAACTACTAGGCAAAGATCACACACTGAAGTTTGTGTATGTGACGCGGTGGCGGTTTAGGGACCCCCCCCTGCGACTGCAGTATAGGCCTAAAATCGACCTGTAAATCTACCAAAACTACTGGGACGAGATTTTATATAATTTAGACAAATATTCGAAGATTCTTATGTATATGTATTTTAGACTTTTTTTAAGGGTGGCCAGTAATTAAATAAAAAAAAAATAGGGTATTTGGTAAAGGACTGGCATACCTGTAAAAAGAAAGGAAGAGACCAGGAAAATTTAGTTTATTAGAAAAGTATTAAAAAAAATTAAACATTAACACATTTTAGATGTAAGTCCAAGTGTCGCTGTGACGAAAAATAATGTTTTCATAACTTTTTTAATCAGTGTTGTAAACCAATAATTAACGGTTAAATACCGGTGTATATTTAACAGTAACGTCCAATATTTTCGGGCATATGACTGTATTATCGAGATCTTAGATTAATGTTTCTAAATGTTTTTTATAAATGCATATTGTAACACTTGTAAGTTGTAACGCTGTTCAGCGAAATATCACATGTAAACATTGATGTGTCGTACATAAGAGTAGAACATTTTATTGTTTTTTTATTATTTTTGTTAATTTGTTTTAAAGCTATGTAAATGATTGTTACCGTCTTACCCTAAATATTTTAATTTACAGTCCTGTAATATGTATTGATTATTTTAGCTTATTTTAGTTACTATTAAATAATTCGGATTGAATATCGTTTCGTATGTAAGCAAAATATTTAAATGGATGGTTTAAGTAAATTATATTAATTTTTATATTATTTTATTTACCGCCCTACATGTGAGTTATAAGGTTTGTATCATGGCTAAAGGAAAAATTGGCCGTGTTTTTCTCAATATGGTAAGATATGACCAGATGTCGTGTATATTAATATTTTGTAACCATGACCTCAATTAACAAAAAATATTCTCGAAAGCTGTGCATTTATTTTTGTAAGTTGAAGTTGTTGTTATAATGAGCTTTGTTCGAGAGGTGTAGGAATAAGTGTTATGTTATCTATATTATATTTGTGTGGAATAGATATATGTATTCCGAAACAATTCTTTGAGGCATTTTAGGTGTAATAAATAACCAGAAAGTCGAAATAACATGTCAGAAAAAAATGCTCTAGAAATAACATTCGCTAATTAGTTTGAAATCGTTCCTATAGATGTCGCTACTATAGAATAACCGTAATGTTGAACCGTAATTATTACGTCACTGCAGTTTATATAGTCGATTCTTATTAACCGGAAAATGAAGTGAGTAGCACATGAACATCTCATCTCTAAATATATTTGTGTGTGTCAATGTTTTTATTTGGCGTGCGTGCAGCGTGCCTTGTTTGTGTGTGTACGTGAAAAATGAAAATGGACGGCCGATAGTTTCCCGTTTGGCACGTGAATAGTTATTTTTATTTATTCGTAGTGATAAAGTGCTCACCGTCAAACTGGGTGCCAAAACGGTGGAAAGGTTCCTGAGCCTCGCTGATGACAACTTCGTCGAGGATGTCGTCGACGACCTGAAATGTTTCGTAGCCGCTGGAAAACTTGACAGGTAAACAATATTATTTTTGCATTTAACACATTTATTTTGTGTGTAATAAGGCGCGCTAATCATTTTATATCGAGCACATAAGTTTCTATGTTATGAAAACCGTTTATTAGTCAGTACGTTCGAGATACGTTTTCAAGGTTATTGGCAGATTGTGATCCGAAACTGGTAGGAAACAAATTGTATGATGCGCTATGTAGCAGGTTTTAGCCGATAAATATGTAGGGAGGTGTAATAAAAAGCGTGCAGCTGGCGCGTTACGTACGGTATTTCCGTTTGGTTAAATTTTTTATCCATGTATATTTTACGCTTGTGTTTGCAATGAGGAATTTGGTGCATACAAAACGATATTTGAGCAACAAATTTCCTGCACACAATGTTAATAACAAGTGCGTTGCGGCATGCGATGTTCATTATTTTTTTTTGCTACAGTCGAACAAATATTGTGATTCCTTGATGTATTTTATTTTAGGCGACACAGGCACTTAATTAAGGTATCAAAAATACTTTATTTTATTGCTTATTTACATTTTTTCTGTTATAAATACAAGGTATATCAAGACCGCGACTGAAAACTGAAGTCAGGTGGTATTATTGGTGACTTCAGAAACAACGCAACTAAAAATTGCGAAAAAAAATCACGATATTTTTTACTGATCGTCATATTTGGATGATAAATACATAGTTTTCTTAAAATAATAATGTACACCTTTTTTTATTAATTACTATTTTCGCAAAAACTAGGTATTTATCACCCAAACACAATGATATTTAAAAAACTGCAAAAAAACTGTTGCTTTTTTTTTTTGCGAAATTTTTAGTTGGATTGTGTCTGTAACTACTAAAACTACCACCCCGCTTCGTTTTCGGTCGCAGTCTTGGTTTACCCGGTAAGTGAAACACAATAGTGTAATCTTACCCTGAATAATAACTACTATCTATATTTACGATACAAAATATAATCCAATTTGCAGTCTTGCCCATTATTGTTAATGATAAACCAAACCTCTTCATATATTTTTTTATAAAAGCCAAGCAATTTATTTATCATAAATTAGAAATCAAAATCTCATTGTGAGAATTACCTGTTATGTTTCAAATGAAATAACTGACATTGTGAGCTTTGTTTATAAGTATAAGAGATTGAGTTTCATTTTCATGAACGTCATATCTTATTAAAAAATAAAACCCCCCTTCACTTGGATTGAAATTCGAAATTTCATACAAGAATGTGGTTGACAAAATCAGATATAACTTGTTTATAACAAATCCATTTCAATAAAAATAAGACAGTAAATATTAAAGAAACCAAATTTATAACAACTAGTTTTGTTTTTACTCTTTACAAGTTTAACTTTTACATTTGTATGGCTATATTTTATTAATCATAATACTACATTTAATAATTAATTAGTTATGAAAAGAAACCTTGGGCTATTAAATTGCAGAAATTGTTGTTAATTTCTGATAATAAAATAACACTGTAATTTAATTGCCGCTCTGCTGGGCACAGGCCTTCATTATAATTGAGAAGGTTATTAAATGATTTGTACCAAAATGCAATTATCTTCTAATATATTATTGTATGTTCAATGTTGTTTCTCAAGTGTGTAATAAGCTGCCAGTGTATATGGGAAAATGAATAAAATGATATGTTTTCCTAAGATAACAATGTTCTAATCATTACTGAATCTCAATAGTTTTGTTGCTAGAGATAATATACCATAACAATCATAATCTTCGTCACAGTTGTGCAATCTTGACAGAGTGTTTGTGGTTATGTTCAGGCAGATAGCTGAGCAGCCAGGACAATAATAATAAAACACATTGAAATATCAGTTATAATATGAAAATTTAATTGAATTTACAGATATAAGCACTCAAATAATAAAAGGATAAGTTGGTATAAGCCTATTATTTTGTATGTCTAGTCAATATTTGCACACAACAGGCCACTAATTTCAAGTGTTTGTTGCAGCGTGCTGGTGTTCCCACCAGTGAGCAACTACCGTCGGTTCCTGATCCACCACAGCGTGGAGGAGCTGGGGCTACCACAGCTGGCCACCTTCTCCATAGGAGTCAGCGACGAGCGACGCACCGTGGTGTGCTACAGGGAAAGGCTACTTAGGTAACATTATTACTTGGTTATTGTAGCCTAAGATTTTTATTTTTTATTAAGCAGTGTTAGTAAGCTGTTAGTAATGGTAAACAGCCAGCATGCCCATAAACAAAAACAATACAATTAAAAATTTATTATTACTAATTATTGAATGCCGCTGCACTGCGATTGTCACCCTGAGACTAGGTGTTGAGATTCTTAATGTCCAGTAATTCCACTGGTAAAATGTCACCTGAAGTCCTTCACACTTCTGCATACACAATATTAATCTAATTTTAACAGGCTACGAATTGTTTTCACATGGTAAACCTTAACAACATTTTAAAATGTATGTAAGTAGTGTAGGTACATGATATTAGAACTACGTTAAGTGTTAAAAATTTTCAAAACATTAATATTTAATAAGCAAGGGCGTTTTTCTAAAATCCAAAGATACACAAAAAGGTGTAGGAAATAAAATATTTGGAGACGTCTTATTTACACTTGAGTATATTTACACACGAATTATACATTTGCACATGAACACACATCAGTGTTTATGATTTAAACTCGATTGGATAAAATATAAGTACTATGTGACCGTAGTAATAAGTAATAACCGCGCAAAGTTATAAGACGTACGACCGCGGAGCGAGGAGGTCAACCATGCTTCCGGAACGTTCACGAATGATTTATAGCTATCAATTAAACAATTATTCAATTTCTATCGCGTATGGTAGCGCGTGTTGACTGTAAATTGTTCGAATCGCGGGTGAGGTTCTTAAAAGCTTTTGTGGAGAATAATTTTATTTTATGGTGATATCTTCTTTGGCTGTTGGCCGATCACATTGGTTTTAATATCTGACTTCTGTAATGACTTATGTCAATAGATATGACACTGTGTACACGTACCTTTATATGTATTTAAGAGTCTAATAATACTTGCGAAATATGAATGTTAAATTATATAAATATAAATCTTTATTATACTTTATATTTCTATAAAACATATAAATCTTTATTAAATCATAATAATAAATAACTATAATAATACTTCTACTTGCCCCATAAGCGTGGATGATGATAATTTTACTTACACACATTTGTCTATGCCTGACGGAGTAGGCAGAGATACCACGCGCAGTTATAAGCTAGGTCCCAAACCACAAATGTGACAATTGATATCCTGTCACTATTATCATCATTACCAGCCCGTTGCAGTCCACTGCGGGACACTGGCCTCTACTAAGGTACAGAGCCCGGTCTGCTGCTTTATGCATCCAGTCGCTGCCGGCCCTCTTGTGTAAGTGGTCCCGCCATCTGGCCAGAGGACGTCCCGCGCTACGTTGACAGACACAAATTCTAATTACTTTTTAAAAGTGAAAACCTAAAAACAAAATAAAGATAATAAACAATTCCATCGATTATTTGTAAATGCTCAATGATCTGATTACCAGCACCAACAAAGGTTGTGTTTTTGCTATGTAAATCTAATTTATTTGTTCAGTGACCTGGTTTTTGAAGGCGTTTTATTGTTGCAGTGATGAAGCTTGCGCAAGACCAGCCATGGGCCTGACACACACTGAATGTGAGGATGCCGCCATACCTCATAATGGTGAGTCATTTAGTATTGAATTCAAAACCTACATCTGGTTATTATTTGACAAATAGTACAAGAGTACAAAAACTACATCAAAATCAGTTTATCCGTTTAGGACCTACGATGTTCCATTACACAGATTCACTCGTAAACATTATAACACCCCTCTTTTGGTATAGGGGGGCTAAAAATGCTGGCTCGAGTGTATGTGATAATCGCAAACGCGTTGCACTAAATAAAACACGCGTGAAACGCAGTTAAATTCGGAAATTTATTTTTAGAATTTTTCACCATTTTTATTGATTTTAAAGAATGAGTAATTTACCAATGGACAAAACATAAATTTCAAAATTCTACATTTCAAATCGCATAAGCGCCTTCGTGGGGAATAAAGCTGTCATGTCTCATTTCGCGGTCCATTACCGCCATCCCTATTGAGGTCACAGTTATGCTCGGTACCGAGGCCGCAATTTACATCAAACGCCCACGATACAGACATATATGTATGTCATCAGATGTGGGGGTGGTAATGTCGCCTTGTTGACTGATAAAAGAAATGCAAAAATATTTTGGAACTCGCTAGAAAACGGATTAAACGGTTTTCCATTTGGTAAGGATTAAAGTAAATTTAATAAGTATGTTTCTAGTAAAAGAAAAACAAGAATTGGTGTTAAAAAATAATTGATTTTTGAGTGTAATTACTTGAAACATATTTCGTCTTGATTCGTAAGATATTAACTTGTTCTTGGAACCGGTTTATATTTATCTTATAAACAAATTTGGATAAAAAGCATCATTATCGTTATTTATTAGATCGTCGTCAGTACAATACATATAATAATTATTTAATAAAGGTAGCACTAATACCACAATATTTCCTTTTATTTCACAACTAACATTTTAGTGTTGATTGAAATATGACGACTACCGTTAGCTTTCGAGATGCTCCGTTACACAGAGTCATCCGGTTTGAGCACCAAACGAGCTTTGAACGCGGTCTGTTAATGCTGGCCGAATGACACCTGCTCGAGTACGTTCAACCGACGAGATAAGTGACCGCGTTGATAGCCAACTTATCTTTACTTATTTCAAATTGAATTGAATTACTATTAACTCATTGGTCGTGTAGTTGCTTGTTGTGGTTTCGATTCTGACGATAGACACCTCATTTTTTGAAGTTTTTCATCGCACACCATAGTGGAGAACTAGTCGTAGTGATAAATAAATAATAATAAATAAATACACCCAACAGTCACATACATAGTCCTGACCCCACACTAAGATCGAGTCTTGTGTCGTGGGTATCAAAATCTGCGATAGACTTTTCGGTCTCACAAACACCCAGACCCGAAACAAATACCTGTGGATCATACAAACATTTGTTTTTATATGCCAATAGATCTTGTTTTGAGTATGCTATAAATATGCTATTTATGTCAATATGGGAGATATAACAAACTCTAACTACTTGACACATTATTTTCCGCGGCGTGCTGGGATGGAAGGCCAGTGATACTGACATAACTCTTAGAGCTAAACAGTTTTCCAGCCCGCCAAAAAACAATACAAGGCACTTTTTGGCTTGGCTCTACCATTAAAGAGCATTCAGTCACTTTGTTGTGCCAGCATGACGAAGTGTAGTCACTAAAATATTGCGATAGACCCCTTAAACAATTTTTACAATAAATCAACAGATAAAACCTGTCCATATTCCTATATTATAACCATAACTCCACCAATAAGAAAGTAGATCTTTTTTTTTTTTTTCGAGAGGAAAAGCTATTAAGCTCCCCTTTCGGTACCCCGGGGGAGGTTGAAAGGGGTATGTCAGTGTCACTGGCCTTCCAGCTCGGAACAATGCGGATGTTGTGACCGAGCTGGGTCCCTAACAATATCTACGCCAGCATACTGACTAAAAACCCCTCGTTAACCATCACACGCATTATAGGCGGTACCGGACATCCCAGGGCGAAAAGAGCCCCGATTTACGTCCGCATTACCGCCCCGCGCAAAACCATCGCTGGTGCTTCAGTTTGCGGATGACACCCACTTACGCCTATTTTTGGACGCCCGTTTAAGGTGTTGTGGGCGTCCCTGACAGAGACGAGGCTCTATCGTACATCTCGGAGTCGTTATACGTGAGGGCACACCGTAAGAAAGTAGGTCTAGCACAATAATTCCCTCGTACTGCTACACCAAGTGTGTTTTCTCGGAGTTGCATGCATCGACTCGGCAGTGCCGATATGCACATTAAATCATTTGATCCGCGATGTATCTCTCTCTCTCTTCAGCTACAGGAAGTTCACTGCTGAACATAGGCCTCCCCCATAGATCTCCACATAGACCTATTGGAAGCGGCCTGCATCGCGACTTCCTGCTACCTCAACCAGGTCTATTAATAACCGCGCTGTATGAAGTAACTGAAATACAATTATTTGTGTCAGGTGCATTGTCACAAATTAATATTACAATACATCCACCGATAAGAAAGTAGGTCTCGCAAAATAATTCCCTCGGTCTGCTACACCGGCAGTGTGCTTTCTCGGAGGTGCATGCTGCATGCGACGGCAGTGTCGATATGCGCATTAAATCATTAGAACCGCGCTGTAGTGATGTAACTGAAATATAATGATGTGTTTTAGGTGCATAGTTTAAATGATCATCTTTGTAATCTTGATCGTAGTTTGTTTTACCTGATATTACCTCTGTGCTTGCTACTTAGTGTCTTCAAATTTGTCCGATCGTCAGCGTCCTCAGCTGCATAGACTAGCATAATATGTTCCTTGGATACATCATTTGTGACGACAACCACTGTGGAGCCTTTGGTAATCTCATTAACTCACGATACAAGTCTGCAAAGCTGTTGTTACTTCATGTCATTCATTTATGAGATAGACTAAAATCTCAGACAATACCAAGCAGATGATAGTGTGGTACAGACGTGATTTTATTCACGGTTACCCAAATTTTACCTAGTTGGTTGATATTCTTTATTTAAATAATCTTTTACATTGTCTTTTTGAATCCTTACTACTACTACTACTTCAAAAGGGATTAAGCTATAAATTTTAGCACAAGAAACTCCCCAAGCATCACCAAATCGTATTTTTATTTTCTTTCTTAGCGACACCTACAATACCAATGTCCATGACGCACCGGTTCCAAAACCATTATCATTTATTTTAATTACATCTACGTACATCAACAATCTTTTAAATTAAATTATAACGGTAAATATTTCTGCTCTGGTTACAATTTTGCCATTTTCAACACATGTGTCTGCTGCATCTACCACACCAAGATGCTACGCACAACTCGTTTTACTTTCAAATGTTCTTAATTGGACGTCGTTGGTTTAATAACCGCGTTTATATGTTTATACACTCAACTTAAATGCATCTGGGTTTAAAATATACTGTGGTCATGTAAGAACGCCGGTTAAGAGTATTTTACTGGTTTTTATTTTGGGCATTTTGTTAGTTTCTGTGAATGAAAAGCGCTTTTCTTAATATTTCTGTTAGAAGAATGAGGAATAATACGTTGAAGACTATTGTGTATCTAAAGTAAACTACGCGCATTGAAAACAAGATTTAATTTTAGATGTAGAATTAGCTGTGGCATACATAGAATGTAACTTCATTCATTTGGGCTGAGATTTTTACAGCGGTTGATAAGGAACTTAATATCGTAACCTAGTCTTTTGCTTATAACAAAATCGCCTTTTGAAAGAAAATTAGGATTTAAACAAAATAACAGAAATAGGGCTGGAGACCCATTTGTTGCGAAAGTTGATCGTAAATGATAGCAATAAAAGGCTGTTGATATCTGATTCAATTCCCACGATTAATGACATCGTAAAGGTAATTAATACCTGATTTCTGGTTGATTAAGCTTTAAGTAATGCACACTCGTGTTAAGTTGCGATACATGGCCAGCACTGCTATATATAACCTAAGAAAGAATTATTTACAAGGGCTAAATATTTTAACATTGCTCTAAGAAATGAAGTAGGTGATGAACCAAAAAAGGTTGCACACAAGGATGAAACAGACGCGAACAATATTGATAAAGAAACGCACTCAAACAACGAAATGCAGTGCGCACCAATTAAAACATAATTCGTCCTTCACACGGCATCTCGTAAAAACATAAACACGGTTGCCGCTCTACAAAATTCCGATGACATAACCGGCAAAATGATGCAAGCTAACGCAACGATCGGTCGTCGGGCCGTTGGATGTGGCACGCGGAAAGTGAAAGTGGCACGGTCGGCGCTTTGAGAACTACACGAGCTTTGGACTCGAGTATCTGATGGAACGGGTTAGACTGGCCCTTCTGTTCATTTTGATTGTGGAGATGGAAGGTTGTTCCGGGCAATGGGCCGGTTGTTGTAGGTTTTAAGTGGCTGAAAAGCTCTGCAGCTTGTAATAGTGTTTTGGTATGATCAGCCATTATCTCGATTGTATGATGTGAGTTTGATTAGTCAACTATTTCTATTTTTCGGTCGTCTGTACCAACCCCATCAGTTTTAGGATATCCTTTGTTAATCACGCAGACCTCTTCCGAATTTCTAGTAACTTTTATCCGGTGATCTATCGACCTTTCAGTGACCTGTTGCGACCTTTATCAGGTCGTCTATCCGCCGTTCAGTGACCTTGCAACCTTTACTAGATCTTCTATCAATAATTTATGAGTGGACTTCCAACGCTGCACTCGTACCCAAGTCTAACTTTAAGAACCTTTCGGCCCTTCATCCATCCTCTAAGAACATACGTAATGATCTGCAATTATAATCAATCATATGACAGTAACTCCACACATCAAGGAAACATGTAAACTGCAGACAGAGAACAATCGCATATAAATCACTGGAGTACATCGTTATTATGTTTTACAACGCGGAAAGACAATTCGCGGTCTCTCACGTTTCATCTGCGCCAGTCAGATTGTATGATAAAGTATTTATGCTACCGAATGTTGTGCAATAGGTAGTTGGGATTATTAGAATTAGAATGGGATGGTCTTTGTACCTTTTCTTTTAGGAATAATTCTCTAGAGTTAAGATATAACAAGGACTAGAGAGGAACATAAATAAGAATTAAAATTTTAAACTAAATTCAATTTTTTTTGGAACAATTTAATAATGTCTTCATTTAATTTTTTTTACGAGGAGGATGAAAGTGTAGCCAATTTTTCTACTAGACTCGCTCTTTTAGGTTCTTTAAGGGTTGTCCACGGTAGTAACAATAACCTAGTTTATGTTGATTAACAGGTTTGATATTCCATCGTGCACAGAATTTAAGTCGTCGACAACTTAAAATCATTTATAAGACTAATACCACTAAATACAAAAATGACAATGATAGCTGAGAAACAATAGCTTCTTATATTGATGGCAATACATAATTGCTGCATTGCAATTTCCATTTCAATTATATTTATGTATGTGAGCAAAACACCATAATGCCGAGTAACAAGTACTATTTGTTTTGCACACCGGCAATGTAGTTGCTAGTTGCGTAGAGCTTGTCGCGTATGCGTGCTAATAGGTGAAGTAACTGAACTCACCTGCAAAGTAATCCGAAGGTCATAGGTCAAAATATGTTATATTAAATATGTATATTATATTTGGGATGTGAAAATAATGTTGATACAGATTTTAAGAAATATAGTCATTAATTAAATTAATACTTATAATACGTATTTTATATATTCGCAATATATTCTTGATTTTATAAATGGCGGTTTCCAACATAGTGGTAGCATATTCATGTCCGAACATATAGTACGTAATATACTATACTTGTACGTAAGGCGTTATAGCAAGAGATGATCATGTCTTGCCGGTCGATGCTGGATAGCTCTTAAAATAAACTAGTATAATAAACTAGTAACCATACTTGGTTAGAAGCGATTTTCGAAAGTAAGTATGTGGAATCTCGAATTAGACCAGCGTGGTGGCTTAAGGGTTACCATATTTCAAAAGGGCTGGCATTTGTAGTAAAGCTGAAATCTATAAAAATCTTTCTGCAACATGCGCAGATAAATTTGAAACACACATATATGGATACAGTTTAGTTCACAATCGCCAACATTCGCAACTCACGACCAGTTAATTAGCGAAAAACGGAAGTCGTTTCACAAACTGTAAGCTGCTTATTGTTAATAATGAAAGGCCAATCGAACCCCACTGACATACTTATAGACGTAATACAATGAAAATACAATTTGATACGATCAGACAACATGAGAACCGATACAGTGGGGCTACTACAAAAAACGATATTCGATGTCGTGCGATTCCCCGCGTTGCAACCCTGCTTCTAATGCCTTCGTTTTCACTCATATCGACTGTTGAATGACTCAACAGTGTTGAAAAGTGTCGAATAGATAATATTCATCGATATCATAGTAAATACGACCACGACGTAACTAAGACAACAGCATCCTGCAACTCGAACTAGGTCAGCATGCTGGATAACGTACTGCCTAACTCCTCTGAATCGTACAATCGATTGTAGAGTAGGCTCGTGCCCTGCTGTGAGACATATGTATAGGGGCTAATATAATAGTAAAAACAAAGTCACAAGGAGTGGATTTCAATACGAAGATTCGATTAAGAATATCGTGTTTCGTAGTAGCCCCTTCGCCGTAGCTGCTTTGTTGCAAAACTGTCGTGTTACAAGTCGGTTTCGCATGCGACCCACTTGAATGCCGCCTTCCTGATGGTTTATCTAAATGCGGTGAATGTGCTAATGTGAACTTTATCTTTGAGAAGCACAGACGCGGATGATCTCACGACTGTGATGTATTTACGTTGGTGGGGACAGGATTTAGTTGATAATTTTGATTATGAGGGATCCTTATGAAAATAGGGTTGGCTATACATAATCGCTTTATAAAGAAAATGGGCAATGTGCTTTGACAATAAATTCCCTGGGTCAATTATTTTAATTTGTATTTTTAAAATAAATTATTTGACTGGTTAAAAATGACCATCTATCATGACACATGAATCATCGCTCCAGACAACTAACTATACAGGGATGTTTCAAAACGTGTGTATTTAGTTTGATCTTGAAAGCGACATTCTTGTGTTTTATGTGACTGAATTTTTACTATGCGTAGATTACCGTTAACCAAACTGATGCGAAGATCCTACCATCCTTCTCACATTTATGCTTGGAATCTGAAACAGCTGTGTATGCCAAATAGTTGCACCGTGTAAGTCCTAACCGCAATCTTCCTGATCCGTGTGGTGTCGCTTTCTATGCCCTTATGCGCTGAGAATACACTTCCTATTTGTACAAAATTTAACACCATAGGCTGGACGCATACACTGAAGTGACAAAACTAAAGATGTAATCAACTTATTTTTAAATAATAAATGTTTACTGAAGTAAGACAATTTCAAAGAAATTCTTATAAGTTTTGTTTTTAAAGCGACCGTGGATGTTTGGACAAAAACAGAAGCCTAATAATTCCTATTTCGCCTTTCAAGTTCTCCCTTTATACTTAAAGGTCAACATGTTTCTTTTTACCAAAGAAAGTATATAGCTCCCAACTGACCTCCAATAGAGGTCACAAGGGGCATGCCGATGCCATCGGTCTTCTAGTCCGGAGCTGATATATACCTATATGACTTTCAGAGCTGGAATAACTTACGGATGCCTACTATAATTTGTGTATTGGGATGGTAGAGGATGTCGTCCATCCAAAGTCCAGGGCGACAAGAACGCGTCAAATGCATATGAATTCTTGTTGTGGCACAGGAAATAGAAAGAGTTAAAATTTGGAGTGTAGAGAGATTCAAATGTATAAATTCAGAGATGAAGCATCAACATCCAATCACACATTGAAATAAATTACTATGCAAGGAATAGTACTTACATGGTTGAGTGGCAAGTATGTGGACACACCTTTAAGTGCAGCTTGCGTAACTTACACCAGTGCTTATAGACTTAGCCGTTTAGGTTTTGCTAGATTTCTTATTGCGTCCTACTCGTGGCTACGGGTTGAGCTCGCGTTTCCGGTGGGCGGTCGTTACGTTGTATATGTCGCAAAACCTAAAGCTAGTTTTGACAAAAAAAAAACGGATTTTATATTTCGTCTTACTAATCAAAGTAACTGTCAATGTAATTTATATTTTTTTAATTAAATGATTCGGAAAATTTCGTTTTTATTTTAAAATATGTTTTATCTTAATACAGTTTTCATATCATAAACTACAAGGGACTTTTCGGTGTTTACAACGCAGGCCTAAAGCAATATTTGCAGATCTCAAAAATGTTAGTCTTGATGTGGAGATCGAACCTGCGGCCTCTCATTTCACATACGACTTTCGCAGGAGCACCACAAAAGCCGTCAAATTGGATTCAAAGTTTATATCCAGCTATGTTCATTAGGATACCGCGCAGGCTCTTTTTCTCAGATCGTAACTTTCATTTTATGAGGAAATATACTTCCAAATTCATTATCTATTTTAAATGCAAGTACTTAGTCACGAATTTCGTATTCCGTAAGGTTACAAATGTTACGAATTGTGTTGATTTTAAATTATTTACGCAAATCACCCTAATATAGATCTTATCAGTAACCACGGCTTTGAAGCGTTGGGGACTTACAATACGAGCTAAAACTCGATGGTTTTTGTAATTCCTCTTTACCAATTATTTGACACGTCTGTCTTGAAGTGCGCGCATCGTACGTCCATAATTCTATATTCGGTAGCTATTTTTTCCTTATGGAAATATCTACATTATGATAAGTAGCTTATTCCACCTGAAATATTCTGATCACTTGGTCATCCGAAAATCTATTAGCCTACAATGAAATGAACAAAATCTTTCCGACAAATGCATTACATATTCACACAACAAGATATCAATCAATGCTTCATTACACAACAATAAAGACACTAGTAGAAGAATCTCGTAAACATTAACATTCACTGAAACTACGAGCTGAATGCGTTTCCTGCTAATTAAGCTGTGGGAATGAGACGAGTGCTTAAGCTAATCGTCGTGTAAACACTAATAAGTAAAGTATTACTTAGAACTATAATCTCACTGGTGGGTTTATTAGAAGCCGGTGTAAAGAGCTGCAAAACATTTTTATTATTATTAACTATAATAAATGTGTGTGCGTTTGCCTGCGTGAGTGTATGCGTGCGATGTGAATTTGTATGTGCGTTCGTACCTTTTCCCCGAAAAGAAAAACTTTAACCACTCTTCGACCCAAACGGTCTTTATCCAAAAACGGTGAATGTTTTGTTGATACACGAGGGAACCACAAACCGAAGAAGAGACTTCCACGTATAATTTGTAGTGACCTTGATTTAGACAGCACCATCACGATCTTAGCCACAAGAAGTCCATTGCTAAAAAAGGACTTACCCTAAGAATTCAATTTTGATGCGTACTATATTTTACCTACCATTTTTGCCGCCTTACTGCATACTGCTCTAAACAGTGTGCGTCAGTTTTAAATTCAACTTAATGCAAAATACAAAAACATGATTGCGGTACACACCCCGTCATGGGAACCTACCTTCTGATTCATGTAATGCTATGCAGAGCACACGTTGTGACTAAAGCGGGACATTATAGTTTACATACATATTGTAATTTGTCGGCTCTTTGTATGTAAGAAATGTCGCGTTTGATACATCACGATTTCGCTCATCACTGTTTATGATGTTACCATTAGGGACAATTGTTAAATACTACCTGGTTTTGTTAATTTCATTAATGTAATATGGAATTTGAGTATTTTTGCCTAAAAAAAATACTGCTTATTAGAAAAAAAACAATGGCTGTTAACTCGTATCATTATTAGATATCTAATGGGACCATATTTCTTTTAGTTTTAGTTTATTACTTAATTTATTTTTATGCACAGTGCATTAAGATTTGCATAGTTATCTTTACAATTATCCACTGCTCTAATACTCCATAGTTTAAAAGTGATGAAACAGTTATAATCAAGTTCCTCAACCAATAACACCCAACACCAATTAATTCACATCTTCCTACACCTATTACTCATAACACAGTTCAGTGTAATAAACACTAATCGATATTCACAATTCACATGTAGCGTTCACAGGTGACATGTAGCAATTTCACGGTGACATTGACACCGTCACGGCGGGCGTGACGCGACTTGCGATTTGTCGGGATGATTGGTAACGTCGCGCGCGATACATAATACATGGCTACCGTTTATAATCATGACACAGTTACGATTTATGAACTCGTCAAAAGTTGTAATAATCATTTTATGATTTGATTTGATGCTGTCTACGAAAAATATCAATTTAGTTTTTAATCAATTGATCAAATGCTCTCCCCCTACCGGCTTCCTCCGAGGTACCGCGGAAGGAGCTCGACAGTTTTCCTTCGCCAAAAAATGTTCTAATAGGTACCCAATAGGTTTTTTTTTTCGAGATTTATTGATACATGTTATTTAAATAATTTATGAATATTTTCATTTCGTCTTCTACCTTTTGAAAACCAGAAAAGCGCATCTGTACTTGCTGTTTGAGATTTCTACCTTGTCAATAAATGCCATGTTCTATTTAATCGAATCATATAATTCTTATAGTTTATAACTCTATTTTGTCCCACCATAGAAACGTACATTTCACACCGGTATCAAGGAAATGTACAAAGACTGATATTATCATCCAAGACAATCTCTTGCAGATGTGTGATTTTGAAAGGGCAGCCGTAGGCGCGCTTCGACAAATTATACACTACGGCGACCTTTCCGTATATTTCAGCCTGTATGAAAGGGTGTCTTCCTACTTCAACGTAGCATACTATGACCGTGCTATGGATGTATGGGCCAAAAATATTTTTACATACATAAACTCACGCCTTTATCCCCGAAGGGTTAGGCAGAGGCGCCACCAGGACCCCCACATTTCGCCTTGTATGTTCCGTCCCACGAAGCGATAGAGTGCGAGCCTATCGCCATATCGGACACAAATTCCTGACTCCAAGCTGATAATGAATAGAAAAATCCAATATCACTATGCCAAACCTGGGTCATCGAACCCGAGACCTCAGCTTTGTAACCGTACCGTAATACAACTACGCCACCGAGGCAGTCGGTGAATAACAATAGTGCTAATAGCATAGCATGGTCATGATATGCTATATTACGGTTGACAAAAACCCTGAAACGCGATCATCCAAGAGGAATGTCCGCGGTGACTGTACAAGCCAATACGAAAGAGCACGGCAATTTGTACAAAGATGGGTTGCACTTTGTGGCGCAATAGCAGTTTAACTCTTTGCGCAAGGAAGTTATTTAATTGAATTGAACAGTAATATCGATTTGATTGTCTTCAATATCACAATTCTAAATAAAGTAAACAGGAAAAAGAACAATTAAATTTGGCGATGAGAAATCACATGATAACAGGTTAATTCGGGTATTGGCCTTATGACACTTAAGGATGACAAATAAGGCACCACGCGGTGTGGATATGTCTGAATTGATAGCCGGCAGCGATAACTTATCTTATGGCACCGGCCCATAACGAATTAACCGTAATTTTCTTTGCAAATAAAATGATGTTTAAGAAATTGGGTCTATTACGAATTATATTTAAATTGTTTTCGGACTTCCGCAATACCAAAAAATTATACTAATATTCGAATAGAATATGTACGGACATATTACATGTTTACTAAAGTGTAATTATTCATCCTGTACAACATTTCCCACACAAATCCGTTGCAACTCGCAATAAAACGTGCGACACAAACTCGCGTGCGCATTGGTCTGTTGACAAAACTTTGTATTTACGCAACGTGTGTTTCGCAGACGCGGCGGGAGGCAAGCATGTGCAACGGCGGCCGGCGGCGCAGGAAAAAATCAGGTACAGTCGAGTAGAGTAGTCACTTTCCTGCATTTGTCTTGTGCGCTCGAGCACGCGCGCACGCCCCGCCTTATCTCGCGTAGTGCCTGTGTTGTGACACTTGTGTACAAACACCCTGTGAAACGCATGTGCGATTTTGGATGTGTATTTATGTGAGTTTTTTTTTTGTTGTCAGGGAAATTGTGTTGTTTTTCTTGTAAAATATTTTTTGTCGGGTTATTGAAAATTTGTGTCGTTCCGATTAGAACAACGAGGAGTATAAAGTACTTATGTGTAATTTGAAATTCAATTTTAACAATACAATGAGGGTAAATATAGATGTGTGATGTTTGTTGTTTGTCTTTGAATGTGATTTTACTTGAAGTTTTTCATTGTGTTCTGTTGTGTCGATGAGTCAGAGTTAAAATTGTGTGGTTTTTCTTGTAATTCAATGTAATTGGGTTTTTGTTAATAGCCATTAATGAGGCTAAGTTAAGGCAGCTGTTAAGATTATTGTTTAAAGAGTAAATAAAAAAGAACTAATTTGTGGCGATAAGGTAAACAAAGAAATCTTTTTGTGCACTATTTTATAGAAGAATTTAAATAAATAGTTATTGTATTAAATATAAATAATTAATGTTATAAATATCATGAGTGAGTTTCCCGTAATGATAAGATAAGGTATGTGATTTATGTTGGTATTTACTACCGACCACACCCATATGCGATAAAAACTACGCAAGTTGTTTTTAAAATTCTATTATGTAGCACATTTATATCGTAAGTATTTATAATCATGTTTTTTTCCTGGTTTTATTGAATTTAACATTACACCTATATACATTACCTACAATTTTATTGTGATGCAATAACACTTATTATAAAATACGATAAATGGCCGTACATTAGCCCATATTTCCAATTGCCTTCCACTGGTTTTCCCAGCGATTTAAAAGGGTCATGTCTTAGTCAACCACGCTGGCTAAGTACGGGTTAGTGAACTTCACATACCTTGAACATTTATGTGGAATCTCTAAGTTCTGAAGGTTTCCTCACGATGTTTTCCTTCACTATTAAAATAAGCAATAAGCCAATTGCCAGACTATCGACACAGTCCCAAGCTTAAGTTTTACCTAGTTATTGTCTTTTGTGAATACTCTCCTCCCACCCTCCAGAGTAGGGATTGCAATCCCGCAGCTCTTTCAATCCCGCGGGATCGATATGCTGGACCGATCGATCCCGCGCGGATCCCGCGGGATCCCGCATTATTGGTATTATATTTTAAAACCGAATTAAATGAAACTAGGTTTTCATTAAAAAAAAAATTCAAAACATCTTACATTATGCAACATGAAATAATTTATTTCCTAATAAAATAAAAATAATTAAGTTCAAGAAATCAGTCTTCAATCAACCATTAAAAACTTAAATTTGCCCTTATTATCTATTCTAATAACAGTTTTATAATATTTTTAATTCAGTCTCATTTATACCGGGTATATCAAGACTGCGACCGAAAACGAAGCCAGGTGGTAGTTTTAGTGGTTACAAACACGATGCAAATAAAAATTTCACCAAAACTACGACAGATATTTTTTTAGAATTATTTTAAAAATCGTCTTGTTTGGGTGGTAAATACCTAGTTTTTGCGAAAATAATAATTTAAACCCTTACGTACCATCGAGTGTTTAAAAATAAAGAGGTCTACATCATTATTTTAGGAAAACTATGTATTTATCACCCAAATAGGTACGACAAAAAGTAAAAAATTATAATTTTAAATAAATTTGCGGAATTTTTACTTGCATTGTGTCTGAAGTCACTAATACTACCACCTGGCTTCGTTTTCGGTCGCGCTCTTGATATACTCTGTATAATGACTAATAATACAATCACAATCTAGATGCTATTACTACTATGAGTACCTTTGGTGATAACTTATGAAAATACGCTCGTAAAAAACAAATAGCTTAGTCTCATCTCCGAGCCTTCTGAGTGAACTGCAAATATATCCTGATGCTCAAAATGCTGAAAACTAGCTACATGTGTGCTTGAAGCGCCCTCTAGTCGTCGCTCCTTTGCGAGGAGCGGCAAAGTAACGCGCGCGCCACTCGCGATTTCACGCGAAACTTCACGAAAGTTTTAGCGCCAATTTTCAAATATTTGCGGGATCCGCGTTTTGAAGGTGCGGGATCCGGCAGACCAATAAATGCAGCGGGATCCCGCGGGATTGCGGGATCCCGTTTTGCGGGATTGCAATCCCTACTCCAGAGGAAATGGTTTACTTGTTAGGTCATGGTACTGCCACACCTGGATCAGTAATCAGTTTTATTAGCTTGTCTAACACCGATTGATCATCGATATTCGAGCCTGAACCTAGCCAGCCCAGGGCACTTAATTTTGTACAAAATAATTAAAATACTTAACAACACTTGTTAACAATTTGTTTAATAAATAAATAATCCATGAAATTCCCATTGCGGAAAACGGGCCTCGTCTACAACTTCTGGCCGCCACACACGTTCAAGTGCGTTTGCGCAAACGCAAATTGCACCAGTCTTGAATCAAATATAGGAAATAAGTTTGCGCAGTTATTTGCCCACACATGTTCCTGTATACTGGTGCAAACTCAGGCTTGCACAGGTTTATCGTTCTGTGTGGGGCAGCCATAAGAGAGCTTAAGCCATAGTTCACCAGGCTCAAAATGAACTTAATAGAAAATGAATTAACATATTATAAATACATTAAAATATCGTATTGTAATAACCTTGAGTTGATATCCGTCAAGTTTTTGCACTATTAGCTGGCAGTTGTTTAAATACGGGAAAATACGTATAATTTGTTACACCTGTTTCAAGCGATAACTGGATGTATGCTTTGGCAAATTGTGTCACGTGTTTTAATGTTATGTTAATACTGAAATAAGATATTAGTTTTATTTGAAATGTCTAGTTTTCGAGACATTTTAGTGTATGGCCAATCAATCTTTAGTAGTGGATTTCTTGTGGCTGCAAATGATGGTAGTATTGTCGGTTATGTGTATCTGATACTTGTAAGTATAGTACCCATAGGGGTAGGCAGAGACTATGGATCGCCATTTCGCTCGATCCTGACATATTACTTTCGCTTCATCCACTTTCATCAATATTTTCATGCATTCTCGTCGGTTCAGGGTACTTTTGACCTGACCGATGAAATGAAATGAAACGAAATGAAAATAATTTATTGAATCCATTAAAATGTTCAATATCATTAAGATTCAGTCATTTTTTGAACTACCACCCCATGTTGAGGGTATCACTGATTTGGGTGGTGTAGGTACGGTAAGATCGACCCCTACCGACTCTTCCATCCACACTCGCCTTGTATATTTGCTTGGTTAGTCTCCTTTCATCCATCCTCTCTATATGACCAAACCATCGTAACATTCTTTTGTCAATTCTCGTCACTAATATTGGAGGTCTGTATTAACATAATAGAACCCAAAACACTGACTTTTAGAATTTTTGTCTGTTCGTGCGCAATGAACTCAGAAACGGCTCAACCGATTTTGATGAAATTTGGTGTGGAGGTAGCTGACACCTTGGATTAACACTTAGGCTACATTTTACGCAGAAAACATATTTTTTAAATTGTTTTGCAATCCAAATGAATAAATTGCAGTAATTGTTATGTTATAATAGTGTTATCTAATTTTCCTAATAATTCTAGACGTAATATCATTATGAAATGAGTGTAACGTGTTAATTATGCGCTGTTTTTGCCATGTTTTTTTTAAATTTACATTCATACTTATATACCGGGTTTATCAAGACTACGACCGAAAACGAAGCCAGGTGGTAGTTTTAGTGGTTCCAAACACAATGCAAATAAAAATTTTGCCAAAACAGTGACAGATATTTTTTTATAAATTTTTAAAAATCATCGTTTTTGGGTGGTAAATACCTAGTTTTTGCGAAAATACTAATTTAAACCCTTACGTAACATTGCGTGTTTAAAAATAAAGAGGTGTACATCTTTATTTTAGGAAAATTATGGATTTATCCATCGATCAATTATACACTAGATACACAGTTCCCTGTAAATGTTCCTTTAAAAAGTGGCACCGATGCATTGAAACAAAAAACTGATCAAGAAGATCACAAATTAACACAAATTTCACATTATTCCTGGGGCATAAAGTCCCTTTTTGAATGAGACGTCCTCGAAAGTAATAAAATTTTATGACTTTTGTTGGACAGCGGAATAAAGGGCGCAATGGAGTCGAATTGTTACATATTTTTTCTATGAATTAACATGAACATAAAAATCTACAATATAATAGGTAAAGTTATTACCTATTGTATTGTAATAATGAAATATGATATGTAAAATGTGATTATTTTGTAAAAATGATAAATCGAAAAAAATAATAAAATAATTCTTTTTTTTAGTTTTCTTTTTCTGTATGTTATTTTTCTGTGTACAATAAAGATTTAAATAAATAAATATACTTTAGTTTATTTTTCTTTTACATTATGTTAAATGTTGTACGAATATGACAAAATCATGAACAAATGAAACAAAAATCGTTGACACACAACTATTTTTTTTATATTTACTTCACAATGTCTCCTTTTAATATATTTTAACATAGTCTGTACATAATATAATCAATTCTGTAATCTGTAATAAATATTTATGATGTTAATTTTTAATATATAATAAGTTTAAATTATTTAAAATTAGTAACTAAAAAATACAAAATAAAACTACTCCATGTATATTCTGTTCCTAATCATGACGCTACTCATCCTTGTCTATTTAAGCGTGTCGAAAGAGACAACTGCGAAGCAGCGCTTGTTGATTTTAGGTTGCTAAATTAATTTATATTTAATTATTGGTACTCAATTTCACATATTGATTAAAGTAGGAAGCAAGTAAATTAATTTTACTTACCGAAAATACGAAATCCCATGAGTTTTAAGCTTTGTAAGCGTGTTGTTTTTGCACTTTTTTACGGAGCATTTAGGCATTGTCACAAGCAACGGTCGGCGCGCGACTGAAGGCGAAAGAGTGCTTACTCGTGATTTAAGCACTCTTTTTTGGTGCCATTTTTCAAGCGCTCATGTTGTATCTAGTGTATAATTGATCGATGGATTTATCACCCAAATACGAAGATAAGTAAAAAATTACAAAAAAAGTTGTCGATTTTTTTTGTTAAATTTTTACTTGCATTGTGTCTGAAGTCACTAATACTACCACCTGGCTTCGTTTTCGGTCGCGGTCTTGATATACCCTGTATATTATGCAGTGTCTTGGGTACTACTTATGTTATAAAAAGCGAAATAAAACACCAAGGTGTTGTTGCTGAATTTTGTGGCCTTGTGCTTTTAACAGTGTGTATATATTGGTACTATAGTATCTTGAATACTATATATTATTCATTCATTACCTATGCCTTGCTTAGGTTCCGATAGCGGGTGTTCAAAAATCAGAACCAATGACGCAAATTCTGGAATAATTAAAGTTATAATAAACCATTAAATATGCTAAATTATAATGTTTGCTGTATAAATGTTTACAAACACACGTTTTCCCTTATACAGCGGTGATGTGACGCAAAACATGACTGCGTATAAAACAATAGAACATGTGTTTAAGTATGCTAATATCGCCTACTTTGGAAGAATAATGTCATTAAAACAAAAGTATGTGTTTTGTGTTTAGCTCCGGTCAATGTCCTAGTTGCAATTTACAAAGAATTGTGAATTCATGAATGTAATTTTTCGGACAGCGAAAAATGATTACTTTTAACTTTAAACTGAAAAATATTACGTATATCCGAGCTAGGAAAACTATGGAAAACCACTGTTTATTAAATTTATCTACATTTCGATTCAAATATCAGAGATACCTAGCTACACCCCAAAGTAAAAACCAAGTCTTTTGTCGTTGGTATCAGAAACTACGAGAGATTTTTGGTGTCAAAACCCAGACCCGTAACAAATATTTACAGGCCAACCAAACATTTTCTTGCTGCAGGATTAATAAATAGAATTTAAGTTGCTGCAATTATGCAAAACCCAATAATCTGATGGGAAAGATATAGTTATTAATGTGGGACAATGGCAAGAAATGATTACGAAATACTCCAAAACAAACTTTTTATTTAATTGATATTTCACACCTAATCACGCACACACGCCATCTTCCTCAGTCCTTCCGACATCTTTCTTTTGTTTGACATTTCCTTTCATTCCTTCTCGCTCGCACATATATCTCTCCTGTTCATCCTACGTTCCATTCCCACATTCGGCCTTCCTGACACCATGTCTGTCCCAGACATTCATCATACAATCATTATATTTCCTCATTCAATACAATACGTCATCTTTCAGGCATCTAAACATTCTTTATAAAACATTAAAAACACTTAAATTAAATATAAATCCACAACCTTAATACAACTTATACTAAAATAACACACATATTTTATGCTGGATTTACTTCTTCAGTCAGCTTTTGAAACAACAACAAAAAAAAAAACTATTCTCATTAAACAAAATAAAAACTTACTTCTTAACTACAGAGACAATTTAAACACTTACATCATAACTACAGAGACAATGTATGCCATAATGAAACAAAATAATTAATCTCTTAACTATAGTCACCCATGATAATGATCAGAGCATTTTAAACTTGACTCATACCTCTGCACTTTCATCCTGAGGCCACATCTTCATGTGATCAGCAGAGCTGGAGGTTCTTATAGGGCCTTCATTAGAATTATCTATCTTCTCTAGGTCATAACGATCATTCCTCTTAACTTTCACAACTTTATAGGGTCCTAAGTACTTGGGTTTCAATTTCAAGCCTGTTCCAAACTGTGTTCTTTTTGTAGCAACTAAATCTCCAACAATGTATTTAATACTATCTTTCCTTTTGTTATTAAAGTTTTTTGTGTTTTCCTCTTGTATTTTAAGAATCTGCTCCTTGGCCTGCTTTCTAAGTTCTTCTCTTGTTTCATTGTATTGTTTTATATCTTCTTCCTGTAGTAATTGCTGAATTTCCATATCTTGTGCAGACCTCATCTTCGTGCCTAATAATAGCTCAAATGGTGTTGTATTAATGCTCCGTTGGAATGTGCTGTTTAAGGCTCTCTGTACTTTGCTTACATGCTTGTACCACTGACTGGAATTTTCTAAACATAGTTTTGTTAACATTGGAATAATAATCCTGTGTATTCTTTCTACTTGGCCATTGGCTCTTGGAACACCGGTGGTTATTGTTACATGTTGTATATTCTCTCTCTCACAATACTCAGCAAACACATGGCTGGTAAATGCAGTGCCTTTATCAGTTATAACTCGCCTTGGATTACCAAAAGTCTGTTGATGGATTTCTAATTTGGTCAGAGTCTCACCGCTTGATGTAGACTTGGTTGGAAATAGCCAGACAAACTTTGTAAATGCATCAACCATTGTTAATATGTAGTTGTACTGCTTACTAGTTTGTGTCAATGGTCCCACATGATCTAAGTGAATTGTGTCCAATGGAATGGCTTCCTTCTGAATCGGATGAAGATACCCCTCTTGTTTACCTTCTTTTTTAGTTGCCAATAAGCATGGAATGCATGTTATAATAAATTCTTCTAATTTCTTATCTAATCCTGTTATGTAATACTCTTTTTCAATTATTTCTTTCATCTTCCTTTTAGAGAAATGTCCATTGCTGTGTACTCTTTTTAATATTTCTCTCTCCATGTCTTTAGGTATCACAAGCAGCTTCCTATCACTTTTATAAAGTAGATTGTTTTCTATCCAATAATCTTGATATGATCTTCTTTGCAATATATCCTTTATAGCTTTAAGTCCTTCATCATTATCTTGTGCCTGCTTTAACATGTCATGTAATGTTGTTACTCCTACATAGTATGGATTGCGGGATAATGCATCAACATGCCTCATTTTTGTTCCAGACCTATGTTCAATTTCAAAATCATATTCATTGAGAAATAGTACCCATCTTGCCACCTTTGCTGTCAGATCTTTCTTCTGTAGAGTCATTTGAAATGCTTTACAATCAGTAATGATTTTAAAGTGTATCCCATATAAATAGCGTCGGAACTTCTTAATGCCTTCAACTACGGCAAGAGCTTCTAGTTCATAACTTGAGTATCGACTTTGAGTGTAACTTGTCTTACAGCTCATGTAATGGATAGGGTGAAGTCCAGTATCAGGATAATGCTGCATGAGAATAGCAGAGTATGCTATATTAGATGCATCTGTGTGCAACTCAGTTTTCAATTTAGGATTGAAAATTTTCAACACTGGGCTAGATCCAAGTTTCTCCTTTAAGATTTTAAAAGCTTGTCTTTGTTCTTCTTCAAAAATAAATTGTTTGCCTTGTCTCACCAAATCTGTAAGTGGCTTTGCAATTACAGCATAGTTTTCAATGAACTTTCGGAAATATGAGGTTAATCCAATAAAACTTTGCACCTGTTTAATATCTTGCGGTTCCGGGTATTTTAAAACTGCTTCAGTCTTCTCCAAGCCTGGTTTTATTTCTCCATCTTTAATAATATAGCCTAAATATTCTATTTCGTGCTTTATTAAGTCAGCTTTCTTCCAGTTAATTTGAAGACCATAATCTGCTGCTACTTTTAACACTAACTGAAGTCTTTCTACAGCTTGTTCTTCATCTTGCGCTCATAAAATATTTTGGACAGATAGATAGACCAAAAGGTGCCCTGAGGAACTCAAATTGTCCATGGTGTGTAACAAATGATGTGTATCGGATAGACTCCTCTGATACCTTTAAATGAAAGAATCCATTTTTCAGGTCTAGTAAACTGAATACCTTAGCGCCGCATAATTTATCAATCATATCATCAATAATTGGCAAAGGATACTCATCCTTAATAATTTTTTTATTGAGTAATCGGTAATCCACACAAATCCTAGTTGTTCCATCTTTTTTTCTAACTAACACAAGTGGACTAGAGTATTCGGAATAACTCACTCTCACAATTCCAAGGTCAAGCCACTCTTTTACTTGCTCTTCAACTAACTTCTGTTCAGCCAATGATAAACGTCTTGGGCGCTGAGCAATAGGCACATCATCTTTAAGAACAATCTTTAATTCAATCGGCGCTTCTTTCACCTGCACTGGGTTATAGTTTTGGATAGCTTGTGTTACCTTCTCCCTGATGGCTGGATTCCGCACATGTTCAGTCTGGACCACCACTTCTGAAAAACAAGTCAATTTCCACCCATCCCATTCAGGTAATACTCTAATTTTATCCCCGTTCATTATCATGGTGACATTTTTTAAAAATTCTTGACCTAAAATTAATTTAAATGGCATAACTTGTTTATCTACTACATGAAAAATTATACTGGAAAACTTTATGGCATCAACTGTAACATCAACTAACACTTTTCCTTGGGTTTTTACATGTGAATGTCCAAGTCCTGTTAAACTTAATAAGTCCTCTACTTTATTCGCGCCAACTGCGTCACAACACTCTTGGGAAATTAAATTCACGTCACTTCCGGAATCCACCAGCGCCTTGATTGTTTTATTATTGATAATAACATCTTTCATGGGTTTTCCGGGCTTTATTTGTTTATCCTCAAACTGATCGGTTCGATCGGATGTCACTGTCATCGCGCTGTCACTGACGTCTTGACATGCCGCCATGTCGCTAAAGTGGGTTTGCTGGTTTACTGATCTGTCACCGACTGTAGCGCCTCTATTGTCGGGCTTGTTAAAACTTCTATACTGCTTTGCCGACATCGATTCGCCTGTTGTTTTCGATTTTCCAATATTATCGAAACAATGCGCACTTAAATGGCCGAATTTGTTACATCGAAAACACTTAATGCCATTAGGACACACACTCGCCATATGCCTAGAATCACCACAATTATAACACCTCTGGTTTCTTCCGTAATTAAGCCGATCGCCGCCTTTCTTATCACCCGTACTTGTCTCCAACACCGTTGATGTTTTATTTGAATGCGTATGCGACTTACTTCTCATCTTTTCGTAAATAGCAATTTTTTCTTTAAGCGTGGGATAAGTTGCAGCTCCATACAGTATCGCTTTGTTCGATTCATGGTCTTGAATACCGTCTATCACGTACTGCACGCCCACGTAATCAGGAAACTTCGCTCGTCTAGCTAGCTCCTTCATAACTAGCATATACTGGTAATATGATTCGTCCTTTCGCTTCTTACGTGCCGCCATAATTTCGTGCATCTCCTTAACGTTTATTGCATCAGGGAACTCTTTCTGTACAGCTGTCTTTAAATCTTCATACGTCTTAAACGCCTTTTCGCCCTTGAGCCATAACGCCGCCGTGCCCACTAAGGACCTACGTGCAAATATCAATTTCTGTTGAGCCGACCACTGAAATATTTCGGCGTTGTCTTCCAAATCCTGCGCCCATTTGGATGATGACACCGTCTTATCATCACCACTGAACTTTGGAATACCCTCGAGGAATAGTGCCGCCATAGCCAGATCCGAACCGCCCAAACCCGTCATACCTTTGGCTTCATTTGTCTCGGCCATCGTCTTTTCTAATCGTCGTTTTCCGTCTTAAAGTCGTTGTCGTCGTCGTATGGCGTATGATCATCGATGTATTTTTTGAAAAATATCGCCGTTGTATCCACGTCGTGCCGGCCGCCACGCCACGTTTTTTTTATATGAGAAGTTCTTCAGAATCGATATCATTTCTTGCCCATCCCGGACGAGCCCCCAAAAATGTGGGACAATGGCAAGAAATGATTACGAAATACTCCAAAACAAACTTTTTATTTAATTGATATTTCACACCTAATCACGCACACACGCCATCTTCCTCAGTCCTTCCGACATCTTTCTTTTGTTTGACATTTCCTTTCATTCCTTCTCGCTCGCACATATATCTCTCCTGTTCATCCTACGTTCCATTCCCACATTAATGCTATACTTTACTTTCATTTTAAAAGTTAAACTACTGTTCTACAAGTTATGGTAAAGGTATTTATTTGTTAAAGCAGACAGTCGTGACTTTAATAATTGGTGCAGCTTACGAAACCTCTGTATACTCGTAATACTCGGCCGCAAGGCGTAGAAGGTACCAAATTGTCTCGAGCTTTAAATGCCGTAAAGGTATTATTATAATGGTTTCTTAGATTTACGCGAATGTTACATATTGTAATAAAAGAAGTTAGCTTTTTAAATTAACTTTTTAATTTAATAATTGTAAATTATGGGTAGTTAAATTGTAACAGTCACTGAGCGGATGACTAATACCTCAGTCCGCCCCGTGACCACGAAAGCTGTAAAGTTATCGAAACGTCGGAAAGTTAAAAAATGTAAAAATTCAACCAAATCGCGATAAAATCCGTAAAAAATAGGTATATATAGGCATATAGGTAGGTAGGTTTTATTTCAATAGGTATTATTATTTAGAATTCGAAAGTGTCAATCAGAGCTGACAATATTTTCAGGTAGTTCATATAACATATTACAGGGAATATTAATATTTCAATAGTGACCATACAATGGCAAACTCGAGATCATCTTTTTAGATTGGCAGAGGATGGATGAGTAAAGTTGAGAATCTTGATCTGGACAGGTTTTATACAGCATTAGGCCAGTTGGTATAAACTCCTAAAAAAAAAGAATAAGAATAAGAATAAGAATCTTTATTTGCTTAAAAGTTGGTACAGGATGGATCTTAAATTAGTACAAATTGGCAGAGCACAACTTTTGTCAAATTTTGACATGCAAATATTTTGTTTTGTAATATACCTAATATGTAATAAAAAGTTTAAGAATGATCATTGATAATTTTTTGTCATGCTGTCAGTCAAATTTGACATAAGATTTACAATAATATATTACATGTCATGTCACTTTAACTAATTAAAAATACTTACTAGCTATTTACTAAAAAAAATTTATTAATAATTCAAATCAAATGTCAAAGATGATCTATTCGTAAAACATTCGCTGTATTAGTCTTTACAAACAACAGTATTCATTTTTTACAAGAAATTCTTCAGCTGAAGGAACTATTACCAAGTTGATGTTATAACCAAAACCCACTTATTAAATTATAATTTATGTTCAACATGCAATAATTAATAAGTAAAGTACCGATACGCAACATTTCAAGGAACAAGTTGCGTTGCAATCAGCACGAGTCGTAAAGCAGAGATCGCAACGTAACGTCGTTGCTGACATTTCGTCCGTTCACTCGAGCTGTGTTGAAAACTTGAAAGGATGTGATATAATGTCATGCGGTTTCTGGTGATGCAGTGCGGATTATAGTGTACTTGAAAATGTACAGATTAACGGCCTTATTTATAGATAGATTTAACACCTATTTTAGTTATCGAACGTTTTGTCTTCTTCACTCAAACTGAATTCTAAAGTCGTTCGAAAAGGACAAAACATTAGTTAACTAAAATAGTTTTTAATAAATTGTAAATATATTGTGAAGTTTTAGAGACTTATTGGTGTCCCATTATGTTTGGCCGGTGAAAAAAAAACGGAGGCTGGACAGCTTTATCTCAAACTCTCTTCTACGCTCTCAATCCAAGTATATTTAAAAATACTGAAAACCAATTGCCATCTTCAAATCTTGATGATTCCTACCTAGGCAACAATAATTTGCTACCGATGTGTAAGTTGATTATTTGTAAAAGTAAACAGTACGACCACACCATCGCCAAGGTCATCACTTCAAAAATTACGCCATAAGCCATAATAGTGCCACAACAAAATTACACACAGAACGTCTATAAAGGATAGAACACACGCTCTAGCCGCGACTAAAGTGAAAGGCGTCCGCTTCGCGTCGCGTCGGTTCAAGGTCGTGTATAGAGAAGGATTTGTGTCGTTGTTGTGTCAACAGACAACACATCGTGTGTATTGTCTGAGTTTTTATGCTGTGTATGTTACAGTGTGTACCTGCTGTAGTTATTTTTGTTTGTTTGAATAATTTATTGTTTGTTATTATCTTTGTTAGGTGTATTTTTTTGTTTGCAGTATTTTTTTACTCTTTTAGAGTTTTAAAAACTAGTACGTGTGTCAATTTGATGATGCTTTTAGTCAAGTAAATATGTGTTAAGCTAGTATACGATATTAAATTGTGAAAGGTGTCTAATTTTAGACATCACCAATAAAGATTAGATTAAGTAGATTCTAAATCTATTTATCTACTAAAGTGATTTTGCTCGTTAATTTTTTTTTACGAAGCTTACGGATAAATTTGTTTTGCAAATAATTAAATATAACATTCCTGCAATACATATAATAAGGTGCAAGAAGGAAGGTCTTAATTAAAGTTGCCCGTCTGACGTAATTCCAATAAATTATAAGTTGTCGGAACTCGTAAGATGTGCAATTATGTGACATTTACTAGAGGCAAAGCAATATTTCATTTAAACTTGATGCGTATTACTAAGGTGTACACAATATTAAACAAGAACTGGTAAGCGAAGCGTTGGTTCTTCATCTACAAAGACAGACGACCTAGCTTAGGTTACAGTTACTGGATCCAAATCGCTTCCAACACATCGTCATGGAAATTCTCGGGGGCGGTATATGTTTAGCAGTAGACTTTCTGTAGCTTAAGATAGAGAGAGAAAATAAAATTGTGTCAGCGTGACTCCTTACCTCCGCTTTGTAACTTCAAAACGGTCTAGTTGTTTTGAGACTTGTGGTTATTCTACAGAAATCAATAGAGTATACACTATCGTTAAATACATCAGGCAGCAGATTAGTCAAAATAAAATACTACGAGTGTTGATCGATTTCTGGAATGACCAAATTTTCTTTGTAGACATGACATTGATTGCCTGAAAAGATGCCAATGTTTTTGATAACCACTGCGATGAGTTGGGGAATCCCCTAGTCCTATTATAACATAAAATACTGTTGCAATTATTAAAGCATTTTATTTAGATTTTAAACTATTTAGAGCTCTATTTTATATTATTTTTTAATTTTCACAAAGCAAAATCAAATTAAAAAGACCAAACAATTTACATGTCCATAGATAGTTACAATTTCCATTCAAGATTGTCAAAACGAAACGAATTCAAGTGTTCCACGTCCCACTTTCCGCATACGGTTTGCTTGATTCGCTTTCGTAACTACGAGTATAACGAGCTCTGCTATACACCACACTAGTGTCCGAAACACAGCCATGTGAAATCACCGGGTAACGTAATAAGACGCCCACTTGTTTATTTGTTGCATTATGTTCAATCTTTGGCTTGTTGATGTAATATATTCTAAATTGTTGTCGAGACCGGAGACTAGATGGTTGTGAAGCATTGGCGGGTTGTAGATGAGTAAATTGTGGTGTCTGCTTGATTCTTGGAGTGTGGAATCAATTTTGTGCTATTATTTAAGTAATATCAGATGCTTTGGTATTGGATATTGATTTTGAGGGTAAACAGGCTGTTAGTGGTGAAATTATGAGCCAAATATTTCTATAACATCATATCTTGAGACGTTAGAAGTACACTACTAAACACTAACCTACCCTTAAGATTTTTGATGTGACCAGTATGGGTTAATAAAACAGCAGTAACGCTTACATATACGAACTAAAAACAAACAGACAATCGCACCGTATATTTCCCCAGGCCTTAAAAACTACATACATAGAAGTCGAATTGATAATCTATTTCACCACACATCTAAAAAAACCCAACTTCGCAACACCAGTGACAGAAGTAGCAACATTACAACATTACAAGTCGTTTATCGGATCTGCGAGATGCGGTCCGCAGCCGAAACGAGGAAAGTGTGCCGTGGAGCGGCCGGCGGCCTTGCCCCACTTGATGATTACGTGACTGTTTCGGTAATAGCCTGTCCGTTGACTTCGATGTGAATGGACTATGGAATAGAACGATGGTGAATTAAAGAGTTATTTTGATTAATTGTTCATTGATTTTAATGGTGATGCGTTGGGAAGGGTGGTGATAGTGGTTACGACACTGACACTGTTTTTACCAAAACCCGTTCGGCGTCCGTTGATTTCGATGTGCTGTGAATGGACTGTATCGAAGAGAAAGATGTTAATTTGATGAGTAAGAGTAGATAGATAGATAGATAGATAGATAGATAAAACGTTTATTTTGGCCACAATAAACACACAGAACAATCATCGAGAAAATATCATCATGATAGGTATTGATTACAAATAATACAGTATGTGTAATATTGTTGCCGCAATCAGGCCCCAGCTCAGCAATATGCGATGCTCCAAGGAGCAAAGCGCTGGTAATTCTGCTGTTACCTGATTTACAGTATGTATGTGTAATGTGGATTTGATGAATTTTGGATGAATGATTGATAGATTTGAACGGTGATCCGTCAGAATAGGTGGTTTACGAGAAGGATGTTGTAAAGGAGAAATCAGGACCCTGTGGAGTCTTTGAGGGAAGCTAGTGTACAATATTGGACATTTTGTAGCTGGCGATGATGATGAAAATAGTAGAAACAAAATTACAAAAATTAAGAAACCAGTTCGATCTCATCATAGTCGTTTATCAATAAGGAGGAATCATTTATTAAAATAATTAAAATGTCGAACTCATAATGTCAACAAACACATTTAAAACAAGCTATTATTGTTTTAATTTATTCTACTTATTTTGTTTACATACTATACTACAAAAGACGCATGTGTAAATGAATAGTTCATTGTGATAAACTTGTTATTATGCAATACCTACTCGTCTAGCAAACATCATGTGTTATTTACACTCACAAACGTCAGAACATAAAGCATCTCGACGTGCGCCGCGCACTTGTGAAAACAATGTGATTTATAAATATTGAATGACTATAAAAGGTTTTTGTCATGCATTAATGTTAATAGAATAAAGATAATGTTATATATGACCATGTTTTTATAAATGGTACTAAAAATGTATTGTTAATGCGCAATGTATTTACTGTTTAGAATGGTGATACCGAGTTAATTGTTTTTGTTTGTCGACAGATCTGGATCAGCAAAACCTCGCCGCCCGGACCGCGCAGTGTACGTACCCAGAGCACTTCGGCAGACTGACACCGCTCCCCCAGAAGAAAACAAACCCGAAGCCAACAAACGAACTGCCCCCGCCCCCGTCCCCACCACCCCCGCCGCTGAACCTGCCAAGTGCCCAAAATCACCCGCTCCCAAAGACAAATCCGCGCATGGAACACCAAGGAAGTCCCTAGACAAAAACTTCTGCAACGTATACGTACCACCGCATCTCAGAAATCAAAGATCTCATACGGCGCCCAGTATAGGTGCTCAGTCGACATCGAGCGATACAATCGAATCTGTGCCTTCAGGCTTCCAAGTGCCAAATAGTGATAGTGCAATATCTTATAGTGATAATAGTTTTACCGACGACGTAGATGTAGGCGAGAATTTTTATATAGGTGATTATTTTGCTAACGGACAGCTCGGCTTCTACAGCCCCAACTATTATAGTGAATACGCGGACGGCAGCCACAACGCAGAGACCGGTGACTGGACCAATGAGTCCGACGAGAACATGGCTGTGAACGAAGCGAACCAGAGCAATATTATCGATAACGATTATTTATATAGCAAGGACGAGGATGTCGAGAAGAAAGAGTTGAAGCGAGCGTCGCAGGAGATCAATAGGAGCAGTAAGAGAATAATTAAACAGAGCTTTCATTCGGATGTGCTAGTTATATCGGATCCTGTTGAGGATTCCAAAGATGAGGCAGCAGTACCTGCTCCCGCGTCTCCGCCTATCACGGATGAAAAGGAACCCGAGCCCAAAAAGCCCAAACCAAAATTAGAACAGAAAGTGTCTTTGAAACGGGAGGAAAATGATTGGGACGCGGTGTTCGATGACAGTGGTGAATGCCTAGATCCTTCCTTACTGGAAGAGCTAACTTCAACAGTAGGCAAGGTGCACATAAGCAAAGCGAAGAACAATTATGATCAGTACCAGACCCGCGGGCAGGCTTTGTTCAACGGCCCGTATGACGAGACGTTCGGCCACGTGATTGAGGTGTACGACTTCCCCAGCGAGTTCAAGACGAACGATCTGTTCTCGTTGTTCAGCGAGTACAAGGACACCGGGTTCGAGATCAAATGGGTGGACGACACCCACGCCCTCATCGTGTTCAGCAGCTCTAAGATCGGTGAGTCGCTTGTATGTTGGTATTTTTTATTATTACATTTCTCTCTCTCTCTATCTCTATATCAGCCCATATACGTCCCACTGCTGGGCACGGGCCTACTCTACAATCGAGAGAATCGATTGAGAGTGGTTAGGCCATATAGTCCACCACGCTGGTTATTACATTTAATTAAGGATAATTTATGAGGCTAGTTGCACTCCTGTCAAATCGCTACGGTTACAATCGGCAAAAGTTCATGAACTTTTAACTACTATTACTTGGTAGATATTTACAAAAGACCCGTCAGTCTTTTATTCACGCATGAAATTTAGTCATGGCTAAATTATTTTACTTAAGTATGTATACGGAAGCTTTATACATACCTCCTAAAACACAAACCTCTCTACGAGTACAAGATAATTTATTCAATTTCACATTCAATATTTTGGATTCCGATCACGCAAAACAAATTATTACGACTACTTATCCAATCACTATTATTACAATCTCCGAAGAAATTTATAATAATTATTTAAATACAGCATCGATTTGAAACGATGCCTCGGAGATATCACGTGCCGTTCGTGATAGTGTCAGATCTGTTACAGAATAATTTCTGCCTCAATTATGTAGTTATTTTATGATATGGTTATATTAGTGGCACGCATGTTATTAAACTACTTCCTCCTGTGATATGTTCGAACTTGTCATGCGTGTGGGTTTGAAATATTGGATTAGATTAGAATAGTCTCATTAGTAAGTGGTTCGGTTAATTTCATTTTAGCCCAGCAAAGTGCTTGTATGACATGATAATGGTTTGGGGCGTTGAATTGTTTCATCTAGACTCAACTAAAGGACCTAAGATTAAAGAAAAACCACGCAAGACTTAGCTTAATTAAGTAGAATTAAACGAACCTGTCGATTCAGTTGATAGTTAAGCTGTGGTTCTGTAAGCTAGCAGTTGTTCTTTTGAGAAAAGGATTTGTTAGGACAATGTTAAACAAATTGAGGAGACAAGATGGGACAAGATTACTTAATTCTTCTTCTTCGTCGTTACACTCTTGACAGAGCGGTCGTGGTCACGATGATTTATGTCCTAACGATGATGTTGCTCGCCGCACGATCTCTCTCCATCTGACTCTGTTAGACGACAATCGGGTGCATTCGTTTACAAGGTCTCCCCCTGCTGTTTTTATTTGGTCAGTCCATCTCATTGGTGACCTACCACGAGATCTATTTCCGTCTACTCTGCCCTGAACGATTAGGCGCTCTATGGAGTCATTACTTCGTCACTTAATTCTTAGAAACACCTATTACACAAATAAATAAATCACTCAATAGGTCTACCTATGTACCAATAGGCTATCACCATGATGGATATAGTACTTAAATGCTATCGATAAGCGATAGGCGGCTGAGCTATCAATCTGTGACTTTATCGTGTGTGATGCAATACACTGGTTTTGAACTTCCTTGTTATTTGCGGTTTGTGCTGTCGAGTAATGAAATAGCATTTAAAAGCAGTTTAGAATCGTCAAATTCTATTTCTGTGTCAGCTCATACACGTCCCACTGCAGGGCACGGGCCTCCTCTACAATCAAGAGTACGATTGAGAGAGGCTAGGCCATATAGTCCAGCACGCTGGCCTAGTGCGGGTTGGCGGACTTTTACATACCATAAAAATTCTTCGGAATCGCTATGGTATGTAGGTTTCCTCACAATGACTTGCGATAAATGGCGAATTCGCAATAACTTTGGTCTCGAAATATAGAAAATGTTACCGGGTGGATAAATCTAAGTCTATGTATTTACTGTACTGCTTAAACATTTACATGCCTTTTCAAAATTGCCCTTAGTACAATAGGGCTTAAATTTCCTTGGCAAAATCCAGTCGCTATGGATACTACCCCCGATCCAGGTTTTCCTAGTGGTGGACCACGGTAAACCTGTTTGAACTATACAAGGAACTAATGTACAAACTTAATCTTGTGTGGTCTTATTTTGTGTAAGCATTGATTTGTACATTGGAATAAATATTTGGTCTTTTCCTTTCAGTTATAGTATTTCGATTTTTTGCCTGTAAAACGTAGTTGAGGCATATATTGAACCGTTCTGCTACTAAAATATTTTATTACATTGTTTATATGAAAATTGTTATTACGTTGTTGTTATGACCGTATCGTATTAAAATATTATTGTTACGTTCATTCAACAGTTTTGATAATTATTTTCAATGATTATTTGTAAAATTATGGGTAATAGTTTAACATTGAAATAAAACTATTTTATACGGATTTTATCGCGATTTGGTTTAATTTTTACATTTTTTAACTTCCCGACGTTTCGATTGCTTTTCAGCTTTCGTGGTCACGGGGCGGACTGAGGTATTAGTCATCCGCTCTGTGACTGTTACAATTAAACTACCCTTAATTTTCAATTATTAAATTAAAAAAGCTAATTTAAAAAAAAAAATTTTTTTCTTAAATTAGCTTTGTAACATTCGCGTAAATCTAAGAAACCATTATAATAGTTTAACAATTTTAACTTTGTAATAAGAGTCAACGGTTTTTAATTCTTGTGTTATTGTTGATGGGGTATTTGAAGTTTTAGTGATAAAGAATTTTGATAATAAATTGCATAGTAACGTTTAAACGTATTGGGTTTATCTTCTTGTTGATTTTGCTGTATTTGTACCATCTGTTTCGGTGTTAGAATCCTGCCATGCTCATGGAAAAAACAGACTATCTTGGCCTGTGATCTTCCTACATATCTGGTGCCAGGGGGCGGATGCTTAAACGCACCTAGCCTTTACAATGTTATTGTGCACAATAATATAATCGGATAAATATTGGCCTTGAATTCACATATGTCATGGCTATAACTCCACCCACTAGCTACGTATTACAAACAGAAAACTGTAAATCGTGGCCCGCAAATCCTTTCGTTATACGCAGTCATATCTTCCCTCGTTCCTTACTAAAACCCTGTGTGCCAAGTACGCACGCGCAGAATATTTTCCGTCTCTTTAGGATAAAATTTAATAATGCACGGGTCTAAATTAAACGAAGTTGCGACTCCTGTATAATCACTGTATTGTAAACTGGTTTTGAAAAGAGCAAGGCTAGAGTTTCCTGTCCGTGCTTCTCTGGCGAAAACTGGCTGAAACCAGATGGTAGAGATTTTTTTACTGAATATCAATAATGTCTAACATCTTACAGATTCAATAAATCATTTTCAATTTAATACTAGAATTAATGCTGTTTATTCACATCTAAAGCAACACTTTCTTCCCTTAAATCTCTATCTATATCTACAGCAATATAATATACGCAGTGTTAACGTAGGTAACACAATCCAATGCGTAACACGGGTGCTTGCGTCACTCGCTCAACGCATTGATCGATACGCACCATTGGACATCCAAACGAAGCCATTGCACACATATCACAACAGATCGGTGAAGAGGATGACGGTATTCAGCGTCGGAGGTTGCGGGGTCGATCCCCGATGCATACGCAGAAGCATTATAGTGTCTGTAAGAGATTGCCTGGCACATAGTCATTCGATATGCTAGGAGTAATAGTAAAACTGTTTTATTGTCGAAGTCACCTAGGACCGGTGCACATAAAAGCGATGCGTTGTTGCCTGTTGGAAAATGTCCTCGTTTAAACTTTCTATTGCAGCGTAAGAGGACTATAATAAAAAGTATAAATAATACTATGAGTTTTGCTCGATCCAAACTCGATGGGAAGGTGCTTATGCCGTCGGGTCGTGGCGCCGCATGGCTTCTATATCAGCTTTTAAACATCTTAAGGCCTCATTCATAGACAGATTTAAAACCTATTTTAGTTATCGAATGTTTTGTCTCTTTCGAACGACTTTAGTTTGAGAGAAGAAGACAAAACATTCGATAACTAAAATAGGTTTTAAATCTGTCTATGAAAAGTATGATAAATGATTTATCACAAACATGGCAACCGGATTTTCGAGATATATTCAGATAAATGAGTTAGCCTATATTTGTGCCGATGATAAAATCTATACTTAAACCATGATTGATTGTTTCGCGATATGGTTGTCTCTTCTAAAGATTCGGATGCGATTGTTGAGATATCAAATTCACGTAATATGACTATCTAGATCTAGAAAAGTAGTTGTATAATAGTAACACGAAATTAAGTAACACAACTGCAACTTTTCTAAGTGAGTACCTATGGTGGGTAGCGTTTAATTACACCAAGCATTAAACATCGGTAGGTTTATTATTGTCAAAGTTCTATTTAGTTGTAGTTTATGGCTCGAATAATTAAGTGAATACATATAAAATTGAATTACTAGGTGCCGACAATAAATATTTAAATCATCAGGCGAGAAACTTGTACATGATTTTGAAGGAAATAAAGCTGTATTCTAGGGTAAAGGTCTATTACGATAAAAGATTTCTTCCGGGTATATTAGCTAACCCACTTCGCTAATCCCTTTAGCATCGATAAAAACAGTTATAATTGCATACGCGTCGTTTAATTTCATTAACTGCTAACAGAATTGTCAATAAACATGGTAATCTGTTGATTTCGAGATGAGATATTTATATAATTTCTACTAAATGAATTAAATGTCAAATTAGTATTTGAATTATGTGTAGGTATTTGATGTGCGTCTGTAAAATTCACAGATTGGTTAAACGTCATCTATAGGTGATCTTTTGCAGTATTTTTAGAAAGATTTTTTGTAGAAAATACTTAATTCACGACAGATTCTGGAATCAAAAGCTTTAGTATTTTCCTGTGTCAATGGGCCTCAGACATTGCCCTCTAAGTAGGGTTAGAAATAGTCCTTAATAGTAAGCAAAGTAGCTAAAGGTATCCCATGCAAATCTATGTGATAAACATGCTATGAAACTAAACCGTCAGCTAATCTTGTGCCTGCAATAAAATGACTACGACAAAACTGTATATAAGAGAAGCCGTTAAAATGACTGTAATTGAGAGAGATAAAGATTTTTTGACCCTATCACAAAACGCGCAAAAAAGCAACATTTGAGAGAGATGATTGATAAAACTCATGAAAGATCATCATTTGAACAGACAAACCGCATATTCCCATGATGCTTAATGGAATCATAAAAGATTGATTACGAAACAAACGGAAGGCACTTTACATAACAAAAAGTTCATTCGTGGGCCACGTAAGGGCGTGTCCGAATTGCAATACGTTAATGTTTTATACGGCAATAAAATAAAAAGAAACTGGTTCCGCTTGGAACGATGTTTCCATGTTTTCGGCACACACTTCCGATATAGAATGGCAACCCACACGCGAATGTTGCGTGCGACAAATCGTTATAATGTTGCCAAGCGTAAAAAATACATTTATTGTGTCAGCTCAAAAAACTGGCCGGTTGTATTCGAATGAGTTTTTTTTATTGGTTATTTTATTAGTCGATTATGAAATGTAGTTTTTATGCCAGGGTCTTGATTGCCAGGCATTATGTTTTAAGATGATCAGTATAATGGTATAAATAATAGTTTTATTGCGAATGAGAGCAGATCTAAAAATAATTTTGATCCTCGGAAAATTGGATTTTTTTTTTGCAAATCTTGTAAAACTCTACTTATTTAAAATTATCGGTAAAGATTTATAAAGAATTCTGAATTGAATTACAAATACGCACCCACATCTGCGAAATAGAATAATAAATTAAGCGAAGAGTTCGAATTAGTAAAAATGTTAAATGACAAAGACGAAATATATAAATACAGTTTGCAAGTGGCCATTACAAATATTACAATAGTAAGAAATTCCCAAAAAAGTCGCCAAATACATATTTTTAATAATACTATTTCGTAATATGAAAACATAGCAACGTATTCCCGCTTTGCCTTTGATGTAGAGCCATCAACATATTCGCGGTAAATGTTATTTGCAGTTTACTCTGTTATATTTTTAAACTCGCTGTGGGGAGCTTTAATCAGGTCAAATGGAAAGCAAAAATAATATTTGCAAAGAATGTTGAATGTTTGTTTTAACATGTGCATGTTGATGGATTTGCAGTGCGCAATTAACATTCAATTACTATTTTATTTATTTACTATGGCGTGTATGTATTGCAATTACAAAAATTGACCAAGTTTTAATTAATATATACTAGCTTCTACTAATATTTCTTTTTGGTATTACGGTTTGTCAATATTGGCTCTATGTATGTATGTTAATGATTGTTATAATGAAAACAAATTAAAGTATTTTTTTGCAACGAATGGCGAGACGAGCATGCCATTCGACTGACGGTAAGCGATACGACCGCTCATGGACATAGCAAAACCAAACATCACCATGAATTACATTGAAATAACTTAAAACTTTTCTAGATCTATTTACGCCATCTGTTGCTTATTCAGTCAAGATTAACGTGTAGTTTGCTACTAGTTAATGCTATTTGCAGTGAGAGGTCGACCACTAGATTCTCATGTAGACTTGTATGACATCTAGGATTTGTAAACCAGTAATTGTCATTGCTATTTTTGTTTTCCGTTTTATCCAAAAGGTATATTAGAACTTTGGACATGTTAGGTAAACCGAATTAACGTTATACGTGGCGTGGTCATAGATTTTTACCCTTCAATGTCTTTGCAGATACTCAAAGCTGGGCAACCAAACTGTCATTGATGACTACACCTACAATCAGATCTGTAAAACAACCACAGGACCTCACAGCTTACATAATATTATTTTCAACGCATTGATAATAATAGCATAATATAGACTATACATGATACCAATGAAATAAAAACTTTTGAACAGAATACTTATTACCCAACACAGCCTTCACGACCAAACAATTGCTACCAAAACTGAAAAACATCCTATTGAGATTCAACTTGTGACCTGATCGATCACGTTGCTATTTGGCAACCGATTACATGAAGCGGCGAGACATTCGCAACAATTGCAGCTTTACCTCTGGTTATGTAAACAACAGCTGTGGATCAAGATCGGCACGATTCTGTTGCAATTGATGCAGACCGTGAGACGGGAGAGGATTTAAAATTTGGAACAAGATTCTTTCTTTCAAATTTTTGCTTCGTTAAAGTTACACTTTGCAGTCCTATGTGTTTCTAGGTTTTATGCTGGGTCCTTCCGCTGTACCGTGGTTAATATCGGCATCGTAGTATCGCACGGCAAGATATAAAATATTTGTTGCCAAGTCATAATTTATCGAAATGGCTTTGCAGTTAGTATCAGGTGCAGTTACTTCGCTGTGTTTTATGCGAAAAGTCTCTGGTAGTTTCTTATATCTTCAAAACGTGATTAGGTGTCTGATTTTGTTGTTTATCATAATATTTCTGAAGTAATTTAATTTCTTTTATATAATTGTCATCATCTTCAGCCCCTAAAATACACTCCTTAACACAAAATCCACCTAAGAATTTTCATAGCTATCTTTAAGGTGCAGTATTCGCATCTTATTGAATCATACTCATCCATGATCCAAGTAATGTCTACTTTAAGCACACTCAAACAACAATGTATAAAGCTTCTCATAGTAAGATGTAAAAGTTAACAAGCAGATCGCAAAATCGCCACATGTACGATATTTTACATAACCATATAATTTCATTTGTAACCACGTATTCACGACGTGAGTTGCAAAGACAAAATCTATTGAGATATTTTTATACCAAAGCTATTATTAAACCAGTTAGCAATGAACGTAAATATACTTTTAATGAAATATTTAACCCAATCTAAAAACAATAGTTTATGATGTGCGTGCCGTAGTTGTAAATTACATTGTAATGTGCATGAAACCTCCTTAAATTAAATAATCAAATGCTCTCATGCAAATTCTTCTAATCTCAGACCACACACCACTTTCGGTTTCGTCTGCGTTCCACTTCACGGTACATTATATTCGGTACGCGATGCATCGGCGCCTTGAACTTGGCAGCGTTTCGGCAACGCCTTGCAGAACAATCAATGTACGTGCGACATACGTTAGTGACGTAGTGTTACGTAGTAGCGACCGGTTCAGCAGGCTAGCAGCGTAACAATACGGGGTCGGACACTGCATACATAATGTATAGGAATGTCTGTTTTGTGCGAGATTTTGCACATTTGCATAATTGTCAGTTTTATCTACCAGTCTAGGCGCATATGTGGAATTTTTAATTGGGTGTTGTAATGAACGCATGCAAGTGCATATCTTTGAATATGGAATGACTCGTTGAACTACGTTTTTGCTAGTAACTACTATATTATATTTCCATTCCATTGAGATATAAAGCTATATTTTAGCTGACAGTGTTGTTTATAGATCTGTGCATATAGAACACCAGTAGTGAAAAATGTTGTTTGAAAGTTGTGTAGATGAATAATGACAATAAATATATATTTTAAATGTGCGATAATGTCAATGGTCACTTACTTGCACTTTACCGACACAAGCAGTTCATTCTAACAATGTTCTACGAACAGACCATAAACTTGATCATTTGCATGTTCTCACTGTTCGCAGTTGTTCTACTGTTGTACTTGTACTGTAATGTACATCGACACAAATAATTATGAGCATAGCCCTGACAAAGGTCGCGAGAGGTCACTGGATATAAACTGCTTTAGATTACTATGATATTTTTTGATCTGATGCCTATGCCTTTAGTGATAAGGACAGGGAGATAACTGTTCTTAGTCGTTAATTATAACTTTTATAAGCCTGTAAATATCCACTGGAAGATTAGGTACTTTTGACTGCTTACACCAAGGCTTTACTGCATATGGGTCAAAATGACTACCTATAAAACGTTTTACAGGCAATATTAAATTCACTTGCTCTTTTTAATATCCCCAGTCGACCTTTACGATGATATAAATAAAATTAGAACGCGCAATTAATTAAACTGCGCTGATGAAGGTCCTTCTTTTGATGTTCCACCTCAGCACACGATAACTCAGAAATAACTCGTACTTGCGTCCATCCGTTCTGGATTCTAGTATATTCTTGTAGATATTTTATTTGGTAGAGTGCATATTGCATCTGATGGTAAGGGCAATACTTTCTAAAAGAGATTTTTTGGTAATCTTCGGGTTGTTTGCAATATCGCCATTATTTTCTCTGAAGATCTATAATTCCTGCTCGACAGCAATTAAAGCAACTTCATGTTCTGGAAAATCGATTTATCGAAATTAATAAGCAATCCTAACGTAGAGACGTTAGATTAGATAGGAGTATCTTAGGACTGAATCCAAAAATAAGCCAATATGGGCGTGACGTTAAAACTTTGACCCAATATTGGTCCATTTTCGGGATTGATCACTAGATAGATTTAAGAATATTTAACCAGTCGTCAGCATTTAAAATAAGCAGTTATCAGTCAAAAAATCATTTTAGATCTCCTCTTTAAATCTGAGCTCCTATAATTACTGCTCTTGCAAATACTTTCTTGTATAAGAATCTTGAACAAACGCAACGCGCGGAGTTTCCTTGAGACAATTGATACGGTTTTTTCTTCGATCGAATGAGTTGTTAGTACGTAATGTCACGCCCACATCCGCGGTGGGGTGAGCACGGTATTACGGAGATTGATATTTATTGTAGTGATTGGAGTTGTAATGGAAATGGAATTGTAATATACAGGTAGAAAAAGGGAAAAAATAAATATAGCTATTTTGCATATAAGTATTTATATACCTACTTATGAGGTTATCCTCATGTCTATCTCTAAATGGTCACACGTCAATTTGTATGTAGAACTTTGGGTCCATATCTAAATTTTAATTTAAGTCTAGTATTGATGTTTTGAAGATGTCGTTCTGCGGCATGTATGTCTTCTTCTGACAGCAAACATTAATGACCTTATTCAAATACAGACTTAAAACCAATTTTTGTTATCGAATGTTTTGTCCCTTTCGAACGACTTTAGAATTCAGTTTGAGCGAAGGAGACAAAACATTCAATAACTAAAATATGCTTTAAATCTTTCTATGAATAAGGCCGTTACAATGTCGCGTTATGTTAATGTGGTGTTCAACGATATCCGTATATGTGTAATTATACTATAATGCATATCTATATGAAACAGAGAAGTGTGTAATATAGGTAATACATCTAATGGTCATAATGTTCTAAAGGTTGTAATGGCCACGTTGCTCCGAGTAAAGTGTAAGAACCACGATCTTCAGGTTTGAGATAATGTCTCGTGACTTGGACGAGATCACGCAATACCCAATAATTAAGTGTGACCTGTGGTAAACCAAGGATAGATATTTGGGTTAGACATTCATCATGACGAACAGTACATTGCTCGCTATATTCCCACTTGATCAAATCATTAACGAGATGATACATGTAAGAACAAAAAATACCGACACAACTCAGCGGATTAGTATGTTGGCAGTTGGCAATGGCGAAAGTACATGCCACGCCGAACAGCTGGCCCTTGGGGTCAAAAGGTTCTTGAGTAGAAGTCACTTACCAGCAAAGCCGTGGATCTGGTTGTGATCAATAACAAGATCTTCGCTTCTTTTCGTATAGACCCTTCATCTTCATCTTTCTACGAAGCTCTGCAGTGACGCCCACAAACATAGCTGTCATCTGCACATTTGTTGCCAATCGACATGTGATATAAATAAATAAATACACCCAACAGTCACATACATAGTCCTGACCCCACACTAAGATCGAGTCTTGTGTCGTGGGTATCAGGAACTACGAGAGACTTTTTCGGTCTCACAAACACCCAGACCCGAAACAAATACCTGTGGTTCACACACATATTTGTTTGGGTGCGGGGATCGAACCCGCGGCCTCTCGTTTCACAGCCGGCGTCTAACCAACTGCGCCACGGAGGCTGTCATATGTTAGTAGAAAAAAGGTGAATTGATGACTCATTACTCCATATTGGAATAATTGTATCTCACTCACCGCGTATCAATGCTGACCTCAGAAACTTTACTGTTGCACCGTAAACCGTTCAGTTACATTGTAGTATGGCCCACTTCTGGGCGTGGGCCTTCCTATTAAGGGAAGGAATCCCAATACCTCGGTATATTACAAGGATGGCCAGTTTTTAACGCACTTCGAAAAACATAGAGACTCGGGAATTCTATCTCGAATTCTAAATGTGACCAGAAAGGGGCTATCTGAATGTTGTGTTTTATAGGAACCAGGAATATAACTAGGATATTGAGCAGCTTGCTATAAGTGTATTGATCAGCGAGAGGTATCGCGACTTGCCATTCTATATAGATACTTGAAATGAAATGAAAATAATTTATTGAATCCATTAAAATGTTGAACAATATTTTGGTTCAATCAGTTTTTGAACTACCACCCGGTTCGGAAAGCGGTTTTCACTAGAGAAGAACGGGCAAGAAACTCTAGTGTAGCTCTTTTCAAAACCAGTTTACAATGTAGTGATTATTACAAAAATTACAAGTTGGTTTAAATCAGAGCAGTTCATTAATAATTTGTTATAATTTGAAAGTAAGATATATTTTTAATACGAATATGCATACTTTATATTTAATATGGCTGAGAGAAACGAAGTAGCCCATAACGAAGAATCAGTATACCAACTCTGTTTCGCCAACGCAATAAATAATTATAAGAGCGTTAAGTAATCCATTTATCAAAGTAAGCAAATCGGACAGACCAGTCCACACAAGCAGCACCCGTTCACGAGTATGACTTGTAACCATCTTCAATAGTAATATCTTAAACAAATTCTATCAACTGGCTTGTTGATAGTAGACAAGACGACGTGAAGAATTTCAATGGTATGTGGAATCCGCCTACTTGAAATAGTCCAGGTGTATGGCTTAAACTTCAAGCCTTTTTAATCGTGGAGTATACCCATGCCCTGCATTGGGAAGTACAGACTGATTTCATAATAATACACAACAATCACATACATAGTCCTGACCCCACACTAAGATCGAGTCTTGTATCGTGGGTATCAGAAGCTACGAGACTTTTTTGTCTCACAAACACCCAAACCCGAAACAAATACCTGTGGATCACACAAATATTTGTTTCGGTGCGGGGATCGAACCCGCGACCTCTCGTTTCTAACCAACTGCCCCACGGGGGCTGTCTCGCCACGGATTTATTTACTGATTTAGGTGATTCCAACTCTATAGTTGACTGTTTAGAACCCCCTAAGTTTAAAAGCCTACATCCAGCTGCCTCCAACAGGTCACTGTGGAAATCATTGGGAGAGGCCTATGTTCAGCAGTGGACGTCCTTTGGCTGATAGATGGATGGAAGTTTAAAAGAACCCCGTAGGAATTAGTTTTGTTAATTCCATGACCTGCATCGACCATCGTTAAGGTGGTAAGTAGAACGGCGCGACTCGCGATCGTCGCTCCACTTGCGCGTTGTGCTGCGCGCCGTTGCGTCATAGGGCCGATGAACTGCTGCCGAAGTTGCTCCCAATGTGGCCTGTCTGCATAGTACATGTAGACTGTTAATTTTGTAATTTTGTGTTTGGACGTATGAATGGTGGAGTGGTTGTGGAGTCGTGAGGTTGTGATTTTATTCTCAGTTTGGGTATAATGCTTATGAATGTTTGTTTTAGAAAAATTCCATAAATTCGTTTTTATGTATTTTTTTATAACACAGAATACAAATTCGAAGGGTATCAAAGTTGCCCAGATCAAGAAGCTGTTTGATTTCTTCTTCAAAGTGGCTTGGTCATAAGTTGAGACAGTACAGCATTAACTTAACGACCAAAATATCTTGCAAAAGAGTATTTAAATAAAAAATTCAATCAACTATTACATCATTACAATATTGGACACACCTGCCTGTTATCGCATGTATGGTCATATTGAAATTTTTATTCCCAATAGGGCTTTTTACAGTCGGGGTCAATCGATACTTAATAAACATAATACCGCAGTTTTACGCACCTAAATACATAACCTATTAGTTACATGGCGAATTTGCCGGAGTTTTAAATTCACAGAAACACCTTACACCGGCGCTTGGCACTCAGCCAAATGAGTTGCCGAACTAATGTGGGGTTATGACCAGTGTTTCTACCATTTTAACTTGTTATGGTTGCTGGAATTATTAAGAATTATGCATTATACAATAAATAACATACATACATACATAATAAATAAACAAATTATACAAGTATGAATAATGATACACACACGCACACCTTTAGATCTTTTTAATTGATGTATATGCTTATATGCTCTTAAGTTGTAGGCAGCTGTGACAATAACTCACAGAGCTTATTTTGTTTCTAAAATGTGATAGGAGACGTACATATCTCCATCGTTGGGCATAAATAGCACTTTCCGAAAATTTGTGATATTTTGTAATCGAAAAACTCAGTATGGATTACCCGACCTGGGTATCGAATTCAGACCAGGCTTGTTAAGACAAAATAAAAATACCACAATACTTGAGAGGCAACTTTTGTTTGTATAAAAAATAATTACGCTATCCTTGGGATCTATTTTTGCAGATGTCAACGAACCTTTTTTGAATATAAAATTGTATTTCGAAAGACAAAGCAAGGACGAATAATGACGTGAATTAACCGGCATGACCAGTCCAGTCCCGTTATGTATGACATTCAGCGACCACCCGTTTATATATTATACCTGTTTTATGCGCATAATGTCACACAATACTATCCAATTGTTTATTCAATACACCTACGTATTGCTTTTAAAAGGGCTATGAACTCATTATTTTCAGTTTTCTGCAATTTACTTTATCTAAAGTGTAAACAGGGTATATAAAGCTGTAAGGGGGATGCCACAATCATAATAATGAACAACTTTTGCTACGAGTCGAATCCTGTAATCGAGAAAAAAATCAACTGTTCCATACATTTTGTAAATTCATACGATTATTTTTGTTGGACCCATAGCAAAAGTTGTTTATTATGATGAGTGTAAAATACCCATTTCGGCTTTATACAACCTTTATAACTAAGCTTGTATAAGAATTAAGTTGCAATAACCCAATTGTCCTAAACGCAGTTGAGAACCAGAAAGAGAAGTATCGATGCGTTGAAGGAAAAGACATTAAAAGTTCTCATCGCTACCTGAAATTATATCGTTTTGGGAAATCCGTATGTTTTCACTGCTTTTATTAAAGCCTCAATGCACGTATTTTTATCACATATAAAGAGGTTGTAATTAATTTGGAAATATATTGTATTAGACCTGATGAAAAATATTAAAGTAAGGAATACTTTATATTAAACATGTTTTTCTTCTCTTTTCAGCGGCTGAAGTGCTGTCGACGCAGCGCACGTTAGCAAAATGCCGGCCGCTCCACGCAGCCACGCTCGAGTCTAGGAACAAAGCGAAGAAGTGCGCCGAATTCCTGCAGCCATACAGGTGACCGTGTTTGAGCAAATGTTTGACGATGTCTATTGGAATGGAAAAGGAAAATAATGATGTAAATCCGATGGTGATTTTGGTAATGCGTGATTAAATCATGTTGGCCTGTTTTATATTTTGATTTATCGATACCCAATGGTTTCTATAACTTAAATTTTGATCTATCTATACTGAAGATTTAAAAGGATGAAAATGTGTTCACTGCAAGTTCACATTTGAATTTTCAATAAGTATGTTCTGTTAGTTGTAACTATGATTTAAGTTGAGAACTCGAAAGTCTTAAAATCCGTGTTAGTCCGTTCTACCTGACAGTATCTCCAAACTAAGAAATGTTTCTTTATATTCCCTTTCTACAATTTATCCTCTAACATTTTAAACTATATCATCGAAATATTTTGGTCGTTCGAGCCGGGTCATTAAAATTTGTATGGTGTACACATACAGACAGCGTCCGGAGACGTGCACGGCGCTGGCGCGGCGGCTGGTGTCGGGCGCGCTGGGCGTGCGCCTCACCACCGCCAGCCAGGAGCGCGCCGAGGAGCGCAGGCTCATCTCACTTGCCAGAGGTAACTACACCATCCATATTCTCTCTCTCTCTCTGCAGCCATAACATGTACACTGCTGAATACAGGCCTCCCCCAATTATCTGCTCATTGGAAGCGACCTGCATCCAGCGAATGCAAGCTTAGCCAGGTCCTCCGTCTATCTTGTAGGCGGGCATTCGATTATCTTTAATTAATAATTTACTTAATTTAAAAAAAAATACAGTCGGAAATGAATTGATGATGGGTGAATTTTCATAATTTGTATTTTTGGGCAAGCTAACAACAATTTTCAGGAATTGTATAAATATAAACGCGAATGGAACTAAGTTATAACATTACAAATTTATCATAAGTGTTATTCTAGCTCGACACATTGATTGCCCTGTACTGATGGTAACCTCAATGATGATCTTTTTAATGGGCGAAAGTGATTACGAGCTGGTTGCAAGCCAGATGGTTAGCGTCACACCTGCCCATACACAGGTGCAAGTCAACTCAAGACTTATTATTTAAATATGAAGACATTAATGCCTAGAAATTATTTACTAGTGACTTTAATGATCTTATCAACTCAGTGCAGGACAAAAGCCTTTTTGATATTAGATTAATGAAGCTGATGTGTTCGACAGCCTCCGAAGCGCAGTTGGTTAGACGCCGCCTGTGAAACGAGAGGCCGCGGGTTCGATCCCCGCACCGAAACAAATATTTGTGTGATCCACAGGTATTTGTTTCGGGTCTGGGTGTTTGTGAGACTGAAAAGTCTCTCGTAGTTTCTGATACCCGCGACACAAGATTCGATCTTAGTGTGGGGTCAGGACTATGTATATGACTATTGGCTGTATTTATTAAAAGTCTAGGACAAAAGATCTGGTAAGCAAAGGGGACGTAATTCATCTAACTAACGGGGATGAGGCATGATGCGTGTGATTGATACGTTGGTGTTTGTGTTTCAGAGAAGAAGCGCCAGGCGGCGCTGCACAAGGAGGCGGCGTGGGACGGATCGCTCGCCAACCACTCCGCCGCACACACTTGAGGTACTACATTATCTAGTATACATACATAAACTCACGCCTCTTTCCCTGAAGGGGTAGGCAGAGGTTCTCTTTGTAGCAACTAGGACACCCAAACCAAGTTTGGCCAAGTTTCGTCCCACGAAGTGATAGGGGGCGAGTTTATCGCCATATCGGGCACAATTTCTTGACTCCGGGCTGATAATGAATAGAAAAATCCAATTTCACTTTGCCCGACCCGGGATTCGAACCCGAGACCTCAGCGTTGTAACCGTACCGTAGTACAACTACGCCACCGAGGCTGTCTAGAATCTAGTATGTTATTTAATTAATTATTAGCGGCCCGTTCCAATTGCATTTATTCAATGTAAAAGTCTATACGAATACCTTACACCTGAATCACTGTACCTATTGATAAAAACTGCATTGAAATCCGTTGTTAAATTTAAAAGATCTGAGCTTTTTCATAGGGCCAGCGAGAAGGGACTTTGTTCCATACTATAATAAATAAATAAGTACACCCAACAGTCACATACATAGTCCTGACCCCACACTAAGATCGAGTCTTGTGTCGTGGGTATCAGAAACTACGAGAGACTTTTCGTCACAAACACCCAGACCCGACACAAATACCTGTGGATCACACAAACATTTGTTTCGGTGCGGGGATCGAACCCGCGGCCTCTCGTTTCTCAGCCGGCGTCTAACCAACTGCGCCACGGAGGCTGTCTATGCATGTCTATATCCGGCAAATGGGCAAACGGTTCACCTCGTGGAAAGTCATTACCGCCGCATATGATAACCTAAAACAACATACATACATACATAAACTCACGCCTTTATCCCCGAAGGGGTAGGCAGAGGCGCCACCAGGACACCCACATTACGCCTTGTATGTTCCGTCCCATGATGAGATAGGGGGCGAGCCTATCGCCATATCGGGCACAAATACACCTTATATAAAATGTAATAACCTAAAACAACGGTTTCGCAAAATGAGAGTCTGTTAAGGACATTAAAGATAAATATAATGCACTACTTTGCAGCCTTCGTGGCGCAGTTGGTTAGACGCCGCCTGTGAAACGAAGGCCGCGGGTTCGATCCCCGCAGCGAAACAAATGTTTATATGATCCACAGGTATTTGTTTCGGGTCTGGGTGTTTGTGAGGCCGAAAAGTCTCTCGTAGTTTTTGATACCTTCCACTCAATACTCGATCTTAGTGTGGGCTCAGGACTGTGTTTGTGACTCTTGGGTGTATTTATTTATTTATTTACTAACAGTAAGATGTCTAGTATCACCACATTAATGACATTAGTTAATGTATCTCATATATCTTTATTTATTTCCAGGCACTGCGATCAACATCGGCGAACAGCAGAGGGAGCCACGTCCAGATTAATGTTAAGTCGATAAGCTCTCAAATAGTGAAATGATATTCATTTACATAATGTTACATAGTTGTAGTGTAGAGTATTTTTGTAATTCCTTCGTACGCGGCCACGCGCAAGGGGTTTAGATGAACGCTTCAATTGTTTCAACGGATGCCGGAATATATCACGAAAAATATAATAAGACACTGAAATACGAAAATATTTTTTCAAAAAAAGTATACGACAAAAAAATTATTTGTGAGTAAGTTTATGGTGTAAAAACATTCTTTTTGCATTTATCTAAGACAATAAATAAGAAGATATTGATTATCAAAATTAATATTTATTTTTCTGATTTTTAATTGATTATATCCGCCATCCGTGTGAAAGTCTAAGTTATAAGGTTTAGTTTTAATCTTGGCTTTCAGCCTTTGTTTCCTTGTGATTTCTCGCGAGCTTCCTAGTTAAATATAATTAGATTAATAACCTTGTTTCAAGTATTTTACATGCATGTGATTTTATCTTGATATTGGTGTTTTTTTTTGTTCTCCCATTGTCCATCAATGGGTATAGAGTACCCAATATTGGTATACGCTTATATATTATTTAGAATGTATATATGATTTTAAAATGAATTAGTCTCGCAAATTTTCATAGTATTGTATAAACCAAATATTAGTATGTATTTATGTGTAATATTTTTAGATTATGTATCGATTTGTTAGAGATGAAATTATGCTATATAGAAGTCAGAATTATTTATCGCCTGACTTTAATTTGTTTATCAGTTGGTTTCCTCCAATTGAATTTAAAGAAATAATATTTTTATAGTTTGTGTTAACCATGATTTATCAAAATTTCGGGACCAAAACCAATTAAATTATTTTTTTATAAAATTTAGGAGTAAAACCTCCGTCCAGCATTCTAAGGGAACAAACCTAGAGAGGAAAAATATTTCATTCTATCATTTTTACTATAATGTTGGCAGTAAATTTTCGATCAAAATAATTTTAGATTGCCCATAAGTGGCATTTACAAATCCAATGTTTTTTACGATGAAAATCAACAATTACATAGATGGACAATTTAAAAAAATCACTAGTCTAATTTTTCACCAAGTCAAATATGAATCAACCTGTGTAATTTCGCCTCTAACGAATCAAATGTTTATATTATAACAATTTCGTTGTGAATTTTTGTGCCTTTAACGTCTAGTCTGTTAAGTACGCATCGCGAACCCCTTGGCGTCGACAAACGCATAGAAAACAGAGGAAATATTATCGAGATTATGACCAGGTGCTTTGGTTAGGGTTGCCAGGCGGAATTAAAAAAAAATACGGTTTAAATTAACGATAAGGATCGGTTTTTTTGCAAAACTTTTTTTAAAGATAGAATTTAATTTAGCGATTGCCTATTTGGTTATTTTGTGGCTTTATGTGTAATATTTTTATGTGAAAAGCGTTTGTTAAAGCATCAATGACGCAGGATTTCTTGTGGGATTTTAAGGAAACAGTCGATTGTTAGTGTTTAGGATGCCAATCGATATAATTATTGACGTGTATTTTCCATAAAAATATTAATTGACGATTCATATATTTTGAATTCTATCAATACTAAGAAAATGTGGATATTTATAGTATTGTTTTCTTCTGGCAATCCTAGTTTAGTTACCTGCGCAGCTGAAAAAGGTTGAACCATTCGATCGACATGGGATGCGTGTCGTTAGTTCATTATATGTCAATTGATGTCCGTGGTTTAAAATCAATTCTAAGTAGTAATTGTAAATGTGAATTTTGTCTTTAGAATGGGAAAATGCAACTTTTATCGAATTTTATAACAGTTGAGTGAGATATATGTTTTGGCATCAGCTATATATCTTACTAATTGTATCGTTCACATTCGTTTCTGCGATATGCTCCCCAATCGATTATTTTATCGTATATACAACAGAGTTTTTAACATATCGATATTATCGATTTAATTTTACATCGATTATCGATAAATATATTAAGTCACAAATGTGTTGCTTACGGGAAAATTCAATTGTTACCACAACAATATTAGCCAAAGATCTGATTTTAACTACAAATTATTTTCAAACGATGTAAAACTAAAATTTTGATTTCGAGTTAATACTTAAGTGACGCAAGTGCTAAACAAAATGTATCAATATAAAATATCGATTATTATTTTATGGATTCCAATTTTATAATGCATGTACTATATGCAATACTGTGTATGCAAGATCTATCTCACGTTATACCGTCCACACGCGCATAATAAACAACAATAAAATATACCAACAAATTTATTTTATTTTATTTTTATTTACTTTCAGTTATATCGTCACATTTTATCCTGTACTTACGTTTGTTTTATATGAAAGTTCATCAAAAAAATGTGAGGCGTGTATTAATTATGTTTCGCCCATATTTGATTTTATTTTTATCTTCTTTAACATATTGAAATAATACCATCCCTAAAATAAAATATCCCAACTACTAGACACGACATCTTCCACATTTATCTGAGTAATCCTCAGTTCTAGTCTTAGAAAAAATACAAAAAAGTATTTAACATTGTGTTTTATTCATCGAACGAAAACTGTATACTAATTTTATTCTGAGTTGAGTCATGTAAGTACGTAATACTTTAGTGTCTAAGTCGATATTTCGAAAAATACAAAATATCCGAGTCCAATGTTTTTGCAATAATTATAACTTATAAACCATACTATATGATATATTAACAAGTAGTATGTCTCTAATAGCATATCGATTAAACGGTAATTTTATATTCTGACATTCAAACAATTACTATTGAGTATAATGGACAACAGTGCCGAATTAGCCATAAAGCAGAAATCGCAACTTTGGTACTAGTAGAAGGTAGCAATATTCCACTTTATTCTGCGTTTACTGCCTTCATTCATATTCAGTAGCACCTTTAAGGGTCCCTATATTAAATGGGTGGCGGGCCCCGCGTTGGCTTAATCCGGCACTGTTAGATATCGGTGTTGCCAGATTTAATTTTCATATGACAGTGCTTTCACACAAAAAATATTTCCCTAAATATGTAAACTAAATACTGTATCTTTTTTATTCTCGTAATTCCAGTTCACGATATATTTAAGGTATTTGTGGTCAACTTCTTGATTTCCCGACAAAAAATATTAATTTATTGGTAATGAATAATGGTCGAGGCTTATTCTGTACAAAGTAATGTATAAATATATATTATTTTTGTATAAATGTCGATAAATTTAATTTATATACTAATAAAATATTGTCTCAATGTATGTGTTGTTTTATTTATGTCTATTTTTATATTTTCCTTTAAAATATGAGTTTTTTTAAATTGGAAAGGCGAAACAATCATATCTTACGCCTAATAGTAGGTAAGCTTCACGCCTGCACACAAACAACACCAATCAGAATTTATTATTACTTAACATTGCACCGGCTCGAAACCAATCAATATAATATTAACCAATATTAAATAAGAAATTTATCAAAATTATCTGAGAGGAAATTTAATAATCGTTTCACAATACAACTGTCGTAATAATTTATTTACGATTGTCAAATAAATAAACAACTACTAGACTATTACAACCTTAGCAGATTTTCTAAAAATTGTGCAAATAATTGCGTATAATAAAAATGGAAAATCCAATTTTAACGCAATAATATTTGGAAAATTGGGAGCGAATAAAGCTGGTATTAGAAAATAGTATTGCGTGTTGGGCGCGACTAATCACTTGCCTGCCTACTGTCTGTGCTACATGCCGTGCCACTTGCCTCTGCCACTGGCTCAAGGACGCTCGCATTGTGCGGGGTTACGGGAGTGTGACATATAGATTGCCTACTAATTATTTACCATAGAAAGAACTTTCGACCGTCTTGCTATTAGGCGTAAATCCTTGGTTTTTGAAAGAGAATTGATGCGAAATATTATGCGAATCTTGGACATAGACGAATGTTAGTGTGATGCAAACACATCACCACTTCTATCTCGTAAGCACCTTGCCCTTATGATAGCGAACGATATTAATAAAGGTATATGCATAAATAAGTTCATGACAAGTCATCGAAAGGGTAGATCGTGAGTTGAGACTATTGTCACCTGCATTGCTATGAGCTTATTTCCGCCCTCAGACTAAGTACCTTAGTCTGAGTTTCCGCCCAATAATGTGACTAATAAAATTGATACATTTACTAAATGGCAACAACCAAGAGTTATGATTTACAAGCCCTTAAAATGATACCTCAATAGTTTCCGAGCAATCGTGTTCGTCCTAAGAAATACGATCTCAATTAACTTCGCTGTAAACGTCTTACAAAATTATAATCTGCCAACTGTGTATGAACCCCTAGTATCGCAAACCCCCAATTAAAGCGTAAAAGTAATTGCAATATATTTACTATTTCTACTAAATTGCAAGCATACGGGATATTTCACAATGCATGTTTGACCCGATCTAAACCATTGTCACTAAAACAATGGTGTTTCACCACTGGAGAAATAATAAACAACAAATATAAACACGATTAGAAACGCCCACTTCCAGTTTACGCTGAATATCACTGCGGCCTACACGTAAATAATGTTTCTAATAACAATCTTAGTCAGTTTTATCTTATGTGTTAGTTTAATCGAAACTTCACATCACCAACTATACACTTCGAGGAAGTTAACATCAAATTCGGAACCCATAAGCTCTGGATATGTCTACCGTGTATACAACCACGATCCAGGATCACTTGGCATCTACGGATACAGTGGAAGCGATGAAGACACATCTAGTGAGACACTAGAAAAATTCAACAGCCCTTTGGAACCCAAAATACCTTTTTTACAGAATAGTGCTCCAATCGAAGGAACAGTGCCTGCCGTCAGTAATAAGCACTTTACTGAACCACCAATATCAAGGTTTGGAGTGGATTATGAATTGACGAAAGCAGAGTCGAAGTATAATTCAAAATTTCTGCCGTCGAAGATGGAAACTGATGCTATGTACGAAAGGCTGAAATCTGTCATGCACTACCATCCACCTGTTGAATCCGAGTATATCAATACATACGATCACAGCGACGAATATAACTTTGACGATGACGACATAAGATCAGGCCCTAGAGGCACATATAACAATTGGCCACATTATTATCGCAGTCCTTATGAATATGAGCAAATGAAAATGGATTCAGAAATTGAAAAAGCGAAAGATAAACGATATGCGATTGACAATGCCCGAGCTAGCATTCCGGTACATGAAGATTTAGATGGGGATCCTCTTAACACATTTGGATCAACTATGAGGTATTCCCGAGACATTCCTACTGATAATCCTATCTCTGGTGACAAACCATTCTTGTCTTTCGTTTTAAATGATTACTTTGATAGAAACAAAGATGACGATACATTTAATTTCAAACCTTCCGATTGGGGCCAGGATTTTGATCATGGCTCTACAGCGCCTCAGTTAGATGAAGATTTTAAAAGGCCAAGACGGTTGGAAGATAGTAAAGATTATAAGGCACTGCCGCATGACAACGATGGTACCTTAGATTCTCTATTACAACGTCGCTACGACAATATAAAGGTATCGAAAGGTGAAAGTATCGCGGATAAATTACATGATAAAACACTTGAATACAATAAACATGACAAGGACACACAAAAAAACGAAAATCACAAAACGCAATACGAAGACAAAGGGAATAAATACAACGGATTCAAATATTTTGTGGACAACTTTGCAAAAATGTTTGGCTCTACAGATCATAATAAAGATTCGAAATATACGATCAAGAAGAACCAAGACAAGGGTGAGAAAAAGAAGGGATTTCGGAGAGTTTACCACAAAAATGAATATCAGGAGGAAGATGAATTTTATGACAACAATAATAGCACTGGTAATGCTGAGGAAACTGGAAATGCGAAAGGTCATATGAGTGCCACAGAAGCATTTATACGTTCACATGCTGTGACTGAAATAAACAATAAAGCAGATGCGTTTAGTAAAAATGGAAACACTGAAAATATGAGATATGCAAAAGATCATAAAGGCTTCGGATCTACTAAAGGACGAGATAAACTATTTAATGAGTATAGAGATATAGCCAAAAAAGCTGCTCTAAGCAATAATGCAGATTATAATGACCATTTTAGAATATAATATGAGTTTATGTGATTGCTCTATTATAACTCTGTTATTTTTTTTAACTGTTCTGTTAAAATGTAACGATGTAGCAACATACAGACACAATGCATTTTGTTTTAGTTTAAGGTAGATTTTGTAAACAATGTGTTATTTTGGTTATGTATACAGATTTTCAACGATTTCGTGCTTATTGTAAGCCTGTATCAAATATTAAAGGTTAAAAAAATACTTTATTCAGCGAAATATTTTATTTAAGTCACGCTTGTCTCAAATCTTTTATTCTACATAATGTACTTACTCTAAGTAGTTGTATAAAACAAAAAAAAAACTACACAAAACAAATGATAATACGTGTTGAGAAATATCGTAGTAAAATAAAGAAACAACATTAAACCATTATCACGAATAATTTCGTCGTGTCATCAGCATGTAAATTTATTTAGACAAGCTCGACAATATCATCCTGTTGACTGGAATTTGAGGAAACATCGGTAGTATTCCTAAAACTTTAGACATTATTGTGGCACCTTTCTCTCCTATTTTATCCGCATACGAATTCAGGTTCCATGGTGATCGTGCAGTTCTAATAAAAGGACGTTTTTGATCAAATTCTTTACTTTCCTCATTATCATCAGCAAATTCATCATTAGCTGCACGTATTTTTTGCTTAGCCGTATCTTTTGAGACAATATCTTCGTAATAATCATCGTCTTTTATTTTCTCTGCTACTTTATTATCATTTTTTGATTTAACTGGTTCATTTTTATTAGGCGTGCTAGTGCGCGGTGGTGGTACATTCACTTTACTCTGCACTTTTATTTCGGGGTTCGGCTTGGGAATGTCAATTTCAGAAGGTTGCATAGAAAATTCAGTATTTCGTTCTTTGATTTCCTTAAATTTTGTTCTAGGTTCAAGTGGCTTACCTCTGCCAGCAAATTCATCATGATTCACATCAAAGTCATAGTCGTCTAAATTAAAATCTTCGTCCTCATGCTCGCCGGAATCAGCAATAATCTTTCCAGCCTTGCTTAACCTGATTTCAAAATCTTCTTCATAGTCTGCTTCGTTATATTTCGGTATAGGTTTCTTTATTAAAACCGTCTTTTCATGTGAAGAGGTTGCATTTATTTCTGTGGCGTTTCTTAGTGTATTGTCGGATCCTCGCGGCAAACGGGCCATAGATGCTGGTGGTTGCGGCTTATGTTTGTAAAAATACCTCGATCTTCTGTTGTATGATTGCACGAATTCATCGCTCTGTCCGTCTTCTTCCCTCGAGAAGCCAGTAAGAGAATCATCATCAAAGATTTGTCGCACAAGTCTTATTGGTGGTTTAGATTCCGTTCTCAGTTTCGGAGCCAGTGTGGACAACTTCTGGGTCAATCTTCCTTGTGAGGATATTATGATACATATCCCTGCTATCAACAGCAATGAGGTTTTCATTGCTGCCTCCTTGTTGATCGTGCGTTGTGATACCGACTAGCTGCAAAACATGAAGTCAACTCACAATGTAAGTGTTATGTTTTAAATTAATGTTTACATAGTCAATAATACAATGTACTGTCAATGAGAATGTAGGCTGACTAATGAATTGTATTTTGATAATATTGCAGTGTGGGAGAATGTATATTTTAGAGATCCTCGAACGAAATATACTAATAGAGCGATTTAATTATATAAGTTACTTACTTGTATCAAGTCAAATACCTCCTACTTGTTGCTTTACCACCAATACATATTTGACCTTGGCCTTAGGTGTATAGGTACTAACAAAGTTGCGAGAGTAAGAGTTAAACCTTTAAGACGTATAGGTCTTAAAAGTTATGAATAAAATAGAAATTATAATAAATAATCAACATGAGTTATGTACAAATAATAAAAAATACATTTAGAACCACTTCCACCTTCTTTAAAACCAGATATGGAAACACATTACAGTAAATAAGTGTAATAAAATACTTTATCCCTGGGATCTTTGTAGTATATTAAATTACCGCTCTTACGAAAATCCACTTATATTCAGTTTTTTATTCAGGTTACATTATATATGTATTATCGGTTCTTCTTGGTAACTAAAAACTAAAGAAAAGTTAAATCATATCAATAAAATTTATACGTACGAACCCTCCAGTTGGACCATTTCACCGCTTTGTTTATTTGTTTACAAATGTGAAAGCAAACAAATACCGCATACTGTGTGCGAGAAATTTATAAGATGGATGCTCCAGGCGTTCTCAGTTAGTTGCAGATCGACCAAGATGAAGTTACTATTCAATGCGATCAGTGCCTTCGTGTACTTCTGTACAGTGACTCCAGCGCACATGTATTACATATACGAAGAGAATCCATCAGGGGGATTTGTATCTATAGACCATGATGTCGGGTACGGAAACGTTGGACTCAGCGCCTTACAACGAAAACACCCTGCATCTCCAAGGAAGTTTCAGAAAGTCGACAACACTGAGCACGTTATTGACTCACGCTTCCAAGTCACGAAGAGCGATCTAAATATCCCTCGTTTACCAGTTGAGAATAGACGGCAAGAGAGCCAAGAAGCACATACTTACCCCGAAAATCCAAAGAACACGGAACAAATGCAAAAAATTAACGACAGAGGTGAAGAGAATTCCAGACAAGATAATAGAAGGAATAACGAAGAAGAGCGTAAAGATTTTAATCACGTTAATAACGAAAATAAACAAAACCATATCCGCAACAACCTACACAAGAAAAACGAGCACATCAATCCACACAGTTACAACGCAGTAAGACCCAAGTTCCAAAGAGAATCGCTCGAAAACAAACCAAACTTAGTCGAACTCAACGTCCGAAAGACTCAAATCACGACCGACCCGCAAATAGTTGTTAGGATGAACAATAACCGTCAAATGATAGCCATGCCGGAGCAAGGATCAATGATAACCAGGGCCGGATACCACCGCGTGGCGCCTTCACCCATCGTCGACAAGACACTACATAAGACCACATTCAGCGAACGTAATTCGCAAATAATGGCACGAGTTCTCCACGACATGGCGTACAGGATACCGGACAAGCGAATCAAAGGCGAACATTTAAAAAGAGACACTAACAACACGCCCATGGAGGAAATGAAAACTAAACGTAACGTTATATCCGACACAATGAGAAAATATATCGGTAAAAACATAAATAAGGTAAGGGATCAAAATAAGAGAGCTGAAGTGCCTAGAATCGGAGGTTTGCAGGAAAAGATTGATGATACACCATACGCGCTGTTTTACCGTATGAATCCTCAGACATTAGACCAACAGGACGACTTTATGGTTATTAGTAACAATGAGAATTCAGAAGATGATTTCGCCGTCAACGGTAAACCGTTAACTGTCGGGTATGATAATGATGTTTATGTAGTAAGACCGAAATCAAACAGTAATGTGAAACGTAACAAAAAATTGAAAAATTTCTCCAGCTTCCACGTTTAACTATACGTAAAATTATTTCATATCTTCAATACAATGCATTTATCTAAATACGTGTTAACAAGTTAATTATCAATCTATTTTTTAAACATTAATAAATACTTTTTAAACTATTTGTTGTTTTATTTATTCACATTTATCAAAGCGGCAAATTAGTCACGCAACCACAACATGCTTACATTTATTCTTTACGAAACATAGACTTATTTAAATAAACAATTTTGCGAGTTTATTTTTAATGTCACTATCTTGTTGGACGCGGAGCAATGCACCGTATAAATTAATACAGGGTTTTTCATTATCATTGACACAGAAGCCCATTGCCCAATCTAGACAGCGCTCTCGAATCGGCCCATTTGTGATGAATGTCAATGATCTATCCAGCGTTATATTTACTATATAAATGCCCGCCGTGACCTTTGCCGTCATTGCTTCAGCTGTCGTCTGTGTGAACATGACGCGAAGCACCGCCTGCCTAATACTGCTCGTGACGTGCGTCTCCTGCATGGAGATGCGGGAGACTGTTGAGAGAATGGTCATGGTCCGCACCACTGGCTCTGACCTCCAACCGGCCGCGACAGGATACATTTACAAAAAAAACAGCCACGGACCAGCAAGTGTTATTGAGATGGGCGAGAGTGAAGTTATGGAACACTTGTCGAAGTTATACGAGGAGCCTCAAGCGTATAAGGCACATGCTGATGCCGACTTAGGACCCATCAAGCCTAAAGAAGACGAAAATAAAGCTGCGTCTCAAGCTAGTGAGTCCCACGTAAAACCCGTGGTTGAAAAACAGGAAGAAGACGACGGCCATGCTGATGGCATTTCTGATGAAGACTACGGAAAGATGTTCGACTACGCATCGCATTTCGATGACTACAAAAAGGACTTCGCGGACTACCTTCACAGATTAAGAAATTTCAAGGATGGAGCATATAAGGAGCACGGTGGCGGCAAAGATTACGACTCCAAAGGCCATCACGAATATGGAGACAAAGGGTACAAGGGTTTTGAAGTGGTACACCATTACGGGAAAGGAGGAGCAGGAGACTACCATACAGAGAAGCATGCCACATACGCATCATCGGCTAAAGGTGGTGACAAGAAAGACTATGATGAGGCCGATGCACATGGAAAAGGATACTCTGGAGGAAAGGGTTATAAAGGAGGCGATCACGGACACAAACAGTCCCACAGCAAAGGGGAAGAGGTCGACGGATACCACAAAGTCTACGACAAAAACGTATACAAAAAGGACCACGACTTTTATGACAAAGATGATAAGAAAGGAGGTTACTATGAACATGAAGACGAGCACGCTCACCATGGGGAAGAAAAGGGAGACCACGAAAAGGGAGGAACTCACAAGTCTGGACACCATGAAGGTGGTCATGGAAAGGAAGAGTATGGAGCTAAGAAATCGGGATCCGATGGCGGAGAAGAACATTCCGTTGAGAAATATGGACACGCAGGAAACCATAAACACGGAGACTTCGGAGCTAAGGGCGAAAAGTTCGGCGGCAAGGACTACAGCTATGCCAAACACTGATTGGGGCGTGTTAAAGATGTTTATTTTAGTTTTGTTGATTTTTTGGTAATTGTATTTTTGTAAATATGTGTATTTGTATAAGATAAACATAAAATAGGCCATACTAAACCCTATGTGAAGTTTTTGTACCCCTCTTTATAATTTAGGCATGCAATAGACAGAAGATTTAATATATTCCTATTTTAAGTGCCGTTATATCTCGATTTAATACATCGTCGGCACTTTATAATCGAAAGGAGAGATTTATGTAAGGATCGAACTATTTATTAAACATTAAAGTACTTTATTAAAAGCTTCACTATACTATACACATATTGCAAAATTTAAATAACTAGTTTATATCCAAAATTACTGATATTTTGGAAAAACACGCATTTTCAATGAAAACAGTGACAATTTTACGGATAATATTGAAATAATATTATGCCAAAATTGCACCTAATGTTTCGGTGACATGCTAGAACATTAAATTTAGATAACGGTAAATTACAAATAAATGCACGGGATTTCACACAAAATGATTTACACAGCTCGAGTAAAGTTAAATCTTTAATTTTCTATTCAAAAAAGTTGTAGTACGAAATAATAAAGCACTGATTATTGTATTCAAATTTCAAATTTTCTGTAAGGCTAACTTTTCTACTATCTTGATTAAGGATAAACCTATGTAATAAATACAATATATAGTTAATTTTAATATTATGAATTATAGTAAATCATTAAGAAGTTATTTTCAAATAATAATGCCTTAATTAATGTATGCGGACTACGTTTAGATATGAACGTCGAAACTCCAATAAACAACATTTATGTTTCCAGGACAATTTCTTGTGATATAAATTTTAATAAACAAATTGTTTTTTTTAAATTCCGCATCAAAATTCTAAAGATAGCAATGTGGTTAATATTAAAATTTTGGTGTAAATCATACATACATACATAAACTCACACCTTTTTCCCAGAAGGGGTAGGCAGAGGTGCAACCAAGACACCCAGGTTTCGCCGTGTATTTTCCGCCCCACGATGTGATAAGGGGCGAGCCTACCGCCAATTGGGGCACAAATTCCTGACTCCGGGCAGATAATGCATAGAAAAATCCAATATCACTTTGAGCCCAAGACCTCAGCTTTGCCATCATACAACTACGCCATCAAGGCAATCGTGTAAATCAATCATGTTACCATTTGATACGTACCTACTTGCTTGCTTACTCTTACCAGCCTCCATGGCGCAGTTGGTTAGACGCCGCCTGTGAAACCCGCGGCGGGTTCGATCCCCGCACCAAGACAAATGTTTGTGAGAACCACAAGTATTTGTTTCGGGTCTGGGTGTTTGTGAGACCGTAAAGTCTCTCGTTGTTCCTGATACCCACGACACAAGACTCGATCTTAGTGTGGGGTCAGGACTATGTATGTGACTGTTGCTTGTATTTATTTATTTATTATTATTACTTATCATCATCTTCAACCATATAAAGTCCCGTATTAAACTTAGGAATGCTACAGATTTCGAACATCATTTTGAAGGTTTTTATCAATACTCATCATGCAAGGCAAGCAGATTATTCAATAAGGACTCCGTATTTATACGAAAGCCTCCGTAGCGTAGTTGGTTAGACGCCGGCTGCGAAACGAGAGGCCGCAGGTTCGATACCCGCACCGAGACTAATGTTTGTGCGATCGATAAGTATAAATTAGGTCTGGCCGTTTACGAGACTGAAAAGTCTCTCGTATATTTTGACACACACGACATGACACAAGACTTGCACTTAACTTAGGGACTATGAATGTGATTGGTTAATTAATTTATTATTACTTATTTATTAAATAAAATATTATAAGTAATTAAATATTTTATATTTCACAGTCAGTTTATAACGTTTTTCTTACAAAAAATCACATGCACAGTATCAACTACAAGTGTTGAAAAATCTTATACACTGCTAGGTACGAAATGACTTTACCGAACGTCATACTCACTTTACATTATCTAACCGCGATGTTTAGGGTTCGATTTCTTGGCCACGGATCGGCCGAATTGGGGTTATCCCCAATTGACGGCCTCCGTGGCGCAGTTGGTTAGACGCCGGCTGTGAAACGAGAGACCGTGGGTTTGATCCCGCATCGAGATAAATGTTTGTAAGGCCCACAAATATTTGTCACGGGTCTGGGTGTTTGTGGAAGTCTCTCGTAGTTTCTGATACCCACGATACAAGACTTAATTAATGTGCGGCCAGGAGTACGTATGTGACTGTTGGGTGTATTTATTTATTATCCCTGTCCGTTATCCTGGGACAGAAATATAACTATCTATGATGGGATTAGTTGCAACTTTACCCATCGCTTCGAGTATATTATTGGCGTGAACATTTATTTATAATACAATGGAAAATCGTATAAATAATACCAAGATTTTTAAAACCATATTGAATCCGCGGAAATTATTAACATATAAATTCTTGCTATGCTAATTATGCATAATCTTAAACTGAATATAGGAAATCCGTTGAATAACAATAGAATGCAAGAATTTTTGATACATAGGTAGGTACATATTCTTCCTAATAACGTGTAAAGAATTCTACAAAATGGAAACAATGAAAATTACTCGTTGGCATAAAGTACATTGCCACAGTATGACTGAATCTTGACGTGGTTGTTGCTTAGTACCAATTATTTATGCTTTACCTACTTTATTAACATTTAGAGGTGTGTTTAATGATAATGAGAACCCTAGAAATTTAAAATCCGATTTTTTTTATTTCAATGAATAGTGAGACGAGCATACCATTCGCCTGATGGTTAGCGATACCACCGATCATGGATAGTAGCAAAACCAAGCAACACCATCAATTACAAAGCAATATTTGGCATTCCACTCTGTTCGCCATTCTGCGACACAAGATGTTAAGTCTCATTATGTCCAGTATTTACTCTGGCTACAATGTTCTTCAAACCGAAACACAACAGTGCATGTTTGGCGGGAGAAATAGACATTGCGGTGGTATCTACCCAGGCAGCCTCAAACATATGAGAGACCTACCACCAGTAAATTAATTATTGTTTTTCCAATCCGTCTTGGGCTACCATAATACCTATTATTTTATGTAAAAAAAATACACCCAACATTCACATTCATAGCCCTGACCCCATTCTAAGATTCAAGTCTTGTATCGTGTGTAACAGAAACTACGAGTTACTTTTCGGTCTCACAGACAGACCCGAACAAGTACCTACCTACTCACTTACCATTAGGGCCCCATGCCCCTAGCCTTTAATGAACATAAAAAGGTAAACTCGATACACTCATAAACAAAACAATTGTAAAGAAAAATAAAAAAAAACAAAAAAAACGTTTCTATTTTCTTAATTGTTTTTACTCTTTATGTTTACAAAAACAAATGAAAATCGTTACTTATTCTATTCTTAAATTTAATATTAATAGATAGGTAGAAATTCACTTCAATACTATCAATTGTATTAAGATCAAATAATCCAATTTAAGCATGTTATCTATTACCCACAAGAATACAAAACCGCAGAGTCACGCGCCATTCAATACAACGAGAGCAATGTGTCGCGGAGTTCAATGAGATCATTATTTTTTATCGCAACCTTACCGTAGGTCCTCCGAGAAAAAAAGCATTTCACGCCTATTTACTTTGCGGTCAGCGTGCCAGCATATTGCACAATGGGCAGCTTTTTCATTACCAATATCATTGTCACCTATAACCTCGTTTGATAAGCAATTTGTTACATGGACAGGAAAGGTAGCGAACACACTCACGGTCCTTTTGTCTCAGAAACAAGTATAAATGTTGGGCAACGGGCATAGCAAATTATTACAGCACAGGTTGCAGAACGATACACATCTCAACATGATCAAAACAGCTTTGTGTTTTATGTTCGCTGCGGCGACTGCGGTGCAGGTTGAGTTCGCGCCTCCCGCCGCCACTAGCTACATCTATCGGAGCGACAACAACGCTCCAGCGAGTCTTCTTCATGTGGGGGCATTCAAGCCTCTGCCGTACGCCTCTCCACTTCCCTTAGCTGACTACGCCCCAGCACCATTGCCATACGTAGCAGCGAAACCCATCCTTCTTGAAGACCATGATGACGGCGACGACGAGCACTCAGACGAATACATCGGTGGAGGAGATCATGGACATGGATTCGAGAAGGGCGGTGGCAGCGATTTCGGGGAAGAACACCACTCTGCCCACGGCGAGAAGGGTGGTAAAGGATATCACTCCAAAGGTCACGTAGCAAAGGGTGAATCAGGACACTACGGCAACGAACACAAGGAGGGTTTCTACCACGAAGGTGAGGGCTTGAAGAAGGGCCATCACGATGAAGCTGATGCTCATGGTAAGCACCACGAATCCGGTGAAAGCTACAAGGGCGGAGATCATGGTTACAAACAGCACCACAGCAAGGGCGAAGACATCACCGGATACCACAAGGTGTTCAATAAGGACGAGTTCAAGAAGGACCACGACTTCTACGACGTCGCCGACCACAGCGGACACTTTAAGAAGCATGGCTATGAAAAGGAGCACCACGGGTCTGAGAAGGGATCTCACGAGGAAGGTGGACACCACGATTCGGCTTCCGACAAGGGTGAGCATGGGAAATCTGGATCCTATGCTAAAGGTCACGTAGATGAGCTCCATAAAGGTCATTCTGCCGAAGAGGGTGGAGCCAGCCATTATGATCATCATGATGACTTCGGCAAGAAGGGCGGTAGCAGCCACGAGAAGGAGTACGCTTACGACGACGATGACGATTACGAAGATGATGACGATGATGATCATCACAAAGAGTAGGTTAATGTTCAGTCTTTGTAAATATGTTATATTAATTTAACAGTTTCGTGAATATTTTGTTATGTTTGATATGCGATGACGCTGTAAATATTTTTTATTGCATTGAATAAATATTTTGAATACAAATGTTTGTTCTTTTATCCGTGATAAATTTACCCTTCCAAAAATCCTACGCTATGTGGCAAGAATCAAACCCACAACCTTCAGCACAGTAGATTAACTACCAGTACCGTTGCGCCAAACATTCATCAATTATTATATTTTGTATAACGTAAATAATTCGATTATTTTAAGTAGAACAAGGCAATACAATATTGATTTCATTCAGTGACCAATTCTTATTTTACCGCGTTAATCATATTGTGTAGGTACGTGATAATGAACAGAACTATAGATTTCAAGGCTTTGACTTTTAACGTATTCTCAGGAACTTTGGCGAATAAAGGCTAGCTTTAAGACTAAAACCCAAGTGTAAAATATTCATGGAAAATATTTAAAACCATTTCCGTCCATATATGGCTTATCATTTAAGGTCTGCTGCTTGACTGACATTAAAACTCTCGATCTATCTCTCGATCTCTCTCTCTTCAGCCACAGGAAGTCCACTGCTGAACATAGGCTAAACTATTGATAGTAGGCCATTATAGCCCAGGACTACCACGCTAGCATAATAGGGTTTATAGACTTGACACACTCTGTAAATATTTCCACGCTAGCATAATATGTTTGATAGACTTGACACATCCTATATATACCTAAATGCTCGTGGAAAATACACAGCGATAATAAAAAATAAAAGTTAGGAAACTCAACAGTGTATCTATGCTCTGAATTTGAATCCGCATACATCGATTTGGCGGTCAGATTCTACTCCAACGCAACTATTTCCTGTTCTATACTATTGTTTTAAACATTTTTTGATGGCAGATATCCATTAATATTCAATTTTAAGTCATTTATATATTAAAATCAAGATAAAAATACAACCAAAAACAATTAACTGATATCGATAAACGTTCATAAATTCGTGCACTGAATTGTCTCCTTTGAGACTGTTTACAATTAATGTTAACTGCATCCCATTGAAAACACGTTGAACGTACATACTCGTATTCCCTAACATGTATTGTTACTTAATTTTTACATTTTTTTACTTCCCGACGTTTCGATTGCTTTCCAGCTTTCGTGGTCACGGGGCGGACTAAGATATTAGTTATCCGCTCAGCGATAAAATCCGTAAAAAATAGTTTTATTTCAATGTGTAACATTCGCGTAAATCTAAGAAACTACTATGTATTGGGACTTGTTACAAATAAAGCTCAGCTTTGCTGTAATACGTTTACTGATCTGTATTATATACGTCCTATTGCAAGGCAAGGGCCCCCTCTACAATCGAGAGTACGAATCAGAGGGGTTAGGCCATATATCCCACGGCCCACCACGCTGGCCGAGTGCGGGTGGGCGGACTTTAAATACCATAGAAATTCTTCCCTCGGATTTGAACCCGCGACCTTCGTGAACATGTTGGCAGCTGCGTCTGGTCCCTTACCACAGGCCACCACGCACTTCTACCGATATATGAGTTTAATTGAGTGCAGTACCGGTGCCCAAATGTGATATTACTCGTATTCGTCCGGAGTAAGATTGCTTGGATAACTTGAGATCTCTACGGCGCTCAATGTGTAACATCTGAACTCATTAAGAGGATTGAACTGATTCAACATTCAATTTATTTCCAAATTATTTTCCCAATTTTAGTTTTCATACATATATACATACATAAACTCACGCCTTTATCCCAGAAGGGGTAGGCAGAGACGCCACCAGGACACCCACATTTTGCCTTGTAAGTTCCGCCCCACGATGTGATAGGGGGCGAGCCTATCGCCATATCGAGCACAAATTCCTGACTCCCGGCTGACAACGAATAGAAAAACCCAATATCGCTTTTCGGTTTTCGTTCGGGATTCGAACCCGAGACCACAGCTTTATAACCATGCCGTAGTACAATTACGCCACCGAGGCAGTCAGTTTAAGTTTTCCTATATGTTCCAAAAACACTAATTTGGAAGAGAAGTAGTTCCAGGCTTAGCAAATAATCTGCTGATGAAATATGACAGCAATTAACTAAAATGTAGGTACCTAGGTACTATAACAACTAAAATGTGTTTGCATTTTGTCTTTTTATAATCAACTTTATTTATATGACATTTCATCATTTCATTGGGACCTTGGTAATGGTACTTCTCTTTATTGAGTGTACAAATTCAATTATGTGAAACGCAGAAATCTAATTAATTTTTAAGTATCTTGAAAGGCTAGTTGTTATTGCAACTGGTTCTGTTTCTTTTTATTATAAAATATTATTGGCAATACTGATTTTTCTGTAAATTAATTGTTTCAATATTTTAAAAGTTGACTGCTTCGGTGGCGCGGTAGTTGTATTACGGCACGGTTACAAAGCTGAGGTCTCGGGTTCGAGTCCTGGGTCGGGCAAAGTGGTATTGGATTTTTCTATTCATTAGCAGTCCGGATTCAGGAATTTGTGCCCGATATGGCGATAGGCTCGCCACCTATCACATCATGGGACGGAACATACAAGGCGAAATGTGGGTGTCCTGGTGGCGCCTTTGCGTACCCCTTCGGGGATAAAGGCGTGAGTTTATGTATGTAATATTTTAAAAACGATCCGTTCTCTTTGACTAGCGATTAACTTCTAAATAATTAGTTATAATAATTTTTGCCATCATGCATTGGCTCAAAAAACTTCCTTTGTTTGATGGATAGATGATTGGCTCAAAAACATCCTAATAAAGATTACAGGAAGTCGCTGGATGCAGACTGCTTCCCACAGGTAACCGTGGAAATCTTTGAGGGAAGCATATGATCAGCAGTGGGTTACCTCGGGACAAATTGACCGGATAACGAAATTCCGTATAAAAAAGAACTCTTTAAAAAAATTAATCATACTATTTTACATTATTAATCAAACTACCTACTAGACTAATGGTTCTCGATATAAAAGCGGATAAACAAACAGAGATACATATGTTTTCAAATACACATGTGATAATAATCTTGTTACGTGTCGCCCCTAACGAAACTCCCAAAAAGTTCCCACGAATCTGCACAATCGGCAGATTCCATACTAATAAGTCACGCCGATGACCCACCTGCATCGTCGGACCACCATCACCGGGCAGCAACGCTTTTCTTCTTCGATCGCCGTCGAGGGAAGTCGCGACAACCAAATTTATTAGTGCTTATAATTAGTTTTAGTTCAATTTGTAATAATTGATTATATTAAATTTTGTCCTAATTAAATTTGTGTTTTTAAAAACCACCTTCCGAAGGCGACTAACGTAACTGGCGCAGTCGGTAGGATAGTCGAGTCAGTGCGTGTATCCATAAATCGTAACCGCGCTGATAGTCGTATCGTCGACGCGTCGACTATCTCAACGAACGGGAAGCCATCGGAGGAGCAGGACCATCGAGGATCCAGACGCAGATTAAGGACCCGCCGGGTGAGACTTCCAGACATCGACGTCCATCACCACGAGACCATGTATTTTGCTAAATACATACTGTGAGTTGCACAATTTTATAGATTTGGTTGTCATTCCTAGTTAATTTTCCTTAGTATATAGAGTAGTTGATCCTAATTCCTAGAATTTATATGTTCCACCCACGATCAAGTAGGGAAATTATAGTTGATAGAAGAAGCGCTCTTCGCACCGAGCAAAGAGACGCGTATCGTAATTTAAGTAGCATAGAAGAGAATTTTGACGAAATGGAAAGGCCTCAACAGGTAGTCGCGCAAAGTCCAGCAAGTCAAGGCGACATTATTGATCAGATTTATAAGTCTTTACGCTTCGTGCCAGAATTTAACGGAGATAGTAATGTACTCATTAGATTTCTGCAAATATGTGATGAATTAGTATTAAAGTATGTAAACCTTTCGCCTGGCTACGATCTCCAAAATTATTCATTACTCAATGGAATACTTAATAAAATTGTAGGGCCAGCCGCACGATCATTAGCCACAAATGGTACCCCCAGTGATTGGCAAAGTATAAGGACCACATTAGTGAATACTTTTTCAGATCATAGGGATGAGTCATCTTTATATACTGATCTTTCAATGTTAAAACAAGACAATGATACCCCAAGTGTTTTCTATGAGCGAGTCCAAAATTTACTTAGCATTATTTCAACGTACATCCAGCTGCACGAGACTTTAGCTACCACAATAGAAGCCAAAAGGCAACTTTATAAAAAATTAGCATTACAAACTTACCTGAAAGGGTTACGAGAGCCTCTAGGTTCACGCATCCGATGCATGCGACCTAACACCATAGAGCTTGCCCTAGAGTACGCTCAAGAAGAACTCAATATTCTATACATGCAAAATAAGCAGGTAAGCACACACATTAGCAACACGAGTAGGAAACCCTTCATACCCCTTAACCCTTACTCACACCCCCTGAACTCACCAACCTTACACTTTAACCCTAGACCAACACAAAATTTTCATCCCCAATTTCAAGGTCACACTAATTTACAACCCAATGTACAACGACAATTTGGGCATCCCATGCAAGGACCATCCAGGACTCAACAAATGTTCCGATCCCTGCCACGGTCTAACATGACAACAGGATTTAGAATCCCACCCAAATCCCAACCCCTTACTAATAATAACTATCCTCAGCCAATGAGTGGCATCAGTCACCCCGTAGCACGCACATTGCCTCCTTTAAGGCATGACTGGCGAGTGCATGGTAACCCACCGCCAAATAATTATTTTAAAACAAGGGAAATTAACACAAATGACTTAAATGATTTTATTGATCCCCACGTAGACGAATTCTATGATTACAATAGTTTTCAACCTGAATATAACGGACTTTACCCACCATTTGAGTATGAACTTTACGACCATAATTCCTATAACCATCCCAACCCACAAAATCAAGAATCGGTAAACCCACAAGAAAATTCTTCAAATTTTCACTCGGACTCGGAATCAAATGCCCCAGAATAGAGTTAAATACACACAGTCAAAGGCATTTACCATACATACAGATTCAAAACCCACCCTTGAAACTACTTATTGACACAGGAGCTAATCAATCCTTTATTAGTCCTGAAGCCATTCAGAAGTATTTTTCAGACATACCACTTAATATTGATCCATTCGAAGTTACAAATGTGCACGCAACCACTAGAAACAACTATTCTATTACAATTCCATGTTTTCCAGAGTTTAGATCCCCAGAATACATTAAATTATATGTATATAAATTCCATAGTTACTTTGACGGACTTATCGGACAGGATTTACTGAAAAAATGGGAAGCTAAAATCGACCTTAAAGATTTTATATTAAAGACTAAATTCTCACATAATACGATATTACAATACACTTCTCAGAATTCCATATGCTTTAAAGAAGTTATACCGGCACGCACATCAAAATTCGTAAAAGTTCCTTTAAATGTATCTGATGGAGATATCTTGATAAAGGAACAAGTGGTTAACAATTGCCTTATTCCCGAATGCATAACTTCAGTAGTTAACTGCCACGGTATAATTGAAATAGGAAACCCCACCTGTGATGACATCATATTAACTTTAGACGAACAGACAATTTTAACAGACAATCAGGAACTTGACGCATTGATTTCTAAGAACCAGACACATATTAATTACGAACAACTTGCACCTGTAACAAATTCCTCGAATGAGCGCACGCGACAAGTGTTATCAAAGTTGCGCACGGACCATTTAAATGCAGAGGAGACAGCTAATTTATCAAAATTATGTAAGGAATTTTCAGACGTGTTTTATTTAGAAGATGAACCCCTAACTTTCACTAATAAAATAAAGCACCGAATTAATACAACAGATGAAAGCCCAGTATTTAGCAAAAGCTATAAATATCCCCAAGTACATAGGCAAGAAGTCCAAAACCAGATTTCAAAAATGTTAGACCAGGGAATTATTCAACCCTCGACATCCGCTTGGAGCGCACCTATCTGGATCGTACCAAAAAAAACTGATGCCTCAGGGAAAATTAAATGGCGGTTAGTAGTTGATTTTAGAAAACTTAACGAAAAAACCATAGACGATAAATATCCCATTCCCAATATAAACGATATTCTAGACAAACTAGGCAAATGTCAGTATTTCACCACTTTAGACCTAGCTAGCGGTTTTTATCAAGTAGAAATGGATCCCTCAGATATACATAAAACAGCTTTTAATGTTGACCATGGCCATTACGAATTTTTACGTATGCCAATGGGTTTAAAAAACTCGCCGTCCACCTTCCAAAGGGTAATGGACAACGTGCTCAGAGGTCTCCAAAATGTCATTTGTGTAGTCTATTTAGATGATATCTTGGTTTTCTCCACGTCACTACAGGAACACATGGTGAATCTTAAGAAAATTTTTCATAGACTACGTGAATCAAACTTTAAAATTCAAATGGATAAATCTGAATTTTTAAAGCATGAGACTCCTTATTTAGGCCATATTATAACACCTGAAGGCGTAAAACCTAACCCAGATAAAATAAACGCTATTTTAAAATATCCCATACCAAGGACTACAAAACAAATCAAAAGTTTTTTAGGATTACTAGGGTATTATCGTAGATTTATACCAGATTTTGCCCGATTAACGAAACCTCTGACTAAATGTTTAAAAAAAGGCGCAAAGATAAATTTAACCCCCGAATACGTAAAATGCTTTGAAAACTGTAAAATACTGTTGACTAATGACCCTATATTACAATATCCTGACTTTACAAAGGACTTCATACTTACCACAGATGCTTCTAACGTCGCGATTGGTGCTATTCTGTCTCAAGGATCCATCGGTTCCGATCGACCTATTGCATATGCGTCAAGAACTCTTAACGATAGCGAGATAAACTATTCCACTATAGAAAAAGAACTCCTTGCAATTGTTTGGGCTACCAAATATTTTAGGCATTATCTCTTTGGACGTAAATTTAAAGTAGTAACAGATCACAAACCTTTACTCTGGCTTATGAACTTAAAAGACCCTAATTCAAGGCTCACTAGGTGGAAACTAAAACTTTCCGAATTTAACTTTACAGTTGTTTATAAAAAAGGCAAAAACAATTGTAACGCAGATGCACTCTCCCGCATAGAAATTCATAATGAAGAAATAGAATCAATAATAGTTAACATATCTGATTCCCAGAGTTCGTCTTCCACAGTGACAGCACCCGACGATAGACCTCTGATAAGCGCATCATCTACTGATACGGCACCTAGTCTTAGACCACTTATGAGTACATCGTCTACTAACACAGCACCCAGCATAAAACCATTAATTAGTCCACAACTTAATGAGTCAGTCCAGAATAATACACCATACACGACCTCTACTGTACACACAAGCGTAGAAAACCCCATTCTTGAAATACCCATCGTAGACGATCCCTTAAATAAGTACAAGAGACAGATCGTCATTAACATAGTACCTCATAGAGCTAGTATCAAACCAAAAATTACAAAGCCTTTTGATACTTACAATAAAATAGTAATTGAAGTGTCCCAAGGAAACTTAGAAGATGACGTAGTCAATGTCATTAAAAGATATGTCGACCCGAAAACCCGAACAGCCATTTTAGTACAACCCTTAGATAAAATGTATAGTATTGTTCCGATAATCCAGAAAACCTTTAAAAGTTCATCCATTAATTTAATTCTAGTAAAGCGCGATCTTGAAGATATCACTCAATTCTTAAACCAACAAGACATTATAAGAAAATACCATGAAGGAAAGACAAATCACAGAGGTATCAATGAAACTTTCCTTTCGCTATCTCAACGGTACTTTTGGCCTAAAATGAAGGATACTATTTCGCAGTACATAAAAGAATGTGTCATTTGCAGTTGCGGAAAGTACGAACGTAACCCCTTAAATCAACAATTTAGAATAGTACCTTCACCCTCGAAGCCACTTGAACTAATACATGCCGACACTTTAACTATAGAACATGACAAATATTTAACGATCATAGACTCATTTTCCAAATACGCGCAAGTCTATAAAATACCTGACTGTACTGCCCCTAACATTCTTAGATCCCTTTTAACATTCTGCACTCATCACGGATTTCCTTTAACATTGACAACCGACCAAGGTACAGAATTCACAAATCAAGTAATAACAGAATTCCTAAGAATGCACAAAATCCAACATCACACCACAGCAGCAAATGCTCCAAATGAAAATGGTATGATCGAACGTTTTCATGGCATACTATTAGAACACCTTAGACTGCTCAAGCTGCAGCATAAAAACGAACAAATCTCAAACTTAATCCCATACGCATTAATAGCGTACAACAGTTCGATACATAGTGTAACTAAGTGTAGACCATTTAATCTCATAACTGGACATTTTGACCCTAGGGACCCAACTGACTTAAATTTGACAGAACGACTATTACAACAGTACCTATATGACCACCGTAATAAGATGGAAATAGTGTACAAACTAATCAGTGAGTCATCTCAATTGAATCGCGAAGCAATCATGACACAACGTAACAGTAAGCGTGATCCCGTAATCGAATATGAACAAGATCAAGAAATTTTTATTAAAAACCCGATAGCTCAAAGAAATAAGGTAGCGGCTAGATACACTCATGATAAAGTCACTACGAATTCACCTATACATATATACACCTCAAAGAAACGAGGTCGTATTGCAAAAAATAGAATAAAAAGACTCCCTAAAACTAATAATTCCAATCCGTTACAGGATTCCAATGAGCCTGATGTCCCTGGCCCAAGCACAAGAAATCCGACTTAACAGTCTTCGTGACGGACCTGGCATATTACCCTTCAAGTTAGGACCCACCAAAATAATATCCCATTTCCACACATTCCTCCAGGAAATTGACCTTAACACCATACGCCATCATATTACTTCTTTATACTCAGAACTCACTAACTCCTCAAACAAACTACCGAACAGTAATTTTACTCTATTCAAATATCAGATTACACATTTATTTGATAAACTTGATAAGTTATCCCGTCAGCTCGATTCTTTAGAACCAGTTCGCATTAAGAGAGGACTAATAAACCCTCTCGGAACATTCATAAAAAGCATAACGGGGAACCTTGATCACGATGACGCATTAAGATTTGAACACTCTCTACAAGTCTTACAGAACAATGATCTTGAACTGTCGACATCTTATAATAAACACATAAGCTTATTTAAGGAAATCACCGCGAAACAATCTGAAGTACTTAGCAATTTAACTATGAATCAACAGAAAATAATTAAGGCATTAAATTATATTACTAATTTTACAAGTATAGGTAACGATCGAGTTACATTTTATGCCAAACTGTCGCAACTATTTCTTATCATAAGTGAAAACGTCAAAGATTTGTCTGACGAAATTATCAGATTAGAAAACATATTAGCTTTTAGTATTACTGGCACTTTACACCATTCAATTCTTGGAATAAATGAAATAAAGAGTATGTTAAGCACATTGAAAAATATTTATAGTGCAGATAAAATTTTAAATTTAGACATAAGATATTATTATAATATGATTAGGATAGGCACTTACTTTATAAAATCAAAGATCGTGGTAGTTCTAAAATTCCCAATTACCACTTCCTCTACTTACAATTTGTACAGACTCTGTCCTGTCCCTAATAAAAATCATAATGTTATCCTATCCCCTTTTCCTTATATGGCAACCAATAATAACGAATATGTGTACATAGAGGCAGAATGCCCGAAGATAGATACTTGGTTTCTATGTGAAGAAAAAGTTAATCATCAGATGAAGACTCAGAAGGACTGCATTCACCGTCTCATTGTTTCACAGGAGATAGATGAAACGTGTCAACCCACGCCTATCTCTTTGTATAAGGAAGCTCTAGTCGAGCTAGATAACCAACACTACATTATATCGTTTCCAAAGTCTACTAAAGTTCAAATATTATGTGGAAAAGAGCAGCACCATATCCTAGAAGGCAGTTTCTTAGCAACTATCCCTCAAAACTGCAAGATTAGAACACCTGAATTCACTTTGACTAACATCTACAACCAGCTCCGCGGGAAACCAATAGAAATTATGTCACTTCCAGATATTGCAATTTCTCAGAACACTGGAATCATATATAATCTAACAACAATTGATTTGGATAAATTACATAACATACAAAACCAAATTTCCATGGAAATTCCAATGAAGCCACCTGTTATTGACTCATCAAGCATTCTTCCCATCACAGTTCCAGTATACACTTTCGTAATCCTGACTATCGTATTCGCTGTCGTTATTATGATATACATTCGGAGAAGACTGAAGAAATCTGCGATTGCAGCACATACAATTGAGAATGTTCCAACAACTGCCATAGAAATGTCACCTCAAGATAGAAGAGCCGCAACATTTGCATTAAACATTGGCAAATAGTTGTCGGTCTAGGAGGGGAGGTGTTACGTGTCGCCCCTAACGAAACTCCCAAAAAGTTCCCACGAATCTGCACAATCGGCAGATTCCATACTAATAAGTCACGCCGATGACCCACCTGCATCGTCGGACCACCATCACCGGGCAGCAACGCTTTTCTTCTTCGATCGCCGTCGAGGGAAGTCGCGACAACCAAATTTATTAGTGCTTATAATTAGTTTTAGTTCAATTTGTAATAATTGATTATATTAAATTTTGTCCTAATTAAATTTGTGTTTTTAAAAACCACCTTCCGAAGGCGACTAACGTAACTATCTAGATTAGGTTGACAAACAATTAATGGAAATGGGACACTAGAAATGGACGTTCAATTCCATAAAAGTTATGCTCTAATATTTGTAGGTCATATCGATGATATACAATGTACTAGGCTTTTTAAAATAGATATCTATTATTATATTTTTGATACACTCACTGGTGCAGCGGCGAAAAGACTAGAAGTCTACAAACAAAGGTCAGACATATTACATATATCTATCTATCTATTCCCCACAGAAAGTCCACTGCTGATCTCCATAGGCTTCCCCCAAGGATCTCCTGTTGGTATCAACCTGTTGGAAGCAGCTATGTAAGATATAAGATATCTTTAATTATTAAAAATAACTGTCAGTCATTTATTAGTTCCTTGCTATGCTTTAGCACATCTCCGAAACGAAATTTAATATAAAAAACAGCAGTATATAAACAGTGCTATAATTACCACAGTATTATATCATATTCCATAAAAAAATAGTTATATTATTTAATGAGTAAGCCTTGACCGATCTGAATGGTCGCGTCCATTACGGGCCCGCTCACGTGGAACAAACAATTTGCACTCATCTCCGTGAAAAACTACAATCCTTGCTCGCTAATTCTAATCAAAGGCTATATAAACCTAACAGCGATCATGTATGTCAGTGTCGCAACCCACTTCGCTTGCACAAGAGCGTCAACAAAAAATCAGAACAATATGCTAAAGAAATTGTGTTTCGTGCTGTCATTGAGTGTTTATTTGGCTGATTCAGCGCCGCCAGGCCTCGGCACTTTAGAATTCGATAAACTTGACACTGACCTCTCCGATTTAAAATATGAGGTCGAGGAAGAAGATTTGGATGACTTCTCGAAGATTCTAGATGAGGTAGACTCTATAGGAAAAGCTGCTGACAAGTCTAACAAAGACGCGAAAGCTCGTGTCGAAGCATCCGGTTTTAAAAAGAAGAATGCTACAAACGAAGGACTTAAAGGCAAATTCGATGCTGGTAACTTGAAGAAGTTCTTTGATATCGCTGCGATTGACGATAAAGGTGCTTATGATGATGATGACATATATGGGTTAGCTCAGGCTGGCAAAGGTGAGGCAGTCGGCATAAAAGGAAACGAACAAAGAAAATACAAGAAAGGGTCTAAAACTAGAGGCTTCCACAAAGTGCACCATAAAGACGAATACGAAAAAGATAAACTGTTCTACGAAGACGATGAAACCAAAGGTACTATTAACAAACTTGGAGCCAAAGCATTGGGTGTGAAACTAGCTGCTGGGGCAGGATTTAATAAAGGACATTTCCATCATGATCACCAGAAAGGAATTTACGGGAAACAAGGATATTTTAACAGTGGATTTTTAGATAAGCAACTTAATGGATATGCTGACTCACAAGGATTTGACGCCATATTTAAAAGCGATAGTTCTTAATTTAATGTATAGTTGGTAATCGTTTTTAGTTCGTAGAATTCGGCTTATCGTTTGTAGTATAATTTTATAATTAGTGCTAAATAAATATAATAAAATAAAATCATAATGCTTATTTTTTAAATAGGTTTATAGTAATACGCAACAAACAATAATATTTGTACTCTCTTACGATTGAAACACGTTAAAATACTTCAGGTAATGAGCAAATTAAACCATTTAGTTCTTACCTAATATATTGTATTACAACATAGATGTATTACATACTGTACAAGGATCGATAAATACTTCTAGATATTTTTATTCTTTATAATGTATCTATTTAAACTGAAAAAATAACGCACGATATGGATTTCCAGTGTATTAAATAGTATATTACAGAATCGACGAGCATTATTATTTTCATATAATACCGCTAATAGTTCTAAATGCAAAATAATCGTCAAATTCATATATTAATCGATCAAACTCGACAATTAAACCGGTAATTATCGATAATAAAGTAAGGAAATCAAATAGTAAACACAGCTCATCACTGTTGTGAAAAACAAATAATGTCTATGACCTCCTGTTGTCATTTAATGAACTGTCATCGTTACACTCTATAATCTCTGCGCAACTGCTGAATGAAGTCAAGTGTTTGTGTAAATGATTGTGAAACAAAGAAATTATAGGAAAATAAATGAGGCTCGGTAGAGATTCACTGTTTAACATTACTCATGAGTACGGAAGAGACTCTGTTGAATCTCGATTTCGACAAGCCGAACACAATAATCGCGCCGCCCGATGACGGTGTGGTATCGCTGTCCAGTAGTTCAGAAGAGATCTGTTTAGTGCCAGAGGTCAGTTTCGAGGGCAACGTGGATTCGCCAGGAGTGAACCGGGAGTCGCAGCCGCTGCTCGGCGGCCGCGGCGACTACGAACTCTCCTACAACCACTTCCCTGGTGAGTAAACATAGCGCAACCTTCTGACTCATGTAATCTCATAATTAGCTGCTAAAGACGACATTACGCCTCAATAAACATATGGTGGTGGACAATTATCGATTGTAAACACTCGATAACACTTGTTCGTCTTCTTGTGGGCTCGGTAGGGCTTCATATCTTATTAATTTTTCCAACTGCGCGTATTTGTAGTTTTGTTTACGTCGCGTGTGAGTTGTACCTTGGCACGGGTAATTGCACATGTACATTTTACTACCGAACTTTATTGCCATATTATTGATTGTAATTTGTAACAACTTCATAGTGTTGTTGATTGAAAAAGTGTTTGCACAATATGCATGAACCTAGCTGCAGAATGAAAGTTTCAGTGAAGCGTTACAGTTGTGTTGTACATTTTCAGACGTTTTGTTGTATTAATTTAATATGGTGGCACCATTCGAGTGCAGTGAGTATACCCACATGATCTACACTCTATACCACAGTTTATGTATAAAGAATAAATCATAAATTTATGTACAAGCATCTTATCTGATAAGCCATATGGTGTACTAACATTAAGCCTTTGTATTGATGATAATTTTGGGATTTTCTAAGTAATCTGTATCTTGTATTAAGGTTTCCAAATATTGTTTTGTCATAGTCTAATTATATTTATTTCTGAGCCTAGAAATAATACACAATGTTATATAGCAAAATGTTAATGCGTGAAATTACTTCTTATCTATTGGTTTTATATTTTGACAACACATCACTTTTCTACTAATTTCTATTACTTTTTAAGTTGATTTAACAGTAGAAAGCTATAGTAATTTTGAATTATTATTTTAATATATTTAAGTATTGTTCTCATTTTAACACTTATTTATACCCCATAGTTATAGCAAAAACTGTTTTTATACATGTGGCAAAAAGATTAGACTATGTTTTACAAATGGCGGCCTATGTGATGTCAAGACATTCAATAAATTATTCAATCTAATTAAAATTGAATATGTGTCAACAATAAAGTATCATCTCCCTTTAATTGGTACTGCATTGAAACAACATTGTGCTGGCCATGAAGTGCAGTGCATTTTGCATAGCCATATAGAAAATTTCTTAAGTCAAATGCACATTTTCATCAGTGCAAAAACCACCCATACAATTTGGATTTATTATCTAAAAAAAACATGCCTGGTTTGTCATACCACATAATAACAGTTGCAATCAAAAAACAACATATTGTTTATGCATCAGTCGGTATTTAAAAGTACATTCTGGCCACTATGAATACATCCGAGCGTAATATTAAGCCCTGGTCTGTGGAACGGTACGCGCGGCACTGCGTTGAACGCAATGCGATGTCAGACTCGGTTTTGTATGAAAAACGTCATCATTTGTCTTTTGTTCTCTTGCGGTATGCGTCAGCCAGCGCGCACAGTGAAGGGTCAACTCCATGATGATATTTTGGTCGCTTGATAGAAACTGACAGCGGTTTGCGGTAGCGGCACAGATTTATATGAAAAACGTCAAGTATTGTCTTTTGTTCCGTCGCAGTATGCGTCTGCGTTGAGGGGCAAGCGGTGATGCGGGGGGTGGATATAACGCACGGCGCGCAGTCATTCTCGTCCAATCGCCGCGGCGTGCGACATTGCGGCATGGATTTATTTGTCGATAATTTGCCAGAAATAATAGCAGGAACCCTTGTGTTTTATATCAAGATAGAAAGAACACATTAACATTTCATAATAAAAGGGAAAATATCTCCGATGGTAGTGTGCCCTTTTTTTTTCATATTAGCACCAAAATGTAACCGCAATGCATCTGATGTATTACAATTTTAAATCCAATTACAATATCCACCAGCAAAAAATAATCAGCTCTTGCTCTCAAACACTATTGTGCTAGCCTGCTCGAAAGCATACTTAGAAACACAAAATATTTGCATGTGTCATTGACGAGTTTACCTCCTTCGTGTACGGTGGTCGGAGCAATTACGGAAATATCACTAGTTCATCCGATGAGTGTATTATAATAATATATTACAGTTGAATAATTCGCAAATAGAATCTCGTGTTGCTATTGGGTGTGGCAAATGGATAAATCTAGGAAGTGTTTCTTAATTTTTTCCGTATGTATAATATTATAGAAAGCTAATTCGCAGCTTGTACCATACGACCCTTGTTAATATTGGTCCGTGTTGCTTTACATCTAGCTTCTCCAGCCCTATTTTTGAGCGGTTAATCCTTAGTTCAATATTTAATTGTCTTTCACTTTGTAATGGAAGGAAATAGAACATTCTTTGTTTTTAACTTCTACTATTTAGTTCCTTTTTGATAAAGCTGCGGATTTCAACTAGTTAATATGCTGAGATCTATAACATCTTCTATATTAAAATAATGGTGTGCAAATTTTCCAATTACCACGGCTACATTTACAGAGTGCGAGCGGAGTGCGATAATTTTATAAGACTGCCTCGTTGGCGTAGTTGTACTACGGTACGACTACAAAGCTGAGCTCTCGGGGTCGAATCCCGGCTCGGGCAAAGTGATATTTTGTGCAAAGTGGTTTTTCTATTCATCATCAGCCTGGAGCCAGGAATTTGTGTCCGATATGGCGTTAGGCTCGCCCCTGTCACATCATGGAACGGAACATACAAGGCGAAATGTGGGTGTCCTGGTGGCGCCTCTGCCTACCTCTTCTGGGATAAAGGCGTGAGTTTATGTTTGCAAATAAAGTTAAACCTAGGATCAAGAACTGCTGATGTGCTGGAGGTTGTGCAGATACATATATACCTACTACCTACCTATACCTACGTGTATTATTTGAGCTCCGTATTGTGAATTTAGATAAAAAGTACAATTAAATGATTATTGTAAAAAGTGTCCATCAGTATTGATCCAGGTTTTGCTTGTGATAATTTATAACAAAATAATTTATTTTCATAAAAGTAATACAATTTGTTTTTAACAAATTACGGTACAACCGGTGATAATTTAAGAGTAGGTATCTATATAAGTCCAGTGAAATATAACTTGATCAAAGAATATGTTTAGCAGCAGAAAAAAATAAAATAATATAGTTAATAACACACGAATTAACATAAGAAAATATAAGCCAATTTTGTCAAGTATCAATATTGAGAAAATGGTCTTATGTGCCTTTTTACCGACTTCGTTTAGAATGACGCACAAACAATTTTTTAAGAAATTCTATATATTTTTGAACTCAAATAATTGTTATCCGTTGTCATGGAGACCCGTGAAGACTTCAATGCAAAATTGTCATAATAACATTTGTTGTCATGTTTCGGCTCTCCCATTGGTCAACGGATTTACGCACAGAGTGAAACCTATCTGTGAAACCTCCTTAGTTGGTACATGAACTGCGTTGCAGCGGTGCCGCTTACCGCAGTGCCGCGCGTACCGTTCCACAGACCAGGGCTTTACTCAGAGTACAAAGACCAAGAAACAAATACCTTCATAAATTATAATAAGTACAACTATTTCTATTAAATTGAATTATATTATATGATAGCTCACTTTGCATGGTTTCTTAGTATTGTTACAAATTTAAATTGATGAATCAGTGTGTTGATATTAATATAATTGCTGACATCTCAACTATTTATCTTTTATCTGTGAGTATCTCATAGTTATATAGGTCTAGCTAATGCATATTTTATTATTAATTTGGTACATATTTGTGCTTAACTTGAGCTCAACCATTATTGGAAATAATCTAACACCTAGGTCAATATTCAATACCAAATTGACTTCAATAATAATAATTAATGTTGACTCCGTGGCGCAGTTGGTTAGACGCCGCCTGTGAAACGAGAGGCTGCGGGTTCGATCCCCGCATCAAAACAAATATTTGTGTGCTCCACATGTATTTGTTTCGGGTCTGGGTGTTTGTGAGACCGAATAGTCTCTCGTAGTTTCTGATACCCACGACACAAGATTCGATCTTAGTGTGGGGTCAGGACTATGTATGTGACTGTTGGGTGTATTTATTATTATATTATTTATTATAACTCCATACACATATGTACCTAAGATATTTTTAATTAACCCTGAATATTTTTTTAAATCAACTTGGCTTGACTTAGGTATTTTATAGTAATGCAATCATGTCTGGGAAAAAAATATCAAATATTTTCAATACTTGTATATATGTTAATTTTTTCTTGTAACATAGTGTATGCTATGCGATAAAGAAACTAGTTATGTATGTAAATTATAGTGTGTTCTACTCAAGGTGGAGCAGTTTTTTGACTATTCAAATAGATAATTATTTTAATCAGTTCAAATATTTCATTGGTATCATTATTAGTTATTACTTAACCTTAACACTGATTTAATACTAAGCTCAAATTTATAAAGATTCAAAAAAATGTATGTAGATCTCATTAACTAAATTTTGTCTTAAAATTTTTATAAAATATTTTTCTAAAAAAGGTATTGGAATTAATTCTCAAATCAATAAGTTATTTATAAAACAATAATGAAAGTGCCATGTATTAGTTTTATGCAAACTAAAAAAATAATGTAATCTTACTTTGGTTATTTACAAAATAAATTACACTATTTTATTTTGTAAATAACAAGTAAGATGACTAGTGAAAATGATCTCTTCTTAATTGTTATTAGATACTATTTTCTAAGATAAGGATAGAATAATGTGATACATGAAGAGGCCTTTACCCTGCAGTGGGTTGATGTGGGTAGATATAGAACTATTTTCTTGCTAATTTATATGTTTAAATTTCTTTTTTTTTTAATTTATATTTAATTATAGCAGTGGACTTTGAAATGTGAAAATTACATACAAAAATCTACAGTAAGATACCATATGTGTAAACATTGAATATTCATGTCAACATACAGTATCTCAATTAACACTAAGTATTTATATGTTTTCTTGATCTAGCCCCCTTACTTATTATTTTGTTTGATGTCAATGACCCATGTTTACCACACACATATTTGCATACTTTAAAATATTTTACTAATGTCACTGTTAGATGATTATAATTCAAAGATTGAATTTAATTTATAAATGTTATTTATTTATTGTGTACAAATTCAGATGCTTGATAAATTATTAAGAATAATATATATTTGAAATATGCAATTATTATATAAAACGTAAGGTTTATAATTACGAAATTATACTATTTTTATGTTTTGGCCAATGTTAGGTAATATAAGTTTCCAAGTATTTTTATTGAGGTGTTTCCTCAATATCAATTGAATTATAAGTTTTTGTTGCATTAATTGTTAGTAGGGGTGTCAATCATACTATAAACATTAATATTATACTGATACATAATATTTAGTGTAAATTGTACAGTATTGAGTTTTAGTTTCGCGTAATAATATTGTTGATGAATTTATCAGTAAACAGTAAGATTATTTCAATAGGATGAATCTTTAGTAAATATGTAAAATAATGACTAACATATTTGCAATTTTTAACTTCATATAATATATTTTTATTATACGCTCCGTTTTTGTAGCTCGATAATTCTAACAAACCCAAGAAATATTGATTACTAGTACTTAATATTATACGGTCACAATGAGTTTTAGGCATATTTTTTGTTACTGCCCATAAACCTTGTTAAATCACTCACATTGAGCTAGACCTTGCATTCACAAAGCATTGTCTTAAAAATAATCACGATATTAACGTTATTTCTCACAAAAACCGCTGATAATGTTAAGGTTTCAGACATCTACATTAATATATATTAATATAAGCTCATGCCCATAGGCTGTACCTTCAAAGTAGTTGGTAGAGATGACAGTATTGTCCCTTAAAATTAACCGGAGGGGTGGACAGCGGTAACATTACAGTCACATAGAGTTTGTCAAGTTTATTTACGTCTGAAATAAGAGAACCTTATCGCCAAGCCGGATCTAGATTTTAGTCCCCAGCAACTCGGTTTACGGGTACGGGTTTTTTCAACGGGAAAAGTTCCCACAGTGGATTCTCCGATTCTGGAATCGAACCAAAGAGCCCACAGTACACAGCCAATACATGCTGCTACTGAAGTATAAATATCTTGGTCTTGATTACAATAAAAATAAATTGAAGCGCCATTGTGAATGTGTTACAGAAAAACAACGTGGATGCTGTTCCTTTTTCTTAAAGACGAAAGTCGAAATCCATCTTTGAACATTTACGCATTACACTCGGTCCGATTTCACGAAAATACCAAAGTAGCCGTGTATATTGGCAAGAGTACTGAGTACTTAGGCAATTGCGTTTCCTGGCGTCGTAATATCTGCAATTCGGATCATATTTACTACTCGTAATGAAAATCTTTTACAATACCTACAAACCTGATGCCAGTTGATACCTTCACGATACTTACGACATATATTATATGGAAACAAGAATCTTGAATGTATACCGACGTATATATGTATATAAGTATGTATATTGTATGTATGGAGAATTCGGAATCCTTTCCTTCTCCATTTTGGATTTGTTATAATGTGAGAGCGATATCAATAGGTGGAAGTTTTAAAAACTCGTTATAATTTGAATTTAAACGAAACACATCGTAATTTCGAATTTACTCCTACATCTATCATCAAAAGCAAGCAAAACATTACGATTCCTCTTTTAGTATGCGTGTTGAAGGGCGGTCATAAGCAATTCAATCAAACCCGTTAGATTAAACATGCAGACATATTCGTTACGAATCGCAATAATCGTTTGTAGCTAATCGATACACTATATCAACGACATTGCACTTTATAGTGTACTATACACAAGATTAATAATAAAATCTTTGGCCTTTTAAAAAAACACTAAAGGCCTTATTCATAGACAGATTTAAAACCCATTTTAGTTAACGAATGTCTTGTCTTCGCTCAAACTAAATTCAAAAGGTGTTCGAAAGGGACAAAACATTCGATAACTGAAATAGGTTTTATTGGTAAATGTCCAGTTTTATTGCTTTTAAAGTTGCGTTAGATTTTAAATCGGAATAATGATTATATTTCGTGTTGAGTGTATCCTTGCCCTTGTAGATAGACGGATCGCAACGTTATAAAACACATTATCATTAAGCATTGGCCAGTGGCATTGGATACAACTTAACTAATTTTAAATGTTGTATTACATGGCAGTTATAGTTTTGGTTACCACTACTGAATTTTGAATAGTAATTTTAAAAGGTATGGTTATATACCAAGCTAGTATTCATAGTCAGCATCAAAAAGTCCACTGCAGAAAATAGGCATTCCCTAAGGATCTCCGCCTACATCCAACGAATTCTTTCATTTTTTATAAGGCCGTCTGTCAAGCTTGTAGTTGGACATCCGAGGCTTCTTTTACTGGTACCTAAAAATGTATGATTAGTATTAAAAATTCGAATTTCCATGAACTGCTATTGTATGTATGTATGAGAAATCCGTAGTAGATTATTTTCTAAGTTTGTAGCGTTTTATAAATACAAATTGTATTAGGATAATTAAGATATTTTACGAAGAATGAAAAGTTTGGAAAACATCACTAATCTTCACATAGCAATTTGGATATAGTGAACGGAATATAATTAATTAGATAAATATCGTAATTCTTATTACGACGCCAATTGTGAAATCGTACTTTGTTGATTTTCATTTAAATTAAATAAAACAACGGATGTTGAGATTTTTGTTCAAATAATCCAAAGCCTTTGTTAGCGGTAGGATAATCGTATCTGCCCAGATAGAGCTCACCGTACTTACACGATGATGGAAAAACCATACTGACTCATCGGCATGTGTTGCGTTTCCGTCGTAATAACCATCTCATCATCTCATCGCTATTGGACACTCGATCTGGACACCACTACACTTACTAACAATTAATTACATACATACATAAACTCACGCCTTTATCCCAGAAAGAGTAGGCAGAGGCGCCACCAGGACACCCACATTTCGCCTTGTATGTTCCGTCCCACGATGTGATAGGGGGCGAGCCTATCGCCATATCGGGCACAAATTCTTGACTCCGGGCTGATAATGAATAGAAAAACCCAATATCACATTGCCCAACCCGGGATTCGAACCCGAGCCCTCAGCTTTGTAGTCGTACTATAGCACAACTACGCCACCGAGGCAGTCAACAACAATCAATTATGGTCACTTTATCCAGCATTTATAAAAAAAAAAAAACCTGAATCTAATAGCCAGCTCAAACGTGTCCATGAAGGTTTTAATACAAAAATATTAGTCAACTATAGGTAATCGGTCGAGTAGTACTAAGTCAAATCTTTCCACGATATGCAAACTTGTATAGGTACGCGATAAAAGCTTCACGTAAGTGCCTGATAACGGTCAACGGAAAATCAGATCAAGAGATATGTTATTAACGCAAAAAATATTAATGTTATTTTTTCTGCTGGTAATGTTTTCTATTTAAATCTATTTGATTTTTAAGTTTATATCAGCTGATTCTTTGTAATTTGCAAGTGAACATTAATTATCTTATAATTAAAGGATATACATTGTAGACATTATGAGAAAATTGTTTTATTATCCTATATTGGCGACCCTGATCAAAAGATTTGAGGGGGAAAATATCGTAAACTTAAGATTTTTTAATGCTGCCATGACCTAGTTAATATTATAAAATGCAACTTCGAACACGCAACGTTAATCGATCTTAATAATAACCAAATAACCATAAGAATCTGAAAAAGACCTCATTTGACTTTCGGAAGTTCTATATTTCAAACGATTTATTATTAATAGGAGAACGGAATATAATATGATGATGTCCTATTGGGAGTTAAATGTGCGTAAGTGTTTCTACGTGACCGTCAACGAATGGCCAATCTGTGATAATTACTACAGAATATAGAGTACAAACGTCACAACTCAATGCGTGCTACGAATATTTTTATTACTTACCAGGATCGTACTAAAGGATGTCTTATAGGATTGACCCCCTCCGTGACAATAGACGTTCATAAATTAAACTGGTTTTGGTTGTCGTTAGTTGTAATTTTATTAAATTTGTAGATTTTTTTTGTTTAATTTTGTTTGATAATAGCTTACTTTTATTATCAGTATTTTCTATTAATTCTGAAACTACTTGGTCTTTTTTACAAACCAAGCGTGTCCTACATTAGGTTCTGGTTTTTATAAGCGTAGCCTAGTTTTTTATAATCTGTTTCTACTCTAAAATACTACTAAACCATAATTCTTATGTGTTGTATTACTCTCTGCTAAAATATATAATACGTAATTTGCTTTAAAGATCATCCTGGGAAGAAAAGAAACGAAAATAATAATCATAAAATGTCCCCCAAATTTTCACCTCTGTTCGCCCCTGTAGTCGTTGCGTTATACACTGATATATGATAGCCCTTCGGTGCTCAATATTGGTGTCATGTGAAAGGTAATTTAGTGGGAATGTATCGAGTACTGTGAGAATAACTCAGGGATGTATTATTTATTAAGTATACGAATGGGAAGTCGCTAGATGCATTTCGCCGTGAAATCTTTTGCCGAAATCTTGTGGCTGAAGATGGTGATGCAAACTGTATACAGACTTTCTATATATTATTTTTATTAACGAAAAAAACCGTCTCCAATAAATCAAATATACAAGGCGAGTGTGGATGGAAGAGTCGGCTAGGGTCGACCCCACCGAACCTGCACCATCCCAATCGGTGATACCCTCAAAAAGTCAAAAGTACCCTGAACCGACGAGAATGCATGAAACGGTTGATGAAAGTGGATGAAGCGAAAGTAGTATGTGAGATTCAAGCAAAGTGCCATTCCAGTCCCTGGTTACCCCTATGGGATACAGGCGTGATGATTATGTATGTAAACAACGTCGCCCGTGTATTCTCGACTCTCTAGGGAGTAACTGGTTGTGCATTGATCAGTTGCAACGCTGCTTATCTCTTCCGAGTATAGTGTGTCGAAGTGCGTGGTGGCCTGTTGGTAACGGACCAGACGCGTACATGTTCACGGTGGTCGCGGGTTCAAATCCCAGGACACACCTCTGACTTTTCGGAGTTATGTGTGTATTGATAGTCAATCACCACGCACTTTAACGGTGAAGGAAAACATCGTGAGGAAACCTGCATAACGTAGCGATTTTAAAGAATTTCTACGGTATGTAAGTCCGCCAACCCGCACTAGGCCAGCGTGGTGGACTATATGGCCTAACCACTCTCAATCGATTCTCTCGATTGTAGAGTAGGCCCGTGCCCTGCAGTGGGACGTATATGGGCTGATATAGATAGATAGAGATAGTGTGTCATGTAGGTTTTAGTTTCAATCCATTACGACTTGGTAAACTAATTTATTAGACCAGTGGTCGATCTAATATCCGAATTATAAAAAGCACTGGTAAGGTTTCTTAAGCGGCTTAATAACTGTCATTGCCATATCGTAACCGGGAATAAACGCGTAGCATAACGATATTTTAGTATAGAATTATTAATGAGTCAAGTTCATTTATAATATGTGACGAAGAAAAGTTCGCAGGTTTAGTCGAGACTGTTTGTTTTGTAAATATTTTATTTAAGTTAATTAAGGAAATGTCATCTGGAAACTGTAAGATTCCTAGTAAGGATCGCTGGTAACTTACTTTATGGAAAATTACTATATGGATAATACCAAATCAATAAAACTGGAGACGCCTCTCCATGCGTCTTAACAAATACTACACGGTCAAATATCAAACAGCAATTAATTCACAACACGGTTTAACTGACGTACTCCTAATAGTCTAAGAGGTAGCAACGTTTTTGAGAGAGAATTTTAGGTAGGCCAGTTTTTAGATATGCTATCTCTCTCACTCTCCCGGACGTCATACAGGCTATCTGGCTGGCGGTAGTGGTTGCGTTCGTCAGTGCGCAGCCTACCTATACAGGTAAAATATCGAATTTTAAAATCATTTTAAGAAGCTTTTTTCCTTTATTATTATTTTTATTGAACTTTTTGCAACATGAATCTATTATTGCCAGATATTTCTATTGTTGTTTAAACTGTGCCAGACGCTAATTTTGAATTAAAAAAATATTATTTTTCAAAGTATTTCAGTATGGCTGTAATTTTTATATGATGTTACTTAAGTATCTAAAAACCTAAATTTAATTTGCCAGACAATAATTCGATTGTTAAACCTTCAGCCAGACCGATCTAAAAGTGAAAAGTGATTGGGCATGTTGAAAGAGTACAGACAATCACGTGTTATTTTTAATGTGTATAACAAAATTGTATTACAATGGCTAGCGAAAAATTAAAATGTGGTTTTTGTAAAGACAGAAATGGAAAAATAATAACTTTTGTTGAAGATACATTAAAAAAGTGTAAAGAAGTTCTGCAAATACGTGTAAATTTTAAACTGAAATACAGGGTATATCAAGACCGCGACCGAAAACGAAGCCAGGTGGTAGTATTAGTGACTTCAGACACAATGCAAGTAAAAATTTCGCAAAAAAAATCGTCAACTTTTTTTTGTAATTTTTTACTAATCGTCGTATTTGGGTGATAAAAACATAATTTTCCTAAAATAAAGATGTAGACCTCTTTATTTTTAAACACGCAATGGTACATAAGGGTTTAAATTAGTATTTTCGCAAAAAATAGGTATTTTCCACCAAAACACGATGATTTTAAAAAATATATAAAAAAATATCTATCACTGTTTTGGCGAAATTTTTATTTGCATCGTGTTTGGAGCCACTAAAACTACAACCTGGCTTCGTTTTCGGTCGCAGTCTTGATATACCCGGTATAATAGTGTACAGTTACCAGAGCAAGTTAATGACACTGATGGATATCACAGAAATTGTTACAGCAGTTTTACAGCTCTTATGACAAAATATCGTAATTTATCTGAAATTAATTTCTCGTCAACAGTAGATCTTCCCAGCACATCTAGTTCAACTTCGTTATCAAATACTGCAGTAGATGTTAGCGAAACCCTGCCAGATAAAACGTCTCAGAATTCACATACAGAAGTTAATATCCAAGAAATTGACACTTCTAATGCAATTAACAAGTGCTTTTCATACCGGGTTGAAAGTAATAAGGTTATTAAAACTGTTGAAGATGTACTGTCTTGCGAAGAACAAGAAGAAGCCGATTCTCAAATCTATATATATAAAAGAGGAACCTGATTGACTGACCTATCAACGCACAGCCGAAACTACTGGAGTTAGGAACTTGAAATTTTACACAGGGATTCCTATTGTGACGTAGGGTAGCACTAAGAACGGATTTTGGGAAATTCTACCCCCAAGGGGGTGAAAAGGGTTAAAAACTGTTGTATGGAAAATCTAAAGCATTGAAGTTACAATTGTCAAACTTGGCAGTTTAATAAATCATTCAATAACAAAATTAACTGCATACTTTATTTGTCTAAAAATTAACATTAAGGGGGTGAAAATAAGGGTTGAAATGTTTAAAAACTGCGTGTTTTCTTCCTGCCGGATCAACGCACAGACGAAACTACTGGATCCATAAATGTGAAGTTTGACATAGAGACTCCTGTTGTGACGTAGGGTAGCACTAAGGAAGGATTTTTGGAAATTCGACCCCTAAGGGGGTGAAAAGGGTAAAATACTGTTGTATGTAAAACTGAAACCGTTGAAGTTGTCAATTTCGAACTTGGCTCTTTAGTTACTCATTTAGAAACAAGAATAACTGAATACTCGCTTTTCTTATAATTAACCCTAAAGGGGTGAAAATAAGGGTAGAAGTTTTGTAAAAACAAAGTGTCGGATCAACGCACAGCCGAAACTACTGTAGCTAAAAACTTGAAATTTTACACAGGATTTTCTGTTATGACGTAGGGTAGCATTAAGGAAGGATTTTTGGAAATTCAACCCCTAAGGGAGTGAAAAGGGTAAAATACTGTTGTATGGAAAATCGAAACCGTTGAAGTTGCAGATTTCAAACTTGGCTGTTTAGTTACTCATTTTGCAACAAGAATAACTGCATACTCGCTTTTCTTATAATTAACCCTAAAGAGATGAAAATAATGGTTCAAGGTTTATAGAACCGAACCGACGGATCAACGCATAGCCGAAACTACTGAAGCTAGAAACTAAAAATTTTACACAGAGGTTCCTATTCTGAGGGAAGGGAGCACTAAGAAAGGATTTTTGAAAATTCAACCGCTAAGAGGGTGAAAAGGGCAAAATATTGTTATATGGAAAATCGAAACCGTTGAAGTTACAAATATCAAACCTGATTCTTTAGTTACTCATCTAAAACCAAAAATAAGTGCCTACTCTGTTTACTTAAATTTAACCCTAAATGAGTTATTCCTATGAAAATTTTACTTTTGTCCCTTTCGAACAACTTTTCAATTTAGTTTGAGCGAGAAAATAAATATTCGGTAACTAAAATAGGTTTTAAAATTGTATATGAATAAGGCCGTTTATCAATTGATCCGATAATCCAAACTCAGAGTCAGAATTAGAAATAGAATTTTTGCACGTTGATTTTTGTTAAAAGTTTATGTAGAGGTTACAATGGCATAGTTTTAGCGATATAAGGTCTACATTATCTTAAACACGCAGACGAAGTTGCGGGCAAATGCTAGTAATAATATATCACATTTGTCAAATAAATGTCGATGGCGAAGTTGTGATACGCTGCTCAGACACAGATATTTTAATAATACTTCTTGGAAACATGGAGCATTTGAATGCATCACTAAAATCTGGGTAAATTTGGGCGTGGGGAATTATGAGCGATTTATAAGCGTCATCAAGTACACGAAATTCTAGAGAATTCTTTATCGAAAGCTCTACCGTGCTTTTATGCACTCACTGGATGCGACTACACACCAGGTTTTTTCCGGAAAGGCAAACTTCGATCTTTAAACTGTTAGAGCAATCAGAAGAGTATCAATTAGCCTGTCAAAATATTATAACAGATGATGAAGAATTGCTGGATGAGACATTTAAGATCTTAGAAAAGTTAATTTGTCATATTTACGGAGCTCGGGATTCATGGAACGTCAATGAAGTTCGGTGTCATCTGTTTTCAAACACATATCGGTCTACAAAATCAGATGATAATTTTGAAAAAACAAAATCGTAATTTTGATCCATCAAGCCTACCACCATGCAAAGCTGAATTTTATCAGCATTTACTACGAGTTCGTTACGTTACAAAGTTTTGGAGAAATGATCATTTACAACAACCAACATCTCTATCACCTCAAGTTTCCGGCTGGACCATAAATATGATTTTATCTGGTTTGTTGGAGAGCAATTGCCATCATTAGTTGCCGACATTATCATTAAAAGTAAAAATTAAAAATAAAATACTAATAAATTTATTTGCCGATAGATTATAAAATGTTTCATTCTTTTACAGATAATAATTTATTACAAGACGATGACATTTCAAAAGACGACGATGACAATAAAAATGACAACAGTGCTGAAGATGATGATGATGATGATAATTATCAAGATGCCTCCGTTTTTTTTGTGATAAAATTATGGATTGAAAAATATAATTTTTGGTTATTTTCATCCTTGAGATTGATTATTATCTTATTTTGTACAACGATAAATAGTTATTTTGGTACTATATTAATCCACACATTAATTCAATAGTTTTTAATTAGTTCCATGTAATTTATTCGACAACTATTCCTAGATCAAGCAAAATGATACCACATCACTTTTCACTTTTAGGTCGGTCTGGCTGAAGGTTTAACAATCGAATTAATGTCTGGCAAATTAAATTTAGGTTTTTAGATACTTAAGTAACATCATATAAAAATTACAGCCATACTGAAATACTTTGAAAAATAATATTTTTTTAATTCAAAATTAGCGTCTGGCATAGTTTAAACAACAATAGAAATATCTGGCAATAATAGATTCATGTTGCAAAAAGTTCAATAAAAATAATAATAATGGAAAAAAGCTTCTTAAAATGATTTTAAAATTCGATATTTTACCTGTATAGGTAGGCTGCGCACTGACGAACGCAACCACTACCGCCAGCCAGATAGCCTGTATGACGTCCGGGAGAGTGAGAGAGATAGCATATCTAAAAACTGGCCCACCTGAAATGCTTGTTTTCCAGACGTTGCTAGCTCCCGTACTATAACGTATAGGAGATTACGGACACAGACACGTAATAGGGCGAGTGACGTGGGCACGTACGCCCACTCAACAAGTGGGTGGCAACTGGCAATATTGATTCAGACCTTGCCTATTTGCACGTCATATCTCTGCGTAGAAAACGTATTTGGAAAGCTGTATTGATATTCGATGTTTGTTGATTAAAATCTAGTTCGTTTATTTCTTGATGTTTTTGGTGTTTGTAAATAAAGGATTTATTGCTCTTGAGAGGTAAAGATATGCGTAAATTCAGGTCCAATCCTCATTGTAGAAGGCAGACGTTATAGAGAACCGCTTGCTACAGTACAAAGATACATACGTCGCTACGTCTCTATATGTGTTATCTTTATTTATTACAATGGTAATTAAGCGCAAGTAATATGTCAGGATCGATCAAAGTGGCGATTCATAGTCTCTGCCTACCCCTATGGGATACACGCGCAGCGATTATGTATGTATGTAATTAAGAATCGCCAATATTGTGAGAGCGATGATTACTGTGGCTCATTTTAGGTGAAAAATATTTTTCCGAACTGAATGCTGTACATTTGTACGCATGTTTTGCCGGCATCTTCTTTCTGTTATGCGTCATCTTATAATTATATCATATTAATTTATCATATGATTGTGTTGTGTAACCATATTCGATCTTAAGCAGAGAGTCGAAGTCAGTAAATTGAATGTGAAAGCTGTGTAAATATCTTCAATTTAATACCAATCCTCCCACCAATGACGTCGCTTTCGAGTTGTGGTGTCCATTTTTGGATTTTGTCCCCATTTGCATCGGCGCAGTCCGTCCACGGCCATATAAGCGGTGCTCATTGTCATGCTTATAAATATTAATAAACACCAATGCAGGATATAACGCATGAATTAATTTAATATTCATTCACGTGTTATGAAATTATTTATCACGATAAATGATGCTGTTGATGTATTTCAATATTTCATGCCCTGTGCCTAAAAAGATTAGGACCCAAGAGTTTTTTTAATAAATATTATAGGGGAGAAACGAGCAAACGGTTCACCTGATAGTAAGGGATCACCGCCGACCAAGAACATCTGCATACCATGGGGTATGGAGATGCGTTGCCGGCCTTTAAGATGGGAATACGCTCGTTTTTTTAAAGGTCGACATGTCGTATTTGTCCGGAAATGCCGCTGTTGGCAATTGGTTAAAGTAAATAATAAATACACCCAACAGTCACACACATAGTCCTAACTCTACACTAAGATCGAGTCTTGTATCGTGGGTATCAAGAACTACAAGAGACTTTTCGGTCTCACAAACACCCGGACCCGAAACAAATACTTGTGGTTTACACAAACATTTGTTTCGGTGCGGGGATCGAACTCGCGGCCTCTCGTTTCACAGCCGGCGTCCAACCAACTGCGCCACCGAGGCTGTCAAGTTAAAGAGAAAATCAGCAAAATTTTAAGTGATATACTGTATGTACCTTGGACTAAAGAAGGAATGGGCTGGCTCATTTGAGGTTAGACCACTGCCTCACAGAAAACCGACATGAGCGACGCCTTTCCTTATTTTTCGTTTGGCGAGTGGGTTGCCAGAGTCCTATTCGTTTCTTCTTTTCCTCCTTTCATCCTATTCCTTTCTTTCATTTATTGCAACGCTAATACTATCCAAGCGCTGTAGATATTCATGGGCGGTGATAAATGGTACCCATCAGACAATCCGATCGTCCGTTTACCATACTTATGACAAAATAAGTCACCAAGTCAAATACAAAATTTGTTACTTCACGTCGGTTTCTGTAGTTTGTTTAATTCATCCGTATTTTAAACTAGATACAGTAAGGTTCTACCACATGAACACCATATGGGTATGATGCGTTTGTATGTGACGTAATTACTGCTGATTTCTTTATCACGTGTATGTATATGACTTACTAATTATTATTTTTTTGTAATATTGCCAGATGACCCTCAGTTCAGCGAGCTGGTATGGCAGGCGGAGGTGGCCATCGACAACGGAATATTCCCCGAGAGGATATACCAGGGATCCAGCGGATCTTACTTCGTCAAGAACCCTGAGGGAGTGAGTTTCATCAAATTAATTTACAAAATAAACACACAAAAATCACACACAAACTCTTTGTCAAAGGTAACAGAAACGTTTTGGTCTCACTGCACATAAAACGCGATGAAAATATTTGTGGTCTCATTTGTCTCGGTGCGAGGATCGAACCGATGCTGCCAAGTAGATATAAGGGCAATGCTGGACACTGCCGGAGTTAAAGTCGTAATTACATTTTAAATTATGACCCTCAATAACACTATTAACCGTGAGGATGTATATATCAGGAAAATATGTACCCTGCGTTGAGAACCTTCGATGCTTATGAGGTAAAATAGGAAAAAAAACAACGGAAAAATGCTTCATTTTAAATATGTATTATATACATATTTATGTTAACCATGATACAAAAACGGTATTGTACCTAAGGCATATTTTCAATAAAATAAAAGGTCGTTATTATTACACACAATATTTTATTTTATTTTACAAGTTATATAAATAATGAACAATATACACAAACTTGTATGAGGAATCTAACCGACATCTCATTGGCTCTAACTCTATATAACAGGTTATGTAGATATAGTTTAGATATATGAAGATATAGTTTCGATATCGCTTTCTAACTACGAGTAAACCGCAATAATGTAACAGAAGTTCCGGCAGCATATGACATAATATGTGTTACTATACATCACCATCTTATGAAATATTAACAGCGTCCGTGGCGCAGTTAGTTGAGAGTCGGCTGTTAAACAAGTGGTCACAGGTTCGTTGCTCGCACCAAAGTAAATGTTTCTACGGCCTACAAATATTGGCTTCGGGTCTTAGGATTTTTTAATTCCATTACTGTTACTATGACAGCTTCCGTTAGAAGGTTAGACGCCGGCTGTGAAACGAGAGGTTGGACGTTCGATCCTTGCACTAAGCGAAATGTGCGGCTTACAAATATTATAGGTTTCCTGTATGGATGTTGTGAGTTTCATAAATCTCTCGTAGGATCTGATACCCACGACACAATATAAGTATCTTTGTGTGATCAGGACCATGAATGTGATAATTACGTTATTTTTATTGTGATGAATGGTGAGACGAGCATGCCATTCGCCTGATGGTAAGCGATACGACCGCTCATGGAGAGTAGAAAACTAAACAACACCATTAATTACCAAGCATTGCTTGGCATTCCACTGCGCTCGCCATCCTGAGACATAAGATGATATGTATGTTATTTATGTATAGCAGAAATTATTGTTTTTTCAACTACGACCAATGCTGCCCACTCATGAAATACTTCCAAGATTGGTTTATATAACGCTGGGCCAAGGCCTCACGCGAAGCCCGCAGTGTTAGTCTCTATTGGAAAATGTTCGAAATAACTCACATTGAAACTAATGGTGATTGCATTCCGAACGTTCTGGAAAATTGTTACATTACCGACGTACAATCGCTTTAATGGTGCTGCGGTAATCGTTCAAGTTTCTTTTGAAGAAATGGCACACTGTAGACTTTTTCAAAAAGTAGTAGCCTGGCTTCAATATTACTCCACATTTACACGTTGAAAAAATCTGACCAAAACAATATGTATTTTTACATAAACTTTGTATTCCCCTTAAGTTTAATTAAGTGATAAAAAGTATTTCATAATTATATTTCGTAGTTCCGCTTTGAATTTCAATTGAAGAAAACTTGACAGCCTCTGAGGCGCAGTTGGTTAGACGCCTCCTGTGAAGCGAGAAGCCGCGGGTTCGATCCCCGCACCGAAACAAATTTTTGTGTGAACCACATGTATTTGTTTCGGGGTCTGGGTGTTTGTGAGACCGAAAAGTCTCTCATACTTTCTGATACCCACGACACAAGACTCGACCTTAGTGTGGGGTCAGTACTATGTATGTAACTGTTAGGTGTATTTATTTATGTAGTAAAATAATAAAAAAAAACAAACAAAATACACAGTAATATTTGTAATCTTACTTATTGGAATAATGATTCTATTTATCGCTCTAGTATTAGGCAGATCCGTAACAATCTTTAATCTAAAGCTAATCGTCCACTAGGCGCGTGTGGATTCAGTTAAGTACTTTATCTGCCTGGCTTGGTGGGTGGTTAGCTTTAGAATGGATTTGTCATTGCGGTTTTGTAGATATAAGAGCGTAAAGTAATTCGATAGCGGGGTTAGGAGAATTTTGAGCATGATTCTCTTATTTGGTGCTATCGGTACATTTTTTATATAGTTAATGACTGTCGCAGCTGGTTAAGACGTTGGCTATAAAAAGAGAGCTGTATTTATGATCCCTGGATTAAGACGAATCGTTATGGAATGCATTAGTACATATTGTCCAAGTCTATGTGTTGTTTGGACAAAAGTATGTCGTAATTTCTGATATTCACGATATTAAACTAGTGGTTGTTGACTCAACAAATTAGTATTACAAGTATTTTGGTGTCTCTGTTCTGAGGAATATAACAATTTTGTATATAGCCAAAACGAATGCAACGTAAAGTTAATAGGGAAAATTCCAGATTGTATTTTCCGAGTATTGAAATAAAAAATAAAACATTTTTTTCGATACCAAGAATTTGCAAACATGTAGTATAATAACTACCACAATGAGGATATAACTGTGACCTTATATTATTCCATATATTTTTAAATACAGCAAATAATCGCAACCTATAGTCCCGAATTCTGATTGCAAAGTCTTATAACATGAATATCACAATCTACGAGATACTTTCGGCTTCTCTACCAAATGCGTCACTGAGGCTGTTAAATTCCTTTTAGCAATTACATTTTCATTACATTACCTTCTCACTACATAACCAAATTTCTCCCACCCGCAGAAAATAATCGGCGTATTCAAACCAAAAGACGAGGAGCCGTACGGCCGTCTGAACCCGAAGTGGACAAAATGGATGCACAAGTTGTGTTGTCCGTGCTGTTTCGGGAGGTCGTGCCTCATACCCAACCAAGGGTACCTTTCGGAGGCCGGAGCCAGTCTCGTCGACTCCAAGATCGGGCTCAAGATTGTGCCGAAGACTAGGGTAAGTTTTCACGGTTTTTAAGGGTTTGAGGAATTGGGTGAAGACTTCAGAAGCTAAATTTCGTAAGGGAGCGAGCTGGATGGTTTTTAGGCCAGTTGATTTAGAGATATGTGGGAGTCCTTTGGTCTTAGATCGTGATGGCTTGAAATAATAAGGTTGATAAAATGGGCAGGTAGTCAATCTGGCAAATAGCGCTGTACTGATGGTAGATAATAAAGATAAGAGAAATAACAGAATGAGTGGTAGTTACCTGGTGTTATGTTACCAACTAAATACCTTAGCTACCTTAGCTTTACAAAATTGGGAACATAAAGGAAAGAGGGACACAGGATTGTTTGAACTCCACCAATGTGTGGTTATTGTGGATTGTGACATAGAACTAAGCAGTTAGGAATATGAGGAAATAGATATTAAAATAAATAAACATTTAACAAATATTAATCAGTTAAATTGTTATCTGTCATTACAAAGTCAGAATAGATAAATACACAGACACAACAAACATTTTAATGACGTTTTAGTACTTTTACTTTAATGGACATTCAAATGTTCAATTCAATAAAGGAAAAATGATTTTATTTTTATTTTTTATTTATTTATTTAAGGTGATATACCTTAAATATAATGCCATAATATCTTTTAGAGAGAGAGAATATCACCATATATTGAAAAATAATAAATAATGAAATCAGGGTTTTTCTAATCTTGGAATAGCTTTATTACATATAGTTTCGGTGTTCATCATAAATTAGCCAAATAGTTAGCCGGCCCCCCTTTTGACGTTTGATGAAAAAATCATTTGCCATGATTTTGATGAAATATTCAATAGTCGTTGTTTGGGATCGGATCGGTTTTTCTCTCCGTTCGATTTCGTAAAGACGTTGTTTTTATGTAGACTGGGTGTCAACTTCAAATCAGTAATTGGCGAGAGGTGGCGCAGAATAGAGACAGCTAGAGAACTCTCGTTTCGGAGACCAAGACCTACTTTGGGTCGTAGAGTCAGTGGAGTTAGTTTTATTAAGGAACCGAAATCACAAACAGCTGTTTAAAAGCCTACAAAACTACCGCACTTGAAAAAACGTAAACAGGGGTCACATCATTACTTTACCTTTGTATCAACGGTACAAAGAATGACCTGAATCGATTAATTCATTAACAGACGCGCACAAGATTATGTAAAGGATCCATTGATGTAGTGTAATACAATTATCTGATAGTACTGGGTCAATCGCGTATCTTGCCCTCGCGTGTTTGAACATTAATCTGTTCGTTGCGAGTTCGCCAGTCCTCATTTATGTACTTATTGAAGTGTATAATTTGTTTCAATTGCCCTTTGTCACCTACGTGACGTAATTTGTGTCGCAATTATAGTAAATTGGGAAATCCTGATTTGGAAAGCGAACCCAGAATATCAAGATTTACAACCTAATAATACATTCTATGGTATTTGGTCCAGTCCAATAGATATCTTCCCAAGATTGAATTGCATTAGACCAGTATAGTTTAGAGACGCCACTGGCAAAATAAAAATGTATTATTAGAAAAGAAAGAAAGTAAAACTGTTTATTTGTCACAAGTGAACAAAACGACGTACATAATAAACAGATGTACAAAAAGAAAACATACAATAAAATTAAAGAAAAAAAATTGACGGAAGAATTTTGCACGTCGCGTCCGCGTCGTGGCTGTGACTAGTAGGTGATCTCAGCAAAATGTTGCGCTGCGGTACGTTCTGTTTCCTAAATATTTTCAACTGTTCAACTACTAGTATGATAAAATACGCATATTAAATATTAATTACATACTTAACGTGTAATAAAAATAATTTGAAACAATGAACCAGTGGCGTGCCTAGGGTTTTGGAGTAGGGCAAGCCCAATATTATTTTAGGTTTAATACATATTTATTTAGAAGAAAAAAAAGACTAAGAACGACGAAACCGAATTTACGGCGCGGCGGCAGACCTATCACACAATCTATACAATATTAAGATTAGGTAATACAAATATAGATAGCTTGTGGTCATGCAACCGTAACTTTTTACTCCACTAACTACTGAGCACTTTGAATACTCGGCATTACACTAGCACAACGATAGCTACTATTGTCCCGTGTTTGACTGCGCAGTTAACCAAAATTACGGACAGAAATTGTTATAAATACATTAAGGTTAAGTTTTTACAAGTAATTTTAATTACAAGTAATAGCATGCTTTTTGAAAGGACCACAATATCATTGAAATCATTAGCATTAATCAAAACATTCTAATACACAAGTGTCCCTTGAAAAACATATGAAACACAACTGTTTAATAACCTATATGAAGGGGAGCATGTAGAAATCGAATGACGTAGTTTAGTAAACTGAACCGATAAAGTGCCTCTTGTGATTTATCACGAATTTAAGAAATGCACAAACTCGGCGTAGTTTTCGCGCCAATTTCAATATAATTTAATTAAATTACCTTTATAACGGCAATGAACACTTTCACCATCACAATTTACACTAAAACCATCACAGGAAACAATACAAAACATTTTCGTATCAAAAAGTTTAAATATCATTAAAAAAACGAATAATTAACCTAAAACCGAACTATTTACAATTGCACAATATCAAAATACTTATGAAGTTAGTAGTAATTCGTACAGTATTGCTAGTAAACGAAAAAATAAACATTACAACATGCAATTATAATTTATGAAAAAAATATAAAAACCTCATTATATGTATTACAAAAATGATCAAATAATTTTAAAAAGAACCAACATAAATTAATAACAATAAATATAATTTAGTTAACAAATAATGTTACACATGACGACCTTCAAACGTACGATGTTCACTCAAAACAATTCTGTGGTCAAAAGCTGGGCTTTTGGTTTAGTACATTATTGCTATATATAAATATCTGTAGCTATACATTCGTAGTGCCGGAGTATAGCATTTCACCCGTAAATGTGAAAGAGATAGCATGCGTTGCCAAAAGCCTCGTAAAAGCACACGAGAGAGAAGAAGGCAGATATATGTTTTGCGCGTACTGTCTTTTAAAAAATGCGTGGAGCTACGTTCTACGTGAGAGGTAAAATTATTGAATCAATTTATTACAACCTTTGCGCAGCGCGGGCGGCGCGGCGCTTCGGCTCGCCGTCGCAGGCGCTTCATTGAATAGCGCCATGCCGCGACGGAACGCGGTAAATTCAAAAATGGTAGATGTTTCGTAATTACTGTTTTGTATTGAATGTAATTGTTTCGTTCAGAATTTAGTATATACGTATTAAGTAGGGCAAGCCGGGCTTTTGGGCTTGTATGGAAGTACCGCCACTACAATGAACTGCTGTTTATATTGATAACGTACATAATAGTTATTGGAGTAAAGATATTGATAAAATTGTTAGTACCGATTACTATTATGTGATGCAACACTAATTAATGCATGCTGGTTTGTTTGTAGACTACAATATGATCCGATAAATTAATGATTTTTAAAATGTGTAAGAAAACCAATCTTGGCCTTATAAAGATATGTAATATACCATGCGAGAGTATGTTGTTTACTTCGATTTTCTTGGTTATTTTATGAATTTATTTATTCTGAAACCATTAGTTGGCGATATAATAATTACAGCGTAATAATAATTTGTATTTACACAGTTGAATATAATTTACATAGATTTTTTTAGTTGACAGAGGTCGCATTGATCATCACGACCTCGTCACGGTGCCGAGTTGATAACAATTCGTTTGTTCGACGTTTTAGAGTTTAGACATTAATTTTAATGCGATGTATCTTTAACATAATTTGTAAAATTCTTATAATTTTTGCGTTGTAATACGTACAATAAAATAATATTTATTTAAATCAAATATAGCTGTTGAATTAAATATACAGGGTATATCAAGACTGCGACCGAAAACGAAGCCGAGTGGTAGTTTTAGTGGTTACAGACACAATGCAAATAAAAATTTCGCAAAATAAGCGTCAGATTTTTATTTTGCAATTTTTAAAAAATCATTATGTTTGGGTAGTAAATACCTAGTTATGCGAAAATAATAATTTAAACCCTAACGTACCATTGCGTCTTAAAAAATAAATAGGTGTACATCATTATTTTAGGAAAACTATGTATTTATTACTTAAATACGACGATAAGTAATAAATTACCAAAAAAAGTTGACTATTTTTTTTGCGGTCTTGATATACCCTGTATATATTTTTCATTCTTTAATTGATTTGAATATGGATACTGAAATGAAAGGCGGGAAATATTAATGGATGTCTCGCAATGCAGGAGTCCATTATCATCGCACTTAGCCAAATGAAGTCATGACAGCCTCCGTGGCGCAGTTGTTTAGACGCCGCATGTGAAATGAGAGGCCGCGGGTTCGATCCCCGCACCAAAACAAATGTTTGTGTGATCCACAGATATTTGTTTCGGGTCTGGGTGTTTGTGAGACCGAAAAGTCTCTCATAGTTTCTGATACCCACGACACAAGACTCGATCTTAGTGTGGGGTCAGGACTATGTATGTGACTGGACTGGTGTATTTATTTATGTATTTAAAAAAAAAAAAGTTCTACTTCACAGGTCTCCTCCAACAATTTCTACAGTTCAAAGCGGCTTTCATCTAGCAACTTACTATACAGTAATACCCCGGACTTACGCAGTAGGTGGGTCCGAGCGATTGCCGTGTAAGTCGAATTCGCGTAAGTCGGGGTTTAACTTTGTATATAAATACATATCAAGTATGTTTAATCGGATCTTCAAAGTCTTTAATTATATTCAGTTTACACTCCAAAGACAGTGTTTTTCTTTTCTTATTAGGCTCAAATGACTCATGTTTCGTTCTTTTAGATGACATAATTAGAGATAATATACTGCGCACGTAAAACAATTCCACGCGGAACACGTATAAACAATTTAAACCTGTCGCAAACTGAACGCTGAGAGGGCGGAGCGAGAGAGCCGATGCGCGCGGCAATCAAAATGAAAAACCGCGTATCTCCGAATTCGCGTAAAACGGGGTAGCGTAAGTCGGGGTATTACTGTATTAGATTCTATGGATCTATTCACCTCAAAATCCTCGTACCCAGCGACATTCTACAACTACGAAATCAACTTTGCTTCTTAGTTTAACCCAGCATTAATAAAAATACACCCAAATAACCCAACACCCAACCGTCACATAGTCCTTACGCCACATTAAGATCAATTAAGTCTTGTGTCGCAGGTATCAGAACTACGAGAGACTTTTCGGTCCCACAAACACCCAGACCTGAAAGAAATATTTGTAATATAAGTAATATTGTGTCCAGGTGGTGAAGCTGGTCTCCGAGACGTTCAACTACCTGCGGATAGACCGCGAGCGGTCGCGACTGAAGCGCGCCATCACCGAGCAGTTCCCCAACTTGCGCTTCAACAGGATGGGCCTGCCGCCGAAGGTTAGTAGTCTGGCTGGTTTAACACGTGGATTTTACCCATCATATAAAATAGCATATTTTCTTTTCTTTTTCTTAGCTGGTAGGGAAGAGCTAAGATAGCGATTGTTTCTGTTTTTCGAAATAAGCTTAATGTAATGCAATGGGATAGCGGGGTGGTTCTAAGTCGAAGGTCCTGCCAATTTACAGAAAGCCTGTTTTCAAATATTAATCAAGGGTACATTATATAGGATTTATTTAAATATATGCGACCTGTGAAGCTCATTTTCCAGCTCCCGGTAGGTCGAAAGGGGTAGTGCAGTGTCTTAACACCAAATTAACTTTTTTAAGCATTTGACAACGAGCAAGGGCCACCGACGCAATTACTCACACCCCCTTTTTTTTATTGCACTATGAAATCCATTTACGGAATCATGATGGTATGTCGGACTCACCGTTCCAATATGTAAGACCAATAGTCTAATATATTAGACCGTCCTACCGACTACTACCCCGTGGTATTTCACGATCTTCCTTGAAGGAGGGGCGCGGGATTCGCGCGAGCATGCATCCGCAACCATCCCCTGTAATCCCAGGTCATCCATGCAAGGCACACAGTTTAATGAAGGAGTGTTGTTGCAGATGGGTTCGTTCCAGTTGTTCGTGGAGGGCTACAAGGACGCGGACTACTGGCTGCGGCGCTTCGAGCAGGACCCGCCGCCCGCGCACGTCATGAGGAAGTCAGTTGCACACCATTCTACAAACATTCATATAACATATCCTTCATTTTGACATACATACATATAAAAAATATATAAATTATTAGAAATCTTACCCCATAACTAAAATTAAGAAATTCTACGACTTAATTTTGTAGTTTTCTTTAATGAGCTGTACCGAAAAACTCACTTACCTACGCACATATAAAAAAAATATTAAAAATCTTACCCCAGAACTAAAATAAGAAATTCTACGACTTAATTTTGTGGTTTCCTTTATAAGCTGTACCGAAAAACTCACTTTTTCTCCATTTAGTAGTGATAGATCGCATAGAGATGAGAGCACGGAGATGAACGTCACTCTTATTCCGAAGGTCATAACCGCTCTTTTGCTCCAGGGGGGGGGTAAATGACGTTACTTTGTCCGAGGCAATTAACGTAAACAACCGTTATCTGCCCGAGCGTTTTTAAACGTAAACAAACGGTTCTCAGAACTCAAGTGCTTTGTTTAACTATCAAGTGTTATGTTTTTTGTTTAGAATATGAGTGTGTTGAAATAATACTTCAGTTTGTTTATCTGATTATGACTCAAGTGAATTGTTATGCTGCGTTGAACTTTGAGATAGCGTGATTTAGGCGCGTCTTGTAATTAAAAAATCATATCTCGAAAATTGAATCGATGACATATGGTTTTTAATGTTTTTTTTTTTTACTTATATAATATATTATAAGGTAAAAAATAAAATCTTACACCCGTCCATACAAAAAGAATTATTTATAGCCCTTTGATTGTAAACAAATATCTGGCGCCGCGCGGCTTAATTTATGTTCAATTTTACAAGGCCAAGATGCAAAAAACTACCACTATTTGGCTTGAAATAAAGGTATTACAGCATAAGTAGTCTAATATACTACTAATAAAAAATATACATACATTAAGAAAATACAGCCAAATACGCCAAATTTAAAGGCAATCATAACGATGTCGTGCGCCAAAATGTACCTACAGTATATTTTGGGCTTCGAAAAAAACGCACATTAATGCGTATTTCATGCTTGAATTTTTATATCTACGCGGTAGTGGTTTACATCTTGCGAAAATAACAAAGAAACAGGAGCAAACACTTACGATTTATGAAATATTTCCAAAACAAAATCACTTCGCCGACACCCACTCAACACGCACTCGAGTGAACTTCAAACCGTTTTTTTTTTTATTTTGTTCACGATGCGGGGTATTGTTTTTTCATAGTTTGAAGCGTAAACTAACGGTGAAGCGAGATGGATAATACAAATTGTCCATAGAACGACCGAAACGGATATATTTCCTTTTGTTCTAAGGCATTCGGAGCGCATCGCCATGTCAACTACTAGTTGACACGGGCAAAGCTGCGACACACGCAATGTCAACTACCAGTTGACATGGGCATTCAAGCGGTTATGGTACAAAATGCCCCGTTTTTAAAGGTTCCAGCTCCAATTCGAGCGGCTGGTGGTGTTGGACTACATCACCCGCAACACGGACCGCGGCAACGACAACTGGCTCATCAAGTACGACGCGCCGCACAACCACATGAATAGGGGCGACCTTGACCTCCGAGACCCCTCCGTATGTGACCTCACCTCACACTTATAAAAATAAAATTAGGAAAATATCGCGCGTGAGCCCTCTGTTAGAACACACATATTCGCTCAGAAGCACAAAAAAAAATTGTTATTATTTAAAATCCATATGAATTTTATAATTATGCCCTTATGTGGTGAGAAAATTTCATTCAAATTGGTTTAGTCGTAGATATGAAAAAAATCAGAATACGTCAAATGTGGGCGTGTCGATAAATATTTAACCCGATTGGTCTATTTTCTTCATCAACACTTGGTAGCAATCAAGACCAATTTATTTCATGATTCATGTAATTCCCTTATGTAATGGACATGAACACATAGATTCCCTTATGTTCACTGATGAGTTAAGGCCTATTATTTTACACAATCTATTTATTCTACGTCCACAGAACAGCTGTTTAACCCTAAAGTATTGTCTATTGTGTGTAGGAGTGGCAAGGCTGGGACGTGCGCATCGCGGCCATAGACAACGGCCTCGCCTTCCCCTTCAAGCATCCCGACTCGTGGCGCGCCTACCCCTACCACTGGGCCTGGCTGCCGCAAGCCAAGCAACCCTTCAGCCACGAGACCAAGTGCGTTATATATGTTACCGGAAAAGTATGAAAACTAGGAATTTTATATAATTCCTAGGAAATGTATACAAATTCGAGCATGTTAAGAAAATGTGTAGACTACTGTACTGTGTGTACTGTGTATTATTTGAAGATTCTGTAATACAAAATATTTATGAGAAATGTATATAACCTAACCTAACCTAAATATTCCTTTGTCTAGACCTCTGTATTGGTTAGCGTTCGTACTCACTGACATCCAGTATGTACCACATTTCCCCGTATTTAGGAAATGTATACAATGGCGGATTACACACATTTCCGTTAACATATACATTTATTCATATTTATAAATCTTTATTGCACACCACACAGTTTGATCAGTAATAAAAATATAAAAGTTACCGAAAATTGGGAATCTCCTTTTTTTTTAAATTAGGTAAAAAGCACTTAAATATGTGCTTCAATCGGCGTTCTTAGTTTCGTCACATTGCATCTGATTTAATTTTAAACCTTATGTTCAAACAGTTAGGGAAGAAATTCGCGTGACTGCCCTGATGAGCTATGGCCTATACATCTTAATTATATTGGACTTGTATAATGAAAGATTTGTATTTTTTTAATGATATTTTTATTAGATACGAGGCGAACTGGCCACTTGATGGTAAGTACTAACCATCGCCCGCCAACACGCATTGCACCAAAAATATTGTATGTGGGTTACCGACCTTTAAGTCTGTAATGAAAAGTAGGCTATTTACTTCGATCAAATATATACTAGATACAGTGTCGGGAACAAAATCACATGCCAAAAGTGGCCGAGGTTGTTAATACATATAAATTTGTATTTCGAACTACGAGATGTAGAAAAATGGTCTTAAAATATAAACTACTTCAAGTAACAATAAAACTTTAATTGTTTGAAATAACATTTATTATATCTTAGAATATACTTGCATTCAAGACGTTGTGTCATTGAAGAAGAAAAAAAACATATTTATCGAAAAAAAGAGTGAACCACTCCCTTTTATATTGACGGTCCTTAAGATCTTTATTTTTCAGGAGCAAATTTAAATTTCCATATTATTTATTCCCAGGGAGCTGGTACTTCCACTACTATCAGACATGAACTTCGTGCAAGAACTGTGCGACGAACTGCATATATTATTCAAAGTAAGTTTATGCATTCAATGTGTGATTATGATAATTCAGATATGTAAATCTGTTTCATTAGACCGCCAAATCTGGAAGGAAAGGGAGAAGGCCTTTGCCCAGCACTGGGACACTAACGGCTGATTATAATAATAATTATATAATAATAATGTAAATCTGTTGATTCAAGATAGTACCATTTGGCAAAAGTTATAGTCGCTACAGGGGTCCAAAAACCCTAGAAATTCCTTCGACATTTGGCACTTAACTCGCTAATTAATCTATCTGTTGATCTACATGCATCAGGATGACGTAGCGGTTGATACCTAAATATCCAATTTCTAATATTTGCATTTCGTATCAGTAGTTATACGTAACAATACATTATTATGAATATAATCTGTGCATGTACATTGTATATGTGGACGAACGATCTAATTGTGATAGCTGGAAGGCGTCATACCATTTCAACTGATCATTTGAAATCTTAGAAGCTGTAGCTAGAGATACTCAATACTTGGGGAATGCCTATATTTAGCATTAGTTTATCTGGCTGAATTTGATGATGAGGATGATAATGGTGATGTAAATTGCAGCAAGACAAAGGCTTCGACCGCGGGTTGTTCGAGCGGCAGATGTCGGTGGTCCGCGGGCAGGTGCTCAACCTCACGCAGGCGCTCAAGGACGGCAAGAGTCCCGTGCAGCTGGTACAGATGCCCGCCGTCGTCGTCGAGAGGTACTTCACACGCGCATACATACTAACTACTGGACATATTGAGACTTAACATCTTATGTCTCAGTGGCGAGCGCAGTGGATTGCCAAGCATTGCCTTGTAACTCATGGTGTTGTTTGGTTTTGCTACTGTCCATGAGCGGTCGTATCGCTTACCATCAGGCGAATGGCAAGCTCGTTTCGTCATTCATTACAATAAAAAAAAAACATAAACATACGCACAAACACATAAATACACGTAAGAATGCACGAAAGTACACATACGCATGTACGCCCGCACGCACGCATTCACACGAACTCATGTGCACAAATATTTCCACGGCACCAATTTCACACAATGTCCACTACGTTACATCGCCACTTATAGTCTATCTAAACTAAGAAGTTCCATTTGACATTGGGAAATAGGGATGCTGTCAAATAAATCGGTTCTTACAATATCCGATTATTTAGAGATATCGATAACATTTGTTTGTATTTCTTAATCGATTACAGTTTATATTTTCAGTTTACATCATTTCGTTTATTTTTTCATGAACATTTTTATTCTAATGAGACATCAACAATTGCATGTCACTTTACTATTTAGGAACAAAAGGAGTGATTTATCTATTACTAGCGCCCCGTCCCGGCTTCACCCGGGTGCAGACACTTTTTCGAGTCCAGTCCACATCACGCACATGCTTATGAACACATGATACATACATACAATACAATACATATACTCCAAAGTGAGGATTCTCCTCACTATGTGTGGCGTATCCTACAATACTGCCTTCATTTCCATTGTAATATCCAAATCTATTAATTAATGATAAATTAATTCATATTAATATTATTATTTCACTATTTATTGATGTATGTTCGTTGACAGCATACCTATTATTAGCTGAAAGTTCAGTATTTTTAAAAATTAAAAACGACTGTTTTATATCTGCTCGATTATTTAAATATTTTTACCGATTATGCGTATACAAATGCATTTGAATAGTCTCGACTCTACCGGTAAAAGACCTAACGAGGTGACTTTGTAATGACGTCTAGAAAAAACATATGTTGTTTAAAATGGTTATTTTGCTTTATTTAAAGAATTCTAGTTTGAATTTAGTGATTATAGTTTGTATATCTAGTGATAAAATAAGAATAGCTTCATAATTCCATGGATTTACGGAAAGTGTTACTGAAATTGTGTGGGTTACGTCTGCACAAAGTTATTTACGTTAAAAGTATGAAACGTCAAATGGAACCTGTTAGTTTAGATAGACTATAGTGAAATAATTGATACACGATATTATATTGCAATACTTACTTCACCAACCGAAGGTTCCGTTGTGTTCGATAAAATCCAGAAATACTGTCTTAAGCGATTTTTCATGAATGATTTATGCCATCAACGAAGACGTGAAAGCCGATAGTTTTATAACCAATATGGATACTAACTGGTCTAACTACTACTGGTCAAAATGACAAAGATTAATCTATCTTTATCTTAGAATAGTATAGCAAAATAGACCCTGGTACCTAGTTTTTCTAACCTATAATGTAACGTGTGTTTATAGATCGAAGAGCGGCACGACATCGTCCCGGTTCTTCGACTCGTTCCAGCAGCGGTTCCAGCATAAGTCCCCGTTCTTCTCGTGGTGGTGAATGCACTTTCCCATGACCAGGTAACTCTATTATTTGCTTTTAATTCATTTACATGTAAAAAATAGCTTATGAGAAATTTCGTACAAAACTGTCAAAAGCGACGCTAAAGAATGTTGAGTATTTTTCGGCTATTCTATATTCGATTATTTTTTTATAACTTTCAGACGGTGTAACAATTTGGTGACAATTCCACGGAGCCGATGTTATAGTAAATACGAGTATGTATAATGTAGATTAGTGCATATTGAAATATTAAACAAGTACTGCTGAAGTTGGACTCATGTCTTCATGTCTGTTGTCACGAGGGAGTGTTACCGAAACTGTCGTAGGGATGTGTTGAGCGATCTACGTTTTTAGTTATCGATAATGTAATCGAGCCTATGTTTTATCATTTAAAAGAATTTTTATCGATAAAGTAAAAGTAACTCAATAAAACGCAAATATATTAGAACCTACTTAGAAAGCATTATTGAGTCATTTTTATTTATAGAAACCGAACTAATAAACTTAATTTGAGACCAGATATCAGCTGTATACATAAAAAATACTACAAAAACAGCATCGGTCGCTCCACATCCCTTTAATGTCAATAAACTCGTAATTCAAAACCAAGAATATCGGAAAAATGAAGAAACTAATTCGATAATATCCAATTTTCTGGCTTTAGCAGTGTCACAGAATTAAAGGTCGCGGTTGGACCAAACTAGTCGAATTGGCTGCTCTGAGATGTATATGTTATATAAATGAACAAAAACTTTGATTTGTACATATATGTTAGTAGACAAAATTATCTTTATTCAGTGCTTTTGGCAAATATTGTATATCAACAAAGATTTCAAGCCGGCGATGAAATTTGTTGTTGTTTTTAATGACTTGGTAAATAAAACCATTTTACAACAATTTAATATGTTTTAATGGTGTTTCAAAGAAGCATACAGAAAATTTGTATATTTCGGATACCAGTAAGCTATTCCTTACATGAAAAAAATAAAATGTCCTGATATAAAAATGAAAAATTGAATAAATCCTGTAACTTTAATCATTATCGATTATTATAACATTTTCGTTAATGTATTTATCCAAAACCAGCTTGAAGTTTTAGCTCGACATACAATATTTGAAAAATGCAACGTTTCTGGACTGCCATTTCACATAAATGGCTCTGCATTGACACAGTTGAATTTGATTATATCGACATAGAAGACTACTATAATCGACATTTTATAATAGTCAAAAGCACAACCCAATTTTAATAACTAAATATTTATGTATAGATTCACAAACTTTTTAAATCAGGGACCATGGACGTTTCCTGTTCTATTATTGAACGATCATCCAAAAAGATTTTTAAAAATAGCGATTGTCCTAAAAAAATTGTAAAATTTGTAGTGTATTAACAATATGTTTTATTATTAACGGCATATAAAAAATGAATATGTCGAGCTTGATAGAGAGCCACGTTCAAAATATCGATGTCGCTATAATCATTTTTGAATGTATTGTAAAAATATCTTTATTATACTCAAGTATCGATAAAAACATCTCAGATTACCAATTCATGTAAAAATAATTATTAATTTTCCCGAATTTTCTTCTACTGGTGATGAAACAGGTGAACAAGGCTTGCCTAATATTTTGTTTTGTGAACATTTGTTATGTAATTAAATTGTTGTTTTTGATTACTACTTAGCGAACAGTGATTTATAAAATATTTTGAAAACTATTCAGGTATGAAAAAGTTGCTTGTGATTGTTTTATATAGATAAAATTGCAGTGGAGACAAAGTACGAGGGGTTTGCTTTACCATTACAAACCGTTTATGATAGCTACGCTTTTGAATCATCGAAAATATTTCATCAATTTCGACAGCTTATAACCGCAAAGCTCTCGTTTTTTGTCTCAACTAACTTCTTTTTCTTTTGTAATATATGTATATCTCGACATTAAAAAAATCTAGACCACAAGTTATACTCGTAATTCTCCGTAACATTGTTATAGTACAAAATGAATCGATAATTTATTTTATATAAGAACAAATTTCATTCCGTTAGGTAAAATGTTTTTCAAATGTCTAAATAATTAATTTCGCCTTATATTTCAAGGTTAGATAATTAGGAAAGTGTAAAATTTGAATTTGCAATTATCTGTGGAATATAGATAATGCAACAGAATCGACTTAAGTCCCCATTTTATACAAAAACTGAATTATTTCTTGTAATACTATACGACTGACTTACCCACGTCCTATCGATAAACTCTACGGTAGCATTATTCGATCTTAGTTGACTATGTTATTAAAAAGATCGATAGAAACCCTTACAGTATAATTTATGTTAATAGGATCATATGGATTATGAAAATGCCCTTATATCGATAAACTACGAAGAAACTGTAACTATTAAATAATAATCTATAGAAGTCCAATTGTCGATGTTCCTTGAAGGACAATTATCGAGCTTGGGATTATACATGTTTTATTTTCTGTAGAAGTGCCTTGTTTAATCGACATTGGTTCACAGGCCTCTAGTTGTCCGTTGTTATAAACTTGTAAGTGTATTGAGATAGTACAACCTTTATAGATCACTCGGAACTTTTTGTACAATTATCGATATATCTTTGATTATAAGGCGTGTAATCGATAACGGGTCTATTTAAATTGTTTTAATCGATAAAAGTGCTTGTCAAAAGTGAAAATTTTGTAAAGAACCAATTTTACCTACTTTTGATAGCTTTGGTACTGAGAAAATTGAGTAAAATAAAAATACGTTGGATAACTTTTATTAATACAACAAGTACCTGTATTTTTAAAGTGAAAAAACCATTGTTAACTCAACGAAGTTTATTTTTGCTCGATCACGTAATGTAAGACAACACATATTTTTGTGATAAAATTTCCATTTATTCAAAAAAGTACTGTTTCAAAGTTGGTACTTTATAAAATCGATATGAAAATCGAATTGAAGCAGATATCGATGTGGTTCCGGTATCGATAAGTCGCCATGTTAACAGGAAAATACACTCCGTTTATAGCGATCAATGTAGTTAAATAAATAACCATGTTAATGGAGTATGTATGGGAGATGCGTGCCAGGATGTGTATGACAACTCGCGACGATTTATAGGAAGACCAACGGGATTAAACTCCAAGTTTTAATGTGATTTTAGCTTTATTTATGTAAGTCGTAAGTAGATGTAATTGATGGACACCAAAACTATCGATAACTTTCCTATTTATTGTAATCATTTCTCCCTCATAGAATGCTGTTGTCTTTGGGTAGACAATATGCTACTTTGTCTATGCTTTCTTACTTCCTCGCTTCTCCCAGGTGTCTATTTGTTCCGCAGTTTCATTGGGTAAATAACTCTTCCTATAAATTGTTCGGGTTCTCGTGTTCCGTATTGTAAATATTTTAGTAATTTTGTTCGATGGTTATTATGTGTTTATATTACGCATTACATATTTAATTTTGGAAAAAAATATAATCACTATTGCATTTTACGTTGAGTTTTATTTATCCCAATATATCAAATATACAGTAGGGCTTACAATTGTCAATTGTGGTAAATAAAAACCCCATAAAATCAATTGATATCTTGAAGTGGTGATTTTTGAAGTTAATTAAATAAATACACCCAACAGTCACATACATAGTCCTGACTCCACACTAAGATCCAGTCTTGTGTCGTGAGTATTAACTACGAATAACTATTCAGTCTCACAAACCCAAACCCGAAACAAATACGCGTGGTTCACACAAAAATTAATTGTCTCGGAGCGGAGATCGAATCTGCGGCCTCTCGTTTCACAGCCGGCTTCTTACCAACTGCGCTACGGAGGCTGTCAAGTTTTTACGACGCGTTTGGAAAAAAATGAGGGCAAATTTTCTACGATGGCACGCACACTGACAGCCAAAAAGCGACATGATAAAGTTAACTGTTATTTAAGTATTTGCCAAAATTGGCGGCAACATATTTATTCTTAAAAAGTAGATGATAAAATTTGCATTCAGTCTACATTATAAAAATTGTCAATTTTAAATTTAAACGGGTTTTCACCTTTCGAGTACCAGGAACGCATGAAGTTGACGGAGATATTTTTATTCATAATAAGTAACTAACTTCCTATTGGCTACATCTGATACTCCCACCAGTTTAAGCTACGCCCACCAACTACGAAGGACCAATCAGCGTTTCCCTAATATTACATCACACCATTGATATGAATGTTCTAGAAACAAGTGCAGTTTGATATTTTATTATCCTCGAAATAAATATGTGATTTTAAATTATACATTGTGGTGAATACACCACTATGTATATTGCCTATTATTATAGGCCATTGTAAAAAATCGTGATAAAAGTGAGTTTTATCTTAAAAAGAGATATAACTTACGTGCGTACATAACTGCACACACACGTTTTTTAATAACACAAGAGCGACAAACATAAAACAAGTAATTAGATCGACTTAAAGAAATGACTACTAGCGTCCATATGCACCTACTACAATTATTTTCTTTCTTCCTTCCGCTGTAGCATGAAGAAGCATCTTTGCAGACAGGCATGATTGTGCCCAATAGCATCAGACAGCGGCCCAGTGTATGGAGCGCATTGCGCTTACCATCGGGTGCAGTAGAAACTGCGTGCATGTTTAAAAAAATGGAGAATAATAGGTGCTTTGACGGCCTTAAAAATAAAAAAGGATACACAAAGATATAACAACATATTTTTATCAACACTTTATTTCAACAACAGAAATCGCATGCAATAAATTATAACGAACTATTATATAACAAGCATGATTTGTGCAGAAATAAAACAACATCAACATCGTTGATTCGTAGAAAATTTGCTCGGTATCGGAATGTTGAAATACATTAACGTTGTATTGAACACAGCAAATTATGTTACGTTTTCTGATGCTTTCGTATTAGCGAATCAGAAGTAATACAAATCGTCGGTTATTAAAAGACATTTTAATAAGAATTTATCGATAATAAACGAAATTAATAAATCACTAGGCATTTATCATTTATCACTGTTTCAAAGTTGGAAAAAAAAAATCAAACTCAGGTAAATATTTTTTATCAATAAGTGATTCCGCCAATATGAAATTCATCAGAACAAATTAATATATAAATTAAATCAGGACTAGAAAATATTGCCTCCATTAGCTGTTTGTTAGCAACCCTGCGCGCTAAAGCTGGTTATCTAAATAATTCTTTAAAATTATTCGATAAAAATGCAAATGTATATATTCTGCATAATATTGAATGGGTCAGGCGCTTTTGACATTATTGGTACGCAATAAGCAATCAATTCTTCCTCGCGACTTTTTCAATACCATTTGCCCATCTATCGACTTTTGCATGTATGCAGTAATACACAATTTCCAAAAATAAAAATAACGTGCTATTTACAACTAAATATGTAAAGGTGTTAAATTATAAAACATTGGTTTCTGTATTAATCAAAAAATATTAAACTAGGTAATTTTAAATGCCCATTGTTTCCTACTGCAAGTCGATATTTAAACACGAATAAAAATATATATTTACCTACGAACGAACATAGTAATAAGTACATAAAATATCCTTTACTTCTGAACTCGTGCCCTATCTTATTGTGCTTTTTGGCAATGTTGTAACTAAAATGTATAATTAAATAAATACACCCAACAGTCACATACATAGTTCTGACCCCACACTAAGATTGAGGTCTTGTGTCGTGGGTATCAGAAACTACGAGAGACTTTTCGTTCTCACAAACACCCAGACCCGAAACAAATACCTGTGGACACAAACATTTGTTTCGTTGCGGGAATCGAACCCGCGGCCACTCGTTTCACAGCCGGCGTCTAACCAACTGCGCCACGGAGGCTGTCAAAGCTTAAAATATCGATATATGATTACAGTATCAATATCAAATGACTTGGCTACTTAGAAACAAAATCCAGATGATGAATTGGCAACATTTCATAATTTCTAAGTACATAAAATAAAAATACCGTATCTTTCCTAACCTGCCCTGAGTACGCTCTTGATTTTATATATTTTTTAAATTACTTAATTACGGGGAAAATAAATAAAAACCAAAAAAGGTGTGATGACGTCATTTATACGACTTTATAAGCTATGTTCTTTGCCTATGATTTCTAAGATAAAAATAATTACTTGAAATGTTTTGACAACGGATAATGACAAATGTCATAGTCTAAAAAATAGATTTATGATATTATACTCGTTTAATTAAAAATTTCGAGAATTCTCGTTTAATTAATTATTAATTTCATTTAATGTTATAAGAAGATGATTTTTATTGACGAGGACACCAAATTGGTAATGAAAGAAAAAGGGACAGGTGTCAGCTTCTATTTTTTTTATACTTCAAGTATGAATTAAAGGCATACATGCCATAAAGCCATATAAATGACGTCATTTGGCGTTTACGTCTATTTAGAATGAACCAAAGTTCAAACCTGAATTCATGAATGAAAACCAGTGAATTTCAATCAACCAAAAAATATGGGTCCCCTCATTTTTTATCTTATTTAATTTTTAATAAAAGAATGTGTGTGTTAGAAAAATGAAATGTTGTCAATTAAATAAACTTTGTCTAAACATTTTGCCTTTGCCGAAATGACAATGAATACTTAAAAAAATATAAGCTTTTTTACCAGAAACTAAAGAAACAACGAAGGCATTGGGCCGTGTTTAAAAACGTAGCACCCAATAACACATTTAACTACGTTGACCTTACAAGATACAATGTATGGTGAGTTACTTTTGGTAACACTTTCATTAGTCTTACCCAGTCGTACCCTGCACAAGCCAAGGGAAGACAGAGAAACTCTTAAACTTTTAAATATATTTTTATCCGTTGGTAGGAATTTCATTTCTTTTTCGTTCGACTCTATCTACTCTGCAAAAAGGCCAATCTAATTCACTATACCGAGACGGTATAAAATACAAACTTGCACTATTAATTACTGATATACACTTGTCTTCCCCTTCCTTTATCCCTCGATCTTCTTACTTAACAAAACCCATAAGTCAATTTTTTTCACTAAGCAACGGGTTTTCTATCTCTCAAACATTTTTTGCAAAATCTACACTAACATTTCGAGAATCAATTTAATTATAATGAAAAATACTAGAGTTATAGCGAATTGAAATGATAAAATTAGTAATTAAGTGCATTTTCTATAGATGAGAAAATTTACAGTACGATTCAAATGAATTAATAAGTTATGTTTAATAAAATTGGGTAATATTTACAAAATAATACTACATTCATTTTGATACATAATGCAATGAAGTAACAAAGAAATTGTTCAAAGCAAATGTCTATAAATCATCGATAACTTCGAATAAAATATTTAGTTTCCCAAGAACAGAAACTTGAATATCGCTAAATATGACGCGAAATAAATATATTAAACAATATCCTGAGTAACTGCACGTAATCGAATGCAAATAGCAAAAGGCTCAGATCAGCTACAACCTTTACACTTAAACATTTTATCGATAACGTATCGATAAACACCATAGTTACAAAATCATATCGCAAATGATGACATCATAATCAGCAGGCTTCTTTAAAATATCGACACAATTCATCAACGTAGACGATAAGCAATAGGTAAGAAAGAGAATGGTGTATCTCCCATCTCACTAATTGCTTCAACTCTATAAAATAATAAAGTTGCTTCCAACATCGACATACAACAATGTCGATGTTTCAGTAGTTGCGTTCAGCTATCGACATTACGTGGAAGGCGTGTCGACATTTCACGTAGACTATCGCAGCCAACTCTTTGCAGAATTCTTCCATCACTATTAGGCTCTCGACCAGCGTGTTGTGATCGTCACTACAACATAAAATCCAAATATTAACTAAGCTTACCATAGTAATCTATGTATCAGTAAAAAATAAAATACCTATGATAAGAAAGTATTGTCAAAACTAGTTTGTACTAAAATGTCTGCTAAAAGTCATAATACTCAAGATAGTATTCTGAATTCCTAATTAGCGAAAACAAATAAACATTCAGAATTGCCAGTATTTTTACCTTGAGTTCATAGTAATTATCGATCTTTTTTACATTGAAGCAATCAAAAACTTTTGATTTAGAAAATAAAATATAATGATATCCCTGACATTTTAAAAATCTATATTTTTAGTGAATTGTGCAAATTGCAGATTTATTTATTAAATTTTGGTACGGATTTTTGTGTCAAAAAGATGATTCTTACCTGTCATCATATACAGGGTCCTCGCTCAACAACTGCATCCTAACACCCTCTATTAACCTCTTATAATTCCGCAGCCTGGGTATCTCTATGGACAATTTATTTGCCACTTCCTGTAGCGTTTTAAACAGGGTTCTTGTATTCTTGGCCACCGGCAAAGTCGATATCAGGAGATACTCATGTAAATTCGGGTGTGGAAGCAACGCTAGTTTCGATAAAATCGACGTCAGATGCAAATTCACTTGGTAAGGCTGCGCTGGCATATTACCCAATAACTTATACAGCATTTTTAAAAAGGGCCCTTCGTCAAATTCTTCGTCTGATGTTGGTGTGAAATCCCCACTTCGAAAGACTAGTTGTTGGCTGAACTGGGTTTTGTATTTGTTATCGATTTTGCTAGTGCCGGGTTGAATGGGGATTGGATCGAAAGGCTCGTCCATTTGGCTGTCGGCTTCTGGTCGGCTGTCGTAGCTGTGGGTTGAACTTGCGGTGTTGTCCATCCATGTCGGGTCTTTAGGCCAGTTGAATGGAGCTGTTACGTCTAACCATAACTGGAAAGGATGGAGGCGTTTTTACTTACTAGGCTTGCAGTGCCAAATTCGACAGGAGTAATCACTACAGTCAAGGATAAAGAATTGATTGCAGTGATATTGAAATACTAACTGTTGTTAAATAAAATGTGAATTATTCAATGATTGATAGAAACCGTTTTCAAAATCTGTTTTTTATATCAATCGAAATAAATAATTTACTTTCTTGTCATTAAAGTGTATAAATGTTAAACTTTATATATCATGTTGATAATCATAAAATATTAGGAAGAAGTCATCTGGGAATAGTTAATATATTTATTATAAAAGAAATAAGGGTTACACTTTTATCTAATTTTACTATATTCTTTGCTGAATACACTAATATTATTACTCATTTACAGACTATATCTTTGGCTAAGTTAAATCACGACGCAACGATAGTATATTTTACTAAAGTTTAAAACTAGGTATCTTAGAAATGGTTTCAAATATAACTATCGATATTTATTTTTATCGAAAGTACCGATTCATTCTTATTTTACTTTAATCACATGATGTTTCTAACAAAATAGGGAGGGTAAAACGTCGATAATCGATACCTGGTAGTGTCTGTGCGCGTCGTTAATGTAATGATTGAAGTCGGCACCAACAGGATCAGACAATAGAGCGCGCGGCAACAGCAACAGGAAGCTGAAAGAAACGGTGAATAAAACCACACTTTTCATCCAAATAATTTAATGCATACTACAAAAATATACTTAATATACATCCAAATTAAATCACATCACAGATAGTACAGCTTACTTATCGCTTAACCTAATTGCAGTAACATAAATGAGCAAATATCAGGCTATGTCTGAACACTATTTATTGTATGATTAATGTGAATATGTTATTTGATTGTCTTCTAAGCTATGAAATTAAATTACGCGACGTTGATATATTATTGAGTATTACATATTATAAAAGCATATGTAGGGCAATAGATTTTTAAGCCAATGAACGGAGGGAAGACCGATTTAACTAACACAAAGAGAAAAATATATAAAACGCTTTTGTCTGTTCTCGATCTGAGTGTTGTGGAACCGAAAATTACCTCGCAGATTTTGATAGTCACAACACAAGGTAAGTATGTTAGTGCATGGGGCGAGTTATCGACTTAGGTGAATTAAGCTAACTAAAAACTATATTAAGCAATTAACTTACGACTGAGAGATGATATTTTATGTATGGATTCTATTTTAGCCTCATACATTTGCAGTAATGTATATAGTGTTCAGAAATGACCCCAACATATAGAGCACAAATCATACAAACACACTAACAGTGCCAATTATTACTCAAAATGTCAATCGGAATATGAATCTTATACAAAAATGTAAAAAAATCTACAACTTAATAGGTACTTTTGTTTAATACAAATTTCGTTCACGATCCGAATGAGATAATCGACTTCATTTTTGTGCATCACAATTTTAGTTCAGATCGAATTGAGATTTAGAATTCCGATCGCATTTTGGATATTATCTTTTATATACAAACATACAATCACGCCTGCTTATTCAAAAGTAGACAGAATTACGCTTCCATAATTTTGTCAATTATCCATCTATTAAAGTAGATGAATGATGAATGCATAGGATGTTTCAAACTGGGACAAACTGTGCTTCTTAAAATTACCCGCCCGGGAATCGAACCCATGACGTCACAATTCCTAGGTGTAGTACCACTAAACTCATGTAATATTGCGCAGTAGCTTTGAGCTATCGACTTATAAATATAATACAAAATCCGTATTCAATATTGACTTTCAAATTATAAAATAAAATAATTCACTTATAGACTTTTGTACATAGAAATACCAATAAAATAATAAAAAGAACAATTTAACACGAACTAGGACAATCACATATTACATTTTTTTTTCTTTTTTTTATATCATCTTATTCCCATGGAATATGATGACAGGTTATTTTATCGATAGTCCAAAGACACGCCATAATATGGATATGTAACTTATACTAATTAATTGTACGTAGGAATATTCGTTATGGCTTTTAAATGGCTATAGACTGACAATCTGGTGCGGAACTCTCAAAGGATCTCAAAGAGGGGGGTTTTAAGGGGGCGAACTGGAAACATTTCACTCTTATTTTATGGTGGCACGAAATAATGACTAATCAATTATAGACCTGATGGTATGCAATGCAATCTAAGCAAGATAAGATAATATGTTTATTTCTGACCGATCAACACAATAATGCCTGCCTTGTTAAAAGGAACAGGTTGAATCTAAAACGCGACACACTTGATTATTCTGGTATGATGGGTTATGCACTATGGGTGGCAATTTAATAACTTTTGAATAGATTTATTTAATCTATTTATAAAATTATATGTTAGATTTTGATAACAAAACCCTAAAATAAAAAAAGTTAACGACCCTATTGACTGCATTATTTTCCCCGCCGTTTCAAATACGATAGTTATCATGCATCTCCCCTCCCCGTCTACACAACCCCCTTTATGTCAGGTTCGTCCACTAAATTGTCAGTATATGTAAAATTAGTAAGTAATCATGTGGCATCGACGGGGCGTGATATCTCATCGGCCATAATCTCTTCCACGCGTATTTTGAGCTGCTCAAGCCGCCTAAAATGTAAAGCTTTTGTTATTCCTCTTAATAGCTTGAAGCATATAGCGTTTTATTTATTTTCATTTTAATATGTGTGCAATGGATTAGTTTCTTGTAATGTTTAGTTTGAGTTTCGTTAGAATTAGTGTGTTTTAAAATGGCACTAATTAGACTAAGAAATGTTTTAATCGGGAATATTAAATATCGATAAAAATATTGAATCAAAAAATGTCCTCTACAGTTTAAAAGGTTTCATCCCGTAATATTTTGCTCAATTTACCAATATTATTTATGTATCAATAATTCTTTTTCATCTGATATTTTTTATCAACAATACTTGATCAATTTCAAATTATCTACAGAAGTTTCAACTTTGAAGTATAGTTTCTCATACGCTTTTGTTTCATATATTTAAAAAATATTTATTTCTAATGTCAAGCAAATATCGAAGTCTGTCTTATTATTATTAATATTTTTAGATTAGACCTACCAATACGAATGACAATCTACGTGTGCATGTATGCTAGTGTAAAGCTTAGTGAGTGAACCCACCTTTCAATGACTCTGTTCAGTCCTTCCACGGCGGCGACATTTTCTTGTACCCCCACCTCGCTCTTTCCGTGTTCATCGAATATCTGCGATAGTACTCCGTTCACTTGATGTTGGCGTTGGAGGTCTAGCATCGCTACTCTGTAACAAAAAATAGTGTTGAAAATTGATTTATCGATCTTTTTGGCCGATCTTTTTATCGATATTAGCCTGTGTAGACTTCTGCGCTGGGATTTGTTTATTTATCGTACAAAGGGGTTAGTTATTAGACTCCTGTACTGGAAAAAATGTAATTGGTGCAATTAACCAAGCTTCAATATTCTTATGAGGAATTCTCGTTATACAGATTTTCTACCGATGTTTAAACTCGGTATTAATATAAGATAACAATAACAAGGAAAGTTATTAGAACATTGAAACCCGATAAAAGATATGAATATAGTTTCGTAAGCACCCTGTTCCTAAATTAAAATTATTAAAATTGGAATAAACATCGAAAAATAAAATTTATTCGAATACATTTATTTCCATTACAAACGCGTTCAACTTCAGCTTACTAAACATCAAACATAAACGTATTAGAGTGAATAGCACGTACTTGTTCCTCTCCCGCTCCCTCCACAGCGGCACGTCGTTGAGTCTGTCTCGCTCGTGCGTGTCGCAGGCGGGCGGCGCCAGGTAGGCGCGCGACACCACGCGCGACAGCACCAGGCGCTGCATGCTGTGCTCCGTGCCCTTCTCCAGGATGTTCTGCGGGAATATCATCATCGTCATTACCATTATCATTACCATCATCGTCATTCCCATCATCGTCATTACCATCATCATCATTCACAAAGAGTCAAATAATAATATTACAATTATTAGCCGTAGTTTTAAGTGAATTAGAGATATTTGCATATTGAAGATATTTCAGTAGCAATCTGCTAGTCTCTTTGGCATATTTACTACTCTCTTTTATCTTTAGTCAAATCATAACGAAAAAATTCAATGTAATTTAGGAAATCACCGTGACGAGATTATTTATAGTTATAAAAGAGTAAAATATTACAAAATAATTATGAATAGTTACAAAAGATATATTAATATTAAATGAAGCTTGTTAAAGACAACAATCATTTTAGCTTACCCTGTAAAATAATTTTCATACATTTCAGAAAGAAAGATACTCAAATCTAAACCCCAAGTTATCAAAATAAAGGCAATAAAACTCACCTCGAAGAACTTCAATGTTTCCAAAGTTAAGTCTGCGTCGTCGGTGAGACAGTTGTTGATGAGTTTGTGTAGCAGCGGCCACTCTGGGACTTCGCCCTCGCCCACCAACCAGTTGGAGAACTCTGTGGTAATTATACTTTATTTTACCAAGAATGTTGATAAAATATAAAAATCTTAAGAATATTTTAGTAAGAAATTCACTTAAATGGTAAAGTTGAAGTTAAAGATGGTAAAGCTTCTAACGTTTCTCGGTTATAGAGGAATCCCGTGCTCAGCAGTAGGCTAATATTGGTCGTGAGTCTAGATATCCTTATTCATAGACAGATATAAAACCTATTTAAGTTATCGAATATTTTGTTTCCTTGCTCGAACTGAATTTTAAAGTCGTCCAAAAGGGACAAAACATTCGATAGCTAAAATATGTTTAAAATCGCTCTATGAAAAAGGCCGTAGTTGTATAATAATTTAAAAACAAACTGACCGTTGATGAGGTCGATGGAGTCGATCATCTTGAGGCACTTGCTGAGTATGGCGGTGACGATGACGGCGTGATGCAGGTCCGTGATGCTCGCCTCTGCTGTGCCTTCTAGAAAGTTCTGCCGGAATGTGCGGGACAGATGCGCTGCTATTGTGGGGTGGCATTCCTGAGAAACAGTATAAATAAATACATCACAAATTGCCACACATACTCGTAACCCTGCAGTGAAATGCCGAGTCTAGGGACCTAGGTATCATACAGGGTATATTATAAGAGGTCATTTGGTCTTAAAAACATAGAGATCCGAAACAAATAACACTCGGTCACAACGTCGGTCAACGTCTACTTCAGAGCGAGGATCGAACCTACATTTTGCAGGGTGGCAGAGTTTACTAAACGATTAATCCCGACATTTGATATAGGACAAATAAACCTATTTTCAGGTTAGTGTATATGACGGTTTATTATTTGTACACTAGGAATAACACAAAATACAAAAAAGGACAAAGGCGGTTGTATCGCTATTTTATCAACTTATTGTAATGTACACTTTGAAATACTAACTAGTTCAATTAGGAAAATTGTATATAAAAATGTAAATTACTATGGGGACGAAATCTATAATAATACATAGGAATTTGTTTCGCATTCACAGTACCAAATCATATCGATATTATCACCAAAATATATCGATTATTATTACACGTACCTTCAGCAGTGTATCGCAGTAGTCAAGCCACGAGAAGAACGTAGTAAGCTCTCTGTGGCCGTGAAACCTGCTGTACGCTCGGTCGCCGAAATCCTGGGCTACGTAACTGAAAATAAAACAAATTATTATACAATTAATGTACAGTCATGTTTACAACTGAGTACTGACTACTGACTACTGTCACTATGTTTTATATAATGCAATAATGAAATTGAAGCCGCGGGTGCGATCCCCGCACCGAGACAAATGTTTGTGAGGCTCTAGAAGTATTTGTCTCGGGTGTGGTTGTTTGTGAGACCGAAAAGTCTCTCGTAGTTCCTGATAACTGATTTATTATTTATAAATTAAGAAAACTTCATGGATTGGTTAACCCATTAACTTTCTTCTTATGAATTGAAATTAAAAAACTTAATTGCAACCTCTCTATTAACCTTTTTTATTAATGACCTTGTATCTTGAAAATGTTGACTTGTCGATAAAACTTTAAACCGATTTTTATGATTATTAGATTATTATTTAATTTCAACCGTAAGTCAAAAATGCAGCCTTAATTCACAATTTAATACAAACCAATTGTAACACTCACGCCCAAGTAATATTAAGGTGTTCGACATCACTGGGGTCCACGTTAGCCGGAACAGATTTGAACTTCTGCGACAGTTTCTCGATAAGGATTTCACAGGCCGGGCTACAGTTGGTGACTAGGTTGGCTATATCTTCTTCCGGAAGAGATGATACTATCATTATACCCTCGCACGCTCGAAGGACCACTTGGCTATCCTGTGGATAGATTTTAAAGCATAATTTAATATTTTTAAAGTATAAATAAAGGAGATAAGTATTTACGAATTTGGAATGACTAAAAAAATTAATAAATAAACTTCTTAAATAATGTCGAGGAATTGAATACTGTAATTTTTGTGTTCTATTGAGAAAACCAAACACCTTTTTTTCTTTCAATGGAATGGGTGCAAATGTCTCAAGTGAATTTGAAGTTTTTTTTATTTTAATTAAACGGGCAGAAAATTAGCAGAAAAGCGATCTTAATTTTAGATTATTTTAAGTTACCAGATTACAACTTAATACCAAAAATATTCTGTAATTAATTTAAATCATTACTATGATGATTGATGATAAGGATGTCGATAAAGTAAATCGAATAGCACTTAGGTATAATGCGCTTATCAGAAAATCTTTCTAATCAGTTAACCTACTTACATTGCAAATCAGAACTCTAATCATATTGAATTAAAAAAGCACCGATTTTTATCGATATATCGATACTAGTGACGGCATAATTAATAGTTGAATTATATTTGTTTCCACCCGCTTATATTTCACCATGCATGAAGACTAAAATACCACAAGCAAAATTAATGAATCCAGTTTCCATGATAATATTTAAAGAAAGATAAGTTTCGATAATCTATTAGCTTTTTAAAGGGCATCAGACCTACCTATCATTCTAACGTACCAATAGTCTACCTATAGAATTAAAAACATATAAAAATACTCACAGCACTATTCAAATACGACAGCAGCAAATCAATCAGAAGAAACTTATCATTGTCATCGTACACGGTCTTCTGACTTCTACAAGACGCGTTATCATCCGCAAACGACCCTCCAGGAACGTTATAATTGCTATCTCCATCCGTAGGCCGGACTATCGACACATTGGTCAACGGATTAGTTGGCACTTCGACCTCAAACAACGGGTTCTTTTTCGGCGTTTGGATTTTACTTTTTATAGGAAAGAGTTTCCGTATGTCTTCAGGTATATTCAGTAATGTAGCTTTGTCTTCTACGAAAGGAGTGGTGAATATGTTGGCAAGACCTGGCTCTTTGCGTACGAGACCACATAGTGTTAGAAGTAGTTCCACTTCCTCTTTTTCTGTTGGTGATGCTGGACTCTCGTTGCATTGGATTAGCATTCGCTGCGAAAAAATAAATCGATTATCACCCCTTTTATGGCAGTGTGCATAAACTATAACCTGTAGCAGTAGGGGGTAGGGCGCCACTAACATCATCTCGTTTTTCACATGATCATCCAATGAAAAATATCTAGTAATACAAATAGCTAATAAAAGCGGTAAATTTAAATCTCCGAATAATTATTATTTCAGGTACGTATTACAGAACATACCTTAGTAACATAATGTATACATATTGAATTTACGCACGTAAATGCGTCCACGTAGAACGTGCTCGCGCACGTATTCGCGTATGTAAATATTTTTCCTAAAATTCAAACCCCAAAAATAAATCTAAATACCTGTAGTGGCCTGTAGACATGTGCACTATTAACACACGGCTGCCTGGTCCTCCTGAGCAGTGCTGTTGCTGTAGAAAGAGCTAGGGCTCTTGCACCAGGTGGTCGGTCTTCCGCCGCAATCGCCGTCATAGCGTCCAACACGCATATAGACCGACGCACTACCGCCTCCATACATGGGCCTACTGTACCACCTTGCTGCTCTTTCTCTTCGTCTACTATTAGCTGGGAGAAACAAATAAGCAACAATTGTCAGTTTCTGTGGGTCATAAGAAGGTTTCAGTGACGCGGTTGCTTGAAGGCGGCTATAAAACTAGAAGCCGTGAGAGTGATCCCATAATCAATAATAATTTGTATAGCAAAAAAATATCTCTGTCGGGTCTGGGAGTCATGAGACCCAAAAGTCTCGTAGAGTCTGATACCCAGGACACAAAACTTGGTATAAAGATACCATAGTAAGCTATGGGATCACGACAATGTGTGTAACTTTTAATAAGCATTAAATATTTATTTCTCTTAATGCACCAGATTGCCACAGCCATTATTTTAATTGGCCAGAATACCGTAACCTTCATTAGGTCGTCTGTTAAAACAGTCTTTTAAGGAGCGATAAGGTTTGACTCGAGCAATCTCATTCATCAATCGAAATGCTACAATTATATTTAAATGCGAATATCACGTGTTGTATCAATACTTGCATACAAATGTAAAAAGGAATTTTAATATATCATCCTTGAAATGCTTGTTTGAACAGTAAGGAAAACCTCGTAAAGGAATCTGCGTATTGGCCAATCGTGATATTTAAGGTCAAATCGTTTTACAACCTGCATAAAGATTATTGCCTTCACCACATTGTGATAAGACAGGTAAAAGGAAACTCCTATAGCTAAATATCCAATCAAAAATGCAGTTTTTAATTCACTGTCCAATGTCCCTAAAAAAATAGGCAGATATGTCGTAAATGCTAGTTGCCACTAAGATTTAATCTGTTCCGAGATGTGGAAACAGTCTCAAAAACATCCAAATTGCAGGAACCGGCAAACGAAGTGGAGATTTTACATACCAACCTAGGACCTCAAAGTTAACCGGGTAAGCTGCTGGTAAAATATTGAAGCTACATGTTTGATATTCATATTAGTCTCAATATGCATTATCAATTTTGCACATAAACGTAATTCTTAGTATCAGCAAGTCATAGACTGAATGCAAGTTGATATGGTATTTAACCATCAAGGTCACTGAAACAAACTTAATGTGCACTTTAAATTCCTATCTGCATTTTATTGTCTAATTTATTCCAATTCAACATGCATATGAGTGAAAGGCGATATTAACGAGTGTGGTGTCTTGGACCTCAATTGTACCATGAAAACATTATATGATCTTAAAAAAGACAATGTTTTAATGGAAGACAAATGCATTGGATATTTGTCAATTTTATTTATTTACATCAGTTTTTCATAGGAGAGTGCTACCATTCTAGTAAAATCAGACTATTGCAGTTTTAAATGCACTGTGACCCTACCATGTCTGGCCAGTTATTTAGATAGAAGATAAAATACAAACCTGCAACATTGTTTGAAGATGATGTGGCACTCTAGTATCCTCAATATGCACCTTGACACTCTCATCATAGTTCTGGTAGAAATTCAGTATCATCTTCCAGTGATACTCGAAATCCTCCATCCTCGTTGCAGGAGGAGCCAGCTGAAACAAAACAGACACAATAATAGCTTATCCATCATTGAGTAGGCAGGGACTTTGATACATATAATTATACAAAGTTTTCCAATACTTAAAAAAATATTTGATTCAAAACTGAAATACGACAAGGGAACTGTAGTATTAACATTTCTCGTACACAATTATTTGTTATATTATTGCAAATCTACAACATTTCAAATTACAAACTCGACACTTTCAACAGAATGCTAGTGAATGTAGAATCCTTTTTGTTTTTGTTTATATTATACTCTCAAATATCGAAACTTCCCATAGTATAAAGATTACTATATTAAACTGTTTATTGACTATTTCTATTCTTAAGAATGAATACTACCCTTGGCATTGTTTTGTATGTTATGCTCTATTTCTCATCAGTGTATTTGTATAACTAATGTGTTTACTGTATGCATAATTTTATAATCGGTGCCTCAGTGGCGTAGTTGTACTACGGTACAACTACAAAGCTGAGGTCTCGGGTTCAAATCCCGGGTCGAGCAAAGTGATATTAGCTCTTTCTATTCATTATCACCCCGGAGTCAGAAATTTGTGCCCGATATGGCGATAGGCTCGCCCCCTATCACATCATGGGACGGAACATACAAGGTGAAATGTGTTCATTGTTTTGGTTTTTTTTTTTTTGTTCTTGTGCATTTCATTGTCATTGTAATTTTAACTGTAATGGTTGTTTTCATTTCATTTTGTATCCTTATTTATAAAGTCACATTGATTTAGCCAATAATGTTGGAAAATTGTATCTACTCTCTCATTGTCTTACGTATCAGAAATATTTAATTTAACATGAATAACACTGTGTAAAGTTTAAATATATAAGATGTAGCAGTACTTAATAAAATAAATAAATAAATGTGGGTGTCCTAGTGGCGCCTCTGCTGACCCCTTCTGGGATAAAGGGGTGAGTTTATGTATGTATGTATAATTATATAATGATACTGTGTGAAAATTAAACAAGTAACTTGATTTCAGATACCATTGGATATGTAAAAAGAAGTACCGGCATACATGAGAGTAACTCAATTTTGAAAAGATTTGTTTTTAAGCATATTTAGTATGAGAATGGTTATCTTTTTTATTATTTACTAAAGTACCAAACCATATATGTTTTACCATATATTTATATAATTGCTGACTTTTAAAAAGACAACACCCAAAAATAACACAATTACTTTATTTTGTTAAAGATAAAAAGTAATAACAATGTACATATGATAACACTGCCATTTTATTAAGGTTTAAACAGTTTCATTTTTAATTTAGTGCTTTTAATACTGTGTGTAGTGTTCTGATACTGATATCACTCCCAAACTCCCATAAACTGGCAAAATTGCAAAATATCTGCTATGTTAATAAACAATTGCTGTTTCATTTATCATAGGGATAAATTGTCGTTTATAGGGAATTATAGAGCATTTGAATAAGTATTTGACTAACCGCTCAAACATTCTATATTTAAGAAGTTTACACTATCTGTATACACTCTACACCGAAAAACTGCGAGAAACTACTGAACTTATCAACAATAAGTAATGTTTCGAAGGGGCACACAATGTGTTGTTGCTTGTACCGTTTTCAGAAGTTACTATAAAGACGGCTGTAATAAACTCGTTTATTAATTAAAAAAAGGTAATTGCTATTATATACATATCTAGAAAATCGACTTACAACGTCCGCGGCAGTCTGAAGAACATCGGACAGTCGGCTTAGCATTATAGCAAATTTCTTTCACCCTTCACACGTTGAAATTCATTGTACATATTTCCTGTTAAACTATTCACATATCCAAGGCCATTCACGGCGACAGGAAAAACAATAAATGATAAATAATTATTTATCACGGCACAATTAATCTAAAAATTTCAAATGTCAATTTTCCCATCACATTGCCATCTGTCAAACTTTATTTCTTATCGTAGGTCAATCAATAGTGTCAATTTAGTGCAGTAACGAAAATCGCCTAAACTACTCCAATTTAAAAAGGTCGTCTTAATGCAGATGAATTTGCATTTAGATTCTAAAATAAACGTTTGTAATTTGCCAACAATTACAGGGTTTAGTTAATAGCATAGATGTAGTATAACATAGATCGGCAATGTATCATTTTGAGTGAAACCAAAACGAGAATATGATAGTGTGCGTGAAGTTTGCATGTGTGCGTGACAGATAATGCTGCGCCATGCACTGTCGATACTATCATATCGATATACCTAACGGCCCAACCAATAAAATTAAATTTTATAGATATATATGAGACATGGTATTTTAACAGAAAAATAATGTTTATTTATTTATTTATTTATTTTATTCTTAACTGCACATAAAAAAGGAAATAAAAAACACTTAAAGATATTACAGATTAACAAAAAAAGTACAGATGGCGGTCTTATCGCTCTAGGCGATTTCTTACAGACAACCTTAGGATGGATATAAAAAAAGGAAAACAAGAGAGGGCAGTCTAGAATTTAAAGGATACAAGCACTAATAAAATAAAAAAGGATAAAATTAAGATGAAAAAAGTAATAATAATTATAAACAACTTATTTATATTAATATATACAAAATATATATATAAACATATACACATGATATACATACACATATAAATATTTCTACAAATAAATATACATATACATACATACATGCTATAAATTACCTTTAGGTTCAAATGCAGGGAATTAAACTTCTAAATATGTCCGTTCAGAAGGAAAGGTAGTTGTCTTTAACCATTTTTTTGAACGAGTTCAGTGTTTGAGCCTGTCTTACCACAACTGGTAATGCGTTCCACAGTCGAACAGCTTGGACTGTAAACGACTTGTCCATGAAAGTTGTGACATGCACTGGCATTCTCAATTGCAGATTCTCCGATGACCTCAGGGACCTTGAATGTGACACATGAAGAAATAGAAAACGTTCTTTAAGATATGGTGGGGTGAGAGGGTTAAACAAGATATTGTAAAGAAGAGTAAGAATATGAGCATAATGATTATGTTTATTTCAACACAGATACGTAAACACAAGTAAATAAAGATAAATCGTCATATTTGAGAATAATTTTATTTGACAAGTTTTGTAAAGCATTCCTTATAATAATATCTAATGTTCTATTTTTTTTTATTAAAATGACAGCCTCCGTGGCACAGTTAATATGAAACCGGCTCAGAAATAGTAAATTACGCACACGAAATATTAATTAATATTTAGCAATTATCAATAGTGAATAAATAAAGTGAAGTAATAACTGGTATTATAGAATTGATGTTATACTACAACTACGAGATTATAAAATGAAGTGAAACCTCTATGGTCATTGACTATTTTTATCGACATAATATTATTGATCGAAACTGTCAATCAATCTCTAGCAAATGTTGGTTGAAATTATTATAAATTCACGTATATGATATCATTTTTTATAGGCAATGGATGCTTTCTATGCATTTAAATAATGAATAAGGACATTCTGTTCTACCGATATACATACAAGGTTTGTCTTACAAATCTACAATATTGTCAATAAACAACATTGAAAAAAGTGATACGATCTTATGAAAAACTATGATTATTCGGGTTTTTACACTAAAATCAATCACATCCAGGCACTGGACAAATCACCATAATAAATTACATTTAATAAAAGTAGCTCAGTACTGAAATATTAAATAAATCAAGAAAATAAGCGAAATTTGTCGTTCGCTTAAATGACATATTTTCACACAAATCGCTAAAGTTAGCTCTCCGTGTAAACGCATGGTCGCATCATGCATCTCGCTTTAATGTATGATATAAATCATTCTATCTCTTTCACATTGCCGATCTATGTTATACTACATCTATGGTTAATCGTTATAGATATCTCTATAATAGCATGAACCACAGAGTACATTTTATATACTGAAAGCATGAACGAAGCTAGTAGTATGAAGCGGGTCGACCTTAGCTTAACTCAGTTAATAATGTTAATATCAACAATTTGTATCAAATTAATACATTTTTATATTAAATTAAATCATATCTCATTGATATTTTCGCCGAACGTATGCACATTCCTTTAAAATTCTTGTCAATTTGACTGTGAATTTGACGCAATGATTAAAGAATAAAGAGGATGACGCACAACAGTAGTCCTATATAACAAGTTATAGTTATGTTAGGAGTATCGACGCGGAATTGACATTTATGTATCTGTCTCATTTGCACAAAGCTAACTTGTCACTTAATGAAAGAGACAAATAATAACTCCTTTGTTTCGAATATGGCAATATTTTGTTCACTAACCACACTGAGACCGCCCTTAGCCCAAAATGACGCCATTTTTGTTTCCTGCATGAAATGTCAAACTGTAGCGTTATCTGTCAATCGGAGTAAACAAATCTGCACGATCAAAGAATTTCGAATTAATCATTGTTAATCTCGTCTGTTAAGTTTGTTAAGTTTGCTTATTAATTTAATTGTTAAGTTTTTAAAATGCCTCAGTGTTGTGTTAAAGGATGCAAGTCGAGTTCAAGCAAAAAGGACCCCAACATTTCTATTCATAGGTTAGTAACTGTTTTTACGACATAATAACAAATATGTGTCTAAATTTACATTTTGGGTTTGTCTTTATCATTTGTAATTGTATATGGATCTTGTTGATTAAGTTTTAGACTCTTCTAGGCGTTATTTATACAAGTATGTAGTATGAATAACAACCGTATTGTTTGTTTATACACAAGTTTAGGGATGAGTGGATTCGATACGAAATTATTCATATCGATATTATCATTTTTAAATATTTTGATTTTTATTTTTCAAAAAAAGAAAAAAAATATTTATATATTACTTCTCTCTCTCGTTTCACAGCCGGTGTCTAACCTACTGCGCCATGGGGGCTGTCTTATACACGCAAACAAAGTCGCAAGCAAATTCTAGACATTAATAAAGTTGTATTTTATCCCACATGTGTATTATTTGACACAAATCCAATCCAATCATCAGGTAAAACTTACCCATGAAATAAATCATAGCATGAAAAAAATATCAAAACATCGACCTATTTTTATCGGATTTAATTTTTAATGACTATTGTCAAATCCTAAAATTCCCTGTTTATACCCAATCGACGTGTAAAGCGAAAATGAAAAATGTTATACAAGTTTATACACTGATATTTATGTAAATTCAAAGTTTTTCAGTCTTATTTATGCTACTGTTGAAGCATCGATGTCGATAGAAAATTCGGTACTAGCGTTTCACTATTTTTAGGGGCGGAGCCGCCGCCATGTTTGTATACCAAAGTGACCCGTGTCACGTGACCTTATGCTTTATCCTCTTTATTCTATAATCATTGATTTGACGCGCTTCCTTTTGTGAAATGTCATACATTTGGCATTTCGCGAAACGATTCGTGTCCGCGGGATGTAGAGGGGAATAGTTGCAAAATTAGAAAAATTAAATAAACAAGTGCCTGATAACAGTGTGTCGTAACGCAGACATTATTTCTAGCAATGTCGTCATTCGTGAAACACAGGGACGACAGCGTAGTGAGCGTGGACGAAGCAACCACAAGGGACAATGTAACATATTACAAAATAACAGTTAAAGTGGGGCCGATACATTGGTACGTGTATCATCGGTACAGTGACTTCGTGGAGCTCCACGACAAGCTGGTGAGCGACCATGGCGTGGCTAAGGAGCTTTTGCCGCCGAAGAAAGTAATACGTAACAAAACGCCGAAGTTTGTTGAGACTAGGCGAGAAGCGCTTTGTGAATATTTAAAGAATGTGTTCAACTACTTAAGGCTGACGATGCCGTCGGAGTTCGCGCACTTCCTCGACTTCCACCTCTACGATATTTACTTTTTACTGCGGGATTTGGCCAAGACATTGTTTTTGGAAGGCGATAAGCTGCTGGAGAATGAAAAATCTCATAAATTCACTCCACTCGAGGTTTGTATCATATTTTAATTTAAAATAATATTTTTATAAGATAATATATTTTTGTATTAAAGTGTCATTTGTAGTATAAAATTTAATATATTTATTAACTGTATAAAATTTAATAAAAAATATTTTTTTTTCTATTCACATTATCACATTGTTCCAAATGCCAAAACATACCATCATGCAACATGAAAAACACTAAACCACAATTTAACGCTTTACCAAACAACATTACAATATTTGTTTCAGCTGCATGCAATAAGTGAAAGGCTCAAAGTTGCGTGTCCTCCGATTGAAAAACAGGATCAGATGTACGACTTCAGCCATATATTGGACTACTGCTCGCAACTACGCTCCCTTAATTTGGAGGGGAGTTATGAAAAACTCGGAACCAGCAATTTGATACCGAATGATCTTTGTTTTGACTTTGTGCCTTTCAAATCATTAGTTGATTTGAAGATTCTTGGAGTACCAATGAAGTGTATACAGAGTGTTGGTGAGTGCAACTTAATATTTAATTTAGGAACACATTTATCCAATATCATCATCATTACCAACTTGTAGCAGTCAACTACTGGATATCGGCCTCAACAATTTCACACATACATAATCTTAGATATATAATGCAAACCAGTTCATTTAACCAATGTAATATCAAATCAATAAAAAAACCTTATTAGTTCACAATTCACATACATTCCACTGCTGGAAATGCAAACAGAAGTAATAGAAATCATCTTCAGCTACACAATTTATACTCCTCTCATAATCCCTCTGAAAATCATATTTTCGATTATAGAGGAGGTCTGTGCCCTGCAGTGGGATAAATGTGGGCTAATACGGAAAATAATTTAGCACAGGATAAGAAAACAAATGATTTAAAACGAAATACACAACCTAGCAATGTGGTTAGAGTAGTTAAAATCACTACATCACAATATTGATATTGTATGTTTGTATAATTATGTGACATCATCAGGTATCAACAATAGCCTTCATACATGTATATAATGTACATACAATCCGTGTGGAATTTGTTTAAACTTGTTTATTTATTTGTACCAGCAAGATAAAGTGACTTCTCATGTTTGGAATCACAACATAAAATACTGTCCAGAAAGAGTTTTGAATGGTAACAAATTATGATATCTAGCCATTCTAAACAATAGGGTATTTGACTCCATTTTTCTTTTGTATTTATCAAAAGGTATCCATATCCACAATCTAGCAAACATAGAATTTTGTAAATACTTTCAGAATTAAATGAGTTATAAATGCTTCGAAAACTTGTAGTGGTAGTAAAAGAAAAGGGATGCAAAACAAAACTAGTGACGTCACTAGTCTTAATATGCATTACACTGTGCAGGTGTGACAGAGACGGTAAGATGTCACAACTATGCTCCCACTCTTTTTTTTAAATACCATTATTTGCCTCATTTACAAGCTGTTTTAATACTGTTTACACAGAAATGGTTTATTTTAATAGTATTTATTTTTAAACGCAAAATAATGAAAAAAATCGATCATAGTCGAATACCCTATTATGCCGGTGTTATTAACTACGTACTAGGCTGAAGGGTACACAGTATTTCGCATCTGTTCTACAGTATCTGATAATAAGGGCGTCATTGTCCTACAGATAATCTACTTTCTACATTTACGCAAGCATACTAGGAGTGGTTGCGTAATTCACAATGGTGGGATGTAGACATTGTTTGATCTAGCTACCTACTTACTATACTGGCAGCGTGGGTCGTTAACCATACAGTGTAGGGTTCAATTCCCGAGTCCGACAAACCACATTGTGTGTTTTTGGTTTGGAAAAGTCATAAATTGCAGGGGGCCGAAAAATGGATTTAATTTATTAATATAATTTCAGGTAGCCTTCGGGAGTCTCTAGTCAGTCTATCGGTGCTTACAGCGAGTGTAGTCTCCTTAAACGAGTTCCTTTTAGTTGACATCCTGCATAAGGACCCCTCCAGTATAGCAGACACAGTGGTAAGCTGATACAGACCATATTACTAGCATATAAGGTTGATACTTGATTAACGTCACCCGAGACGAAAATTACAATGGTGATGTATGATAATAATCCGATAAGGTAAATGTGAGAATAATTCTTTGTTACGTTCTCGGAAAAAATGTATTAACGAATTCGATGCGAGTTTAATTTGGTAATACCCGGGGAAAAACGCGCATCATAGCCGCTATAAGTGCTGTGTACAAGTTTTTGTGCGCAGCATTTTTAGGATATGTCCCTTAATAGGCCTTCCTTCCTTTATAAATCATCATCATTGGGCTATAACACTCCACTGCTAGATATAAGTCTTTCCAATAGCACGGCATTGATATAAGATAAGGTAGTAATAAAGCCATACATGTTACTGACCCTACACTAAGATACAAGTCTTGTCGTACGTATCAAGAACAGAGACTTTTCGGTCTCTCAAACGCACAGGCCTGAAGCGAATACTTCTTCACACAAACATTTGTCTCGGTGACCCTCAACCGGCCTCTAACCAACTGCGCCACAGATAGACGCAATAAGTAATGTGCAAAAAAAATCGTGTTCTCTGCAGTCAACGTTTTCCTATATGTTGCATTATAGGTCTTCCGCGTCGAAATACACAATCATTATCATCAACCTAAGTCCTAAAGCATTTTACTGTTAAACATAGTAGCATGCTATCAAAATTGCACGCCTTATAAACGAGTCTAAAACAGGATATCGTTGAAGCGCGACAATTGACGCAGCTAATCGCTATCGGAGTACCGAAGCGACCTCAAACAGCACGTGTCACTCGGTCAATGAGTCAGTCTATTATCCATTGCAATATTATGTGTATACTTACATGTGCCATCGCAATTATTAGTTTTAGTTCTTGTGTTTTCTTTTGAAAAATATTGCCTCTCATTAGATATGAATTCGATATTTTATATCAGCCCATATACGTCCCACTGCAGGGCACGGGCCTACTCTACAATCGAGAGAATCGATTGAGAGTGGTTAGGCCGTATAGTCCACCACGCTGGCGTAGTGCGGGTTGGCAGACATACATACCGTAGAAATTCATTAAAATCGCTACAGTATGCAGGTTTCCTCACGATGTTTTCCTTCACCGTTAAAGTGCGTGGTGATTGACTATCAATACACACATAACTCCGAAAAGTCAGAGGTGTGCCCTGGGATTTGAACCCGCAACCACCGTGAACATTTAGGCAGCCGCGTCTGGTCCGTTACCAACAGGCCACCACGCACTTGAAGATATGAATTGCTAAGGTCTACAGGACTAGGACTACAGGTCATTTTAAGATACAGTAAACCCCCAGCTTGACTGGGGTGGTACCACTGCCTGACGAAAATTTAACGTGAGGGCTGTGCTTTTGCGTTTCCTTCGATGAATGCAATATCAAACCTTGAAAATTGTTACTTTTTCTGTTCTTCTCAATGCTCATAAATTTTCCAATCGTTAATGCGCATCGGATTCAAATATTGTAATTAACTTTATACGGCGGGCATCACTTACCATTGAACGAAATAAATGCCCATTCGGAACCGTGCTAAAAAATCATTAATCGAATATTTACGATGCATTATGTCAATATGTTATTGCTACAAACAAGTTATTTATGTATTTTATAATTCCACGAAATATGCTGTGTTGACCTTCAGTGTATCTAAATCGATTTGTGGAATCTAGGTTCACTGACTGTGCGTTCGTGTGATCTGTTTGAAAAAAATATTGAGAACAGTTTTATACCAATTTGATATTTTTAGCCACGCATGAGACAAATATTTGTGTGATACTTATGTATTTGTTTCGGTTCTGAATATTTGGCAGGTCAAAGTGTCGTAGTTTTTGATACTATTGAAGACTTGAAGATTGCCTGGTAGCAGTTACCTAGATAAGGCCGCCTTTATACATCTTAATTACGTTATTTCGTACTTGTTCTTTATGTGGTGCAAACATAGATGTAGTATAACATAGATCGGCAATGTGAAAGAGATAGAATGATTTATATCATTCATTAAAGCGAGATGCATGATGCGACCATGCGTTTACACGGAGAGCTAACTTTAGCGATTTGTGTGAAAATATGTCATTTAAGCGAACGACAAATTTCGCTTATTTTCTTGATTTATTTAATATTTCAGTACTGAGCTACTTTTATTAAATGTAATTTATTATGGTGAGTTGTCCAGTGCCTGGATGTGATTGATTTTAGTGTAAAAACCCGAATAATCATAGTTTTTCATAAGATCGTATCACTTTTTTCAATGTTGTTTAGTGACAATATTGTAGAATTGTAAGACAAACCTTGTATGTATATCGGTAGAACAGAATGTCCTTATTCATTATTTAAATGCGTAGAAAGCATCCATTGCCTATAAAAAATGATATCAAATACGTGAATTTATAATAATTTCAACCAACATTTGCTAGAGATTGATTGCCAGTTTCGATCAATAATATTATGTCGATAAAAATAGTCAATGACCATAGAGGTTTCACTTCATTTTATAATCTCGTAGTATAACATCAATTCTATAATAACAGTTATTACTTCACTTTATTTATTCACTATTGATATTTGCTAAAATATTAATTAATATTTCATGTGCGTAATTTACCATTTCTGAGCCGGTTTCAAATTAACTGTGTCACTGAGGCTGTCATTCTAATAAAACAATAGAACATTAGATATTATTATAAGGAATGCTTTACAAAACTTGTCAAATAAAATTATTCTCAAATATAACGATTTATCTTTATTTACTTGTGTTTACGTATCTGTGTTGAAATAAACACAATCATTATTTTTCTGTTAAAATACCATGAAATGTCTCATATATATCTATAAAATTTAATTTTATTGGTTGGGCCGTTAGGTATATCGATATGATAGTATCGACAGTGCATGGCGCAGCATTATCTGTCACGCACACATGCAAACTTCACGCACACTATCATATTCTCGTTTTGGTTTCACTCAAAATGATACATTGCCGATCTATGTTATACTACATCTATGGGTGCAAAAAAGAATATATAAATAAATAAAAATTGTACTTTACTGTTCGGTTTTTTTCTGGGCTTGTAATGACCCACTGCAGAGCAAAGGCCGCTCTTTCCGTTTTGTAATCATCTCTGTTAAGAGCTTTGTAGGGGCAACCTTTTAAATGGGAGTCCATTCCGTTTCGCCACCTGCGTCTGGGCCTTCCACGTGGTGGACGTCCCGTTGGGACCCACTCTGTGGTGGTCTTCGCCCACATTTCATCTGGCATGCGACACACGTGTCCAGCCCAGACCCACTTGAGCTTGGCGGTTTTTTGGCCAACGTCGGCAACTTTGGTGTTTGTTTCTTGAGACTGTTAAATGAATTTAGAAGTACTGTATTCATTTAGTTTTCCTAAAGGCTATAATATGCAACTTATTTGGCCATTTACTAAAATTAAATACCGTAATAACCTTCATTGAATATTGATTCTCGGTGTCAAAGCTAATGAGTTGGTTGAATCATCTGATGCGTGACTATACTTCGTACAACCGGTTTTGTGATCACATGAGCAAATACTTTTTATTGCGCTTTATATAAGTTATTTATTTATTCATATAACACGGACCTATGTAGACTTTTCAATAATAATTTTGTGTGAAAAAATTATAATATGCCATTTAGTGTATTATTAATTTCGCATTAAAATTGATTTGACATTCTATCAGGTTTAATTTTATTCAAGGATTTGCAATTTAGGTGGCATATTTTAATAAATAATCATATCGTTAAATGCATTATAAATATTAACAAATAACTTTATCTTCAACAGAAATGGAAGAAGCTCTCGCTCATCAATTATGCAAGCAACAACATAGAAAACGTCGACTGGGCGATCAAATTAGTTCCCAACTTGCAGCATCTTAGTCTACCCTCTAACCGGCTTACCGAGTTGTGCGACATCTCCTGTCTCCACGAACTTCGCGTCCTCAATCTCTCCATGAATAGATTTGCCGCCTGCGAAAACTGGCACGCCAAAATCGGGAACATCGTCAAAATCGATCTGTCGCAAAATAAAGTGACGTCACTCCGTGGCTTTTCCCGGTTGTACTCTTTAGAAAGTCTAGATCTGAGTTGTAATATTATTTCGGATGTTGAAGAAGTCCAACATATATGTAAGTTACCCTGTCTAGAATATTTATGGTTAACCGCCAACCCTGTCGCGTCTACCATAGACTATAGAGTGAAGGTCATAGAGCAGTTTAACGCACGGATGGGCGAGATATGCTTAGATAATGAGAAAGCGTCTGAAAAAGAATTGGATACAGCAAGAGTGCTACAAGCTTTAAGAATCGTGAAAGAGGGTAAAACTCCGACATTTTTAGAGAATAACCACACAAGCCACAGCTTTAATAGGAGTTGACGATAATGCTCCATGACCTCGTCAGGACGTTTATTTACGCGGCAAACTAATGTAATTAAATCTTAAATGTACAGTCGCTGGCGAAAGACTATAAATGTATTTATGCTGTACAAGTGCGTCGGAAAGAGATCATACTAAAATGAAGTGTGGATGATGTAGGTCATACTATAAAAAAATAATCTAGCTGCACCACTGCGTAAAACTGCACTGCATCTTATTTTAAATTCAATATAAGAAACATCTAGCAAGATTGGTTATCTATCCATTTGGTAAAATTATGCTAATGTGTTTAATTGCTTCTTTACGCCTCGCTGATATTACAGCATTGTACGTATGAATGTAGGGTGACAAATTAATTTTTTTTTACTGCATTTTCTTATTTACGGTATGTTGTCTACATCATCTGCCATAATTCTTTGGTATGATACCTTTTTGAAACACCATGTATACACAAATTGTATTTTTCTTTATTAATTTATAACATATTTGTATATAATGGTATTAATTTTTATTTATACTAAAAAAGACCAAATTCAAAATCAATTTTAAAGAAAATTATATTATTTGATAATACAATGAGAATATTTATCTTCCTCGCATATAAATATAATTAAAATGTGACTATTTTAAGTTCTGGCAAGTGATAAGTGAACTTGTAATTTTATGATAATATTTACATGATAGTGGCGACTGCGCTTACCTTGGATAAAACATTTAAAGCAAAAACCATACAATGCATATTCGAATAAAATTAATTGAATATGGCATTCAACGAAAACTTAGTAAGCGAACGGTATTTATCGCTTGTATGCCATGAATAACTGCATGTACCAGTGTTCGACACGAGATTTCAAATTATATGTAAAAAGCATACAAAACTTCATTAAGCTGTGACGAACTAAAGCCTAAAAAATTCTCAATCATATGACCCGATTGGTCTATTTCCGGGAGCAATCCTTGGATAGCAAGCAAGATTATTTATTAATTTTCGTCGGTAGTTTAAATTGGGTAAGCGCAGCGCGTCGATTCTAAAATGTGATATCGCAAAATAATAGAGCTTTAGATATAAATGGAGTATTTGTAATGTTATGACGATAAGCAGTCGACTAATAAATAGGTTACGTTTGTATGTCATTACATTATGTATTGCTCGCTTTGTGATATGTTTAACATATAATTTCTATGCGGTGTTTGTGTCGATTTATTTAGTTTTATTTGATGAATTTAAATGCAGACAGTTTGATAATAACATGTATGCATACATGTATACCTTTACTAAAATACACATGTATCTTAAAACAAAATAAATATTGCACTTTGATTTTTTTGTATATTAACTTGGTTTTGGCTTTAAAAATTTTTAAATAGTATTTTTATTCAATTGCTGTTTTATTACAAAAATCTTTAATGTTTATTACTTATTTTGAATTACAAAAATAATATGAACCTATCGTTTATAAACCTGTTTTAATTGTCTGCATTTAAATTCGCTTCCACAATCTAGTATTAAACTTGTGAAGTATTATGATTGTGATTTGAGAATGTACCTATGTACTGTTATTTTGATTGTTAATTTGATTAATTATATTAAACAATTGAATATTGTGTTTTTATTCAATTCACACAAAAATTGCTATGAAATGAATTCAGAAAGTGTTGGAAACGGATTACGGAAGAAGAAACAACAAAATATATCAACAATCCGTTTAATCACAATTACCCTTATATGTAACATATATAGTCATAGTCAAACTCCATGCATAGAATCTTACAGCAAAACGTATGGCTTTCAGCCTTACCTCTACACCAGCAAAAACTTTCATTAAATTATGCATATTTTAAATACAAAAATAGTCATCAAATCAACATCCAGTCTTACACCTTAAAATTAATATTGCTTAAATTACGTAAGTAAGCAGATCACCTGCCTGAAGGTATGCGGTTATCGTTCATAAACAAAACTAAATCATATTATTTTATGCAGTAATAAATAGAATGTTTACCAAAAACATGTTATGAAGTCCCATTTACACGGGGAGTTTCTCGCCTCGAAGATACGATTATCGTAAAAATATAAAAAAGTTGCATCGTGTAAACATTTGTCGGAACACGATAATCTATGGCGGTTATGTCATGCGATTATCTCATACGATTCTCGCCGCGAGAAACTCTCCCAGTGTAAATGGCGCTTTAGTTGTAAGGACCGTTGCCTTTGACTTCAATGATTGGTGTCCAAAGTCATAAACAGCTGAGTGATGTAAGGGTGAATGACCTCTTGCTGTAAATTTTGTGTACACCGCCTTAATTGGTGCATTCCTTGTGCATAAATATCGATTTTAATAATGCAGTTATCACGAATAACATTGGTTGTGTTTAATTATATATTTTTGCGGAAATAGGTGTCAAACAACGGTAACGGTAATAAGAGAGGTAACTATAGATTTTATAGTGTTTTTGTAGTAATATTATTCTTCGTATTTTATCTACTGGTTAGTTAAGCAAATGAAGTACGTCATTATTGCACTGTTATTAAATTATACAAAATGGGATTAAAAGTTTATTAATATTCAACTTAATATACCATAAAGTAGATGCACACCTGTTTTAACGATTTCCAATGAAGAGCATTTATTGGTAATCGTAATTAATATTTAATTATAACTTATTTTAAATAAAGCTACCTTAGAAGTTAAAAAAATCAGTCAATCATTTTCGAAAAGCTATCTTAAAAGAAAAACTTTTTGGAAATGATTAAAATAAGATCTAAAATATTCTAAGCATATTTACAGGTGATAATCAATAAAATATAAATGCCTTAAGAATACAGGAAACTTATGAAAAATAATTAATCAGAAAATTAGAATCTTGAATTTTGCCTATTTTTTTCTCTCAAAATTACTTAAAAATAATTAATGCTGTAGTTTATCTTTTTTTCTAAGACAAATTTTAAGAATTCCTACACATTTAGTACGTTTAATACGCCAAGATTATTATATCGTAAATATGGAAACATATTTCACTGGTTTCATTCTCAAAAATCCTTTTATTTATTGACATTAATTGCTTTTGTCCAAAAGCTTCATTTTCGAAGTTGAGCGCTTTATTGACTCTTGTTATATTATAACATTTATAGAATTACATTTGTGGGCGTATGAAAATGTTTTTAATTATTAATATCAATTAGGAAAAACAAATTATACAGATTTTAGTGGATATGATACAGCTTCACAAAGCGTTTGTAGTACATAATTTAAGATAGTACTTCACTTATAATTGGTTAATGTATTTTTAATAGAAAATAATTTAATTTATAATACTTTTTTATAGTACAAAATGACAAAGATTTTTAATGCCTTTGCCATATTTTTATATTTTTACAATTTAGAAAGATGACTATTTAATCTACAAATGAGTAGAGCATATTATCTAGTAGATGAACTGGGAAAAGTCGATAAATAATGGACTAAGGACAAAATGTATGCAAATTTATTGAGTGATATTTCCTAGTTCACCATTCTTTTCCTGTGACTGGTGACGAACTACCCTCATTTAAGTAATAAATCTAAACACGATAGCCATATTTCGGTTATTTTATATAGCCTAAATTTTCGATATTATTTTGCCTCAAATTGTTAGTTTGTGAAGACATATCATAGTTTACAGTCTATATAAACATAACTTAATCTAATAGATTTTGGTGATATCTTTGTAAATGTTATCCAGTCACTGGGATAAATTACCACGATTTTACTCGATATCGATATTATTTACAATTCTCTTATAAATAACTTCACATTCCCATCTATATCACGCAATCTCATTCATAAGCCAAATTTATTCTTGCAAAATCGATTATAACAAATAAATTAACTACATGCCGAGGGCAACTTAATTATAAAGAATAATACAAAAGTATTTATCGATATCAGAGTTTTTGAAAACTCGCAAAATGTTCATATGGGAATGTTGAATAAGTACACGTATTATTTTGATTAATCTTGCCTTATTCCCCTTCCACCCTTTCCTTTCTTCATCGTATTGTATTGCTTTCGTGCAAGCAAAATGGATATCGATGTTCGGTCGATATCGATACTTATGAAAGGAGCATGCAAATGACAAAAATATTGTATTTCTTTATACTCCAAAATTGTTTTTGGATACGATACGGTGTCATAATACCAGTTATTGCCATATTCTCAACCACCCCATTGGTCAACCCGTATTAAAAGTTGTCTTAGGGCCAAAGCGCTGGTTCGAAAAATCCCACATTTCCACAACATCGCATTTGGTTATCAGTTGTTTTATGGCCGAGATCGATAAACGATCTTCATGTCTATCTAAAGATCGATCGCGAAAATAGACCAATGGGCTCAAGGTATTGTCGACGCGCTCACATTTGATGTGCTCTGATTGGTCTATTTTCGGGATCGATCCTTAGATAGGGATTGGGATCGCTTATTAATTTCGTCCGATAGCCTACACACGTATGACTTGTAAATGTCGATAACACAGACCACTAAATAATCTCACTACACTTGCCATATCAGGTGGTACTGGGGTAGATGGTACACCCCAGCAGTGGGCCTACGCGTCGACGGTGGGTGCGGGTAGTGAGAAGTGGTATCGTTCGTCGGTGAGTTCGTAGAGCGGCGCGCGCGCTCGTACACCACTCGCCGTGGGACGTTGTGAAGGATCTGTACTTAACATCAATTTTAGGACTTCCGTCTGAAACAAATAACATAACGATTAAATATTATACCGGGTATATTAAGACTGTGACCGAAAACGAAGCCAGGTGGTAGTTTTAGTGGTTACAAACACGATGCAAATAAAAATTTCGCCAAAACAGTGACAGACATTTATTAAGAATTTTTTTAAAATTATTGTGTTTGGGTGGTAAATACCTAGTTTTTGCGAAAATAATAATTGAAATCCTTACGTACCATTGAATGTTTAAAAATAAAGAGGTCTATATCATTATTTATCACCCAATCACGACGATAAGTAAAAAAATCCAAAAAAAAAGTTGTCGATTTTATTTGCGAAATTTTTACTTGCATTGTTTCTGAAGTCACTAATACTACCACCTGGCTTCGTTTTCGGTCGCAGTCTTGTTATACCCTGTATACACACAAGATACGAAACAACAAAATAAAATGTAAATCAATAGGCTATGGAAGTTCATAACCGGAGGTTTACCAGGCAACACTAAACTAATAAATATGAATATTGTTATAATTATAAAAAGATGTACCCTCTTTAGCCTAATCTCCAGACTAGCAATGAGATACCTATATTGAAATAATATATTATTTAAAATAGTTCCCTATTTTAATTTGGAAGACTAGGAACCAATATCTATGAAATTAAAATTGGGCTAACTTGGAGCTATACTAAATCATTTTTACAAAGAATCATGAAAGTTGATCCATTAACAAATAAGTTATGCGCGAACATACATACAAACATGCTACTACTTCAGCCACAGAAAGTCTAATAAATGCACACATACATACATACAAAAATATACAGGGTCTATCAAGATCGCGACCGAAAACGAAGCCAGGTGGCAGTATTCGTGACTTCAGACACAATGCAAGTAAAAATTTCGGAAAAAGAATCGACTACTTTTTTTTGGATTTTTTTACTTATCGTCGTATTTGGGTGATATATACATAGTTTTCCTAATATAATGATGTACACCATTTTATTTTTAAACACGCAATGGTACGTAAGGGTTTAAATTAGTATTTTCGCAAAAACTAGTAATTTACCACCCGAACAAGATGATTTTTAAAAAATTCAAAAAAAATATCTGTCACTGCTTTGGCGAAATTTTTATTTGCATCGTGTTTGTAACCACTAAAACTACCACCTGGCTTCGTTTTCGGTCGCAGTCTTGATATACCCTGTATATAAGTACAGGCGAATTTACTAACATAATATTTAAAGACTAATAATAAATTACCTCGTTAGGATATTTCTCCTGAAACTGTGGTGACAGATGCATGTTATCTCTCAACCGCAACAGACATGAAATTCGTTCAGACTCCGTACCAAACGGTTGTAACAGCTCGTACAATATGAGGCCCAGGGAATATATGTCCACTTTGTAGCTGTACGGGCGCCCTTGCAGTTGTTCAGGGGACATGTATAGGTGGGTTCCTGGAACATAAAACAATAATTAAGGTAAAAATAAATTATTATGGCAAAGGTAGAAATGCAGACAAAATTTTTATTTTCTAACAAAGATTTTTGAAAGATCAGGTATTTTTGGAATTTAAGTTACTGGCAACACCCTGTTACTTATGCCGTAAGACTTGTATCCAAAGCCGTAAAGTTATAACGAAAATAGAAATACCATATTAAGCTATTTGTCATAAATCTACGTAACTGTCAAAAATTATGTTCTTGCATCGTATTACCAGTAGAAAAATCTGAATTTTAAGAATATTCATAATTTAATGGGCAATTTAATTATTTATCTGTCAAATAACATGTAGACTTTGCATATTACGACTATAGATGAATTATATTCGCATTATAATTATTTACTTTTTAATTTACACTACAAAATAATTTATACTACGTGTATCATAATACAAAATACAAAGTAATTCTTTTGAGTCTCTATTTGCACCAATACATACATAGATACATAACTCACGCCTTTATCCCAGAAGGGGTCGGCAGAAGCTTCACCAGGACACCCACATTTCGCCTTATGTATGTTCCATCTCATGATGTGATAGGGGGCGAGCCTATCGCCATATCGGGCACAAATTCCTCACTCCGGGCTGATAATGAGTAGAAAAACCCAATATCACTTTGCCCGACCCGGGATTCGAACCCAAGACCTCAGCTTTGTAGTCGAACCGTAGCACAACTACGCCACCGAGGCAGTCCAGGATTTGCACCAATATTTTAACTAAATTAATTTTACCTCTTAAATCTTTATACTTCAATAAACGGATCAACTTACCGACTTTATAAGTGTGCCGGTGTTCAGGCTGGTACTGTTCCGTACAGTCCCCACCCTCGCTAGAGACATCCGCCATCCTGGTCACTAGACCGAAGTCCCCCACCTTCACCCTTCCGTCCGGGGCGAATAATATGTTACTGGGCTTGAGGTCCCGGTGGATCAGACCTTCGAGATGCACGTATTCTACCGCCGATACTATTTGGCGGAACAGAACTTTTACCTAAGAAGTATAGAAGTTGATTTTTTTATGCAATGCTGTGAGGTTAGTAATACAAAAACATAGATTTGTTATGATTTTATGAGTTACAATGTCCCTTAAATGGATAAAGTGTATGAAATTAATTATAAAATTACGAAGGTTGTCTTTTACAACCTAAGATTGAATTCTGGATGTACTCAGAAACTATTGATTATTTGGTGTATTTCTGCATTCATTAATAATGTAAAAAAAAAATGGTTTGGCTCACAATATGAAACAAAATCAATTTCTACTCAATAATCGTCATACTCAACCAAACTAATCCAGTTATGCATAAAGATCCTTTATTAAACATAAGAATGATCAACATTTGGTAATAAATGATTCATTGTAATTTATGCTATACTGGGGAACACACATACTCTATTGAAAATGAAAATATAATAAGATAAAAAAATTAGATTCAATTATTTTTACTCTACCACCTGGTTCGAAAAGCGGTTATCACCAGAGAAGAACGGACAAGAAACCCTAATGACTATAAAAAAGTATAATATAATTACATGGTGTATCCTGGCCTCCACGGTCCTATTATTCCTTAGCCAGTCGTGCAGACTGTCCCGGCGACACAGCTGCATCTGTATGTACAGGTACATGCGCGCCTCCGCCTCGCGAGGGGTTGAAGACTCGCGCACCACCATGTCCAGAGACCAGTGGCGGGTGTGACCCTGGAAATCATCATTATTGATAAGCAATAATAAGAAAACAAAATTAAAGCACGTATGTATACACTATGTGAGTACATACGCACGCACGTAAGTACGCACGCATGCGCGCACGTACGTGTACATGTATTCAGGCAAGTGTGGACTATATGGCCTAACCACTCTCAATCGTACCCTCGATTGTAGAGTAGGCCCTGCAGCGGGACATATATGGGCTGTTACAATACCTAAGTACGTACGTAGATATACACTATGTTAACGTTGGAATGTATGTTATATGTTGTTCTTTGAAGTAATTAATACTGTTGGGGATATGAAAGAGACGAAGGGAGGGCACAAATATTGTAATCATATCAAATACAACATCTAAATAGTTCAACAAATTACAAAGAATTTATTTGCTACCATTAACACGTTACTAAAAATTCATAACTTTATATAAATTTATAAAAAAAAACCTCACCTTTTTCCTCTTACTTTTCGAAGTATCAGTCTTGTAGCTATCACACTCCTTGACCCTCTCAAGTCTTTTATCAAACGAGGAGGATTTCTTGGCCTCGGACATCCCCGGGGAGGAGTATTGTACCGCGCCTGCTATCCCGGAGTGTACCTTGGATAGGTCTTCGGTGTTGGCGAATTGTATGAAAGAATCATCATCACTGATAGGTCTTTTACTGATGTTTGGCAGTTCGATATCGATGTCGGTACTGGATCGTTTTGTGGGTGTTTTTGAAGATAATTGTGGGTGTGACGCGTTCTCGTCGAACACTATGCTGAATGATTCGTTGCAGCTGTGCGATCTGTAAAGAATAAATAGGCTTGTATTTTATGACTGCCTCGGGCGTAGTTGTTCTACGGTATGGTTGCAAAGCTGAGGTCTCAGGTTCGAATCCCGGGTCGGGCAAAGTGATATTGGGTTTTTCTGCTCATTATCAGCTCGGCGCCAGGAATTTGTGCCCGATATGGCGATAGGCTCGCCCCCTAGCACATCATGGGACGGAACATACAAGGCGAAATGTGGGTGTCCTGGTGGCGCCTCTGCCTACCCCTTCTGAGATAAAGGCGTGAGTTTATGTATTTATGTATGTATGTATTTTATGACTGAGGTAGCATATCTTTACGGGGTACTGTAAGGAACATTTTTGATATAAAAAATAAACTTTAAGAGAGGGAGAGGTTAAATAATATTTTTAGTAAATTAATAGCCTATTTCAGTTTTCAACTAACTAGCAAGATTGATAAATTGAAATTTTGTGTAGTTTTCGTCACTTTACTAGCCAGATGACCAATTTGAAGTAGGTGCTCTCACAGTACGTCAAACAGATCCTTAATAATTAATACATTCAATACTTACTCCTAGGTGTTTCCTGTAACAAAGGACCTTTAAGCCCAACCATATTTTATTACTAAATTATTTACTCTATCACTGCAATATACTTATCAGATCTAGTCTAGTTTCTGCCCCATAAAATAGTACCAAAATATACCTCACCTATATCTCTTAGGTTCAGATTTCTTCTTCTCATATTCAAGTGCGTCGATACAATCGTCGGTACATTTACGAAGGTCCAGCATCACCGAGTCTCTGTGTTTACCCTTCATCGGCACTGGCGATGTGGCTGTCGGCTCGTTCGTCATTGTCACTGACACGCCTTCTAATGTACTGTAAGCGTTTTATTTAGTTATTTATCATTCTTTATTATACACGAAAGTATAGAATTTTACAATGAAGAGACTTAAAACTAAATATAATTATATTTGAACAATTATGTGATAATAATATTGCTTCTATTTGAGACAGAAATAATACTGTAATTCAAATTAATGTAACTTATGTCACACAAGATGTATATGTGAGATGCGGACATAGAAGGATCAGTAGGCTAATTCACGTAATTTATTGACGCTCCGATCAAGTTTCGATGCAGTTTCGATTAGGTTTACGTCTAATCGTACGTACGTCAAAATGGTGTTCTTGTAATTGTTTAGCTGCGCGTAAGATATGCATAAACTGCGCATGTGCTGCACGTTGGTGGGACTAAACTGTCATTGGAGACGTCAAATGAATAGGTAAATACCAATCAGGTTGCGATCTGAATCACGCATGTATAAAACGCGCAGCCGTAGAATACGCTAAAGCGCTCGCGTGACGCGAACTTGACGCGAGCGTATCTGACAGCGGTTGTCTAAATTACGAGAATACGAAAAGGGCCGTTTTGATCGAAACTTAACTGCAACTGAACTTATTTAATTACATGACATGAGTATGTGAGATGAGGAGACGTATGAACGAGAGGTAGATATAAGAGTGAGAAGTGGATGCGTATTAGCGAGATGTGGATAAAGGTATAGGAGATGTGATACGTACCTATAGTAAAAGTATAAATATCACATTTTTTTTCCAACTCCTATTAATTTGACTTTTCGATTGATTTCGTTGCGGGTTAAAGACAAGTTAGACATTCCCGGAGACTCGCTGAGCTTCAATGCTCAGTGTCATTAAAATGCGTGCCACTGTTGATCCTGGCTTACAGGAGTTGTAGTGGCGGGTGTGAGGGCGGGACAGTCTATAGTAAAAGTGCAATATATCACCGCATCCAGTGCTGGTCTTGTTCTCGCTGCCAGGCGGGCGGCGGGTGCTCGAGCCACGCGTTGAAGTAGCGCACGATGTGCTCGTGCTCCAGCTGCGCCAACGCACGCACCTCACGCAGTACACGCTCGCGTTTACGCTCTCTACAACAATATACATATTTTTCAATCATCATCATCATCATCATCACCAGCCCGTTGCAGTCCACTGCGGGACATAGGCCTCTCCTAAAGTACACCACAGAGCTTTATGCATCCAGTCGCTGCCGGCCCTCTTGTGCAAGTCGTCCCGCCATCAGGCTACAGGACGTTTTTCAATATAAATAAAAAATAATACCAACCCATATACCTCCCACTGCAGGGCACGAAAAAATGGAGATATCGATTAAAATGGGTTCTATAGTCCACCACGCTAGCCTATTGCGGTGTGGAAAACGTTACATGTCATAGCAATTCTTACAATTCACTACGGTATGCATTTTCTCACGATTTGAAAATATACATATAATAAAGCATTTTATAATTTTATATTTATTGTGGAGTCAAAACTACGAACCGTACACCAGTACAGGTTCAGTGTATACATAGACATATCGGTACACGCGTTGTGCACGGAAACTCAACACGAAGGTGAGACATAATTATTAATCTTCTACCTGACTAGATCTCATACCTGTGTAATCTCTATTTAGCACGAAACTCATCTATTATTGAGTGAATTTTGCGTAAATTCACAACGCTTGTACAGATGTACATAGTTCATTTTAAAATATTTATCTCATACGTTATATAAAAATGTATAGTATTAAAATATAAAAATTAAAAACAGACTCACTGTTTAGGCAAAGTGATCCTCTTAACAGCATACGAACAATGATCAATATTATTCCTCGCCTCAAACACAACCCCAAAACCCCCTTTACCCAGATAAGTCAAAGGCGTGAAATCATTGACAAATCTTCCAGAATATTCCGGGACAGACGGGGGTCTTTCGTAATGCCTTTCCACCACTATGTACTCCTGGTTGATGGGCAACGGTGTGGCTGGTCTAGGCTTCGGAGCGAAGAACCTAGGCCATATCATCAGGTTCATGAGGAGAGCTGAGCTGACGGCAATGAGGATGACCTCCTTCCACCAGAACCATAGGGAGTATACGTGGACATGGATATGGTGGTGATCTGAAGTGTCCTCGCTGTTGTTGGGAGATGTTTCGGCGTTGATCGCGTCTTCAGTGACCTGGACTCCTTGGTCGCAGGTCTCTTGGAGGTATAGGAAGAAGCCGTGGTCACCTGGAAACAAAATACATGTTATATTTATGACAGCCTCCGTGGCGCGGTTATTTAAAGGCGTGCTGTGAAACGAGAGGCCGCGGGTTCGATCACCGAACCGATAACGAATATTTATGTGATCCACAGGTATTTGTTCCGGGTCTGGGTGTTTATGACACCGAAAAGTCTCTCGTAGGTTGTAATATCCACGACACAAGACTCAATCGTAGTGTGGGGTCAGGACTATGTATGTGACTGTTGGGTGCATTTATTTATTCGATAAGTTAGCTGTTCTTTATGTGGAGGTTTAATAATGGTTACACTTCTGTTATTGACGGGAGCTCTGAATTTATAATTTGTAAAAGTAACAGCACAAATTACAATATTGTAATTTGTTACAGTAAAATCTATACTCTATACTATACTACAACTGAATTGACTACTTATAAATCAATTAAATTAGAAGCCCATTCATTATTGTTTTGTCTCACTGTTTGTCTGTATAAACATCAAACATTTGCAGATCTCACAACAATTTATTTCAACACATTTATTTCATAACCCTCTCAACTACCTTCACCACAGAATCTATCAATACTTCAAATTTCTCAAAGACTTACCACCAGTTCCATCGCCGTACAAGTTGATGAGAGACAGGCTGTTCTGATCTGGATTCTGTACTGTGAGAGCAGTGTCTTCGTTCTTGGCTTCGGTGATGAGCGGCCGAGCGGTGATAAGCTTCCAAGGCAGTGGTTTAGCCACCACCGACTCTATTTTCTGAGCATAGAACTCACTCTCTTGGATGTAGAGCTTTAAACAACAAATTATAAATTATGTATGTAGGATTTGAATTTTAAGATTTAAAATGAGTAGAATGTAACGTCAGACGAACGACTGATATGAAACGTAGTTTATGTGAAAGAGATAACGAATGGAAGTACTAAAGAGTAAAAGAGTTGGAGGATGAGTAATTAAGATGTTGAATATGTAAGGACGAAATAAGAGAGAATAGTTTGGAAGATGTGAACGACGTACGACTTAAAGACGTATTAAAAAGTAATTAATTAAAGAGAAGAATATCTAAACAATCTTTGTTCGATTTGACCCGAAACGGAACTAGTCCCACACGTATAACAGTATCTGACAATTCCAATGTTAACTCGGACTACGTTGGACTTTGGTCTTATCCTCTTAATTGTAGAGGGCCTACAGTGGAAAGTATGTGAGCTGTATTATTATTCCAATTGTCTTTCACATGATGTATTGTCGCGCCGCTTCCATAAGCATTGAGCTGCTTGGTTGACAAAAAGACCGTGGTAATGGAAATAACCGTATTCACAAAGGATCTTCTTTCCTTTGCTTTTTTTTGACCAACTTATGGAATAAAAATAACATATAGTGTATTGCTTACAAGCCATTGGTGTAATTTGTGTGGTAAAATACTGTTGATTAATCATTGAATAAGCTATAGAATAAAATACAGCGCGATTTTATGAACAATGATCAGTGTTTGATGCTACTGACAGTGATAGTATTGTTCTTCTTTACATAGCATCCAAGCCTGATATTACCAAGCTTTTAACAAGCCATGAGATTTTTTTCCCCAATCACATTTCTACGGATCTTTTAGAAAAAGCCTCCTTACCTGCTTGTCATGTACTCCTATATACAACGAGGGATGCTGTGTGATCCCGCCTTCTATGATCGACTGCGTCGCTTCCCATAGCACGTCAATAGTCTGCAATGTGCCTTCATGAAGTCGCCACATACCGGCCACTGGCGCTTCTAGCTGTTAAAAGATTATCTGGATTAGCATAAGAAATATTTTCTTCGTCAATCTATATTTACAGATCGACAGCATCCGTGGCGCAGTTGGTTAGACGCCGGCTGTGGAACATGAGTCCGCGGGTTCGATCCCCGCACCGAAACAAATATTTGTGTGATCCACAGGTATTTGTTTCGGGTCTGGGTGTTTGTGACACCGAAAAGTCTCTCGTAGTTTCCGATATAAATAAATGGTTTGAATCCGTTATAAATGGTTAGAAGATTGAGCCAAATAAAATAAATAACCACGTCACAAGACTACATCTTAGTGTGGGGACAGAACTATATATTTGACTATTGGATGTATTTGTTTATTTATTTGTATTTTAATGGTGGTAGAGTGATCGTATCTGTTGGGAAAGTTACCGTAGTATTTGGTTCCGAACACTTCGGTATAAATTATCCTAGACAGTACTACGCTAATGCTTATTGTTTTTTTTAATACCTTTAAAGTTAACACGCTTTATACCATTCAAAGTGGGAATATACAAGCGGGACATACTTTTTTTGCTTTAGGTATAAGAATGTTTTTGATTAACTGTATTCCAATAGCAAAACTAACAGATACTGTTGACTCCTGAACTAAAAACTCACTGACAGTAATCCAATCTTTTATGATTTGTTGAAACCTTCATTATGACATCTTCCTCGCATCTAACAACACTTTTGACAGCCTCGTAGTGTAGTTGATTAAGAACTGGCTGTGAAACCAGTAGCTGAAGATTCGTCCTTCGCAGAAAGACAAATGTTTATATGGTCGGCAAATAATTCTTTCAGGGCTCGATCTTGAGACACCAAAAAGTCTTTCGTTGATTGTGATACCCACACCTGGTAGCTTACTGTAAGACCAGGAAATGGCTGACTAAACTAAATTTATTTGTAAATCTACATTTATTTGTAGTTACAATCAAATTCTCAGCTGTAGACCAAACTCGTGCTCAATAACAAGCAATTGAGTGCTCATATTCTACACAGTCTACAGTACCTTCCTCTGCCACATGAGTTGTCTCTCCTCTGGACTCCTGATGGCCACCACTCCATCATGAAGGGCTACTGTGACGTGAACTGGCGACGCTGCTCGAGGACCAGATCCTTCCGCACATTCCCGACGGTTCATCGCCATTTCATGCTCGGCTACACTGAAGTTCCACCTGTGAACAAACACTCTTGATTAAAGAGACTGAGAGTGTAGGTTTTGTTATACTGGCATTGTTAAGTTCGAGAAAAATCTAGATTGCACGTGATAATAAGTCCAATGTTGTCAAGATAGAGTATCAGTTGCCAATACAGTACCGTCTTCTAGTTAATAAATAAATACACCCAATAGTCACATACATAGTCCTGACCCCACCCTAAGATCGAGTCTTGTGTCGTGGGTATCAGAAACTACGAGACTTTTCGGTCTCACAAACGCCCAGACCAAAAACAAATATCTGTGAATCACACAAACATTTGTTTCGGTGCGGGGATCCAACCCGAGGCCTCTCGTTTCACAGGTGGCGTCTAACCAACTGCGCCACGGAGGCTGTCGAAAATAATATTGTTATATTGAATTGCTGCTTCGTGCCTATTGTTGGAAGCCTAATTAAATTGTTTAATATTAGTCGACTCTCATCTTTAAATCAACGAATGTCGGATCACGGAACCATAGATTTATGGTCTTTTACCCGAACCAAAAGGTAATCTAACTTATTTATGCTTACCATTATGCTTTGGAAATATTTGCCTACCCAGTCTATTATAATCTATTTGTATGACATCGCACTTACCATCACGTATGAACTATACTTTTTTGACAAATATTAGAATTTAATTACACTGTTTTCACATAGTACATTTTTGAAGCAATTTTTATATTTTCTTATAATAAGGTCCTACATTACATGCATTCATTATAATATTTCGTAGAACCTTGTAGAAGCGAATCATCAACTAAAATCCAATTCAAGGACTCACTTCTCATTCCCGTTCCTCGGGTCGAGAGCTCTAACAGTGCTGGACTGGCGTCGCAGTACCAGTACATCTCTGGCCGCGCCCGCTGTCTGCTGCTCGTTGTTGCAGCCACTGGACCCGCACTCGTACACCACGCCTCCTGTGTTGGCGTCCACACCGAGCCATAGCGTCTCCCGCGAACCTGGTGACAACAAATATATTTAAATTTATAGAGCCACGCTGCGGTTACCTTGGATTACAATACGAATTGACCAACTCGACCGGATTAGTACCATTAAATAAATAATGACACAGGTTTTGCTGTGGTATTTCGTTCAGTGAGATTGCCACTATCCCTTGTCTCATTCTCTCGTTTGTCCTTCCCTTATAAGTAAAACTAACATTATATTAAAATATGGTACAACTAATTACTTGTGAGTTGTGGCATTAGTGTTACTTCTGCTTACCCCTTCGGGGACGTAAGCAAGAGGTTCTATTTTATTACATCTTTTTACCTTTTTCTTTCTGCTATTTTAACTGTAAGGTATGTAAGACATACTTAGTAAGTAAAATAATTATAATATCAAAATTATTATGTAGTCACAACATCAATTTGTAACAAATCCACAGTTTAGCATTAATATGGGGTACCAAAATATTTTTCAAAACAATAGTTTTGTATCACGAAATCCCATTTGATTAAAAAAGAATAAAATAATTTTTAAATTTGGTTAATTAAAAGAAAATAATAAGCAAGTTATAAGTTTCTCGACCAGGGACTCTCAAAAAATATTTTTTTAATGATCGACCATCGAGTCAAATACATTATAGTGCTGTCCTTGTATTCCCCCACTTTAAAATTTGAGCCGAGCTTGTGCCTTGAGCAGTGACGTCTCAAAACAAAAGTGAGTACCCGACGACATCCGATACCAAATACCAAAAAAATAATATTAGCTGTCAGATTGTTTATTTTGTACGGATTTTGGATGTCAAGCTTTATAGTAGAACTGCCTAGATTTCAAACTCCGAAAATATGACTAGGTAATCAAGCTAAATAACTATAATTTATTTCATAAACGATTGAGAGTGGTAAGGCCATATAGTCCACCACGCTGGCCTAGTGCGTTGCCACTCTCAATCGATTCTCTCGATTGTAGAGTAGGCCCGTGCCCTGCAGTGGGACGTATATGGGCTGATATAGATAGATAGATAGATAGATTTCATAAACCCATGTATTTTTCGCGAAAGCAATATTAATAATATCACTTTCCGCCCAAAAACTGGGTATGCAATATGCCGGATCTCTGTGCTTGCGAAAACTAAACATGCATTGTTAATAGGGTATATCTACATATTATAATATGATCATTAAGCTGAATAAAATATATGCGATTGTTTGAAAGAGCTAATTTATAGAAATACCTAATTGAATACCTATAATTTATATACAGCCTCCGTCGCGCAGTTGGTTAAAAGCTGGCTGTGTAACGAGAGCCCGCGGGTTCAATTCCCACACCGAGACAAGTGTTTGTGCGGCCCACAAACATTTGTTTCGGGTCTGGGTGTTTGTGAGACCGAAAAGTATCTCGTAGTTTCTGATACCCACGACACAAGACTTAATTTATCCTCTATGTGAGGCCAGAACTATGTATGTGACTGTTGGGTGTAATTATTATTGTAACAGTCGGATTTGAAAAATCTTTTTGCCTTTGATAGATCAATTACTGAAAACAAATAAAAAAAGATCCAAGTAAAATAGCGCACCTACATTTATTAAACCTAGGTACTCCATAAGTCTAGGCTAGGACATTCACGCGTAGGTAATATTTCTATATTTTTGCTTCACTTGAATATGCATAAACCAGTCACGCGTAAAAAAACAAAAATGGCGCCAAATTAATGTGTTTGCCGCTCGCGACGCTTGCTTAACAGCCTCAGCGGACTGCGCTGCGAATGACGCGAACATTGTATGAGCACAGGTATGAGTATGACTCATGCGTCATTCCCGCGTGGCTAACTGGCTACTCGCTGCTCGACGGAAGGATAGCCGACAGCGTTCACCTCTCACAACGTGTACGAACGTGTTTCAACAATCGAATTCCGTACATTACATTATGTTAATCTTATCTAGTTTAATCGTTACTGGCACTACGAATTTTAGTCTGTAATACAGGCCCTGTATTTGATCAATAGAGACGTTTAACAGGCCGTGAGCATTTCTCAATTTCAGAGATATTCGTTTAACTCTCCAATGTGGATTTTAAGCGGAAATCAAAGTGTTATTATTGCCCAAGTTTTTAAAGGTTGTTAGAAACGCTAAATGCAAGCCTCTTTGAACAAATCGCTATAGTAGCCGTACGGGAGTCACAAGTTCATTAGTCGCCTTCGTTTGGTTGGTCATGAAAATAATGGAAATACAAATTACAATAATATCTATCCTTATATTTCTGCACTATTTTCAATTTTCATCCAAAACTCCTTCGACAAGCAGGTGTTGCGGGGGTTTTTAAAAAAACACTCAAACTCGAGGTCTATGATATTGCGGATCCCTAATACGCCCAATACAAGAAAACCGGTTTAAAAATGTATGCAAACATTACGTAACAGTTCCTTCAAATTTCTAATACTTATGTCTAGTGAGCCTGAATGGTTTTACTAAGTTGTTTTGATTGTAAAAGTGAAAATATACCGCATTAACATTTCAAAGTGGCGTGATGTGTGGCGCGACAATTAGATATAAATAGGTATTAACTTACGCTCGGCAATGGCAACCTATTTCAACCCGTTCAAGTGTTCCGACTTTGAAATATAGACTATTTATATAGACTTTAACACTTTAACGTTGAAGGAAAACATCGTGAGGAAACCTGCATACCGTAGCGATTTTAAAGAATTTCTACGGTATGTAAGTCCGCCAACCCGCACTAGGCTAGCGTGGTGGACTATATGGCCTAATCACTCTTAATCGATTCTCTCGATTGTAGTGTAGGCCCGTGCCCTGCAGTGGGACGTATATGGGCTGATATAGATGATAGATATAGACTTTTTATATCCTGACGTTATCATACTAAGCTATTGTATATGCCAGCATAGTTTTGTTAAATAACAAAAATAATGATCGTTCCCGCCCCAAATGCGATTCGTTAGTTAACTAGTAACATCCAGGATCGCCAATAGCACGCATTTTAAACACTGACATATTTCGATTCTCTGAGCCTCTCTCGCCTTTAATTGGGAACGAATGAGGTAATAGGAAACTCAATGACACCGCAAAGTACTCTAATGCCTAACACCCTTTCATGCAGTCCTTCTTAGTAATGGAAGGCCCATCAGGAGACCTGCAATGCATAATTTGTGATCTTAGCAACTGCATTAGTGTCGGTAATTATTCAAAATAAGCCATTAGCTCGTTTGCCAGACCAGTGCAATAAAAAATGTGGGAAAAATATTACAGTATTGATTACAAACACATGACGTCACACTTCATTATAGTGATACCAATTACCATAATATGTGATTGACATAGTGAATATAAAACATTTTCCTTAAACATCAATTATTTCAACTTTTACCGGTCGAGTTTTGTTAGCGGTCGAGCAACAAAACCAGTGTGTGAGTCACCCATAATGAAACGTAGCGAATTCTTTATTTACACTTTAATGGCTATCGGAACCCAGTAAATAGAAAGTAATATTGCCTAATGGAACAAGACTATGATTTAATAAAACCTTAAGAATCTGATATTGATTCATAGGATTACAATCTCGTGAAGACACGTACATACTAAGGCTTATTTATAAATAAATATTGGAATAAATGAAAATTTTTAATAAATCATTGACATCGCGTTAATCACTATACTCTTAGAAGCGGTAAACAACGAATTTTCTAATCCTCAACTTTCTTCTAAAATTATTTTGACACGGTTCAAATTTTGCTTGTTCAAAGCCACTTTGTGGACACTGGTAAACAATGAATTGAGATGTTTTAAGTCAAATTCCTTGGGTTAGGAATCCGATATAATGTAACTGTTCGGGTGGAAAGCTTCGATCAATTATACACAATATGTATATTTTATCGAAGGTGGAAAGACTTGGTTTTCACGGGATCAAATAATTTCCTTAAAGCTAACTAATTCCTTGTTTAATACCGGTAAGATCATTGTTTTTCATATATTTTATAGTGCCTTTAAAAACAATTTATTCAATCTTGGGTACATTAGTGTGCTTAAATTTTAATTATGTCGCATGTCGAATTTTCAACGCTGATGTAATATAACATCTTATTACTTAAATTTACCATAACTTATGACTAATTTATAGTTACGTAAATGAAGTTATTACGTTTTAAAAAAAACTTTTCAATTTATATTTTATAGTTCTCTACAGAGAACCTATTAAAAGTCGTAAAATACACATTAACTGAGATCTCATGTATTTTTGCTTTCATAAAACAATATTTAAACAAGCCCTAGGGCAAGTTAGGGCTCTAGGGCGTGACAAAGACATATGCCCTATACATGCATTATACGCGAAAAACATAACCTTCCTTGTTTCGCAGTCGGGTAAAAAGATTTCGCTACTGTTGTACACTGGAAATTCATAAATAGAATACTAATTTGTACCTAAATTACGTGTCTCGTAACAGTATTAAATAAATTTTATTCTGGGTTACTGCCAAAACTAAAAACATTTTAACTGTTATAATGTACAAACGACAAAAATATTACGAATTCGCCAACATTCACTGACTAAGTTCACCACAATTTCTGCTTATAAAGGATGTTTTTTAAAACAATAATTACTTATACGCATAATTATCTCTTCTCACCACGACGTAGCATGACTATGACCGTGCTATGAAAATATCTAGCAAAAGGAAATATGATTATTTGCAGGAATATTAATCCGATTCTACACACACCTATTAGGGGACCACGGTAAAACTATCTACATACGAATTTCACCATACATAATTATGTGTTTAAGCATATATTTGTATATTAAATTTTTTACCAATATTTTCACTTCATTTCACCTTTTACAATCATAATATTATGGTGATTAAAATGGAACAATAACAATCTAAACACATTTTACTTTTCGTTTGCAAGCGCTATAAGTCTCGCAGCGAAATTGGATCCACAAATAATTGTTTCTAGTCTGGGTGTAGTGAGACCTAAAAGCCTCTCATAATTTCCAGGCTAACTAATTAACTAACAACCATGACAAAGCCTAATATCTTATTTTGAGGTCACGTCTATGTGTTGCCTTTTAATAATATCCTCTTTTCATACTGAACGTGTAGTCACAATATAATCTCGTCGGAAATGTAGTATGTCCCGTCTATAAACGCATTTAGCTCGCCTACGTTCAAAACGTCCACGTGGCGTTGCGATATTGGGCTTACGTTGTTAGTCACAGCGCGTTACGTCACGCATTGTTGTTTATTCACGGCTATCACATTATCAGCGCTGTGATAACAACTTTATGACATAACGCATTTCTTTTAATACAGAGATTTATTTATGTATTTAAATGCGTTGTGAGAAATTTATTATGTATTGATAATGTCGTGCAATGGGGTGGTAATTTTTTAAGGTTTTTTTTAACGTATTTCGGGCAAGCTGACGTGCCACTGGTTACTTCTGTAAAATTCATCGGGCTTATCTTCCAAGATGTGATAGGGAACGACCCTATAGATATACCAGGCACAACTTCTACCCCCAGTTAACTTATATCAGGTTTCTAAATACAAAAATCGCTGATCACACGACTTAAAGTCCCTACAGCGATGTAGGTACGAAACAAATAAAGCTATTATTTTTTCACTCTTACAGAATCAGTACCTATTCGCTAAGCTTGTATAGGAATGCTAGAGTGAATGACCTTCGGTAAATAAAAGACCACGAAGTATCTTGTTATGTTGCATCATACTGTCTTCTCAATACCGCTAGCGAATAGCGATGTTTGTTTTTCTACTGTCTACATACAGAAGAAATGTAATGTTTTGTATGATTACTAGAAGTTTGAAAAAACTAACCCTATCTTTCCCTTGTCCCGTTCTATCTAAGATTCTAAAATAGAACAATCCAGTAAGCGACTTCATTTTACCTAAGTAACAAACAGATTAATCGAAAGAGCCGGCATTCATAATAATTACTTACTTTTTTACTGATATATTAAACGCACCTAGATATTTTATATTACAATGATTAAATCTATGCAACACAGTTTTGAGACATATTTTATACTATTATCGTTAGTTTTTTCGGCTCACAGGTGGCCTAAGGGCCACTCCGAAAATTACTTGAATTAGTGGAGCACTTTGAGAAAATCAATTAGGTCATCCAGTATCCATTATAATCCCGATATTATACAACAAGCCGCTCAACAAGCTCCATTTATTTTCTAATTACTGAAACTAAAAAGTATTTATAGTAGTTTTTGTGGCCGGGAGTTCGTCTGTCAGTTGGTAAACGTCTATTATTTATAAAACGCAAGTTTACTCTGGATAAATCTATAGTTCACCAATGCATTAAATACGGAACATATTGTTGCCTATTTTACGACATGATATTAAGACCCAGTTTCACAAACTAACTTTGCCCATAACTTAGACTTTGAAAATGTCTATCCCATACATTAGCAATTTCAAATAATTCTCAAATGCATGGCGATGACATTGTCAAAATTAAAGTAAATAAATAATAAATAAATAAATACACCCAACAGTCACATACATAGTCCTGACCCCACACTAAGATCGAGTCTTGTGTCGTGGGTATCAGAAACTACGAGAGACTTTTCGGTGTCACAAACACCCAGACACGACACAAATACCTGTGGATCACACAAACATTTGTTTCGGTGCGGGGATCGAACCCGCGGCCTCTCGTTTGACAGCCGGCGTCTAACCAACTGCGCCACGGAGGCTGTCAAGTTATCGAAGTTAGTTTATGCAACTGGACCAATTGTGGTACAATATAAATCAATCATATACGGCCCAACATGTTCTTGCCTATTATTTTAATATTATAATAAATGTTAATCATCATATACAAGCCCATATACATATGCCCCACTACCGAGCATGGACATCCATTACCATGGAGGAGTTTAGGTCCACAACACTGACCTAATGAGTGTTGGTGGACTTCATATACCTACCGGGTATATCAAGACTGCGACCGAAAACGAAGTCAGGTGGTAGTTTTAGTGGTTACAGACACGACGCAAATAAAAATTTCACCAAAACAGTGATAGATATTTTTTTAGATTTTTTTAAAAATCGTCTTGTTTGAGTGGTAAATACCTAGTTTTTGCAAAAATCATAATTTATGCCCTTACGTACCATTGAGTGTATAAAAATAAAGAGGTCTACATCATTATTTTAGGAAATCTATGTATTTATCACCCAAATAAGACGATAAGTAATAATTTACAAATAAAAGTTGTCGACTTTTTTCGAAACTTTTTCTTGCATTGTGTCTGAAGTCACTAATACTACCACCACCTGGCTTCGTTTTCGGTCGCAGTCTTGATATACCCTGTATACATAAACTCACGCCTTTTTCCCAGGAAGGGTAGGTAGAGGTGGTACCAGGACACCCACATTTCGCCTTGTATGTTCCGTCCAACGATGTGATAAGGGATGAGCCTACCGCCATATGGTGGACTTCATACATTTTTATTATCATCCATCAGCCAAAGGAAGTTTACTGCTGAACATAGGCCTCCCCCAATGATTTCCACAGTGACCTGTTGGAGGCAGCCTGCATCCAGCGACGTCCCGCCACCTTTACCAGGTCGTCTGACAATCTTGTGGGTGGTCGTCCTACGCTGCGCTTTCCGCTACGTGGCCTCCATTTTTATTATACTAGTAGATAATTTTTCAGATATGCATGGGTAATTTTAAAACCTAGAATTATGTATGACCTGGGCGAGATGAGTACTCATATTCCATGCTCTGAAAGCCTCTGAGACATATATTGCAAAATCCACAAATATTTGTTTCGGTACATAATAATTTGTATTTTGCGGTAGGGTCAGGACAATTTGTAACGGTTTGTTTTGTTTACGGTTATTTATTGGTCCACCTCCATATAGCTTTGTCCATTATGTTTTACATAACACGAGCACAATTATTTACATGTTGCATAAAAAACAAAACATTTTTATCAAGGATGTCTGTAGTTAGATTGTAGAATTTGTTATAATAACAAAGTGCGACGTGCGATACGACAGGAAAACATTGTCAAAACCTGCAGTAATCGTAGATAATCGCGCTTACATATATTATGTTATTATCTTTAATGAGTTTGCAGTACATACCTACTATGTCTATGAATAATAATGAAAATATATGTTTGAATTCATCATATTTTGTACATATTACTTCCTTTTTTGCTTATTGTTACCATTATTCTTTGACTTTGTTGTGACCACCTTCTTCTTCCTAGTTTGTTTTTAATTCAGTCCATCTAAAGGTTGTCCGGAAGAAATCGCGATAAGCGATAAGACCGCCAATTGCCACTTTAATTGAACCAAAAACGAGTGCTATTGTCAAATGTGTTTACAACTTTAATTAGACACGGTAACACAGTATTTATTGTATGAGTGATGCATATTTTAAGCATGAATTGTTCGTCCCGTTTATTGACCCGTTTTGTTGAGCTAGTAGGATTACGGAAAATGTAAACAACTTATACATTAATTTTCTAACTATCCCCGAAGACTAAAAATGCAACACAATTTGAGTAGCTTCGATCACTATCAAGCAAGACCAGCAAATTAGTGTTAGCATTCTGAACAAAAATAATTCATAACCAACCTTAACCACTGTTGTAGCACTCTTAAGGAATTGCCCAAATATTTAGTAGGTTTCTAGCCCAAAACACAAATACTCTAAGGTCGAAAATCGTATAACAAACCAACTCACCAGCCATAACAAAGTCGCCGGAATATTTGAATGACGACGACAGTAGTTTGTCCACGTCGAAAGGCAACGGTTCTATGGTGTCACCGCTGACGCTATACAGAGTCCCTCGAAGGGACGGCACTAGGTGCACCCATTTACCTCCTGAAATTATCTGAAACAACATCAACATTTAGGGACAATTGCACAAACTAACTTCGCCCTCAACTTTTGACTTGTGAAAATATTTATTTATTTATATGTATTTATGATTATATGTTATGTATGTATATTAGGTTTGTGTATTTATGTAATATGTTTATTAAGCTTAAATTATTTATTTGTTACACTGCCCTCTCTCTCTCCTTCTTTTAAATCCATCCCATGGTTGTCTGTAAGACATTGCTGTAGAGCGATAAGACCGCCATTTGTACTTTTTTTTTGTTTTTTTTTCTGTATTGTGTATTTTCATTTGTAATTGTGTACAATAAAGATTTAAATAATAATAATAATAAATAATAATGTCAATCCCATACATCAAAACGTCAATTATGTCACAATTAGATGGTGATGACATTGTCAAAATTAAAGTTATGGTCAAAGTTAGTTTATGCAACTAAGCCTTAGACCCGACGCGGCTGCCAACATGTTCACGGTGGTCAAATCCCAGGGCACATCTCTGAGTTTTCGGAGTCATGTGTGTATTGATAGTCAATTACCTCGCACGATGACGGTGAAGGAAAACATCGTGAGGAAACGTGCATACCATAGCGATTTGCAATAATATCCATGGTATGTAAAGTCCGCCAACCCGCACTAGACCAGCGTGGTGGACTATATAGCCTAATTCCTCTCAATCGTACTCTCGATTGTAGAGGAGGGCCGTGCCCTGCAGTGGGACCTATATGAGCTGATATAGATTTACTACTTTATATGGGCTGACAGAGTACAGTACAGTCCATTCACGATCACCGTTCGATAGTAGGCTGTTCTGCGCTTACCGAGATGTCCACCGCACTTCGTATTCAATTTATCGTGTCTATATTGGAAGACAGTAAAGAAGTTGGTTAAACGCTGGCTGTGAAACGTGAGGTCACGATGCGATTCCCGCACCGAGACAAATATTTGTATAATCCACAGGTATTTGTTTGGGGTCCGGGTGTTTGTGAGACAGAAAACTCTCTCGTAGTTGCTGCTAACCACGACACAAGACTCAATCTTAGTGTGGGGTCAGCACTATGTATATGACTGTTGGGTGCATTAATATAAAAATATACTTACATACTAAACTCACGCCTTTTCCCTAGAAGGGGTAGGCAAAGGTGCTACCAGGACACCAGCATTTCACCTGGTATTTTCATAACCATGATGTGATAGGGGGCGAGCCTATCGACATATCAGGCACAAATTCCTGACTCCGAGTAATGAATAGAAAAATCCAATATCACTTTGCCGGACCCGGGATTCGAACCCGAGACTTCAGCTTTGTAGTCGTACCGTGGTACTACTATGCCAACATCCTGCTCATAAAATTTGCTTACAAACAAATACCCTTGTGCTGAATAAACTGAATTCTATACTTTGTAGTTTGTTCTCGGATGTTACACTATAACGGTTTCCTAAAAAAAGTCAAAGATAATGTTTACCTCAATATGACGAATGTTAGATGAGAGTAAAGGCTGGGTTTCCAGGACCCACGCCTTGTGTCCATTCTGCGTGGAGAACGCCGTGATCCGACCATCCAATGTGCTCACGATCATTAAACTGTAACAATACATTGCCAATGTTACTACAAACAATTTTTTTTTAATGATTTTTATTTTATATCCAGGTGTAGAAAAAGGACTGATAGATTTTTAAAACTAATATACTCGCACAAAGTGGATTGCTTGTCCTAGGAATCGATCCCAGAACCTCCTACCTCCCATTCGGTATACAGGTTGAATTTTTAAAGTAGGTGTGAATAGCCGAATCAAAATTTAAGAGGAATAGCGAAAACTGGACAGGTGCCCAATTTTGATGAAAACTAAAACTGTATACTCGGATTTTTGGAAAATCAATATTCCAAGCAAGGAATCGAACCCGCTCATTTTAGAAAATTAACACAAGCTGTATTATTACATCATTCGATTGCTATAAGGAGGACCAAATTCTAGAAAGTAATAACAGAAAACTAAAGGAACGTGAATATTATGAGAAACTATGGGATTTTAGGATTTGGCTATCCAAACCCACTTGTAAAATTCACCCTGCATATTGCCAAATAGCTTCTGCCCACAAACTTCGTCAGTGTGATTAACTTTGTTTGAAATAAACTTTATTTGGGATATAACATCCCGTCCTATCCCATCCCGTTATATCCCGTTCGTCGCGTCTCAATCTAACTCAAGGCATGTAATCCCTTCCCAGTTCCAAACCCATCCCCTTGAGAATAAAAAAGTAACAAATATATCGGAATTTGTTCCTCATCCCCTGCAAACACTACATTTTTCAGGATAAAAAGTAGCCTAAGTGTTAATCCAGGGTGTCAGCTACTTCAATAACAAATTTCATCAAAATCTGTTAAGCCATTTCTGAGTTAATCACACACAACCACACAGAAATATAATTGTTTTGGGTTCTAATACGTTAATACCGAGTACAAACGCCCCATATTAGTTTTGTCATTTATCTTCGATGTACAGACATCGAATGGTTACACATTTATTATATGAATAGATAAGGCAACTTATATGTCTACACTCTACACTACTGTTCATAATCCAAAACGAAAGATATGTTTTATAAAAATACATATATTATTTGTGCATGCACTATAAATATCTTGTTAAGTACCTAGCTATCTTTATAATGACATTCAGCTAGATTGCTACAAAATAAATCTAGACTATTCTGTAAAATAATTTAAGTGTCATTGCAGTGCAGAGATAAGACATATACTTTGTCAAGGTCGTAATTAATTGGATTAACAAACAGTCAGTGAGCAGCCATGTGTGACACATTTTTATGCTGGCCGTAGGACAAATCTATGCCTGCAAATTGAAGATTAAGCCATTTTTATTTAAATGTATTCCGTATGATGTGTACAGTTGGGAATTTAAAAATCTTGTTGATAAGTTTTAATTATATCTCAATTCTGAAATAATATATGAATTGTCATAAAGGCTGTAAAACAAGTTTTTTTGATACAACACAAGACTCAATGTTAGTCCAGGGACAGGACTAGGTATGCGAATGATGAATAAAAAAAATTATAGCTTATAGCTTTTTAACCATAAAATTAATGTATTTCACTCCAGTTTCTAATCTTAAACTCAGTATCAATTATTTTTACTTTTTAGTTGGGTTTTTTACTAGAGTGTGTTTTAGTGTTTGAAACCATTTTTTAAGCCTTTATTAAGAGCTAATAAATCAAGTTCAATACAAGCAAACACAAAGTTTTTGCATCATGATTTATCTATGAATCTTATGTCTAGCCCCCACTTAAAATCAACATAATATAACACAAGCTATAACCTGGACAAGAGATAATATGGTAATCAGTGTTCACTATTATAATCCAAAGTGATGTGAAAATAACAAAAAACATCATACCAAAATACATAAGAACAAAAAGGCTTGCTAACTGAACAGACTACATTTATTTTGGCTGTAAATAATAGTTCTTGAAACTTTCCATAATAATACAACCACATTTATCTGAGAATGTCCATACTTATTTAATATTACGGTATGAATTATGATAGTATTACAAATATTTGGTACAGATAAGACATTTTTGTATATCATAAATTGTAAGTCAAATATTTCTAATAAACTTTTGTGTGGTTGCTTTTCTGCTCAGGAAATATTTTGTTCCTCGTGTAAATTGACAAAACAATAACATTGTAAACACATATAACGATACTGTATCTTATCGTAACATGAAAATTGAATGTTTATCCTTGACTTGAATAATGCAAATGTGACAGGGGTCGCGCACCGAAAACTTTTACGTTTCGTAAATAAAAAATCCATGAATATTCTTAGACTACACTCGAAAGTCACTCAATTATAAGCAAAACAAAATTTAGACTCACTCGTTATACACCGGCGCATCCTTCGCATTTGTAGGATTACAAAAAGGTAACTTTTGCACTACATCGTCCGCACGTAGGTAACGCACAACACACGAAAGTGTAAACACAACTATCGCCACATTCAGCCGCCAAAACCAATCCGACATTTTATTATTGCTAAATTAAATTCGGACATTTCAACCGTGCACCGGTTGTTTATTTTTATTATGAAACTGCACAAGTTTATTACGAGAGTCAACACAGCTGAGCGCAGTCCGTAAAGCGCAGAGTCCACGTAAGTACTGTCAAGTCAAGTGTCAGGCGTCAGCTCATGGCTCAGCAGCTGTCACTGCAATCGTCACAATCTACACGGTTCATTCCACAGGTTCATTCCCTTCTTACACGACACGATCCGTCATCCGACAAGTTTCCGATAAATGTTTAAACATGAATAATGGTTGCGGTTCAGCAGTCCGCCCCGTGACCACGAAAGCTGGAAAGCAATCGAAACATCAGGAATTAAAAAATCCGCGATAAATTGCGTAAAAATTTATTATATTTCCGGCCATCAATCATCAATGCATTGTTGTGTTCCGGTTTGAAGGATTATATTTTGTTTTTAGTTTGAAGGATTATAGCCAGAGTAACTACTGGACATAATAAGACTAGTACTAAGTAATCTGTGTAATAAGACTTAACATCTTATGTCTCAGGATGGCGAATGCAATGGAAAACCAAGCATTGCTTTGTAATTCATAGTGTTGTTTGGCTCTCCTACTTTCCATGCGCCAAAGAGTAGATTAATATAATATGTAGAAACCATGAGGCATGAGCGGTCGTATCTGTTACTATCAGGCGAATGGTATGCTCGTCTCGCCATTCATTGGAATAAAAAAATACCTATCTATAACAATATAAAATTCTGATATTAAAAAAAAAATTAAACACAATTTTAAACACAAAAACGGATTATTTCTGATACCTTTTGTCGAATATTTAACCACATACATATATAAAACATCTTGATGTCGGTGATCTTAATACATACGTACTAAGTAATCTGTGATACATACCTAATATGTTGTAACTTGTATTAATAAAATCGGTACATGTAAACAAAATTGAAGTTGGCGGATTATCTTTCCTTAGTTTTTATGAGGAATTAAAATGTTCTTAAAATGTCTTATTTATTGATGTCGGTTACAAATAAAAGCTTATTATATATTAGATATTTAATGGATCGTATCAAGCTTACATTTAAATTGATATGATCAGATCGGATTTTATGGAAATTGCCTATTCAATCAAAACCGTAGACAAGTCTATCAATTCTAGTTTTTTGTTTATACTTTTGACAGATGACCTGCTTCCACGCTTGATGTTTTGGTGATTTTTTGTGCAATCATTTGCATTTGAGGAGCAATTGGAGGCAGCAGGATCTTTGTGAACTGTGTAAAAGTGAATCTTGGACTACCGTCAAATTTCTTGATTTATATTAACTTCTGCGTTTAACGATCGCCATGACTCTCGGTACATACAACAGACACCAAGCCGAGAGAAAAAAGTATGTGTGAAAACATATTTTTTGCAAATGTGTTGTTTATTTGTTGCTGTTTAGCGGTTTATAATCATTTTATATTATGTTTTGATACAGGCAGGCGGCGCTGGCAGCCGCTTTTCCCCAAGGCATACGGTGCCAGAAATGTCTGGAGTATGGCCATTGGAGCTACGAATGCAAGGGGAAGCGCAAGATCCTAGTGCGTCCATCGCGCACGCAGGTGCTGAAGAAGAACCTCAAAGCCAAGGATGAAGGGCAATGCAGGTTTGTACCGATATTTGTTAATTTTCTAGAATGTACTATTTCGATCTACCCGCACTCTGAATTCTGTACCATGATCGATTTTAATGATTTTTCAATGCAATACTCAATTAATTTAGGGGTTTATTTTTAATTATTTTTAGATATTTACAGAAATTTTGTGAATTTTAGTTAGTTCAGGACTATAACCACTTTAAAAAAAAACTTTTAACCTGTGATATTCAATCAGTGTATTTTGTTTAGCAATGGAAGCTGCAAAGTGCCTAACAAGAAGAAACGCGTAAATGACTGCAAGGATTGCTCGGATAAGAGTTCATCAGACAGCTCCTCAGAGTCTTCCTCCGGGGGATCTAGCTCCTCGGAGTCCGAGAGCAGCAGTGACTCGGAGAGCGACTCTGACAGCAGCAGCGGATCTGAATCATGCAGCGACTGTTAAATATTTAAGATGGTATGTGACTGCTGGACGCTAATACTTGGAAAGGAATATTTTTACAATGTGATGTACATTTTAATATAATTACTATATTCTCGGGCATTTTTATTAACTTCTAAATCACAATTATCTGTTTGTAATGTGTATAATTCAGGTGTTTTATTAATTTTGTCTTGGATTAAGTAATTACAGATTTTATTTTTTAATTCTGTATGTTGACTGTGTTTGACTACCTACATTTTATTTTTCTGTATCTTTCTTTTAGTCTTTCCAGTGTTTTAACTTTACCAATTTCTAATAATTCTTTTATCAACTGTTATTTTATGTGTACCAATGTGTTTTAGATATTTATTTAATTTTGTATTCAAATGGTCATCAAATGAAAAATGTAGCTTCTTTTTCGAGTATTAGCAAATGTGTGTTTCAATTACTTGACAAGTGGATGTAAGACAAGATCCAGGTAGGTACCGTTGTCAGCAGGTTTGATATAAATTGGTTATTAGTGCTGGTCATTTTAAATTATATAGGTGTTTAGTAGGAACTTCATTATAAATGATGTCACATAGATGTTTCTTCTTTCACTTAAACCTGCGGGCAAAGTGACTGTAAATGCCAACTGGATGATTATTATTTCTCGAATACAGGCACAATTAAGCTGAGGAAAAGTACATTGGGTTTATTTCATCCAAAAATTGAGGAGTGATAAGTTGGCAAGTATGGTCTCAGCTTTAGAATAAGATTTTAAATGTATTTTTTAATGTTGTGATTGTATGTGTATTTCAAGATTCAGATAAGATGTGTAATAATTGTAATGTTTAATTGTACTTAGTGTTTAGTTATAGACCACTATTAGTACTAAGTGCCAATTCTGTTTTCTGCGCGCACTATTTACAACATCTAAAAATTTCAACTATGTCATCACAGCAGGACTTGAGGCTAATTGCGTATTTTAAATTGTTTGGTACTAACTTGGCACTACATATAATTTCACAAGACTAGAAATTTTCAACATGGTTTTTTTAGATAAGACATTATTTTCCAAGTTATTTAAGTGATTGAATATTTATTTTCATATTTGAGAATTTTAATAGTTTATTATCAATTTGCTTTGTAAAAATTAGCTCTCAATGAATCTATAGTATTGAATTTTAGAAAGTAGAATATATCATTTAGATTTTGTCATTGATGTCATAGACATTAGAAATAGAAGTTTGTAAGACTGTATGTATGGAAAAACAGTATCTTATTCAGTGTTTCATAGTTACTTCACCTAGAGATGTCATGGATTTTTTATATAAATATTAATTTTTAACTGCTATGTGAGCTTTTTATTTTATTAAATGATAAACTCTTAGTGGAAATATCCTTATTTATTCCTGATTAATGAGATTACAATTATGTATATGAAATGAGTGTTATACAGTACTAACTTAATTTTACATTTTGTACTATTGTATTTAAGGCACTTTTACTGGGGCGATTAAATGTTATATTTTACATGCAACAGTTCTATACATAACATTATTATACACAGGTATCATGCACTAGTGCATTTAACAGCAAATAATATACTTCATGAGGCTCAGACACAGATACAAGTAGATACATGGTGCCAATGACATTTTCAAGGGTTATGATAATATGCAACAGGTGGTTCTCTAAAAAATTGAAGCTATGTGATGTCGTTATTATTTGCAATGGGTTAATTAAAATTATTTATTGGGCAAATATTCTCGACCACAAAAGGTCTAATGCTGAACCTGTGGCTGAACTTAGCCCAACCCTAAGGATTTTTAGTGACTATGAGATGCCAATAAATGAAAATACAACTATAAATTTCTAAATATAGGTGGGTAATATAAATATATTGCTAAAAAATAGTCATAGCTAGCCTAGTGATTCTTATATTTCCAACATCTTACAAAATAATGTCAACTTGGTTCAAGTCAATTTTGTTTTGCAAATGGATAAGGGTGGGTTATGCATTATTCTGAAATAATTTATAGAAAATAGGTACATACTTTTACGCTTATTTATTGTGATTTCTGGATACACATTAATATCTAATTAACAATTACCAGACTTAATTAACATTATTTTAATTATCACTAGCATTCAACACATGGGGTGTTATTACAAACAGAAACTAAATTCAATCTACAACAAACTTAATGGTCACAACTTATCACAATTTCAATGTGAATACCAAGATCTACTTTTACAATTGCGAGGTTTTGAATATTACACCACACAATATTATATTAAGATCCAGTAGGAGTCTCGGGCATAGTATGAACAATGATTTTCCTCTTCTGATCATAGCTAAAGTTGTTCATTTTAAATATCCGGCTATCGTAGAATGGTTTCAAGTCGGTTATGTTGATCTGCCTGGCTCGTTCGATGAGATCTCTTTCTGATATTTCTATGGTGGCTTGTGAGTGGTTGTGAAGGCCACGCATGTATGCCAGCTGGTCCATTGTGAGTTGCCGTAGAATGTAGTAGAGTAATTCGCTGTGGTCCTTCTTGTATGACAGGTATTTTTGGAATGTCTGCAAATTAATAATTTTTTTATTAATGTATTCAATACTGAATTACCGTTTAGTGTAAAATAATAAAAATAGTGATATGATTTCACATCTACAAATGACTGAAGAGGATTTTCCATGATTAATTTCCTTATTCTGTTTGTGGCAGGATATTTTTAATTACTTAGTTAAAATCCGCCAGAATAGTGCAATACCTCAGTGATTCATATAAGTGGGATGCATTTGTTTCGAGTTAAGCTTGTATATTACCCTGTTAAATGGACTGACAACTTGAAAAGGGTGGCTGGTAGCGAATAGATGAGAACTGCTCAAGACTGAGATGGTTGGCGCTTGGGGAGGCCTACGTCTAGCAGTGGACGGCGATACGCTGAAGATATACAGGGTATATCAAGACAAGTTTACAGAGCGGTTACAGACACAATGCAACTAAAAAATTTGCAATAACAGCGACGGTTTTTTTTACAGTATTTTAAAAATCATCGTGTTTGGGGGTTTTTGCAAAAATGGTAATTTACTTACGTACCATTGCGTGTAAAAAATAAAGCGATGTACGTCATAACTTTAGAAAAACTATGTATTTATCACTCAAATACGACGAATATGTAAAGAATGAATGAAATTTTTACTGGCGTTGTGTTTGATATCACTAATACTACCACCTGGCTTCGTTTTCGGCCGCGGTCTTGATATACCCTGTATATTACCCGGATGCACGATGAATACTCTAGTTAGATGCATTAAATTTATCATCAGGTGCACTGCGGATATTGATTTGCCAGTAAGTATGAAATAATGTGATGGTCGTTGGTGCCTCATTAGCAATTAATGAGTCATAGGAAAAGAAACATGGCATTGTTTCAACAAATAATAGTCAATTTGACAGCCTCCGTGGCGTAGTTGGTTAGACACCGGCTGTGAAACGAGAGGCCGCGGGTTCGATCTCCGCACCGAGACAAATATTTGTGTGATCCATAGGTATTTGTTTCGGGTCTGGGTGTTTGTGAGACCGAAAAAGTCTCTCGTAGTTTCTGATACCCACGACACAAGACTCGATCTAAGTGTGGGGTCAGGACTATGTATGTGACTGTTGGGTGTATTTATTTAATATTTATTAAATTTTACTTTGGTGTCTCTTCCACTATCCACATTCAAACCAGTCGTTTTTCATTATCAACTGATTCCTCCGTTAGCTTAGATTACATAGAGGAGTGATAACTACTTATTAAGAATATTTTATGGTCCAAATCAATGAACCATATTTATTGATATTTAAGGATCGATCCCGGAACAATCCAATCGGATCAAAAATGTACCGGCATGCATACATTTGATGTATGGTTGATTAATTTTCGGAACTAATCGTTCGATAGGGATAAAGATCGTATATTCATTTGTTTTATAGTGTAAAAAAATTTAAAAATCGTAACGTTTTAAATGCAACACGTTTGCTATGTGTGCTTGTTGGAGACCAAATACATTTTTTTAAATTTTATTGCAATAAATGCCATTCCCCTGATGGTAAGCGATATGGACAGTAGCAAAACCAAACAGCACCATGAATTACAAAGCAATACTTGGCATCCCACTGCGCTCGCCATCCTGAGACATACATAAGATGTTAAGTCTCATGATGTCCAGTAGTTACTCTGGTTACAAGGTCATTCAAACCGGAACACATCAGTGAATTTACACTGTTGTTTGGCGGGAGAAATAGAATTGCAGTGGCACTTACCCAGGCGGCTTCTCATAGAGAATACCACCAATATAAGCTGTAGCGTAACGGCCTTATTCAGACAGTTTTTTTTTGTAAATATCACCCAACAATCACATACTTAGTCCTGACCTCACACTAAGATCGAGTTTTGGGTCGATGTATCAAGAACTACGAGAGACTTTTCGGTCTCACAAACACCCAGACCCGAAACAAATAGTTGTGGTTTACACAAATATTTGTCTCGGGAACCCCTCGTTTTCACAGCCGACGTCACCAACTGATTATTTACACAACCATTAAAACCTACTTTAGTTATCGAATGTTGTCCCTTTCGACCGACTTCATAATTCAGTTTGTGTAAAGAAGACAAAACATTCGATAACTAAAATAGGTTTTAAAAGTGTGTATGAATAATGGCGTGTGATGGTAATATACCTGTCTCATGGCGCGCATGACGCTGTACTTCTGCGTGTCGACGAAGCTCTCGAGCATGGTGCGGATGGCCACGTTCACGTCTTCTTCCGCTACTTGCGCGCGCAAGTGCATCCGCGCGTGCGCTTCCGACATGCGGATCACTGAACACAACAATTATTATTATAGTTCATCTGAATTCTATTGGCGCGTGGCGAAATTCGGAACTACAAATAAAATTTCTAAAATATCTATTTAACTCATTGTTTGAGATATGTTTTTTAATTTATAGAACAAGCAGTTATACTCGTAATTGTATAGTATTAACATGTCCAATTTTATAAAATTTGAAGAGAGAAAAACTGATCCTAATATTTTGACAACAGCGCATTCGGATTTCGGACACCAAAAGACCGTTTACGATTTTTAATTCTTATTTTTCACAAGCAAAATAATACACACATACAATTAATTAGAAATCATCATTTTCGGCCAAAGAACACTAAAGAACATAAGCTTCCAAATTCAAAGGACTAGCGAATTCGCGCGCATTCTAAGAAATACGCGCGTCTGCAAGCGATTATCGTTGATTTTATCTCGATAGTAGAATGTAAATTACACTTAAAAAATGAAGATAAATTTTCTATATGAACTTATCGTTTGCCGTTCCGCTGCGCTATAGTGAGTTGTCTCTTACATGATGTACTTTTTAATTAGGTAAAAACTATTAATTTTACCAGTCCACCTAAAAGGTGGCATAGATTCCCATCAGTTATGAGTTATCTATAAATAATTCCCTATAGAAATTGTCAGGGAGGCCTATGTTCAGCATTATACTTCCTAGGACTAGAAAAAGTAGAATTCGATTGCTCACCAGATTCAATATGCCTGACTGTGATAGGTAAGCTGCCGGTGGCCAATGACTCCTGCCGCAGTTGACTGTACATTTTGGCTACTTTGTCTTGATCCATGTTCTGCAAACCAACAATTACTTAGAAAACTATAATAACTAAGTTTATAAGGTCATACTGGGTATATCCGAAGACGAAGTCAGGTGGTAGTATTAGTGACTTCAGAAATAATACAACAAAAAAAATCGCAAAAAAAACGTCATTTTTTTGTAATTTTTTACTTATCGTCGTATTTGGGTGGTAAATACATAGTTTACCGAAAAGTCTCTCGTAGATTCTGATATCCACGACAAGACTAGAACTTAGTGTGGAGTCAGGTATGTGTCTGTTGGGTGTATTTATTTATTATGGTGCATCCAGTTACTTTTTGTTGAGCAACATTATCAAATGTTACTCAGCGACGTTTCCAAACATTATTCAGCAACATCAGATAACACAATGTAATTTATTTTTAGTACATATTGCCCTGTTAGTATATGTTAAGTAATGTTGCCTAAAATATGGTAACAATCCATAACATTGTTCCACAATTTTGCTCCACAAAAGGGAACTGCGATGTCGACACCCCATTATTACGAACAGGAAAGTTTACCTGTAGTTTGGGATGGCAATTCTCCCGGGCATAGACAATGTACTTCTTGAGTAAATCTTGCGGCAGTATGAATTCTGGATCAGGCGCGTTGCAGTCGTCAAGCACGGTGCCTCGTTGTGTGGGGTGGTGTCTGATGTGAGAACTAACTACGAACCTGGCAGACAAATATAATGTGTTAAGAGACCAGACAATTTGCTAGTTGGTAGTTATGCGGTTGGGTGACAAATAACATCTACTTTAAAAACCATATTAGCTGAATAATGGCCAAAAATATTGCAATGTATGAAATATGTTGATTCAAATAGGCAAATATGTATTCAAAACTCTATACAATAAGAGAGTATATAAATGAATTATAGACATACAATATCTATAATTTTAATAAGGAAGTTAGCATTAAGTATGCAACAGCACTAATAAGGCTTCGCGTTTCAGACTCCTTATCATAGCTTTAAAAAAAAGTCCAAAAAAATTTGGTTGTCCTGGTGGCGCCCCTGCCTACCCCTTCTGTGATAAAGGCTTGAGTTTATGTATGTATATACAAAACAACGAAGTAGTAAATCTATATAAGCCCATATACGTCCCACTGCAGGGCACGGGCCTACTCTACAATCGAGAGAATCGATTGAGAGTGGTTAGGCCATATAGTCCACCACGCTGGCCTAGTGCGGGTTGGCAGACTTACATACCGTAGAAATTCTTTAAAATCCTTCTTTAAATTCCTCACGATGTTTTCCTTCACCGTTAAAGTGCGTGGTGATTGACTATCAATACACACATAACTCCGAAAAGTCAGAGGTGTGCCCTGGGATTTGAACCCGCGACCACCGTGAACATGTAGGCACCCGCGTCTGGTCCGTTACCAACAAGCCACCACGCACTCAAAGTAAGTAGTATAATAATAATAATAGCCTTTATTCGGATAATCTTAATCTAGTAACAATTTTTTTTTATTAAACTAATATATCTATCTTATTTATTCTTTGAAAATCTGTTTGCCCATCGGCAAAGGCCTCCTCCAACCGTTTCCATTCTGATCTCTCTTGCGCTACTCTGTTCCACATCACTCCTGCTACTTTTCTTATGTCGTCATCCCAAAGTAAGTAGTAAGAAGTAGTAAATATAGAGTGCAGTTAGTTACCGGGCGAGGTGCGCGTCTCGCATGGGGTCGGGTTCGTCGCGCACCACGCACAGCACGTCGAACCGCGACAGGATGGGCTCGGACAGGTTGACGTTCTCGCTGAACGTGAGCGACGCGTCGTACCTGCCGCCGATGGGGTTAGCCGCCGCTATTACCGAGCATCTGTAACAAAGCGATGGAAATTAGGGTATTATGTACGAATAAATGAAAATTAAAATATTTATTGAACCCATGAAATGTCATTCATTATTTAGATTCAGTCACTTTTTTCCACTACCACCCGGTTCACAAGTCTGTTTTCGCCAGAGAAGAACGGGCAAGAAACTCTAGCGTTGCTCTTTTCAAAACAAGTTTACAATACAATAATTATACAGAGGTTGCAGCGCAGTAATACGTAATAAACTACATGGTATATTTTATTTCCTTTACATTAACCATTTTTTAAATAACATTGATTATATATTGGACATTGTAGTATGTGTTATATAGATTTATAAATCGGTAAGATGTTATACAGGGTATATCAAGACTGCGACTGAAAACAAAGCCAGGTGGTAGTATTAGTGACTTCAGACACAATGCATATAAAAATTTCGCAAAAAGAATCGACAAATTTTTTTTGGTAATTTTTTACTTATCGTCGTATTTGGGTGATATTTACATAGTTTTCCTAAAATAAACATGTAAACCTCTTTATTTTCAAACACGCAATGTACGTAAGAGTTTAAATTAGTATTTTCGCAAAAACTAGGTATTTACCACCCAAATACGATGATTTTAAAAAAATCTATAAAAATATCTATCACTGTTTTGGCGAAATTTTTATTTGCATCGTGTTTGTAACCACTAAAACTACCACCTGCCTTCGTTTTCGGTCGCAGTCTTGATATACCCGGTATAACTAGGGACGTCCAACCAAGGGAGACAAAATGCTACCAACTCCAGCATATGAAAGAGAGAAACGCGTGAAATTAACTTATCCGAATAGTTGCCCCTCTTTCCACAAAATCCCTAGTTTCGCAGGGTGACTGTGCACTAAGATTTTTAAATATAGCTGGTTGATTTTTAACTATTATGTCTTAAACCACTTCAGGTGTCCATGTATACACAATAGACTTTTGACAGATGGACACAATGGAGAACAATTGGAGAAAAATGGAGAACGTCACATAAATCTTGACAGGGAGCCTAATATGAGCTTCTTGGACACCGGAAGGGTTAAATACACATGTATGTACATAAATATCTCCCATAACCATAGAATTATGTATATTTTAGCCCTTACCTAGCATGAAGCGAAGTGACGATGCCCGCTTTAGATATAGATATGGACTGCTGCTCCATAGCCTCGTGGATGGACGTGCGGTCCTGGTCGTTCATCTTGTCGAATTCATCGATAAGACACACCCCTCGGTCTGCTAGTACCAGCGCTCCCGCTTCTAGGGTCCAGTCACTGCAAATATTATTGTTATTTTTGACCGACTTCAAAAGAGGAGGTAATCAATTCGACTGAATTTTTTTTTTTTTTTTATGTATGTTTGTTACTCGATTACGCTGGTATTAGGGAACCGATTTCAAAAATTTCTTTTTTGTCGAAAAACATGATATACTAGGTTGGTCCCATAAAAAATTGGTGAAGATCTGATGAATATCTTCGGTCCTGAAGAACAGAACTCCTCAAAATAGAACGGTACAGCAATAATTCTTTTTGCACCTGGTTCAGTATAAGCGTATTACTACAAAGGGGGGCTTAAAAGGGGGAAGGGGTGTAGGGGGGTGGGGGAGAAAATAGATACTAATGTAAATACTCAATATCTCTGGCAGTACTTAAACGATTAAAAATAAACTATTTTGTCGACAAGTACGATATGTTAGATTGGTGTCATTAAATAATGGTGAAGACCTGATGAATATCTTCGGACTTGAAGAGCAGAACTCCTCAAAATTGAACGGTACAGCAATAATTCTTTTTGCACCTGGTTCGGTATAAGTGTGTTACTACAAAGGGGGGGTTAAAAGGAGAAAGGCGTGTAGGGGGGGGGGGGGGTAGATAATAGATACAATTAATTTCAGTTTTCAATATAAAAGTTTTACTATAAACAGTAGGTGAAGAAGAGGAAGAGTGAGAGAAATAGATACGTAAATTACCGACGTAAACTAAGAGAATCCGACCTGGTCAGTGTCTAACAATAGCGGATATCATGATTATAATGACTTACAATCTTCTCATCATTTCACAGCAATAATATCATGTTTGGTCTGAAGAATTCGTAAATTTTAAAGACATCGTTTTGATTATATCATGATCACCTTTCTCATCATTACGATGCCTATCAAAACTAAAAAGGGACACATAAAATAATTTTAAATAAAAAAATAAAAACCGACTTCAAAGTGCCACTACAAAGTAACAAATAATATATATTTCATCGTACTAGTACCCAATGATTAATGTTCTTATTGACTTGACTAGCTAACAAATCTTAAATACGTAATATTTTGAAGGCGGGTCGCTAAATATCAAACACGTATAAATTTAAGCAAATGTTACACCATTTGATATTACATGTAGATCCTGCAATGTTGGCTCAGAAAGGCACATAAGTAAATTAAACACAAATGAATATAATGTGCTAATCCTACGTGTAAATTTATTGAAGTTTTGATAGAATTTCTATGTGTCTTACATGGGTGTTGTAGCCTGTTGATAATTATCTAGATATGATCCACGAGACGGTTGACCACCGTCTCGGTTATAATTCCAGAGTATACACCTCCGGAATTATCGGAGTCACTTATGTGTTGATGATATTCAATTACCAAACTCTTTAACAGTGATATATTTCAATCATAGTCAGGAAACCTGCAAGACATAAAGGCCTTTAAGTACCAGAAAAGGTATGTCGTGTCCTATGCTCAACAGTGGACGATTACGGCCTGATATATTAAGACAAATTAAAATTCCGTGTAAATCTTGCGTGTATTACGCTATAATTACTTACACAAATTAATGTTAAGCGTAAGGCGTACATGTTCGGCACTTAGCGACCCGCCTTCAAAATATTACGTATTTAAGATTTGTTAGCTAGTCAAGTCAATAAGAACATTAATCATTGGGTACTAGTACGATGAAATATATATTATTTGTTACTTTGTAGTGGCACTTTGAAGTCGGTTTTTATTTTTTTATTTAAAATTATTTTATATTCATAAATAAATAAATACACCCAACAGTCACATACATAGTCCTGACCCCACACTAAGATCGAGTCTTGTGTCGTGGGTATCAGGAACTACGAGAGACTTTTCGGTCTCAAAAACACCCAGACCCGAAACAAATACTTGTGGATCACACAAATATTTGTTTCGGTGCGGGGATCGAACCCGCGGCCTCTCATTTCATAGTCGACGTCTAACCGACTGCGCCACGGAGGCTGTCATAGCAAGAAAGATCTACTTCTATTTAATAGAGAGAGACAGAGAGAGGGGGGGGGGGGGTAAAAAGAGAGAGAGAGAGAAGTAAAATGAGAGAGAGAGAGAGATAGTCATATGCTATTCTTAGCCGCCTTTACAGCGATCGCAATACATAGCGGTTACGAAGCCTTCATATTGACCCACGTATTAGTGATGCACTTAAGGTTCAGTCTGTGTATACTCGTTTTTCATTGAGTTATTTATTTATTCTTAACTGCACATAAAAAAGGAAAAAAGCACTTAAAGATATTACAGATTAACAAAAACGTACAGATGGCGGTCTTATCGCTCTAGGCGATTTCTTACAGACAACCTTAGGATGGATATAAGAAAAGGAAAACAAGAGAGGGCAGTCTAGAATTTAAAGAAATAATTTAACGGAGTTACATCGTTCAACACAAATAAACCGTATATTTGTGGTGACTGGTGAGATATAACTATCATTAGAGGACATCCTATTTCAGGTGCACTTTGTCGTGCCAGTATGAAAAAAAAATATATATGTATACCCAACAGTCACATACAAAGTCCTGACCCCACACTAAGATCGAGTCTTGTGTCGTGGGTATCAGAAACTACGAGAGACTTTTCGGTCTCACAAACACCCAGTCCCGAAACAAATACCTGTGGATCACACAAATATTTGTTTCGGTGCGGGGATCGAACCCGCGGCCTCTCGTTTCATAGGCGGCGTCTAACCAACTGCGCCACGGAGGCTGTCAAAATGTTCGAATATTATATGAAAGGAATATAGGCATATCAAGAAAATAGTTTCCTAAAACTATTTGCAGGTTTGGATAGTCAGAAGTGTATGATAATTGGATAAAAAGGATATTACCGTGTGGTGGGATTCTTCCGTACGTATGCAGTCAAACCGACAGCACTCGCGCCCTGACCCGTGGTGAATATCGCTCGCGGCGCTATCTGTCATACATACATACATACATACATACATACATTACATAAACTCACGCCTTTATCCCCGAAAGGGTAGGCAGAGGCACCACTAGGACACCCACATCTCGCCTTGTATGTTCCGTCCCACGATATGATACGCGGCGAGCATATCGCCATATCGGGCACAAATTCCTGACTCCGGGCTGATAATTAATAGAAAAATCCAATATCACTTTGCCCGACCCGGGACTCGAACCCGAGACCTCAGCTTTGTAAACGTACCGTAATACAACTACGCCACCGAGGCAGTCATACTATTAATTATTATTCAGATAAATATACATAGTAACAAATACATTAACTCGGATTATCGTATTTTTTTGTTTAATCTCTATAATTATTAGGTGAATATTTAACATGGTAAAGTAAAGCCACATTACTATAATTTGGTCAACAACTTGAATTGATCGGTCCGACTAAAATGAACCAGTCTCACAGGAAAATTGATGTAAATTACAAATGTGGTTTTTGGTATAAATTCGATAATTTAGATTGTGAAAAATTGGTTTTTCTTTTGTTTAACATAATTTTAGAGAGCACATACCTTCTCAGTGTATTTGAGGAACTGTGACTTGGCCGTGCCGGGGTCTCCGCAAATTAACACGTTAATGTCGCCTCGCAATTTGTGTTTCTCACCTGAAATAGAATACGTGTTACAAATTTATTTCCAAACTTTGAGAAATACACAAAATATTAATGTACTAGATTTGCAATAAACACCGTTATCATATTAAAATAACTGTTTCAAATTTTTTATAATGGCAAGGGAAAACTGTATTCAAATACTATAAAGTTCAATTAATTCTAGTTTCGGTGCCAACTGCCTCGGTGGCGTAGTTGTACTACAGTACGACTACAAAGCTGGGGTCTAGGGTTCGAATCCCGGGTCGGGTAGAAGTGATATTGAATTTTTTTGTTAATTATCAGCCCGGAGTTAGGAATTTGTGCCGTATATGGCGATAGGCTCGCCCTCTATCACATCATGGGACGGAACATACAAGGCGAAATGCGGATGTCCTGGTAGCACCTCTGTCTACCCCTTCTGGGAAAAAGGCGTGATTTTTATGTAATTCTAGTTCCAGATCCTGTTTGAAACTGATGTTCTTCGTTTTTTTACTATAGCCAAAGTTTTCCCAATCAAGCTCTTGATTACAGTCGTTCCATGCCCAGCAGTGGGTGTATATGGGAATAATTAAACTAGAATATATTCATCTATTTACCTGGATTCTTAGGCTCTCCACCAAACAGCGCCAAAGCAAGTCCTCTCTTAATATATTCGTGCGCGTATATAGAAGGCGCTATGCTTTGTACAATCCTGTCGCTGATCCTCGGGTCTTTTGATAGCTTTACTATATTAGCTACGTCTTCATCAGTCAACGATTCGACGATGTGCTTACAGTCTTTCACTACTATATAGTTGGCTATTATCACTGTTGCGAATACTGGGAAACCCTGGAACAAGAAAACAAGACTTTAGAGGCGAAATTATGTGAAAAAATCTTTAATTATTTATACCGGGTATATCAAGACTGCGACCGAAAACGAAGCCAGGTGGTAGTTTTAGTGGTTACAAACACGATGCAAATAAAAAATTCGCCAAAACAATGACAGTTTTTTTTAGTTTTTATTTAATAATCATCGTGTTTGGGTGGTAAATTGTGTCGGAAGTCACTAATACTACCGCCTGGCGTCGTTTTCGGTCGCGGTTTTGATATACCCGGTATAACTAAATGTGGATAAATGATGAAGAAATTATTTAGATGACTTTGACTCTTTAAAATGCTGGTGAATACGCTACAAGTTATGTTTGTGTGACTGTCATAAATAACATACTAATTATTTTTGACTATAACTTTATTGATGAATATCTCAGTTTGGTGGTGATACAATATTGAATTAAACATATTTACAATACTTACCAAAACAATCCAGTATGTAAGCAAAACATTAACATTATTCAATTAGAATATGCATATTTATTACAAACATTTTTATTGAACAAATAATCGTAAATAATTAATTTTGACAATATTTTCCAGGTAACAAAACCATTATTACAAATGAACACAGAGAAATAAAATAATATTTTTGTATTATTTTATTTCTCTGTGTTCGTATGTTCTTTTGTGTACAATAAAGATTATACAGTTATACAGATTATTACAAAAAAAAAAAGAACTTCCATACCTGCTCCGTATTCAACGAGCCATCATAATTATTAGTGTATATCCCGGTGAGATCCACTTCATCCCCAGGTTTGCAGCGGTCACACAGATCAGATAGTAGTATACAGTCCTTGCTGCGGGGGATGCGCCCCGCGGGGATCCGCCCCGGGGACTCCTGCACCGTCACCTTCTGGTAGTTGCGGTACACTGTTTGCTCCATATTCACCTGCGGGTAAGATAAAATAAATAAATATACACCCAACAGGTTATTTACCTCTTTAGTTCATTGTTTTGTCACCCGCTTTATTAGGGAGGGAAGTGGACAATAATTTATTTCCAACTCCTCCTATTAATTTAACTTTTTGATTGATTTCGTTGCGGGTTAAAGATAAGTTAGACATTCCCGGAGACGCGCTGAGCTTCAATGCTCAGTACCATTAAAATGCGTGCCACTGTTGATCCTGGCTTACAGGAGTTGCAGTGGCGGGTGTGAGGGCGGGACAGTCTCCAACAACCAACAGTCACATACATAGTCCTGACCCATCAAAGATCAAAGAAGATTAAGATTGAAGAAGTATAATGAGAGTCTGGCGAAACAACTGGTGGTAGGTCTCTCATATGTGCGAGGTCGCTTGAGTATGTACCACCGCAATGTCTATTTCTCCCGCCAAACAGCAGTGTAAATGCACTGTTGTGTTCCTGTTTGAAGGACATTGTAGCCAGAGTAACTACTGGACACATTGAAACATAACATCTTATGTCTCAGGATGGCGAGTGTAGTGGGATGCCAAGTATTGCTTTGTAATTCATGGTGTTGTTTGTTGTTCGCTTACCATCAGGCGAATGGCATGCCCGTCAGGCTATTCATTGCAACATAACAAAAACATTCTAGTATAGCATTTATGAAATTAGATTGCCTACTTGTAACAGCTTACAAATGCAACTTAATGGAATATCTGTACTCACCATAAAAGGCCCAGCACTCTGACACTCGGGACAAGACCCGGGCTTGACCTCAGCATTCTGAGACTGTACAAACGGTCCCAGGATATATCCACACCTATTACAGTCATATTTCACTACAGACAACTGTGGTAGGACTCCGGTAGTTGATGTTATCACCCCCACTGTTCGTACTAGTTGGTTCAAATGGAGCTTCCGGAATGTTCTGAGCTCTTCAATGAGGGGTAAATCTGATATTCGTACGTGGATCTCTGATGTAACACGCTCGTAGCTCGGGAATATTTGCAGGACTATGTCTTTTGCTACCTGGACAAAAAGATTTAGATATAAGCATTTTTTTGTACCGATCACCATTTAATCAGTGTTTTTTTTGAGTTGGAAAGAATGTTATGTTCACAGAACTCCTAGCTATTATTGAAATATGAAGTTGGTATGCAAAAATGTTTGAATATTTTGTTCAATATCAATGGATATCTAACATAACGTTCTGAAATTAGTTGGTTACGACTTCTGTTCTATTAAATTCTTAAACTCGCTCTTACATAATATGTACGGTGTATTGAGGTTCATTAAATCAAAGAGATTCTACTTAAAATTTTCTCACCTGTATGTATGAGCCTACATAGGTCCCACTACATGGTATGTGCATCCTCTACACTCGAGAGTACGACTGAGAGGGGTTAGGCCATGTAGTCCAATATGCCGGCCTAGAGCCATGGCCTAGAAATTGTTATGGTAATCAGGATTCCTCACGATGTTTTCTTCACTGTTATAGTGTGTACATACACATACATAAACTCACGCCTTTATCCCCGAAGGGGTAGGCAGAGGCGCCACTAGGACACCCACATTTCGCTTTGCATGTTCGTCCCACGACGTGATAGGGGGCGAGCCTATCGCCATATCGGGCACAAATTCCTGACTCCGGGCTGATAATGAATAGAAAACCCCAATATCACTTTGCCCGATCCGGGAGTCGAACCCGGGACCTCAGCTTTGTTACCATACCGTAATACAACAACGCCATTGAGGCAGTGTGTACGCTATAGTGTGTTATATAAATATACCGGGTATATCAAGACTGCGACCGAAAACGAAGCCAGGTGGTAGTTTTAGTGGTTACAAACACGATGCAAATAAAAATTTCGCCAAAACAATGACAGATATTTTTTTATAATTTTTAAAAAATCATCGATAAGTAAAAAATTACAAAAAAAAGTTGTAGATTTTTTTTGCGAAAGTTTTACTTGCATTGTGTCTGAAGTCACTAATACTACCACCTGGCTTCGTTTTCGGTCGCAGTCTTGATACACCCTGTATAAATATATGTACCTCGTCGAATATCTGCAGCATCTGGAAGGGCGCCTCGGGCAGGAAGTATGCGAGCACTTGTTCCCGGCGCGCGAGCACGTCGAACTCCACGTGGAACGACGCCTGGTTGTGCTCGCACATGCGCCGGATGCGCTCCTTGTACACAAACTGGCCCTTATTGTTCGTGTATGTTCGCAGGAAGTTCTTGAACCTGGGTAACAAACAATAATACTAACTCTAGTATCCACCTGGTGGTAGGTCTCTCTTATGTGAGAGGCCGCCTGGATAGGTACCACCGCAATGTTTATTTCTCCCGCCAATCAGCAGTGTAAATGCACTGTTGTGTTCCAGTTTGAAGGACATTGTAGCCAGAGTAACTACTGGACATATCGAGACTTAACATCTTATGTCTCAGGATGGCGAGCGCAGTGGAATGCCAAGCATTGCTTTGTAACTCATGGTGTTGTTTGGTTTTGTTACTGTCCATGAGCGGTCGTATCGCTTACCATCAGGCGAATGGCAGGCTCGCCTCGTCATTCAATGCAATAAAAAAAAAATGGCGCAGTTTGTTAATACGCTGCCTGTGAAACGAGAGGCCGCGGGTTCGATCCCCGCACCGGAACAAATATTTGTGTGAACCACAGGTTTTTGTTTCGGGTCTGGGTGTTTGTGAGACCGGAAAGTCTCTCGTAGTTCCTGATACCCACGACACAAGACTCGATCTTAGTGTGGGGTCAGGACTATGTATGTGACTGTTGGGTGTATTTATTATTTATTTAGTATAAGAATCATACGAAAGACTATATAATTCGTGAGCCATGCAAACACTAGGCGAATATTGCGACCATGGCATCCCATTTCCGCTGTCGCCCAATGAATAACGCCACAGAGGACGGCCGTGCTATAGTTAAATTTATTTGGTATAATAGATTAAGAATTTACACGCACCTAAGTACTTCCGCAGTGGCAGTGCATGGAAAACCATTTATAAGGGTTACAGTTCATTGACTAAACATTACCCATTTACATGGTTATAGCAAAAAAAGACAATTAATTCAAGTTTGAATTATTGATTTAGAATTGTTATTAACCTGTTAGCAATCTCAGTCCTAGGCCCGAGCATAGACACCCATTCCTTGGTGGTATATCCCTTGGTATCCTCAAGGTTCTCTATACTCTCAATGCCTTCTTCCACCTGTTCCTCAGTACCCATGGCGGCCTTCTCGGCGGCGCGACGACGCTTCGCTCTGGGTGCATCTGCGTTTTCCTCATCTGATTCATCTGCAAAGGAAACATATTAATTATTGTATATTATATTAATATTGTAACCTATTCTTGACAATGGATTTCATTTTAAATTAAGAAAACCATGTAATTTTTTTACTTGAAACGTAAGAGCTACGATTTTACTCTATGTTACTAATTGGTTTAAATGCCGTTTAATGGCACTAAATGAAATCGAGGATCATGATGATACTCTGCTATGATCAAACCCTTAGTTAGAATTAACAGGATACACAAAATAAGATGACAAAAGAGGTAATACTCAGCATAGTGTGAGCAAAGGCTAAACACGATAATATTAGAAATATAATTAGCATTTATAGCAGCAATTGTCTTACCATATAACAGATCCCGGTCATCCCTCCTCATCCTGCCATCATCCCTGTCCCTCCGTCGCAATTCCTGCTCAGCAGCCATGCGGTCCTGAATGGACATGGGATCGTACTCATCGTCGTCCAGGTCTTCGTTGTCATAGCGATCCAGCGCTGGCATTGGACGGTAATCTCTGTAATAGGAGTATAGTTATTCTAGCTAAATATATGAGCTTGAAGTACTTACGTTTTGTACATTCAAACAAGGATATTGCTAAAATTACCATCAGCAATTGTAATTGCAGAGGTTTGGGCATTGTTATGGGCATCTGCATTTGTTTCCCCATCCAGATTGATCAATGGGATGTTACAACAGTGAACAAAAATCTTATGTGAAAACTCTTAAAATCTGAAGATATGGTGAAATTTTAATTCCTAAATGTGTGATGCCAAAAATCTTGAATTTGAATGTTGAAATTTCTTAGTACAGACATCACTGGTGTTTCCATGTAAACTTAGATTATTAAAGACTAGTATCATTACTTACGCTTCCATGTTATCATTGAAAAGTTCCTCTCCATCACCCTCTTCTTCCTCGGCAGCATTGTCTCCGAGGATGGCACTCTCATCCTCAAACATCTCATAGTCTCGAGCTGGGGACGTCATCCGTGACCTGGATCCATCTCTGTCTGATGGTGTATCGGGGATTGGGGAACTCTATAAGATGGCAGGAATAATTATTACAGTTGTTAACTATAATTGGTGTGATCTTATGTAAACAAAGAGGAAATTTGGTGAAAAATAGCCCTTTTAGGCTAAAGTGAATGGATCATGTGTCTCCAGCAATCACTCTTGGGAAACAAAATACAATTGCTAAGGCATAACTTAATTTCTGTATTAAACCTTCTATGATTAACCTAGATCACTTCTAAATAATTTAATTTATAATGTTAGTGTAAAGTTTTATAGTGATCATTATTTTTAACATTTATTTTTAATAAATACCATTATTCCTCTCCTTGATTCAGTGTGGTTCTTAACAAAACTCTTATTAAGCTGTGGTTAATGTTGATGTGATACAAAATATAGTAAATTTTAATGTATGTACTACACTGTAAGAATTCATTGTGGATTTTTGTGATTTGCTCTCAGGCAATTTTAAACTAAATGTTGGTGTGCAGTTCTTTTATGTCTAGGAGTAATTAAATTAATTGCATTGTAACTTGTTCATTGTAAACAAGTACATGCAAGTTATAATGTAAATACCACCCATATTTTTAAATAAATTAACTTTGAATTATCTAATTTGGTTTTAATTCTAATTATTGCAACAAAATGCCATCATCAAAACTGGTGTTTTAAGTAATTAGCTGTAAACTGTGAACCCTTAAACGGCCTCAACGAAAATTACATTACTTATTATATTTTAGTATAATAAATATGACTAACATTACAAAGGTACTCACCATGGTTTAATGTAAATGCACTATTATCACTAACAAACAATACAAAATAAAGAAAAGGCAAATGAAAACAATAAGGTACGGCGGTTACAAAATAACAAATGTTTTATGAGGTTAAGTTTGAATTGTCAAAATAACGCGCGAAACCGGATTGGAAGATGACATTTACTAAAGATCAACAGACTAAAAATACGAGATGTTTATACTTATTGGAACCTAGTTTCAACCTATTATTTATCATGATGATATAATATAAAAAACATGATAATCTCTTATGAAATTAAAAATTATATAAATATGATTAAATTATATCGATAATGAATTGCGATTTGCGCATGTATAGAATGAACGCAACATAACCTATCAGAATTTAGACTGTTATGGTTATGTCGTAATGTCAATATTAGTTTTCAGTTTTGTAATTTCCTTTAGCAATGAAAAATGGCTAAATATATTGCTCAAATTATAGTTTTGGGTGCTCAAGTGGTGGGACGGGCTTTTGCCAGAGCACTGAAGCAAGAGATAGCGGCGTCGCAAGAAGCAGCTAAGAGAGCTGGTGGTGGACCCGAGGGGGCTCGAAGGGCAGCCGCCAATGCCTCCACAGGCCTAACTCTAGAAGAAGCGATGCAAATATTGAATTTAGACAAATTAGAAAGTGAGAAAATTAAGAAAAATTATGAACATCTCTTTGCAGCAAATGACAAAGCAAAAGGTGGCTCATTCTACTTACAATCAAAAATTGTAAGGGCAAAAGAAAGAATAGATGCTGAATTTAAAGACAAATCTTCACAACCGAATCAAAGCCCGCCGAAAGACACCTCATGAGACAAGGCTGTTGACTGTTATTAGATATTTATTTCAATTGTAGATATTTTTTTAGCTGAAACAACTTGTGTTTTTTGTAAAATATGTTTATTACGTAGAAAATGTCCACAATAGTGACTAGAATACATCAGTCTTCGTAAACAACATTGATTATGCATAATGATTGCAAAATTACTAGAAATTATTCCATTTGCTGTGTGATGATGCCTGATCAACATGTTATTGTTGTTATCCTGATATATTTAGAAATCAATAAATTTAGCTAAGCAAATTATAGCCTTGTTTTTATACCATATACTATAGTGACTAGATATTAGACATCGATAAAATCTCTTACAAGCCTTAGAAACAAACATTAATATAATGCATATTGGCAATCCCGCAATTTAATATAGCAATGATTTGCATTTAGCTCTTAAAAACTATGAATAAATATTTCTTAATGGTACGTACATTAACTTAATAGATATGTAAAAAATTACATCCTAAATTCCATTAAATATTGTAATAATTGTTATATAATTTACTATTAAATATTGCGAGTAACATTGACTAGAAAAATTTGCGCTTCAAGGAATGTTATACTGGAAGAAATTGAGCATAGGAAGAACTTAATTAAAACATTACACAGATATCTTAGTTAAAAATACCATCTCCAAAGTTTGTTCCCATCCCGTTACATCCAAATATTTTAAAATCACATTAATAAACTCTCTTCCGTTAGGGAATTTCTTAGATACTAAACATATTAATATGGCAGTGTATATAGACAAAAAAATTAAGCCTTCACATCCATTAGGACCACAACTTCGTAAGGACTGCATTCAGACATGCCCAATGTATTGCAGAGCCATCCATAAAACCCTTTTTCAAAATCACATACATCTTTCCACCAGTTAGCTGCACTGAATGTGAGCTGGACTATACCAGCGTACAAACCAAGCCCAATTGTAAAAATCACAATCAAGAATGGGTAAGATAAAATTACCAGAGGTGCAAACAAGGCCTTTTTGATACAATTGAAGTCTTCTGTCACATGAGTAAAGATATTGTACCAAGTAATAGTACCCATGTAGAAAGAGTAAATTGCCGAAATAAAAGCTACAAATGGTATACAAATCAAACTAAATAAAAATATATGTAGACCTTTGTACAAAGAGCATTTGGATATGTCCATCTTGTTGTATTCATCAGCCACAATTGCTGCCTCAATGATCTCAAGCTCCTCTCTGGAAATGTTGAGTTTCACATCAACATTCTGACCTTTCTTCTTTCCTCTCTTGATTGTGCCCGTCATAGTTAAGTAACCATCTTTAGATTCAGACAGAGAGCAATCAGGGGACATTGACTCTTCAGACTCCACTCTTAAAGCAGTAACTTCTGTATCAGTATTCTCAGATTCCAGAATACCAGGTACAATATTAACTCGTTTTTTCCTCTTGGCACTGTTCTTGAGGCTGTCAGTCATTGGGCCCATCTCAAAGCTGTTTTCAGACTGTGTTTGAGAGAGACTATTTGGAGTAGCTGAAGAACTCTCATTTTGATCGTTGTTAAGTAACTTGCAACTCTTTTGCAGATCATTATCATTGTCACGCAAATCTCCATGGCTTGAGCAGGCATCCGAAGAATTTTCATAAATTGGTGACAAATCAATGATCTCCCTGCTGGTGTTAGTGGATAGGACTTGATATCCATTTTTCTGTAAATTCTTGAAGGAATCATCACTGTTTGTGTCAGTAATGTCTTCGTCGTTGACATCATTGATGATCGGCAGGTTGATTTTCATATTAGACTTGAGGCCTTCCATGGTGGAGTGTATAGTGCCGTTAGCTGTGTGTTCGGAGACTGGGGACAGGCCGTTTAAGTACTTTGTTGGAGCTTCATTTTCTCCAGCTCCCTGTAATAGATTTTTTAAATTACATCTACAGAATCTACTAATTACCATATAAGACGAACACTTTCTAGCTGTTGGTTACTGAGGGCTAATTAGGAAGGTGTAGAAAGAAATTCAAATAACAACTAATGCCTCTTTATTCATAGAAAATAAAGTACATGTTTTAATAAACTTCAAAAATAATAATAATAAAGAAATATTATGTACTATTGTTGCACTATCATATTTTTATTAAGTTTAGGTCTAAATAACATAAGTTTTATTTATCGATACGCCTAATAACACAATTCGCAAAACCCTTGTGTATCGTAATCAATCCCGAAGTCAAAATGAACGATTGTTCTATTCATACTTTCATAGCTTAATGTGTATTGTGTTAACGAAAAAGCCGACACCAATAAGCCGGCAATGTCCTACTATATTAATACACTAAGATATTACTTTTTATTCGCCAATCTCATACAAACAATGCGTAAATAAACATACAAACAAAAATTACCTGAACCGTAATTATGTGATCAACGTGAGTGGGTATGTTGTTTTGTTTCTTCCCGTTGCGCTTTTTTGGTAAGATAAATAATGGCTGTTCGACTTTAGCCATTACTGTTAGATCTACACAAACCACAGTCAGTCACAAATTCGAGCTAAATACTATTTTTATGTGAGAATTATCCGCATAGCAAACAACAAACCGTCTGCCATTATTCGTTATACGATTGAAATAAGAAGTAGGTGAAGAGGTGAACGATCGAATTCGCACCTACACAAATTCCGTATAGGAAGTAGACAGCAGTTATCAATGAGATAGAAAGAGACATGCATAGTTTCGTAGTAGTTATTTGATTATAGCGAAAAAAACTTTTTTTCGTGTATTATTATTCTTTAAAAAATCATTGTTATTTCGTCTTTAAAAAATATAAATGTATATACTGTTAATTATTTTCTAATTTTCTTTTCATATTTAATGAAAGCACAATTATTTCTTTCAATTATTTTTATTGTATTATTTGATTACGAAATTTCATGAATCATGCTACATTTTGTAATGTTGGAAATTGGATCACAAACTGAACCAAAACAGTGACTGTAATCTGTGACCAAAACTATTGACAATTCTAGTATGTTTTGAGGTTATATTTGAATTTTAGGAAAACATTAATTGAAAAAGGAATTTATAATTGATTCAATTACACCACTAAAATGTTAAAGGTATATGTGTTTCCAATTCGTATGTTTATTGTTATTAGTGTTAAATAATGTATATAACCTATAGTAATGTTTGTCTTAGGGTATGGTGAGTTTGGTTACCGGTGGAGCTTCGGGATTAGGACGGGCGACAGTTGAACGATTTGTAAAGAATGGTGGTAGTGTCGTCATACTGGATATTCAAGGCACGAGAGCGGAAGAGCTGGCTAAACAGCTAGGAAAAAAAGTTGTAGCATATACTGGCTGTGTAAGTTTTTCTTAAATCTATAACTGAAGGCAAGGGTTTTAGATTGATAATTAGAATTTGATGAATTAATTGAGTCATTGATTAATTATTTTTTTATATTTGTTGTCCCATTATTCTTACTGACCATTAATTCCCAACTCATTTTAATATTATTCATGGTTTTGTTTTGTATTTTTGTGTTCGTAAAAGAAAGTCCTTTAGATAATTATAGGCACTGGTTATCAATTACCGTCAATTGATCCTATACCCCTTTTGATTTTCCTGTAATATAAAATGCAATAAATGAATATTACTACTTCATTTTAGGTGTCATCAGAAGATGATGTGAAAAAAGCACTTGATATAGCCAAAGAAAAGTTTGGTAGATTAGACACTCTAGTCAACTGTGCCGGACACACAGCAGTGCATCAAGTATACAACTTCTATAAGGACAAACCATCAGTACTGGAGGATTTTGCTAAAGTTATAAGTGTGAGTCCCATTATTTACATAATTTATTATGATTTTAATTTTTATAAATTGGAATGTATTGTTTTCATCTAGTATTCCTAAATCACATCCTACCAGAAACATAATATGACTTACATACTGTGGCCAGAACTGAAAACTGATTTTGAATTTTTTAATATATTGAATGCAACAAACACACATTCCTTGTTTTTGTTATGTGTTACTATAAAAAGCGAGGTGTGTCTTTCTTACATAATGTGCCCATGTCATATATACTTAACTCATATTTTGGCACTGCAGTCAACACAACTTGCGCATAATAACACCAATTTAAATTTCAGATAAACACAGTAGGAACATTCAACACAATACGGCTAGCCGCGGGTGTGATGGGACAAAACCAGCCAGATAGTAATGGACAAAGGGGTGTCATAGTGAACACTGCATCCACAATAGCATACGAAGGAGACATCGGCCAAGCAGCATATGCGGCTTCCACAGCTGGTGTTATAGGCATGACCTTGCCTATTGCGAGAGATTTAGCACCTCAAGGCATTAGAGTCGTTACTATTGCTCCAGGTTTGTTTATTGTTAAATTTTTTCTATATTTAGTATTTACATACATATATATATCGACTCTTTCCGACAAAATGCGTAATCTCAAACTTTTGGCAATGAGCAATAAACAAAAAAAATGTGTAGTAAAATGCTTTTTTTTTACCAGGGCGCAATTTTAATTATAGAGGTCGATAGGGCGCAATAAACTGAGTAAGACTGCATAAAAAAGTCAATTCGCCCTTTGTAGCGGAAAGGGTCGAGATGTAACCGTCATGCCTGTATCCTATATGGGTAGGCACAGATTGTTTCTGACTTTCCAATGAGCACAATTCTGACATACCACTTTCGATTCGTCCAATTTCAATCTTACATATTTTTAGCCAAACCGTACAAAATTTCTTACTTTAAACCTCCAACTTTGAACAAAGTTTGTGTCTATATCTGGTTTACTGGCAAAAAATCTTAAAAATTATTTACTTCTTTCAGGTATATTCGACACACCATTAACAGCATACCTACCAGATAAAATGAAGGATTTTATAAAGCGAATGACGCCGTTCCCCCAAAGGTTTGGCAAGCCTGAGGAATACGCACATTTGGTCACGAGTATAATAGAGAATCCAATGTTGAACGGAGAAGTGATACGATTAGATGGCGCGCAGAGATGGTTCCCATTGTAGTGTAGTTTAGCTAAGTTATTTTAAGGCTGTTAAATAAATTATAGATTTAGTAATTGTAGTTTTTTTTGGGTTTTTAAGAATAGCTATCTTTCATACCTATATACAGGGTATATCAAGACCGTGACCGAAAATGAAGCCAGGTGGTAGTATCAGTGAATTCAGACACAATGCAAGTAAAAATTTCGCAAAAAAAATCGACAACGTTTTTTTTGAATTATTTACTTATCGTCGTATTTGGGTGATATAACACAGTTTTCCTAAAATAAAGTTGTACACCTCTTTATTTTTAAACACGCAATGGTACGTAAGGGTTTAAATTAGTATTTTTGCAAAAACTAGGTAATTACCACCCAAACACGACGATTTTTAAAAAATCCTAAAATAATATTTGTCACTGTTTTGGCGAAATTTTTATTCGCATTGTGTTTGTAACCACTAAAACTACCACCTGGCTTCGTTTCCGGTCGCAGTCTTGATATACCCGGTATATTACCGTCTTGAGTCATTTAAATAAAATACGTAATGTCTTGTTGGTAATAAATGAGGCCCGAGGTGGTCCCATGGCTGAGGATTGAAATGGCTTTCTCTAAGAATTTTGACAGCTGCCTGCATCCATCGACTTCCTGCGACCTTGCTTAAGTCGACCATTCATTCTGTAAAAAAAAAAACCGTAATCGTAATTTAAGTGATTGCAATGAAAAACAAATAATTGAACAGTTTGAAATTACTGGCCAGAATATCTTTTCGACTTTTACTAATTAGCATTTCTTAATGCTGTCGGCGTTTGTAACATTTAATAATTTATTATATTGAATTGATCATTATAAACTACGTACTTAGTAGCATAAGTATTACGATCATAAGCTATAATATAAAACTAGATAAAAAATATTACAAAGAACTTATAGCTAGAATTATAAGCTCCATAAAACTATTTAAAAACATATTCCAAAAGAACCTACAGGCTACATTGATTATTAAATAAATACTTCACGCCCAATACAAACAAACATAAAATAATATTCTATACACCCATAATAAAACACCAAACCTAACCCAAAAATAGAACTTAAAAAAAACTTATGGTCCTTCGAGCCGGATGTACAGCTTGAATATTCAAGACAATACGGTAAGCAATAACTTAATAAATGATTACACATTGAATACGTTTGTTTTGTAAGTGGTCGGTTGTTTATCATTGTATTTATTGCTTTATCCGTCGGATGGCTGTTGCGTCGGCGCGCGCTCCGCGGGGCGTCCGATTCGGCCGCCGTTGCGTGTCCTCAGACACATAACAGATAATCTGTAAAACAGAGGCACTTGGGCTCCGGGCTGATAAAATTCTTTCATTCGATTTATATGTTCGACGCATGGAAGAGAATCGGTTTAGTAAAGAACTGGATGTGTTAACGTTGGTAGAGGGGAATTTTCTATTTATGTTTTTTTTCCTTTATGGCAACTGATTCTGCTTCATTGCCAATATTACTGCCAGGTATTTCTATTTATATGTTGAAAGTATGCTAGTGCGTTTCAGGTTTATAACAATTATTGGAATTAAATTAACCCACAAAACATGTTAAAATGATTGTTTTCATTGCAGATAGTGCTGTTAGCCAAGAATTTAAGTATGAATAATGCAGCTTATTCTTGGCAGTCCCTTTGTCACTCCACTGAGCTCGATAGGTCGCAAAAAATGAATAAATTTATGTTTATCCAATGTTTTAAGTTGGTCTTAAAACAAGGATTTATTAGATTGTTGACACCACATCTAATATTTTTATAGTCGAGTCTCTCAATATTATTCATGCGTACGGAATTCAAATGTAATGTAGATCGGGAAATGACTCAATGGTTTTGGCAGGGGCGATGTGCGCGAGATTCCACAGTATTTGGTCTTGTTTCCAATTACAGATGGCGCTTTAGATCCTTTATTATAAAATAAACTTTACTTTAAGGTGGGTACTAGATACAAAATAAGTTTCTTTTCACAAGTTTTTAAGGGAATACTGGCAATGTGGGTTTTTTTTCACGTTATAGCTCTGCCAATAGAGCAAGCGGCATATCGTAGGATTGTAGCAAGTGATCATTGCTTACTGACCTCAGCAACACCCACAGCTTAAGTCGCAAATGGGTCACCGGGTTTTGTAAATGGAGGGTGAGAGTAAAAGTAAAAGGAGGAGGAAAAGATAAAGATTTATTTATTTTTATAATTATACACTCCCAACAGTCACTTACATAGTCCTGACCCCATACTAAGATCGAGTCTTGTGTCGTGGGTATCAGAAACTACGAGAGACTTATCGGTGTCACAATCACCCAGACCCGAATTAAATACCTGTGGTTCAAACAAATATTTGTTTCGATGCGGCGATCGAACCCGCGGCGTCTCGTTTCACAGCCGACGTCTAACCAACTGCGCCACGGAGGCTGTGTATCCTGCAATCCCACTAAGCAAATGAAACATGTCAACTAAACTGTTACTTTAGAAATTTATTTGCAAAATAATTGCTAGATAATCCTGGTTGAGTTGTCTAATTGGCACTGCTTTGTAAACTGATTATAAAGTAACCGTCCCTTATATAAAACAATACACTAATGTATATTGATGAGTCACAATATAATATAAAGTAATAAATCGAGCAACTAGTAAAAACCACCCCACAATAAATCCATTTAAAAACATCGAGACAAATATCTTTTAGTTTTCAACCGCAACATTTTGAGCGTAACTCGCAAAAAGATCGATTGTACGCTCAGGTATTTGAAAATTGATTCCAATTGCAATCAGCAACAATGTTGGACCAATCGTGAGTGCGCAACGAGTCTGTCCGCGGGCGAGTTGACAAACTCAATGCAAGCTATAAACATTCGAAGGAGTTGTTGTTTTCCATCTCTGGAATTTGTAGATAGGTTTCAGGGAAAAAAGATAGGTAGGTACTTGGTACTAGATTGCTTGTCGGTAAAAATATGGATAAAAAATATTCTTCTGGAATTCTATTATAAATTACAATTAATTTTGTCATATTAAATATTAGATTTATTCAGAGCAAAATTAAAGTAAAAAACGTAACCTTTAATATCTATGTTTGTAATTACCAATTGCACAAAAAAAAAACTTGGTTATTCAGTTTTTTTTAATCGTTAACGATACTCCTTTATTAAAATAATACAAAACTATTAATGCATTATCGAAGCGTATCACTGTCTTTCTACATCAACTCGGCTACACAACCGAATGCGCGGCTTTGACCGACAAAGAGGTAACATTGGAGGCAGTGTTTCGTATGATATAAAGTATAAGAGACATATGTAATAAAGCGGGATTGTTTACGGGTCCGTATGAACCCATCTTATCTCAATCTAAATCGGGGGACACGTCAAAATGTAAAGGGATTGCTCACAACCCCATACTGTGCGCAGGTATGTAGCGAGGAGATTTTTAATAATTATAATACCTATATAGATTGCCTTCGTGGGGCAGTTGGTTAGACGCTGCCTGTGAAACGAGAGGCCGCGGGTTCGATCCCCGCACCGAAACAAATGTTTGTGTGAACCACAGATATTTGTTTCGGGTCTGGGTGTTTGTGTCACCGAAAAGTCTCTTGTAGGTTCTGATACCCACGACACAAGACTCGATCTTAGTGTGGGTTCAAGACTATGTATGTGACTGTTAGGTGTATTTATTCTATTTACTATAGATCTATCGAATGAACTAAACCTTTTCTATCATTCTCACGATTGTAGAGAAGTTCCTACAAGGGACAGTAAAGATAAAAGACATAGTAATAGCTGCAGAAAGTTGCTGGATACAGGTTCATTAGAAATTGATGGACTTCCATGGCTGAAGATAATTTGAATGATGATTTAGCAAAATTTTATCGTTGTTTATCGTCCACCATGTTCTTCAGAACATAACCTGGTGAATACACTTTTTATTACAAGGCAATTCAATTGATATAGATATCAATTTACAATCATATTAACTTTAGACTAGGTAGTAAATCTGCGTTAATTTTTTTAAAGTCATTAAGTAAGTAGGTAAGGTAGTTTTATCCCCATATTAGGGTGCAATCTTGTATATCTATTATAAATGCGAGGAAAAATACAATGTTATTTATATGGCCGTTCCTTTTTTATATTCAATATCCAGAACACTAGTCAAACAAATTGCTTATTACCAACCGAACTATCATTTGCATAATAATTCTATTAATAAGATATAGCCTCACATTTTCCGTGTTTTCGAACATCTTGTTTTATTCACGTCTCTTTTAACTTAATTGAAATAATTATTGCATCTAAAGTGAATACTTAAACTCCTGAATACGCACCGACCATAGACAAACATATGCAGTCGTCGCTAAGTGTCGTTAACACAATGGCAGAGGGTTTTAATTTAGTTCTAAAGTTGCTCTCTTACCCGTCGCTCTCGACTGGCCATCAATCATCTGACTCAAGACTCAGTTATTTCAAATCCTTCGGCGCGGCTTTCGAGTTGGATGATTTACATTACTTCTTTAGTTACCGTTACAATATGTCTCAGAATCGTAGGAAACTAATGAATTTTCACAGGTAGTGTTGGCCAAATCTGAAGAATATTTGTCCATAGGAGGAATTATTTTACTCAGGTAGGTATTTTTAAAAATTGGAAGCAATAATAAAATAAAACTACCTACAAGGGAAGAGAATAAGACGTTTTTAAAAATTATGATTTATTTAAAATAATATGTGCAAAATCTAACAAGTAATAGATATTCTCTTTTAAATTGAATATTTTATTGACCATGTACATTCCTCTAAAGAACCTTACAAACAGTTTTTTTTAAGATCCGTATTATTTTCTTTACACAAACAGTAATGCATGCAGTACACTTCAAAGCAATCGAATAAGAACGTATATTACAATAGGCTTAATGCTCGTCTACCACACACGGCGTCGGTTCTAAGAGGCTCATTTGCTCCTCTAATTGTGATCGTAGACACAATTATGAACTTTACGTGGATTCCTCCTTCGTCCGACAAAACTTTTTCGACAATTAGACAACGGTGGCATCTTGGAGATGTAATTGTCTCATTTGGTTGATATTCGAAATGTTGTGTTTTGTGGAAAATAATTAAAATAATGACGAAATGGAGTTGTTTCGCAATTTTCTTTGTGATTATTTTTGGTTTAAACATGGTCATTTTATTAAGTAGTGTTCTTAATTCAAAAATATTATGTTTAGACCCCACGAGTGAAAACTTTGTGCAAAACGTTTTATGTATTTTTTGTCATTCAAATTCACGCCTAATTCCTTTGTTCTGTTATTTTTGTTGGAACTGGCAGGTGAATAATAAATACACCCAACAGTCACTTAAATAGTCCTGAACCCACACTAAGATCGAGTTTTGTGTCGTGGGTATCAGAAACTACGAGAAACTTTTCGGTCTCACAAACACGCAGACCAGTGAAACCACACTGAAACAAATACCTTTAGATCACACAAACATTTGTTTCGGTGCGGGGATCGAACCCGCGGCCTCTCGTTTCACAGCTGACATCTAATTGCGCCGCGGAGGCTGTCGAATTATATTTATTATACAAGGTAATTCATATTTAGTATCAATTACTGCCTGAAAAAGTACTTTTTTCATTAACTGCGAAATTATGTAACTATATATTAACATTCAGATTAAATTGAGGAATAGTCTCATTTATCTAGGGACCCATATTGTTTTAGTGTAACAATAAAAAAAAAATGTCGCCAAATGGTATAAAAACTGAGTAGCTCCTTTCAACATGTACTTACATGTTACATTATAAATTAATTTTTACTCATTAAACTTACCCATAAGTTTTTGATGAAGTGTGTTTTTTTCTTACGTATATTTATTTATGTGCCTTTATATTTAGTTTTATCCGATTTAGCATCAGTAGTTATTGCGTATATATTTTTTAAAGTGAAGACAAATGCCTTGGTGGCGCTGTTGAACTTCAGTACGATTATAAATCTGAGATCTCGGGTTCGAATATCGGGTCGGGCAAAGTGATATTGGATTTTTGTATTCATTATCAGCCCGGAGTCAGGAGTTTGTGCCCGGTATGGCCATAGGCTCGCCCCCTACCAGGTCATGGGACGGAACACATAAGGCAAAATGTTAACTGGTAGCACATCTGCCTAACCCTTCTGGGAAAATTCGTGAGTTTATGTATGTGATAATTTTGATAACAGCGAGATCTAGTAGGTCACTACAGGTCTGTCTATTACCATAACAGAGTGTAATAATGTTCACCAAGTAATATGAAAACAATAAGTGGATTTTTCATCTCCTTCGTACTCAATCAAAGAAACCTTTCAGAAGTAGAACATAAAGTTACAACACAGCCGAACGTAAAGATCAAAAACACGTACAAATCATATAAAATAATATTTCAAGCCTAACTCCATTATGTAAAACGCAGAAACAGGGACAAAGCTATATGCAATAAATAACTTGTGCACTTAGTCCGGCTAATTGCCACTAAATGTAAATTATAGTTGTGGCACGCAAAAATACTCAGTGTTTTCCGACAGTATAGTGTTTCTGAAATATACACCTTGAGCTATGGGTAAGGGCGCCGGCAAGAGATTCACTTTTAATTGGTACAACATTCTATTGATTGTAACAGTTACATGTAAATAGGGGAGATCAGAGATTTTCACAAATTCATTCAATACTACATACATAAACTCACGCCTTTATCCTGGAAGGGGTAGGCACCCACATTTCGCCTTGTATGGTCCGTCCCATGCTGTGATGGAGGCGAGCCTATCGCCATTTCCGGCACAAATTCCCGACTCCGGGCTGATAATGTCCGACCCGGGATTCAAACGTATGTTACTTTTTGATTCATTTGTTACTTTAACACTGTGTTACTTTCGTCCCTCGTCTTCCCTTCTGTATCAGCACGTAGGCGTCCTCTACAATCTTGAATACGATTGAGATATATAGACAAAATACATTTTAAGTGGTCATAAAATTAAGACTAACGCTTTCTAATATGGCGGTTGCGTATTTTGCACATCTCTGACTTTGCGAAGTTACTTTATGTATTAAGTAATTTATCATCAATTTAATCAAGTGAATCAATAGGACATCGAAATACCTGAGAGTTCTTCACGTGAATTTCTTTCACATATTTTACCTGTTAAACTATGTTCTAACTTATGATATCTCAGAAGAAGCCCATCTTCTTATCTCGAGTCTCTTCTAACAAGTAAACTTTTTCTGAATCTACTGAATCGGTTTCTCTTAAAAATGCTTTATATCTTTCATCATCTTCACCTTTATCTGCTATAAAATATCCACTGCTTAACGCAAACATTATTCCAAGATATCCATACCCTCGTAAAGAAAGCTTGCTTCCAGACTAAAGTTAAATTTACAATTCGTTGGTGCGACAACACGACTTCAGCCGAAGTGTCGATCGTGTGGAGCGGTCTTTACTTGTACACATAACTCATTTGTTCCGTAGAACTCGTTTCATATTTACACTGTGTAAGGCAGTGGTTTTGAGGTAGACAATCGGTGTTTAATTACTTTAGTTGATTTGCCTTTGTTCAGGTTTATTTATTATGACGTACCGTTGGTTTTTTATTGTTAGTTTCGCTTCCTGGTGTGTGTTTGAATTAATTTAACAGTTGTGTATTGTGATTAGTTAGAATTAAATGTGGACACACCTAACTGTGAGTCAGATAGTATGTTTCGTCGAAGATTTGTAACTCAACCAAGGTACGCCACAGAGCCTGGTCTGCTGCATGAGGCCTATGTCCAGCAGTGGACTGCAATGGGCTGATGATGATGATGATGATGACGATGATGATGATCCATCTTCGTTTGAACTATTTTCGATGCTGATAAAAATATGATTTTTGCCTGAAACTCCAAAATGCAGTATGCGAATGATGTGTAGTTATAATATTCATGCTTCTATAATTATAATATCCATATTTTTAATTGCATTGTGTCTGAAGCCTGGTTTCGGTTTCTGTCGCAGTCTGGATATACCCTGTGTAATATGTTCACATTCGAACTGATACGTTGATGTCTAGTGACGTCACCAGCCGCGCCCTCTCTTGTTCAATTCAAGTAATATAATCGAAAATAATGACTAATGCTGTAATTTTAAGGTTGGTTATCGTTTCAATTTAAATTGAACCGATAATAAAAGACTGATCAATCAATCAGTATTGGCAACATACAGAAATAGCTGCGCTGGTTTTGAAATCATAAATATTTTAGTCTATTAATGGTAGTGATTTATGAATGACAAGTTGATGTATAAAGTCTAGAAGAAGTGGAAATTTAGATTGTTTTTACTAGCGTAGTAGCATAATTTTTTTACGGTTAGTAAACTATCTGCAACCAGGCGAAGCCGGGCCGAGTCCCTAGTATTTTATAATTACATAGAAGCTTTTATTAATCCCCTATCTGTCTTTTTATAATAGTAACGGGAATATAATTTCACATATTATGAATATCATTTAAGTATGCTGTATACAGTCATATCATAGGTTGCATGAGAGCAACCTTGGACCTTATTGTCTTGCTATTGTTGGCTCTATCTCATAGTTGACTTTTATGGTCTGATGATAATAATGAATTGACTGCGTTTAATGAAATTTGATATTCCATTTCCTGACATTTCGACACAGTTAATGTCATATTCCGTAATAAAATTAAGTTTTCATTATTATTATTTTTACATTGTTTTGAAAACTAGCCCAATATATCGTGTTTGGTTTTGTTTATTTATTTTTTCATCGAAAGCATCAAGTCAACAATTGTTCACCGTATAGTGATTGCTTACATAATTCACCTATCGAATTAAAAACTCTCACCCAAGTGTCACTAAATTCCCAATTGTTTCACACAATTCCTTATCAATTTAAATAAATCAGCGACAAACAGCCAACAACCGTCCATCAATAAAGGTAACAACCCACTGAGAGTTTATTGTATTGGTAATTAGAAGTGGACGAGTGCTGGACAAAACAATGCGGGCAATCGGGCCGGCGGTCTGTGCCGATGAATAACTGAGCTTCGTAACTCATTGCGTGGCGCCTTGTGCCTGCCATGGAAGGGACACACTGACTTCTGTAGTGGACAGCATTGCTTTACAATATAAAAGGACATTAAAATGTCACTGCGAAAATGCTTGGAGACAGCATTGGACTGAATGTGGCTGAAGAGAGTAAAAGGGAAAGACAAATATTATACAATATGATATTAGATTAAATAATTAGTATATAGTGATTATTACAGAAAAAAACTTAGTTAAATGTCGGACTGATGAAAGACAGCGGCATATTAGCAGACTAAGCGTTCACCAACCTGCATGACAAGCATGCCGAGTATTGGTAAGACTACTCGAAATCATGTTACAGAATTTTAAGCATTTTAAGTTTACCAATGGACCTTCTGTTTCTGTAGTCGATGATGATAAAGTTAATGATCTGTAAAAGATGACATGCACTGTCTATGCTTTGTTACCTTCGATAAAAAACACGATGTTGTAGTTAAAGCAAGCGATAAAAGTACCAAATAACTTAGAAAAGTCTCTAAGATCGTGCTCAAATTGTCCATCCACACCAGCAGTATGTCCCTAAAATAGCATTGTTAAAAGCTCACCGGCCGGCCGAGCGTTATGCAATACAACAATTGCATAAGAAGGCTAGAGTTCTGTTCCCGGACATTTTTCAACTAGTTTATACTTTATAGTACGACGCTGTATCAATCGGTGCTCGTGTATTTATGACTGCCATTCACTTAATTAGTGGCAACGCTTTGTATTCAGACTGTTTGCTTAGAAAGTTTGGGCAGTTTAAGTTGAGGCTTGAGGTGTAACTAAGGAAGGGTGTGGACTATTGTAATTGTTACATAAAGGTTCTTATTGAGTAGGTACTGGTTGTAATAAATGAGTATACTGATTGTTCCATTCACATAGATCAAAGGGAAGAATTGGATCTTAACGCAAGAAACATGCAGTATTTATTCAATGTTACTTGAAAAACGTTTGTATCTATCTAATATTGAAACGAAGTGACTAGAAGACTCAAACTTTAAGCATAGTTTGCTTAAAAGTTACCCCAAATTTCATAAATATACTTGGATATAATGTGACGAGGTTTTCAAAACCTTTGCAATAAAAAGACGTCTTGGCTCGGTTACATCTAATACGCTAAAGGAAATACAACAGAGTGAGAAAAATTTAATGCACAAATTCAATTCAAAAATTAAAATTTTATGTCAATCACACATTAGGTTGGTAGAGCTAAGTGGTAACTCAAAAACACTTTATTTTAAGACACTTGTATTGTTCAAACTCTACAATAATGGCTTTTATTGCAATTGTCACTTCATCATAAAAATTACATTAAATTACTGTGATTGCCAAAACTTGCCAGCGGCATATTTTGTTTATCATTTAATTCACTTTATGTGACATTAATCAAAGAAGCTGGTGGGGTTTATTTTTTTTTTAATTTTATAGCGAAGGTTTAATGAGCCACGTGATAAGTGATAAGTATTACTCAAAAACAGAATTAAAACCGAGGACCTATGATTCGTTGTCAGACTTTGAAAATAAAATGGGAGATTTTATTTTCAAAGCATGAAAGTGTTGGTAACGTTTTTCGAGTTCTTTACTTATTCAATCACCGATTTCCTCCATCATGAACAGTCAATGATTACCTTCATCAATTTGACTGCCTCGGTGGCGCAATTGTACTACGGCATGATTGCAAAGCTGAGGTCTCGTGTTCGAATCCCGGGTCGGCAGTGATATTAGATTTTTCTATTCATTATCAGCCCGGAGTCAGGAATTTGTGTCCGTTATGGCGATGGGCTCGCCCCCTATCACATCGTAGGACGGAGAATACAAGGCGAAACGTGGGTGTCCTGGTTGCTACCAGAGGAACCGGGAAAAAGGCGTGAGTTTATTTATGTATGTATTATCTAAGTATTTTTCCTTGACACTTTAATTGGCTACTACAGTTAGGCGTGAAATAATCCCAGTTCCTGGTACATGCAGGTCACCTGTGTTCTAACGGTTGGTGTTTCTGTCCAGCTCGGCCGCTAACTCATAGTGTATTTGAAATTAAGTTAGTAATAAGTTGGTGGTCTAGATAACGCTACGTGAGAGACGTTCAAAGCTCGCCATTCGACATTAATAGAAGCAATTACAAAGTCAACGTTCTCACTCTCCCTGGAAAATAGGGCGGGTGTGTATCGATGATTTAATAAGGCGTATCGATATCTGATGCTTTGTGGAGCTCAGCCTTTTTGAAGTGAAGGTATGGTTTTGAACAAGAACGGTATTTAAAACCATTGTTTATTAAAGAAAAAAATGATTTATGCATTTGAATATCATATTTATATTTGTTTTATAAAAAGGAACAAATACATATAGACATAAACTCACACCTTTTTCCCAGCAGGGGTTGCCAGAGGTGCTACCAGGACACCCACATTTCGCCTTGTATGTTTCGTCCCACGATGTGATAGAGGTCGAGCCTCTCGTCATATGGGGCACAAATTCTTGATACCTGGCTGATATAATTAATCGAAAAATCCAATATTACTTTGTAATCGTACTGTAGTGCAACTACGTCACCGAGGCAGTTAAAGAACAAAAAAAAAACAAATGCAATTCGAAATAATGTTCTTAACTAATGTCAGCGTTAGATCATTCTAAAAGTCCAGAGTTACTACAATAAATATTTCAGTTGTTACTTTTAAGATTTGTTACAAGCAACAATCTAATTTATCATTGCTTCATATTTACACTAGAATATACAAAGTACTGAGATGTTATCGATTATTCATTTACGTTATAACTGACGGCGGAATCGATAGCCGACCATTAGACAAACTTGGTTTAAATATGGTAAGGTTGCTTTTGAAAGCGAGGGCGGTTCAGAACGTGATAAACATTTATTGCAAACATACTTGTTTGTGCACAATAGAAGTAGTAACTGTAATGTTGGCACTTATTGAGACATTCCTTGAAAAATCAGCATTAATAAATGAATACACCAATTTTTGCGTATTTTTTCATTATTGTTAGTATCCTTTTTACTACGTGGTGTTACAAAGAGCTTATTATTAATTTATTACATAATATAAGGAATGATTACCGTAATGTACCGCTTCCAACGAAATTCCATGAATAGCTTAGGCGCTAAAACCCAACATATGTTTTAATGATACTTAAAACAACTTTTTTTGGAATATAACACAAACTAAACTATACACGCGTTCCTTCAATTAAAGGAAATGACTGATGACATAACGAATGATTCATCATCAGCAGCCTAGTTGTCAACTACTGGGCAAAGGTCTCCTCCAATTTCCGCCATTTCTCGCTGTCTTCGGCTTGTCGTGACTTGCATCCAGCATCTGTCAGTGACCTTATTCAAATCGTCACTACCTAGCTGGAGCTCCACCTACATATATCGACTTCAAATCGAGCCCAGATTTTTTATGTTGACAACTTGCATGTTTATTATATAAATTGCTACTTGCAGTAATTTTTAGAAAATTTCTTCGTGGTTTACTTTTTTTTGGCATCGATAAAGTAGAGAATTGAACCAACGATTGTATATTTTTGTGATTTCGTTTTGGAACTAAATACTTTTTTGCAAATAAAATTGTTAATAACAGAGCCCATAACTATGGATTCTCCTTTATATTTCTATCGATAATTCTGGTTATTATACTGAAGTGATCCCACCTCTGGCTCTCTGAGTACCGAGACGGCCGCGTCCATTGTTTCCCGACAGGCGTGTGTTTGCTTAGGACCGTGTTAATTATGACGCCACGTAACGAGCATCCCTTAGCAGCAAGAGTAAGGAATTTGACACCAACCAACACTGTACATTGTGCTGTGTAAATGTAGAGACTGTTACTAAGTAGAGTCTTGAACATTTATGTTTTTGTAATATCTGTTGATGGATATACGATGTGTGATCGTTAAATTAATATTCTCTGAATGGGATTAAATGGATTTTAATAATAGAATACGTAAATAGAATAAGAGTTGATCTCTGCACAGACAGGCTATTTGTATTGTTCAATAATTATTAATTTAAATTATTTCTTTTTTTTTGTTTTGTTTGTGTGCATTAATTTGTGTTTATTAATTAAAATTTAATCTATAATAATTCTTAAGCAGTATCTCTAAGTATTTATCAGAGACATCATTTCAATGAAATAGTTGTTTACTTTAGATTTAAAATGTCATTAAATGTCTAAATGTGACAGTAAATTTTAATTGTCAAAATAAATTCTCATTTCACACATAATGAAGAAACCGTTAGTTTTTTAGAAATAATAACAAATATTACCCATTTACCTGGCAACAGTACCATTGAGCATTTAGGTGGAAGTGACTTTGGCCGAGTCTGTTTGTCGTACAGAGATTTATTGCCGTGAGAAAGCCCGCGTAGTGTGTCACAGGTTATTTTCGTACGGTGCTCGTTGCACAATAAATCCGAAGCTGGGCTGTTGAAACAAGAGCGAATGTAGACAATTTATATTTTTAATATAATTTAGAAATTGTAGAATTTATTATAGTATCGTATAGATAAAGTCTAAGGTGATTTAAACATTTAGCTAATATCTTTGTTTAGGTATATAGATTTTCCCCTTTATAAAATGTCATTAAGTTAAAGTTATAAAAAAATTAGATTGTTTTTCAAGTCTAGGTTCAATCATTTCAGGATTTTACTAAGACGTGGATTAATTAAAATAGCTTGCGAAATATTTATGTTAACTTATTTACCTAGAAATATCTTGTTATATCTCTGCATACAGATAATACATTAATTAGTTCACATACAATTAGATATGCACATAAAATTAGTACAAAAGAAGTAAAATACTGAATCACTCCATTTAGATTAACTAAATGATTACTTAACCTAATTTGCATATAAAATCTACTATTGTAAAGTAAACTGATACAAAAATCCAAGCTATTGTCGAGTGGGAAAAACAATTTGCTACGCTCAATACAAAAGACATCAACGCGTTCATTGTCCGTTAAATTGTTCAACGAATTATTATTAAGAGGTTTTAATATCATTATAAATTGTATGCAAAATGCGATTTAATTTTCAGATTATGGTATGGTCATTTGATGGTCACTTTTTGCATCAATGAGTGCTGACTGTTTGATAAAAACATTGTGAATGATGTTGCAAAATTGGTAATTTTTAAAATGTTATTAGTGTTTTTGCGTGGATCATAAAAGTTCTATTTTCGAGTGCATTCTGTTTTTAAAAGTTTATAATCTATTGTTTAAGACGAATGATTGCATCCAGCCTCATCAGGTAATTTAGTCTATAACGCAATTGTTTAAGAGCAATTTGACATGTTAAATTTTATATTTATTTATACTTAATCTGCTCATTGCGTTTCCTATGCTCAATATTAATATAATATATGTCACCAGACTTTCTTAAATTGTGAAATAATGGATAAAGAGCAACGGATAACACCTTTATATTATTTATATTGTGCTCCTCCTTTACCACATTAATGAAATATAAAGTTATCTTTTTTTTTTTTTTTAACCTGTATTGTCCCACTGCTGGGCAAAGGTCTCCCTCAACTCTTTCCACTTGTCCCTATCTTGCGCTGTTGCCGTCCACACTTTACTAAAGTGGTCAAGGTCGTCGCGCCATCTCTTCCGAGGTCGGCCTCGTCGTCTCTTACTGTCCGTGGGCGTCCACTGCGTTGCGATTCTCGCCCACCTTTTCGGGTGCATCCGTGTCACGTGGCCCGCCCATTCCCACTTCAGTTCGGCCGATTTTTTCCCAACATCCCTAATTCCAGTTATGGAGCGCAAGGTGTTGTTTGGCACTCTGTCCATGCGTGATACGCCTAGCATGCTGCGCTCCATAGCTCTTTGGCAAACCCCGAGCCTGGACCTCTGAAGTTCGGTCAAAGACCAGGTTTGAGCACCGTAGGTGAGGATTGGTAAGATACACATGTCGACGAGTCTACGCTTAAGAGAGATAGGAAGATTTCCCTTGAGAAACTTCTTTAAAGACCAATAGCTTCTCCAGGCATTGTCTATGCGACGCTGGATCTCTCGGTCTAGCCTGTTGTCGAAGGAGACTAACCTATATAAAGTTATCTTATATTAGGAAATTTTAAAAAGCTCTTATTATCAGCTTATCTTTGGTATCTTTTATCTCGCCAACACTTAATTTAACGAAATGATATTTAATAAACGCCACGGTTTTTAACGAGTTAGTTAATTTAAGCGAGTGACCGTTGGCTCGTGTTATTGAATTCATTACCGTAACGAGATTAAAGATTTAAGTAATGATAACTCGAGATTGCTTAACTTAACTCGCCATTGATTTATATCTTAACGGTTTAATAGTATGTTTGCTCTGGAAATGTCATCTTGGAGATTTTCGGCGGAATGTTGGTTAATTGATCGTAATCTTTTTGAACTTGTCGGCTTGTTGGTCTAGTGGTATTGGGTATGGACTATGAACAGGGTAATAGTGGGTTCAATTCTCACATTTGGTAATCTTTTTTTTTACTTTTAGTTATGAAAAATATGATTCACCCTGGAGTACATAGTTTGTCGATAGGAATCACACCATGCAGGCAACATGATTCAAAATGATTAATCATCAACGGGTACATAATGTCTCTTGCCAGACGTTCCTCCGAAAATTTCCAAGACAAATTGTTGGATGCGGCCTGCATTCATCGAGTTCCTAAATCTTTCATAACATTATATTAAATAAATAAATATTCGGTACATTTGTACTCGATATTCGGTATCTTATTTATTCAATAAAGACACAACCGTATCAGTTCCTTAAAAAATAGCCATTAATATAGAAGCTGTTCAGAAACTTTAATCTATACCGAAGTAACCTTTGTCAACCAATCTACCTCACAACCTAAGCTTTTATCAGCTAACACAAGCTACCGAAAATCAAGGCTGTACCGAGCGGTTCGCGATGTCCCAAAACGTCGCCCACAAATAAATTTATCGATCAACATACTGAGCAGATAATCGTCGTTGGGAATGTTTTAATTAGGCTAACGGCTGCAGCGGCGCGGATGCCTGTGTCTCCCCCCTCCCCTGCCTTCCCTGGTCTCCCCTCTCCCCGCGTGACGTCACGCTCCCCCTTAATGCGTCGCTTTCGATATTGCGAGACGAATTTTGAGGATGTGAGTAAGCTGAACACAATGTATCGGATGTCGTTTGGGAATTAAAGTTTAATTGTGGTAATTTGAAGCGGAGAGGCGTTTTTTGAGTGATGGAGTGGTTCGGAAACTTGTATAGTTGGATTTTTAATGACTAGTCGGCAGGTTGAAGTAAATATTCGGATTTGCCTAAAAGATCAAAAATTAGGAAGATATTATAAAGACCTATTTTTTAAATATGAAATATTTCTCATACCCATGACTTGACAAGATGCTCTAATTGTCTTGTTGTTGGGTAGAGACTACGTGTGATAGTACTTGTATTTATTATTTAATTATTATCACACAATAACAACTTGAACAGCAGTTTTCCCAAGACTTTCTCAACTTTAATGGCAAGTGCATTCGGAATGAGGTATTTGATTTGCAAGATTTCTAACTTCAACGTGTTGGATACACCTAGTATTTAGCCGTTCAGATTGCTATAAAGCATGGCAGCTAAAATTATAGTAAAACAATTTGGAAGAAGTGAATACCTAAACCATAAACCCATTATTTAATAAGTAACAAGACATATTTCTAGTAACAAATACCTAGTGTGATAAGGCTAAAGGCCGACACTTGTACTATTATTATGTAATTTCTTTATTGTTTATTTATACACTGCAAAAAAAGACTAAATAAATAAATAAAAAATCTATGTTTTTTGCTCTCCCTCAGACATAGGAAGTCCACTATTGAACTAATGTCTCCACCAAAAACGATCTGTTGGAAGAAATTGAAGCTTAAGTTTTTTTGGTTGTTATTTTTTACAAACATACATAAACTCACGCCTTTATCCCCGAAGGGTTAGGCAGAGGCGCCACCAGGACACCCACATTTCGCCTTGTATTTTCCGTCCCACGATATGATAGGGGGCGAGCCTATCGCCATATCGGGCACAAATTCCTTACTCCGGGCTGATAATGAATAGAAAAATCCAATATAATTTTGCCCGACCCGTGACTTGAACCCGAGACCTCAGCTTTGTAACCGTACCGTAATACAACTACGCCACCTATTTTTTCACAAACAATAAAATATTAAACGACACGATAAATATCATCTAATTCAATTTAAATTATTGATCGCTGATTGACATTTTACAAGACCATAAATCGACGGCTATAAAAATGGAAAAGTGTAGGGTGAACCGATCTATCGTCGGCGGTGAATTTAAAATTTGCATTTTATTAATAAACGTTCAAGATATGGCCATCATGTTGTCATTACTTTGATGTAAAACGCAGTGGAGACATGTTTATTGTCTGTGTAATATGTAGGCAAATTTCATTATTTATGCCTCGCTGAGTAGATACTATTTTTATCAATATATGAATGGAATATTTTATAATGGATTTTACAAATTATAGTAATTTAGAGTTTAGAATTAATGCTCTGTGGCGTACCTTGGGAGAGGCCTATGTCCAGCAGTGGACTGCAACGGGCTGATGATGATGAATTAATGTTATTATATTTTGCTGGAGGCTCAATATCCATGCTACCTACGATCCTTTTCCGAGAAGCTCAGAACACATCGTCGATCTAAGTTTAGATGCTTCATGGGTGGCGGTGGTCACTTAGCATTAGTTAAGCCATTTGCTTGTTTGCAGCAACATTGCAATTTTTTTTAGTAATAGAGTTGGCTACACACTATTTTTAGCACTTACGCCCCTTTCAACACAAATAAAATAATTATCTTAACAGGTATCCCACCTACATTGTTCAAAATAGTAACTGATGCAATGGTTATTTTCCATGAAAATCTTCCTATTTATGTTCCCGTAAGCTATAAAGTAATAATAATTTAAACACAAGTTCAGATACATCCTACTGTTGGGCACGGACTTCCACTATTAAGGTTTTTTTAGGTCATACCACCACGATGTCATCTCGGATACATCACAATAATAATTTAATTTTAATATTTCCTTATAACACCATCAGTATTCACAATCCCCATCACGGAGGTCATCAAATATCTATTATGCGACGATGCACGGCGATGCGGGCCGCTAGTATGCCGGGGGTCTACTGTATTCTCCGACACGACAACGAATGTTCGAACGTAGTACGTAAAACTGTACGAATGTGCCTAAATATTTCATTTTTTTAAAAATATGTACACCCAACAGTCACATACATAGTCTTGACCCCATACTAAGATCAATTAAGTCTTGTGTCGTGGGTATCAGGAACTATGAGAGACTTTTCGGTCTCACAAACACCCAGACCCGAGACAAATACTTGTGTGCCTCACAAACATTTTGTCTCGGTGCGGGGATCGAACTCGCGACCTCTCGTTTCACAGCCAGCGTCTAACCAAATGCGCTACGGAGGTTGTCAACTTGAAATGTAATTTCTATCTTTTCTCTTTAGCCACTGGAAGGCCTGTGCTAAATATGAGCTTATATATTCTATAAAATGTTCGAATCCTGTATTGTACGTCGTAACCATAGACTAGCTGGTGTGAACGATAAGTTTCATTGAGAATAGTATTGAGTTTTGGAAGTGGAAAACTTTTATCTTAAATGTGAACTGCGAATGTTCGAACATTCGAACTTCGTGTTGGAGAATAGAGCCACCCTGCAGTACGCGCCGTCTATCGCATACTGGGTCTACTTGGAAATGCGAGTTTTGTACTCATGTCGACTATGTGATTTGAGTGCAAGCTGGGGCATCATGGTGTATTTATAGCCTTTGTTTTGATATGTTACGTTAAAAATAGAATTTAATGTGTTATTTGCAATGTATTTTTTTATTATATGCATATGTGAATTAGTTTGGAATTCGATGTGTTAAAAAGAACCAGTTAAACCTAAAGTGTAAAAATAAAATCATAAGTATAAAAATATGTGCTCGTGATTTTATTTCAAGTAATAAATGTAATCACAAAAATAAGTACTGAAATACCTACATACAAATGTTTATAAGATTTGATAACATACTAGAAACCAAAACAAATTTACTGCATTTTTAACCCACCGTCAATGATAGGTGCATTTACCTAAAAAAGTTAAGATCTAAATTTTGTATCATAAAATTTTGACACTGATAAAAATTTCATCCGGTAACTCTTTAAAAGTAAATATAGCAAGACATTATTTTGAGCACTCTATTAAAATTCTCCACGATACAAATTGGCAAAGACATTTGAATTTTATAGCCCTCTGTATTGTCTCTGGTATATTTGAATATAAATGTGATAGAGTCGAAAGTCGAAGATCTTTTTAGTGTGAATCATAAAATTTAAAGTTGCTGTGATGCGAAAGACCGTAGGTTCGATCCCAGTGCTGGAAAAAATATTCTTTGTGTATGTATAATAATATTTTATCATTGGAATCGATGAAACTGAAACACTCTTCAAGTAATTTAAATTTTAATCGCATAAATATACATGTATATCTACAATATTATAGACACACTATTTTTTTGTTTTAGACCATTTTAGTTCGGTACCTGGAACCATCCTATAAGTGCATTATATATTATATTAATCACACCATAACATCTTATAAGAGTAGTGGTCCGCAAGCAAGGCTTTTACTGGCATAGCATGCATTCCAAGCATTCATGTATTTAGGTTACCGAGTATTATTTTTATGACACATGACGAGACACAAAAATGTACCGACGCATACTTTTTGCATTCCAAACGCATAGCCCTTCTACCATCACAATCTATGGGAAAGTTATTCCGGGAATGAACGATAAGGGAACGCTTCCTCCGATATCGTTGTCCTTCTCTACCGTACTCTTAAACTCATGAGCGAACGAGATGAATATATTAAGGAATGTCTTTATACGACATCGCAAGATGGGCTCTCAAATTGTATTATTAAAAATTGTTTATATGTTTATTTGTTCAGTATTATTTGCTATTTACGTAGATTTTGTTTTTAACTCGTTCGATCGGGCAGCGGTTGACGTTCGTAGAATGTCTCGGTATGGCCTCATAATGGATTGCGGTGTTCATGTCCGGTTATTTGGTTTTTGAACTCAATAATTTAATATTGATGGTGTGATTTAAATGTGATTTTGAATAACGATGTGATTGAGTTGTTATAATTACTTATTTTGTGGAATGTAACAACATTTACCAAGCTCATTGACTCATACAATTTCAATGTAAATTTCGCTATTTTATAATAGCCATATAAGTCTCAATTAGCTTTATCATCAGGCAAATGATGTCCACTACTGAAAATCACCTAGGCCTTAAATATTTGACAGCCTCCGTGGTGCAGTTGGTTAGAAGCCGGCTGTGAAACGAGACGCCGCGGGTTCGATCCCCGCACCGAAACAAATATTTGTGTGAACCACAGGTATTTGTTTCGGGTTTGGGTGTTGGTGAGACCGAAAAGTCTCTCATAGTTCCTGGTACCCACGACACAAGACTCGATCTTGTGGGGTCAGGACTATGTATGTGACTGTTGGGTGTATATAAATATAAAAATAAATAAATCTTTATCTTTTCCTTTATTTATTTATTTATTTATTTAAGCAACCTGTTGGAATCGTCGTGCACATAGCGAACTTCTAACTTTTTGGGCTCTGTCCAACTGAAGTGAGATGTCCAAAGAGCTAATTAAAATTGTATAATGACAGAAATAGTTAGTAAAAATCATGACAAATCTGTCAAAAATCCTATTGTGTGGCAAATTAATAAGGCTCTAACACTTTTATTAATTTTAAGTGGATCAATATGTTACTGCTTATGTTCAGCCGTGGACTTCCTGTGGCTGAATAAATAAACAGATAGAAAGGAAAATAATACTAGTTTTTGTAGACTAACGCCCTAAACGTGGGACGTGGGTAGTTAAGTGCAACTTAATATTTAAATGGCGTTTGATTATTCGGGCGTGAGCGAGTATAATTACTCTGTTTAGTATGAAGTAGTTCCCTCATAGCCATTTGGGTAAATACCAAAGCTTTGCCTATGTCTGCCTCGAACATCAGTGTATAAGCACTGCTGTTTTCCGGTGTGACGGATATGGTAACCACAAATTGCTCGGCATTAAAAGACATATCCATGATAACTTGTCACCTCTCTGAGTGAGGGTAGACCGTAGAAGTGAATAGTAGTTCTTAGTTATAATGCTTTCTAAGTGGTGTTGCCTCTGTTTATGGGTAGACGTTTACCATTACGCAAACGACGACAAATTATGAGACAAGCAGCATCTCATCATTTCAGCCAATAAGAGTTCGAATCCCGGGTCGGGCAAAGTGATATTGGATTTTTCTATTCATTATCAGCCCGGAGTCAGGAATTTGTGCTCGAGATGGCGATAGGCTCGCCCCCTATCACATCGTGGGACGGAATATATACATGGCGAAATGTGGTCTTCCTGGTGGCGCTTTTGTCTACCCCTTCTGGGATAAAGGTGTAAGTTTTATGAGTTTATGTTTATGCCTTCCGGAAGTTGTTCGTTTATTCAAGATTTGAAAACAGGAATTACGTTACTAAGTCGACGATTTGAAAAAAAAAAATGTAAACAGTTACGCGTATTAGGTAACGCAAGTGTTTTTATTTAAATCATCGGTTTAACAAATTACAACGTTTCTGTAGGACAGCCTCATATTGCTTTGATGTCTGCAATTACATTGCTGCACCACTTCAGGGGTAGCGCGTTTGTTGTTCTACAATTGTTTTTATCGAGAATTGTTTTAAAATCGTTCATTTTTCAATTTATGTGTGGAATGGTAGTAATTTATATTTTAAGGTAACTTGAATGAAAATATTTTGTTTAATTACTGGTTTAGTACGTTATTAACCGTAATTCAGAATAATAAAAAATCGAAGATATGTAATGTTTAAGTTTTAGAAATTTTAAATAAGTTTTTAAGTGAACGTTGTTAATTCTTTGTCGACGTATTAATGAACAAATAAGAAGTCATATTTAATTTTAAAAGACCAGAAATAATAAAATTCTGATTATGTAAAATCTACAAAAAAAAATTCTACTAACATTATACTAAACAAAAAAATTTAACAACACATAGTTTATTAAAAAAATGCAATATAAAAATATAAAAAATATATTCCTAAATTTCAAAACACGCAGCTAATCGAAGTTGACTAGTAAACCTATACTCTAACCAATCACAGCACTATCCATATAAACCTACGAATGACAATATCGTTAATGCGACTTTTAAAATGTACCCTACATGCCGAACAAAACCCATAGTATCGAACGCCTACCCAAATAAGTCGGTTGTTACCAAAACGACAGTCATTTTCTCCGACGTAATACCGTGGTAAAGCCACTTCAAGTTCTGCAAATTTATAGTGAAGGCAAGGAAATATATCTGTCTCTTATTAATGTGAGGTTAAACGATGGTCAGAAAGAGAGAACATTACAGCTTGAGCCACGCTAGCGGGACATCGACCAGCAGCTTTCAGAAAAACTTGGACTGACTCCACTAGTGTTGTAACTTGGAAATTTTTGTTTTGTGAAAGTTGACTTTTAGACGTTATCAAAACTGAATGTACTTAGATGTGTATATTATTATTAATTAATGATAAATATCACTGGTACAAGGTAATGGTTTTCTAAATATAACAGGCAACAAAATGTATTGAGAAAATTAAATCAAGATGTATAAAATTATCACAAAGGTCTGTAATTAATGCGTTTATTAACCTTTTTATTGTAAGTTAATTGTTTAGAAAACTTTAAATTACTTTTTGAACTCGTAAACTACCTTGTTTAAGTTAGGTTAGTCAATATAGACCAGAAAAAGCTGAACATAGCAGTAAAAAGCTGTATATAAACACAGTTACATTCGCATAAAGGGAGCATTGCAAGAAACCTTCATGTCACAATTAATGACAATGAAAAGAAGGAAGCCGATACTTCAACTAAATGGCCATAAATATCAGAAAAATACATAAAAAATCAAACACAAAATAAGCTGCAATATTTTTCCGTTCACGTTACTTGCCCCGTGGACATCGACAAAAACCGTGCAGCCTGCGCGAGCCTGTGTGCACGCCTTCACACACACAGACACACACATCCCAGCCGCATACCTCGCTGCGTGCGCGCACAGAAACCAACCGTTTTGCATCCACGCTCAGTTGTTAGGCCACTTTCGGGGTCATCAAACGCTTTATCGCCAAACTCTAAAACATTTTTGGCGTATTTACAAAAAAATTAAACGAGTGACAGTGATGTGTACTTAATACGTGCTATGTGAAATATTTGTGTGAAGTGTGTATGAGTTATTTACCCTCAATGTTGGATATGGCATTCGTGTGTTGAAAAATGTGGAAGATCATTTTCTACGTCAAATCTGTGAGGAAAAAGGGGACCTGCGTATAGGTGAGTCGCCATCGTTTCGAAATAGCTCGGCGTTTGAAAGTTTCTGTTGTAATAATGTAGATAACTTATTTATTGTATTACCCTTTTTATTTATATTTCGATGAGAAACACATTACATTAAGCTAAATAGGGTGGTGTAATCAAAACATTACTATTCTTTCGATTTTAAACTTACTGTTTTAAATAAATCGAGAATGTCAAGATAAACCAGTTCATTAACACAATTTCAGTTAACAATTTAATTCCTTACTAAAATATATTCTAATATGAATACAAAATTGTGGGTAGTTGTTATTATAGAAAATGTATTGTAACATTTTAACAAGTATTTGAAGTTCTACCTTCTCTTATTCTTAGGCGTAAGCAACCTCAACTTATCCATCATCTGTTCTGAACCAACCATTTGACTTTGATTCTATTATATTACGGGTTCTGAGTCGATTTATTTCACGATTCTTTTGTATCCTTACGCATAACCATGACTTTGAAGAAGAATCGTCCTAAATAAGTCGGTCTGCTGCAGTCTGTCAACTATTCATTTTATATTTTTTTTTTTTTTCGCCTGCCATAATTTCGTCTTACTTTGCGATCAGATCAATGCACGTCTTGAAATTTAGTTCTTGGTTAAATATTTTAAAATGTTATGTCCTATTAAAAAAAAAATTGTGTTTAACGAATAATAGGATCTAATTAGACTTTATCCGCATATTAGATTGATAAAATAACAATAAAAAATTTCCTTTATTGCACCATAAAGAAAAACTATCACAATAAAAAATGATATTGAATATCAGCTTAAATTGTAAACGTGGTATCCATTGAAGCAAAAACCTCTTTGTCATAAACTTTTCGTTAATTTTCCAGATAATAACGTGTAATAATTGAAAAATGTAAAATACTTACAAATAAATAATAAATAAAATAAATACACCCAACCCAAGCTTCCACAAATTCCCCTTGTTTTTAGGGTACTCATGGGAAACGCTGATCACTATTAATACATAGAGATTGAACAAAAAGTACACTATTAAATCAGGGCGAGTGTTTCAAACAATTTCTAAACTTGTTTGTACTGGTTAATTCGCAGGCTGCGGTTACGCTCGTCTTAATTGAACCTATTCTGATTGGACTTTCACTGTACACTTCGATTACTATCAATATACTTGTAATGTATATTGATAGTTAGACAAGCATAATATAGTAGTATCTTCTTACCACCTGGAAGCGTACCGCTCCCGAACTGTACGTTTTCAGCGTTCTTTCTTACCACGCACGTGCAAGCTCTGGAATGAACTCCCTGCATCGGTGTTTCCTGAGCGCTATAACCTGTCCTTCTTCAAACGAGGCTTAAAGAGAGTACTCTCCTTAAGGTAGGCAGCGACTTTGTTGTGCTGGACCCCTGGCACTGCGAAGGTCTATGGGCAGCGGCGGCCGCTTACCATCAGGCGGGCCGCTAGCTCGTCAGCCTATAGCGGCAATAAAAAATATAAAAAAAGTACTGCCTGTCAAATCAGTGACACCAGTGACGAGCGCCAGGTCAGAAGTACCCTTCAGGGTTCTGCAGTTCAACTGCAACAGCTCATAATCACTTGCTAAAACGAGACCCCTACAATCGATAATTCGATTAATAGGCGCTTAGGCCCGACTGACACGAAAGCATGAATATATTATGTAAGTAGATGAGCTGAAATCGATATAACAGCATGCCTTCTAAACCGTTTTGTCGCTGTCCGATGACGTTATATTGTAGTTTAAATAGTAATACTTTTTTGCTGGATAGGTTTAAGGCACGGTCGTGTAAGGTTACAAGTGTGCAGAGACCCTAAAAGACTTGGCTTTATTTAATTTCAACTCCTTTATTTACCAAATAATTTATTACCACAAATTATTTATCTAGCGAAGAGTGTTCCTGTAATAATTATTGATATGAAAACTTAAAAGTAATACATTCGATTTCGGCCGGACACCTCTGTTCGTTGAAACCTGTCATAGTGAGTCATCCCGGAGCCTTTTCGGGAACCGTGTATATCTTGCTTAGCTCAGCCAAGCAGGAAATTATTCAAACGGGAATACTCGCTTCAAATATTTACATCTAGTATCAACTTTACCTGTGTCTCCACTGATCTACGTCGAATTTAATGTCGTTAAATCTCAAATTGGGTATGATTATGTGGATAGGACTAGAAATAATCTATTCATACTCGTATATACGGTGACTATCATGAACCAAAAAATCTTTGTTTTATTCAAACCGGCATCTACGTACGGATTATCTGTCGGTCATTATCGTCATCTATGAACATCAACTACCCTTGAATCGTAGTTGGGTAACCGAAGTCTCAAAATAGGAAAGGAAAGGGTAGAAAAACCATACGAGAGAATAGGGGAGGTGGGCCTTTGGCAATCATAAGTTCAATGACCAATACATGACAGTAATACAATCGGTTTTCTAGACAGTGGTGACTACGAAAACCCAGACATGGGGATGGAAGTGAAAACTGTGAGAACAGTCTTGGCAGTTCGTAACCAGTTATTTGACAGCCTCCGTGGCGCAGTTGGTTAGAAGCCGGCTAAGAAACGAGAGGCCGTGAGTTCGGCCGCACCGAAACAAATGTTTGTGAGGCCCACAAGACTTAATTGATCTTAATGTGGGGTCAGGACTATGTATGTGACTGTTGGGGGTATTTTTTTATTTCTTTATTTAGTTATTTACCAAAAGGTCATCATTCAAACATTTTCTTCGATATATTAAATTCCAAAATCAACTTTGTCGCTCTCCACGCTTCGCACCCGCATGTGCACGCGTGCGTGATACCAATTTCTTAGTATTCAAATTCAGATTAATTAAGTCTTAATTTAGGTGTTGTCCGCATCGATGCCGGTTCATTTATCTTCGGTCCAGCGTTCGACTCCGCGGCCCTGTCGTCCACTAATGAGTTTTTGGTAATAGTATAGGAGCTAGCAACGTTTTCGAGAAAGAATTTTAGGTCAGCTGATTTTGTGATATGTTGTCTTTCTTGCACTTTCGGTTAGAATCTGGGCTATCTGGCTGGCGGTAGCGGTTGCGTTCTTTAGTGCGCATCCTACCTGTCCAGGTAATAATCCTGGATTTTAAAAACATTTTAGAAGGCGTAATTTTTAATTTTTTGTTTTTAAATAAGTCTACCTGACATACTTTTTTTATTGCCAGACATTTTTGACAATGCTAACTATGTGCCATACGCGATTTTTTATTTTTTTTTATAAAAAATTCAAAGTATTTTATAATGTCTGTAATTTTAATATTATGTTATTTAAAGATAAGAAAAACTTAAAATAAATTTGCCAGACATTAATTCGATTGTTAAGTCTTGAATTAAAATGAAAAAGTCATGAAAGTATTAGCATCATCAGTGATTTGATCTTGTTCTATTTGTTGTGTTATTGAGTTTATGCTAGGTAGTGTGGTTGTTTGTGTTGACGCATGAGTGGACCCCTGCGCGGTTAACATATTATTTTTCAGGATTTGGCCTGATCCAATATTTTCCGTATCGGTGTTTATGGGTTCGGTGCTATCAACATTAGAAGATATTAATGACTCAGAAGTACAATTGTTAACTATTAGTGGGGGCTGGTTGTCTCTCATTTCTTCTTTTAGTTTTTCCGAATCTTCCTTTTTTATTCTGTTTATGACTTCGTCAGACAATAGTTTATTACGAATAATGACTCTTCTTTGATCTGCGATTCTTTGAGCGGATACATTTAACTGTGGATATTTTAAAATAAACTGATCGTGTAGTTTCTTGCAGTACATGGTTTTATCTGTTTCTAAGTTGGTAACATAAAAGTATGTGTGCATGATAAAAACATTAATATCATCACTCCATTTCATGCGCACTCTTGGCTTACCAGCCTTGGTGGTCGTAGGTTGAATAGCTTGAGCCTCCTGCGAAACACTCTCGGCTGGTGTAGCTGCACCATCACAGCTACTCCTACTATCTTGTACATCTACAATATCGGCTGTAGTCCTTGAGGACATTCCCCTACCCCCCGCGTCCCCGACTCCCGCCCAGCCGTCCAGCCGGGAGTCACTGGCTAGCATGCTGTCACGCCCGTGGCCCACAGACGTGCCCCGACGATCACCCTCGGGTAGCGACCCTATACGTACATTTCTTTTACGAGTCTCCATATTAATGGGTTACCTTTGCCTTGTTTGCCGTGTAGGTTTAAGTTATACACGTTGCCCGCCCCCCACGTGGTCTGGTGTTCGACACGGACGTAAGGTAGGATTTTGGGGGGCTTATTATTATTATTATTTTTTAACCTTAGGCTAACTCAGTTTTAACTGGTTGTTAGTAATGGTTACGAGCCATAGCCAAGTAACTATAACTTAAGACCGGCCTTGTAATGTGACGTCAGGTTCCAGGTTGTCACATTGCATAAACTTCCTGACTATCCGGCAGGTATTTAGTATTGCCGCCTTTTGTAGGAGGTTATAGGTATGTGGGGGTAGGTTAAGTAATTTCAGGCTATGGTGTAAGTAATTAGGGATGACTCCTGTGGAAGATATTACAATAGGGACTATGTATACTTTTTCCATTCGCCATATCCTAGCTATTTCCTCCTTGAGTTCAGTGTATTTAGTAATTTTTTCGGTTATAGTTTTCAAAAGATTATGGGTATTTGGGATCGCTATATCTACAATATATGCTATTTTATTATGTTTATCCTGCAGCGTTATATCCGGCCTATTGTAATGTATAGTTTTATCGGTAAGTATTGCGCGGTCATAGTACATTTTATAATTATTATTCTCTAATACTGGGTTTGGTGTGTATTTATAATATGGTGTGTACGTGTTATTATCTGGGATTAAGTTATATTTTGTGGCCAATTTCTGATGAATTATATTAACAACTTGATTATGTCGGTGAGTGTAATCTGTTTGAGTGAGTGTAGGGCAAGCTCCTGTGATGTGCTGAATTGTTTCTGGGTCTCTATGGCATTTACGGCATTTATCGTCTGTAGCGTTGGGGTCTTTAATTATATATTTCCTAAAGTTTCGGGTATTGATAATCTGATCTTGGATAGCTATTATAAAACCTTCGGTTTCAGGGAACAGATTGGCATTAATTAACCACTTATTCGAAGCTTCTGCGTCAATGTGAGCTTGCTCAAGATCATGGGGGTGTCGACCATGTAGTGTTTTAGCTTTCCAACGATCTATCTTTTCTTTATCTGGGGGTGTAAGTCTATTAAATGTATGATTTGAAGAGTCTGATAAATTTAGAATTATTATTATTATTATTTTTTTTTATTATATGGACAATGAAAAAGTCATTTACTGTCGTAATGGTTCTCTGTATCATTCTCGACTTATTCTGCAACTGACTCTCTCGGAATACTAGCATTATACTGCAATACTTTTCATGACTTTTTCATTTTAATTCAAGACTTAACAATCGAATTAATGTCTGGCAAATTTATTTTAAGTTTTTCTTATCTTTAAATAACATAATATTAAAATTACAGACATTATAAAATACTTTGAAATTTTTATAAAAAAAAATAAAAAATCGCGTATGGCACATAGTTAGCATTGTCAAAAATGTCTGGCAATAAAAAAAGTATGTCAGGTAGACTTATTTAAAAACAAAAAATTAAAAATTACGCCTTCTAAAATGTTTTTAAAATCCAGGATTATTACCTGGACAGGTAGGATGCGCACTAAAGAACGCAACCGCTACCGCCAGCCAGATAGCCCAGACTCTAACCGAAAGTGCAAGAAGGACGACATATCACAAAATCAGCTGACCTAAAATTCTTACTTTCCAAACGTTGCTAGCTCCCGTACCATAAACTTTCCTGTTTTGTGCACCATTTTTTTAATATAGGTAATTTATCTTGGAGCGTTAGACATCTATCTTCTCGTAAAAATAGTTTCGCAAGGATGTTGCAAGTTGATTTTTATTGACAAATTGTTTATGGTGCGTTGGGTGGGTAATTTAATAAATTTGAAATTTTTGATTCATGGAATTTTTGTAGTGTTATTGCGGACCACCTGTTTTTTGTATTTTGTAATAAATCCCTAATTAAGTTCAGAGAAAATGCTATTTAAATACTGGTTGCTCATAAAAAGGAAATCTCCGTGCGGGATCGAACCCACGGTTTTTAGTTATGTGTTCTCTCTCGTTATCTCATGGGGACCGTCAAATTTTTTTTACCATAAATATTTGCTCGTCTCTGTAAATTATTCCACTGCATCTGATGCTAATTACACTTCCATCCAGATGCAACTTCGATAAGCCTAAGCCACATGGAGTTAATTTGACACAATAGTAATTCTGCTAAATTAAACAACATTTATCAAAAACATTACTGCTAATTTCATAATGACCTATTTTAAATACCAGCCTTAGCCATATAAATTAAAAATCCAAATAGAAACCCGATTATAACGTCCGAGAGATAATGTATTATTCAACGCACACCCACTTCTTAACCCTTATAAAAACAAGGAATTAGTTCTAATTAGTCTCTACCATACATGACAAAGCGGAAACCGAGTGAAAACTGCTGAAGAAACTCGTTATATATGACATAGAAAAACGCATACGTTCATTAGGAATCATTTTCTGAGTGGAGTGACGTTTGTGGTACATATCAATCATGTCTAAATGTGGAAATATATTTTTTAGGTCGCCTTATCTTTGTGATAAGTATATTTTAGGCGATTGATTTAAATAAATAAATACACCCAAATAAATACTCCCAACAGTCACATACATAGTCCTGACCCCAAACTAAGATCGAGTCTTGTGTCGTGAGTATCAGGAACTACGAGAGACTTTTTCGGTCTCACAAACACCCAGATCCGAAACAAATACCTGTGCATCACACAAATATTTGTTTCGGAGTGGGGATCGAACCCGCGGCCTCTCGTTTCACAGCCGGTGTCTAATCAACTGCGCCACGGAGGCTGTCTGCTGAAACTTACAATGATGGGATTTCATCTAATTATTTTTCTTATTAATCACCTGTGATAGTTTTTTTTTCTATTCCGTATCTTTAGTTGATTATTATAATGCAACAAGAGCTTATGAGTAAAAGTACTTACTCATGACCAGCCAAAAAAGCCCATAATATTTTCTTTAGATAGCCTCCGTGGCGCAGTTGGTTAGACGCCGGCTGTGAAACGAGAGGTTGTGGGTTCGATCTCCGCACCGAGACAAATATTTGTGTGATCCACAGCCATTTGTTTCGGGTCTGGGTGTTTGTGAGACCGGAAAGTCCCTCGTATTTCTAATACCCACGACACAAGACTCGATCTTAGTGTGGGGTCAGGACTATGTATGTGACTGTTGGGTGTATTTATTTATTTATTTAAATTGACTGCATTAATATTTACTAACCCGGGACATAAAAAATGAACACCTGCTGGTTTTGCTAAGTGGCTAAAAGAGCATGGAATTATAAAGTAGATAAGAAATATTTAAGATAAATACAGTTTTGAACAAGGCACGGTATCTTGGTAGTTGGTAGTGCCTATAGTCTGCTTGTGGTACAAAGTTAAAGAATTGTAATTTAAACCAAAAATAAATAACGCGCGGGCATAACGCATTTACTGTGCTTTTACTGTTGTAAGAATATTTTTTTATTTATAAAAACAATATCTAAAAACGAGAACTATGGTATCTCTATTCAATAAAAAATATTGGCGTGGGGGCTCTTTGGTAGTAAATAAATAAATATTCTAAGTATATAAATATTAAAATCTTGCAGTGAATTTGTAAGGTACCTTACCATAATCTGACTCTTCTCACTGGTAAAAGCGTCTTGAATTGCATTGTCTTTGTTACTTTATTTCTTAAAAGCCCACGACATGCAATTTTTGAAAGTCGAAGATCAAATACGGATTCCTCTAGCGATTAGAACTGTATGCACTGAGAAAAAAGGCGACAAAATATTTCTTTGCTTTTTTATTGGCATTATTTATTGAAGTCCTTTGACAATGTTCAAAAAATTCAGCAGTATTGTTTTGAAAAAGGCATACCAAATGTATAGTAGGTATTCTTTTTTATACTGGCACGGGAAACCATAAAAAGCATTGACATATATTTTACCGATAGACGAGACACGTCAAAGTAATAAAGTGCCCCCGTATTTTAAAAGCACACTGCAATATTACATCACTTACCTGGTATTTTATTAAAATATTGTAACTTCAGACGATTTGCTTTGGGTTAGACAGCGAAACATTCATTTATTACTTTTTAACGTATGCGAGAAGGCGTACTGCACTGTCACTGTCACGAAGCAAACTGATTCATGTGTGGTGCATGCACCGCAAGTAGGTGGGACACATTTTTTGTACTGAATGTCTTATCTAGTGTAACATTGATATCGATGATATAAAGTAAGTGTAGTTCTGTCTAGATGCAGCATCTACCGAGACAAATAAATAAATAAATAAATAAATAAATACACCCAACAGTTACATACATAGTCCTGACCCCACATTAAAATGGCAGAGATGACTAGCCTACTGCGGGTTGGAGTACTTTATGTACCATAGAACTTCTTGTACCTATACATCATACTTACAAATGGTTTCTTTATCTTTAAAGGGTTTTTTTATTCTGTCTAAGCAAAGTGACTGCACTGCACCTTATGTTAGGTCAAACGCGCTTTAGGAGTATAGTTATCCATTCGACACTATTATGCCGGCCAACATGAATGCTTTGGTGCGAGGAAAGTAAAAATTATAGTGTGTGTAATTGACTAGCAATATTGAAATAAAACTATTTTTTACGGATTTTATCGCGATTTGGTTTAAGTTTTACATTTTTTAACTTCCCGACGTTTCGATACTTTACAGCTTTCGTGGTCACGGGGCGGACTCTGGGAAGCTCGGCTGTAAAGTAATCGAAACGTCGGGAGGTTAAAAAAATGTAAAAATTAAACCAAATCGCGATAAAATCCGTAAAAAATAGTTTTATTTCAATGTGTAACATTCGCGTAAATCTAAGAAACCATTATGACTAACAATACTTGACTATTGCAACGAGTAATAATCAGCTACCATCAACTCCATTTAACATGGACTCATTTCATTTAGCACTTATTTAGGAAATCCGACACAAAATAGTGTTCTGTAATTGGAAATGAGATTAAAGCGAGAGTAAATTTTATATTCACCGACAAGATAATTCTCAGTTTATTTGGATTAAGTGGTGCATTTTAAATATCGGTCATTGCAATGTAAAGTACACATTATCGTTTAATATTGCAGTGAGTAAGCCATCTTAATAACGGACCGGTGGCAATAACACGGCGGCCATTTTGAAATTATTATGTCTTCATCTTTAAAAATATTAAGTTATTTTCTTGGAACACAAATTAATATAACCATAAAAACATTAAAATAAAACAATAATAGTTATTATTATGGCAGTGCTTTTGTAAAAAACAAGCTCGTTAATTTATTTTCACATGTTCAATATTGGTGCTACCGACTTACGTTCTAGCTTACTGAACAACCTTGGCGAGTTATTCGTTCATTGGCAATTCGTGAGATTTTCTACATATCAATTCTATTATAAATGTGAGCCATGAATGGATGCTAACATAAGTTTTTATTGCATTGCGAAAGTCATGTGCCAATGTTCTGTGATCTTAAAATAACATCGATAATAGAGACATGGACAAGACGCGAACAAACAAGACACGTTTGGTTTCATGGTCTTTTTGGAATTGACATCAGCGCCATCTGTTGATCGTGACAGTTTTGACAAGTATCGATTTATGTTCTTGTATCAATAATCGATCCGGCCTGAACGGATTATGGCCGTGAAATCGGTATAATTTATTTTACGGCATTGTAATATTCATACAATAGTTTAGACACTAGACGTTGTTCTATAGGTAAGTATATAAAGTTCCCTAATCGATTCTTTGTTCTGTGACCATATGAAAAAATAGATTAACTATAATAACCTGTTCATTAAATGATACCAAGTGATCTTATCGTTGATGACGATAATGATGAGTCAGTTTTTTATACATCACCTGTATGTCCCTTTTTGAAAATACTTGCTAATGAGAACTCACTAAACGAACTTGTGAAAACTTACAGAGACAATTTGGTTCTAGTAAATTCTGAATTGAAAATCTTTTGTAACATGAGTTTTCAACTTAAAAAAGCAACTTAATTATTCTGTTTTACTAACAGATGATTGGCAATATTCAAAAATCATACATTTACTTATGTTTAAAGATGTACAACATTGATAGTCTAAATCTTATACTTAAAGAGGATGCAACAGTCTAATTTGCATTAATACTAACATCTTTATGAATTTAGAAAGTTGCATTACCAAGGAAACATGCATACAGCCTTAACCGTCTGTAATCAGCGTTACTAATTCAACCATTCAATTAACCGAGTGGGGTCTAAAAGGCCCAGTTTTGCAATATCACGCTTATTTTACTGGCTGCAACTTAATAGGCTTGTGCAACTTAGTTTTAATAAAGAATACCGAGCCTTTGGTTAGGAATGTCGTATATTTATACGCTAGTTTTTATGTAAGTTTTGTATTGAAGTGATAAGTGTTGTTATAAAAATTAATGGATGTAAAAGAATGAGAGTTTGGAATCTTTGTTTCTGATTATAAATACGAAGCATGAGGTCCAATAGATGATTTTATGTTAAGAGTTAAGCCTTGATGTTTATCGTTGTATTTTTTTTTGTTATCTATATGGTTTGATACTTTATTTTATGCTTTCATATTGTAGATTTTAATTTTTTGTTCCTGTTTGCATTCTTGTTTAGCATACTTATTGGAATATATTTTTGTAATAAATGTGTCTCGGCGGAAAACCAATTTATTTTTATGATATATTTTATGAACGTGGATCTCTACCGCTTGTTAGGAAAATTCCCGTTTGTTGTATAAAAATTGGATACAGTGATTGAAAAGACCAATACTATGTTTTGGAGGGTTTTTGTGTAACGCGGTATAAGGGTTAAGTTTCGATGATTTCTTATATTTAAAAAGAAACCTTCACTTATAAACTTCACTTATAACTTATACCGTAGTTTATTATATTTTAGTAGGTATCCGAGTTTTTGAATTATTCTTACATTAATTTACTAATTATAATTAGAATTACTTCTTTTTTTTATTGCAATGAATGGCGAGATGAGTATGCCATTCGCCCGATGGTAAGCGATACGAACGCTCAAGGACAGTAACAAAACCAAACAATACCATGAATTACAAAGCAATGCTTGGCTTTCCACTGCGTTCGCCATCCTCAGACATAGGATGTTAAGTCTCATTATGTCCAGTAGCTATTCTGGCTACAATGTCCTTCAAACCGAAACACAACAGTGCATTTATACTGCTATTTTGCGGGAGAAATGGACATTGCGGTGGTACTTACCCAGTCGGCTTCTAATATGATACACGTGAGAGACCTAACATCAGTAAATCATTTACATGGTAGACTCCTCGCCAGGTAAGTTTACGTTAGCATATTCATAATATTATAATATATAATAATATATTCGGGTCTTTGAATATAATCTTGCTGAATTTGAAAACACTTTTATTCCACAAAATATACCTGAGAATGCAAAGACGAGAACAGAATTTTTATAGGCTATTAAGCAGGTATAAAATAGGTAAATTATGTAAGTTGAGAAACACATGCATCACCTATCGACAGACCAAATTGTTCGCACTAACCTGCGTTGGGTTTGAGCCAAACTAACCGTTGGTTGAATAACAATCAAATATATAGTTTACACGAGAAAAAAAAGAATAGGGTGATGGTAATGACAACGAAGGAAAAATAATTAATAATCAAAATCGATCAATCGTTAGAAAAAGTTTAGAGCGAACGTATAATAGAAAATATTTGTATACAGACATTGACTTATATTCTACCGATAGACGAGACACGTCAAAGAAATAAAGTGCCGCCATATTTTAAAAGCACACTGCAATATTACATCACTTACCTGGTATTTTATTAAAATATTGTAACTTCAGACGATTTGCTTTCGGTTTGATGGTGAAACACTCATTTATTACTTTTAAACGTATGCGATAAGGCGTACTGCACTGTCACTGCCACGAAGAAAACTGATTCATGTGTGGTGCATGCACCGCAAGTAGGTGGGACACATTTTTTGTACTGAATGTCTTATCTAGTGTAACATTGATATCGATGTATACAGAATATTAAGTTTACTCCCTCCGTTTATCAGAAGCATTGGTACAAGTATTTACCGGTTAGAGGCGCTCTCTTGCTGGTTGTTACAATTATGCCGGCTTGATCGAAACCAGATGTATAATCGATTCAGATGTTAAACCTTGTAATAATGACATGGTTCTTTCACTCATATTCGGAAACGAATATCCTGTTGTTTATTTCGATTGACTGAAAATTCACATTCATTCCACTACTGGCTATACCTCTGCTTAGTTGTTGTTTGCAGTATACAACTTTAATAGTAGATATATAATAAGCACACATTGAAAGTTATTTAAATTTCCTATAACATTTCCTCAAAATCGCAGTGAAGGCTAATCTTCAAAATTGCCGCAACCTTATAAATATAAATCAGACAATTCCCTAATAACAGGTTGTCGTATTCAAATTCGATTTGAAATTCCGATCGCGTGCTGAAGATTTAAAACTATATCTGTTATTTCGCGAGGCTGCACCGCCGCTCGATTTTCGTGGGAACGGCGAGTGCTTTTTGATCTCTTATTGATTAGATCTTGATTTATCTGTGTATTGTTTTCCTCAGATATGAGCGGCGTCACGAATTTGTGTCCGATGGCACGACAGTGGATGCCTATCGATGATTCCCTTTGGCTTAGATTTACTACATATTTGCTTGGGTCACGGTAACGGCAGCTTTTCATTTTTGTATAGAGCACATACATAATTGAAAGATAAATGATTACCGAAGAGTATACAGGGTATATCAAGACTGCGACCGAAAACGAAGCTAAGTGGTAGTATTAGCGACTTCAGATACAAGGCAACTCAAAATTTCGAAAAAAAAATTCCTCAATTTTGTTTTTGTAATTTTTTACTTATTGTCGTTTTTGGGTGATTAATACATAGCTTCCCTAAAATAATGATACACCTTTTTATTTTTAAAGACGCAATGGTACGTTAGGGTTTAAATTCCTTATTTCGTAAAAACTAGGAATTTAGCACCCAAACACGATGATATTTGTTTTTAAATAATGTTTACTTTTTTTTTTATTTTGTTCATAATTTTGCATAAACCTGCTTTGCTCCATTTCTGCTTCACCCAAAGGTGGACTGTAATAGAATGCCTCTGGCATTAAGTCCGCCTGTATACAATTTAGTATATAAAGCAAATAAAATAAATAAAAAATAAATATTTGAAAAATTGCAAAAAAAAATCTGTCGCTTATTTTGCGAAATTTTTAGTTGCATTGTGTGTGTAACCACTAAAACTACCACCTGGCTTCGTTTTTGGTCGCGGTTTTGATATACCCGGTATTATTCTGACATAAACTTGCAAAAGTAGATCTGGTCTGGAATTCATTCTAGAACCACAAGGTTCACTTGCTACTTGACCAAAGGGGGCAGATACAGGGTATATTATCCAGACTGCAACCGAAAACGAAGCGAGCAATCGATTTTACCAAATACTTATACTATTTTTCGTCACGTGGGCCGCATCAAATGGCCTTAAATTAGACCCTATCACTTCCGTGAGAATAAAGCGGAAACTTAGTTTTACCAAATAATTGGAACCGGGAACAATATACATATGTATGAACCGACCAGTTTATACATAAAATAATATAAATACGTCCGTTACGGCGTAACTTTATATTTACGACGGCTTATGTAAATATCATCGAATATATACTATCAGTTACAAGGCAGCGGTCCTCAACTTTTTGGAGTATGCCACCTAGAATTAGAAGAGGGGCTTGAGAATGTAAAATTGTGTGACTGTGGAAATATATATTTCTTTAATTTGTATCTATCCAAGCTTGTATATAATATGATCATTTTGTCTCTTTCACCCATTAGTCCGGTCAATTTAGACATTCGAAGTTACATAAAGTCCCAACAAGCTGAATTTCTGTGAAATTGTTCAAAACATAATTATAAACAATCTCTAGAAGTTCCCCATCATTCCCCTGTAAGGAAAATTTTTTATTCAAGGTCAAAGGTAAAAAAAATGAGTTTTTCGCGATTTTCAGCAAAACGGTAAGTTTTATCATAAAAGTACCTCAGACAAAAATTGTAGATCATAAAATTATCTATAAAAAATGTATCAATACTTTTTTTCTTACGAGCCACCGTTTCTGAGATATAACGATTCAAAAAGTTATAAAAGTTGTTATCGTCATAATATGCACACGTTTCCACGCCACCTATGAGGTAGTACTTAGCGCGTTTTTTTTAACGTGGTTTCCCCAGTAGGCCTACTCCACGGGTCAGTTGTGATCCTGTTTAATGTAAAACTATTGCAAAATAACGGAAATTTTCAAAGATTGGGAAAGATAAAAGCAATGTAAATTATAAAAAAGTGTTGAAGTTTATTCGTCTTATTCGTAAGTTTCAAATTCTTGTTCTTCTTCTTGATCTTCTTCTTGTTCTTCTTCTCCTAATTCTTCTTCATCTTCATTTTGGATGCAAGTAAATTGCGTCAATAGCGATGTATCGCATGATACTTCGTCGGAGTCAAACGAATCCTTCATTGTTTGTGATTCAATATTAGAGCACGACCGGCCTTGACAATTTGTGCATGCCAAAGAACAAGACAGTCCGACTTTTTTGCAACCACATTTAGCACTGCATCCCTTTTTGCAGTTGCAAAAAATAGTGTTCAGCAGTTTTTCCGGCGCAGGTGGAAGTAAAGTTTGAACTGGCTCTAATATATTGTTGACCAACTTCCAACCCCAGTCTGTAGGGTCTAGCTGATAACCAAGCCACACTTAAACTTGGTAATATACTCGATAAAGATGTTGGTGAGCAGCAACTGAGGTTGGAGGAAGACAAGCTAATTGAACTTGTTTTTTATTTTTAGTATTTTTAACGAAACATGCATATATCGATGCTTATCTAAACAGGTAGTTTTTTTAGGAGCTCCGTACATAGAAAGAAGAAAGCGGATGCCGTTGGTAACAACTTCTTGTTGAGTTGAATTACTCTTTTTAAAAACTTCAGCACATTGAATTAAATCTTGTTTTTCAAACATTTTGAAAACTGCTGTTTTACCCCTCCTGTAAAATGCAGATGTCGTATCACAGCCAGTTATTGAGTGTAAAAATAGTACATGATCTTGACACTTTACAAAAGTAAGTAAACTTTTTGATGAATATATATCTGATTGATGCTTAGCTTCTCCTGGTTTTAAGAAAAAAATAGTTTTTTCATATATATATATATGTTATATATTAAATGTTTAAATATTTTTCTATCGGTCATTGTAACTTATACTTACAATATAAAATATACATAAGTTTTAACTATAAGAATATCAAGTAAAATGAAACCATAAAATATAACAACTCTAGATGTATATACGTGGCGTACTCATGCATATTATGACGATAACAACTTTTATAACTTTTTGAATCGTTATATCTCAGAAACGGTGGCTCGTAAGAAAAAAAGTATTGATACAGTTTTGTAGATAATTTTATGATCTACAATTTTTGTCTGAGGTACTTTTATGATAAAACTTACCGTTTTGCTGAAAATCGCGAAAAACTCATTTTTTTTAACTTTGACCTTGAATAAAAAATTTTCCTTACAGGGGAATGATGGGGAACTTTTAGACATTGTTTATAATTATATTTTGAACAATTTCACAGAAATTCAGCTTGTTGGGACTTTATGTAACTTCACTCTCATTTTTTGGTCTAAATTGACCGGACTACATGCTTCTAGTTAACTATGAAAAATATGATAATCTTGTGTCTAATATCTTTTTTATAATCCTCAATGGTACTTTTGTATCGTTAACTACATTCGTTTTATTTATATAATTGTGTTTATTTTAAAGTGTATTGTTATCTTGGTTTTATCATAAAATTTTATTATTATTAGTTTCACTATTAATTTACGGATTTTCCAATTTTACTAATCTAAATGCTTGGTAAAATTGATAAAATGGCAGAGCTATGACCCTTTGAGAACCATTGCACAACACCTAAGGTATTCACATTAAACAAAATCGTAACTCAATGCGCCTTAGAAGGTCTGTATGGGTGTGAAGATTAAATTTTATGAGACGTGTCAGTTCAAATGTTCGCTTTTACAAGCTTATTAAAATTCGATTGCGAATTAGGTTTGTATCTTAACACGAGGCTTGGAAAGTAGATGACACACATCGCCACGCAGTAAGAAGCTGACTTATAAATAAGACTGAGTTTAATTTCCACATTGACACATTTTATTCTGTGATTATATTGCGCTCACTTGTGTATTGTGGTTATTTTATATGATCTAGGTAATGGCGCAGGAAGTTACTGGTGCACGCCACTTCCTACAGGTTTCTATCGAAATACTTGAGTATGGCCCCTGTTTAGCAAAGGACTTCCTGTGGCTGAAGCGACAGAAGGATAGATATACTTAAGCCTGTCAGTTAAAAAGGCACTGTTTTTATTGGGTCGTTGGCATTAAAAAGGGAGAAAAGACTTACGATTCCTTTTAAAAGCTGACTCGAAATCTTGCAATACCTTTAAATCGACGTGTAATTAAGCCTTTTTATCTATTTACTTGTTTTTATATTCATTACGTTGGATTTAAAGGTTAGCTTGTGAGTCATAAGTAATTTATCATTGCGTACATCACATCCCACTTACAACATAGTTTGGTTCAACATGCGTTGAAGTAAGTTGCATCGCTTAATTAAATTTTTTTTGTGGTTTATAGAATGTAATTAGAAAGGCTTTTTTATATTATTCTATGAAATACTATAATATGCCTTATAAGGCTGGTGGCTTATTGAAAAGGAGACTGCCCGCCCTCACACCCGCCGCTGCGACTCCTGTAAGCCAGGATCAACAGTGGCACGCATTTTAATGATACATTATGATAGACAGCCTCCGAAAAAAATCTCTCGAAAAATGTTATTGTAAACATATAATACAAAGTATTCAACGAGAAATATCTTTAAGAAATTAAAGTACCGAATTTCTCCGAAATATTCCTTTATGAACTGTATAAATAAACTCAGACATAATTAATTTAATTTAGCAAGAAGTTTTGAGTTAGAATAAAAAAGTGTAATATTTTTTTTATTTTTGAGTGAACTTTATTCCCCTCCATTTTGAATAATTACAGGGAGTTTATGTTTATGTTAGCTCAAAATAAAATAGATGATTACAACTGTTCTCGGATTTCCATCGTCCATGTTATTTTGGTTAAAATAATTCAATCTGTACATATCCTACTGGTAGAGTCGTCTGTTTATTTTATTATTAAGTGTTATTTTTTGGGGATAGTATAGGAGACATGCATATTATTAATTATTATACTTAGACGTTGCAGCCAGAGTAACTACTGGACATAATGAGACTTAACGTCTTATGTCTCACGATGATGAGCGCAGTAGAATGCCAAGCATTGCTTTGTAATTCATTGTGTTGTTTAGTTTTGTTACTGTCCATGAGCTATCCCTTACCATCAGGCGAATGGCAAGCTCGTCTCGCAATTCAACGCAAAAAAAATGATTATACAAAAAAAACTATAGAAGGTAACAGTGTTTTATGCTTAAGGTGCGCGTGATTAATGTAATTGAAGTTCCACTTAATCGTTTTGAATAAATCTATCGATTTGCAGTAAAAACACTACAGGCATCTAGGCATAATCAACAATTTCAATTAATTGTATTTTGCCAGTAGCACGTTACATACTTTTTTTACCTTACCAATCCCGTCTATTTTTTATAAGGACGTAAGCATTTTTATTATGATTGAGTCGATTATGACTATTGATTGATTACAATCGACTATTGAGTCAGTTAATTTATATCATTTACATCACTAGCATTCGAATAATTTAAAAATGGATTTTATAAATGATGTGTGTGCTTATCAAATTTAGATAGACCTGCGCTCTTATGGGCAAACTTGGTATTCGAAGGTCATGCTTAATTTGACATTGGATCCCGCCTAACGATATGTCTAGACTAAATCACAATAAATGCATAAAAAACAGTCCGTATATGGCAGTAACAATTGTATAATGTTATATGCATGAATGTTATAATAGTCGTAAAACCAGTTTTTACATGTGAGATTCATCCCATTAACTTTGTATTTTTAGAAATTTATGGCCTTTTAATGCCGGAATATCTCGGCTGTTAGAGCAGGAAGGGAGATAACCTCAATATTATAGCGTTCGCCATTTTGGAAATTCCCATTCATAGCATAGACAAAGAAAATGAACTACAGCTTTACAAAAATGAGCAGGTTTTAAAAAGAAACAGCTATTGCGTGCCTGCATCTTGAGGTACTTATTTAAAACCCCAATTTGTATGCACTGTCTCTCTCTCAATTTCGCTTAAATTTTTCACGACAGCCCAAAAAGTTGTAATGTTCTTTTATAGTAGGTAGAAACTATAAATGTTTCGTCTATACTCTATATTTTTTCTAGCAGCGTCCAAATTATGTAATTTTAATTATTATTATCATATTAAATATATTTATCAGTATACATGATTTTTATGCGATAAATCGAGATAATATATTTAAGTATAGCTTTTGGATATACTTATTGAATTAGGTATAATTTGCAAACTTGCGGTTTGGTTTTTAGATTTAGAATTAATTTGAATAGTAAAATAATAACTATAATTGTATCTAGTTGCTGTATATCAGTTGGAATTTAAAATTCTGGGTTCCGTATCCAAAATGTAAAATACCTATAGGTATATATTTTTTAAATTCGCATATCATTTATTTTTATTTTTGTAAGTCGTCCCAATATCATCTCAATATTAAAAATATGTATCAGACCGATCATATCCTTTCAATGACAATTTAATATAGACATGAAGAAACCATCCTGTTAACATCATTGAAGTACCTATTGGAATGCGGGATCCGAGCGCCCCTATCACACGTGTCCTGGATGCAAATTCCTGTGGGATCAGCGCAATATCGATGCAAAACCAGGAGTGACGACACGCAAATACAAAACACGAGTTCGGCGAAACCAACTGTGAGTAGTTATATGTGTGATGGAATTATGAGTATTGGTGTCTGGGCTGGTAATATTGTGGGTATGTGACAATTAACAGCCTCCGTGGCGCAGTTGGTTAGACGCCGCCTATGAAACGAGAGGCCGCGGGTTCGATCCCAGCACTGAAACAAATATTTGTGTTATCCACAAGTATTTGTTTCGGGTCTGGGTGTTTGTGAGACCGAAAAGTCTCTCGTAGTTTCTGATACTCACGACACAATACTCGATGTTAGTGTGGGGTCAGAACTGTGACTGTTGGGTGTATTTATTTATTATTTATGTGGAGAGATTGGTTGGAGATGATTTTAAAACGAGGGGTAGAAGGTTCGATTCTGGAGACTTTTTTTGCGTAATTTATTAATGTTGTTAAATGGCTTATGTTAGTCAGTGGTAGAGTCTTATTGTAAGTCGTTAAAACTGCAATACAATCGGGGCAAATGTTGATTTCTAGATCCAAATTGTATGAATATTTTATTTGGGTTCTACTGCTTCACTGCATTTACCATCAGGTGTTTACCATCAATTCATTAACTTTGTCGTAATAGTATAAAGAAAATATTGGGCCTGGGTAAGTCTGATTTTTTTTTCAAATTTGCTGATATTCTCAATTAGAAACAATCTTTCGGGTCTGTGTGTTGTTAGACCGAAAATATTCCAAAGGTGCCGATACTCTAAACTACGTTTATGGTCACTTCTCTTAGAGCCTGTTGCTTCACGCAATGATTCGAGAATTCGAGAATTTAGAGTCTACAAAAAACGTAGTAAATCATGTGGCTGACTTGTAAAACTGTCCACTCCTATAGCGTTTACAGAACTTGATAGGTTAAAGAACTCGTGTCGCGGTCAAATTCGAAATCCGACTTGTTGAATACTTTTCGTAAGCTTTTTGAATTTCTTGTCAGAGATTGTGCTGTACTGTATCATTCCATATTCCATTGTTAATTTATATACTAATGTTGATAATTTATATGTTCAAGAGCCTGTTAATGTTAATTGAATATCGTTTAATGCCACTGGTAAATTGTGTGCAGTAATGTCATTTATCATTGAATATAATCAGTCTACATTTACGCCCGCCATCTTCAACTACACCTTTGAGTCAAATAAAAAAATATATTTTAACTAAATAATATTTACGAAATAAAAAAATTGACTCATAATGAGTTACCGGACCTGGTAATCCAATCCTGAATTTCCCATTATGGTCCAATTACATGTTTACGATAACAAAAATGTTTATTCTCTAGTTTCCCGCGACACGATATAACAAGCGTTTTATTTAATGAAAATTCAAACCCAGTTGTCGTTATAACTTTATGGTGAAGTTTTATAGGCAGATATATTTTGGTCCTCATTACGAGAACATGTTGATTTATTGACATTGTCGTGACTTTTAATAGCGAATAACTAATAAGTGTTATTTTTCTATTTGTTAATAGCGTTGATAGTAAGAAACTATAGACATTTATAGGTATTAGATTTTTTGAATCTTATTTCCTACGTGGCATGCATACACACCTATATACCAGGTATATCGAGACTGCGACCGAAAACGAAGCTATGTGGCAGTATAGGTGACTTCAGACACAATGCAACTAAAATGTTCGCAAGAAATAGCGACAATTTTTTTTGTAATTTTTTTACTTGTCGTCGTATTTGGGTGATGAATACATAGTTTTCCTAAAATAATACTGTGTACCTTTTTATTTTTAAAGACACAATGGTAAGAAAGCGTTTAAATTATAATTTTAGCAAAAACTTAGTATTTAACACCCAAATTAGATGATATAAAAAAAATGCAAAAAACAACTATCGCTTTTTTCGTGAAATGTTTAGTTACATTGTGTCTGTAATCACTAAAACTACCACCTGGCTTCGTTTACGGTCGCAGTTTTCATATACCTTATATTTAACATGCGTATGCATCGCAGCGATAAGGTCGCCAATTGTAACTATACCTTTAGTGTTAAGTATTTTTATCTGCATAATGTTTTTTTTTATAAAACATATATAAATAATGAATAAGTATGCACCACCTTCCTTCAGTATTCCAAATTGTGGCTTGTATTTCATGAATCAAAGAAATACATAATTATAAAACAATACTTCTCTCTCACAAACATAAATGCAAACATACCTTTTATTTCGCATCGCATAAACCCAGCCAGTTGATAGCGCAAATAGTTTAAAAGCAATAGCTTTGATGCGAGATCATTAATATATCGAACAGCGGAGACTCAGCACGGATTTAACATAAATCTCGGTGCAACTCCATGTTTGTCCGGGCGTCCATTGATGCATTGTGAGGCGACATTAGTTCCACGGGCCATTTTCCATGGAATGCGACCTCGGGTCATGACACGACCGACCGGATTCAGGCGGTGGGGGGTCTTATTTTTCTTTTTTATGCTGTGTTAAGTCGGCAGTTGTAGGTACTCGTAAGCGCAGCGCAATGCAGAGAATTAAGGGTTGCCAGGAAGATATAGTTCAATGCGATATGGCCACCCATTAAACCATTTCAATTTGTATTTGTTATATTTAATTGGTGAATTGCGTGGTGGCCTGTTGGAAATAGACCAGACGCGGCTGCCTACATGTTCACGGTGGTCGCGGGTTCAAATCCCAGGGCACACCTCTGACTTTTCGGTGTTATGTGTGTATTGATAGTCAATCACGACGCACTTTAACGTCGAAAGAAAACATCGTGAGGAAACCTGCATACCGTAGCGATTTTAAAGAATTTCTACGGTATGTAAGTCCGCCAACCCGCACTAGGCCAGCGTGGTGGACTATATGGCCTAACCATTCTGAATCGATTTTCTCGATTGTAGAGTAGGCCCGTGCCCTGCAGTGGGACGTATATGGGCTGATATAGATATAGATATAGATATTTGATTACTATCATACTTTAGATGTACAACAAAGAGAATAAAAAAAATATTACAGAATGTTCAAGGCTGGAATTTACACAGATGCCCAATATACCCCTTTCCTCCTTCCATCCTTTATCCTTCCCGCTCTGCTCCCAATTTGATGGGTCGGCAACACATCCATGACTGTGGATCCAGCGTTGTGGATATTCATGGGCGGCAGTGGTCACTTCCCATCAAATTCAAATTCAAATATTTTATTGATACATAAACAAGCTTACAGATAATGTATGTGTACGTTAACAACTGCATTAGTTCGGGAGAACTGTGTCGCAGTCATTAGGTGACATGTTTGCTCGTTTGCCAGACCTATGTAATAAAAAAAGATGAAGTCTTAAAATAATATTTGCGAGTGCCATTTGACAGGTTTCCACCATCCTATAAGGTTGCTATGCGAACGGATATGAATATCCTATCACCGAGTGTAGGGTTTCAGTAATCTTACTTATAGAATGAAACGCAACGGTATTCCTATTAACACCAACTCCTGTCACCACTCCGCTCAAGCCGATTCATTTTTAATGCAGCTTTAAGGCTCTATATTTTGTTCATTATTCTTTTTTCATTTTCTTATAGTGCCTCTCCAACTAGCGAAGGTTGGTAGTCAGCTCACACTGTCCCTTGTCTCGAGCGAGGCGCACTTCTGCGGCGGTCGTAATTCCTGTCCACTCTGGGATGTTTCGCAGCCATTACTTTTTCCTCCGACCGACTTTCCTTTTACCAGTTATTTTCTCATCGTTATAAGTGGAAGGACCTCGTACTTGACATGTCTAAGGGAGTGTACAAAATGAAGATTGCGATTTTGACCAACTCTTCGTAGGACTTCCTCATTAGTCACTTACTGAATCCAAGATATTTACAATAGACGTATATAGGTCCACGTCTCAAATGTCTACAAGCGTTTTACTTAAGTGTTCCTTGATTGTTAATATTATCTGCGTGTCTTTATAATATGTTAATTTTTGTAATGTAAACATTTTAATGTCCATATTAGTTTTTATAACCGAGGTGTCGATTTTCACACATTTTATGATGCCTTAAAGAAAATAAAAATTGTGCCAAGAATTCATTAACTTTTATATCAGGCCTTATAAGGATAAAGTTTTTACCAACTATTAATAGAATTAGTGATAAATAAAAATGTTTCTTTGTTTTTCATCACAGTGCATTAACATAATTGTTATATAGGTGTAATATTATATTACAGAAATAATATGTTCTTTGTTCCATTTTCTTGAGTTTATGTTGATTGATAAGAAATTGAATATAGTAAAAAATAAATATTGCCCAGGAGAAGCCGTGCCATGCTATAACTCTTAAAATCCAATATGTCCCCGATACTTCATCCCAAGTACGTCCCTGTAAGCTGTTTCTTGTAAAATTTACTATCCAATGTAGCGGCGCGCCGAGCGGCTTCCATTTTTGGTAACGTACACAACACGGGACGGATGACAATGTAATTGTTTAATTACTTCCTTGTACATAAAGGATTAATTAAAACATTCTTGAGGGCAGTTAGGTGGGCGTGCTTAATCGTCAATTGTTTTTATGTGACTAATTGTTTGCGCTGGTGAGGGATTTACTGTTTGGATGTCTATTTAATATATTTTTTTATTTTAAATTTTCAAAGCTCAATGGAATTTAATATCAGGATTTGACATTCGCTATCTAGAATTCTACATAAATAATATTCTTAATTGCTAATGTGGCTTATACATATTATTAAGAATTTTAAATTTTTATATTTTACTAGTCTCTAGAGAGATACTGAAATATAATTTATGTCTTTAATGACTCAAAGAGTTTATATCCGCATTGTTTGGTCTCGTTTAGGATGAAAGTAATCTTAATAGTTCTGTCTTAGTATTGTTTTTCACGTGAAATGAATTCAGATTAAATAAAATTATTTTGAACTCTCATGTTGATTTTGCATGATCAACACGAACTGGACTTAAATTTTGCGTGTGATTACGCATGGTAGCCGAAATAAGCCAATCTGTATCTATATAAGTCAGTCTTCATTTTCGTTGCAAGGCGTAGACCTTTTAATTTCATGTTAAGAAAACCATGAAAAAATGATTAATATACTAAAGGCAAAAATAAAAGTATAAAATTCCTTTAATACAAAACTACCAGTAATAACACACCGACCTCAAACATTTCATTGTAGTAAAAATTATCGTTGGTAATGTGGGTAAAAAATCGACGCTCAGAGCAAACTGTCGAGCGAGACACTAGATATATTTTCGCACGGGAGTGAGCGGGACAGGTGTAACATATGAGGGAAACTAAAGATAGTAATAAGGCCACATTAAGATGGCCCATTGGTTTACTGCCTACTTGCTTCTGGCAACTATGAAGCCAAGATATTTAAAAATGTATTCGCCGTACATATTGCAACGGTTTAGCCGCGGGTTCTTCGTGAATTGGAACGTAATTTTGTTGCTTTAAAATGACGCTCGCCATTCTTGTAATTTAATAAAACTATGGAGGATGGAATTTGATATAATTGAGATTAAGCTGTTATTGGTGGGAAATTTTAAAATTAATGACGGCTCATTGGGATTCATTTATTTTAATTAATTTTAGAAGTGGTAAAGCCGCATACTCGTATATTATTTACATAAACTAAATTCACTAGTCGTACAGATGTTTCTAAGTCATAATATTTAGACCTGAAACATAATATATTAGTGGGTCATACAAATATTTATATCATTCCTCTGATCAAATTATCTAGGGGTCACTATTCTTTGACATGACGTACGAATGTTCGACCAACCTCTTACTTCACTTGTTTTTATACTAAATTCGCCACTGACGTTGTCTCTATTAAAATATTATTAAGGCCCAATTGCCCAAACTAACTTTGCCCATAACTTTGACTTAAAAACGTCAATCCCATACATTAGCAATGACGAATACGTCTCAAATCGTCTCGAATGTGTTGCGATGACATTGTCAAAGTTAACGTTATCGTCAAAGTTAGTTTATGCAGCTGAGTCTAAGGTTCAATTGCACAAACTAACTTTGCCCATAACTTTGACTTTGAAAACGTCAATCCCATACATTAGCAATGACAAATACGTCTCAAATGTATTGCGATGACATTGTCAAAGTTAAAGTTATCGCCAAAGTTATAGTCTATCTAAACTAAGAAGTTCCATTTGACATTGGGAAATAGGGATGCTGTCAAATAAATCGGTTCTTACAATATCGGATTATTTAGAGATATCGATAATATTTGTTTGTATTTCTTAATCGATTACAGTTTATATTTTCAGTTTACATCATTTCGTTTATTTTTTAATGAACATTTTTATTCTAATGAGACATCAACAATTGCATGTCACTTTACTATTTAGGAACAAAAGGAGTGATTTATCTATTACTAGCGGCCCGTCCCGGCTTCACCCGGGTGCAGACACTTTTTCGAGTCCAGTCCACATCACGCACATGCTTATGAACACATGATACATACATACAATACAATACATATACTCCAAAGTGAGGAACCTCCTCACTATGTGTGGCGTATCCTACAATACTGCCTTCATTTCCATTGTAATATCCAAATCTATTAATTAATGATAAATTAATTCATATTAATATTATTATTTCACTAATTATTGATGTATGTTCGTTGACAGCATACCTATTATTAGCTGAAAGTTCAGTATTTTTAAAAATTAAAAAACAACTGTTTTATATCTGCTCGATTATTTAAATATTTTTACCGATTATGCGTATACAAATGCATTTGAATAGTCTCGACTCTACCGGTAAAAGACCTAACGAGATGACTTTGTAATGACGTCTAGAAAAAAAATATGTTGTTTAAAATGGTTATTTTGCTTTATTTAAAGGATTCTAGTTTAAATTTTGTGATTATGGATTGTAAGTCTAGTGATAAAATAAGAATAGCTTCATAATTCCATGGATTTACGGAAAGTTTTATTGAAATTGTGTGGGTTACGTCTGCACAAAGTTATTTACGTTAAAAGTATGAAACGTCAAATGGAACCTGTTAGTTTAGATAGACTATAGTTTATGCAACTGAGTCTAAGTATAATATGATTATTAATGTTACCAGTAAGTCATTCTGCAGTAGCGGAACATAGGTGTAAATACGTTCCCTGGAAAATCTAATATCAGCATCAATTATAGCTGTTAAGGCACGCTCCTTTTCTAAGTAGTTGTACAAACGCAATTAAGTCGTACTGTGGCTTCGTAAGCGCCATTTTAGGCTTCGGTTCTGCTCCATTACCTACTATCACGATTATACCTTTTTTGCTCGTATTTAATGTTTTCTCGACTATTATGTATTGTGCTTTATTTTGTAATTAATTTTTTTATTCGATTTATAAAAATGATTGTTTTGTTTTACGTATGGGAGCGGAGAGGGCGGTTTGGTCGATTGTGGATACCGACTATGATCGTCACAAACACTGGAGGAAGTGATAAATAAATGATAAATACACCCAACAGTCACATACATAGTCCTGAACCCACACTAAGATCGAGTCTTGTGTCGTGGGTATCAAGAACTACGAGAGACTTTTCGGTCTCACAAACACCCAGACCCGAAACAAATACTTGTGGTTCTCACAAACATTTGTCTCGGTGCGGGGATCGAACCCGCGGCCCCTCGTTTCACAGGCGGCGTCTAACCAACTGCGCCACGGAGGCTGTCAAGGTATATTGAAAGGAGAGAGAACTAATTCATCAGATTTGTAGAAAGAAACGAGAAGAGGAGAATAATTGAACTTCCGAATGAATCACGGGTGTAAAGCTGATATGTTTATGTGGTAGCCTCACAGGGTTTTGATAACCAGTGAGGCTCTAATTGCCGGTTTCTTGGTGCTGTTACCGAGAGGCCGGATCGCATTTCACTCTGTTTCTAAGATTACCGGGGACTTAAAATAAAACTAGTTAATACGAATTTTATCGCGATTTGGTTTAATTTTTAAATTTTTAACTTCCCGACGTTTCAATTGCTTTACAGCTTTCGTGGTCACGGGGCGGATTGAGGTATTAGTCATCTGCTCAGTGACCTGTGACTGTTACAATTTAACTAACCTTAATTTTCAATTATTAATTTAAAAAGTTAATTGGTTTTTGCGATGCGATCTACGCAGAAGGAGCTTCTGCGTAGATCTGAATATTTCTACAACCTCTGCGTTACGTGAATTTTACTAATACTTTTGTGATCAAGGATCGTGACAGGCGTTGTTAAAGCCTCCTTAGCGACATTTTCCCCAAGTCAAATTTTACGATACCCACAAGATCCAATTTATGCGGGTAATAAAAATCCGCAAGGTACTTTGTGGAGCACAGGATACAACCGCAACTTTGCCTATTTTACCATATACTATGTATATTACCATGAACTGTAAAATTCAAAGGCTTGCTCGATAATAGCTTTGTCTCCTATGATGTTTTTCTATGTTGTTTCATATTTTTTTTACCTGAAGTAAGACTGCCTCGGTGGCGTAGTTGTACTTAACGATTACAAAGCTGAAGTCTCGGGTTCGAATCCCGGGTCAGGCAAAGTGATATTAGATTTTTTTATTCATTGTCGTCTCGGAGTCAGGAATTTATGCCCGATATGGCGATGGGCTCGCCCCCTATCACATCGTGGGTCGGAACATACAATGCGAAATGTGGGTGTCCTGGTTGCCACAAGGACACCCAGAGGTGCCCCTCTGCCTACTCGTGGGAAAAAGGCGTGAGCTTATGTACATACGTATGTATTATCTGAAGTATAACTACGAAGTGGAGTGCCCGAGCAGGGATTACGACTGAAAACTTCGAGACGCTTCCCAATAATCTAAATAATAAAGCATCTACATATTATTTAGACGGTTTGCCCTTAATCATACGTTAATTTTTTTTTATCCGCAGTTAAGGCATAGTCACCAAAAATATTCTATACTCAGGAATTTTTTACTATAATTTATCAAGATTTGAGTTCTTTCTTGATGCAAATTTATATTGAAAACTTGTCTTTAACTTAGCGCATTTCACCATATACTACTTAACCATGAACTATAAAACGCAGAGACGAAGATAACATCTTTATCTGCAATCATTTTGTTACATTTTATTAAACACGTTTGGGCTTAACACTTCGTGCCAAGAATCTCGATTTTAGCACCATCACTACACAACGTTGTATGCAAATTATAGATAATACTCATATCATTACGATGTGTCTATTAATGGGGACTTACAATATTTTCGCTCGCGTTTATTCCTTTCTATAAATGCGAGTTTCTGTTCCGCTTTTATGCTTTAAATACTTAATAATGCCTCGGCGACTGCAAAGCTGAGGTTTCGGGTTCGAATCCCGGGTCGGGCAGATTGGATTATAGAGGATGCTCGTGCCCTGCAGTGGGACGTATAAAGTACAGGTGCGTTACTGACCGCTTAAAATGAAAGGGGAAAGGGGAAACACATAGCTTCTGTTGAATTTCTGCTGGATCCATGGTGTATTTTCGGATACCATTAATTTACTACAGGGAGTAATATGAGTGACTCAAACCCGAATACTCAAACGCCATTTAAATATTAAGTTGCACTTAACTACGCAAGTCGCGCTTAAGTGTACTGATCAAGTAGGATGCGGGTAGATAAGTGCAACATACATACATAAACTCACGCCTTTATCCCCGAAGGGGTAGGCAGAGGCGCCACCAGGACACCCACATTTCGCCTTGTATGTTCCATCCCACGATGTGATAGGGGGCGAGCTTATCGCCATATCGGGCACGAATTCCTGACTCCGGGCTGATAATGAATATAAAAATCCAATATCACTTTGCCCGACCCGGGACTCGAACCCGAGACCTCAGCTTTGTAACCGTACCGTAATACAACTACGCCACCAAGGTAGTTATTAATAGCTACAAAAACATATAAGTCAATACATAGATAAACTCATGACTGTCCATAGGGATATTCTAGATAGTCCAGACTTCCCACCAGTGTCACGAAAAGTAAGCTAGCTTTTTTTCAGCCCCATAGGTAGAGCCGAGCTTATCTTCTAGCCGGGCCTTCTTGAGGCTAGTTTATAATTCATCCGTATTCCGGGCGGGCAGACAGTACCAGGTAACTGTCCGGATGAAGTTCCGTTTACCCGGCTCTGGATTTGGGCGAGCAAAACGAAACGACAATGGTGAAATGCATTCTTTTGTGGGTGAACGTATGTATTTAATAGAACTCGCATTCAATACAATTATATTTAATAATTTTTATAGGCACTTAATGACACAGACAGTTTTCGTAGCCCTGTTGGCTTATACACTGCTATAAAATGAGAGTCCGCGGGTTCGATCCCCGCACTATAACAAATGTTTATGTTCACCCACATGTATTTGTTTAGGGTCTGGGTGTTGTGCGACCATGAAGACCATGACCGCTTGTTTTTTTACTACGACATAAAACATGGTCACTTAAAGTGGGATCATGTAAAACAATTGCTACTTGGGAATCGAACCCAAGTCCACAATCCCTATTCGTTGCCACTATACCAAGGCTACCAATACTTGTGATCCAATAATTCAAAACCCGCATTCCCATGCAAACCATTCCATGCATGCATTTGACGCGCATATGCGTCGCGTTCCGATATGCATGCAGAATATTTTTACACTTCCAATAATTTGCAAAGGGCTGGCGCAGTTCTGTTTACAAGAAGCAGGTTTGTTTTTTTTCTCCGGTATGTCGGCTCTTATTTCTTTTGTGCCAGTATCTTCAACCTTTTTGTGTTAATAAAGCTAATTGAAGCTATTTATAGATTGTTAATACGAGTGTTCGATGCAGTATCGAATGCGGTTTTAAATTCTTTGCTGTTGAATCATCTTCGTTTTTGTCGAATATTTTAAATAGGGTAATTCTAGATGGTTATGCATTAATTCTAAATTCAAGCGTTCGCGTTTTCCTAGCAGGTGTTTTAAAATAATAATAAGTTATACTGATTGATGTGATTCAAGCCTTGTAGTTGAATAATAAAAAAGTGCGTGATGGTTGGTAAACGGACCAGACGCGGCTGCAAACATGTTCACGGTGGACGCGGGTTCAAATCCCAGGGCACACCTCTGACTTTTCGGAGTCATGTGTGTATTGATAGTCAAACACCACGCACTATAACGGTGAAGGAAAACATCGTGAGGAAACCTGCATACCATAGCGATTTGCAATAATGTCTATGGTATGTTAAGTCCGCCAACCCGCGCTAGGCCAGCGTGGTGGACTATATGGCCTAACTCCTCTCAATCAGGAGGCAAATCAATCCTTGAGGAGGCCCGTGTCCTGCAGTGGGACGTATATAGGCTCATACAGTACAGTTGAATAAGATAATATTTTTTAATAAAAAAAATCATATTCCGTATTAAGGCAACAGGAAATTGCTGGAGGTCGTTATGAAAAACCTTGATGGCCTGTGGTTAGTTTTTCTTTATTGCAATGTATGGCGACACGAGCATGCTATTCGCCTGATGGTAAGGGATGCGACCGCTCATGGACAGTAGCAAAACCAAACAACACCATGAATAACAAAGCGATGCTTGGCATTCAACTGCGCTCGCCATCGTGAGACAAGATGTTAAGTTTCATTATGTCCAGTAGTTACTCTGTTATGGACATTAAACCGGATATCCATCAATTTCCAACCATGTTCATCATGTTTAGTGGTAGAATTCCTGTATGTAAAGAGAAATAGAGAGAGATTCTAAAGCTGTCACCAGACGCAAGGAAAATGTTTAAAAACCTTGAATCACATCGAAACACTTTGTTCGAATGCAGTTATTGGAACACAATATGCTAAGCGTGAAGCCGATGGCAGTGATTTTTATTGTTGCCACGTTGTATGCAGTTCTTAGAAGTAAACAGTGTGGGAATGAGTGGACTGTGAATGATCTCACGATTCTGAACAACGACAGCTTACAGTACGATTTTTTGATCAAAACGATTATTTTTTATTTGTTTAGTGACTAATAATACTATGTCTTTGACAGCCTCCGTGGCGCAGTTGGTTAGAAACTGGCTGCGAAACGAGAGGCCGCGGGTCGATCCCCGTATGACACAAGTATTTATTTCGGGTCTGGGTGTTTGTGAGACCGAAAAAAGTCTTTGTTAGTTTCTGATATCCACGACACAACACTCGATCTTAGTGTGGGGTCGGGACTATGTATGTGACTGTTGGGTGTATTCATTTATTTGTTAAAAATACTAAAGTAAATTAAAAAAAATATTATGCAAAGTTCGTTGAGACTAGTGGACTGTGAGCTGTCATGGGTTTGATTCCGGCGTTTGGTTATGTTGTTGATTCAAAAAAATCTGACGCCTTACGTTCAAAATTGTGATAGAGTTGCTATTACTTCATGGTATGGAAAAAGCTCGGGTTACTATGGTTTGGGTACTAACTATTTAAACCTCTGCCTACCTCTTTGGTAATAGTCATGCCTTTATATACTTATGTAAATTAAAATAATCTCGTAGTAACAGAATCTATAAAAAAAAAATCCCATTTATCTTAAAAATCCTGCCTATGCAACTTCTAGGCTTGTCAGAACCAGTTATACGCCATTAAATTTTACGGTGTAATATCACAGTAGCCAGTTAGTAGGTCACAAGCTCATAGTGCAAATTGTAACATAGGAATAAAATATGATACGCGGCGAGTGGGCAGCCTTGTGACGTCGGGGCATGAAGTAAGCGACTCACTTTCGCCTATAGATGTTATTGTTGTTGTATCAGCCCATATACGTCCCACTGCTGGGCACGGGCCTACTCTACAATCGAGAGAATCGATTGAGAGCGGTTAGGCCATATAGTCCACCACGCTGGCCTAGTGCGGGTTGGCGGACTTACATACCGTAGAAATTCTTTAAAATCGCTACGGTATGCAGGTTTCCTCTCGATGTTTTCCTTCACCGTTAAAGTTCGTGGTGATTGACTATCAATACACACATAACTCCGAAAAGTCATAAGCCTATAGATGTGGGGTGGGATATGTCGGATTAGATTTTTAGTTTATTTATTGGGTGTCCTGGTGGCCGCCTCTGCCTACCCCTTCTGGGAAAAAGGCGTGAGTTTATGTATGTATGTATGAAAAGTATGTATTTGCCACCCAAATACGACGATAAGTAAAAAATTACAAAAACGAGTTGTCGCTTTTTTTTTGCGAAATTTTTACTTGCATTGTGCCCGTAATCACTAAAACTACCACCAGGCTTCGTTTTCGGTCGCATTCTTCATATACCCAATATAGTGAGACTAACAGAGTAATTCGTGACGTACATTCGCTCGTTGAAGATAGTATCGGGTGTTCGTTAAATGTTTTTGTCTAACACTTAAGTCTAGACACGCTTGAGGCGTTTTAAGAATCATGTTTTCTTGTAATGTGCTAATAATTTGTGATTATCTTACATAAATTTAATCTTCAATAGTTTATGTAACTTTATAAATATTTTAAAGCATCTATTAAAAGTTTAACACAAAATTCAGATTTAGAGAAAAGGTTACTATATCATTTTAAAGTATTTTTTAAAATTAAGGCGTGTTTTTTTTTACATATATACATATTTTTTACATCATATTATCCAAAACTTGTTGAACGTAACTGGAATATAAACCCTATCATCTATACTAATATTATAAAGAGGAAAGATTTTATTGTTTGTTTGTTTGCATTGAATAGGCTCCGAAACCACTAAACCGATTTGAAAAATTATTTCACTGTTGGGAAGCTACACTACCCTAGGATGACATAGCCTATATTATAATTTAAAAAAAAATAGGGATCCTTACTAAAACTCGAGTAATGTAAACCAAGGTGTAAAAACATTACCTGAAATATTATTTACGCGTGCGCTGCGAAAACTATAACATGTTATTGATGTAGACTGGACTCAAAAACTATCTGCAACCGGGCCAAGCCGAGCCGCTAGTTACTAATATTAATAATAACAATTTGAAATATTCACAAGCCAATAGTTGTCAAAGCACAATCGCCAATGTTCTGGCCGCACCAAGCCGCACGTTAGAAATCTAAAGTCCGGGCGCCAACGTGTCGGAGTCTAGTATTTCGACAATAGATCACCGCACAATAGAACCGATATAGATCCTATTATAGACCGCTAAGACCACGTTTATTGAAGACGATTGCAAATCTATTGAAATATCGCCTCCTGGTAGCAAATTGTATTATTCAAATTTGTCGGCATGTAAAATATGTGACTTGGATGCCTTTTGTTGGGATTTTCATTGCAATTTCAACTGTATCAAATGGTGATAAAGTTGAATTTTTAATGGCAAGTCTGGTACAGAAAGCCCACGGTCGACAGGACTTCAGAATATTTCGCTTGATGTTCTATCGTTGGATTGAATTTCTCATGAATTTATTTCCAAAAAGTTGTTTAGTCCAACAGAATGCCTTATGGTTGTTCGCGGGTTCGAAGCTAGGTCATATGATTGGCTTTTCGGATGTTCGTTTATTCATAGTTAACTACAATCCGCTTTAATAGGAAGGAAAACATCGTTGCAAATTTTGACTTAGAGATTTTGGAGATCTTAAGATTTGGAGATTTTGCTCCACAAGAATTTGAAAGTTCGCGTAGTTCTCAATACTATCTTCGTACAAATGAATAATTGACATTACAGTTCTTAAAACTGATTCCTTGTCATTGAAATATTAAAAAAAAATATCATAAAGCGCTATATTTAGACGCTTCTCCAAATGCTCAAAATATTTATGGACTTTATTTTAGACTTCGATCACAAATTTTAAGTAATCCAATGCAGGACTACAAGTCTTAATACATTTTTGTAGCTTATGAAATGTTTAACAGCATATTCTAAAGTTGAGTAAGAACTAAAATCAAGTATCAACTACAAATTTCATAAATTTGTCGCAACAGGCGTATGATATTAATATTTTATTGGGTATGGCATTTCCGTTTCATATGTAAGGGGCGCAAAAAATATGGAATTTTGTTGGCAACTATCAGTTCTTGTTAACATTATACGAGCTTGAGTGAATTCGCTTATTTAATTAAGATTTTTAGATATGTATTTATTATTTTACCTGTATTCTTTGGATTCTAGCCCATTTAATAATAATGCATTGTTTAATATAAACAAGTGGCGTGTAAAACCAAATGACGCATAATTATGTTCCTATTATGGCAATCGCAACCATAGTTTGATTCTAAAATAACTTTGCGACGGTTTGTGAAGTGCGTGGTGGCCTGATAAATAATAATAATAAATACACCCAACAGTCACATACATAGTCCTGACCCCACACTAAGATCGAGTCTTGTGTCGTGGGTATCAGGAACTACGAGAGACTTTTCGGTCTCACAAACACCCAGACCCGAAACAAATACCTGTGGATCACACAAATACTTGTTTCGGTGCGGGGATCGAACCCCCGGCCTCTCGTTTCACAGGCGGCGTCTAACCAATTGCGCGTCGAACTGGAGACGATATGTCGAGAGGTGCTCGAATCTGATCCCAGGTAACATCTTTGACTTTTCAGAGCCATGTGTGTATTGACAGTCAAATGTTACACTTTAACTTTATAGAAATACACCGTAAGGACAGCACTCGCAGTTGCAAGCTATATTGATTTTTATAATTTTTATGGAATGTTAAGTCTAAGCGATAGATTAGCTTGGTGCACTTTTAAAACCAACTCTCGATTGTAGAGTTCTGTGCTTAGCACTAGGCGAACATATGCATATATGTAATGCAAATTTAGCAATAAGATAGATTTTTTAATAATATGAAATCATGTATTCATACGTGAAGGAAGGAGCGATAAGATAAAATCACATAATAAATGCGTGTCGGAATTCACATTGATTGTATATATCATTGTATAAAAAAGTTTACATTGCATTAAAATTGTCTCAAAATCAACAACATGTTTAATTATTACTGGCTAATTTAGTACATTAGGTACAGCTTTCGAACATACTGTAGACTTTCTTAAATACATTAAGATACAGGGTATCTCAAGACTGCTACCGAAAACTAAGCCAGGTGGTAGTATTAGTGACTTCAGACACAATGCAAGTAAAAATTTCGCAAACAAAATTGACAACTTTGTTTTTGTAATTTTTTACTTATCGTCGTATTTGGGTGATATATACATAGTTTTCCTAAAATAATGATGCAGACCTCTTTATTTCTAAACACTCAATTGTTAGCTTTTATCTAGTAACAGTGATATTGCTGACTATTTTTATATCAATGGTAGGTACCGTCATTTATTCAATATCACTCAATTAACCACTTACCTTAGTCATTCATTTTTATTTCATTCATTCGTTCTCGTACTTAATATTAATCCTTACGAAGCGACAGCAGCGGCAGTCTTGTTCGAAACGTGAAAGTGGAAACGTCTCCTCTGAAGTTATATTTTATTGGAAGATAGCAGTTTATACACGAGAATGTAAGTACATTTACCTATGTTATTGTTATGGCTAAAGATGATGAGTTATTACACGGAATAGAAGGAAAAGGATGGATGTTGACCTTGAAAATTGATACAAGGTTCTTAATGTTATATAGGTTTTATGTAAAGGAAAGTATATTATGATCTTATGTTGATGTTGATTAAACTAAATATGAAATTACTGTACTGAATGCATTTTTATTTATTCACAATCCAAATACCCTACCCTCTGAAAACCAGATGACAATACAATGGTACGTAAGGGTTTAAATTATTATTTTCGGAAAAACTAGGTATTTACCACGCAAACAAGATGATTTTTAAAAAATTCTAAAAAAATATCTGTCGCTGTGTGGTGAAATTTTTATTTGCATCGTTTCTGTAACCACCAAACCTACCACCTGGCTTCGTTTTCGGTCGCAGTCTTGATATACCCGGTATATATATACATATATTACCCCTATATTGTTTTCCACGCGTCTCATAATAAACATGAACCCCACAAGACTACAATTATCTGAATAGTTCGCGAATGGCATGCATTGTCGTTACCGCCCTCTGATTTACCGCCTATTGATGTTAACTGCCAACGTGTTTATAGCCATTTGAATAAATTACTCTCGCATTATAACAACTCCAATTACATCGCGGATGGTGACGTGTCGGCGTTCTTTAGTTTGAATTTTGATTTTTGTTTTTGATCTATTTCTGTAAGCATTCTTATAATAAAGAGAATAATAAGAATGACAAGAAGAGAAGGTTGCTGTTAGTAATCGTTATAGAACAAGAGGCCAAGGGTGGCCGCCAGATATTCGTCATTTTATAAAAGCTGAAAGTTTGGCTACGCATGCCTAATAGGCACACAGGCAAAACTACATTTTATTAAAGTTTAAAGATATCGTAAAACATAATTTTGCCAGCTTTATTGTAAAAAAGCTGAATTTTATATATGTTATTAGGACAACTATTAAGAGATGTTTCCTTGACATCCGGACACATCTGATGGTTTTTTCATCTTGCCAGGCACATTAAAGCTAATAACTTTTAAAGCCACCCCGATCGGAACTTTATTATAGCTGATCGTGTGATGCCTTGTCAGAGGCATGCGCAGACAAACTTTCAGCTTTTATAAAATGACGAAAGTCTGGCGGCCACGGGCTCTTGGTCTATGACGTCTGCTTATAAACAGGAGCTGCACTAATCAGAACTTATTAATATTATTAAACATAGCATGGCACTGCAATACGCTCGTGACCTTGAGATATTAGGTTTTAAGTTTCCCAGCACCAAGTTATCACTTAAAATGTCCTTCAAAGTGGACCCAAAGTACTAGTAATAAATCTTAAAATGTCATTTAAACTTGGCTACAGTAGTGCTCACCTCCTGCTGTTTTGCGGCGAATATACACAAAGCGGTGGTACCTACGCGATCTATCTCTCGCATGCGAAGACTGTAACTGTAGTTGCTAGAAAATCGAATCCCCCTTCAAAACCAGGTTAATCTTTTTTTGAAGAGAGCAAGGTTAGAGTTTCTTGCCCTTCTTTTCTGGCGAAAACAGCCTTGTGAATTGGGTGGTAAAGAAAAAATAGTAACTGAATCTAAATGATGTATGATATAACCAAAATATTATTTATTTAAAACTATTTTCATTTAATTTTATTTCAATATACCTACGTTCGATAATATGTTATATCTCAACACTTTCTAATCCAATACAATAAACTAGTCATATCGACCTAGTTACTAAACACACCCTACAAATGTTTCCAAATTCACATCACAGGTGGCGTTGATAAGCATCTCGGTACGGGTTGCGCAACCAGCGCTTCCCAATAAATATACGGCGGTAATTAGGTACTAAAATTTATATTTAATGTTTAAATATTCGGCCGTAAAAGTTGCGACACAACCGAGGCGTGCATTCGGGCTGAGAAATTAACTTAAGAAGAATATTTTAGAATCAATAGTGAATGAATCGATTTTATTTTGATAGAATACCTACTGAAGTTATAAAAAGTCCTACTATTTCGAATTAAGCCTCTAATAAACTTTAAGATAAGGTTAATAGTTATTATTGTTAATCTTATGGCAAAAAGCAACTTGTATTAAATTGTATTATAATTGTGACAGCCTCAGTGGCGCAGTTGGTTAGACGTCGGCTATGAAACGAGAAGCCGCGGGTTCGATCCCCACACCAAGAGAAATGTTTGTGCGGCCCACAAATATTTCTTTCGGGTCTGGGTGTTCGTGAGACCGAAAAGTCTCTTGTAGTTCTGATTCCTGCGACACAAGACTTAATTGATCTTGATGTGGGGTCAGGACTATGTATGTGACTGTTGGGTGTATTTATTTATTTATTTTCCTTGAAAAGAGACGCGACTATGTTTCTTGATAATTCGTCTGATACTTCCGTCACAAAAATAGGAGCTTCCTTAGATCGGATATAGTTTGCAAAACTTTCACATAATACTTACATACAGAAAAGATAATATCGTGTAATTACATCATTTTAATTTATATCATCGATTCTAGATTAATTAACTTGTAAGACGGTTGGTGGTTTCTTGCCTGCTTGAATTTCTCATCAAGTATCTTAGGTAATAACCGCAAAAAAAAAAAAAAATCCTTTTCCTGGTATATGATGTGAACCTGTGCTATTGAAAGATATAAAATTGATTCTTGGAATCCCACCCTAGCATCGATTCATAAAATCGTTTATCTAACTTCAAAGAATCGATTGCTTCTACTTCAAGCCTAATAGGAGGTGTATAGAGATCGACACTTTTTATCCCTATTAATGTGTGATGTATTATGACTATGTATGATATTATTCAGTTCTACAGACGTGTGATATCTGTATAAGTTTTGTTTTTTCTTTTGATATGGAGACTAACTCGACTACTTCGGTGGCGTAGTCGCTGCCTTCTATTCATTATTAGACAGGAATTTTTGCCCGATATGGCGATAAGCTAACCCCCAATCACATCGTGGGACGGAACATATAAGGCGAAATGTGGGTGTCCTGGTAGCACCTCTGCCTGCCACTTCTGGGAATAAGGCGTGAGATTATGTATGTATGTTAATCATGGGTATGGCTCAGATTTCAGACATCGATAAATATAATAAGTGTAATACTTTTCACTGTTTTCCGGTTGGCAATAGATTTTATTTACATAGATATATCCTCTAATTCATCATTATTCGAAACTTGGACACCAAGAAGTCCACTGTTAAATATCTGAAGGCCTTCTATCCATCTCTTCCATCATCAAACATATGCATTATCATTCATTTGAGGTATTCTAGTAAAATTTCCTACCATGTACCGGGTATATACTCTATGATAATTACGCGTATTTATAGAGATTATAAACTGATCATTATGAATTTGTTTAGCGACAGGCCACGGCCGATGCGTGGGCTTTGAATGTTGGCGCCGAGCGAGCCGCTTAAATTAAGGTCGTTATTTATTAGCTCCATTGAGTTAAGTATTTGGGTGCATCTTAGTACTTACTTAGTAAGTACTTTAGATAGTGAAGTTTAAGAAAGGTGTACCCAAGGTGTTCCTGTTTCCACTTCTACAAAGCTACAGAATGTTTCGAAATTCGAAGCGGTAGTTTAAATAGCCAATTTACTAGATATTGTAAAACACTTTTTGAACAAAGAATATTTTGATTTTTACTTCGTGTCATACGTAGGAAGTTTCTAACACAGTATTTTTCTTCAGAGGAACAGAATTTTTCGAAGCAGTTAGTGGTGTTTTTGATTGCCATAAAGATATCATGATAGACTATTTAAGTAACTATTACGACTAGGAGAATGTCCATTCATGGTATCGGTAAAAATATTGTTGACCCCGATACCGATACTGCTTAAAATTCATAATAGCATTTTTATGGTTTGTCTTTAAAAGTTTTCCTGTTTATTCCCGGGCGACAGATTATTATAAAATAAAGTAATTATCATGACATTTTACGATACATCAGCCATTACTACCAGAGTGACTAGACTTCAAGTCATTTTTCATTGAAAATATATATTTCTCCTTACACAAAAAAGTAGGTTTTATCGAGGGACAAAAATCTTCACACCGATACCAAGTTTCATAGTGAGATGGGCATCCTCCTTTAGATTTTTGATTTCATGAAGTCTACCAATAAGATTCAATCTCAATATGGGAAACTGCAACTTGCAAGTAGTGGCTGGAAGCAGGTTCCTTTTATTAGTTCATTGGGGAAAAGTCACTTATATTATGTAGACATCTTGTGTTTCAATATAAGAAGTTTATACTAAGGTAAAAACTGAAAACTCAGGTAAACTCTTTTAAGGTTGTTTGGAAGAAATCGCCGACAGCGATAAGACCGCCGATTGTTACACATACTTATGCGCTTTATATTGTTATTTGTAATTATTTGTGTGGTGTGCAATAAAGTATTCTTATATAAATAAATAAATACTCAGTAGAATTGCTAAGTAGTCGGGTATGGCTTATGCTAACGATGATTGTAGTAACTTAGATGCAATGTTAATATTAATCCAATGTAATTGACCGATCGTTAGAAACGCTCAAGCTTTTAGAAAGTATTGAAGTCGGTAATTAATTCGGTCAAGTTTTCCAACACCGTGAAGGGAAACTCGACGCTCGCTTTGCATGCGTTTATTTATATAATTGTTGTAACTTCATTCTAGTTTCTAAGTTAAGTTAACATATATTATTACATATATATTTATTACATACTGTACCTTATCACAAACCCTGTTTTCTCTAATATTTGGAACGGCCTAAGATTGTTACTATCGATCTATATCTATATCAGCCCATATACTTACGTCCCACTGCAGGGCACGGGCCTACTCTACAATCGAGAGAATCGATTGAGAGTGGTTTGGCCATATAGTCCACCACGCTGGCCTAGTGCGGGTTGGCGGACTTACATACCGTAGAAATTCTTTAAAATCGCTACGGTATGCAGGTTTCCTCACGATGTTTTCCTTCACCGTTAAAGTGAGATATAAGATTGTTACTACCTATTTTTTTTCATATTAACTAATTAGGTAAAGTAAATAAAGTAATATCTGATGGTACATGTAGTGCGATCAAGGTAGCGTATCGAGTGGCCATTAAAATGTCAAGACAGCCTCCGTGGCGCAGTTGGTCAGACGCCGCCTGTGAAACGAGAGGCCGCGGGTTCGATCCCGTTTGTTTTTTTATTGCCATGAATAGCGAGACGTGCATGTCGATGGTAAGAGATACGACTGCTCATGGACGGTGGCAAAACCAAACAACACCACAAATGACAAAGCAAAGCTTGGCAATTCCACTGCGCTCGCCATCCTGAGAGATAAGATGATAAGTCTCATTATGTCTAGTAGTTACTCTGACTACAATATCTTTCAAACCGGAACACAACAGCCAATTTACACTGTTGTTTGGCGGGAGAAATAGACATTGCGGCGGTACATATGAGATATCAACCATCAGTATGTCCCTTAGAATCCTGTAAACACACCAAATATACAGTCCTGTCTCTTACAATACCGCTAACGCTTAAGCTAATGCTCGTATGAGCGTGTCCTAAATATTAAATCAATGATATAAATCAACAATCCTGATTGCTGATTTTCAATGCATGCATGCAGTTATAAATCTTAAAATGTTTACAAACTGCGCTTTTATTTTTCCTTATTGTTTATCCATGTAGAATATAAAAGTTTAATAAGTAATAAAAAAATAGCGCCGTTAAATAAATTCGTAAGTCAACATACCCTTTTGCCCAGTACCAGGCTTCCATAAAAAGAAGAGTGTTAAATCGAAGTAGCCTGCCGATGGTAAATAAATATGTGCTTTATACATTACTTTACCGCCTGAATGCATGTACTTAATTATATAAATTGATCTTCACTTAAACCGGATAGGGCTACCGAAGATGCTAGGTATTAACTTATTAAGTTTTGCGTCACATATACATGACCAAGTTTACAATTTATTCGATTTTTTGTGTCTATTTAAGGCCCTTTTTGAATTAGTAGTGCATGCTGTTATTGAGTGTCAGAATAAATAATTTTCGAAGTCTATTTACAATAACGCAGATAAAGATATTTTAATATTATACCAGTTCATATAAGCTTTTTTTGCGATGAATGGCGAGACGAGCATGTCATTCGCCTGGTGGTAAGCGATACGACCGTTCATAGAAAGTAGAAAACCAAACAATACCATGAATTACAAACGCTTACTCCCGAGCACTCTTCTTCATTCACAAATTAAATAGCGGGGCCTAAACGATAGTCCATAACGTTGGCCTATAGCGGATTGTCAAAATACATACATATACATAATATGTTCTACCATATATACAAATATATAATCAAAATCTCTATGCTCTGCAAGTTTTTTTCACAATGTTCTCTTTTGGTTAAATAACGTTTTTAGATTAACAGGTCGATGTGGAGATCAACGGGGAGACCTATGTTCAGCAGTAGACTTTCTGTGGCTGAAGAGAGAGAGAGTGAGACAGAGAGAGAGAGAGAGATTAACAATACCCAATCGACACCAAAAAGTTAGAGGTATGCCTTAGAATTCGTCCGAACATCGTCTCGGCAGTTCGAGTGCGGTACCAACAGACCAACACGAATTATAAGGCAATATAAAGATTATAATATTAGTCTTAATACTATATTGTATCTCGATGTGGGCAAGTGTGCTAAGTTTTTTCAACATATCCATGTCAAAGATACGGATCCAAGGTTTTAGTTGTACCGACGTCTTCTACTCCGCTAAACAAACTTCATTCCACTTGAGTTGATTTTGAACTAATGTTAAAGCGATAGTTTGTTTGTCTTTTTATATCATTGACTAATTACTATGATATATTGGGCATGAAAATCATCATCCTGATGATAGGAAGTATATTGATGGATATTTGTCTCCCTCAAAGATACAAAACGTGGGGTTCTTACAACAATTACTTATCCGCAAGCTTCCTACCTCTTTAACCATAAAATTAATGTATTTCAGTCCATTTTCTAATCAAACTCATTATCAATTGCTTTTAATTTTTTAGTTGCGACTTTTACTAAAGCGTGTATTTTAGTTTCTTAAACTATTATTTATTATTTACATGCTCCAACTTATGACGTCCCAAAGCAGATAGTTGAGTAGGCTATAATTTACTCCTGAAAGGTTCACATGTCCGTGGATTGTACGTAAATCGTAATTCTACGCAGACAAAGTCGCGGATAAAAGCTAGTTTAAAATGTTAATATTCCTACATTTTTTGTATTCGTTTTTACGTGGATGTCTCGGCCGTGTTCGAGTTTCGCCTGAAGGTAAAATTCTGCCTAAACGCTTAGTGTTACTGGCTACATTATCGCGTGATCATAATTGTTGGTATTGTAATATCTCGGACTATCTTGCCTGGATACAATTTAGTTTTTAATTTATATAATTATTTAAATATCTTTGCTTGAAATATCAGGCGTGATAAGAGGTAATTCGTTCGGGAAAACTTAGTATGATATTAAACACATATGGCCCTATTCATAGATAGATATAAAACCTATTTTAGCTATCGAATGTTTTGTCTTCTTCGCTCTAACTGATTTTAAAGTCGTAGGAAAAGGACAAAACATTCAAGAACTAAAATAGGTTTTAAATCTGTATATGAATAAGGCCGCTGAATTCAGAGACTGTCGGTTCATGTTACCATTATTCAAATAAGGCTACAAATTAAATTGTACACATATTATAATATATCCAAGTGATACATTACCCTATAGTAAAATATGTGTTTTGTGTCGTGGGTCTCGGAAATAACGGCTTTGGGTCAGCCAACACCTAAACATGCAATATATTTTCTGAGCGCGCCATTTGTCTCCGTGTGTCGATCGAATCCCTTGCCTCTATTCCTTTTATATCTAGTTTTTGCTTACAAAAGCGAGTTATTATAAAGTACCTACACATACATACATAAACTCACGCCTTTATCCCAGAAGGGGTAGGCGGAGGCGTCACCAGGACACCCACATTTCGCCTTGTATGTTCCGTCCTATGATGTGATAGGGGCGAGCCTATCGCCATATCGGGCACAAATTCCTAACTTCGGGCTGATAATGAATAGAAAATCCCAATAATACTTTGCCCGACCCGGGGTTCGAACCCCAGACTTCAACTTTGTAACCATACCGTAGTACAACTACGCCACCGAGGCAGTCATTATTACAAAGTATTTTAAGCTTTCAAGCCTTAACATCTAAACTTATCATTATAAAATGTTGTGCATACGTTGTTAGATGTGCAGAAAAGGACGAAAATAGTTTTAAATAGACGGTCGGTCAAAAAAAAAAACGCTAATCCGGCTTAATAACTCGCCCTACCATCATAAATGGAATTTTAAAGCCTGAATGACAATATGTGGTATCTTAGATAATCTGATATAATATTATCTTAAGTAAGCGGGCAAAGCTGCGAGAAATATCTAGTAGTGCAATAAAGCTACATTGTACAACTGATAGGTGAATTGTTCGTGTTAATTCGAAAGTCTAGACTAATAGCCGTTTGCGTGGGCGTATAATGGTCTATTATTTCGGTTCAGATTACAGATTAAATCTTGATGACCCATTGATTTGGCCAAAGGTGTTTTTGGGTGATGGTTTTATTTAAATTTGTGATGCAAAAATTTGGTATTGTGATTTTAAGGCAGGCGTCGACATATCCGCACCGTACGCGCCAGACACATCGCATCAAACGGATTGTTCACACCATTGAATTATAATATCGACAAATCTGACCGCTACTGACACAGTGGACGCATTGAAAAATAAAAAATTAATACACCCAACAGTCACAATCCACATACATAGTCCTGACCCTACACTAAGATCGAGTCTTGTGTTGTGGGTATCAGAAGCTAGGAGAGACTTTTCGGTCTCACAAACACCGGGGTGTATTACTTGTATTATTATTTTCTATGTGGCCTATCTGCTTGTCAGAACTATAGAATTAAAAAAAACAGATTACGTCATCAAACAGTTCACGTCTCGGGTCATGTTCTACCTTCAGCCAACACAATTTGATTGGCAACTAGATCGACATTGTGTACGGATTAGAACTACAAGTCGGGACAACTGCTCCCAGACGGTACAATTTGATTGCCAATTTGAATAAATTGCCGACCAAATTGTGCCGTGTGGTGCTTTTGAGATAACACGAATTGTACTTTCAGTTTTAATTTTGTTGAAATAGAATAATTGTGTAGCTCGGTTAACTCAAATTGTATTTTTCGTGATACCTTCTTATAGTACTGTCATGACGAAGTCACAATGCACCATTTCTTTCTTTCTTTTCTTTTTTTCTTAGTTTTTCCATTTACTTTTTTTGTTTTCTCTGTAAGTACGTTTTTAATTATTATTATAATCTTAACATTGTGTTATAGTCTACATTGTATTCTTTGTAATGTCGTGAAACTCTATTATTGGCTTTTGAATTTTATTGTAAGATAAAATTAGATATAGCTGTTTTTGTATAAGCTGTTGAGATTCCAAATAAATAAAATAAATAAACCATTGTGAGTGTAATATAGTCGATATAGAGTACTCACAGACTAGAAGTAGTCATATCTTCCTTTATGACCAACGATACATTTCTCAGTTCAACACTTTGTCTTCCGCTTTATGAATTGAAACAAATAATTATACACATTATGTTTTCTATTCCCATTTCCTCTTTTCGGATCACTTTCGTTCATTAATTATAAGTTAGTGTCATCAAGAAATTCACGGAGTTTCAGTGTGCTCTATTCATTGCGTGCTATCATCAGTTTAACACTTCAAATTGAGGCGTTTCCAACATGTTTCTCAACACACCCTTAAAACTACGCTTAGTTATTAAAAAAGTCAAAGTCAAATTCACAGGGCAATTTGTAAAATTTTCCAGTATAACATAAAAGCCCTTTTCGACTTTGTAATTACATAGAATAGGGTGATCAAAGGAATTCGTGATGAGCATTCGTGAAGGCATTAACAAGTACACGTTGAATGTTTCAGCTTTGTTTTATGTGTAGACATGATCCAAGCTTTGATATGCTTGTTTACTTATTTGAAGGCTGTTATTCATTCTAATACTATGTTTATTGTGAAGAAATTAGGCTCGACTTTGCAAGATTTAGTTCAATTTGTATAGTTTGATATATTATGTTTCTTTTTAAATGCGTTAATTTTTAAATAAAATGGCATCAAGGTTCATCATGGCGCGGGTCCCAAAAAAGTACTGAATTTATTTTAAGAGTAAAATGTAATTTAATTATTCGCGTAGCAGTTTGCGAACCTGCCAAGAGATGGCGTCACATGCTAGTGAAACTTAAAATAGTGTCGTTTATAATTACTATCTTAAAAGAAACAGATTTTGAAAGAAAACACAGTACAAGAAAGTGTGTGTTAATATTTATTGCGAGAAAATTAGAACAGTTGGGAAAATCAAGTTTTGTTTTTGGAATTAAACCTTTTCTAACTAAATATGTCATTACCCTAGCTATAAAGCTGGTTCTAACTTTTACCATTACGGCTCTAATGCATTAGTAACTTTGACGATATTTCGTAATTTGACGATGTCATAGCCCTAAATTTGTCCTATCTTTATGCTTTTTTCATCGCCAAAGATACTTTACAACCAACCTGCCTTTCTATTCTCAGTTAAGAGTTGGGAGGTACCACGGCATAGTACACAATCAATAATGATTGTGTTGCAACGTGAATGACAAACTCGTTTGATTTATACATCCATTGTGAAGACACGCGCTTAATTGCAAAATAAGGCCAAGTATGAAGGCATACTTTACGACTATTATATTGAAATAATATGTTGATGAATATGTTGTGTAAATAATGTGGTGGAATTGTTTCCAATTAAATTTATTAAGTGGTATAATCGATGTTTAATGATTTATTAAGAGTAAATATTATAGCTAAATGAATATATGCATGTAAATAATACATACATACATAACCTCACGCCTTTATCCCAGAAGGGATAGGCAGAGGTGTAACCAGGACACACACGTTTCGTTCCTTGTATTTTTCGTCCCACGATGTGATAGGGGGCGAGCCTATCGCCATATCGGGCACAAATTCCTGACTGATAATGAATTGAAAAATCCAATATCACTTTGCCCGATCCGGGACTCGAACCCGAGACCTCAGTTTTGCAATCATACCGTAGTACAACTGCGCCACCGAGGCAAATGCTATAATGGTTATGTAATTAAATTCAAAAGTGATTGTATGGCTAAATGTATGCAATTATAAACATGTTTTCATATTTGATATAATTTGAATTAATCCAAAGGCCTGGGGGATATAGTTTAGCGCGATTTGTTAAATTTTTTAAACAATTATCAATAAATAGTACTGATTCTACCCTATTTCATGTTGAATAAAATTTGTGTTTGAGTTGTAAGTACGAGATACTTTTCGGGCTCAGAAGCCCCTGACGCCAACCAAATAAAAACGTATTGAAAACTTGAATGCATTAAAAACTTTGTAGATCAAACAAAAAGTATTTTGGTTCAATGACCTGGCTCATAATACTCCCCTAATAAACTTTGGATAAATATACCTTATTAGACTATAGCAACAATTTTTTGCTTGATAAGTTGTGCAAAGTGCGTGGTGGCCTGTTCACGTGGTCGCGGGTTCAAATCCCAGGGCACACCTCTGACATTTCGGAGTTATGAGTGTGTTGATAGTCAATCACCACGCACTTTAACGGTGAAGGAAAACATTGCAAGGAAACCTGCATACCGTGCCTACCGTACATTAAACTTACTGAAGTTTAATTTACGACCTTGCCCCGGTTCGTTGCATTGGGCAGACACCCTTAAACCTTAATTTCGATATTTTACAAAAGGTAGGTTAACACATATCGTGAGAAAATAAAACACGTGTGTAAACGAAACTTGGAAGGAACACAAAGTAAAAACGTTCAGTTAACAGCCTCGCTGTATTCCCAGCATTCTTTGATGCGCTAACCAATTTATGACATTAACTGCACCTTATGAATAATTTAAGTTACACACGCGCGCGCGACTTTTAGTTGGTCGACTGTTGGATGTAAACTATTTTTTTTGGATCTATGTTATTGTAATAGGTTTCAGCGTACTTATATTAAATTTTGAAGCTCATGGTATAATAAACATATTTTTATAGTAGGTCAATTTAGTAAGTTAGGATTTAGGAATTATCAATTTTTCTCGAAATCTTATTTTATGGACATTTGTAAGATTTTTTAAATAAAGAAATAATAAACAATTTAGTGTAACAATACGTAGGATGCATAGAGTAAGATCGTGGATATGATATCAACGGTATGCTACCTTATTTTATAAAACAAGTTTTATTATAATTGTCCATATTGTGAAACGGTTGCAGGTTAGTTCCGATTGTGTCTTAAGAATCTAAATATAGTTTTTACACAAGAAAGACTAATAAGTATTTCCACGCTTATAAGCTCGCGTACGGACTCAGACTACAAATCAAGTACATAATTGTATTCGACAAAAAGTCGTAACTAACTCGACAGAAATGTCGATGGTATGCTATAGCCTTTATCTTTACAATAGAAGGTAAGTTTATTGGCGTATTAAATATGCGAGGCATCCATACCGGCTGGCTGAAATGTCGCTAGACCAGCGCTAATTGTAGGTGTTTAACATGAACTTTTTGTTTAATTAACGAAACTTGACAAGAAGTGATGGATGCTTCAGTGTGCAATGTTTGTTTATTTGTATAAGAATGGTATGAGTTCGGTTTGTTACAAGCTAAATCATTTACATCCCACTGCTGAGCGTGGCTCTCATAATGCCCTCATTCCTCACAAATATAATGCGATGAATAATATCTAATAGACTATAGGCATTTAAGTTTTATTAATCTGTTTTTATATGATAAAAAGATTCTTTCAAACTTATATGTTTTGAGTATCAAAGATGCCAGAAAAGAGATATAGAGATAAAAATGATCTGTCTCTAATAAAACTTCTTGAAACTCGATGTCTTATGGATGGTATAAAGAAAAAAACCATTACAGCCCTGACCTAAAACAATAATTTATTCACACATACATTTGCCTCGACTTCTCTCTTATTTTACATATATTTTCACGCCTACTGCCTTTCGAAGTTTATCAAAAACACAAATAAAACTAGTATGCTAATTGTGTGATAGTCATCGGATGCTATTCCTGTTTTATACTAAAGGGAACGGTGGGATTAACTGTACTGTCAATCGTTGTGCCCGTCTACTGATTCTGTCATTTAGATAACGTTTGGAAATAGCTGTACTCGTTTATTTACTCTTTGAAACACAAAAGGAAATACAATAACAAATACAAATGGCAGGCTTATCGCTTTAATTTTCTTCAAATCTTGTGTGGGTACATCTTAATAGAATGACAGGGCTTTTGAAGTGTATAGCATATAAATAGATCACAATGAATAAATTTTTGAGTGTATTTTTGTAGTGACGTAATTTTCAGTAAATGAAATTGATTAGTTAAAATAATTACCTGACAGATAATAACTAAGTATTAGACAAATTAACATACAATAAATTGTCACAAGATGCATACCTACTTATCTGTTCAATTGGAAAGGTAGTGCTCTTTAACAAGTTTTTCGAATGAGTCGTACATTATTTTTACTGAATGGACTAACTCCAAGGTGTCCGGTTTATCGCATTTCATCTCTCATTCGCATATAGATGACGTTCAAGCGTTTTATAAATAAATAAATACACCCAACAGTCACATACATAGTCCTGACCCCACACCAAGATCGAGTCTTGTGTCGTGGGTATCAGAAACTACGAGAGACTTTTCGGTCTCACAAACACCCAGACCCGAAACAAATACTTGTGGTTTACACAAACATTTGTTTCGATGCGGGGATCGAACGCGGCCTCTCGTTTCACAGCCAGTGGCTAACCAACTGCGCCACGGAGGCTGTCATCATTATCTGTTAGTATTTGCGTTCTTTGGCTTAATGTAAATATGCATCATTATCATCAGCTCGTGGAAGTCCACTGCTGGACATAATATGCTTCTTCCAAGGTACGCCACAGAGCCCGGTCTGCTGTATTATGCATCGTCACTGCTTTGCTGTCCTTGCTTTGAAATTCGACATATGCATAGTGTTTCTAAATTAGTTTTGAGTTCTATTCTCAGGAAGGGTAATACAATTGGATTTTTAAATTGATGTTTTTAAAGTTTTAAAAGAAAACTGTGTCTCGTTTTTCATTAAAAGCTTGTAATTTTATTTCTACCGTCTCGGTATTCAAAATGCTCTTATAATATCGTTTCCAAACCATCTTATTTACTTATTTAAAATTTCACATTATTGCAAACAAATGCCACATTATTTTCGTGAATTTCATATATCTTGGTCTCATGCAAATAATAAATAGTAATAATGTAGATAAAATCCAAATTCAATATAGATAAAATATGATAATATTTATTCCAGTGCTTCCCTTTGATGTCCTTTTCTATTAATCATGCTTTCGAAACTAATATTTTTATACACTTTATTTGTTTCATTGTTTTGGTTTTATGATCATGGAGCTATACAGAAAATGGCAGGAAGCAGAATCGTGCCAAATTACATTTTTCCTTTCATACAATATACAAAAACTATTGTTACTTGTGCCAAATAGTTTTTCTACTCAGCAGATTGGTTTTTTATGTTGCATTATATTATATAGATTTAAGTTCATTGTGTTTGGTATACAGAATAAAATGTATTGAATAATAATCTTTATTCTATATCTAGAATAAGTTTAAGATATCCTGCTGGCAACGAACCAGATACGAATGCCGAGGTAGTGGTCGCGGGTTCGAATCACTTGATAGATGTTTGTATTGATAGTCAATACTAAGCACTTTTACTTATATCCCTAGATTATGTTCCTATATCAGGATTTTAAAATGTCACGAAGCCTTATTTAGGGACAAATTATAGGAAAAATAAGAAGGCAGGTCACTTGAGGGCTTTTAATCGCCGTCCTTCATAAACTACTATTCTCAGAGTAATTAAAAGTTCCTTGGCGTTATTAATTAATAAATTCTTTTTATCCGGTTCTGTGGTTGGATTAAATTTCGCTGATGGAGGCTCATTTTAAAAACTGCTCGTGTAGAGGAGAAAATTCTGTATAAAATGCGTCGTTGCAGAATGCTTTTCTGCAAAATGGTGTCATTTTCAGATAGTCCTTACTTTTTCAGTCAATTTCTTGCATTATGTTTATTTGTACAGAAATCGTAAAGGCAAGTTTTTTGATACACGTATGTCAATACAATTAAACTCACGGTATATGAATGACATACATAAATACATGTTGGAATGGTTTAAGAGTATGGGTATACTAATTATAGAGCGCAATATATAAAGGTCTTTTTCCTAGAAGGGGTAGGCAGAGGTGATACCAGGTGACCCACCTATCGTCCTACGTCTTTTGTCACACGATGTCTGATAGGGGACGAGCCTATCGCCATAATATATCGGTTTTAATAAATATAATTGCAATAAGAAAATCCTTGACCAATTTTCTTTTCTTTCCAGGGTCTCACCATGTCTAGCGGGAGCTGCTCGGGCCCGGGGGTGTGTGGGGGGGCTCGGCGCAGGCCCCCGCCCCCTCCGGAGCCGGCGCTGTCGCTGGCCGCGGACCTGAGCGAGCTGAGCCTCGACCAGGGCTACCATACTCTGGCAGACTGCGGGCCCCCCAGGAGAAGAAGAGATAATACCCTCAATGACGCGCTGTGGTTGAAAATACTTTCTTATTTGGAGGTTAGTTGAGACGATTAAGACAAAAAATATTGCACAATACTATTTGGAGGGTAATATTGTAAAGTACTATGATTGAACAAGATTTTGTGAAGGCTTAAATGCTATTGCGTATAACTTTTAAATAGCGTTGTCCTCTTGACAAGCTCTGTTGGCAATAAAGTAATCTTCATTGATTCCGAATTGGGGAGCAACGTTTAATTACGTTATATGTTTTTATTTTAATATGGACCCTCTTTCTTCGTTAAATACGATGCCATTTGGTTGGATCCGTGAATTTTTTTATGAGAATTTCCAAAATACATTGTTATGATCTTTACTATAATTTTTATACTCTAGAAATTGACGAAAGATTTTTAGTTATGCGCTCAGTTTTGTGAGATTCTAATGAATCCCTTCTCCCTTACTTACTCAATATTCAATATTATATTTATTACACACCACATATTTATAAAGAACGACACGGCAAAAAATAGGAGAGAGGAAGCCATAGCATTAATATTTATTTTTGCTGTTATAATAACCTTTTCCCTCAACTTGGTTTAAGAGCTGAAGCAACAAGCATCACTACTATTAGTTTCTAGTTGATTCTACCAACCATCTATTCTAGAGTATAGGCTCTAGTCAGCATAAGAATTTGCCAGCGCCTTTTAACGACTCAACTAGCTAACCTGACAGACTAGGAAATACTGCCTCACCTACATAGAGGCTTTCATACGCAACCGAGTAAAATCTAACAAGTCCATTATTCGGTAATTATTACATTATTTGCTGTAATATGTGCGTAGAAAGGATACCAGCTCAGTATATGCCATATCGTATAATAGGTTTTAATGTAAACCTTTTCCTTGTATTATATTATTATTTAGTTGTATTGTGTGTGTGGAAGAAATAAATGGTTTAAATGGTTTATATTTGTAAATTGTCATCGGTAAAAACCGCCACCGTAAGTCGATCTCAGTCATCAAAACCAGTTGCTGTGACCCAAATACTTCACTTTATGTACTGTACTTAATTGGAGCTAAATAAGCTTTATAGAAGTGTTTTGGATGAACTAGTTTTTGAATTTTATTCGTAGAGGATGAATACACTTCTTTATGTCTGTCTGTCTGTATACATTCCACTGTAGGAGACAAGCCTCCTCTATAGTCGAGAGTATGATTGAGAGGTGTTAGGCCATATGGTCCACCACGCTGGCCTAGAATTTATAAGAAATACAATAACAGTCATGTTATACTTATAGTCCTGCACCCACACTAAGATCGAGTCTTGTGTCGTGAGTATCAGAAATTGCGAGAGACTTTACGGTCTCAAAAACAGCCGGTCCCGAAACATTTGTGGTTCACACTTTGGGATTGAACTCGCGGCCTCTAAATTCTCAGCCAGCGTCTTACCAACTGCGCCACGGAGGCTATCTATTAAAATAATTTCGGTTGTTCTATGGGATAAATGGCTAGTTTAAGGCTGTTTAAGCCTTTAATTTTGTAACAGTCGTAATGCAATCAGATCAATTTGTGATCTAATAAGAATAATAGAACAATTTCACTGTTGCGTGAACAGTGAAATACTTCCATTTGGATGTAAATGTTTTTCTTTGTTTTGGGTTTAACAAATAACACTTTCGATTTAGTATAGAAGTGAATTAAATTATTTTTCAAATTATAATTACCGAAATAATTTTGCGTCATAAGCTAATATTCGCCGCACTATCGGATAGTCCTTTTGTAGTTAAGGGGTAGGCAGAGGCGCCACCAGGACACCCACATTTTCCTTGTATGTTCCGTCCCATGATGTGATAGGAGCCTATCGCCACATCTAGCACAAATTCCTGACTCCGGGCTGATAATGAATAGAAAAACCCAATATCACTTTGCCCGACCCGGGATTCGAACCCGAGACCTCAGCTTTGTAGTCGTATCGTAGTACAACTACGCCACCGAGGCAGTAATATTAGGCGAGGCAGGGACAAAAATATTCCCATGAATAAATCGAAATCATTTTTTTAAATAAGCGATGATATATATAAGATTAATGTATTAAAAGTGAAATATACATTGTAACAAAGTTTATATGTGTAAAGCCTCATTTACACGTCTCGAAGATACGATTATCGTAAGGATAAAAGAAAGTTACATCGTGTTAAAAAAAAACTGAACACGTTAATCTATAGTGGTTATGTCATGCGATAATCGCATACGATTCTCGCCGCGAGAAACTCTCTTCGTGTAAATGTCGTTTTAGGTGTTATAGCGAGACAAACGAGCTCGTAAAGTAGCGTTTCTTATTACTTCTACTCAAAACTATATGTAATAACAATAGCAATATCTCAGAGACATTCAGACAGCGTAAGTTTCAGATCTACGAGAGGTATTCGCCTCATCTAGAAATAGTTTGTTCTTACCGGCATATCTTTGTACGTAATAACTTCGAAGGTACTTCAGAAATTACAATTTCGCGGCTAGACTTGCGTCTAGCAACATTTGTTCTATTGTTTTTAGTCGTATGGATACATATATTCTAGTTAATATATTTCAGCAAAATATTAAAATTAATTTTTTTTTTATTGCGATGAATGGCGAGACGAGCCTGCCATTCGCCTGATGGTAAGAGATACGACCGCTCATGGACAGCAGCAAAACTAAACATTATGAGTTGCAAAGCAGTGCTTGGCATCGCACTGTGCTCGAGACATAAGATGTTAAGTCTCATTATGTCCAGTAGTTATTCTGGCTACAATGTCGTTCAAATTGAAACACAACAGTGCATTTACACTGTTGTTTGGCGGGAGAAATAGACATTGCAGTAGTACATACCCAGGCGGCCTCTCACATATGAGGGACCTACCACCAGTGAATATATTAAAAACTGTTGGTAGACTAAAGACAAAGTAAACAATGGAAATCCCAACATTGTAACCGACCTGTGTAAAGTGTGTGGCGTTTCAGTTTCAGCCTGTATGTGTCCTTTTTCACCCATCAACTCTTTTTATAATTAATAATTAATATAAGATTGTATACTTCTCCATCATATATGTTATTAATCCTCATTAACAGCCACTAGAAATCCACTCCCCATTCAACTCTCTTTCTAGTTTTCCTCTGCTGTCTATATAATACTATTTATATGATCTATTTCATCAGAAAGTTGTTACGGTAGACCATGTCTATTTGTCCTGCTCTCTATGGCATCTTCTTCTTCCTAATCTTGTTCTTCATTACTGAAGGTCGTCTATGGCATACCATATAATACATGGTCTTTATTCCTTTATTTTTCAGGTATCAGATCTCTGCCGCGTGTCAAGGGTATGCAGGCGATGGGCGAGGCTCGTGGCTCGGCTGACAACGAGGCCAGAGATCTGGAAGAAGATCCGCGCCGCTGGGCCATTGGAGATCGCGGCCCGGTGCGCCGGGGCCAGAGCGGGGCCATGCGTCAACGCTGTTAGGGAGTGGAGAGCTAAGAATTGTGCGGTTGGTATATTTTTAGATGGAGTTTCAGACGTAGTGTTATCTAAATTAATAATTTCAAGAGATAGTAATAGATTAATAATTACGATTAATGGTTGTGTAAATTATGATTATAAGCTGTGAAAACGCCTATGCAACATAATTAAAAATGTAAATTAGGAATCACTGAAACTTGATAAAGTACACCCTGCAGTACACAGATTAATGTAATTTGTGCATGTTACATTGAGGTTTTTGTATTCATGACACTGGATTAAAGTCTAGTATGAGACGACGGTTTTGTTAATTATTAATCATTAACTTTTATTTTGAATGTAGTTATTGTTCTATTTATTTTTTTTACTGGAAAAAAATATCATTACTTTCTTTCTTCATTTGTAGGGATATCAATACATCCATTTTAGCAGCCTCAGCCTCAAAACAAATAAACAGCCTCCGTGGCGCAGTTGGTTGGACGCCGCCTGTGAAACGAGAGGCCGCGGGTTCGATCCCCGCACCGAAACAAATGTTTGTGTGAACCACAAATATTTGTTTCGGGTCTGGGTGTTTGTGAGACCGAAAAGTCTCTCGTAGTTTCTGATACCCACGACACAAGACTCGATCTTAGTGTGGGGTCAGGACTATGTATGTGACTGTTGGGTGTATTTATTTATTATTTATTTATTATTTTATTTTATAAAGATACGTTTTGATATGTTCCAGGTGACGGTAGCGAGTGCCCAGCTGTTAGCAGCGACGTTCAGGAACCTCACTCACCTGGCTGTCTCTGTATCTAGCAGCATGGACGCGCGCGCGCTTGCACCCCTCGTCACAGACCTAGTCGACTTGAGACATATTGACTTGACTGGTAATTTATTCATTTATAATTCACGTGTATATGCAGGCAGTTCTTCTTACCCTTTTCACTGATCTCTATCAAGCAAGAAAAGCTCCTATACACATAGTAATAAGTCGCTGAATCAGGTCCCTTCTAACAGATCACTGTGGAAAACTTTGGTGGAAGGACTATGTTCAACTTCATTTGGAATAAGTTCCCTTTTTGTGCAAAGAATTTGGATTGCAATATGAATTTAAATTGCGGATTTTCTCTAAAGTGGACCATGGGAGACAATATTATAATACCTACAAAATTATTCTGCAAAAATTTGTTATAATATATAGTCTGTATATATAATTTTGCAAGATGTATTAAAAGTTTCCGACTTTTGCGCTCAAAATACAATTAAGAACGTCTTTCCTGATACCTACAAATTATCCAAAATACGTGCTCATACCATATCCAGAGAACAATCGTTACAAATTAAATTTTGAAGTGGAGTAGCTATCTCGTGTTTGTCACGTTCAGACATCGGAGCAAATGGTGTTTAAAATTTTAGCGGGGACCGTTGTTCTATACGTAACTGGCGTTTTATTTGACTTCTACTTCAAAATGTCGAATTTTAGCATTCAGTTGTGAATAATTAATGTTGTGTGTATGTTTACTTCTATCTACATCATATACATAGAACACAACTGTGAGTGGGCTTTCTTAATCAATATGAGATGGTTGATTTATTTGTTTATGTGTTGTTAATTTGGTTGGTTGCATTTTTGAGTTAGTTTGTAAAATGCATCATAGCTTGTTAGTAATAATTACACTCACATGCCGAGATAGTGGTGGCAAGTTTAAATCCCAGGGCACAACTGTTTTTTCGGAGTCATATGGGGAATTAAACGTCGAGTCGTGAGAAATATATGGAGTCCGCCAACTCTCAATAGGCTATAGTTCTACTATGGCGTAAGCTCTCTCAATCATATTCGAGGCTCTTCATCCATCAATCAGCCAAAGGAAGTCTACTGCTGAACATAGGCCTCTCCCAATGATTTCTACAGTGACCTGTTGGAGGCAGCCTGCTTCCAACGACGTCCCGCGAAGGCCTCCTTACTAGGCAGCAAAAAGAATATGGCCTGATTTATATATAAGCCCTTCACACCCTTTCATAATATTCATCAGTGTAGAGCGATGTATGCGTTTAATTTGACTTAACCTTTAAGGAACTTCGTATAAAGTTAAAGTTCTTGTATTTATTCCGCCTAAACACAACCGAACCTTGAATCCACAGAATTATTAATAGATTCTCAATGTGCGTGGTGGCCTGTTGGTAACGGACCAGACGCGGATGCCTACATGTTCACGGTGGTCGCGGGTTCAAACCCCAGGGCACACCTCTAACTTTTCGGATTTAAACACCAGTAGTATCAAACACCACGCTTTTAAACGGTGAAGGAAAACATCGTGAGGAAACCTGCATACCGTAGCGATTTTAAAGAATTTCTACGGTATGTAAGTCCGCCAACCCGCACTAGGCCAGCGTGGTAGACTATATGGCCTAACCACTCTCAATCGATTCTCTCGATTGTAGAGTAGGCCCGTGCCCAGCAGTGGGACGTATATGGGCTGATAAAGATACAGATACAGACACGTGGAGATTCATCAACTAAATTTGATTTGTATAAACAATGTATATATAATATGTGCTTTACATCGTTAGAAGGGAAGCCACAAGTCAGTGTGTTAAGATGCGATCCCACAGGTATCAGGTGTCGTTAGTCAAGAATAAGGTATGTTAGTAAATTATATTTTATGAATAAATAAATAAATACACCCAACAGTCGCATACATAATCCTGATACCACACTAAGATCGAGTCTTGAGTCGTGGGTATTAGAAACTACGACGAACTTTTCGGTCTCATAAACACCCAGACCCGAAACAAATGGTTCTCTCAAATATTTGTCTCGGTGCGGGGATCGAACCCGCGGCTTCTCGTTTCACGGCGTCTAACCAACTTCGCCACGGAGACTGTCAAACGGACATATACAGGGTATCTCAAGACCGCGACCGAAAACGAAGCCAGGTGGTATTATTACTGACTTCAAACACAATGCAACTCAAAATTTCGCAAAACAAATTGTCGTCTTTTTTTGAAATTATTTACTGATCATCGTATTCGGGTGATAAATACATAATTACACGAAAATAATAATGTACAGCTGTTTATTTTTAAAGACGCAATGGTACGCAAATGGTATTTACCACCTAAACACGATGATGTTTAAAAAATTGCGAAATTTTTCATTGCCTTGTGTCTGTTACCACTAAAACTACCACCTGGCTTCGTTTTCGGACGCAGTCTCGATATACCCGGTATACATTCACGTCATTACATTGTGTCGACCACCGAGAGATAACTATCTATGTTGGACCAAATATCTGAACCATGCTACACTTAACATCATAATAATAGTCGATTTATCGAGCCAATTTAAAGAATATGGAAAACATTAATTTATTAATAAATGATACGCGGTCTGTGATAGCTTTGCGGTCATGATTGGTAATGATATTGAACGATGACGCAGAAATGCGCAATTCATCAATATAAAAAGGATCAGTTAAATAATAAAGGCCTTATTCATAGACAGTGTTAAAGCAAATTTTAGTTATCGAATGTTTTGTCCTTTTCGAACAATTTTTGAATTCAGTTTGAGTGAAGAGGACAAAACATTCGATGACTAAAACAGGTTTTAAAACTGTCTATGAAAAAAGCCGTAAGCCGTTGTAATAAAATATGGTATCGTAGGTTAAGTTCGGTTCACGTTGGTTCAACTTAAATTAATTGATGAAGTTTAAACGCTGTTTTGTTTAATTGAGTTTCAAACGAGATAAAATATTAGTTTTGTACGGACGATTTTATGGAGATGTTATATATTTTGTTTATAATTTTATGGTTAGTATTTAGCCCAATTTATATTCTATAAAGATGTAAATTCATACCTAATACCATAATGTAGTGTTGGAAATGTTTAAAGCATAATTATGTATTTTTATTAAGGTTTTGTATCGAGCGGTCATATCGAATTTTTTTTTAGAATATTTATTTATGTCTACCTATATGTTTTAAAAAATATATCTGTTATTTTTGTTTATACAACGTCCTTAACTAAAGTAGTAAGAACCTTTATAATGTTGAAGTGTTTTGTAATATATCAAATATTTTCCTTTTACAAAGGACTGTATTTTCCTGCTTACAATAACTCCGATATCTCGTCTTTTAAATGAACACCTTTGTTATCTTTCGTTAACTTTGCCATTTCGAATTAGACTCTACCATATTCATTTATGATTTAAATTTCTTTACACCTCCCGTACTATTGCATACATTAAACGTACCCATACAAAAATCAACTCTAATTTTATTTGATAAAGTGCAAAATTGAGTGCAGAGTATTTACAAAAGATTTGCAAGTACGTTGCGAATGAATACTCGGCAGATAAAGAGGCTGTGTATCGTGCGTTCCTTTATTTTATAGACATTGGATCCTTTTTGCGTATCAGGGTAACATTGTACACGTATGTGTATAAAACATTGTGCTGAATAGAAAGGGGCTTGCGAATAATCACAGGGTTGCCAGTATTTAAATTAGGGATGAAGTGGTAAAATACATGAAAGATAAAATAACTCTATAGTGATTTTTCATATCAATAGTGGTTTTAGAATCTAACTTCGAAGATTTAATTTTCACAGCATGTTACAGTGGCTCAGTAGCATTAAGTAACTTTAATAATACATTTAATTTGACGATGTCTTGTTATAGATTTAGCATCTTAAGGCCCAGTTGCATAAACTAACTTTGATGATAACTGTTACTTTGACAATGTCAACCCCATACATTTGAAATTGTGAAATTTAAAGTTATCGTCAAAGTTAGTTTGTGCAACTGGACCTGAATATATGGAGTCCTCATAGTTAAAGTCAATTGCGCTCGGAGTTAATTGATGAATCTGAGCTTACGTAAAATAACGAATAGTTTAGGAAACTAGATAATAGCGATATAAGTAATTAATACATTTTCAAAAAATATTTCGTTTTTAAAACATTCCTATTATCTTCGACTTTAGCCACCTAAATGTTCACACAGCGCGGAGTTCTTAGAAGTGGCTCGCAAAAATGTGTCTCTAAAATATGTAAATAAAATGATTGATGAATACTTAACTTTTTGCTACGTGTATATTTCGATATTTCGTTGAGGATATAAAACATTGAAAAGGTATTTTTTTTGCTTCTAACATTTTTATGTAGATTTAAAAATATATCCAAGAATGAAGCAAACAGGATTAAATTATGAACAAAAATCTTTTGAAATATTCTTAAGTATTTTTGCGCGGCTACGACCCTAACACTGATTTTCTCGTTTCTACACTTTCTAGATAGGACGCCCAAATGGAAGGAGCTGTGTGAAATTTTAAAGTTAATCAATGTTTGCAGCCTGAACTGTCGAATAGTTAATTGAAATACTTAGAAAATGAGAAAGAAGTCGAGCGAGCGGGAGGCCTTACAATGCCGGCATCACGTCCCAGTCATCGGTACCTAGCTTGACTAGTCACTGCCTACCAAATCAAGTTGATGCTAGCATGCTAAGTCGTTGCCATGCCATGCCTATCGTGTTAAGTCGTTATCTACCGCGCTAAGTCGCTATCTATCGTGTTAAGTCGATGCCTATCATGCTCAGTCCTCATCTACTATTCAAATTGCCATTCAAATATTTATTCTCACTTTTAATTCCAGGCTGCCCCAACGTGGACTGGCCGGAGTGGGCGTGGCTGGAGACGCGGCTTGGAGCGCGGAGACCACCGGTGGAGTACATCGACCTGACGGATTGCGGTTCGGTGTCCGACGCAGGACTCTGTGCGCTACTACACACGTGTCCTTCACTCCAGTACTTGTATCTACGAAGATGTACTCTAGTCACTGGTGAGTATTTCTAAATTAAATAAAAGGTATTAATGTCTAAGGTAATACAAACGCTATAAATAGATTTACATTTTAAAGGCATTCACGGTTCTCATATTATAGTTCTCATATTTCTTCTTCTTTCTTTCTCTTTCCCATAAATCCATCCAATGGTTGTCTGGTAGAGAATGCCTTGTGCGATAAGACCGCCATTTGTACTTTGTTATTTTATTGTCTCTATATACCTATTGTTATATTTATTTATTTTATATATTTATTTATATTCTTTATTGTACACTACATAACCTTCACAAAAAAAAATACTGTGTACAATAAAGATTAAAAATAAATAAAATAAAATAAATATTACTTTTCGGGCGAGGATGATCGCTTTCGTTTAGTCCTTTATTTATGAGTGCACTGGTTCTTAAAACTTAATTCCTCGTAATGTTAAACTTAAACTCCAATATTACTATTAACCCTAAAATTGAGGTCGAGAATAGACGGGTATATCTCGCGTTTAGTGAAATTTTAGCGCCCGCTTATAGATATAGCATTTAATTCAAGTAGAGTGAAATTGTGATACTTATTTATAGAAATGGGGTGGGTTATAAATCACGGTATTTGGGGAGAGAAGTGTCAACGCTTAGTTATTATATCCTTGTTGCAACCTCCTACATGTCCTTTGAGAATCTGTTTATGATGATACGCGGAGCGAATGATGTCGCAGTGTTGCGTAGATTGAGTTCTTGTGTGTTAAATACTGTGTGACGGCCTCGGTGGCGCAGTTGTACTACGGTATTGCGAAGGTCTCGGGTTCGAAGAAGGTTCGGTCAAAGTGATATTGGATTTTTCTTTTCATTATCAGCCCGAAGTTTGAAATTAGTGCCCGATATGGCGATATGCTCGCCTCCTATTCCGGGACGGAACATACAAGGCGAAACGTGGGTGTCATGGTAGCATCTCTGCCTACCCCTTCTGGGAAAAAGGCGTGAGTTTATGTATGTATGTTAATTAAAGGTATGTTGTATAGTAGCTCATTTAGGATGTCGTTGGGTGCAGGCTTCTTTCAATAGGTGGCTATATGAATCCTTGGGAATTGTCTATATTTAGTGTTGGAGTTTCTGTGAGTTTAAGTAGTTGTTTATATTATGTTTGTTTGTAAATATGCTAGCAAACATTGCCTGTATTATGAAGCGGTAACTAAATATATAAATAAATAAATAAACGCACCCAACAGTCACATACATAGTTCTGACCCCACACTAAGATCGAGTCTTGTGTCGTGGGTATCAGAAACTACGAGAGACTTTTCGGTCTCACAAACACCCAGACCCCAAACAAATACGTGTGGATCACACAATCATTAGTTTTGGTGCGGGGATCGAACCCGCGGCCTCTCGTTTCACAGCCGGCGTCTAACGAACTGCGCCACGGAGGCTGTCATATTTTTAGAATCAATGTACTAACTATTGTATTTTAAGGCTGATATTTTCCAATAACCCAAATATTTTCCGAACATTCTCACATTCGCTCTCGCTTCATTTAATACCAATCTCCTACCCGAATTTATATTTACGGCTAATGTATAAACCGGGATTTATATTACGAGCGCCTTAGTTTCAGCTAAGTGGGCTGCGTTATTGCTTCATTTCATCATGAAGCCATAAAATTGAGTGACGCAAACTTGGCACTTACGACCTTAAGTCACTAATGAGACTTAACATCTTATGTCTCAGGATGGCGAGCGCAGTGGACTGTCAAGCATTGCCTTATAATTCATGGTGTTGTTTGGTTTTGCTACCATCCATGAGCGGTCGTATCGTTTACTATCAGGCGAATGGCATGCTCGTCTCGCCATTCATCGCAATAAAGTATATATATACAAGCAAACTTATCGACTTTCCGAAATAATAAAGCAAGAGATAAAAATGTTGGACTAAAGAGTGTTACACACACACACAAACTCACGCCTTTATCCCCGAAGGGGTAGGCAGAGGTGCCACTAGGACACCCACATTTCGCCTTGTATGTTCCGTCCCACGATGTGATAGGGGGCGAGCCTATCGCCATATCGGGCACAAATTCCTGACTCCGGATAATGAATAGAAAAATCCAATATCACTTTGCCCGACCCGGGACTCGAACCCGAGACCTCAGCTTTGTAACCGTACCGTAATACAACTACGCCACCGAGGCAGGCACTAAAGAGTGTTAGATGTTAATAAATAAAGCCATTATTTATCTTTATAAAACAGCTCACAATAAACTCAGCGGGGTGTTAATAAAATACAGCTGCTTTTATTTATTGCTCACTTTTATTAATTTATTCAGAAACTAACTGACGTTAGTGGTGCCTCTGCTTACCTCGTCGGGAATAAAAGCGTGATCTTATTATATGTGAAAAGTTAATAGACTATTTTTAGTATAATTGTCCTTAGAACAAGGGCCGTAAACAAAGACGTGACATGATATGCCTAACAGTCAGGTAATAAAAAATATAAATATACCCAACAGTCACATACATAGTCTTGACCCCACACTAAGATTGAGTCTTGTGTCGTGGGTATCACGAACTACGAGAGACTTTTCGGTCTCACAAACATCCAGACCCAAAACAAATACCTGTGGTTCACACAAGTATTTGTCTCGGTGCGGGGATCGAACCCGCGGCCTCTCGTTTCACAGCCGGCGTCTAACCAACTGCGCCACGGAGGCTGTCAGGTGGGTTAATAGAGTTTAAAAATTCTGACAGTTTTCATAGAATACTTTTCGTTCCACTTGTATGTTTCTTCTGCAGTATATTTACTCCATGGCCTTAGCCATAGGAGGAAGGCACGAAAAGATTTATTTGCTTTTTAATTTATGGGGCGGCTCCCTTGTATGCTTAAGTACCATTTACACGGGGAGAAATTCTCGCCTCGAAGATACGAATATCGTAAGGTATAAAAAGGTGCATCGTGTAATCATTTGTCAAAATACGATAATCTATGGCGGTTATGTCATGCGGTAATCGCATACGATTCTCGCCGCGAGAAACTCTACCCGTGTAAATGGCGTTTTACGGTGGAATATTTTAGATCTACGAATCCCCATGAAGCTATGTGAAAGGACATATATTCTGCTCTGGACTGTAAGGGAGGTGCTACAAAAATAAAAAAAGACATAAATCTTACGAAATCTTGTATACTTATCTTTGAAATTCTTATGGAGAACCCTCTTAACTTCTAACACGCAAGGTTTTCCTTGTTATTTTTCTCCGCGGGGTATAATAGTTTGAAACAAATATTGATTAAAAAATAGATACATAACATTACATAAACTAATTTCTTCTTCTTCTCGCAAACATAATTTCCCCAAAGTCCATACGGAATTTAAAACCATAAAGTGATTTTAAAATTGATTAAGTAGCTGATTTAAATATTTAATCAATATCCATGAAACATAAATTACGTAAAAGACGTCGCAAATTTTTTTAATTGAACCATTAGATTAAGTGATTAAACTTGTCTCAAAATTCTAATTGACTGTCAACGTCAAAGTAATTATTAAATATACCCTCTTCCATCTTTTCAGTTTGTAAATACATTCGATACGACAATATAACTCGAATCCGTCATACTTTATTAATACTCTAAAGACTTTAAAGGTGTTTAATAATTTTAATTTGAGAAGACGTTTTCTAATATTGAAGATGCTTGAATTTAAAACGAGCTCTTGTTACTACTTCAGGGAGGGTTATTTTGTTACATTAACCTCTCAGGGTATAGAAAAATAATATAATGTAGGATTGAAATAAAACTAATTTTTACGGATTTTATCGCGGATTTCATTTATTTATTTATTTATTTATTTATTTATTTATTTATTTAAATCTTTGTTGCACACAGTAAAATAACATACAGAAACAGAAAAAAAAGTACAAATGGCGGTCTTATCGCATAAAGCAATGTCTTACAGACAACCATGGGATGGATTTAAGAGAAGGAGAAAGAGAGGGCAGTGTAAAAAAAAGAAATAAAATAAATAAAGAATTACATACATACATAAACTCACGCCTTTATCCCAGAAAGGGTAGGCGGAGGCGCCACCAGGACACCCACATTTCGTCCCATGATGTGATAGGGGGCGAGCCTATCGCCATATCAGGCACAAATTTCTGACTCCGGGCTAATAATGAATAGAAAAACCCAATATCACTTTGCCTGACCCGGGATTCGAACCCAAGACCTCAACTTTGTAGTCGTACCGCAGTACAACTACGCCACCCAGGCAGTGAGGATTTGGTTTAATTTTACATTTTTAACTTTCCGACGTTTTGATTGCTTTCCAGCTCTCGTGGTCAGAAAATTAAAAGAAATCCGCGATAAAATCCGTAAAAACTAGTTTTATTTCAATACCGAACTTTCGCGTAAATCTAAGAAACCATTATGATATAGAATTTCTATATAATCTAGACATATTGCCAAACGATCAGTGAACAACAGTTTAATAATTAATATTATGATTAAATCTACAGCTTAACTTGATACAATACAAATCTAACTTTAGCTTTGAACCCGTGTTCCACTGTGGTACAAAGTGCTAAATTATAACCAAAATTAATATTCAAATACTCTAATTTAATCTTGGATTTGAACCCAAATTCGATATCACAAAAGCCACCACTACGCCTAGACCCCTCTAATAATAAGAGTGGGGTTTAAAATGTTATGATCCCACATGTAGTGAAGGTATATGGACCACCGCGATCGTAAATCACCGCTATTATATACGCATTACGGTCTAGAGTACTGCGGATCGCCATTAAATGTCTATGACGGGCTGGGTTGGATTCTAGGCAAAGGCATGGGGGTCATGGGTCCTGTTAGAAGTTATTATGATGGGAATTTTAATGTAGATTCTTGAAAATGTTAAGAGAAATGTGATGACCAAATTATTTTTGGTAATGGGTTTTGTGAAACATTTTCTTTTAATAGCTCATTTATGAAAAAATGTTTACGATTAGATTGTATATATTTCTCGCTAAAAGTGACGTTTAACCATTCAACATTTTCTAATTATTATTAATGAAACAATTCTGCAAAATGCCTAAAATAATATTACACTGATATCAAGTGAGTTAGATTATTTTGAGTTTGATTGAAAAGTAATTTTAGTTATTGAGTAAAATATGGTTAATTTTTGGCCCCCAACATTAATTTCTAAGTCCCTCTCTGCAAGGATGTGGCTAAGACATTATCGTCATTCGTAGCTGTGGTGTAGTTTAAGATTTACTCGTTCGTATACACCGTCACTCAGTTTCACTTAGGAATTATTAGGTATATTCTCTTGAGGTAAAGTATTTGTATCCGTATAATAAAGTTTCGTATATAAGGTAGAGCCACTCATAATGTCATTCACCACGCATTATAACCGTGAAGGAAAACAACTGCTTACCATAGCGGTTTGTAAGAATTTCTATGATATGTTTAGACAGCCTCCGTGGCGCAGTTGGTTAGACGCCGGCTGTGAAACAAGAGACCGCGGGTTCGATCCCCGCACCGTAACAAATACCTAATTGTGTGATCCACAGGTATTTGTTTCGGGTCTGGGTGTTTGTGAGACCGAAAAGTCTCTCGTAGTTTCTGATACTCACGACACAAGACTCGTTCTTAGTGTGGGGTCAGAACTATGTATGTGACTGTTGGGTGTATTTATATTTATGTAAAGTCCGCCAATCCGCACTACGCCTGCGTGGTGGACTACGTGGCCTAACCCCTCACAATCATACTCTGGATTGTGTCGGAGGGCCGTGCTATGCAGTGGGACGTATATGGGCTGATACAGTGCGACAAAACACACGATCTTATTATGGGGTCATGGCTATGTATGTGACTGTTGGATGTCTCATACGTTCTAGAGCGAGTCATAGTGACACGCAATTCTGTCGAGTTTTAGAGTTAAATGTTACCGATGTATAGAATATCTATTATCTGTACTTACTGTAGGATTTTTTCATTAAACGCAGTGTAGTGAAATAAAACTACTGACCGCCCCGTGACCACGAAAGCTGTAAAGCAATCGAAACGTCGGGAAGTTAAAATGTAAAAAATAAACCAAATCGCGATAAAATCCGTAAAAAATAGTTTTATTTCAATGTGTAACATTCGTGTAAATCTAAGAAACCATTACGCAGTGTAGTGATTTGGAAACTCAGACCCATTATCTGTTTCCATCACCAGAGTAAACCCGTTAATAATTCAATTAAGGTTTGCAAAAGCTTTTAAACTCGTTTAAACCTCTGTTACAGTTTCAAACGAAGCTAATACGCCGATGTTTTCGCTTTCGAAATGGGTGAGCGAATGACATTGTATGAAAACAAAGGAAATTGGTAAAAATGTTCAATTTATATCGTCATATATTAATATAAATGACGATATAAATTGAACAACACACAATGCCGCATGCGTATTTTTAACGGCATATTTAGAATTATTTTCCAAGCTTTTAAAACCGTAAAATGTAATAAACAGTATATTTAAATAAATGTATCGGAAAAAGGCATCCTGTATATATTATATAAGTATATATACGAAAGTAAGTTTGCCTATATTTATTTTTTACGTTTTCAATCTTAAGTCGCTGAACCAATTTTGATTGATTATGATATAAAGATATTAGAAACTCTGGGAAAGTATATAGGCTCCTTTAACAACAACACTCGATAACTAAAATAGGTTTTAAAACTGTCTATGAATAAGGCCGTAATTTACAGTGTATAAGATACATATTTTGCATACATTTATTTCAAATAAATTGAACAAAAATGTACAGGAATATCCGTGGTTTAGTCATAAATCTAGTGCGATGTCCCGTCAACCTGTCACGATAGTCGGCCCCGACGCGGATTACTAAAACCATATTTCATAGTTCCCATACTGACATCTCGGATTTTGTATCGAAATTGGCTTAATTTGTGTCAAAGTGCGTGGTGGCCTGTTGGTAACGGACCAGACGCGGCTGCCTACATGTTCACGGTGGTCGCGGGTTCAAATCCCAGGGCACACCTCTGACTTTTCGAAGTTATGTGTGTATTGATAGTCAATCACCACGCACTTTAACGGTGAAGGAAAACATCGTGAGGAAACCTGCATACCGTAGCGATTTTAAAGAATTTCTACGGTATGTAAGTCTGCTAACCCGCACTAGGCCAGCGTGGTGGACTATATGGCCTAACCACTCTCAATCGATACTCTCGATTGTAGAGTAGGCCCGTGCCCTGCAGTGGGACGTATATGGGCTGATATAGATAGTGTCAAAACAGACGTCATAGGTTTATGAAAGGGATGGACGAGTATGGATAGATATATGGTAAAACGGTTAAATTGGAAACCTTGCTTTCGAACATCTCATGGTTCCCCGACATGTCGTTCTTTCTTATCCATCTTATGGTAGGTTGCCTGGAAAAGATCGCTTCGTGGGATAATGCTGCCATTGTATACTTTTCTACATATTTTTCATTTTCATTCACATTTTTTGTTCACTGGTGTACAATAAGTTTTTAAATAATTAATAAATAAATAAACTGGTGTAGATACGTCTTCTATTATATTTGGGGCAGGACTGCAAAGTGGTGGCATTACAGTCGCCTCCGCTTTTCCCTTCGGGTATATAAACATAAACTTATTATATGCTTTAAAAACAAAACAACAAACTAAACACCTTGACGAATTAAACGTACTGTAAATTTTTAATTTAACTTCAGTGGGCGGCCGTACACAAAGGATAGCGCGTTTTTGTTGTAGTTAGCAACTTTGTTTAAATCGCTCTCTGTGTAGTAAAATTCATTTTTTGCGGTAATGTTTTTGAATAGACATATTCTATTGTCACTTATATCATATTATGTGTATAAAAGTAATTTTGTTGAGTACAATTTTGGGTATTACATTTTGTTCGAGATATTTTCTTCCTCTTTTTTACACGTGTTCGTCTCCCACAGTTTTGAGTTATGGAATCAATGTGATTTGTGAGGTTTATCAATATGTTTTTCTCTCACCATGCAATGAAGGATATATTTTCTTTTGATTGTACTCTCTGAGTGTATCTGATGTTACTAGTAAATTATTGTATTCATGCTAAGTCACCATCTAGACAGAATTTCAATTCCTATCAGGTGCTTTGTAGTTATTTTATAAGACAATAAAAAAATGGAGAATTTAAAAAAATCTGAACCTGAAGACTTGCCTAATCGCAAGTAACTAAATAGCGATTAACGTATTATTACTACTCCTATGACATTTTGATGTTTCTAAAAACAGTAATGATTAAATCTATTCTCACTTTTTATTCAGCCTTTCTTTCTATCTCCACTATTGCAAAATAACCGAAGAAAATAAATTTTATACCGAACACCCACATTATAAGACAGAAACCCGATACAAAAGTTGCAGCCGCAAGCCATTGAGTGCGCTTCCACGCGTACACAATAGTTTCCATCTAGTAGTTTACTTAAGCGATTGGATATCCAGTAGAAGTTTTTAGAAGTTTTAGATGTAAACGATATTAACAAAAAAAAGCCTTGGGAAACGTAGCGTGGCACGTTCTCTGGCCAGATGGCGGGACGACTTGCATAAAAGGGCCGGCAGCGACTGGATGCGTAAAGCAGCAGACCGGGCTCTGTGGCGTACCTTGGGAGAGGCCTATGTCCAGCAGTGGAATGCAACGGGCTGATGATGATGATGGTATTAACAGAATCATCGAGTTTGGAATCTCTAAATATTTATATTCGAGCTTAGAGTAACTGCATTGTAATGATGGTATAAGTTCAAATAGAGCGTCGACTGGTGGAAGAAAATTATGATATCAAAAACAAAACTTGTAAAAGTCTTGCAACTCAGTTTTTCTACCCTAAAAGGTTGTGAGATCCATGTTATACCAAGTCGGTTAATTTATTCAGTCTCTACTTGATAAAACCTTCTGTCTTAAATTATTATGTAATAAGCTACCTTAACAACATCTTATAGTGACCATATCTTTATTAAAAATCTTTAATGTATTGAATAAAATAGATTGACTTGGCCATCGCACTTAACATAATATGTATTACTTGTGAGATACATTGTGTTTCATGCGATGGCCAAGATACCTCGTTCTACGAAACCAATCGACCGATCAGATTCGACGATCTTTTACATTTCTTCCGAAAGGTGTGGATTTGATTTCAACGGTGAAGGAAAACATCGCAGGCATACTTACATACCTAATACTTTCCCGCGTTAAATTGAAAAGTAGGTTAAGTAAACCTGTACTGCCCCATTAATTTTATATTATAATAATCGAGTCCATCCCACGGTTGCTTAGGAGAAATCGCAGGTAGCTATAAGGCCGCCAATTGTTACCATGCCTTTAGCTTTAAGTATTTTATCTGTTTTATTGTTTCTTGTATAAATTGTTGTGTAAAATAAATATAATATATATAAAATAAGTAGGTATATAAATAAATATATATAAATAAACCTTTAATAGCCCATCTCGTCAGCCTATCCCTCAATAGTTGAAAAAGCTTTTGATGTGCAGTACGCATTTTAACCAATAAATAATTTGTGTATTTATATGTACATAATCGAGACATAGTGAACAATGAAATAATGTATTTTATTCGCTGTTTAAAACAGCAAAGCTTTTCACATCATTTTATTAATGTTGCGGTTAAGACTGGCTTGCGAATGGCAAGAAAATTTTCATTTTTCCTCACAACTTAATCAGATTTAGAAATCGTGGTGTCAGACAATAATTCTGCCGAGTAAAACCAACGGCAATTAAGGGGCTACAGGCTATTTACATAATCTCGCCCTTTGCTTGTTGTGCAATGCTTTTGAGAAAGCGCTACCGTCTCACCTTGCGTTGGCAATGTCGCTGAGATTGCAGATTTTATTTTGAGATGCTGACGCGTTTACTTGGCGGAATAAAAAAAATACTTTAGGAAAACTGATTATGTTCTTATTTTGATTTTGTTGCCGGAATTAAACATTCACGATGTTAATGGCTTCTTTGATTAGTATAACATTATGTATTTTTTGTAATATAAAATATGAAAGTGATCAAAATTTACTACCACCAGAGTCCAGACATATCTTTCGCGTTACTATGAAAATTGGAGGTTCGTTACTAAACTTAAAGGATGGGCTATGAGCAGTATTGAAAAGATATACGATATTGGATTTCCGGTAATACACAACGAACGATCTGTGATAACATAACAAATAAAATATACGTTCAAGTATTTGTATTTGTCGGGTGTTTGTGACACCGTAAAGTCTCTCGTAGTTTCTGATACCCACGACCCAAGACTAATGTGTAAATACACCCAACAGTCACATACATAGTCATGTATGTGACTGTTGGGTGTATTTATTATTATTATTTTTACGTCACATATCTGAAAGATATTTATATCCTTTTTTCGATCGAGCTTATTGAAACTGTAGTCAGGCTTCCTTCTGACCTCAGCACTTATTTGTTTTCCAATTATTATGAGTTGGTATAATGTTCGTTTAAAAGAGCTTGTTGTGGAAGTGTTTCACAGAAGGCCTTTATTGGCTAATGATAATAATGATGACGATTATGATGATTATGATGATGACGATGATGATGATGATGATGACGATGGTGCTGATGCTCATGATGATGATGATATATTTGTTTGTTGCAGACGCAGGGGTGAGATGGATCCCGTCGTACTGCGCTCTCAAGGAGCTGAGCGTCTCGGACTGTACGGGGGTGACAGACTTCGGTCTGTACGAGTTGGCGAAGCTCGGACCAGCGCTGCGGTACCTTTCCGTCGCCAAGTGTACTCAGGTGAGGACGAATATCAGTAGAGTTGGTTTTATGTATAGATTAATGATCTAATTTATTTACTAACATATGCTTCGAGTAAATAGCTTCTTACTTGACTGTTCTGGACTGCCTCGGTGGCGTCCAGACGACCGAAAAGGAAGGCAGGTGGTAGTTTTAGTGATTGAAGGCACAATACAATTTATAATTGCCGCAAAAAAGCGACAGGCTTTTAAATATCATCGTGTTTGGGTGCTAAATATCTATTTATTGCTAAAATAATAAATTAAGCCATTGCAAAACATTGCGTTTTTTTAAATAAAAAGTTTAAATTATTTTACGAAAACTATGTTTTTACCACGCAATTACGACGATAAGTAAAAAATTCAAAAAATATATTGACGCTTTTTTTTTGCGAAGTTTTTAGTTTCACTGTTTCTCACGTCACTAATGCTGCTGATGTGGACTGGACTCAAAAGGTATCTGCACCCGGGCGGAGCCGGGCCGACACCTAGCTTTTAATAAAAGTTTAATAAAAGCAAATGCGACTTTCTTTTGTCTCAAAGAGCGAGGAATATAAGTAGCATCTCTTGTACCAAACGATGCATAAAATATTGAAGTCTTCACGCGTTAATAACAGACTCTTTGAGATGAATGGATTACGCAAATACCAGTGAAATATAATTATTTAATTTTAGCCTACAGATATATTTGAGTTTGGGGTGTGAGAAACACTTACATATAAAAAGATTATGAGTATTTTAACTTATAGGTAAATTGGTAGGAACAAATTCCGATAATTAATCAGCTTGTGTACCATGTATTTGAAGCTTAATAAAATTAAAAATGTATTAGAACATAAGAGAAATATTATCAAGTAAGTTCGCATGAAATTGCTAACTGCAGGCTGCTTCGAACAAATAAGAAAAGTCCTTATTGAAAGTCAATATTCAGTCAGGCTCCTATTGTGGCTGAAGACAATGATAAAGAAGATTATGCGTTACATAAAATAAAGTAACGCTTACTCTATAATAAAGTAATTCATAGAACATTATAAAGCTGTACTAAATTCTCTTTTCATTCACAGGTATCAGATTCCGGTATTAGAACATTAGCCCGTCGTTGTTACAAACTAAGATACCTCAACGCGCGAGGGTGTGGCGCTTTAGGGGATGACGGGGTGGAAGCCATCGCCAGGGGGTGTTCGAGACTACGAGCCTTGGATCTTGGTGCTACTGATGTTTCTGAAGCTGGGCTGCAGGTAGAGTATATTTTGATGGTATTGGTGGTTTTGGAATAGTTATTAAGTCTTTTACGGGTAGAGCCACGTCAGACTGGCTTATCATAAATTAATTTTGTTGAGATGGGGCGTATAGGTATCCAATAAAAAAGATGGAATAGTTGATCCGCGAAGTATTCAATCGCTATTAATTTCGTCAGCATTAACATTAATATTAATATTCGAACAGGTCAAGCCTTCAATTTCCTAGTGTTCCTTATATTTTGATATCAATTTATACGTCAGTTAACCATCAATAGCTATGTACCCATTTTACACGTAATACAGATTCGCCACCAAGGTTTATCTCCACAAAATCGGGACGCTGAATCACCGACCTCGGAACTTTAGCTTAATCCCGTAACCAACATTCATGTAGCTAAGCGGATAATTTTTTGTTCAATTAATCAACGTCAATATGAACATCGTCTATGTTCGTGTATTTTGCGAAAATGTAAAAATCTTCAACCCTCTCGCTGTTTGTATAAGTAATGCATTTTAAAATTGTATCTCGCCGAGCTATTTCTGAGAAAATTGCTTGTGTTTCGAGTTGGCTGGTCTTGAGAAATTGTTTGCTAACTTCTTCTTAGTTTAAGAGAACTGTGTATGTTCACTCATAAGATGATTACCATTATTGATGGATGGGTGGATGTATTCATCATCTCAATTTTTTCATAAAATAATTTTCTATCGCCAATCATATGGCGTATGTATAAGTTTTATTAAATGCAGGGCAGTTACAAAAAAACATCACTCGGTAAATTACTTATTAGATTTCCAGCTGAAAATGACGATTATTAATAAAACAATGGTTTCCAGATACTGGCGCGATGCTGTCCAAACCTGAAGAAGCTGGCCCTCCGAGGCTGCGAATTAATAGGCGATGATGGCCTCGAAGCAGTTGCGTACTACTGCCGTGGCCTCACGCAACTCAACATCCAGGACACGCCGGTAACCTTACGAGGGTACAGAGCGGTCAAAAAGTACTGCAAGAGATGTGTCATTGAACACACTAACCCTGGTTTCTGCTGATAACTACCTTGAAGCTGTAGCGTTCTACTGCCGTGGCCTCACCCAACTCAACATTCAGAGCTGGTGACGCTGCGAGGGTATAGAGCAGACAAGAAGTACTGCAAGATATGTGTCATTGAACACACTAACCCTGGGATCTGCTAATGTTGGAAACTACTGCCATTATTGTGAACAGGGTTTGAAAAGAACTTTCCAAGCGGTGTAATTTGATGGTTTCTGATCGCTTTTGTAATCGAGGATCAGCGGTGAGTGAAATGACAATATTGAAGTTTGCCGTATTTGAAGTTCAAAATCATGGACTAAGAATGGCAGAAGTGACATGGATCATTAAAGCACAGCGAGTATTTGAATTTTAACTTATCTTCTTCAGTACAGAAATTAATCAGAAAGCAAAATAATTAGGGGTTTATTTATTATAAACCACTAATTATCCAGTTTCCGCAAAGCAAAAAATAAGAATAATGAACTAAGAACAAATAATTCTGAAGGTAATATGTTGATTATGATAAATGTGATGTTTCAACAAATGAATACTCCAGGATATCTGATGTAATATTTCAACCTGTAATTATTTTCCCAATGGCTGCAAATTATTGTGGGTAATAAATTCTTGTATGTAGACGAAATTTGGATGGAGATAGTAATAGAAAATTAATTATATTTCGACCATGATTTCATAAATGGTGCTATTTTATGTATACCTAGTGTAATGGCGAAGTTATATACATAATTTATGAACTGTAATATGAAATTAATGAAAATACGCTAGGTCATTGACCTGTATGATTTAGGTACTTGGTGCTAAATGACGTACTCATAGACTTACGACCTAATGGAGGTCAAAGAGACATGTAGACGCTAAAATATTAAGGTCTAAAGAGTACCCTAGAAAATATTTTAGCCGGCAATAGAAGTCTTTTAGCTCAAAAGATTTTTCGCCCCAATGCCTTCTATATTGAGCGTCAAAATTCTCGTTATATTTGTATACGATTTCATATTTTATACTCTATTATAATTTCTATAAAAGGAGGCAAATTTTACTAGAAATAAAATTGACATTGTTTTAAAAATTGGTAATAAGGAGACAAAATATATTTATTTATAAATTACTGAAATTTTATAAAATATTTTGGCGCCGAGCCATAATTTGGTGCCTTTGTATAAAACTTTGTACAAAAAGTATAAATAGTGCTAATAACAATAACATTTTATATTTGTAAATGCTTTAATAATAAAAATAAGTTACGTTTTGATTATATTTATAAAATTTACGAATAAACAGGGTGTGTTAGTGATTAAAATATATAATTAAAATTTGCTGTTCTGAAAACATTTGAAAATAGAAAAGAATTATGTATATTAAACAAAGTTATTTATTTTAAAATGCAATAATTTAAAACAATGCTTACATTTTTTATTAGAAAACAATATATTTTATATAATTTTCGCGTGTATGACTTATAACTTATTTTGTATTAAAATTTATCATTTCATTTTTTTCGTATCAATGGGCTCTTAATCTGTACTACGGCCGATGTAGTACGCAAAATAAGATTAAATAACACTTATGACACTTATTCGGCGTATTAATGGTTAAATTTGCTAGAAGGTTGACTCAGAAGGTCAGAAAAAAAGGAATACACGCAAAAATTATATATTTAATAGATGATTCGGTATAATTGGTTGAAAATGTGCCATACCACCCGCCCGCACTTACCTACTATTGAAACTGTCGAAGTGTGATTAATATCTAATAATTTTATATATACTTGTAAAGTTCCTGTAAAAACATAGTACTAATAATGGTTGTTTACTTGTTCTATATAGCTGGTAATCTAGAAGTTTTGACATCTATACATATAACATTTTACGTACAGTTGTATATAATTTTGCTAGAAGATAGTTAAATTAGCAAAAAAAGTCAACAATATCAGTTTTAATTAATGTTTTTGATTTTGAGCGAAATATTTTTTCTATGTACTGCCTAATTTGATTTGTCGAGAAAGGGCTGTCATCTAAAAGTCACATTTACTAAAATGTCTACTGCTTTTTTAAGTTGCCATCTTATAGCCATCTCTATCCTATAACCATATTTCCCGGAATTACCCTATATCATGTTCCAACTCATTAGACCTGAAATTATAGCCCTTTACTGGTTACGTAGGCCATTATACTCGTATATCGCTTGCACGAGACTGTCCCGCCCTCACACCCGCCTCTGAAACTCCTGTAAGCCAGGATCAACAGACACGCATTTTAATGGCACTGAGCATTGCAGCTCAGCGAGTCTCCGGGAATGTCTAACTTAATAAATACACCCAACAGTCACATACATAGTCCTGACCCCACACTAAGATCGAGTCTTGTGTCGTGGGTATCAGAAACTACCAGAGACTTTTCGGTCTCACAAACACCCAGACCCGAAACAAATACCTGTGGATCTCACAAATATTTTTTTCTGTGCGGGGATCGAACCCGCGGCCTCTCGTTTCACAGGCGGCGTCTAACCAACTGCGCCACGGAGGCTGCCATTAACCCGCAACGAAATCAATCACAAAGTTAAATAGCGCTTATCATAATGTTATAATGACGCTAGCGCCCAAGCCCAGCTTCGCTCGGGAGGAGCCAACCTAACATTATAGACAAATGCTATCGCGGACATTTTTTGAACTTTTTAAGAGGAATAAATCTCTCATACATTTTTGTTACATAATTTAATCGTTTTAGCAACACACGCAACTGAAGCTCTCAAAAGGAATACATTTTTCCCGCTTTTGCAATAATTTTGATTGCTGTTTTGCGCGTAATGGTCATAGCGTGGTGTATAGCCTTCTTCAATAGCGATGTCAAAGAAATAAACTCTTCAGCTTTACATATTAGTATAGATTTGAGGACAGGCAAAATTCAAATTAATACTATGAAGATTTCCGTTATCATCATCAGCCCGTTGCAGTCCACTGCTGGACATAGGCCTCTCCCAAGGTACGCCACAGAGCCCGGTCTGCTGCTTTACGCATCCTGTCGCTGCCGGCCCTCTTGTGCAAGTCGTCCCGCCATCTGGCCAGAGGACATCCCACGCTATGTTTCAATTTAATCTATACTTCCTTTAAACGTTGCCAGTACACAATCATTATTAGTATTAGCCGATTTAGTTCTGTAAATTACTATATTTTGTATCATAATTGTGTATACTTTAGTAATCGGTATAAATATGTAATTATGATATCTTCAAAAGATATTGTTCAATAGTGTAATTATTATAATCTAACTCAATTGCCATTGTTGATTTAGTTTTTACAATTAAATTATATTTTTAACAATTACTCTGTTTTATTTTAAAATCGTTACATCAGTATTATGGTTGAAACCACACTATGTTTTCTAATTTATGTAAAAATGTTAATAATTTTGTTAAATTCATGACTTAGAATCATTATTTTTTTGTTGTATCCCCGGTTTAGTTCTAGTTTTTATTAGATAAATGTGGGTAAAAGTTTAGTTTTGCTCTTTTAAAACTCAGTAAAAAAAACGGCGATTATGATAAAAGTCACAAATGTTTTAATTCAGATCGTAGTTAAAACGAGGCTGCGTTAAATGATTGAAAGAAACATCATGTGGATCTCTGGAAATCTGATTCTTCAAAAGAATATCAAAGGTAAAGTTAATTGTTTTTTGATCACACCAAAAGTCAACCAAAAGCCCTTAGTTTCATTGGCTTCTACAAATACTTGACTATCGTATAAATTACTTACTATACCCTATCTAAACTAAGAAGTTCCATTTGACATTGGGAAATAGGGATGCTGTCAAATAAATCGGTTCTTACAATATCCGATTATATAGAGATATCGATAATATTTGTTTGTATTTCTTAATCGATTCCAGTTTATATTTTCAGTTTACATCATTTCGTTTATTTCTTCATGAACATTTTTATTCTAATGAGACATCAACAATTGCATAAGTCACTTTACTATTTAGGAACAAAAGGAGTGATTTATCTATTACTAGCGGCCCGGCCCGGCTTCACCCGGGTGCAGACACTTTTTGAGTCCAGTCCACATCACGCACATGCTTATGAACACATGATACATACATACAATACAATACATATACTCCAAAATGAGGAACCTCCTCACTATGTGTGCCGTATCCTACAATACTGCCTTCATTTCCATTGTAAATCCAAATCTATTATTTAATAATAAATTAATTTATATTAATATTATTATTTCATTATTTATTGATGTATGTTCGTTGACAGCATACCTATTATTAGCTGCAAGTTCAGTATTTTTAAAAATTAAAACACGACTGTTTTATATCTGCTCGATTATTTAAATATTTTTACCGATTATGCGTATACAAATGCGTTTGAATAGTCTCGACTCTACCGGTAAAAGACCTAACGAGGTGACTTTGTAATGACGTCTAGAAAAAAATATGTTGTTTAAAATGGTTATTTTGCTTTATTTAAAGGATTCTAGTTTAAATTTAGTGATTATGGATTGTAAGTCTAGTGATAAAATAAGAATAGCTTCATAATTCCATGAATTTACGGAAAGTGTTATTGAAATTGTGTGGGTTACGTCTGCACAAAGTTATTTACGTTAAAAGTATGAAACGTCAAATGGAACCTGTTAGTTTAGATAGACTATATTAAAGATGTCGAATTCGCGAACTCGCATTTTACATTTTGTCAAAGGTGGCTAAGTGCGTGGTGGCCTGTTGGTAACGGACCAGACGCGGCTGCCTACATGTTCAAGGTGGTCGCGGGTTCAAATCCCAGGGCACACCTCTGCCTTTTCGGAGTTATGTGTGTGTTGATAGTCAATCACCACGCACTTTAACGGTGAAGGAAAGGAAACTGAAGGCCGTAGCGATTTTAAATAATTTCTACAATATGTAAGTCCGCCAACCCGCACTAGGCCAGCGTGGTGGACTATGTGGCCTAACCTCTCTCAATCGATTTTCTCGCTTGTGGAGTAGGCCTATGCCCTGCAGTGGGACGTATATGGGCTGATATAGATAGATAGTTAAATTATATGATGCGGGAATTTAGTTAAAAAATACTTTATTCAACAATTTTATATTGATTATTTGTTTTACAAATATATTTTATAACTAATTTAATCTAGCTGTTCGTCAACAGAGAGATGTCAAGCGAATCACACAGTCACTTGTTTTGTATCGCCTTATATAATAAATGTGACGTGGGAAACAATGGGTAATGAGAACTGGAATGTGCTGTTGGTGGTCTCTTCCACTAACACCTTTAGGATTTTACATTAGTACATGATATTAATTACTGTCTGAGAATGCAGATCAGTGTCCAGTATCTTATGTACATTACACCATGTTTTACATAGGTATTGTTGGGTATATGGAGGACGTGGGTACAGCCCGCATAACTCCTCCCCCCCTAAGAGCAAAATCTTCCGCTGCATCGTCAGAGGAACGATTTTGTTTACAGTATTTAGGAACATAATTGGTTAACTTACTTCGATACTTATATATTAACACAATACAGACAATACACAAGAACACATACAGTACAATAGTGCCTAAACTAACACTTCTTATGTTAACACCATACGCTTTTTCACTATATTCGTCTTTTTCACTTTTTAACACTGATGTTAACAACTGTAGATGCTCCATATTCACGGTGTCCAAGTCGACTGCTCGTCTGGATCCTGTAATCACCTTAATTTTCGGCAAATTAATTATTGGCATCCTATTCAAAACTTCTTTTTCTATACTGATTTTTCGTTTCCTCAAAGTTATATTTGCTAACTTTATTTCACAGTCTTCTTTCATAGTAATAATATATGTTCCCATAATCTCATACTGCTTAGTATTTTCTTCGCAATATTCAGTTGCTAAAATACTATCTTTAGTGTATAGAATCCACATGTTATCTTGTATAGTTTTAACTTTAATATTTGTAGACTCTACTATTAATGGTATACAACTCGTTATATCTGTCGCATACTTCATTATATCAGCGATACATTTATCTTCTCCATAAATTATTATATTCTCATTCTTGCATAAAAATGTTTCTCCATTAATTTCTTTGCAAGGCTTTATCAAGTGAACTGTTTTCAATCCCTTTACTAGGATGTAAGGATATTTGGGTGTAATAAGGAATGTTTTATTTTGTTTAGGATTAAACATTGGGAAAGGAATCAACTCATAATAGTTTAAAACATTTGATTGCACTGTCGGTACTGACAATATAAATGTTATTTCTTTACCCTTTACAAAACTTTTAATTTCTATACATTGTTCTATATTAACAATATTTTCAGGTTTTACAGGTAAAATCAACTTATCAATACTTTCAATATTCTTTAAAACATCATATAATTCATTTGCATTAAATATAGATTGGTGCAAAATGTTAACTCTACTAAATGCAATAGCATTTTCAACTTCATTTAACCTTGACATAATTATTTCAAAGTTATGAATTAATAGATTGAAAGTATTCAATACAATATCTTTACTCCTTTGAAATCTAGTTTCATTTAAAATCTTTTCAATCTCATCAATATTTCTTTCTAATATAATATAATTGTTTCTCGATGAATTGGTTAAGTTTACTAAAGTATCTACTATTTCTGTAACAATAGTCATTTTGTTATCTATAGCATGTTGCTTCGATTCTATCTTACTTATTAAATGATCATATCTCAATGCATCTTCATTATCTAAGTTACCCGTAATAACTTTAATTATAGAACCTATTGGATTTAAAATTCCCCGTTTTACTTTAACAGTTGGAATTAATTCACTATACTTTTCCATTGTTAAATTCATTATATACTCAGTCTGCATTTGAGCATCAATAATACTTCCGTCTAACATATAAATACCTATATTTTCCTTTATAATATTCCTTATTTCAAAATACTTATTTTCATTATATTCTAACCCTTCATGAATTAATTCTAAATTCATTTTCTTTATAATATTCCAGTTATAAAGACTAACTAAAGCTCTACCTTCTTTCACTGGCAATATCCCCGGATTATTTTCTATCTTTTGCAGTTGAAGTGCTTGGCTTCGGACTGCCTGGACTACTATCACGATCACGTATCTGTGAACGACGTATGTCTTTCAGTGGCACTCTTTTATCTCTAAAGTGAGCCTTAACATTTACTGTATTTCTAACAATATCTCCTATAACTTTAGCTTTTTGGTAACGCGGTTTATCTTTACTGCGTCTAACATTTACCCCTTTTATAAAAACACTATCATCTTTTTTAATATTAAATTCTTTTTCTCCCCCTCGTTTTTCTATAATCTTTTCTTTCTTTTCTAACATTTTATCTGCTATATAATTATACAAATACTGAACCCTTTTCTTATGTTCATTAACTAACTGCTGTGTATAATGTTTAGTAAATTCTAAATCAAATACATCAGTGGAATCTGTATGCCCGAAAACTACTTCAAAAGGTGTCAACCCTGTCGTACTATGAATTGACGTATTATATGCCATAATTGCATATGTCATCACTGTAGCGGCATCAGTTATTTTTCTTTCATATTTAGCTAACCTATATATTTCTAATATCGTTGAATGAAATCTTTCAACAATTCCCATTGAATTAGGATTATGAGGTGTCCCTATATGTAAATCAACTTTATAAAAAGACAACATTTCTTTTAACAAATTATTATTAAATTCTGCCCCTGGATCAGAACTTATCCTTCGCGGAACCCCATAAAATGAAAAATACTTTAACAACCCTCTGACTATCTCTGGAGTTGTTCTATTTTCGACTACAAAAGCTTGACCCAACTTACTAAATGCGTCAACAATAGTCAAAAAAAAATTTCCCTCAATACTGAAAATATCTATAAAGATTTCTTCAAACGGCTTCTTTTGCGTTTGCGTTAACTGTAACTCTGGTTTATATGGTTTCCTATCGTACTTCATTTGTTTACAAGTTTCGCATGAATTTATAATACTCGAAACTGTTTCTTCCAGTTTCCTCCAATAATAAGCCCTCTTAATATGAGCTATCGTTTCTTTAATACCCCTATGGCATGTTTTACCTATATGATATTTCTCTACTATATCTCTTTGTTCATTCTCGTCCTCTATGTACACAACTCTTTGGGTACACTCAACTATCTTAATAGAATCTTTTCTAAACAAGTTTGTTACTACTTTTGAGAATAACTTTCTATGCTCATTATCTTCAAAATATATGTAATATTTAATCTTTGGACGAATATAATTTTTTAAGAAAGTCTTGATTAGTTCCTCATTATTTATTGGCATATGAACTTCAAGAACTTTTTGTTTTTCACGAGATAAATCTTTCACAACATATTTATCCCTGTTCCAAGTATGTATCAATATTTGATTGGGCTTCGTATCGATTGCCTCATTTAAAATTGGAATATCAGCCGATTCCATATTTACATCTGAGTGTATAGTTATATTATCAGATGATTTTTTAGATTGTGAGGATTCACTGTTAGTTAGTGACGGTACAGGATATCTATCGCCCCTAGTATCAAATATATCTTTAAATGATAAGTCAGATGATGAGTCATCCGAAATTAATATAGGTGAACTACTATTCTGCCTAATTTTTCTACTCTCTTTCGTCCTACAAATTTCATCTATTTCTTCTAGATGTTTCGCAATATCTTGCTCATCATTTTCTGCATTAACTACCATAGACATATTGTCATCACTTTTTGTAATGTTTACTTTTATTCGCGACAATGCATCTGCATTTTTATTCTGTTTACCTGGCTTATATTTTATTTCGAAATCGAATTCGGAAAGTCTTAATTTCCATCGAGTCAACCTACACCCTGGTTCATTCATAGAGTTTAACCAAATTAAGGGTTTGTGATCACTCAATATAAAAAATTTTTTTCCGTATAAATATGGCCTGAAATGTTTACATGCCCATACTATGGCTAATAACTCTTTTTCAATTGCACTATATTTGACTTCCGCGTCATTTAATGTCCTACTTGCATAAGCAATTGGTTTATCACTGCCTACCGGTCCCTGTGATAATACTGCTCCTAATGCAAAATTTGATGCATCTGTAGTTAATAAAAATGGTTTTTCGAAATCTGGAAACTGTAATAATGGTGCATTTGTTAATAATTCCTTACATTTTTCAAATGCATTAATATAATCTTTTGTTATATTAACCTTTCTATTTTTCTTCAAACAACTTGTTAATGGTTGTGTGATTTTTGAAAAATCTTTTATAAATTTCCTATAATACCCTATTAGACCTAAAAAACTTTTTATCTCGGTCGCGTTTTTTGGCAAAGGAAATTTTAATACTGCCTTAATTTTTTCGTTGTTTGGCTTTAAACCATCTTTTGTGATGGTGTGACCTAAATACAAAATCTCTCTTTTTAGGAAATCACATTTATCTAAAGTGACTTTTAAATTAGTTCTCCTAAATCGTTCAAAAACTCTTGTAAGCTTTTCTATGTGCTCCTCTAATGTTTTTGAATAAACTATTACGTCGTCTAAATACACTAGACAATCTTTTCCTATAAGACCTCTTAAAACACTATCCATGGCCCTTTGGAATGTCGCTGGCGCTGTTTTTAGCCCAAACGGCATTCTCCTAAACTCATAATGGCCATTCTGGGTGGAAAAAGCTGTTTTTTGTATATCGGCTTTTTCAACCTCAATTTGATGATATCCACTAGCCAAATCTAAAGTTGTGAAATAAGCAGTATTTCCTAATTTATCGAAAATATCGCAAATATTCGGCAAAGGATACTTATCGTCGATAGTTTTTTCGTTCAATCGTCGATAATCTATCACCATTCTGTATTTCTGTTCGCCCGAGGCGTCTAACTTTTTTGGAACAATATGAACCGGTGCACTCCAAGGTGAACTCGATTCTTTAATTATGTTATTTTTTAACATTTTATTTACTTGGCTATTTATCTCCTTATTTTCGTTCGGCGCATGCCTATATGGCCTAATAAAAATAGGGTCTTCATTCGAAGTCCTAATACAGTGTTTCACTTCGTTCGTAAAAGACAAAGGAACTTGTTCATTATAGAATATATCTTTATATTCATTACATAATTTTTTTATAGCATTTTGTTCACTATTTCCTAAATGATCCAACCTTAACTTTTTTAAGTTGCTTTTTAATACATTTTCTAAATTCATGTTATTAATATTGTTTTGTATACATGAATTGTATAAAATTGGAATTTGTTTATTCCTAATATGTAAAATTTGATGTTGCATATCAATTCTAGCCCCTAACTCTTTAAGTAAATCTGAACCTATTAACCCGTCGTAGCGTCTATCTACGTTATATATATAAAACTTGTGGAAAATGTTTGTATTAAACGTTTTCGTCAACGGCATTAACACAACTTCCTCATGTACGCTTCTACCATGCGTACTTATAACTTCAAAAGGTTCACTAAACGTATAAGCTTTAAAAAATTCATTTGCCTTTTCAGGACTTATAAATGACCTAGTACTGCCGGTATCAATCATAAAAATACCTTTTAATTCAGGCACCCTTATATGTGGCAGTGTATATGCATTATACATGTTTATATTTACTATTTCTCGTCGTTCCTTACCGAGGCTTCTTTGTGAAAATCCTCCCTTTGTGGTAAAGAATTTTGCCTATTGTTATATAACATATTACTCTTTACAGTACGCATCGACACGTCATTATATTGCGGTCGTTGCGTTTGTGGCACACCAAACTTGAATTTACTATTTGGATTTGTTTTAAAAAATCCAGAATTTTTATAATTATTGACCGTTCTTGGAAACTGTGGCTGTGCAGGCCTGAATGTTGGCTGCATCTTAAAGCCCTGCTGAGGGATGCCAAATTTAAATTGTGCTCCCTGAGTTCCCGGTACAAAGTTTGGCCTAAAGTTTGAATTATTTTGTGGCCTAGGTTGTGCCCCAAATTTAAACTGATTTGGTAATTGCTTAATGCTTTCCTCTTTATTTTTAAAATTTACCTTTAACATTTGCCTTTTCGCTTCTAAGCGACTACGAAATTGAACTTCTTCCGTAACGATACTAAGCGCCTTTTCTAATGTCGTGCACTCCTTATCACGAATTTTACTGATTAATTCGTCAGGTAAATTGTAAACAAATATTTCAAAAGCTGCATTGTTATAGATGATCATATTAGCTGTCTTAAGAGCCTGATCTTGCATTAAGTTTAACTTTTCAAAAAGAGCGTCTCTCTTTTCCTGTATTCTATGATAAAAATCTATATAACTTTCGTTTTGCCCTAGCTTCATGCTCTCTAGCTCTAACGCTATGCATCTACCTGATCTGGTATCCCCGAACTTCAAAATTAAATGTTGCTTAAGTTCCCCCCAACTGTGAAAACTTTTACCTGCGCATGCCTTAGCGGCCCTTCCTACTAGCCTACTAGTTACGCAATGCAACACGTACCCTAACTGAGCTGGATTGTCATCTGTCTTTGATGTTCCAATCACGTACTCACATTTTTCGATAAAAAAATTTAACATTAATTCATCCCCGTCAAACCGTGGGATTGTATTTAAGAAGTCACCTGGGATAAGGTTTACAACTTTGTTTGAATTCATTTTTTATCACACAAATTCAAAATATTAATAAAAAAAATACACTTTACTTTTTAGGGTAAACAAACAACGTAAATATTGGCAATGTTTGTCCAAAATTACGGAAAAGTTTGAAAAAGTATTTGGCAATTTTTTGTCCAAAAATCAAACTAACTTGACAGTAGGCAATTTTAGTCCTAACTACACAAGTTGATAAGACACAAGGAAATGGAAAGAGGTAGTAAAAGGAATACTCACAGCCACGCCTTCATGTCTGGAGATCGCGACACTTTTTCTAGATTTTTCCCTTTTTTAACTTATTTATTTGGTAGGTTCTCGGAATAGTTCCAAAATTATTACTTTTTTTGGGTAAAAACTATCCGTCCCGACTGCGCCAGTTAAATTATATGATGCGGGAATTTAGTTAAAAAATACTTTATTCAACAATTTTATATTGATTATTTGTTTTACAAATATATTTTATAACTAATTTAATCTAGCTGTTCGTCAACAGAGAGATGTCAAGCGAATCACACAGTCACTTGTTTTGTATCGCCTTATATAATAAATGTGACGTGGGAAACAATGGGTAATGAGAACTGGAATGTGCTGTTGGTGGTCTCTTCCACTAACACCTTTAGGATTTTACATTAGTACATGATATTAATTACTGTCTGAGAATGCAGATCAGTGTCCAGTATCTTATGTACATTACACCATGTTTTACATAGGTATTGTTGGGTATATGGAGGACGTGGGTACAGCCCGCATAACTAGATAGCTAAAATCAATACATCAATATCATTGAAATAAAACTATTTTTACGGATTTTATCGCGATTTGGTTTAATTTTTACATTTTTTAACTTCCCGACGTTTCGATTGCTTTTCAGCTTTCGTGGTCACGGGGCGGACTGAGGTATTAGTCATCCGCTCTGTGACTGTTACAATTAAACTACCCTTAATTTTCAATTATTAAATTAAAAAGTTCACACTGTGAGCTCCTTCTGCGTAGATCGGATCGCAACAACTAGTTAACTTTTTAAATTAACTTTTTTAATTTAATAATTGAAAATTAAGGGTAGTTTAATTGTAACAGTCACAGAGCGGATGACTAATACCTCAGTCCGCCCCGTGACCACGAAAGCTGAAAAGCAATCGAAACGTCGGGAAGTTAAAAAATGTAAAAATTAAACCAAATCGCGATAAAATCCGTAAAAATAGTTTTATTTCAATGTGTAACATTCGCGTAAATCTAAGAAACCATTATACACCAATATCGATACATCAAATTACAAATTAATTTATCAAAATGGTGTAAATATTGGTACATCAGATTATAATCAGATTCATTATAATGGTGTCAAACGACAGAAGCCGCGACCTTTCAAGGCGTGTCTTCGCATAAAGCTACAAATTCGGGTTATTGTTGAGGGCCCGCAAAGTGGGCCGTTTCAAAGGCTTTACGTTGGGTCACCCCCTGACCTCACTGGAGACAATACCCTTCATTAGTCCTGAGATTGGCTCGAGAGAACGTGGAATATGTCTTATTTATATTGTCAATATTTTTTATATTTTTAGTGTGTATGAATGAGTGTTAGTTTTCTCTCGCAACCGACACAATAGGGATTCTTCCAATGTTTAATTTTAAACAGTACTTAATTAACAAAATTGGTCGTAAAATGAAATATTACACTCGCTTCCTCTTTCGCTCCCACGCGCCTTATGGAAGATGACGTCAAAACAGGTATTTGCATCCTTTTCTATTCCTCCTACCACCTTTGTAATATTTGTAACTTGCTTATTATTGGACGGATATTAAAAATTCTTCCTATTTACAATTTTGCATAAAGTGACATGACAACATCCCTTTTACGCCACCCTGATTGTGTTCAAATATAGTGTATATCAAGACCGCGACCGAAAACGAAGCCAGATGGTAGTATTAGTGACTACAGAAACAATGCAAGTAAAAAATTCGCAAAAAAAAACGACAATTTTTTTTTGTTACTTTTTACTTAACGTCGTATTTGGGTGATATATACATAGTTTTCCTAAAATAAAGCTGTACACCTCTTTAGTTTTAAACACGCAATGGTATGTAAGGGTTTAGATTAGTATTTTCGCAATACCTAGGTATTTACCACCCAAACACGATGATTTAAAAAAAATATCTGCCACTGTTTTGGCGAAATTTTTATTTACATTGTGTCTGTAACCACTAAACCTACCACCTGGCTTCGTTTTCAGTCGCAGTTTTGATATACCCGGTATACACAGGTTGAATACGAAATACAACACATGTAGGGGGGTCACAACGCCAGGCTTCTAATTGGTGGGATGGAGGTCGCTAATATTCCACCACCGCCATGCTTTTAATGTGCCTTTATTGTTTTTTTTTCTCACACAATAATTGGTCTACGACGGATAAATGTAATGCGGTCTAAATACAGCATGGATTGATACATAAATATATATGGACATATGTAATATAAAGAGTGCGAGTCATGATAATAAAACGTGTTAAAATATCGGTTTTCGTAAAACAAAGTCGGTAATTTTGGAATGCATTTAATTCATTAAGAAAGTTATTAATAAAATATTTATTTAAGTACTCATTTAGATAAGATATCAGATGATTTGCTTTATTTGGTGTTAATCTGGCTAAGTACTTAAGTCGTTGCGTGAATTTCACGTCACGATTGTTTTAAAATAAGCAAATAATCAAGAGTTTTCTTGTAACCGGCTTCGATAAATTTGATAATAACTATTTTTAATGCAAATCTTATGAGTTACAGAAATGTTTGTTTTTACCTAACATGTATAATGGTGGAAAAATTACCCCTAAAACACATAACCATAAAACATAATATGTATAAACTAATTTTCAGGGGAGGAACGACTGTTAAGTTTCATTCCTATACGCTCCGTGGAAGGGTAGTAAAATTGGATAGGGTCTCCGGGATGCCCAATGTAGCATCGTTCGAGTATTCAAACTGAAAATGTGGCTAATTTTTTGTACCACATCGCCACGCGATCTTAGTTACTTGTCTAATTTTGTCCAGTAAAGGAGATGGTCCAGAAATGTATGGACCTTGGGCCATAGTGCTGTACAGTACATGAAATATAGTTCGTGAAATTGGCTTTCGGTTTCCGTATTAATTACTGTTATGCGTTGCTTATTAACTTTATACAAAAATAAATATCAAGCCAAGAACAGCAACACTACAAGCAATATGGCGACAATAACGGCCATATTGTTTTGGAATTGCAGCATGTCAAACATTTTCGTTCTTTAACTGAAATCATGAAATATAAATATAATAATAAAAGTGACGCTTTTAACAACGTATATCAACTTTTGACAACTTATGGACTATATTATCAACAGATAAATATATAGAAAACAATTATAATTAATAGCGGGTTTTTAAAAATAAGACATATATTCAAGATAAAGATAATGGGTTTGCGCATTTTTGAACGAAATGACAATTAGGCATCATGGAGGACAGATTATCGAAGAAAATATTGCTTTTGTACTAAAACAATCACATTTTTGTATAAAGCCCCCCGTTGTCCAAGAAATCTAAATGTATTTTATTTAAATTCCACATTTTTTTCTAGTATTTGTACTAGACGTACACAATACGGCCCAAAATGAAACATCTCCTTTGATTCGCTGTCTATTGGTTAGCTGTATAGCAGGGTATACCATAGGCAGTCAAGTTACAGGCAGTAAGTGGAGGTATAGTAAGTTGATTGCATCCCTTTCAACCAAAGAACCACAAAGTTATTTTACTGGTGGTAGGTCTCTCATACTTATGTGAGAGGCCACCTGGGTAGGTACCACCGCAATGTCTATTTCTCTCGCCAAACAGCAGTGTGCATGCACTGTTGTGTTCCGGTTTGAAGGACATTGTAGCCAGAGTTACTACGGGACATAATGAGACTTAACATCTTATGTCTCAGGATAGCGAGCGCAGTGGAATGCCAAGCATTGCTTTGTGATTCATGGTGTTGTTTGGTTTTCTACTGTACATGAGCGGTCGTATCGCTTACCATCAGGCGAATGGCTTGCTCGTCTCGCCATTCACCGCAATAAAAAATAAATAAAGCTAGTTAAATCGCATGCCTAATCCGTGATTTTACCACATACAGTCTCAAACATAAATTGTGATCCTGATTTTATTACTATCAGTTTATTTTGATGATAGGAAATAGGCTAGCATACCTGTGCTCGTTATTATACATTAGAACATAATACATTAGGACATTAGCGGTTTTCACCGTCAGGCAAGACTGACAGATCTGTCGGCAAAATCCGTGCAAGGCTACCAGTAGGCACGAGAAATCACGGCGCAGATACACTCAGCCAAGTACGTCCAACACTCGAGATAGCGTGGTTTATATTAAACGCCTTATCTGCAGTTTTATTAATTTACTTAAATATATTAATTGAGTCGCGCCTCTATCTTATCTGCGCTGATATTGGACGCGGAATTTCGGCTTTTAATAAACGGAGTGTACTCCAACTGAGGTGTATTTGTTTTTGTGTACTTCAGGACCGGTAAATAACTGATACTCTCAATAGATTTAAATGCGGGTGTCCTGGTAGCACCTCTGACTACTCCTTCTAGGAGAAAGGCGTGAGTTTATGTATGTAATATACCGGGTATATCAAGACTGCGACCGAAAACGAAGCCAGGTGGTAGTTTTAGTAGTTACAGACACGATGCAAATAAAAATTTCACCAAAACAGCGACAGATATTTTATTAGATTTTTTTAAAAATCCTCTTGTTAGGGTGGTAAATAAGTAGTTTTTGCAAAAATAATAATTTAAACCCTTACGTACCATTGAGTGTTTAAAAATAAAGAGGTCTACATTATTATTTTAGGAAAACTATGTATTAAACTAATAATCACCCAAATACGACGATAAGTAAAAAATTACAAAAAAAGTAGTCTTTTTTTTTTTGCGAAATTTTTACTTGCATTTTGTCTGAAGTCACTAATTGGTAGCATTGGCTTCGTTTTCGGTCGCGTTCTTGATATACCCTGTATATGAGTGTAGATGGATTCTTGTGTATAATTCCCGAGTACATATTTAGGTTTGTTCACGATGTTTCTCAGTTAAACCCAGCGAAAACATTCCTTATACGAGTACAAGCTGATATAATATATGAGTCCCTCACACATTTTAACTGAAGGATTACCCATCAGTTTTGATTGATGAGAGTGATTGAGTTTCGAGTGTCGGCCCAATGAACCCGAGCTACCGTTTAATCATCCTAGCAACTTGCAATATATATGTATATGTTTTTACGTTTGAAAATTGTGCTTAGAAGTATCGGAACATTATTTATTGCAGTCTAAGTAGTTAAAAAAAAAACAATATAATTATTTTGTTATTCGAAAAGTATGTTGTAATTTTGCAGAGTTAGAAGCGACTCCGCGATATTTATTGGTAGTGTGTTGTTGATTGAAGTCTGGTCGTCAAAAATTGGGTAAAATAGTAGTTTTTTTCATAATATAAAGTAACTTCAGCGTTGACTAAAGCTTGTGTAAGCTGATTTGACTATGTTGATAGGTAGCAGTTTTCACTTTTTACCAAGTAAGCCGCTTTGTGGCTTACTTCTGTGAAATAAAAATGTTCCATTGTTATACATTTGACCTTTCTATAAGTAACTCAAATATCGATTTTATTGAGTTGACATAATGCTTTTTTTCTTTTCTCTTTGAAATAATGAGTTATAATAAGGTAAAAAATCTTCCGTATTTAGGAAAAATACAATATTTAAATATACATGTTTCCTTTCCAGTATAGTTACATATGCTCTTGTATTTAATATTAAAAATTATTGCATATTTTGTTATTGCATGTAGTATATGTACAAGTTTAGTTTAAGATTATATCCAGTTTTGTAAACCAATAAAAGGAAAAACAATAAAAATATACTAACTTTCTATCGAAGCAATAGGCTGTAGGTATATAAACTGATCCACCAAATGGTCAAGGAGCGTCGGAATTCCACCACGGTATGCCCTAGGTTTGTAAGAGGCAACTATTAGGGGTCATTGTAGTCGCTGAGCACACAGTGGGATCTGCGCTCGTGCTACGAGCGACTCCGATATGGGCGGCAAAACGCATGGTCTCGTGTCTGTCGCGGACGCTCATCTCACCATGGGCGGCCAAAAGGGAAAGTTGGAAGCCATCTGCATCCTCCCAAGTTGTGAGGAGCCATAATTGACAGTGCGCCTGTTCTCATCGTCCATCGTCCGTAATGCTCACGAGGGCCATTGAGAGGTTTTAGTGGATATGCCGGCAAAATGCCTTAGCAAGGACACAGTCTGGCCGCAACATTTGCGCGGTGAGGACACTTCTTCCCAGGCTCGAACTGGACACCCCGACATGCCCCGTCCGATCTCCTCGAGGTACCGGAAGGGCGGATTAAAGCGCTTCCTCTGGTTAAAAAAAGTTTATACATTCATGATATGAAAAATGATTATGATTCAAGGAAAAATTCGGATATTTTTCTAAAGATGCGAGAAATAATTTCTTTATGAAAATTTTAATATCCCTCACTGTAATAATGTTAAAACTCTATGATGCCTTTTTTATCATCGGACTTCGTAGTATTGAGTTTCCTTATAAAAAGCGTAATTTCCTGAAAAGATTTATTTCCTAGCCGGGTCATATGGAACCGTTATTAAGGGCCATTTCACGGGTTAACGCTTTTGCGTGTTATCTATATGGGCCCTTACACATCCTTACATGCTATACCAATAAAATATGTGTATTTTGTGACTATACAAATAAAAACCTACCGTCTACATGAACCGTTACACACATTCCATTGTAATTAATCCAAAGATTTTTTAATTTCCTGCCCACACACCAACCACTGCACCTGTCCGACAGGGTCGACAGGCACGCAAAGAATTGGCACCGAGCTCCAGAGCTCGGCAAGTCTCTTAGGGATACTAGCTTGTCTTTAACCCGCATCGAACTTAATACGAAAAAGAAACAAATAGTAGGAGTTGGAAAAAATAATTGTCGACTTCCCAACGCAGAGGAGCGGGTGATAAAATATTGAGCTGAAAGGTATTATCCTCGGTTATTAGGATATACAACGGGAGAAGCCAGATGTCACGTACCGCGGGATAAACAATAACATTAACAATAACATCGGGATAAACAATAACAATAACAATGTTAATACTCTGATTAACGTGGTTAATAAAAGTGTGTTACAGAACAGAGTTTGTTAGAAATTTAGTAGGGCCTCTGTAGTAGAGATGTAACGGAGCTTCGATTTCGGTTCCGTTAAGTCGGAACTTCCGATTATTATTACACTTTCGGTTCCAACTGCGGTTTTGATACTTTTATATCGGAGGTTAATCGGAGGTTGGACGAAACGAATTGAGCGGCGCGCGACGGCCTGTGCCGAACAGGTTCATAGACTTTAAAACACTTTTCAGAAATTAGTCAAATAGCCAATTATGCAAATTTTTTTACTGTTATTTTTAATTTTATATAAAATGGAAATGAAAAAAAAAAGACTATAAATCATGTTTTATTTGTCCTTAAACAAACTGACCCTGCGTCCGATTCCGATTCCGATTTCGATTCCGATTCCGATAAGTCAAATTTGAAAACTCCGATTCCGATTTCGGTTCCGATAAAACTACCTCCGTTACATCCCTACTCTGTAGTTACTTGGTTGATGGTTCACTGTGGGAATCGACCGGATTTTCCGAGATGCTACCATTGTCTCATAGAAAACCGATAGAAACGACGGTTTTATTGTCGTATTACGTTCGGTAAGAGATTGCTCGAAGCCCAATATTATTTACTTCCTCCCCCGTCCTTTCCCATTTGCTCATCCGCTGGTCTACGTTTAAATTTTTTGCTCCCACAGATTTCCTTAATTCTAATGGCATAGCCTGGTCCTGTTTCTTTATGAATTATAAAATCCAATGTGAGGGACAAAGCTGCAGCTCCTGAGACCTGCGAAAAATAGGTACGTAAATCAGTCGTTTTTCGAGTTGAGCGTTTGTATCGGCTGATTTCGAACAGGCTGACATAACTGTCAATGCAATGCAATGCAAGGTGCAATGCAGTCACTATGCCGGGCAAAACAAAAACTGTATTAACTCTCAAAATTCAAAATATTTCATTGTGGTACAATGGTGAAAGATGATGTTATATTGGCTTGCTTAATAGGTACAGCTATGACCCGCCTTATTGGCATTCAATAGTTTAGGATTTTTTTTCTTCCTTTCCTTTCTCACCCTATCTCTCTCTTTGAATTTTTTTAATAATCAACCAATGTCACGAACAAATGATGTATGGTAAGAAAATATTAATAAATGGCAATAAAAACAGGCCCATTCCCAAAAATAGATGATCGAAGTAAACATGGTTTATTATTCGGTTTCTTTCAGCATTTCGGCCACGATGAGACAATTTATCGGAATATTATTCCGTAATATATGGCCAAAGTTTCGGAGGACAACTTCTTGGCTATCGAATAAACAAAATGTGAAAAAATGGCTTTATTGCGTAACATTATATTGACAGCCTCCGTGGCGCAGTTGGTTAAACGCTGCCTGTGAAACGAGAGGCCGCAGATTCGATCCCCGCACCGAAACAAATGTTTATGTGATCCACAGGTATTTGTTTCGGTGTTTGTGAGACCGAAAAGTCTCTCGTAGTTTCTGATACCCACGTCACAAGACTCGATCTTAGTGTGGGATCAGGACTATGTATGTGACTGTTGGGTGTATTTATTTATTAATTATATGATGCTTATAAAATGGTTTTTAGAGGAATATATTAGTAACGTTATTCGCCTTTTTAGTGCCTGTGTAGCCAGACGATCGAGCGACTCGACTGATGGTAAACAGTCACTGCCGCTCATGGGCTTTTGCAACCCCAGGGGTACCGTCAAGCCACTGCCTTAGTCACTTTTTGGGTAATTGATTAATTAATTAATGAGCCAACGCCAGTCTTAATACCAAGCAAATTGATAAATACATACAACAAAATACCAAGTGTTGCGTCAATTGTTCGAGTATATTCTTTACCAAAAAAATCGGTGCATATTTACGTCTCTTTACATTTCAGTATGGATATAACTACTTGGGTACTTGTGACACCTCTGTCTACCCTTTAAGGATGTAGGGATGAGTTTATATCACAAGATATACAACCTTAAACAATGCACCTTTTTTAATTACCCGCCTAAAACCTATGCTGCTGGCCGGTTGATTTTTTATCAATGTTTGCCAGTTTGCGATTATCGGCAGTATGTCAGTATCATCCGCGATTTCGGCGCGGTACGTTGCGTCGCACCGTTGCGAAATTGTTGGTTCGTTCGCGTAAACTTGTGACAGTAGAAAAAAAAATAAAAACGTAAAATATAGTGTTTATTTTGTGCCTCTGTGTGTAGTTTTGCAAATATGTGACGGATTTTGTGTTTACCTGTGCGAGTATTGAGGTATGTATTGTTTTATTTATTTTTTATTTTCGCGTGGAAATGGTAATGTTCATTGCTAAAGAAGTGCGGATTAAAATTATATGCATTGTTGAGGGTAGACTTATGGCAAAAAATTGGATAATGTTTAATTTTTCTTTGCTTTATTTGTTAGCGAACAATAGACAAATTTTTACTGTCTACGAACAATAGAAAAATTTGCACTGTCTCTAAATAGTTTTTTCAAATTCCATACGATATGAGGTAATGATGTAAATTGTTTTGTGCAACAGACAGAATAAAAATATGATTAAATTAAATTATTATCGGTAGGTATTAATGATAAAGGAAATTGAGAAAGTATCAGTATATTGAAGTTACTAGAAGTTTAATGTGTGTAGTCCATCTTTCCGGAATAGGCCAGCGTGATGTACTATAGTTTGAGCCCTCCCAATTGGACTCTCGGTTATACAGGGTGCCCAGCAGTGGACTTAAACGGGTCGATACATATTAAAATACTACAATATTATAGAATATAGAATATTATAAATCAATAATTATAATTTTCCACATCGACAAACAAACAAAAGTAATTGTTTAGATAAAATTATAATCTTTTGTAGGTTATCAATTCCATTTTTGACTGATATCAATAGTTCACGATAATCGGAGTAATGAAGCGTATCAATTATAAATAGATGTGTTGTGTTAAGTTAAGTGTTACAATTATAGTCTAATATACCGAAAAATAATTCAAAGTGGATTTTTCGCTAATTTATTAATTTTTGTATACTTCTAATAACTTTGTATTAACATATAAAATAAATAAAAAACTTTAAAATGGAAAATGACACAATTTAATATGAAAAATGTATTGAAGTATTTTCTTTGAAATATATTTATACTAAGACGATCAAGTGGCTACAATTCATCTGAATGTATGTAAAATCTAGTTATAATAGGCTTGTAATGTATTGTTTCACTAGTAGGTCTCTCATATGTGAGAGACCGCCTGGGCAGGTATCACCGCAATGTCTATTTCTCCCGCCAAACAGCAGTATAAATGCACTGTTGTGTTCCGGTTTGAAGGACATTGTAGCCAGAGTAACTATTCGACTTAATGAGACTTAACATCTTATGTCTCAGCATGGCTAGGGCAGTGGAATGCCAAGCATTGCTTTGTAATTCATGATGTTGTTAGGTGTTGCTGCCGTCCATGAGCGGTCATATCGCTTACCATCAGGCGAATGGCATGCTCATCTCGCCATTCAACGCAATAAAAAAATTGTGTTGTCTGTCGTTACTATTATGTCGGTTTGCTCGAAACTGCATATATGTGGGCTGAAGCCGACTTAACACATTTTTATGGGTCTGTATTACAGATTTTTCACTATTGTGTACTGAGGTCACTACATAGGCGGATATTTTCTACTCGCAAATTATTTAAACATATGTTTTCATAGTAAAATATATTTAAGTGTGTCATTGTATTGAAATCGATGATAACAAAGAAGATATTTATTATAATAACATCATATGTTTCTGTTATTACAAACGGGACTAGCTTTAATTACATAACGCATATAAAAATCCGCGAAACATAAGACCAACATATAGATAAATGTATTATAAAGTATAAATATTTACGTTTGAATAATAAAGTGCGATAACGAGCATGAATGAGTGTTTATTGTCGGTACATAAGAAATAGTTTTTTTGCGCCTGCAACTAAAATATGGGTTGTAGTTTAATTGGTGACATATGTAGACTCGTACGAGTTGACAAAATAATGTCGGTCTGGCCGAAATTGTTTAAACCCAGATTGGACCCAAACGCAAAGTACGTGCAATTTAAACAGAAAAATATTGAGCCCATAAGATTAAAATATCATTATACTCCTTCGGCATACTCAGATGGACTCAGACCGAATTGGACGCCCTGGATCGTAAAGTCCGAACTCTACTGACTGCACATCGTATGCACCATCCACGTTCGTCAGTAATGCGATTGTACATCCCGCGGAGATGCGGAGGCCGAGGTATGCTTAATGCTAAAATATCATTTATTATTATAGGTTATTATTATTATTTTTATTATATTATTATAGGTTCAGTAATTTTTTATGCTGGCACTCGCGTTCGGCAAGCTGATGTTTCCATAGCTGATGGGCTTGCCACAATTGTTTGCTGAAGTCACGGTTATTTAGTAATGAAAGTTTCTTTGTAATCTGAACGACGAAATACGATAGTCTGACGAAATACACGTGTCTGTTTTACTACAAGGTCGCAATGGAAGAAAATTTTATTGACACGGGTTTTTATCACGACTAATTTGTTTTTTATACACGTTTTAATACGCGGGTAGTTTATTATCTCGTGAGCGATAGCCCAGTTCGCACTGCACCGGTTTGCCGAATCAAAGATCAGAGGTTTAAGCTCAAGGTACTTCTGGCTATTCCAACTTATGTGTCACTTAGTAGCCGATTATCGCTTTGTTTAATGGTAAAGGAAAATGTTGTTAGGAAACCTGCGTACCTGAGTTACATGTATTTATTCGCATCTGAAGTCCACAAATCCATACTTGTCTAGGGAGTGGATAGCTCCGAAAAGTAATAGGTGCGCCCTGAGATTTGAACCCGCGACTACCGTGAACATGTTGGCAGCCGCGTCTGGTCCGTAACAGGCCACCAATCTTTGATCATGATGACTGTTCGAAATTTCTTACATAATAATTATTTAATTTCCTTTTTAATTATTTGCGGTTTCCGACAGCCGACAAATAGTAAATTTGGAATGTTTGCAAAAAATCTTTCTTTTGGGTCTTTGGCATGACATTATTGTATTTGGATTACGCGAGGTCAACTGACAAAAATTGTACTTATTATGTGTTTAGCTGTGAGAACAAATTTAGATGTATATTGACAACTTAAAGTTTGACTTGACTTAACCCAAATACATTTAATTCCCTTCCATGCATCAATAAAAAAAATAGAATGAAAATATATATTTTTTAAATCCGGCTATTTGTGATTGGGATTATCGTATTCAAACAAACGTTGTATTCCGTTTAATTTTATTAGTTAAAAAGATTAGGCAGCAAGCTAGTCGTTTTTGTTATTGAAAATAAAATATTGATGTTTTTTGAGCGCTGAAAATAGACGAACCGGCTAGCTTCAATGGGGAGATTAATGATACAGTAACAAGTGAAATATGAATGTCAGGACCAAAGCACTTAGCGCTCTCTGCCTGCCACAATGCGCTGGATGCGTGAGTGTATTTACAATAATATTGCATTTCATTGTAACAAGTTGAACTCCGTTGATAAGTATTCACAATAACAAAACAACCGAGAGTGACACATGCAGTCACGACTTATTAACTTACACGTTTCGGAGATGTATTTAATAAATAAATACACCCAAAAGTCACATACATAGTCCTGACCCTACACTAAGATCAAGTCTTGTGTCGTGGTTATAAAACACTGTATTTTGACTGCAATCCACAATTTATATGTATCTGCCGATCGTATTAGGCCAGCGTTTTAGCCTAAAAGGCCTACTCTTGAAAGGGTTGATGTCAACTAGAAAGCCGGCCGTAAAATTCATGATGCGCCAATCCCTTGTAAGGTTTAAGGGCAAGAATAAAAAGACATGACGTTACGAACCAAATTGAGCTAACAGATCAGTAACTTAATCATTTTGGACTTATGCAAATCATTGTGCAAAAGTCATTTTATGACCAATCCTTTATAATTTTGCGATAAGTACTGCTAAAAGGAAAAGCTAAAAAAATAAAGCAAAAAGAATGGTGCCTTATTAAATCTCGGTTTGTGGTCGATACGAATATGTGTTATATCCCTTGGAATTTGATCGGTAGCCATTGATTTTTACCGGCGGGTCCGTTGGTGCGAGTAATTCGGTCGTGCATGAGATCCTTTTATGTAGGTGACGATAAATCTTTCGCTTTTATTCCTTGTTGGGGTGGTGTGACGAATTTTTCACGTATTTTTAATGATTTTGTCATATTACAATGTATTACAAACAAGTTACTTGTTTAATCGCATATTATGTTAAAGGCCTAAAATATGGTGCGAGCAAAGCACATAAAAGACGATGTACTGTAATGTATCGGCTCAAATACGTCCCGCTGCAGGGCACAGGCCTGTGCAACAATCGAGAGTACGATGAAGGTTTAGGCCATGTAGTGCACCACGCTAGCTTTATGCGGGATAGCCTAAAGACGATAATCTCTCGTTATTAGAGACAAATGCCGGTATTGCTAATTGCTTTTTTCCGATCCGCTTAGAATTCTCGGAATGAGGGAACCCTTGGAACGGCAATCTGTACCGAACAAACAGGACGCCGACTTAAAAATACAATGTGAACAAAGTAAATAAAACTTTGAAGTCTAGCGCGGCTTTTCTCGTGCCGTTTTTATATGGCTTTATTTTTGAAGTCGATTTTTCTTTTTTTTCATTTCAAGGCCAGGAATTATGTGGGCAGTCGTTATTGAACTATTCAATCTCGCGGCATCGTAAAATTCAGTGGAAATTCTAGTTTTTAATTTCCGTTCGACGCGACTATTCCGTGTCGCGCGTAGCTGGTATCAAATGCTTTTGATAACTTTTCTGGCTGACTTCATTTTGCGACGGACCTGTCAGCTTTATTGAAAATGTCACCTTTATTACGGATCTCGTGGCTTAGATTGTGGACCAATTGTATTATACTACCGGATTGGTACATATTTACAGGTAATGCATAATACATTATTAAAATTAAAAAATACTTTCTTCAAGTGGATTGCACGAAATTATTCGAATCCAAGGCCTCAATGTCATAGTCCATACGTGTTACCACTGAACCAGTAGTCCATCAGTCAAAGGAAGTCCACTGCTGAACATAGGCCTCTCCCAATGATTTCCACAGTGACCTGTTGGAGGCAGCCTGCATTCAGCGACGCCCCGCGACCTTTACCAGTAAAACCTTTACCAAGAAGAAGACATTTATTATTTAATTAAAATCTCTCAAGGTTAAACAATTAAACAAAACTTGTCAAACATAATACAATTGTTTCAACTACAGTAATTATGAAAGGAGTTTTAATAATACTTTAGAATGAAATTGCAGACTTTAATAATGGTAAAAGCTTTTAATGTCCACGCAAACAATGAAAGACTTATGAAAGCACAAACAATTTGAATATTTGTTCTTTTGTAGTACATATTTTTTAACGTTTAAAGTTTAAAAGGACAGTAATTGTTACAGGCATTAAATGCAGTTTCCCAGCGTAGAAAATTGTTAATAAAAGCCCTCATTTAAATAATATTTAGAGGGAAGGTAGGACTCTGCATATTGCTCAGTTGGTTGCGCTAGTTATGAATCTAGAGATCCCGGGTTCGATCTTGGAACAAGACAAATATTTGTAAATGGTACAATTTAATAATAAGAACTTTGTCTGGTTTGTGAGATCGAAAAGTCTATCGTAGTTTCTAATGCCACTAGACTTTTAAATTATGTCTATTGGCCGGCACACACGTTACTATTTATGTCGTCAGTTGTCATTGTAGGCTATACTTTTAAAAACAGACATAAAATGGCATATTTTCATAAATTTAATTGCAGAATTAAGTAATTTCCTTTTATAATAATTAATTAAAAAATAAACTAAACGGGCCACAAAAAGGATTCACCTCTTACACTCCGATTCTTCTTGTCATAAATTAAATTAATTTCTTTGTAATAAAGTAGCTTCGTTTATCAAAATCCGCTAGTTAACCGGATAGCTTAGCGTTCCGGACAGCTTACAGTTTTTGCAAGTGCTCAATGTTCTTGAATAAATTACGCAGTATTCAACAAAATACCCTTTTAATACTGATTTTAATTTACATTCCATAAATAAATTAGTGTATGCAAAGATTACGTCAATGAGACACCCTCTCAATGAAACTTTAAACTTTAAAGGCATCCCGAGCTCAGTATTGGAAGATTACTAGGTGATACTTACATTTTAACGGTGAAGGACAAAATCGTAAGGAAACCTGAAAACCGTAGCGATTTCAAGGAATACCTACGGTATGTAAGTCCGCCAACCCTCACTAGGCCAGCGTGGTGGACTATATGGCCTAACCACTCTCAATCGATTCTCTCGAATTTAGAGTAGGCCCGTGCCCAGCAGTGGGACGTATATGGGCTGATACAATAAAAAGGTGATACAGTTAAAGTAACATATAATAAGCTTACCTAAACTTACTTTTATTGTTTTACTGTCTCGTTGGCGTAGTTGTACTACGGTGCGATTACAAATCTGAGGTCTCGGGTTCGAATCCGGGTCGGGCAAAATGATATTGGATTTTTCTATTCATTATCAGCAGAATTATTTGCGTCCGATATGGCATTAGGCTCGCCCCCTATCACATCATGGGACGGAACATACAAGGCGAAATGTGGGTGTCCTGGTAGCACCTCTGCTACCAGGACCCCTTCTGGGAAAATGGCGTGAGTTTATGTATGTATGTAATTACAAGGGACAAAAAGGTTTATCAACACAGAACAATATTTGGTAACAAAGATAACTTTTATGTAAAATTATAAGACAGTTTAACCGCACTTAGGGGTAGAATTAACCTCTATGCTACCCGATATTTTTTCAACCCCGAAAGCAAATTCTGGACACACCCACTGGCCTTTCCCGACGTAAATAAAACATGAAACGTTTTTATTTCCGTCATCTGAATATACATATGGATCTTTTAAGAGCCTTTTCGTGCGGTTTTAGCATTTTTTATCCGACTGCGGGCAAGCTGAAGGACATTTACCATTTCTTTTATTTACTCGACTGTATCAGCTTATATACATTTTAATGCAGGGCACGGAACTCCTCTACAATCAAGAGTACGATTGAGAGGGCTTAGCGATTTAGCTACTACATTAGCCTTGTTCGTGTTGGCTTTTCTTTCTTTGTTTATTTTGATTTCTTTTGTATTGGCGTGAAAAATTTACTCCAATACCCATTGTAGTAAGTGCAGTAGAGTTTCCACTCAATGACGCTGGCTTAGTCAGGATAAGGTAAACAGACGGGTTATTCTATGATCCGAAACTAAGTTTGAATGTTCGAACCTTCACAGTCCGAAGTAAGTTATAAGTTTTCCACTTTTAATAGTCAATACTATTCTATAAGACACTTTTCATTCAGTCCGAACTTAGTCTATGGGTACAACGTACAAGGATTCGAACATTCGAACTTCGTTTTGGATCATAGAATAACCCCCCAGAGGCTGAACCTGGATGAACCAGCTGTAACTGCGCCGGGTTTTGTACTTAAGATTGTCGATCGCTATCGAAGTCGAATAACTTGACAGCCTCCGTGGTGCAGTTAGTTAGACGCCGCCTGTGAAACGATAGGCCACGGGTTCGATCCCCGCACCGAAACAAATATTTGTGTGATCCACAGGTATCTGTTTCGGGGCTGGTTGTTTGTGAGACTGAAAAGTCTCTCGTAGTTTCGGATACCTACGACACAAGACTCGATCTTAGTGTGGAGTCAGGACTATGTATGTGACTGTAGGGCGTATTTATTTATTTGTATTTTAACATACCTGCGAATACCTCCGTGAAATAGTTGTCTCTTGTCAGTCGACACAATTATGTCGGCCAAGTATCCACACACACAAACACACACAGATACACTCACACATACACTTACAAACGCGAAACTTGCATAATTAAAGTTTTTCACTAATAACGAAATTTCATGTCAGATTAATTCCATTATATTATTATTTTTATGGATTCCGACTTATCTGTACAATGGCATAAGCACTCGTGATTTCATTTTCCGAACAATACACGACATAATCCGTTTCGTTTGTCCGCCATTGTTCACTCGTTAAATTAAATCAAACAATTTCTATTGTTTTAATACAATGTGCAAAGCTCTTAGGATCTGGTAATTTTAATAGTTTCTCTTGTTTTGAGCGTTATTATCGAACATCTTATGGGAATTACATTTAAAATATCAAACATTACTGCTTTTTTATTAAAAATAAACGTGTAATGTTTACATTAACATATCAATTAAAATGATTGATACCAAAAGCCGTTTACTCTTGTTAAAATACATCTGGATCGTATTTAACTTCCGACGGGCTTTGATCAAAGAGACGATTGTTTATAAATTGTCAGTCTTCTGTCTGCCCTTTTCCCCCACTTAGTAAAATGTGACTTATAACACAACACACTTCTCTATGTCCGTGTTTCAGATGTTCATGGGCGACAGTGATCATTTACCAAGATGTGAACCGTATGCTCGTTTGCCCCGAAGCCTGCAACCGAAAACGAAGCCAGGTGGTAGTTCTAGTAGTTACAGACACAATGCAACTAAAAAATTCGCCCAAAAGGCGATAGTTTTTGACGTGACAACGTCTTATAATTCGATAGAGCCGGCTGCACGCACGAAAAATCATGACGTCATGCGGCGTTACCTTGGAACGCCTCAGAGGTAACGCCGCATGACGTCATGTTTGACGTGACAATTTTATAACAAATTACAATTAAATTTGCAAAAATAATTAAGTAACTAATTGAAAAAATTTAATTATATTATTAAAATAATAAAATCAAAATTTAAGTTTTAACAATTGAGTAGAAATTTAAACAATAAATTTTAATTTTTAATAATTTTGTTGTATTTTTATTTTTTAAATTTAAAATGATTTTCATAGATATTAAACAAATGAAATTAAAATTTTCTTTTGAAAAATGCTACCATTCCATCAGTATTTTCTTAAGACGTTGTCACGTTCAACTATCGTCAGTAAACCGGCTTTACAGACAACCAATATTTTTACAATTTTTAAACATCATCGTGTTTGGCTGGTAAATACCTAGTTTTTGCAAAAATAGTAAATTAAACCTTTGCGTGCCATTGCGTCTTTAAAAATAAACAGGTGTACATTATTATTTTACTAAAATTATGTATTTTCAACGAAATACGTCGATGAGTAAAAAAATTCAAAAAATAAATTGACAATTTTTTTTGAGGTATTTTTAGTTGCATTGTGTTTGAAGTCACTAATAATACCACCTGGCTTCGTTTTCGGTCGCGGTCTTGAGATACCCTGTATACATAATCGTTACGCCTGTATCCCATAGGGGTAGGCTGAGACTATGGATCGCCACTTTGTTCGATCCTGACATATTACTCTCGCTTCATCCACTTTCATCAATCTCTTCATGCATTCTTGTCGGTTCAGGGTACTTAATATAAATAACTGCTTAAATTAAGGGGAGTAATGTTTTTACGGTTAATGTATGTACATATTATGTATGTGAGATTGTCAGTGAAAAGTGGGTGGTGGCCTGTTTGTAACGAACCGGGCGCGACTGCCCACTAGTTCACGGTGGTCGCGGGTTCATATCCCAGGGCGGATCTCACTTTTCGAAATTATATATTGATAGTCAAATACCACGCAATTTAATCGTATAGGAATCATTATGAGGAGGTTTTTTAAGTCTCTCATATACGACACGAGACTTGGTATCTTAATGTGGAGTCCGGACGATGTGCGAATTTCGGGGTATTTATTATTATTGTTATCACTACCGCAGTTGTAAAATTATGTGTAAATAGTTTACAACACCAATCCCAGATTCGTCGAAATAATCACATTCGTTCATTCGACTGGATATATTTTGATCGTCGTAAATTTATTATTTCTCGAATCTAATACAATTGAATGGTAGATAAAGTTATTTATCAACGATAACGCGTCTGATACTTGCGTTGGTGTTTACCGATCGTGCATACTGTAATATATGTCATAAAGACTAATATATTATGAGTAGCTAAAGATTTTGGGTTTGTTCTTTATATTTGGTTGTTGGAAGTCGTTTACTGGTTTCCGGTTTGAAGGACATTGTAGCCAGACTAACTACTACTAATGAGACTTAACATCTTATGTCTCAGGATGGCGAGCGCAGTGGAATGCCAATCATTGCTTTGTAATTCATGTTGTTGTTTAGCTTTGCTACTGTCCATGAGCGGTCGTATCACTTACCATTAGGCGAATGGAATGCTCGACTCGCCATTCATTGCAATAAAAAAAAAACGTGTAACGAGACGTAGAAGCAGTAGTTCAGCAGTAGCTGAGCACGGGGCTCATTTACTATTAAGATTTGAGAGAAATTCAAGACTAAGGCTACCATAGTGACTCAATGCGCGTTGGTAGACTTAAGAAATCGTAGAAATGCTTTGGGAAAGTCGGAGATATTTGATTACGGAGCTCTCCTAAGATTAAGTGAGCGATAATTAATTTCAAATACACGTTTTACTTCAGAAACTCAGTGATGTGCTTCTTAGGCTCCAACTTCTTCGAATTATAAATCTGATTCGCTTCTAATTTGGCTTTAGCTTTAGCTAACTTGTACAGTATCATTACAAGAAATATATTCTAATAACCTTAAATTTCTCATTAGTATTTCTGAAAATAAAATATTATCTTAAGAAAATATATTATTTAAATAACCTTACTTTGCTTATTCGTATTTCTGAAAAATCTGCTTAGCTTAATCTCCAATTTAACAAATGATTTTGATTATCATACAAATAGACAAATGTTATACTCATACGTGGCTTCTAGAAATTTCTGCTCTTACCTATTTTCTTAATGATTGCTGGGAGACAGTGCGAAGGGTTCACATCCAACTGTTTGCCCTTCCATTACTGAGGGTTGTCGTCCTGTAAATACTGTTTAATATTCACCCCAGTAAATGTTATTTATGGCTTAATTTTGAGATTCATTAATTATGTAATTAACATTATATTGACGGCCTTAGTGGCGCTGTGTTATGACGTCGACTGTAAAATGAGAAGTTTCATCTCCGCACTGATTTTTTTTTGTTTCGTTGTATTTGTGTGACAAGTATATTCTGTTTTCGGTCTGCTGTGAAGTGATAAGCTTTTTCGTACTTTCTGATACCGTGTCAGCTGACTTAGAAAACTCTAATGAAAGTTAAAACTATTCCTTGTAATTGGGTTTATTTACTACGCAACATAGTACAACTTAAGCCACTAATGGCTAAAAATTAAAGGAGTATCGGATCATGTTTTAGAATAACATTTAACATGTAATCAGTTATAAAAATATGACAACTATATTTGCGGTTTTATTACCTTCTAGTTAAGACATTAAGAAATACACCAAATGACAGCCTCCGTGACGCAGTTGGTTAGACGCCACCTGTGAAATGGAGGCCGCGGGTTCGATCCCCGCACCGAAACAAATAATTGTGTGATCCACAGGTATTTGTTTCGGGTCTGGGTATTTGTGAGACCGAAAAGTCTCTCGTGGTTTCTGATACCTACGACACAAGACTCGATCTTAGTGTGGGGTTAGGACTGTTGGGTGTATTTATTTATTTAAATAGGTCTATGTTCAGAAATAGAGATCCTCTTATTAATTTTATCTATGTAATTAAATTTGAGGATCAAGCTATATTTATTTACCTGTCTTTAGCAACAAACCAGCCTAAATAAATGAATGCGGATTGCTCGATGTTTGCCCAACCAATACACGCCTTAAAATACGAGTACCTATAAATAGATACCTTGTCATATAACTTCAAAACTAGACGCCAAAGTCGAATTAATTGAGGTGTTTATTTAGGCAGAAATATACCTATTGACTTGTAGTGTTTTAGTAAAAAATTATAATTTATCTAATCTCTCTCTCTCTCTCTCTTTCCCTCCCTCTTTCTCTCTCTTCAGACACAGGAAGTCCACTGCGGAATATAAGCATCCCCCATTCTCTACTGCTCTACCTATATTCAAATCAACTTAAATACGTCTTACTGCTAAGCTCAAAAGTTTTATTAAGAAGGGTTTACGGGTGACAGTGGCGTAGTGTGGTTTGGTGAAGTTCACACGCCTTTGAAATTCTCGCGGAGAGCCCTTAGGCATACATTTGCTTTTCTTTTCTCTGCAGTTAAAGGCGCTAGGTGAGCAGGTATTTCAAAAAAATCTCTCACCGTTTATAAATGCCCTATGTATCCAGGTTATTTCAAAACATACATCCTCAGCCTTTGTGGCGTAGTTTGTTATGAAGCTTGCGGTTGAAAGACTATCGTTCGTTCAGAGCACAAACACCAATGTTTGTTTCATTCATAAATAAGTGAGTCGATTTGGTCGACGAAATAACTTTTATAACTTTTTACGTACTTTCTTGCTATTTCTTTGAGAATTAAAATTAAAGGCCTATGCATAATTATACATACATACATACATAAACTCACGCCTTTATCCCCGAAGGGGTAGGCAGAGGCGCCACCAGGACACCCACATTTCGCCTTGTATGTTCCGTCCCACCATGTGATAGGGGGCGAGCCTATCGCCATATCGGGCACAAATTCCTGACTCCGGGCTGATAATGAATAGAAAAATCCAATATCACTTTGCCCGACCCGGGACTCGAACCCGAGACCTCAGCTTTGTAACCGTACCGTAATACAACTACGCCACCGAGGCAGTTATATCATTTAAAATACACATTACCTACTGTTTAGATTCTTCTTCTTCTTATAGTGCCTCTCCATCTAGTGAAGGTTGGCAGTCAGCTCAGCATACTATCCCTTGTCTCGTGCGAGGCGAAATAGTTCTGGGGCACTCGCTATCAATGTCTTACTCTTCAGATTAAAACTTCTTAATTTAGAATCGAATTATCTACACGTCAGGCAGTATTGCAATACTTGATATCATTTTATTATTTTATTATTTTATACTACATTGTTATTAAACACAAGGTGACGTTCAATCAGCCAATTGACTTCTGATCGGACGGTCGACGCGAGAGTCGTAAATTATATTGTAGTAATTGTAACGTGTAATCTTTACAACACATCAACTACAGAATTAATCAAGCGTGCGTGTTTATTGTGTTCCATAAATAATTGGGGGAAATAACCGGAACAATAGGGAAAATAATGACTCAGCGGATACTACCTGACTCACACCTTTTCTCAGAATCAGAATATTCACGTTTCGCTTCGTTCTTTCGTCCCACGATTTGGTTGCGGGCGAGCCTATCGATAGGGGCTGAGCCTATTGTGATAGGGGGCGAGCCTATTGTGGTAGAGGGCGAGCCTATCATCGGAGCCTGTCATCGGCTAATAAGAAATTGATAATAAAAAAAAGTGACGTTCAATTTGAATAACATAAAACTATGTGTCATTTAAGCTTCTAAAATACTTTCTTAAAAAATATCAGTTGAATATGACATAATCAACTTCAGCCACAGGAAGATGATTGCTTTTTTTTATTTGAAGAGGAAATCTGTAAGGAAATCAATTGCTTATCATAGACAGTCTCCTCCAGCGATCGGATCTAAGCCAATATTCTGTTCTCAACAAAAACTCTATCTAGACGACATTGCACTTACTACACTATCAGATGCAGTAAAGTCTCTTTGCCGAGCCTGAATATAAAGTGTTCATACGTGCCCAAAATATACAATTTGACAGCCTCCATGGCGCAGTTAGTTAGACGACGGCTATGAAACGAGAGGCCGCGGGTTCGATCCCCGCACCGAAACAAATATTTGTGTCATCCACAGGTATTTGTTTCAGGTCTGGGTGTTTTTGAGACCGAAAAGTCTCTCGTAGCTTCTGATACCCACAACACAAGGCTCGATCTTAATGTGGGGTCAGGACTATGTATGTGACTGTTGGGTGTATTTATTTATTTTATTTTATTCGACTTGCCACTGCAACTCCTGTAAGACAGGTTCAACAGTGACACACACTTAAATGCCAAGCATTGAGGCTCAGCGTGACTCCGGGATTTTAAATTTGGTTTAAACCCACAATGAAATGCCGTATGTTCAACAGTGGAATTCTTGTAACTAAAGAAAGAGAGATAGAAATAGTTGGACAGAAAACGGATGAATGCACTGAAATTATTCACTTTTACGTGGCAATACAAAGAATGAGCTTGCCCCTAATACACCGCTGAGCCAACGGATTTTGTTGGTATAGATATTATACCGGGTATATCAAGACCGCGACCGAAAACGAAGCCGGGTGGTAGTTTTAGTGTTTATAGACACAATACAAATAAAAATTTCGCAAAAAAAGTGACACATTATTTTTGGCAATATTTTAAAAATCATCGTATTTAGGTGGTAAATCCTTAGTTTTTGCGAAAATAGTAATTTAAATCCTTACGTACCATTGCGTCATAAAAATAAAAAGGTGTATGTATCATTATTTTGGAAAAAATATGTATTTTTCACCCAAACACGACGATAAGAAAAAAATTACAAAAAAAATGACGATTTTTTTAGCGAAATTTTTAGTTGCATTGTGTCTGAAGTCACTAATACTACCACCTGGCTTCGTTTTCGGTCGCGGTCTTGAGATACCCTGTATTGGGCAACCTAATCTAACCGATACAATATTGTCCATGTTTCACCACACATAAAACCCGCAAGACAAAATACACATGTTTGCAATCCGTGATTTATAATACCTAGTTTCAGTGCTGAGCTTACTATTAATGTCATTCTGGTTTTCGCTAGCAAGCTCGTATTTTTATAGCTGAACCGGTCTGTTTTCTTTACGATTGCGTTCGTACCGTTTAGTTTCTGTCTCGAGTCTTGTGTTTTTTTAAGAAATTCATTGTTTTTTTTTTGTAAAAAAGGTTTCGTAGTAATTTTATTAGTAGCTTCAGTTCAGCTGGGATTTGCCCGTATTCTTTAAATATGCAAAGTCAGAATTACCTATTTTAGGTATTCTCATCTGTTTTTCTTAAGCGTAAATTATATTAATATAGTTTTTGATCTCAATTACGGTCGAGCTTTTAATTATTTAATGCTCTATAGATAATTATCTAAGGAGACATTAGTAGCTGTTAAAACACATGTTAAAATGATTGCTAGGAAATCTTAACGGTGTTTTAAATTAGTGTCTGTTAAGAATAAACCATTTCTTCAGCATTAATTGTAAGCATGTAATAAAAATATTTAATGTCAAGGTCAAATAATTAAAGTCAGCAATTTACTAAATTCTTCATTTTATCACTCTCCCCAGCCTAGTTTAATGCTAGACAGTGTTTAATCTGTCAGTTTTATGACGCTGTAATTTTACATCAGGCTACCTGGTCTTTTAATCCATTAAGTATAAAATAATCCGGTCTAAAGTAAGTAAAATGTGATAATGTGCTTTATGGTCTGGAAAGGCCTGGCTGTGCCATTAATGGCGATTAAGGTTGAAATTTAAGATTATTATATCGTTAATGCCAGTTACAGTAGCTGCGAAAGTCAAATTTCGCGTCGATTAAAAATAATAAATCAAATTATATATTCGATCAAATTATATAGAATATATCGTAGAATATGCCGTAGGAGTTTATGTTCTTATCCCTTCCATGTTTTCCTACTGCATTTCATTTATTGTTAATATAAAAATGTTGGTAAATGGAGCAAATTAGCATATTATTTCGCTATACAGGGAAACAAATTGCGAATCATACGCGTATCCCGCGGCACTAACGTCATATTTGCATCGGTAATTTAATTCTGCGCACTCAATCACAGCTACTCATGATTTATAAAGCTGGTCCCTTTAAACGAAACAATATCTGGTTTCAGCGTTGGTCACTCAGTATTCGTAGTCGCTACCTTTAGGTGCTTGCTTAAAAAATAATATTTACCGTATTATATAGATTATACAGAGTAAAACACACCTTAGATGGACGAGTTAAATTTTTTTTTCGAGTTCTTTACCTTACGTCCCAATAAATTGTATTAAGAAAGTACGTGTAAGTCGATTCGATCGTACACAAGTATACACTAAAATTAAAACTGTAAAACAGCGTGTGTATTTGAAATATTAACTTAAATAATTAAAGAATACACCCAATAGTCACATACGTTCAGACCCCACACTCACATCGAATCTTGTGTCGTGGGTATTAGGAATTACGAGAGACATTTCGGTCTCACAAACACCCAGACGCGAAGAAAAACTTTTGGATCCCACAAATAATTGTCTCGGTTACACTTCCGGCGTCTAATCAACTACGCCACTGAGTCTGTCAAACTAACAAAATAACTTTAAAAAGCCGATTATCATTTAAATTTCGAATACAACTAACCCGATGACACCTAATTAATAAAGAGTAGGTATAGTAACACATGCGGTATCATACCGAGTAAAGTGTTGCACGGTTGTATAGCATGCGGTCTACCATTGGGAATGCCGATTAACACCCAGAAGGTATCTTGGATATATCTGGGGAGAAGGGGGAGGGGAGAGGGCATAAAGGGGCGGGGAGGTATAGAGCCACCAACGTCTTCAAGCGTATGTTTGATACGTAGTATTGGAGAGATGGCAGTAATTGAAACTACAAACGGAGTGACGCTTTAGCTGCTCATGCATCCTATGTAATTAAATTATGCATATTAGATTGTACATATTGCTTGCTAATGCATACTATATGTAAAGAGAAGAACTTAGTTTTCAGTTAATAATTTTTATTCAAAGGTATTTTAACCATAAATCTAGTTCAGATTGATAAATTATATTCTTGAGTTTGATTGAAAATATGCCCAAATACCTTTTTGAATGTATATTATACGTAATTTAATGATGATTAATGTATTTTGATTGACTTCTAGCGATCTTTGTAGTTTAATGTCTTCATGACTCTGAAATCAGAAGTGATGTAGAAGTTTTACATCAGCGTTTCTAACAACCACAACCCCTCCTATCGTATTAACATTTATAATTACAAATAATCACGATGTGAAACATTTATAATTATAAATAAGCACGATGTGATAGTTAAGCCTACTTTCACGCCTGGGGCAAATTCTAGTCCCAAACTCTTAAAAGCTGTTTTGATACCAAAAAATATATGAAAAGAACTACCGTAAAATTTAGTTTATATGTCGAAATTACACTCCATAAAATTAAAACATTATGAAAGCATCGAACGTGAATAATTGTGAAAACATACATCCATCGTCCATTCAAATTAGACTCTATCACTCAGTAATACGGTAAAAAATCGCTATTTTCGCACCAGTCACGTAAATTCTGAACCATGTCCGTGTATTTTTACACACTTATATTATTTAGAGAATAGTTTACGAACTAGATGTCGGAAACTATGTTTTTTGTTAGCATGCGAGGTATTTGACCGTTACTTCGAGTATACAGGGTATATCAAGACCGCGACCGAAAACGAAGCCAGGTGGCAGTATTAGTGACTTCAGACACAATGCAAGTAAAAATTTAGCAAAAAAAATCGACAACTTTTTTTTGTAATTTTTTACTTATCGTCGATTTTGGGTGATATTTACATAGTTTTCCTTAAATAAACATGTAAACCTCTTTATTATTAAACACGCAATGGTATGTAAGAATTTAAATTAGTATTTTCGCAAAAACTAGGTATTTACCACCCAAACATAATGATTTTTAAAAAATTCAAAAAAAATATCTGATACTGCTTTGGCGAAATTTGATATTGTATCGTGTTTGTAACCACTAAATCTACCACCTGGCTTCGTTTTCGGTCGCAGTCTTGAAATACCCGGTATAACTATTGTATAGATTCCGGAAAGCAGGTTACTAGGCTTTAAAACAAAAGATGTGACATCACACTTTTTTGATGATTGGTCTTTTCGGCGACGCAAATTTTTCACATCATTTTCGTATTAACAAAATAAGTTTGCAACAAAGATCTGTCAGTATTATCATACATTGTCATTTCTCAGTACATTACTATCTAAAACGTAAATATATTTTATCTAATGTTTTAAGGTATATCTTATTTGCAGATAATACACTTGAGTTATTTATCTCCAAAGAAATTTCGTAAGCAAAATGAGGGCGATCCAGACTGTTCAGTGGTTAAAAGGGCGTAAACGACAGAATAATGATATGTACATACGACTTTTCAATTACGAAGCAAGTTGGTTTGAAGTCGCTTGTTGAGGAGTAAAATGTCAATATCGACATGAATAATCTTTATTTGATTATTTTATTTTTCATATATTCGAATTTACTTCTAATGTTAATATTTAGAACGTGGAGAAATATACGGTGGAATATTAGGATTATCTATGTATTTGGATTGCAGACTGCAGTATACATATCATTGGTCTTTTGAGTTTTAGTCATATTGTCGTTGCTTACAAAATAATCCTACATACATAATACATACATAAACTCACGCCTTTATCCCGAAGGGGCAGGCAGAGGCGTCACCAGGACACCCACATTTCGCCTTGTATGTTCTGTACCATGATGTGATAGGGGGCGAGCCTATCGCCATATCGGGCACAAATTCCTGACTCCGGACTGATAATGAATAGAAAAATTCAATATCACTGCCCGACTCGGGACTCGAACCCGAGACCTTATCTTTGTAACCGTACCGTAATACAACTACGCCACCGGGACAGTCAAAAATAATCCCATCCTACTAAAAATATAAATGCGATCGTTTGCGTGTTTGTTACTTCTTCACACTGAAATTACTTGATTATTTGCATGCCTGTCTGTTGCTTCGGGGGATTAAACCCAGCTTGAATGTATTAAAGGCTTTTTTGGCATTGGCAGCTTTAACACATATATTTGTTAAACCATATTTTCGTTTCAAGTAAGTAATTATTGAGTAATGTGTAATTGGCAGTAAATCGGTTGGGTGTAATGTGTATTTTCCATGAAACACCAATCGGCTTATTTCAATACTCACAATTCAGAAACTGAAATGCGAAGCTCAAATAATTTAAAATATTTATTCAGAATTTTTCGTATTCACTACGCGTGTACTAATGAAATTGAGATCATATTATATCAGTTTCCAGCTACTGGATATTTATGAAATCTGGCCTTTCATTAACAAATAGGATGTAAGGGGCTGATAGAAATAAACCATTCGTACAATTATTTCTAGAGAACAGAATTTAACGAAAAATACTCGATATTTAAATAAATAAATAAATATACCCAACAGTCACATACATAGTCCACACTAAGATCGAGTCTTGTGTCGTGGGTATCAGAAACTACGAGAGACTTTTCGGTCTCACAAATACCCAGACCCGAAACAAATACCTGTGGATCACACAAATATTTGTTTCGGTGCGGGAATCGAACGCGCGGCCTCACGTTTCACAGGCGGCGTCTAACCAACTGCGCCACGGAGGCTGTCAGCTGTCATTTGTCAAAACATTGTTGGTTGGTAAAATATGATCAGGCTAATTGGCTCGTTCAGTATGGAATAACCATGTGGTATTTTTACTAGTCACATTCGGAAAAGGCAACATCGGATAGAAATAGGTATGTTCGGGTATTCTAGCAGATTAGTCTGACGCTGATGAACTCTGTGACTGCCTCTGTTGTGTAGTTGTACTATGGTACGACTACAACGCTGAGTTAGAATCCCGGGTCGGGCAAAGTGATACTGGATTTTTCTATTCATTATTATCAACCCGAAGTCAGGAATTTGTGCCTGATGTAGCCTGGGGTAGGCTCACTCCCTGTCACATCGTGGAACGGAACACATAAGGCGAAATGTGGGTGTCCTGCCTACCCCTGCTGGGAAAAACGGCGCAAGTTTATTTATGTATGTGATGTTTCTAAACGCATTTTCTTCGGTTCAAAATCTGTGGGTGGGTTACATTATTCTGTATTTCAATTTCATATTAACATTAAAAGCGAAAAAATTACTGGTTGTAATTTTTCCGCACTTTGGCTTAGTTGGTTATGACTAGGGCGACCAACTATATTAGCTATAATATAAGAAAATCAATACGATTGAAAATCAGCTGTTTTATAAATAATTAAGCATTTTTATTAATAAACAATATTAGTAGTTAGTACCATAAAAACAATCGTATATTGAATTATTCAAAGGGTTAAGTTACCCACAGCTTAAGAGAGAGGGTCGAACTGCTAAGCCGAAATCCCGAGGTCGTGGTTTTAAACAAATGGCACACACCATTAACTTTTGGAAAGTCTGTGTGTATTCGTAATAAATTCGTAATAAAATAAATTAATATTATGGCGAGATTCCGCATTTGACACAATCGCACATGAATTTCAAAGGCGTGTGCGAAAGTCAGCAATTCTTTTATAATTATTCCTTTCCTTTTGTATATTATTCTGGAATTATATTTATTAAATAAATAACTTGGTATTATATTTCTATGGATGCTATAGAAAACACGTCTTAATGTTCTAGCAGTAACGTGTATATACTGCAAACCACTAGATTGTAGCATCGAATTTAAGGTTATGCAACATATTTTCATATACTTTTTTGTTTCGAAAAATATTGTACGACGCTAGAATTTGTGCTGACCCTTCTGCCAATCCCCTCGGGGATATAGACGTGAGCATATAAGTAATGATGTTGCAATAACATTTGTCGAGCCAGAACATTGTTCCTCATTACAACTATTGTTCCAATGTTGTACAAATCTCATTAGAAGTATACGTTCGAGTATTAGATTTTTCCTTGCGGTGTAGTTTCGGTTAGCTTTAGGCGTTGTTTGTACAGAAAATATGAACGTGAAAGCAATAACGAATATTGTGTGGAAAGAATATATGTGTGTTCGTCCTACCGCAGGGCACGGGCCTCCTCCTCAATTCAGAAGGATTTTTTTTGCAATGGTAAGCGGTACGACCGCTCATAGACAGTAGCAAGACTAAACAACACCATGAATTATAAAGCAATGCTTGGCATTCCACTGCGCTCCCCATCCTGAGACCAAAGATGCTAAGTCTCATTATGTCTTGTAGTTCGATAATAGTCAAAGGGTTAGAAAATAGTCCATGGATTAATACAAAAGTCCACCACCCCGGCCTAGTGCAGGTTGGCGGACTTTACATACCGTAGAAATTATTGTAAATCTTGTTGATAAGTATGCCTCCTTTCTTATGATGGTTTCCTTCATCGGTAGCATGCGGGTTTTTGACTATCAATACGCACATGACTTTTAAAATCCAGAGGCGTGCCTGGAAATCGAACCCACGCCAACAAAATCGGCAGTAGTCAGTTCTGTTATAAACAGACAAGGCACACATTAAAAAATAAAGTAAGCAAGTACAAGAACAGTAAATAATCACCATTACAACAATGCAAACGTTATGCAATTTTTTTACTTAAGTCTTTAAAAGTACCAAAACCTTACCTTTGAACATTATATTAAAAACTCTATACATTATTCCATATTAGTTTCTAAGTGTAAGCCTTTGTAATAAGTTTTGTATTCGTAAGGAAATTAAAAAAGTTATTCAATTTTATTTCGCCTTGTATCGAGCATACCGTCCATTCTCAAAGGAAATTAACAGATTGGGTTTAATTTATATAGGTTTAGTCCCCTTAATTGAGTTCTAAGTTGAAGATGAACTGCCTCGATGGCGTAGTTGTGTTACGGTACGGTTACAAAGCTGAGGTCTCGGGTTCGAGTCCCGGGTCGGGCAAAGTGATATTGGATTTTTCTATTCATTATCAGTCCGGAGTCAGGAATTTGTGCCCGATATGGCGATAGGCTCGCCCCGTATCACATCGTGGGACTGAACATACAAGGTGAAATTTGGGTGTCCTGGTGGCGCCTCTGCCTACCCCTTCGGGGATAAAGGCGTGAGTTTATGTATGTATGTATGTATGAGTTGAAGATCAGTGTTGTGAATACTTCCACAGAATTTTGCTGAAATCTGACCTTTTTATGATAGCACTGTAATGTGGTTGCGATCTATAAAGGAAATTAATTAATATATATTAGAATTAGTTACGTTTTTTTTGGTCTTTTTTTAGTATTATTTTAGCGGCCTTATTCATAGACTGTTTTAAAACCTATTTAAGTTATCGAATGTTTTGTCCCTTTCGAACAAATTTTGAATTCAGTTAGAGTGAAGAAGACAAAACATTCTATAGCTAAAATAGGTTTTATGTGTTTTACACTGTGTTGTAAACTGTGCTGTATTGAATTAAATAGCTTTTTTATTTCCTTCTTTTGTTCCTCATTCTCATCATTGTCTTCATCGAGCGATTACCTTAAATATTACATTAAATTAAAAGTAGTTTATGCACTCTCAGCTTTATAGTTACAGACATTTTAATGCTAAGATTTCATCGGAAAAACACTAATTGTATTCACGATAAAAATAGTTCATTTGACTTTACTAACGTATAATTGGAAACTAACAAAAGCGGTTTTTATTTCACATACAAACGATAAAAAGGTCGATTGATTAGTCCCGATGGTAAAGTTTATTGACTATTTCAAGGATAGGTTTAACGTTTTTATTCAAAACGTGTCGAAAAGGTAAGCGTTCCGTTCAATTTGTATAGTAATGTAGAGGACATTTAAGAGGAAAAAACGTTTTTTAAAACAAATCTTGCACAAACTTTTTGCTGGGTGTAAAAATCGAACTCAGGACTTTCCATTTACAGCACAGACTGTTTTAAACCATTAAGGCAAGTTCAATTTATATTGGATTTAGATCTAAGTAGCCTATTGGTACTAGCATCTAAATTTTAACAACTTTTGAATGTATACTCTTTTCATTTTTTATTTTTACTCTTTTTTACATCTTATGTTACATAGTAATCAAATATAAGAAATAAAAGTTAAAATGGTACAATGGGTATATCGCATTGAGCATTGAAGAGTACTTTTTTATAAAAAGATCTATTTTTCTGGCTTGATTCTTCTAAAAGAACTTCCGATTGCAGAGGAATCTCGCGCTAAGTAATGGGCGATTATGGGTTGATACGGAAGATTCTCTCCCTCTCCCTATTTCTCTCTCTCTTCAGCCACTGCAAGTCTACTGCAAAATTAATACCTCTCCCAATATTTCCTTAGAACCTGTTAGAAATATAATAAATAAATAAATAAACTCAACAGTCACATTCATAGTCCTGACCCCAGATGACTAAGATCGAGTCTTGTGTCGTGGGTATCAGAAACTACTATTATTTTTCGTTATCACAAAACAAACACCCAGATCCGAAACAAATACCTGTGGATCACACAAATATTTGTCTCGGTGCGGGGTTCGAACCCATGGCCTTTCGTTTCACAGCCGGCGTCTAACCAACTGCGACACGGAGGCTGTCAATAAATAAGTAATTAGCTTGCGCCCAGCAACATTTAAAACATTAACTAGGTCATCTGACTCTTTTATAGGCACATTTAACACCAATTATTTTGGGCGTAATATCCTAAAGCAATATCGCATCAAAATCATAAATCGATGAACGTAATATGGGACTAATGCACGAAGCAATAATTTCTCCATCAAGCTTGCGAAACTCAATATTGGAGTTAATGTGTCTAGCGGGATGGGTAAAGTCATCATTTCGGGTCACTACACATTAAATCGATGGTTGAACTGAGGGCGGGAAGAATCGCTGACGTGGCGTATTTTAAATATTATTCTCTCGTATGCATACATAAAAATCCTGCCTTTTGTCTAGAAGGGGTAGGCAGAGGTGCTACCATGACATCAACGTTTTGTCTCGAGTGTTCTGTTCCACAACCTGACCTGACAAATTCCTGACCACGGGTTGAAAATGAATAGGAAAACCAATATCACTGACCGGCCTGGGATTAGAATCCAAGACCTCAGCGTTGTAATTGTGAGGCAGTCTTCGCATATACACGACCACGAAATTAATAAAGTTAACAGTTACATATCTACTTTAGCACCCCGATTAACATATAAGTCTTGGGCCGTGGAAATCAAAAACTACGAGAGACTTTTCAATCTTGTATCACCCAGATCCGAAACAAATATATATTGTACGCCACACTAGTTTTTGTTTTTGAAAAAAGATCCTAAATGGTTTCTTAGATCAAAAGGGTAGTTTATTGTTACAGTCACTGAGCGGATGACTAATACCTCAGCCCACCCCGTGACCACGAAAGCTGGAAAGCAATCGAAACGTCAGGAGGAGGAATGTAAAAAAATATACCAAACCTGCGATAAAATCCGTAAAAGTAGTTATATTTCAAAAAGATTTAAGTTTGTGTATAGTGTTCAGAAAATAGCCTAAAGATAACTTAATATAAATTATCTTAAACACAATTTTATTAAGTCAAAGTGAATGCGGAAGTTCGCAGCTTAATAGAGCGACGGAATTATGCAAAATCCTGTTATATTGCGTGTTGATTAACCATCAATATACACATGATTCCAAAAAGTTAGAGGTGTGCCCTGGGATTTGAACCCGCATCCAACGTGAAAATGTAGGCAGTTACCAACAGGCCACCACGCACTTTATAGTCTATTTAATAAACTCTATTTATTAAAAGACTCAAGCAGCCACCAATTCATATTTTTCGTGCAAAATAAAAAGAGCATCGACTCGCCTCTTACGCGCGCGGAAGTTAATTCCGTACAAAATGTATGGGTTGTTTATGTTTGGGAATGAACGTTCCGATGGAGTGAAAGGTGCCATGACGCGACTACTAACGCACCTACGCTGAGCGGGCTCTGTATAATAAACAAGGAATTACAAAATATACCGTCACCGCAGTAGTGTTCATTCCTACCACCTGGAAACTATCCGTACCCGAACGTTATCAGCGTGCTTTTTTATCACGCACGTGCCAGCTTTGGTATAAATTCCCTGCATCGGTTCAAATGGGAGGAAATGGGGAGGAAAATTGACTAGAGTAGGCTTTCGGCAATCTAATTTTCCGAACAAAACGCAATAGCCATCGCGGGACGTCGGATTATTATGGGACAGTAATACCAACAAATTGCATAATGACTCTACCAGTTTTATAGTTTTTAGGTATTCGAATTTAGTTTTAAAAACACTTCGAAAAATTCACGTGGTTGAACATTACTAGTAAACCCTCGCTAATTAAAACATATGATTATGTTAGAAACTAAGAGTAACATATATTTATTTTAAAAACTGATAGTTTTAATAGACTTTAAGCTGTAATCAGACAAAGTAAGACAAGCTATTAATACACATATCTATTACACGTGTTGTTTCTCAGATATTCCCATGTTATTATTGATAATCCGTAGCATATAGAACACAAAACCAGACCGTTCGAGACAACATTTGAAAATATTCTGTAGAATTCTTAGACATTCTCAATCAAGATTCCTCACTATGTTTTCCATCACCGATAGAATGAGCGATAATTAACTACCTACAGATTCAATACCAGAATTATGAGGCGAGTAAAATAAATAAATAATTATATTCTTCGATAGAATGTAGTTTTGTATACTGTTTCTCGAGCCTAATGTTTATACCTCACTGAGTTTACATTTTGTTTGAATTATGGTACATCTGTTCTATAAGCTTCACAAGTCTATTTTTAATCGACCTTGGCATCTTAATGAGGAGTCTATCGGTCAATGTCTATGATTAAATATTTTTAAGGCGAAGCTGTAATAGTATAAAGCGGAGAGGTAGAGTTGTGTGTTGTAAGACCTAAGAAAGTCTCTCGTAGTTTCTAATAAGTCATAGGTTTGTATTAATGTAGGGTTCTGACTATGCATGGGACTATGTTGTCATACATACTACTAACCTTTTCAAAATTGAATTTGAGCTTAGTCATGTAGTAGTATTTCTATCAGTATAGGCAATAAAATTCTAGTTACAATTATTTGTTTTTGCAAATGTGGTTTATAGATTTTTTAGTACAAACATTTTTTAGAATACTAGTACAAGTGAATGACCTTTTGGTAGGAAAACGAATTTATTATACTCAGAAGAAAGATATATTTGAGCCTGATTATGAAAACAACGATAGATATTTCACCAAACTTTGCTCATGAAAGCTAAACAAAAATTCGGAATTTTCGAAGAAATTTTACGAAGTTCTGTAAATCATAATACCCAATTACTGTGTTCTCGAAATGATTTGAACGTACTTCTGTTATTTCAAGGAGTTTATTTCTTCCAAACTTGTTCGATTTTCAGGCTATTCTAAGATTTAAGTATAATTATTTTTTATACGTATGTACATAATTTCACGCCTGTGTCTCATGGGGATAGGCTCAGAACACATCTCTCCTCATCCATTTGAAGTCTACTGTTGAACATATGGCTGTCCAAAAGATCTTTCAGCAACCTGCTGGGTGTGCTGAAAGATCCTTTGGGCATTCGAAACATTCAGCGACCCCCTGCATGTTTAAATATAACGCTACTAATACGATTGAACCTCTCGTTTCATGAATTGTCATTAATGTGTTGATGCACGCTTGTTGGTGACGAGTAGTATGAGCTCTTTATTTGATCGTTTTAAGCCAATCCTCTGTTAGATTTTTGTAGAAAACCCTGCGACTATTTCATCGATGCTATCACTTGATTCCGCGCTATAAATCTCTTTCGACAATCTTTTGGCATCCATCCGTTCAATGCGGTTAAACCATCTAAGCATTTCTTTCACTATCTTAATTACTAAACCGTTTAAACCACATTTCTTCCTGATCACAGTATTTTTCACTTTACCAACTAATTCAAGTCAAGCAAAAAAACATTTCTAGGTTAATTTAAGAGGCTTACCCGATTACAATCTTGAAATAATATTATATAATATCACAAAACTCAAGACGGCGAGTGCAGTGGAATGCCAAGCATTGCTTTGTAATTCATGGTGTTGTTTGGTTTTGGTACTGTCCATGAGCAGTCGTATCGTTTACCATCAGGCGAATGGCATGCTCGTATCGCCATTCGTAGTATTAAAAAAAGAGACTGCGATCAATAGTATGTACAAATAAGAATTTTCATTTAAGCCCGAAATAAAATAATAAAGTATTTTAAATGATGTGGCGCCAATACTCGTTGTTTTATGATGATTAAATTGCATTAAATGTTATAAAGATATAAATCACGATAATATTGTTTTGATGTTAAAGGCATACATTGAGGGCAAATAAAAATATAATTAGTATTAACCTGTGTAACCGCAATAGGTCAAAATAGGGAAATTATCTTAGACTTTTCTTTTAACCTGGCGTTTTCCCGATCAATGCCAGGGTCTGCCTTCCTGCTCAGTTTCCGCGTCTTCAAATGTAAGACCATAATTATACTATTGGCTATCATGTCTTCTCTGACGACATCTATCTAGCATTGTTAGAGTTATCTGAGACCGAAACTTATAAATCACCATCATCGTAATATGTACTTTAAGAGTGATCTATGTGTCAATGGCGGTGCTTGTTATCATCTCGTTCACATTTTGCCGATGTCGTTGGAACCGGATATTCAAAAGCTGGAACTAAAACGCGACAGACTTGGGTCACTCTGTAAGATGGTCGAAAGCGGGAAATTCCGAATAGCCCAAACGGGTTAAGATTCTCTGAAAACAGTGAGGTTATTTTAAAGACTATAAATCTATGACCAGTCTAAAGAATGAAATTAGCATTTCGACCGTCCTCGTCTAAATTGAGTAGCGTCGATTGAAAAGCGTTGGATGTGAAATATGGCGTTCCATCAAGTGTTAGTCGATTGATCGAATGCATGTTGATGTACGCCACTTAGATTATGCTAGTTATAGAACGGGGGAATTTAAGCGGATCTCGAATTGGGTTGGTGATTCCCGTGATGCTGTGAATTGAGTATAAAGATCGTATTATTGGCATTATTATTGTATTTTACTGTCTGCTTACTGCCTGTTACGGTGCGATTTCAAAGCTAAGTTCTCGGGTTCGAGTCCCGGGTCGGGCAAAGTGATATTGGATTTTTCTATTCATTATCAGTCCGGAGTCAGGAATTTGTGCCCGATATAGCGATAGGCTCGTCCCCTATCACATCGTGGGTTGAACATACAAGGCGAAATGTGGGTGTCCTGGTGGCGCCTCTGCCTACCCCTTCGGGGAAAAAGGCGTGAGTTTATGTACATAATATGTATGTATGTATGTTTTCGATTGATTTTGGATTATCTTGATCATTGGATTAGTGGTTAGGCATTTAAGTATGAGTGTTGTTGGTTAATTCTTCGTTTTGAATAAAGATTTGTATTGTCCATGTATAACCATTATAACAACTTATAAATAACTGAGAATTTGCTGTGAGGTCGGAGTAATATACTGCTTCAGCCATATTTCAAAATGATTTACGCCCGAATACTCAAACGCCTTAATTCATATTACACACTTAAATGTTACACTTAACTACGCAAGTCCCACCTAAATGTACTGATTAAGTGGGATGTGGGTAGTTAAGTAATACTTAATATCTAAATGGCGTTTGAGTATTTGGGCGTTAGTTTATAATTTTCGTATCGCTGTCTGACTCAACCCTTTTGGAAATAAGTCTTTTTGTCTACTAGGCTCGCCTAATGCGGTTGTTATACCTTCGAAAAAAATGCGGAGAGCTCCGCTTACAGGTTTTCCTAATATAATACCTAACTTTTATACACGAACCGGACAATCGAATCGGGCAGCCAGGCATACATAACATATTGTCTGCTCCAAAAGATTTAATATATTGTTTTGCAGCAAGAAGAGCATACAAATATGTTTTTGTCCGGTAGATTCTTATCTCTATGTTATGAGTAATACGACCCATTTTTATGAAGGATTGTCAGTAGTTAATTACGATTATATATGAGTAATCGAGTATATTCTCTATCTATACGATTCCGTAATAAAAGCGTAAAGTAACATAAAAACTATCTAATATCTAAATGCATCAATAAAGTTATTCGCAATTTCTTTTAATATTTTGGGACTTCCGGAACAAAATAAGAATGCCTTTAAAAATTATAATCAGTTTAAATGGTTACTATTGTTCAATCATTGGCACGTTTATGGATCTTGTACGAATAAAAATTTTTTTTTCCGTTGTCTAGTGTCCATAGCTGGTAATTTTCTCTATCTATCCCCTAGGGTGACTTTTATTAGTCATGTTTGTGTTGATAGCCAATTAAAACGCACTTAAACGATGTAGGAAAAATCATAAGAAAAGCTGCATACAATACAGCTTCGGTGGTGCAGTTGGTTAGAAAATGAGAAAATATATTTCAAACAATGGGTTAAATAGGTATTTTTTAACGGACAACGCCCATTTTGCTATTAAACTTGGTATCGGTGTAGAGATTTTGTCCCTCTAAAACCTACTTTTTTGTGTAGGCAAATGTATACATTTTCAATAATAATAAACATAATTGCGACTCACGCCCGGAGTTCTTGGAGAAATGAACTTGAAGTCCAGTCACTCTGGTAGCCCCATTTGTAATAATGACTGACGTATCGTTAAATGTGATGATAATTACTTTATTTAATAAAAATCTGTCACCCGGGATAAAACAGGAAAACATGCTATAATGAATTTTAAGCAGTATCGGTATTGCGGTCAACGATATTTTCTACCGATACCATGAATGGGCACTCTCCTTTTATTTATAGTTACAAATTTCGCCACATGCCAATAGATGATAGATGCGCTGTATGGGTAATTTCCAATGGTCAAACAAGATAAAACTAGGACGTAAATAAACGTTATCATTTAGAACGATTGATTGATTATAATCATTGGTATGTGCTAAAAATAAACCAGGCGCGTTGTGTAAAATTAATCAGTGTCCATTATTAATTGTTATCTTTTTGAGTGGACGGTATTGCACTATTAGTATAAGCACGCAATTGTAACGTTTTGTTTGTGTTAAACACTTAAAATGTAGTCACAATTGTATTTCGTGATTATTTTTGTAATTTGTAAGTTTGAAATACTAAATACTACTTAATTCTACTGGTGGTAGGTCTCTCATATGTGAGAGACAATTCACTGTGTGTTTCGGTTTGAAGGGCATTGTAGCCAGAGTAACTACTGGACATAATGATACTGAACATCTTATGTCTCAGTATGGCGAGCGCAGTGGAATGCCAAGAATGGCTTTGAAATTCATGGTGTTGTATGATTTTGCACTATGTTTTACTAGTACAAAATATCCAGTAGGCCAAGCTGTGTTATTATTAATATTCCACTTCTAAGTAGGTATGCTTTATTAAAGTTTAAAATAAATAAATGCACCCAACAGTTACATACATAGTCCTGACCCCACATTAACCCATTAATTCCCAAGGGTAAAAATAAACACATATTTATTGGTTTAATTGTTTATTACGTTTATAAATACATCCAAAAAGAGCAAATTATAGTAAAAAAAAATATTGATTAATTATTTTACATTCCGCAAAATGTTGCGTCTAAGGAACGTTGGGATTACTGAACTTCAATTTTACAAGCAAGTCTAACAACGCTAGAGTATTAGCGTGAGTGAAATATTTTAAAACAATCAGCATGAAGATGTACTTGACATTTTTTACACATATAAATTGTTGTACTTGTCCACTGTCGACATCTTCTTCGACGTTTACTTTCGTGCTCTTCTATTACATGACCAATATTATCGAAGCGAATATTGGAAGGTAACGCGTTTTTGGATGGTCTTCCTAAATTTATATTTGAATTACCCAAAAAATGCGAATTATCTGCAAGTTGGGCTTCTTCGGTTTTCATCAAACTTACAGCAACGTAAGATTTGAATTCCAATTGATTCAAAGATCGCTCATTCGCCATATTGTAAATTTTCCACGAGTTTACCAATAAACTTTCTATCAAATTGATGAACAGTGGCCACCACCAGTTTTTCCCTCTTACTCGAATCCTATAATTGGCTATTCCATTATCATGGAGATCTACACCTCCCATATTTTTATTATAATCTGCTATAACCTGGGGCTGTGGCACATTCACCATCTTTTTTATTTTTCGATCATAACGTTTTGCTGTAACCAATGGTTCAATTTTTGCGTTGTTAGTAGCCACAGTCACCACAGAATTGTCATTCCATCGAACCAACAGTACTTCATGTTTTTGGTCAAAGCTATAATCAAATGATCCTCTCTCTTTTTTCTGAAAATTTTTCGTATTTATCAAGGTTTTATTCATTGTTCTATTTTCTCTAATAGTACCAGTGGCAAAATAACCTTTCTCTTTCAGAATACAAAACAATTTAAGTGAAGAAAAGAAATTATCAAAAAAAATGCGATGTTTGCTTGGGTCTTCAATAACGGACAATAGATCCACAACAAATATAACAATAACAAATAACTATGTATTATTTCTCCCAACGTTGCACATACGCAACATTTCAGGGAAGTCTAAGATAAACAACAAGTGTGACTAGTTTTGTCCAGCAAAAGGGTTTATATCATAAATAAGATATTGCTTGAGCTTTATACATAGTAAAAAGTAAAGCTTTATTTCAATTTCTATTTTTTATGATTGGATGAATCTGTCGATCTTGAGATAACTCAATTAGCAGTTTTTAAAAAATAAACCTAATATGTATTTGTATTTAAAAAAACATTGAAAAAATTTTGAATCAATGTTTTAGTTCTAATTCTCGAGACTGGCTTACATTTCATAGAAATAATTACTTATTTTAAAACAAAAAAAAAATCGCATTTGAAATGTTGCGCTAGCGCAACGTTGGGTATTAATGGGTTAAGATTTAGTCTTGTATCAGAAACTACGAGATACGTTTCGATTTCACAAGCGCCCAGACCCGAAAAAATAACTGTGATTCACACAATCACTTGTCTCTATACGGGGATCGAACCCGCGGTCTCTCGTTTCACATCCGTTTTTAACCAACTGCGCCACGGAGCCTGTCCAAAGCTATTTTGCTTGTCTAATTTAGAAGTCAACTTCCGAAATTAACACCGATTGCTAGTTCTGTGTTAAATCAAACAATATTACACCACTGTGTTATTTAGCATGACGTCACGGCATAATTAGCCTCTGTGATTTAAGGTCCATACAAAGAACTCGATTGGACGAAGTGGTAAAGATTGACGGACAAAATTAATAAGCGATCCCAATCCCTAAGGATCGATCCAGAAAATAGACCAATCAGAACACATCAAATGTGAGCGTGTCGACAATACCTTGAGCCCATTGGTCTATTTTCACGATCGATCTTTAGATAGAAATGAAGATCGTTTATTAATCTCGGCCATAAGTAAGAAGAACTTTAGCCGCGGTCTGATTATTGTGTGACAGATTGTGTTATATCAAAAAGTGACTAGAAATATAATACATTATTTTTTGTTTGATAAAGGACTGAGAAAATAATGCCAGACCTGAGAGCAAGATGGGATACCAAGATAGATATTTTAATTTGAATTTATTGATGGAAAATTATTAGTTATTACACTTACCTATATACATATAATTTTAATTATATCTCTCTCTCTCTTCATCCACAGGAACTCCATAAGATGCACGGACCTCCACATTATCACAAGTTAACATTATCATGTCATTAAGAAGTGTATGTAATGTCATTTATCACATATATACATAAGCTCACGCCTTTTTCCCGGGAGTGGTAGGCAGGGGTTCCCCTGACAGCAAGCAGGACATCCACGTTTTGTTATTCCTCGTTTTCAAAATACATACCTACTCTAGCAATAGTAGTAGTTATTCTTAAGCGTCGACTAAGTACTTCAAACCAGAAATTGTGGTAAAACCCAGAGTTAGTCACGTCCCCACTTGGCCTTAAGTGTCAAAACAATATTCCGTTTGCGTTGATGAACCACTGTTTGAATGCTCGAGGTCGGTTAAAATATGCGCCAATAAATACACATTATACTACAAAAAGCGACGGCCAATTATAATGAAATATAGATATTACAATGCATTAGTGTTTAGTTGTAGTTTAATTGTTTGTTGTTGTTGGTAACGACCGTGAATACGCAAGGCACATTTTTGAAATCTTAAATAAATAAATAAACCCAACAGTCACATACATAGTCCTGACCCCACACTAAGATCGAGTCTTGTGTCGTGGGTATCAGAAGTTATGAGAGACTTTTCGGTCTCACAAACACACAGACTCGAAACAAATACCTGTGGATCACACAAATATTTGTTCGCGGTGCGGGGATCGAACCCGCGGCCTCTCGTTACACAACAGGCCTCTAACCAACTGCGCCACGGAGGCCGTCAATTATTGAAGTCATGTTTAATGTTGTCATTTCAATGGTGAAGGAAAAAATTATGACGAAACCTGCGTATCATTGATATCTTTACAGGTAATAAACAAATGTTTAGAACATAAAGACGCACTAATTCAGCGTGTTTTTTATCGCGTTGAATGGCGAGATGTGCAGGCCATTCGCTTGATGGTAGGCGATATGAATGCTCATGGACAATAGCAAAACGAAACAACACCATGATTTACAAAGCAATGCTTGGTATTCCACTGCGTTCCTGCCATCCTAAGACATAAGATGTTAAGTATAATTTTGTCCAGTAATTACTCGCTACAATGTCCTTCAAAACGTAACACAACAGTACATATACACAGCTATTTCGCGGAAGAAATAGACATTGCGCTGAGACCTACACAGGCGGCCTCTTACTTAATTTATCCGAAATATAATACAGAAAAAACGAAATATCGAAAATAGAGAGCCAAATATGAGGAAATCGGATACTCGGTAAGTATTTAATCGAATTTGTGCCGTCGCCAATCGCATACTATATTATATCGTTTAGATACACTAATAGCATCAACGTATAGTAGGGTTAAACGCAAGTATTTTATTTACTCTATTAATTAATTAATTTATTTATTAATTTTTTAATTTATTTATTCTTTACTGCACACACAAAAAAACAAAAGGCATACAATATCTTACAGATAAAATTAAAGAGTACAGTTGGCGGTCTTATCGCCCTAGGCGATTTCTTACAGACAACCTTTGAATGGATATAAGAAAAGGATAAGAATAGAGGGCAGTATAGAATTTAAAGAAAAAACAAGCACATTGCATACTAAAGAAATAACAAGACTGCCTCGGTGGCATAGTTGTACTACGGCACATTTACAAAGCTGAGGTGTAACGGCTGACGAGCTGAGGTGTGAGGTGCACTGTTGTGTTCCGGTTTTAAGTACATTGTGACACTTGACAGCCTCCGTGGCGCAGTTGGTTAGACGCCGCCTGTGAAACGAGAAGCCGCGGGTTTGATCCCCGCACCGAAACAAATATTTGTGTGATCCACAGGTAATTGTTTCGGGTCTGGGTGTTTGTGAGACCGAAAAGTCTCTCGTAGTTTCTGATACCCACGACACAAGACTCGATCTTAGTGTGGGGTCTGGACTATGTATGTGACTGTTGGGTGTAATTATTTATTTATTTATTGTAGCCAGAGCATGCCGGTGAATAGTGAGCCTAGCATGCCGTTCGCCTGATGGTAAGCGATACGACTGCTCATGGACAGTAGCAAAACCAAACAACACCATGAATTACAAAGAAATGCTTGGCAATTCACTGCGCTCGCTATCCCGAGGCATAAGATGTTAAGTCTCATTATGTAAAGTAGTTACTCTGGCTACAAAGTCCACCAAACCGGACTACAACAGTGCAATTACACTGCTGTTTGTACGACATAGACAGTCTCAAAATGTGTCTCTTTATCTATTTCTTAAATTTCCAAAAACTACACAAAAACAAAAGTATTCTGGACGAGTAAAGATATCATAATCCGAACCGTATGTACAGTAGACGTGTTATCAATGCTATTGATAAGGGAGAGTCGATAGTAGTTTATTTCTGTCTTTGATTTCAAGATTTTACACGTTATCGTCCCGTGTCAGATTAGCCGATGCATTGCTGTATGCAATTGTGTGGAGAGCTTGTTGTCTCGTCGACCTATTTTAGTATTCTTGAAGGGTATTGTCTTGAGAAATCTAGACTGGAATTCCCTAAGTATTTTTATTGCATAAATTGACAGCTTCTGTGGCGCAGTTAGACGTTGGCTGTGAAACGAGACCTGATTATAAGTGATCACTGCCGCCCATGAACATATACGACGCTGGATCCACAATCATGGAAGTGTCGCGGCCCATCAAATCGGGAGGGAAGAGGGAAGGAAAACGGATGGGAAGAGTAAAGGGGCATTGGGCATCTGGCAATCTCACTGTGGTGGTGCACCGACATGTGTATTTGTGAATCAGAAAATAAACGGTTATCGACGGAGACGGACGTATTTATTTGTGCTACCCACATCAAACACGTCATAACATTACATGGCGACCCTGCCATGTCATGGCGGCGCGCGGCACAGCCATGCGCTTGAGTGCAGTGTGCGGCATATAAAGAAAGGAAAATTGAATGCATATAAAGAATATATAAAACACTAATAGAATATTATATAAAAAGGAACAAAGAGCAAAATTAGTCGAGCAACGATCGAAATGGAAGAAATCATGCAAAACGCTGCTTCAGGAAACGATGTCGTCATTAAAAATATCGCACTGCGTATGGACGGGATGCATATTATGATAATAGCAATAATTATCATTATCTCCATAATCATCGTGTGTACGAACGAAACACGACAACGAAGCTGTCGATTCACGTCATTTTCCTATGAGACAGTGGTAACGCCCCGGACGAGCCTGCCCATTCATGCTGAGTCATGACTCTCAACAGCGTGGCTCAATAAATTCTAAAAGTATTTACTTCTAAAGTCTGCATTATGTGGGCGTATTTTATCCCGCTTATCTAAGCGATGAACATAACCCTTGTGGTGCTATATTTCTAGACCTAAAGCGAGGCCCGTCTCTAGAGTATAATTTCTTAGTTTTATAGGGCACTAGGGAGTGTTAGGCATATGTATGAAAGTTTGAAAGTAGTTGTGCGGTTGGAGCATATTATGTAGCTCTAAATGTTAGATAAAGTTCTAGACTAATAATGTAATATGCCTGGAGTATAAAATAAAAGCTAGGTAAGGTAGTGCCTACGCACATAGCATCTACCGAATAAAAAAGTAATCAAAAAAATATCTAGTGTTCTTGAATTAAAGTGCGTGGTGGCCTGTCGGTAACGGACCAGACGCGGCTGCCAACATGTTCACGGTGGTCGCGGGTTCAAATCCCAGGGTACACCTCTGACTTTTCGGAGTCATGTGTTTATTTATAGTCAATCAACACGTACTATAACGGTGAAGGAAAACATCGTGAGGAAACCTGCATACCATAGCGATATGCAAGAATTTCTATGGTATGTAAAGTCCGCCAACCCGCACTAGGCTAGCGTGGTGTATATGGCCTAACCCCTCTCAACCGTACTCTCGATTGTAGAGTAGGCCCGTGCCATGCAGTGGGACGTATATGGTCTGATACAGTACATTACATTAGCGAATCGTAATGGTATGTTGCAGCGGTTTTACTTTATTCAAAATACGTACTTTACCAAGAGCTTACGATTGTGGAATAGGGATGATGACTGATATAAAGGATTAATGAAATGATGATTTACAATAATAATATGTATTATAGGGAATCTAAGAATATAAATTTGCTTGAGATTATAATTGCGATTAATTATATTTTAGTAAAAATAAAAGCAAAAAAACCTAAGAATCCGCCATATTAGATGAAACGCCAATAGAATGCGAGTGACGTTTCACTTTCGTAAATAGTACTTTGGTTGACAGTTGACTCCACGCGAACTTCCATATCATTTGGTAATTAGAACCAGAATAAGTTTTCAAGTACTTATATACACAGCTATTGGTATAATACCTAAAGTAAATGAATGAAATCTAGCTTCATAATTGATCGATTGTGTTATTAGCAGTATATTATGTAATATGTATTATGTATTATTTCTGATTATAAGTTTTCTGGGCGCGTGAATCATTATAAACATTGTAAATACTTACATCAAAATGGTCTTCACAGAAATAAATTACTGAGTTAAAGATACATATGCTGTGTCTCGCCTTGCCATTTTTAGCCACTTATTTCTAACATTTTTGTTCGTTGTAACGTTAATAAATAACTTATTCGGAGTTTCTATCGATGTATTTTTACATTGTGGAACTGAACACCATCGATACACATTAGGATTCATCATTATTAAAGAATTTGATGAAACTAATTTATCACAACAAACATAAAAACAAAGAACTGTCAAATGTTTACGAAAGCCTGACGTCACACGCGACGCCATTACTAATCTAGCGTTTTGGAGCAGAGTATAAATTATTTTATTTGAAACGATTTTTTTTCCTGCAAAACCTAACTTTTTTTCAGAAATAAAATGTATTTTAAGCTAAGTTATTGTATACGAACATTCTGAAGTAATTTCTCAAAATCAGTCATCATGCCTATTACCATTTTCCGTAAATTAACACGTTTCCACAAAAAATCACATTCTTATGTGAATGGGCCTGATCAGCAAGTTTTGTCTGGCTTTACTCCAAACGTGTCTAGAATTTGTTAGGGTTTATTTACGATACTGCATTACAGTAATCCGATCCCGACAGGTCGCTGGGGAAATCTGTCAGTAAGGGTTATGTGTATATATTTTGTGGTTGATAATGAGTAGCTATAGGCATGTATCTTCTGCTTATATTTTTTATTAATATAACTTTGTTTTCACAAATTATACTTACATTTTATAGCGTGGGGTGATTACAACAATTACTTATCATCAAGCACCTTAGCTTTTAACCATAAAATTAATGTATTTCAATCCATTTTCTAATTTTAAACTCATTAACAATTATTTTTATTTTTAGATGGGTCTTTAACGACAGCGTTTTTAGTTTTTTTAACTATAATTTTCAATTTTAAAGCGAATATGATCTAAGTTGGAGTCTACTCGTCCGTTTTATCGTGTGAGGTCCGCCGTACAAAAATACCAAAATTATTCCTTGGAAAATACTAACCACCATTTTCTCCTTGTTGCAGATGTGATCGTTCGTTCCAGTGATGTGAAAGATGTGTTGATAATGCGGTGGTGTGTGTTAGTTTTGCTGTGTGTGTGCGTGGTGGATGGTCAGAACTGTCGGAGCGACGAACCCAGGTTGCGGGACTGTGAAAAGATTTGCGATGAGCACGGAAACTGCAAGATACGGGCGGCGTTGCTGCTGCCCAAGAATACTACTTATGATGCATGTTTGGCTGCGGTAAGTAAATCTTGCATGCCTTTTCTATTACACTTATAATACAAGTATACTATATGCTTAAAAGGAAACGACAAATATACTCAGTTTTGAAAATAAATATTTTTATTTTTATACATACATACAGGTGAAGCTTACAAAAGCGTGTTAAAAATGGAGTTCAGCCTAGGAGAAGGTACTTTTTGTAGCTAAACTAATAGTTTGATTAAGAGGGTGTACCACGCTGACCTAGAGCGGGCTATTTAAGTTTGTGACTGGGTTTTCCTGTAAAATATTTTTCAGTTTTTATCAAATGACGTGTGATTAAAAGTCGCAGGCTCCTAAACCAAAAGGAGAGCGTGTATGAATGGGCCGGGTATCCTAGAAGCGTTCGCGTCCGCATGCTTAACATTTTATATGATGTATTATGTACGGAAATTCATCACAAAAGTATAATAATACACATAAGTAATTATACTTGGTGGTAGATCCCTCGTATGCACAAAGCCGTTTGGGTTGATACCTCCTTTGTGTCTGTGTTTGCCGCGCTGCAAAAGCAAAGCATTGTGTTGCAGATTTTAAAATATTACATGTAGTAAATTAAGTTGATATTTTTTTTTATTGCGGTGAATGGCGAAACGAGCATGCCATTCACCTGATGGTAAACGATACGACCGCTCGTGGACAGTAGCAAAACGAAAACAACACAATGAATTATAAAGAAATGATAGGCATTCCACTGCTCTCGCCATCCTGAGACATAAGATGTTAAGTCTCATTATGTCCAGTTACTCTGGCTACAATGCCATTCAAACTGGAATACAACAGTGCATTCACATTGCTGTTTGTCGGGAGAAATAGACATTGCGGTGGTACCTACCCAGGCGGCCTCGCACTTATGAGAGACCTACCACCAGTGAAATAATAAGAAACTTAATATCTAATGCATGTTGACTAGTGCAGTGCAGTGCCATGCAGTGCTATGAATAATAAGTTCTGAGTTGTGTTGCTCTTGTTATGACCAGGTAAGACGTGAGTCCTTAAGGTAACATTTTTAAAGCTAATAATAAAAATAATTGTTTCATTTAAATTCACAATAATAAACATGTTATTGACGTCACAAAAATGTTTATAACAAACTTGGGGGGAAGGATTAATCTTTATTGTTGAGATAATCTACTTCATTCCTATTATTCATCCGACATTTGTAGCTCCATAATATTTTTTAAGTCTTTTATATACCGTTTTCCTTAATGCATAATTAAGGTTTAACTATCTCTTACTTATTCCATTTAAACCAAAATTTAACAAAAATATACCATATTTTACTATTAAAATAATAATAAAATATAATTGCTTTTTCACCGCAGAAATAACATTAAAAATATCATAATCGTTGTTTTTTATCACATATTTTTGTAATAGGGTCAGAAAACGCCAAAAAAGGAGCACGTAATAAAAATTCACTGCGAACGTTTAAATTACATTATGATATTGTTATTAATTCATGTTCTTACAACCTGAAGTTTTTGATAAAATATTTGTTTTCAACCTAGGAATCAGGAAAGTATGAATGAGAATGACGATACGAGCATATCATTCCCATGGTAGTAAGTAATGCTTGCCTATAAAGAGCAGCAAATCAACTCAGAACTCATTATTATTAAGCACTTAGAATTGCCTTCATTACATTACAGGTACATGTACATAAATATCACGCATTTTTCCCAGACGGGGTAGAGAGAGGTGCTACCAGGACACCCAAGTTTCGCCTTGTGCGTCACGTCCCGCGATGAGATGGGGTGAGACTATTCGGGTACAAATATTGTGCTCATTAAATAATGTGGTAATTACTTACAATAATTTGAACTGTTGAGTGTTGAGGGTCAGCGTGGTGGACTATATGGCCTAACCCTTCTAAATCGTACTCTCGATTGTAGAGGAAACTCGTGTCCTGCAGGGGGACATTTACGTATATGAGCTAATACAGATACAGATGTGAGCTGTTTACTCGTTTGCATATCCTATACCTTGAAATTCTTTGTGTATTTGTGAGTAAAGTTGAATATTCTGAACCTTACAGTAACATTTGGCGTAATAATATTTTTTTAGCGGTCTCACTAGCACCCAGACCAGAGATAAATATTTGTGGGCCGCACAAACATTTCTCTCGGTGCGGCGATCGAACCTGCGGCCTCTCGATTCACAGCCAGCCTCTAACCAACAGTGCCACGGAGGCTGTCAAATAGCGTATCTATTCAACGTATTCAACGCAATAGATTTCCACAAATTTATCAGAAGCATTCCATATTCACACTTCACACTGAGAGTATTGCCAGCCAATCTCCTTTGGAAATACAAAGACAAAGCGACAGATTTGAAAAGGCGTTCATTCAAGACAGTATCGTTGGTTCACTGTTGCGTTAAATTTCCAGCGTTGCACTGGCTACAGTATTTCTCGCCTGTTGACTGGATTAAATTGGCCTTACAAGAGGTAGCTTTGCTGTAGATCGTTAAGCAGTATAATCGGGTCGGCTTGGTTAAGACCACTGTCTCAAAGAGAAACTACGTGAAGTCACAGCCTTGTTATTGCGTTTCTCTCGGTAAGTGGATTTGTCAGGAATCCTTAAGCTAGATGTAAGGTAATGGAATTCGGGTACCGGCCAGTGTTATAATAATAAATAGACTCGAAAGTCACATACATAGTCCTGACTCCATACTAAAGTCTTGCATATTGGGTATCCGAAACTACAATAGACTTTTCGGTCTCACAAGCACCCAGACCGAAAACAAATACATACAGTGGATCACATAAACATTTGTGTTGGTGCTCGGTACGTTGACTCCGCTCTAATAACGAAAAAAAATATTATGAAATTGATAAAACAAATATTAATCAGATTATTATAATGATTTCCCGTTCAATTAACAGGATTCCCTTAATTATAAAAAATGATTGCAAGTTAAAGATAAGCCGATGCAAAAAAGTAATTCATGAAAAATGAAATGACAAATGATCAAAACATTCCAAAATGGAATATGATAGATAAGCACAAATCGAAAAATTAATAAAATATGACCGATTCGCATAAATTAAGAAACATGCCGTCCACTTTTATATGAACAATGGTCTTCACAAATGTTATAGAACTCCGAAAACTGTAAAAACCTTCAATACCTACACTAAAAAAATATTTTCGTAACATATTGCATAAACATAAGTTTAAATACACAATCTGATCATTACTTGAGGCGTTAAAAGGGACGTACAGAAATACAATAACAACGGGGCGAGTCTATCGCCTTTCGATCAAGCAATTTAATCGAAGCTATCGACATATCGGGCACAAATTTCTTACTCCGGGCTGATACTGAATGGAAAAATCCAATATCTCGACCCAGGAATCGAACACGACACCTCAGCGTTGTAATCGTAACGTACTACAACTGTGGCACCGAGACTGGCTTTAAAAAACGAATGATCAAAATATCAACTGCAAATTGAAGGGAAGACATTCGCATTTCATACGAATACGAAAGTACGAAATAATAATTTGTACAACTATATTACTTACTCGTATGGATGATTAGATGGGAGCAAGATTACTACCCGAGTGTATCAGATAAATATATTATTCTACATGCCAACAAGATTGTGTAGCGAATATTCTGATAAAATATGGTCTTTTACTGAGCAGCGGAATGCGTGTTGAAATATCGATTATCTTTTTATAGTTTAAAAATGGTAGAACATTATCAAGAGAGAAGAACCACGTTGAGGTTGAATTTTAGTGTGTTCTAGTCAATACGTGATCTTATTGTATTGCAGTAGTTAGTATAAATTTCGCGATATTTGTGATCTATCGTAACAATATTTTTTTATTTATGTAATAATATTATCTTAAAAAAAAGAAATAGAAAATTCTGTTCGTATTGCTAAAGGGTTTCTTACTCAATTCCTTGTGAAAGGGTATTTAAATAAATACATTTTGATATCCTGAAGACAGTACTACAAATGCAACTTTGTTTTGTTTTTATTCGCCGCCATATTTGGTCCTTCGAGCCACTACGCTAAGAGCTTTAAAAAGAAGTCTGTAGCCAACTAATTACTAACTGAGTCTTCTTTGTTGAGCAACTGGCATGTTTTATAAGAAATGTTTTTTTTTTATCAAAAGGATGTACAGATTTAAAGTTCATCAAAGAATGTAACAGGCTAAGGAGTATCGCGTGATGAGTTTCTATTAAAATAAGAGTGTTTATATTTTAAAAGCTTTTATTTAACTTGCCATGTATGTTTGTTTGTTCGGGTGAAATCTTGCTACTGAATTTAAGAGCAGATATCTTCAAAAGATTGAGCTGAGGTTTTGTATACACGTTTAGTTTGGATGACAATACATGATAGGCTGTGTGACGTCATTCTAAATCCAATATGGCGGGACATCCAAGACGGCGGAATAGTAATTTTTTATGCTCTTCTGCAATATGATCATATAAAGGTTATAAGTTTATATATACAAGCATACAAGTTGGTTAAAATCTGAGAGGTGAAATCTATGAACCGAAACGAAGTTCGAATGTTAGTACGTTCGATGTCGGAAGTAAGTTGTAAGTTTTCCACTTCTAAAAATCAATACTTTGTCTATGACACTTATCATTTACTCCGAACTTAGTCTTTGGTTACGACTTAAGATAGAGGATTCGAAGTGTGGAGTACCTACGCACATTCGTACGTTTTACGTACGAGCAAATGGCATCTCAAATTTTACCGATATAACGTAAGGATTAGCAAGTTTAAGTAGCAGTGGGCCTGACACATAGAACTAACAGCACAGTACATAGCACATACAAACCTGGGCATTTTTAAACGGGTTTATTTATTTACCGACAACCTCCGTGGCGCAGTTGGATAGACGCCGGCCGTGAAACGTGAGGCCGCGGGTTCGATCCCCGAACCGAAAGAAATATTTGTGTGATCCACAGGTATTTGTTTCGGGTCTTGGTGTTTGTGAGACCGAAAAGTCTCTCGTAGTTCTGATACCCACGACACAAGACTCCATCTTAGTGTGGGGTTAGGACTATGTATGTGACTGTTGGGTGTATTTGTTTATTAATTATTTATTTATATTTTTATATTTTAAAAAGCCAGGTCAATCAAACATTTATATTGTTTTTTATTTCCAGGTGGAGTCAGTCCTTGAGCTCGCGATGCAGGATCCAGCTGTTAGAGAAGTCTTCCCATCATGGGTGGACTTCGAATGGCTGACGTATGACGTCACTGATTGCGACGCGGCATACGCCGTGATATCTGCTATCGACGCTTATAATGACTGCGCCCATGTGTTCTTCGGGCCGGCTTGCGATTTTGCTTTGGGTAAGTTGATTAAGTATATTATATATGAGTGTGTATGTGTAATGAAAGGAATGGTGAGGAATGTAAAAGATTGTATTTTGACTCGAGTGTCTAGTAATACATATGTTGAAGGAAAGGAAGAAAGGATAGTACCACAATAATGCATTTAATAGAACCCGCATAAGAAGTTAAAAATGTAATTTATAATTTTAAGGTTTTACATGTTCAGTGCGATGGACATTACCAAATTAAAAAAACAATCTTAGAAATATTTAGATTATCCATTCCGTACTGTCATTACCGGTGGAAGGTCTCTCATACGTGAGAGGCCGCCTGGGTAGGTACCACCACAATGTCAGTAATACCGATATATCATATATTTTCTATGCGATTTGCTTATCAATATCTCCATTATTCTATTCTTTATTTCCCTTACGTTATTATTTTTGGCTTTTCACTTCTTTTTTTACGTCGACATTACTTTAATAAATTCAAGAATCCAAAATGCAGAAAGCCTAGTACAATAATAACAATCTGTGTCTTTGAACATTTCCTGTAATAAACCTTCTAATTTTATGATTGGAGCAGGCACTAGACATCTCGTTAACGAGACTCCATTATCGTCGCGAATCAAATTACGATTTGTTTGTACCCCGGGTGGTTTCACAGACAGATTCGATGAGATTGGGCGGGATTATATTATGTTCACCGAATTGAATTAGACATTGGCATGGCAACCAAAACCTAAGTGTCAAAATTACAGTTTAATTACCATTACTTACAACTCCTATTAATTTTACTATAGGGTAAATTTTGTTTCGGGTTAAAGACAAGTTGGGCTGGAGGACCGCTAACTTCAATGCGGGGTGTCATTAAAATGAGTTTTTTTATTGCGATGAATGGCTAGACGAGCATGCCATTCGCCTGATAGTAAGCGATACGACCGCTCATGGACAGTAGAAAACCAAACAAAATCATGAATTACAAAGAAATGTTTGATATTCCACTGCACTCGCCATCCTGAGACATAAGGTGCTAAGTCTCATTATGTCCAGTGAATAAATAATAAATATGTTTATCATTACCACTGTTCCTGCACTATTTAGGGTATCTATAATTGACCATCCATCTATCCATCCATCAGCCAAAGGAAGTCCACTGCTGACCATAGGCCTCCCCCAATGATTTCCACAGTGACCTGTTGGAGGCAGCCTGCATCCAGCGACGTCCCGCCACCTTTACCAGGTCGTCTGACCACCTTGTGGGTGGACATCCTATACTGCTTTGCGCTACGTGGCCTCCATTCGAGAACTTTTTGGCCCCATCGGCCATCAGTTCTCCGCGTTATGTGCCCCGCCCATTGCCACTTCAACTTACTAATCCGCTGGGCTATGTCGGTTACTTTAGTTCTCCTACGGATCTCCTCACGAATAGGAAATAAACGATTGTTATTAATCAACGTAGAATTCTGTATTGTTATAGCAAATTGAATTTCTGGTCTACGAATTAATTTCTCAATAACTCGATGTTTAGTTTAGGAATAATTGGGAAATATTGATGAGCTTACCCAAAACTGCCACGACACTAACGAATTGTTAATTGTTTGTTATGGTTAAGACAAATTCGAAGCTAAATTTTGTTTGTTCCAGGAATGTCTAGTTATCAAATTGTATATTTAATTCACGGGTGTTAAAAAACTGATAGAAAAAATTGGCTTATTCAAAGCTAATATTTTTTCTTGCTGGTAGAAAAATAAAGACTACCAATGCCATAGTACTGCTAGATCGGTCATTTGATCAACTGAGTTTGTAAGACTCATAGAAAACCGACGTGAAGTACCGTGCAGTGATGCTTGACGGCTTCACTGTTGCGTTTCGTAAAGCCCTGTTCTGGCGATCGGTACGTACAGCGCTGCGTTGCGCGGAATGCGGTGTCAAGCTTGGTTTTGTGTGAAAAATGTCAACATTTGTCTTTTGTTCCGTCGCGGTATGTGTCAGCCAGCGCCAGCGGTGACGAGTCATAATATTGACGTTTATCATACAAAACCGAGTCCGACACCGCATTCCGCTGCGCTGTACGCACCGATCGCCAGACAAAATCTTTAGCTGAAAGAGATTGTCGGTAATCTTATAGCTGGTTGGATGTTGGCATCGACCACCGTGCACGATGGTGAAAAACCACCTATATATCAAGAAGTTCCGACGGATCGATAGATTTTCCTTCAAATATACCATTATACATAACACAATCCGACCCGAAACCGTAAAAACATCTTTACATATCTCTTTATCGAGTAAAACACATCTTCATTACGGTCCCTGTAACTTTTACCCGTCGAACCGTCTCAACATTCTCGTCAGATAATTCTAAGTGAGCATAACATAAAACGTTTCATTTTGTTCTCTGACAAAGGATTTCACGTCGATCTTTTATCTCGAGTGTTGTACGAATTCTGATAAGTGGATTTGCTGACGTATCTGCTACACTATTTTCAAAGAGAAAGAAAGTAGAAAAATTATGAAAAATTTTGCTATATAAAGTGCATATTTAGCCAGCAATGGTACGAATTATATTTTAATTAATTGAAGAGTTTTCTAGTCGTGAGAAGAGTCTACCACAATATTAATTCCAATGCTATGTAGAGTTGATTAGAGAATGGGGTTTTGAAAACCGGATTATACCGAAGCAATGCACTAGTTTATGAAATTAATATACATACGTGTATGTTTTAAGTATGATGATTGTGCTGGCTACATTAATAGGAAAATGTTATTGATAATCTAATTTCGTTGCGAAATGTCAAGTGAAGCCTTCTTCAAAGAAAACTTCGTTTCGTTTTCTCGTATAATATCAGTTGAAGTAGTCGATACAATTTCTAAGAACCGTTGATTTATGTACGTAATTAGTTAATTGGAACCGTGGGCGGGGCACGTGTGTTGTCACTAGTCCTTGACTGTACGCTTGAGGGTGCAGGTTCAAATTAAATTCAAGGTCATTTTTCACTGTTCAATAAATAAGTTAAATTTTTAGTTATCAGGTATTTGGAATTTATTTTAGTAAAACGATGTTGGTAAAATATTTTTGAAATAGGTCCTAAAATAAAATTTGTTCCTTTATAAATGTTTATTTGTACAAGCGCTGTTAACGAGAAATACTTGAGTAACACATTTATAAAAATAAATATCAACTGTTCTTTCTTACTGATGGGACTGATAAAATACAATCTGGATTGAAGATAAGCGTCTTCCTTCTGATAATTTCGTCATCTTCCATCTACAGGATATTTTTTACTGAAAAGAGGCTCTGTAATGAACCCCCTGCTTCGGTGTTCCCTGAGCGCTATGACCTGTCCTTCTTTAAGCGAGGCTTAAAAAGTGTTATCTCCTTACGGTAGGCAGCGACTTTGTTGTGCTGGACCCCTGGCACTGCGAAGGTTAATGAGCGGCGGTGACCACTTACCATCGGGCGGGCCGCATGCTGTTCTGCCTGCGAAGGCCATAAAAGAAACAGGCCAGCCCCAATTATATGTTGGAAACTGCCTGCATCAAACGACTTTGTAAAACTTTGATTTGATAATTCATCCACCTTGTGCATAGCTCTCCCACCAGTTCCTAGCGAAGTGATGGAAGCAGCATTAAATTTTTATTTAAATATTTACGTCGATAAAATAAAAAAACTCATTTTCATCAACATTTATTGAGGTCACAGCAAATAAACCTTGAAAAATTCTAATTAAAAGCGGAGTAATTAAGAAATCGCCTTTTTGAGCAAAACACCCGTTGCATGTTAAAATCTCTTTGTGCGGCGCTGTTTTTAAATTCAGATTAAGAGGGTGAAAAGGGGTTAAAGAAAAATTCGGAATTTATTGTTTAGCTTTATGACACAATTATTCTAGTCAATTCTAACAAAAAAGGAATAGGTTGCATCGGTTTATCTTCCCTCCTTCCGGTTGCAGAAAGGTTCGGCTTGTAGTTTGATTGGCTGTTTACATGATTCAACAAATAATTCTTCAGTTTATTACTAGGTAAGGCATATAACAGCAAGTTATGTTTCATACTTGAAAAAAATTATAGATACATACATACATAAACTCACGCCTTTATCTCCGAAGGGGTAGGCAGAGGCGCCACCAGGACACCCACATTTCGCCTTGTATATTCCATTCCACGATGTGATAGGGGGCAAGCCTATCGCCATATCGGGCACAAATTCCTGACTCCGGGCTGATAATGAATAGAAAAATCCAATATCACTTTGCCCGACCCGGGACTCGAACCCGAGACCTCAGCTCTTAACCGTACCGAAATACAACTACATTGATGTAAGTAGGGGCATGTATAAAAATCATTTTACAAAATTCATCTTTCATCGACCCCAAGGAGAAATTTTAAACTTCCTGTACATCTGAACTGGCTTATACTTGTTTACTCACAACTATTATTATTAACCGAGATTAAATTCCCAACTTCCCGATAATATTTGCTTTCGACTATCTACCAGTTTCAGAATGTTAAGCAAATGCCGAAATTAATTGTATGAAGCACTGATATTTGAAACGAAATTATACGGGAATTCTCTACAGTTATTTTGGTATGTTAATTTAGTTTACAGCATATTTGAATGAGAGACCTTGAGAGATTTTGGGCTTCTATAATTGGCATCAACCCGAAGGAGTTTACTTCCTACTCAATGTTCATAATATAGATTATAACGAACAAGACTTTTTCCTTGGCTTTGCTTTCGTGAACTCAGGCACAGAGTTTTTGAAGCACAGAATTTGTTCCCCTGACAAATTGTTTTCAATATTCCATTACGATCAGTTGGGTAGTTATAGTATGAGTTTATGTATGTATGTACATTGTTGCTGTTATCCTTCTTTATGTGGGTCAATAATACATCTATCTCCTTTCTTTCTTTGATTTTCGGAAAGACGTAAAATCATTTTGCAGTTAAAATTCCGACTGTATATTTCAACACGAGAGTTGCAAGCTAACTCCTTTATTTGTTTTCACTCTCTCTCTCTCTTCAGCCACAGGAAGTCCACTGCTGAACATAGGCTTCCCCCATGGATCTCCACATAGACCTGTTGGAAAGGTCTTTCCTCCACCTTGTGTGTGAGCGTCCGACACTTCGCTTACTTGTACGTGGCCTCCACTCTAGAACCTTTCGGCCTCAGCGGCTATCAGTTCTGCGTGCTATGTGCCATATGATAAAACCATCGATATCAATGTTACACTAGATAAGACATTCAGTACAAAAAATGTGTCCCACCTACTTGCGGTGCATGCACCGCACATGAATCAGTTTGCTTCGTGACAGTGACAGTGCAGTACGCCTTATCGCATATGTTTAAAAGTTATAAATGAATGTTTCGCCGTCAAACCGGAAACAAATCGTCTAAAGTTTCAATATTTTAATAAAATACTAGTTAAGTGATGTAGTATTGCAGTGTGCTTTTAAAATACGGGGGCACTTTATTTCTATGACGTGTCTCGTCTATCGGTAGATTATAAGTCAATGGATAAAACAGAAAATGTTGCCATAGCGAGCAAGCGGGCTCGATGGAACGTGCTCTTTAACTGAAAGAGCAAACAAAACATATCTTAACATAGAAGCGTAAATATTAAGTTATTAGTTCGTAGCTTGGCTGTTAGAAATTATTTGTAAGCTTAATTATATACATACGCTTACGGTTGTATCCCCGAGGGATTAAGTACGAGTGGAGGTACAACTAATGATCTTCATGTTTTGCTGAAATTATTTCCATTACAGAATATGAGTCTATGGCGACCTTATCGCTATGCCGGGCATAAGTTATCTTACCTACTAACTAGAAAGAAAGAAAGAAAGAGAACACATTTATTATATCAGAATACTACATACAAACACATGAACATACAGAAAATAAGAAAAAAACAAAAAATATTAACAAAACTCATAAGTTTATTAGAAATGCAACAAAATGAAGTGCGCGAACTGGGAATTGAATCCAAGACATGATGAACCTGCCACAGTTCTATGCTTTTGTTTATATTAATAATGGACAAGTATGATCTATCGCGTCTTTGAATAAAAGTCTTTTAAACTTCCATCTCGTATACATCTGACCACATTGTCTGCTGAATAAAATTCGCATTTGTTAGGCAAATCTGTACAGCTTGACGGTCCCTATTCTCCATTCATCTTCATTAACAAATCTACGGAATGCAGCTGAATTAAAAAAAATTAAGTATCCGTTGCGCTCTAGGGCTGTAAAAAATATTTTAGAAGACAGTTGATTCTGTTGTTTATTCAGTGCTGGGTGTTATTTTCTTTCAATAGCAAAAGGTTAGGAATTAATTTGTTTTTTGTTAAGATCATCTCAGTTATGTAAACGACCTCGGTATATTTTTTTCGCTGTATTCGAATGGCAATACATTTTGAATATTTATAACGTTTTACGTTTTCCCGATGATCAGTTCCGCTACTGAATAACCAACGGTTATGTTAATATTCTACTTACTTCAATAAATACTGCTTTATAATAAATAAATACTAATAATTTTCATCTTGCTTATGCAGCGGTAAAGGATGAAGTTAAATGTTTGAAGATTTGTGAAGTTTACTAATGATATTAGGCCAGCGTGGTAAACGAAAAGGCCGATTCCCAAAGGATTGAGGTCAGGCAGGCAGCCTGATTTAAATAACAAGCCCAATACTGCAGAGCAGGTGTCTCCTCAACAATCGAGAGTACGATTGAGAGGGGTTAGGCCATAATATAGTCCAGCACGTCTGCCTAGTGCGGGTTGGCGAATTTTACAAACTTTATAAATCGATATAGTGTGCATGTTTAAATATGATGTTTTCGTTAACCGTCATGCGTAGTGATTGACTATCAATACACATAATATGACTTCTAAAAGCCAGAGGTTTGGCCTGGAATTTGTACCCATGACCACGGTGATGATGGCGGCAGCGTCTGGTCCGTTTAATACTTTATTAAAATTCATGACTTGTCGTTTCCGATAATCCCTTGTCCGCCTAATTGAAGATAATGTTAGGGTTGAAATGCTTAAAGTTTCCGTCGTTTGCATAATTAAAAAAATATCCGTTACTTGTTTTACGAACAACGAGTTATAAAAGTGTATCTAAACTAACCTTTCCAAACTTCACTGCTGGAAGTTTTCATTGTTTTTTATGCTGGCTCGGCAAAATCTGATGTGAAGACAAAAAGTATCTGCACCCGGGCGGAGCCGGGCCGGACCGTTAGTGTTACTATAAAATATGTCTTTGTGTTTGATCCAAACAGAAGTTGTTGAAACTATTTTTTTATTATTTTTGTTGGGAATTCAAATTTTCGTTTTAATATAATTTTATTTAAGTTTACACAAGAGAAGTTAACGGTCACCTAATGGGAAGGAATTACCAGCGCAAATGTACACTAATTTAATAAATGCTAATGTAATTTAGAAAATAATGTGTGGATGGAAAGGATGTTTATTTTATGTATGCAAAGGCGAATGAATTGGCGGCATTTATGATTAGCAGATTTAGAGTTTTCGACAATTTAACTAACTAGGCGAAACTTAACTGCAACGCTATATAAAAGGTGTATTGCATTCAGCAATTTACAACGTGCTTCCAAAGCATTACAATTTATTTTCAAACTACAGTATATCTGTATCACACAGCTTAAGCGGCTAAATATTCTATATAATATTTACAAAGAGCATAACCGACACAAAGTGGCCGAAATGAATGGTTTTGAATGTAAAAGAGATTTTCACTGGACTTCCAATTAATAAGGAGTTAATGAATCTATTCAAAGTGAATGGTAATTAACTGGAACAGAACGCTTGTTAATTTGTTTTGCAACTGGCTGTGGCGTGCGGTTCTCTTCGGCATTTTATATTTTTCAATAATAATTTTAAATTTTAGTATTTCTTGTAACTTTCACAGCATGAAACTTAGTTATTATACATGTTTTATAGAAAGCCTGGTGAGTTGAAATGTTCTGATTTAGTATAGGTAATAGATAAAGAAAAATAAGTTTTTCACAAACCTAAATGAGGCGTACTTTTCATCAGATAAAAAAAAGAAAACAGTGAAATAGAACTCCTGGTCTGTGGTACCGGTTATTTTTGTGGCTATAACCCTTTATTAAAGCAAGAGATCTCGCATCACTGGGTACTCCCTATTCGGACTGCAATGGACTCTAAAAATCCATACGAACATTACGCGTAAAATATCGGAATACAATTAAAGCAGGCCCATTCAATGTAGCGTAACACAATATTACGTAAACAGTACTTTGGTTATGGGAGGTGACGGAGTGCGTGTTCCAGGTCAGTGGGCATGGCTGATAACTCTTTGTATGTCAAAATAAGGTTATTGTTGAGATACTGTTTTACGCATACTTGTGGAGGAATGGTTGAGTTTCCTATGCCTACATAACATAAACTCACGCTTTTTTACCAGAAGAGGTAGGCAAATGTGCTACGAAGAAAGTGGAAACCCACGTTTCGCCTTATGTGTTCCGTCCCACGATGTGATAGGGGGTGATCCTATCACCATGTCGGGCACTAATTCCTGACTCCAGCCTGATAATGAATAGAAAAATCTAGTATCACTATGCCCGACCCGGGAATCGAACCCAAGAGTTCAACGTTGTAATCATACCGTAATACATCTGCGCCACCGAGGCATTCCTTTGCTTAAATGGTTACTGATAGAACCGACCTAAAAAAAATCCAAGTCACTTTAAAACCAAACCGTTTTTTTTTCCAAAATTATGACAGCCTCCGTGGCGCAGTTGGTTAGACGCCGCCTGTGAAACGAGAGGCCGCGGGTTCGATCCCCGCTCCAAAACCAATATTTGTGTGATCCACAGGTATTTGTTTCGGGTCTGGGTGTTTGTGACTTTTGTGAGACCGAAAAGTCTCTCGTAGTTTCTGATACCCACGACACAAGACTCGATCTTAGTGTGGAGTCAGAACTATGTATGTGACTGTTGGGTGTATTTATTTATTTATACTTTGAGTGATATCTGTTTTAGAAACGGAATTCCTATGGCTGAAGATTGTTCTGTAGTTAAGTCAAAATTGAAGAGAGATAAGTAGTGATTTGTTTTTTTTTTATTTAAGCTCAAATAATTTATCACAAACTGACTTTTGTCTCACAAATCAAAAAACTCTCACAAACTTGGATGTTTTCGTCTGCCTAAATATACAAAAGGTTTCGGCTACGGACGGTGATTTGTTTTCCGCAGAACAAATTACATTTGAGACTCAATATTCTGGGCTTTTTGTACAAATAAATACACGAAACTTCGATACTACTTAAGAAACTTTACAGGCATAGGTATATAGTCGGATTGACATCCTATCTATTTTTATTACCTGTGCAAACTCTTATTTTCCTTTGCCGAGATAAAACTTTTGCTATATCTATATTTTCACAGTTACCTCGAACAAAATCCTGCGATTTCGGAATAAAGCTGAATATTAAGGCTTAATTTGGATGTAAATGTGTGAAACTTTTTAGACCAACATTATTTCCAAAGTTATATCTAATTTAGTGATAATTTTAGGTGAAATATTTTAGTTGATTTTATATAAAAAAAACTTTCTTTTATATTTTTTCACAGTTGATGTTGATTGCGTGGTTGTCACTCTTGGCTGTATAGTTCACCCTCCTTTGCATATAAATTTGTTGTTTATTTCCTCAAAGGATGGAGTAAATAAATTAGCTCACTTCCTTTACTTTTACAAATGACCCAAAAAACTTTAATACACAAACGTAAGAATTTTTTATTAGTATTTTTGTTTTATTTTTTGGAAGAATTTATAAATTAAGGCTTGTTTACGAAGTTGTTTTCGTAAAACTTTTATTATTTCTGAAATATTTTTTGCAAGCAAATACGACTGCGGTTAAATTGGAACACATACCTGCGGATCACTCAAATATTTGTCTCGGTGTAGGGATCGAACCCGCGGCCTCTCGTTTCACAGCCGGCGTCTAACCAACTGTGCCATGAAGGCTGTCTAATTGTGTCGGTGGATGCTCTGTTTGTAATGCCCGTACATTCCATCAATTTCATTGTAAATGCAGTTGGTATATTATGTGTTTGTTTTCAGTAGCGTTTACTTACATTTACCAATACAAAGAAATAAAGTATAACATAAATACCTTATATTACATAAGTATACGGCACATGACAAGAAAACTCTGAAGGCTACAGAAACAAAGAAATGTGCGGACGAGCATTTCCATAATTTAATAACCTTGGAAGTTTATTTTGGGGAAAATGACATAAGCCAATATAATATTACCTCTGTAAGCCAACTTATATTTTTTATGATATGCAGGATAATTTTAGTTTTTTAGCAAGTGTTTTTAAAAGTGTATTTAATTTTGTAACTATATACATCTTCGGCCTAATTCATAGATAGTTTTAAAACCTCTTTTAGCTATCGAATGTTTTGTCCCTTTGGAACGACATTTGAATTCAGTTTGAGCGAAGAAGATAAAACATAACTAACTAAAATAACATCAATAACTAAAATAGGCTTTAAATCAATAAAGATATTTTAGTGTCGCATAGTCCATTTATTCAGGAAGGTTATGAGGTACTTTCATCTCGGAAAATCTTTTTCACGCGGGCATAGCTGCGACCAATACAAGTCTTCTATATATATATTTTTTATATTATATTTATTTATCGATATCGATAAAGACAATAACCCCTATACGATGTCAGGTCATACAACTAGCACTGAGTAAATTGTATATTGAATGTTCTCTACCATGTATCTCTACGCTTGAATAGACGTTATGAGGAAAATGTTCAAATAGCTTGAACTTGAAGTAAAACAAAGTTCATACTTTGTAAGTATAGGGGATGAGATAAGTTCGCAAATAACGTGTATTTACACGTAATATATTGTCAAGTATGTAAGGGTATTTGTCATGAAAAATGTAAGAGTAAGGAGGAAAGATGGGTGACTTGGGTGTTCTGAAATGTAGCTAACTGAACGCGACTTAGAACTTGTTTTATCTTATCGATTTGTTCGTTTTATGATGTTTATTTGAAAATTAATAGGAGAGAAATTAACTTTGGCTCACACTAAAATGGGTTATAAAATTTTAGTGTGTATATGTATGTGTATATATACTCTTTTTTAGATTTTATGACATGAATTATGAACCTAAGTCTTAAACGTACAAAATCATGATCTGCACTAGTTAATGAAGTCTTTTCCCGTCGAATAACTCTTCAAAGTGTGGATTAATCAAACCAGAAGCCACTTAGTCAGTCCGTTTCGCTACCAAGTGGGCTATAACTCAATTCTATCTTCATTTACTATTAACTTCGTTAACACAGAGTAATAATGTTAGAAAGCCAGAATCACTACTAATACAAAAAATATGTGAATTTTTTTTTTACTTTTTCCCCGATCGTCGTATTTGGGTGATAAATACATAATTTTACTAAAATAATAATGTAAAACTGTTAATTTTTAAAGACGCTATGGTACGCAAATGTTTAAATCACTATTTTCGCTAAAACTAGGTATTTACCACTCAAACAAATTTTTGCGGAATTTTTAATTGCATTGTGTCTGTAGTTACTAAAACTACCACCTGGCTTCGTTTTCGGTCGCAGTCTTGGTATACCCGGTATATAGGTTGAATAATTATCAACTGTCTCGGTGGCGCAGTTGTATTACGATATGATTGCAAAGCTGAGATCTCGGGTTCGAGTCCCGGGTCGGGCAAAGTGATTTTGGTTTTTTCTATTCATTATCAGCCCGGAGTCAGGAATTTGCGCCCGATATGGCGATAGGCTCGCCCCCTTTCACATCGTGGGACGGAAAATACAAGGCGAAACATGGGTTTCCTGGTTTCACCTCTACCTGGCCCTTCTGGGAAAAAGGCGTGAGTTTATGTATGTATGTACATTATAATTCACGACGCTTAATATCTTGGGAATGACTGGAAATATGATAATGCTACGAAGATTGAAAGACGACCTGCCGGTTTATTTTTCATAATCTACAGTTCCGGAAAAACACAATTTATCATATTATTTTTCAAATTCGCATAGCATAGCGTGCTAAGTATAATTAAATATTTGTTTCAGTAGCTCAGTTTACATGAAAACATATTGTTTTACAATTTATTTACAGACGATCGTACTGGTGGTAGGTCTCTCATATGTGAGAGGCCGCCTGAGTAGGTACCACCGCAATGTCTATTTCTCCCGCCAAACAGCAGTGTAAATGCGCTGTTGTGTTCCGGTTTGAAGGACATTGTAGCCAGAGTAACTACTGGACATATTGAGACTTAACATCTTATGTCTCAGGATGGCGAGCGCAGTGGAATTCCAAGCATTGCCTTGTAATTCATGGTGTTGTTTGGTTTTGCTACTGTCCATGAGCGGTCGTATCGCTTACCATCAGGCGAATGGCATGCTCGTCTCGCCATTCATTGCAATAAAAAAAAAAGACGAAATAAAATTCTGAAATAGTACCTATTACAATTACATAATAGCCACGAAATAGGAATAGAATGATTGACGTTGCCGTTAAATTGTATACGTTTTGTTGGGGAGTCGAAAATGTTTAGTCTGCACACGTTGATTCGTGAAATCAAAAATATCTCCGTTTGTTTTCGATGTTTGATTGTGTTGGCTGACATGACGGGGAGATTTTTCGGTACGTTTCACACTGTCAGCTTAATAGCTATTTCCAAGTCATTTGTACAGACTATAGAGGTTTATAGATTGTTTCTTTTCTTTTATAGTTTCGCCTGGTTTTTGACTCGATATAATATTATTTGTTTAGAAATAATTGCAATAATCACAGAGTGTTTATAAGGAGCAGAACTCTATGATCAGACAATTTTCTGTGATGTATCGCATTTAATCGATTTTAGAAACAGTTCTGTCGCATCATAATTTTCCAAGTATGAATACCCCGATGCAAAAAATCTCACTTTCCTGCTTTTACCTGCTTTTCTCCCAGCAAATTATAGACCTTAGTAAAGTGGATGTTTTGATCGTATGCTATAAATTGCCTTGTTTTCAAGTTTGCCATAATTAATTTTAAATATATATTACAAGAAAGTCAAATAAATTATTTAAAAATTAAAATCTCTCATTTATTGAAAAAAAAAATTAGTCAAATAAATTATATTATGTTAATAAAAATCCCATGTTTATTTTTAATTGAAGTTTGAAAACTTTTTATGTACCACGAAATCAATCAATAATCCTGTCGCAGTTATTCAAATGTATTTATGAAGTTACTTCGAAACATTAACTGAAAAGTTTTGGCAGAATCTGTAATTTGAAACAAAAGCTTTTCTAGTAAATATATTTAAACTTGTCTAAATAAAAAAATTGAAAATATTGTTTGTCATTTCAAAACAGGCGGTTCAAACATAAAAAGTACAATTGGTGGTCTTATCGCTCAAAGGCAATGTCTTATATATTTAAGAAAAGAACACGGAATAGTTAATAAAATACAAATTAAAAAATACAATTAATTTCAAATCAATAATTATATATAACTTATATATAACTTAAACTATTTTGCTTTGCTTTGTGAGCGATTTGGATAAGTCATGCTCGCTTAAAAGTCTGTGCTTGCGGTGGCGTCGTGTGCCGGGTCGGTCACTTCCCTGTAGCATGGTTGAGGAGGCCGATGGCTGGCACATGCGTCATACTCGTGAACGAGTGCTGCTTGTGTGGACTGGTCTGTCCGATTTGCTTACTTTGTAATTGATAAGTGGATTACTTAACGCTTTTATAATTATTTATTGCGTTGGCTAAACAGAGTATACTGATTCTTCGTTATGGGTTACTTCGTTTCGTTTCTCTCAGCCATATTAAATATAAAGTAAACTTATTCGTATTAAAATATATCCTACTTGCAAATCATAACAAGTTATTAATGAACTGCTCTGATTTAAACCAACTTGTAATTTTTGTAATAATCACTACATTGTAAACTGGTTTTGAAAAGAGCAACACTAGAGTTTCTTGCCCGTTCTTCTCTAGTGAAAACCGCTTTCCGAACCGGGTGGTAGTTCAAAAAATGACTGAATCTAAACAATGTTGAACATTTTAATGGATTCAATAAATTATTTTCATTTCATTTCATTTCATTTCATTTCATTTCATAATAAAAAAAATTAAGTGGGCATTGATGGCAAAGTCCGAAACTAGCAGGAATCGACAAAAGCACTCAAAGGATCATCACGGGTCCGATTATAAACAAAATTAAAAAGAATAAATATTCCGTCGAATTGAGAACCTCGTCTTTTTTTGAAGTCGGTTAAAAAGATACATTCCAAAGTTTTGTAGGTTTACAATAGTATAATTAAATAAGAAATTGTATTATTTTTAGGTGTTTTGGTAGCGAAGTCGTGGATAAAAGCTAGCTATAAATAACATCTACTTTACTTTCCTTTGTAACAAGGTTTCGCGTGAAGTAGCAAATATTCATATGTTTACTAAGGTTCCATACATACTCGATATATCTCTCGCTTAGATGGTAATGGTTAGATGTATTTATCCAGCCGTCTTAAGTAAATAATACGGTAGTTCGTACATATTATGTATGATAAATACACCTATATATGGATATGGTAGTAGAGAAGTGATGAGATTGATTCGATAGGTTATTACTTTGGAAAATCTACGCCGTGTGCCATAGTTAACTGGTTTTCAGGACAATCGCTTACTCGAGACTTTCCCACACACCCACCACTGCATCTCCTGTCAGCCAGGATCAACAGTGGCACGCAAAGAATTGGCAACGAGCTCCGGAGCTCGGCAAGTCTCTTAGGGACACTAGCTTGTAAACCGCATCGAATTTAATCAGAAAGAAAAAAAGAAATAGGAAGAGTTGGTCACAAATACTTGTCCACTTCCCTCCGCAGCACGATCGGAGCTTCATAATAGCTAATCGTGTGATGTGAAGCAGAAAAACTTTCAGCTTTTATAAAATGACGAAAGTTTGGCGGCTACGGGCTCTAGGTCTATTAACATTACACATATGCGGCTATAAATGTATTTCAGATGGAATATTTGTGTTTGATTTACCAGTCACAAATATACGCCACACTCCTTTGATATTCAACTCAAATATTTGGTCCAAATTTCATGCTTCTCAAAACGTCGCGCTGTATCTAAATACGTTCTCAGATATCAGATTGGGGTATGGTATATTTTAATACCTAGTAACATTTCTTTTGCGAAGCACAATATTGTGTAGATTCTTATGACAGCCTCCGTGGCGCAGTTGGTTAGACGCTAGCTATGAAACGAGAGGCCGCGGATTCAATCCCCGCACCGTGACAAATGTTTGTGTGAACAGGTATTTGTGTCGGGTCTGGGTGTTTGTGAGACCGAAAAGTCTCTTGTAGTTGCTGATACCCACAACACTAGACTAGATCTTAATGTGGGGTCAGGGCTATGTAAATATGTGACTGTTGGGTGTATTTATTTATTTATTTATTCGTATAATTAGGAAAGATTGGGATGGGAAATTTGAAGTGTTTTGACAGGCAAATGGTTCACTTGATGGTTCAAGAATTCCTATAATCAGGAATACCAAGACATAATTGATAATCACAAAGCACTTTTTATAACATATCAAATACATTTCCGACCGATCCAAGAGCATTTAATTAACATCCGCGGTAATAAAGGCGCTACAGGTTTTATGGCACCGGATCATTGTTATTTATGTTGGCGGGAGATTTTTATGTACGACTACTACGCGTATAAAACACCGTTATTAAACTACGGCCTTCTTGGACGATCATAAAATATTTCCACCCAAAAATATGTACTAGACGGGACACTACGAAGAAAATTTGTGTAAAAAGATCGGTACATGTACCGCTGTTGCTGTCCCTTTCACTCCTACGTAGTTGCTATATCTTGCTTCTTGTTCTATTAGTTTGAATGGGTACTTGTGCTGCGTGCATAGGTTTTGTTTTTGTTGTATAGGCGCCTCTACGAAGAAAATGTGAAAAAAGAGCGGTACAAATGGTAAATTTAATGTGTGTCTCTTTCACTCCTACGTAGTTGCTATATCTTCCCTTTCGTTCCACTGGTTTCCGTCGTGCAATTTGGTACATTCGCAGTGCTTACAGACTTTCTTATCTTGCAGTGAAATGAATTGACCTATAATTTAGGAGTGGCCGTCTCCCTTATATCTTTCGGAAACAGGCATTTTGGTCCTTTTATATTCTTGTAAAAATTCTCAGGTATTTTTTTTACAAAGAAGGTAATTAATTAATATTTTAAAATAATTATATAACATCTGTGTTCCATTCATTAAAGCTGACTAATCGTTTGCGACCCGCGGTAGGATTTTACGGCCATCGTAGATTGTAACGGCTGCAATTAATATTCACAGACGCCTTATGCTTCCGCCATTTAAGCACTTCAAGTTCACTTCACTTCGAAGCGATATTTCACGTCGGGTCAACGTATGCAACTTTATAAGGCGCAAGTCCGGCCCCACGTGGAATACTGCTCCCATCTTTGGGCAGGGGCACCCCAGTACCAGCTTCTTCCTTTCGACCGCATTCAACGACGGGCTGCTCGAATCATTGACGATCAGGTTCTCTCCGACCGGCTTGATCCTTTGGCTTTGCGTAGAGATGTAGCTTCGCTCTGCATTCTATATCGCATTTACCATGGGGAGTGTTCTCAAGAATTGTTCAGACTTATCCCTGCTGCTGAGTTCCGCCACCGTACAACACGACAAACCTCCAAATACCACCCACATCACCTTGGAGGTTGGAAATCTACTACAGTACGTTTTTCCCGGCACTTTCTCCCACGTACTACAAATCTATGGAACCAGTTGCCAGCGGCATCATTCCCGGACAGATACGACCTGGCGACCTTCAAAAAACGAGCGTATTCCCACCTCAAAGGCCGGCAACGCATCTCAATGCCCTATGGTGTTGCAGGTGTCCATGGGCAGCGGTGTTCACTTACCATCAGGTGAAACGCATGCTCGTTTGCCCCCTATAATATAAAAAAAAAAAGTTATTAAGCATAAAATATCTATTCTTCGCTTTGTAGTCGATAAATAGGAAGTCGATTTGACTAGAAGAATACAATACATCAAAGGTTTCAGGTATCGGTTTCAAGTAGCCATGTATTTGTCGTTAGGTCTTTGGTAGGAATGGCAGGTATTGATTGAATTTTACAAACATATATTTTTTAAAATATTATAATAGTTTTACATAATTCATCTGCATAATCTCCTCTTTTGGACAATCGAGAAAGACATCAAAAATTGCGATTTATTCCTCGTTACCATTATTACTGACATTATGAATGAATGATTTTTGGAGCTTCAAGAAATATTTTGGTATTGGAATTCGAAATATCATTTCATATATCAACTCCACAGAAATTCCGCATGGAAAAGCAGGAAAATACGTGTAACTTTTATTTATTCAACGTGTCGTCGGATGCCAGTTTGTAAAGTGATTCACAAAAACGTGACATTACTCTCGTGAACAGCTAGGCGACTTGTAACACAATTCATAGCAACCATTTGTGTTTTGACAAAAATTCAGGACATATTTCGTCCTAACTTGACTTGGTTTCACGTTTTTTCTACTCGATTCTACTCAAAAGTTAGTTAGAAATTAATGTGACCCGAATTAAATGTCTCCTTTTTTACTCTGTGTCTCTCTCTAGGGGTTGAATTTGGTAATAAAAAGGGGCTTAAGTCCTTCCTAAAGTTAAACGTTTGCGAATTTGATTAAAGTCGGATAAGAGATTTATATGTGTAATAATTACAAACATACGGAGTTTCTTTCCCATTTATAATAATAGTTTAAAACTTAAAATAACACGTCGCTATTGAAATGTCAGTAAAAAGTGTAAGCAATAATTATTTTATTTATCAATCTCTCCAAGAATTTATAATTAAAATATTTACTCAGTTACTGTCGCAAATTCCTAAAAATGACTCAACGCAACTTAATCTCTTCTGCCAAAAAATCCCTACATATTTTAACTTTCACTCCATTTTTCTTCCTAGGGCAAAAATCTTCCATTCACTGAAACGTGAGGGATCCACCATTAATCACATTTATGTGAAATGTATTAAAGGACGATGTCAGTGTAACTGAGAGGGAATGCGTCAACTACTGAGAAAATAGGTCACCAATGAGGAAATACGCGCTATTTACGAATGAGTCAGCTGTCACTGTTTCATCCCAGGATTAGATAAGCGTCGGAAATGTTTATTAATTGCGTTCTGGTTTGTTTTTAGTCGTGGCAATAATACATTGGTAAATATTTTGATTGATGTTTTTCAGTATTGATCGTAGTTAATGTAGTGATTTTTTATCGTACATACATAAACTCACGCCTTTTCCAGAAGGGATAGGCAGAGGTGCAACCAGGACACCCACGTTTCGCCTTATATTTTTCTGACCCCGAGCTGATAATTAATAGAAAAATCCAATATCACTTAGCCCGTACCGTATTACAACTGCGCCACCGAGGCAGTCAGTCAGACAGTTTATGTCGTGGCACGACAAAATTACAAAAATACATCTCGTTATAATGCAGTTCGTATTCTATACTATATCTCACCTGGTTCCATTTTACAATTTGAATTTATTAAACTAAAACTAAAAATGTTAGGTGTATTTATTTTATTTTATTAAACTAAAACATATTTTAATATACACTTAATTACTCCCACTTCTATATTACCTAAAATCCCATTAAACTCCTCAACATCTAGGCCAAGATATTTAATGAAGTCCACGGTTACTGTTAATATCTGTTTGTTGTCGTTTCCCTCCTGATACCTCTTGATAATGTCAACCCCCCCCCCCCCCGCCCTGTCCCCGGTTTACTTCGACCTCATGTTAACTAGGGATAATATAAAGAATTTAATGATACAGATTTCCTTACAAGGGTCGTGTTAGCATAATATGTAAACAAAGGATTGTGGTACCCGCTTGGCAAAATGTCTCAAGCGTTTGTGTAAGTTTATCACTGTTATGGCAATAATATACTTGATGTAGTTTGGAAATGTGCCCAGAACTTGAATGTTTCTTTTCCAGATGCATTTGGCGTTGGGTTGTATGCATTTTTAAATCTTTTCCTTGTATGTATGGCAAGACGAGCATGCCATTCGCCTGATGGTCCGATACGACCGCTCATGGACAGTAGCAAAACCAAACAACACCATAAATGACAAAGCAATGCATGGCATTCCACTGCGCTCGCCATCCTAAGACATAAGATGTTAAGTCTCATTATGAGAAGTAGTTATTCAGGCTGCAATGTCCTTCAAACTGGAACATAATAGTGGAATTACACAGCTGTTTAGCGGAAGAAATAGACGTTGCGGTGGTACCTTCACCTACACATCATACATATGTTATGTATTTTTGTGTATATTAAGTTGCGTGCAAGCATTAAGTATTGTACGAGTATGTTAGAATATGTTTGTCTTTTAATTTTTACAGCTTTTATACTAAGGAAAATGGTTTGTGAAAACATGAATCCCATAATACGAAGAAGAAAATTTCTATAAAAAATTCTGTTGAAATAGTAAACATACATAAATACTATTAAATAGTGTTTAATCGACTAGTTGGACATTCTTGTCGTTTGTATCGCTTGTGCTTACCTGTCATATTAGTTCTTTTCTACATAATTGTGTTCATTCTTGTAATTACGTTACCGGAGAATAAACGTTCTTAAGCTTACAATCTCGAGGTTACTCTTTTCCAACAGTTTCTATACCAAGTTCGTTTTTTTATATCATCCTGAATATTAGAAAAGGCTCATGTTTGCTTATATTTGGTTACACTGTAACACGTGTTACAAGTTCATATTGCGGCCATCAATACACGTCACTATCACATGAATTCGATGCTAGAGCCCAAACCATTAGTCTGGATAGTCTGTCCTAGGAGATATTGTCGAACTTTCTGGATGTAGGCGTATAGGTTGTAAAGGATCGATCATGAATAGAATTAAAATATGTTGAAAAAATGGTAATCGTGGACGGTGTTTGGGACAGGATTATCAAATTCAAAAATTTTCAGTGATCATTTTATACTGCCTAACTCGGTGGCGCAGTTGTATTACGGTATGATTGCAAAGCTGAGATCTTGGGTTCGAATCCCGGGTCGGGAAAGTGATAATGAATTTTTCTACTAATTATCAGCCCGGTGTCAGGAATTTGTGCCCGATATGGCGATAGGCTCGCCTCCTATCACATGCTGGGACGTAAAATACAAGGCGAAACGTGGGTGTCCTGATTGCACCTCTGCTTACCCCTTCTGGGAAAAAGCCTTGAGTTTATGTATGTTTTTATACTAGTTAGAATTTTGGCTATAAGATTGACTGAGATATAAAATAGAGTAAGCCTCGAGGTATGAAGGCAGGCGACTTAGCTAATATTGCAGGGAGTTGCACGAGGCTGATAGAACCAGAGTTGCATAAGTGTACCGAAAATCATCCAAAAAAACGCGAAAGGACCTGAATTAATGTACCTAATTCCCAACGTGGGCTTGGGCTGTGCATGGGCTCTTTTAAGTGTATTTATTTATTAAATATATGTACTTTTTCTAAGGAATAAAACACCAAAACTCTAATTTACTCGAAAATATATGCACTAAAGGATAGTCATCTTCGAACTTTCATACACAAATTCTGTGCTGAAGTTTCGCTCAACTTTACCATTTATCAACCACATGTCAAAGTTGCAAGAAAATTATGCAGGATGTCTCTTCGACGACACGTTCCCGGACGTGACTCACCGATGTCTCTTTCAAGTCATGGCGAAAATTAACATATTACTGCGCATTATCGAGATGGAAAGCCATTTTCTTGTTATGTTTTTGTCGATTGTGCGAAAAGGGTTTATAAAAAGAACTGAATTGAGTTGTAAGAATAATTTTGAACCACTGTTGAACGCATGCGGTGTTGTTCCGTTTTTTTTGTGGGGAAATGAGCTAGTTTTTTGCCAAGCTATTTTAATTGAACCACTATCGACACCACAATTATTATAATAATTCCTTAACCGCCTCTGCGAACAAGTTGGTTAAGAAGTGAGTGAGAGTTGAGAGGTTGCGGATTGGATTCCCGCTCCGAAACAAATCGCACGCTTATTAATAGACTAACCAATTACGGTTTAAGCCGGAAGTGAGATGAGCAAACAAATAGATTTATTACAACGCTATCTATCTACCAATCCCAGAACTTACGATATTGTAATCTAAAATTTATTATTATTACGCTATTTTAATTGAGGTGTAAGTAATAAAGTCAGACAAGTCGTAAATGACACAACGTTTATGCGATTACCATACAAACAGCTTTTTTGAGTTAGGTCAATCTATTATTAAGCGTGCAATTATTAATTGTCTGTGTGACGCATTTTTTGTTTGGAGTTAAGATTTTGTGGGCCTGAAATGTATCTTGTGGTTTTTGAAACCCACGACGTAAGTTTTATATCTCAAGGGACCAGGATTATACATAAGACTTTTGGATGTATAGTACTCATTTAAAGTAGTCCCTTGCAGATCCTGTGATCACGATATTTTGCTACTCTTGTGCTGTTTACAATTTATCGGTCTGCGGGGTGTGCCTGTCGACGAAGCTTATACTCCACGTGTTATATAAATATTTGATATCAAATGAAAGCTTAAAGAAATTAAAATAATCAGGATATAATTAAGCAGAAAATATTTACAACCACAAATAGAAAAATGCATTAACAAGAAACGTCAAGGATTAATTTGGAAAGGAAAAATTTTGTCAACAAAAATCTAGACGAAAATAGAAAATTGAAGCATTAATACAAATACATAAAACATACCAAAAACGTTTCATTCTCCACATCAATATTCTATTGTTTTGTCCAATAAATTAATCCCTTTTGATAGAAGAATTCAAAATAATCTTAGTCCAAATTGAATGGACTAATCACTAAAAGATATTGGTTGACGCACGAGGAAAACACATTAATGAACATTTCGTCCGATCCTTTGTAATCTCTGTACCCCGATTGAAATAGATAGGTTTGTTAATCAAATCAAGTAATTTCCTTGTATTGATTTTTTAATCTTTTTTTATTGCGTTGAATGGCGAGACAAGTGTGCCATTCGCCTGATGGTAAGCGAAACGACCGCTCATGAACAGTAGCAAACCAAACAACACTATGAATTAGAGAGCAATGCTTGGCATTCCATTGCGTTTGCCATCATGAGACATTAAGATGTTAAGTCTCTTTATGTCCAGCAGTTAATCTTGCTACAATGTGCTTCAAACAGGAACACAACAGTGCATTTACACTGTTGCTTGGTGGGAGAAATAAAGTCTGTGAAATGTTGGAGAATGAAAAGCCATTTATAATTTTCTTCCAAACTTCTTTTTTGTATTGAAATAAATTGAAATAAAACTATTTTTACGGATTTTATCGCGATTTGGTTTAATTTTTTAAATTAACTTATTTAATTTAATACTTGAAAATTAAGGGTAGTTTAATTGTAACAGTCACAGAGCGGATGACTAATACCTCAGTCCACCCCGAGACCACGAAAGCTGAAAAGCAATCGAAACGTCGGGAAGTTAAAAAATGTAAAAATTAAACCAAATCGCGATAAAATCCGTAAAAACAGTTTTATTTCAATGTGTAACATTCGCGTAAATCTATTCGTTTTTTGTATTAAATTAGAAGCTTATGTGCCAACGAGATCGTGAAAAATATTATTCCAATTTATACCGGATCGTACTTATAATTCGTATTCCTCAAAACATTTAACTAAATTGACTGAAAATCTAGTTAGCACTTTAAAACACACCAAAATTTATATCCAAGGTTAATAATTTCATTTGGCAACGACCGCGAACGGCCTAATGTGCCTTCATAAACATAAAAGAGATAATGTAGCAAATATATTTTGTCCTCGTAATCTTCAATTTGAATTCGTGGTGCTAGAGCACAATAGTCGCCAAGCTTGCAAATTAGGATAAAATGAACTGGGTTTTTAGTACGTTAAAAAGCTAAAGTAATTCATCATACAAAAATGTTTTTAAAGTTTAATAATGTTGAATAAATGGTTATGTATTAATGTTTTATGGTTTTAAATTAGAATATGTACAATTCATGAAAATGTAATTTGAAGTGAGTTTGATAATATTAAATATAGAATTCTAAAAGAAAAATTAAGTTAATAAATACCTCCAATATTTCAGCAATATTAGTAAACCAATATAAGAGTTGAATTGTATGTAATAATAAATGACCATTTTTATTAAGCAACCAATTTAATTATCAAAAGTGCACAGCAAATGGAGATAGCAAGAATATCAATAAAGATGCATGTCCCATAAGCAAAACAACAAAATGCATATATTTTTGTAACTTCACTAAACATTACTTTCTCCATTTTATTTATTGCGTTGAATGGCGATACGAATATGGCTTTCGTCTGATGGTAAGCGATACGACCGCTTATAAGCAATAGAAAACCAACAACACCATAAATTACAAAGCATTACTTGGCACTTCACTGCGCTCGCCATCGTGGGACATAAGATGTTAAGTCTCAATATTTTCAGTAGTTACTCTGGCTACAATGTCCTTCAAACCGGAACACAACAGTGCATTTACTCTGCTCTTTGGCGGGAGAAATAGACATTGAGGTGGTACCTACCCAGGCGGGCACTCACATATCAAAAACCGCCCACCAATAAGGTCCTCCATTTCTGATTGTGTTCAAATCAAAGTCACCGACACAATCCAATCTGAGTATCTTGGTTCGAAACGAAAGCAATAAACCGACTAACTTGCTATTTACAGAATTCCTCTTTGCCTTTGTCCCAGATTACAAAACCTTTGTTCACAAAGTTACCACTAAACGAGTTACTTAAACTAACGAGGGTTCATAAAAGCGAAGGGTCTGGCGTCGCGGCCAGTTAAACAATTATGATTTGTAATATAATTTGAATTTAATGATCATTTTCAGTTTTGTTGTTATGGTATGGTGATTAATATAGATGACTCGTAATGGTGATTACCAGATGTCCTCTAAGGCCTGTTGGTTTTGCAGAATACATATATCCGATAATTATACAAAGAGATTAACCTAGTTAAAGCTTATGGCCGCCACGCAAGTCTTTCACAGAATGGGTGGCTTTAAAATTTGAATAAAAGAAAACTTTGGACACATGTACAATTTCCAAGAAATCTCAAATAGTTTCCGGCTGGCAAGACTTTTCTGACACAAAATAATCTTTTCTACAAACTTGTCGAAAAGGTCCCTTTAGTGCTCACATCAATATTTTCGTATTTCTATTTGAAAGTATGGTCCCACAGGTCAAACAAAAAATAAGACTTTCTTAACATATTTGATGTTACATATTGTATTTCGGATTCCCTTAGGCTGGGTTCTAAGAATTAGTTATATACTATACTTTGTAAGTAACTAAGTATTGTACGGTTTGGGTAATGGATGTAAAGCGGCCTCTAGACTAATTAATTATAATACGCTATATTGTGTAAAGTTTTTTTTTTTATTGCAATGTATGGCGAGACGAACATGCCATTTGCCTGATGGTAAGCGATACGACCGCTCATGGACAGTAGCAAAACCAAATCACCAAAAAGCATGGTCCAGTTTGCCGTCATTTACTACTGGACATATGTATTTTTGTTCACCGCTTATTTTATTTTTTTAAAGGCATTAATTTATTTACCCGCTACCTATATGTTCTGTTTACCTACATTTCTTTCGGCAATGCGTTATATGAAAATTACAACGAATATTCGAGTGTGTAGCGCCCAAAAAATTCTGTATATTTGGAATTCGTAATTAAAACAAATAGCAACATATATTTGTGAAATAAATATCTGAATGAAAAATAAACTGTTACATTTTTTAAATTTAATGGATTCTTTAATCCACATTCAGATTTCATTGGCATTACAGTATTTACGCTTTCTATTCGAACGGAAAATATGATCGAGATAATTAAATTGCGACCCGAGGTAAAAATATGTGGGAGTTATTTCGCATATTCTCTTAGCATCTATACGTATAATATGTTTACTATTAAAATTCAAGGCCAAACCGTAATCTTATTTGATGTACCAACTTCGACGTGAGACAAAGTTCTATTTCAGAATATGAACTTTATAGCCTCTGGTTAACATACATACATACATAAACTCACGCCTTTATCCCAGAAGGGGTAGGCAGACGCCACCAGGACACCCACATTTCGCCTTGTATGTTCCGTCCCATAATGTGATAGGGGGCGAGCCTATCGCCATATCAGGCACAAATTCCTGACTCCGGGCTGATAATGAATAGAAAAACCCAATATCACTTTGCCCGACCCGGGTTAGATAAACATGTATATTACGTACAACCACAGAACAAATGAATATGGGCGTCCAACCACTAAATGTAATTATTATTATTATACATCTTTTAGTCTAAAAAGTAATAAGTTGTTTCAGTAAAAGTTTATCACGAGGTGGGATTATAAGGATAATTAACGATAACCCTTAAACGATATACTCTGAGTTACCAGCTAAGAGGAAAGGGGAGGAGGAAGTCAGGGGAAAGGGGAAGTGAGGGGAGGTGTTAGATCTCACATTTATGAACTGCCGAACTGACGATATGAAACAAAGCTGAACAAATTGCGTTGAAAATTACTGACTGGTTTTGACAAATTAAAAGTAAACGCCCTTTAGAATTTAGTAAATGATTTTGAATCCTATGTGGTGGAAATAAGGTTTATATTCAAAATAAGTTAAGAGTAAAAGCAAGCTGTCAACTTCATGAAGTTGAACCAAAGTTTTCGTCGCGTTGTTATTGTCTTTTTGTAATTACCTATAATATTTTTTGCTTTGCCATAATAAACGCTGTAAACTTTAATTTCTGCTATTTCGTTGGTTGCGACAGCTGTATCTGTAGCCCATAAACGTCCCACTGCAGGGCACGGGCCTCCTCTACTATCGAGAGGTGTTAGGCCATAGAGTCCACTACGCTGGCCTGGTGCGGGTTGGAAGTATTTTTTATTAATTTACATTCCAACTACCTTTTTTTCTATAATCAATTTAGCAGAACAATCGGCCCTATTATTTTAGTACTAAGTCTGTTCGCAATTAGGCATTAAGGGGCAAACGCACTCGCATTGAGAGTATCAAATATTACTTAAATTTACATTAAAACTATGTAATATATCAATTAATAACCATTTTAGACAATATTACGTAATTTACTGTTTTATTTTTAATTGTAATTAAACTAATTTAATGGAATGCTGCTTAGCAAGAAACAGAACAACAAGGAAAGAAAATGGCCTTTTTCAGTTATAATTTGTATTCATATTATATAGAGCTGAAGAATTTATTTGTTTCTTTGTGCGAGCTCATCTCAGGAACTATTGACTCAAATTGAAAAAGTCTTTAGGTGTTGCATAGTCAATTTATCGAGAAAAAAGAAAGCTATAGGATACTTATTATCCCAGAAATATATATATATATATAGCGGGACTTTTGTCCCTGAAAAACTTCTTAACACGGGTGAAGCCGCGAACAGTACAAGTATAATCATAAAAAAAAAAGTAGTTACATAAAACGTGGCATATTTAAATGGAAGATAATCCTTACCAAAGAACACAAATATAACAAATTCAAAACTTATTAGTGAACGAGTTAGCGACATCTTATTGCTTGTCAAGCTCTGTGATTTCTCGTGAGGCAGTCAAGGCTTCCATAATTTAAACGGTTTAATTAAAGTTCTGAATTTCTCGGCGTATTTGCCAAATATACTTCAGTGGTGATCATTATTGGAAACTGAAATAAATTGAATGTCAGAGAAACCAAGTTACAGATTACCCGTAGGATAATTAAAACATTTTGAATTTCTCGGCGATTTTAACAAATATATTTTATCGGTGATCATAGTGAAAACCGAAATGTAATCAAATGTCGGAGGATTAGGATTAACATTTGAATAGGAAACAGTGATGGGTAGAGGTGACCTATCGCCTAGGCCCCTATCGCATCGAACAGACAAGGCATAACGTGGGTGTCCTGGTAGCACCTTTGCCTACCCCTTCCGGGAAAAAGGCGTGAGTTTATGTCTGTATGTACAAAAAACCTGAAGTAGTAAATGTATGCAGTCACTTAAACACGGCATTTATATTGTTGTGTTTAAGTTCTACAAATCAGTTTCGACTGTAACAGCCCTTAAGAGGAAGGGGGTGAAATCATTACGCACTAATTTGCCGAACTCCTTAACGACTTAGGTGTTTACCGGAGTGCTAATAAAGCTCATCGGCTTTAACGAATGCAGGTCAGGTAAAGACGCTAACACATTTGCCGCAAAAACGCTGCGTTTTTGTAGACATTAATATTTAAGAGAGAATCAGTGTTAAGTGGACATTCGCCCATAAGATGGATAGATGAGCTAGCTAAGATTATGGATTATGCATAATTTTTTGGTAGTTAAAGAAAAATTTATTTATGTAGGTTGGTATAAGGAACTACGCAGACATGGTAACTATAGTTGTGAATTTCGATGACATTGATTCTGTGAATTTGACAGCCTCCGTGGCGCAGTTGGTTAGACGCCGCCTGTGAAACGAGAGGCAGCGGGTTCGATCCCCGCACCGAGACAAATAATTGTGTGAACCACAAGTAATTGTTTCGGGTTTGGGTGTTCGTGAGACCGAAAAGTCTCTCGTAGTTTCTGATACCCACGACACAAGATTCGATCTTAGTGTGGGGTCAGGGTAGAATGCTGTGGACATTAGTATCTTTATATTACAAAAGAGCTGTTAGAGCCATTTATAAACTTGGTCCCAGAGTGTCCCTAAGATAAAAGTTTAAAGAGGTAGATATTAAATATAATATAACTCAATATATAAAATATAACTCAATTTAAGCGTAATTGTGACTTCAGCGTCCTTAATTTAGTACCTAAACTTTGTGTCTTTTTTTTTTTATTGCAATGAATGACGAGACGAGCCTGCCATTCGCCTGATGGTAAGCGATACGACCGCTCATGGACAGTAGCAAAACCAAACAACACCATGAGTTACAAGGCAATGCTTGGCAATCCACTGCGCTCGCCATCCTGAGACATAAGATGTTAAGTCTCGATATGTCCAGTAGTTACTCTGGCTACAATATCCTTCAAACCGGAACACAACAGTGCATTTACACTGCTGTTTGGCGGGAGAAATAGACATTGCGGTGGTACCTACCCAGGCGGCCTCTCACATATGAGAGACCTACCACCAGTAAATTGTCTGTATATTGACATTATTACGCATACAACATGGGTGTGTTTAATTTAACACTAATAGTTATAAAACCATTAGAAATGTTGTTGTGTTTATACTAATTACCGAACAAATGGGAATAGAGCCATAACAGTTTGTTTATGTCGAATTCAATTAGGTAATTAACTTAACAATATAATAGTCTGTTAGTGATAGCAATTCTTCCTTCCCAATTTATTTTAGCGGCACTATATTAATAATAGGTAATTATACAAAGCATATATGTACTCCAAGAAATATGTTGAAAACTAAAACTCGTTTTGAGAAAATACTTTTTATAATGGTTACTTAGATTTACGCGAATGTTACACGATGAAATAAAACTAATCTTTACGGATTTTATCGCGATTTGGTTTAATTTTTACATTTTTTACCGCGACGTTTCAATTGCTTTACAGCTTTCGTGGTCACGGGGCGGACTGAGGTATTAGTCATCCGCTCAGTGACTGTTAAAAGTTGATTTGTAAACCAAATCGTGATAAAATCCGTAAATTTCCCATTATCGCGTTATAGATCGAATAGAATTTTAATTAAATATGATGTTAAATTATATTGTCGGCTCTTCATTTTTTACTTAAAATATACGCACGTTCACACCCGTATGCTATAAAGGGTAGGCAGAGGCACCACTTTAGTTCGTTGAGGTTATTTCCATAGCAAATTGCATGTTGAGATGAGATTTATTTAGGGTACGAGCATAAAGCTATGACGAGCACAATTTCATTGTAATTATAAGGCATCATAGTATTACTCACGGCTTGGTCCGCATGAAGGAGTTTTCGTAACACTTTCGTCACTTTGCACGCCCCAGGATTCGAACCCGGGACCTCAGCGTTGTAATCGCATCGTGTACTAAAATCTAACCAAAACAAAATACCGGCCAGAATTATTTAAAAAAAAAACGCTGCGTTTTTGAAAAATTGTACACACGCCATTAAACAAGCGATTACAAATACACCCAACAGTCACATACATAGTCCTGACCCCACACTAAGATCGAATCTTGTGTCGTGGGTATCTATCACAAACAGAAACAAATCATCAGCGAGACCAGAGTTATAGCGCACTTTTCATTTTATTATGACGATTGCTGAGGTGAAGGATGGTCCGCTCATTAATTTCTTCCTTATCGTGAAGTACCTTTCCTATTTTCTAAAACACTGTCGAGCTAGCATATAAATATATTAGTATGAATACTGTTAAAATCTAAATAAGTATACAAACAATTCATTTGTAAGTGAAATTCAAATACGCGTTGTCCTATTGAAACAGCTCAGTAGGCCAATTCACGTAATTAAATAAGTTCAGTTGCAGTGCAGTTGCAGTTAAGTTTCGATCAAAACAGCCCTTTTTGTATTCTCGTAATTCAGACAACCGCTGTCAGATACGCTCGCGTCAAGTTCGCGTCACGTGATCGCTTTAGCGTATTCTACGGCTGCGCGTTTTATACATGCGTGATTCAGGTCGCAACCTGATTGGTATTTACCTATTCATTTGACGTCTCCAATGACAGTTTAGTCCCACCAACGTGCAGCACATGCGCAGTTTATGCATATCTTACGCGCAGCTAAACAATGCTACAAGAATACCATTTTGACGTACGTACGATAAAGACGTAAACCTAATCGAAACTGCATCGAAACTTGATCGGCGCGTCAATAAATTATGTGAATTAGCCTACAGATTGGTATTTACCTATTCATTTGACGTCTCCAATAACAGTTTAGTACCACCAACTTGCAGCACATGCGCAGTTTATGCATATCTTACGCGCAGCTAAACAATGCTACAAGAATACCATTTTGACGTACGTACGATAAAGACGTAAACCTAATCGAAACTGCATCGAAACTTGATCGGCGCGTCAATAAATTACGTGAATTAGCCTACAGGTTTTTGTGTTCTTACTAATTAAATCTGACATTTGAATAGAGCTTAAATTACACGTTTTAATTAATATGTTTCATAATATGAATCATAATTATCACGTTTCACAAATGGAGCATTATTTTAATAATATGAATAAATTCAGTCAGCACGCACATAAACAGTTTTACCCGTAAAATAGATACAATGTCTCATTTTAATGATATAAAATTTGGTAACAACCGCATATATAAACTTTCAAACAAGCAATAAGATCTTATTGTGTTTATATGAGAGCCTCCGTGGCGCAGTGAGTTAAACGCCGGCTGTGAAACGAGAGGCCGCGGGTTCGATCCCCGCACCGAAAAAAATATTTGTGTGATCCACAGGTATTTGTTTCGGGTCTGGGTGTGAGATCGAAAAGTCTCTCGTAGTTTCTGATACCCACGACACAAGACTCGATCTTACATGGGGTTAGGAGTATGTGTGCGACTATTGGGTGTATTTTTTTATTTGTTTAGATTGTCTAATCGTGCATGGTAATTGATTGTTAACATTAGCTCTATGTTGCATGACAAATTCGCACATAATTCCTCTGGGACACTCCGCCGTCACGTCTTTAGCTAATATTGGTTAGTAAAGTTCCAATTGGAGATATAGTTGGAATATATTAATTTGCATAGGCGAGAGATATTAAGTTGTATCAGCATGGGCTGATACAATTATGACAAATTCTACAACTCAACCGACACGAGTAGGCTAGGTCTTTAGGTTACGGAAGGAAAATATATGTTTTTTTCTAAAAAATTAGCTCTTTTCTTTAGTCTGCCGTATGTCATTACTTCCCAGGATTTGATCCTTATTAGCAACATTATGAAATGATTTCATAATACAGCATGTGTATTTTTTTTTCAAAATTATTGAGTTCGATTCCTCGCTAGGAATATTGATTTATCAAAAATCCAAGTATCCAGTTATAGTTTTCATCAAAATCGGGCTAGTGACTCCTTTCAGTATTTTTCGCTATTCTTCATAGTTTAGAATTCAGTTTGAGCAAATCTTTCAATAACTAAAACAGGTTTTAACACTGTCCATGAATAAGGCCGTACAAGTTTATCCTTGATAAAAAAAGGGGAATAAAATACACTACGGTAGAAATATTTAGATAGTCTTACGATATTGCACAACATTAATAACATATGATTTACAATAACATTGAATACTATAAACATACAAATATGATAATCTTGAGTGATAAAAGATAAATCGATTTATTTTTAGAATTATCTTTTAAGTACGTACAATTATTTATCTGTTTCAACTATACTCCATTGCTGTAATTATATACATATCATGAGAGACCTACTAAAATACAAAAAAATGTGCCATATTGAATAATGTAAGGCTATTGATTTTCGAGAAAGTTATCATAACTACCTATTTAGTTGTCAGCATCGTTACATTACGGTAGAAACTAGACGACATCGCATTTTCCAGCAGCTAGATATCCAACAATTGTTTCTTTATCCTTTTCACTGTTTCTGCCTCTAAGATCCTTGATTCTTCTTCCAGTGTTGAAGATAACCAAGGCCAACTTCGATATCATCATGAGTCACTTCTTAGTATTTTACAGCACGCCAGTTAATACACTGTATCATGAGATAAGTGCAAATTAATAGGAATTAATTGATAAAGTATCTGTTGGCAAGGAACAATTATCTTATTCAGTGACACATGTAAGTATTCCTAATCCCATATTAATATGTCTTGTGTTGTGGGTATCAGAAACTACGAAAGACTACGAAAAACAGATGGTAACTCTCTAATATGTGAGAGGCCGCCCGGGTAGGTATCACCGCAATGTCTATTTCTCCCGCCAAACAGCAGTATAAATGCACTGTTGTGTTCCAGTTTGAAGGACATTGTAGCCAGAGTAACTACTGGACATAATGAGACTTAACATCTTATGTTTCCGGGCGAGCGCAGAGGATTGCCAAAGCATTCCATTGATTCATAGTGTTTTGCTACTGTCCGTGAGCGGTCGTACCGCTTACCATCAGACTAATTGCATGCTCGTCTCGTTATTTATCGCAAAAAAAAATATATAAATACATACTTGTAGAACGGAAAAAATAGTCTCGGTGCGATTATTGAACCCTTCGTAGATCGTCCTACAGTCGGCGTATTAACTAACTGTGCGAAGGCATTCAATTGAGCCAATTATACCTTCTTCTAAACTGGTTCTTCACTGTTAGTTAGCGTAAGTAGTAGGAAAGAAAAAATACGTAGGTTTACATACATACATACATAAACTCACGCCTTTATCCCCGAAGGGGTAGGCAGAGGTGCCACTAGGACACCCACATTTCGCCTTGTATGTTCCGTCCCACGATGTGATAGGTTTACTAAACATGAAAATAATATTAGGTATTCTACAAATTTGCAAATACTCACATGGACTGATTGTTCACATATCTGTTAAAGATAAAAGACACAATAACATAAAAGGAAATATTTAATTTTACAAGATATTTCTTTTGTATAGCCCATATACTTCCCACTGCAGGGCACCGGCCTCTTCTACAATCGACAGCACGATTGAGAGTGGTTAGGCTATAAAGTCCACCACGCTGGCCTAGTGCAGGTTGGCGGACTTTTACATACCATAGAATACTTCCGAATCGTAATGGTGTGCAGGTTTCCTCACAATGTTTTCCTTCAACGTTACAGTGCGTGGTGCTTGACTATCAATACACACATGACTCCGAAAAGTCAGAGGTGTGCCCTGGGATTTGAACCCGCGACCACCGTAAACATGCTGGCGTCTGATCCGTTACCAACAGGCCACCACGCACTTTTATAAGATAAATACTATAAAAATACTTCACATCGGTATTATTGTTTTTAAAGGACTCAGAAGCTCAGGGTTAGTTTGAATATTGGAGGAGTGTATAGGTCATATTGAAAGAAAACATTCTAAGAAGGTTCTAACCTATATAAGCAATCATTGAGCTACTCAAACGTTTAATATATTTTATCTATTTCTCAAACATACTATGCTTGTAACTTATTTTGACAGCCGGCGCAGTTGGTTAGACGCCGGCTGTGAAACGAGAGGCCGCGGGTTCGATCCCCGCACCGAAACAAATATTTGTGTGAACCACACGTATTTGTTTCAGGCCTGGGAGTTTGTGAGACCGAAAAGTCTTTCGTAGTTCCTGATATCCACGAAACAAGCCTCGATATTAGTGTGGGGTCAGGACTATGTATGTGACTATTGGGTGTATTTATTTATTTGGTGGGTCGCATTTTAGCTGATTTGGGTAATTTCTATCTATATATCTATTCAGCCACTGGAAGTCTTCTGCTGAACATAGGCTTCCCCCAAGGATATCCACGTTGATCTGTTGGAAGCGGCTTGTATCTGTTGGAAGCGGCTTGTATCATGCGACTTTCTGCAACCTTAACTAGGTCATTCATCCACCTTGTAAGCGGGCATCCGACATTTTACTTGCCTGTCCGTGCCCTCCACTCCAGAATCTTTCGGCCCCAATGGCAATCACTTCTTTGCGCTGTGTGTCCAGCCTACTGCCACTTCAACTTGCTAATCCTAAGGGATAATTTACTTAAATTCAGTAAATTCTGCTTTTCATGTTTCACCCCCCATACATACTAAGCCGTAATTCTAAAGTCACGATACGTTATTTTCATCTCATGAATACAAAAAACCCTCAAATCTGATATCTCACGCTAAGGGGAACTCAAGGAATCTTATCCTCGTAGCAGATTATTCCCAATTAACCTCCTTTTACTCGTTCTATCCGCAGGGAATTCAGATGAACGATATACGCGAACAGCTCTTTCAATGCGGCGGAATATACCGTTCCCTTACACCGTAGACATGAATACATATATAGATGCTGCAAGTACTAGCTTCACTTTTAAATTTATTAAATCGGCCAGTCTTATTGATCGGTTGCATATATTATTTTCTCCACTCCACACCAATGTTTGCAACATTTTCCATTGATGCACCCTTCTATTGCATACATGCATAAACTCACGCCTTTTTCCCAGAAAGTGTAGGTGGAAATGCTACCAGAACACCAACTTTTCACTTTGTGTGTTACCTCCCACGATAGGAAAAGAAGGTGAGTCTATCGCCATATTGGGCACAAATTTCTTACTCCGGGCTGATAATGAATAGAAAAGTTCAAGTGATATTGAATTGGATTGATATTTTATTATTGGTCATAGCATAATGTAATATCCTATAACCTTCCTCGATGATTTGGCTATCCACAACTAAAATAATGTTTTAAATCGAACCAGTAGTTTTTAAAATCATCGCGTTCAATCGAACTCTTCAGCTTTAAAATATTAAGCCTGCCTCACACGTCCATGTGCGTTTGCGCAAACGCGAGTTTGCACCAGTTTCGAATCGAAAATTTAAACAAAGTTTGCGTAGTTATTTATCCACACACGTTCCAGTATACTGGTGCAAACTCAGACTTGCACAGTTATATCGTTACGTGTATTGTATTCGTACATGTATGGCCATTAGTATACATTTATTTGCCTAGTACGAATATGATTTTTCACGTGTTCGAAGTAAGCCTACTTGTCTTCCTTTAACGATGTTTCATTTATTCGCCCTCCATCAGATTTTTAATATATTTTACTCCATAGCAATTATTGAGTTCTTAAAAAATCTTTAAGCCGGTTCCGCGCAGAGATTTACCCGTGTTTTGACGTCATTGACGGCAAAATCTGACACGCTTGTTTTCCATACATTGTTAACAGGGGAAATGCGTCATCTATTTAGAGTAATTTCTATTGCAGTATCGTACATATTCTCACGAAACTCTTCAATGGCGTACGTGACTATTGTAATGTGGAGTACGGAATTCTATAAGCCCTATTATGTGAGAATTTTTACCGTCCATTTCGCGTGGGGGAAAACATCGTTATATCGTTATACCCGAATACTGCTTATTAGAATTTCCAAGGAATGTGAAATCTTAAAATTCAAGGTTTTTCGGCTCGACATATTGTCTGCAATGCAGCTGAGGAAAATACATACATACAGGGTATATCAAGACCGCGACCGAAAACGAAGCCAGGTGGTAGTATTGGTGACTTCAGACACAATGGAAGTAAAAATTTCGCAAAAAAAAAAATCGTCAACTTTTTTTTAAATTTTTTACTTATCGTCGTATTTGGGTGATACATACATAGTTTTCCTAAAATAATGATGTACACCTCTTTATTTTTAAAGACGCAATGGTACGTAAGGGTTTAAATTTGTATTTTCGCAAAAACTAGGTATTTACCACCCAAACATGATGATTTAAAAAAAAATCTAAAAATGTATCTTACACTTTTTTGGCGAAATTTTTATTTGCATCGTGTTTGTAACCATTAAAACTACAACTTGGCTTCGTTTTCGGTCGCAGTCTTGATATACCCGGTATATACATAAACTCACACCTTTTTCCCAGAAGGGGTAGGCAGAGGTGTAACCAGGACACCCACGTTCGCCTTGTATTCTCCGTCCCACGTTGTGACAGGGGGCTAGCCTATCGATAGATAATATATATAAAATCCAATATCACTTTGCCCGATCTGGCACTCGAACCCGAGACCTCAACTTTGCAATCATATCGTAGTACAACTGCGCCACCGAGGCAGTCGAGAAAAATGCAATACATATCGCTCATCCAATGGAACAACGACGTAATTACAAAAAAGTCGAAAATGACTTTTGAATATCTTATTTAAAAGTTTTCTTGAGTTTCTCATGAAGTTATTGTAAATTATCATTGATAGTACAGTTACTTACATTAATATTAAAAGAATTTCATCAGAATGATTGGAAATACATTATATTTTCAATCTCAAACTTTTAAAAAGTTCTCCTGAAAAATAGCTAAGACGTAAATAAGTCATTGTTCTATTGGATGAGCGATATTATATCGGCCCAAATTGACGGATTGTTTGACAAAAGCATTGAGACATTTTTACGGATCATTAATTCATTATTTAATTAGTATCATTCCTTCGTTTATTGTTTCATCCATCAACTGTTTTCAAAGTAACGTCCATTATTTAAAGAGTCGGTTAACATATACTAGGTCAACATATCGGCAAACATATACTAGGTCAACATATCGGCAAACATATACTAGGTCGACTTATTTTGATGATTCCGGTTCAACATATACACCTACATACCTACATAATATAAGTCGACTTATTTGTCAATAAGAATTACTCTTGTTTACTCGAGACAATAAAATGAGGAACTAAAAAGTTCGGAGTAAGTTAGTGGAGCATCTGTTGTGGAACTTCGACAGGACGTGATATTACGACTTCCTCGTATTGTTGCCGTTCGGGGTTGATAAAATTGAAATAAATGTTGGAATTGTCGTTAAAATGAAACAGTATATTAGAAACCATTTAGAATTAGAAAGATAAAAAAAAAGAGAGGTTGAAGGAAAGTGTGGAGAAATAACATAGAAATTATCAAATTAGATAGGTGATTCTAAGGTACCAAACTTTGGCAATCGAAATTGGGACCATACCATTCACACTGTATATAGGCTAATAAGAAACGATCTTTCGAGATCAAATATCAACGTAAAATCTAAATTAACGTAGCTGGTATAGTAAGCCATCAGCACCTGCAAATCTTCGTCCAGGTAAATGATGCAGGGCTGAAAGTCCGGTACCCATCGCTGATAGCGACGGAATGAGAATAATAAAACTAGCGGCGGTTCAAGATACTTAGCTTTGAAATAAAGCTTATTAGAAAACTAAGAAATCGTCAAGCGGAGGGGCCGCGCGGCTCTCACGATTCCGTTAAGGGTGTGTTTATGACTTAATAAGAACATGCGTCAAAGATAAGAGTTAACAAGTAGATAACATCATTTTTGTTCGATAATGGTTGTCCTGCCATTATTTCAAATATGTTATGGCGGACGCTTGTCTCATTTGTGTTGTTACATTTTTTTATGAATGGCGAGATGAGCATGCCATTCGCCTGATGGCAAACGATACAACCGCTCATGGACAGTAGTAAAACCAAACAACACCATGAATTAAAAAACAATGTTTGGCATTCCACTGCGCTCACTATCCTGACACATTAGGTGTACATTACCTAATGTAGGTGTTAAGTTTCATCATGTCCAGTAGTTACTCTGGCTACAATCTCCTTCAAACCGGAAGTCATTTGTTGCATCAGCTGTTCATTTTCTTCTTAGCCGGGTTTCCTCACGTACACCGTAAACTGGAACTAGTTACCCATTACAAAATATGGTCATTTAGAATGATTATTTTCCATGTGATACATAATGAAGTTGATACGAAACAATCAATGTTTATGAACAGAATCCTCTCCATTTTCTCCCTTTACAACCTATGCACCTACAACACCTTGAACATAGATTATTTTAAGATATAATCATCTTCAGTTTGCTCACTTTCCCATTCCTCAATTCTAAACGAACATAAATATTCTAAATCTTATTATCTTCAACAGCATCCGTGGCCAGAATCGCCAAGTTCCTCGGAGGTACCGGCACCCCGGTGGTCACCACTGGCGGGTTCACCTTCGACTTCGTACAACCCAAGCAGACCTGCAAGGACGAGTTCTACATGATGGTCAGGGCTGGTCCCCTGGGCTTCGAGGACGTGGCTTATTTCATCATCGATATTATGCGCCAGTGAGTATTGATCTAATTTCTCTCATTATAGGTTTTTGTGGTCTTTAGCAGGAGCAGGGTCATCTAAATTGGTAAGGTCTTTTAGATTCCGATCACAATTTAGCTTGACGCCTTCAAGGTGGAATTTGGCTTCTTAAACAAATAAGGTAAGCCATTTTATTTTGTGGTTGATGGGAAATTCTATGACAGAAAAGCAATGAGTTAAGGCACCGGTTTCGAACGTCATTGAGGTAAAATTAAACACTAGTAATAAAAAAGCCTTTTTGGAAGAAAAGGAAAGATGTTTATTACCCATTATTAAGATATTGGTAGTTAGTGTAATTTGGCCATTCTTATGCAATATTAAAGTAATAAAAATCTCTTTATCTAGGTATATGTTGTATGAACTTATAGACACAAACCGGGTCGCTATCACGCGAGCATATAACGTGGTCCTTTTGCCATCATCCAGTCTATTCGCTGTCAACGTTTTCAATATAAAATGTTAAACAGATATCGCTCTTTGTAATGGAGATGGAACAAAACAGTATTTATTGAATAATGGTTCAATATTTCTAAACATTATTTTTATGTTAATAAATAAGCTTTTGTCATGAGTAAAATCCCTAAAGGATTAGATAATAGTTGGACCTAAACTTTGCTTTGCTCTTTATGCCTAGAAATCTGTTGTGGAAGCTTGGAGCAGTAGAGCCTAGCGCTAACCTAGTTATTAATTCAAATTTAGGTATTTTGTTAAGCGACTAGAATACCACAAAAGTGTACATATTGAGACTTAACATTTTATGTCTCAGAATGGTGAGCGCATTGGAATGCCAAGCATTGCTTTGTAATTCATGGTGTTGTTTGATTTTGCTAATGTCAATGAGCGGTTGTATCGTTTACCATCAGGGGACTGGCATGCTTCTCTCACCATTCGCAGCAATAAAAAAAAATACTCCATAAAATTTGACCACCAGACCCCATGAACATTTGCATTGAGACAACGCAGGTAAGTCACCAGCTTTTAGAGAAAGAGACTATTGGATGGGGGAAAGTAATTAGGTCTCATCGGAGGTGTAGAAGAAACTTCACGTGAAAATGTAAGTAAAAAGTACTACCAACTGTGAGTATTTTTAACTAATATTATTTAATGGTGAGGGTGTTTTGCACTTCGATTCAAATTAATAGACGGTTGAAATTTATTATTAACCTAAGTTACAATATTTATGCAATATTTATTTCGAATTTTTTGTTCTGGGTCTTGGTGTTTGTGAGACCGAAAAGTTCTTTGAATCTCTCATAGTTTGTGATACCCACGTCACAAAACTCAATCTTAGTGTGGAGTCAGGACTATGTATGTGCCTGTTGGGTGTACTTATTACTTATTCAAATTTTCAGTCCAATCCACTAAACACGAAACACTATAGATCGCTACACAAATACGGACACCAGTTAACCAGTCAACGTCCCAAATAACCATCGCCATTTTGATTAGCCGCGATAATTACAGTAGAGTTACATTGCCCAGTGTATCAACTCAACTATCTTCAAAGGGATTTCAATTGGGACTTGAAAAGCGGAACGTGTCATTGAGATGAAAACTAGCTTTGTTCATGCTGAGTGGAGCGAGTCACCTGTGCCCCTAGCCGGAACATTTTGAAGTATCATAAAGTAATTCTCGTATAGTAAAGTAAACGTTTCCCGCTGTGAAATGTTAGTTCCAAATACGCTCACAATGGCGCTGTTTAAATTCCCATACAAAATTTTACTATTACTATTTTATTACGATACTGCAAAATGTTGCGGCTAGGGGCACTGAACGCTAATCGTCAGTAAGCTTGTGTCGATTTTGTTTGCATTGTAACTGGTGCCAGTCACTTAACTGCCAATGACAGTAAGTTTGTTGTTGATTAGAATTAATAATGTTAAGAATTCACGTCACATTGTTGTATAAAAAAGTATAAAACTAATAAAAATACTAACGGCGTATAAAGCATATAAAAAAAATATCAGTTTATTCATTCTTTAAACTTAGGCCATAATTATTGAAAACTCTATGCGTAAAATGTAGTTCCTTCAGTTTGTTTCCTGGTGTAAAATCACTAATTACCAGTATTGCTAATTATTTATATTAGAAAACATTTTTTTCGCTTTATATTGTCAGGACTTTGATTCGCTCTGCGACTATGCCAGCTCTATGATTACAGAATTAACTTACAATTAACCTTAAAATTATAAATAACAGACTAAACTTAACACATATTAGAGAGGAATAATACTCAGCAACTTGCTCAAACAACTTGTCCTGTTACCACTTGTTTACAAGACACATGTCGAGGGCTTTGTTAATTGCGGGAGAAACAGTTGTAAACAATTTCTAGGATCTCTGTTAGTTCCTACTGAACTTCTGTTTCAGAAACTATTGAAAGGACACTTTGTATCACTTCCTTGAGGAATATTATGGTAACAAATATAATAAGAAAAGAGGGAAAAAGAGGGTTAGTTGCAAAATACATTTTACGATTTTTGTGGTTTCTAATGCCTCCTACACACTATGCCGGCGGCACAGCTGACGGGTTTGTGCCGCGTGGGTAAGCCCGCGGCAACACCAGGCCGGCGGCATTTGCCGCAGAATATCATTTCAGTTGTGAAAGCCGTGTAGAATGCTAGTTATTATTGTACTATACAAGCAGCCGGCTCCCCGTGCAACCCGCCGGCATCTCCCGGTTCATGCGGCTTTATAACATATAAATTCTAAAAACCATAAATATGTAGTAGATATTTCCAGAGGCTCCAAACAATAAAACTCCACCAGCTCGTTATCAAATATTTAATCAAACTTATAAACTGCCAATCTGGCTTAGTACAATATAACAGGCTTATATCCTTTTCCTTTCGTGTCCCCGCAGTGAATGCCTCTCCTCCGTTTTTTCAAAATCCAAATCAGCTTGTAACCACCACCACTCTGATCGTAGTTTATTTTTTTCCGTGTTGCCAATTTTTAAAATAAATTACTACTTCAATTATTAGTTGTTATAATATATTTATAAAGATCAGAGTGTTGGTTTATAAAAATGATTGTAATAATTTATAAACATATGTATCCATTGGTTTAAATTTTTAACCTTACACTCGTCCGTCCTGACACTGTGTATGCCCTCATACACGTATCAGGTGATAACCTTACACTAGGCCTTAACTCTAAAAGCATAACTCATAACAAAACAATATATATTTTCTTTTTAAAATTATACATTTCTTCTGTTTTTTTTTTTTTAAATAACAATGTAATATACTGATTATAAACAATTCATTTCTGCTTTAAGTTAATTTTGTAATAAAGTACTTCCGAGTACTTTTACAAAGTATAATTTCAGTTTTATATGTATGCTATTACTGTTTCATCATAACACATTAAACTCATCCTCAAGAATGTCTCTCTATTACAACTAAATCAGTCAATTCTTAGCTTAATTGGTAAACAAAAATGTTACCTGTAGACAAAAACTTAATTTTATTTAATAAATTAATTTTATATATAGTGGCTTTATTTTACATAGTAATTTCATTTTATACAGTTAATATCATTTATATAGTAACATCATTATATAGTACATATTTACTTCATTCTTAGTATAACCACCAAACCAATCGATTCTTAAGGACTTACTGTACCATTCTAATCTTATGTGGTCAAGATGCGAACCAATCAATTCTCGCCCTTAGACTACTATTCTAATCTTATGTGGTCAAGGTGCGAACCAATCAATTCTCGCCCTTAGACTACTATTCTAATCTTATGTGGTCAAGGTGCGAACCAATCAATTCTCGCTCTTAGACTACTATTCTATTCCTATGTGGTCAAGGTGCGAACCAATCAATTCTCGCCCTTAGACTACTATTCTAATCTCATGTGGTCAAGGTGCGAACCAATCAATTCTCGCCCTCAGACTGTACTTATTCAAATCTTGTGCGGTCAAGGTGCGAACCAATCAATTCTCGCCCTCAGACTGTACTTATTCAAATCTTGTGCGGTCAAGGTGCGAACCAATCAATTCTCGCCCCCAGACCTGCAAATGAACAAAATCCTTCTGTAGTTTATATTATCATTACCTATTTGTCTGTATACATGCGTATGATTATCGAAAATCCATCAGATATTAAAGGTGATAAAATATTAATCATATTAAAATAAGCCTTATTCTCAAAATTAGCTTGTATCATTCTCGGAGTCACTACCGTCATCATTAACTGAAAGCGCAGCAACATGTATCCAAGGTCGCATACGATCAGCAGCGACAGTGGTCCTGCGCTTATTTTTCATTCCCTCAAAACCGGGTATAGGTATAATCCGATAGCGGTCATTTCCTAAAACTTTCACTACTTTAAAGGGCCCTTCATAAGACGGCATAAGTTTTGTACTTTTGCCATCGTTATTAAACGATGTCTTTAATATCTTTACTAAGTCCCCCCTTTTGTAAATACAAACCGGCTTTCTACCCTTGTCGAAATGTTCCTTTTGTTTTTCCTGTTCTCTGTCAATCCTTATTTTAACTTGCTCTCTTATAACACTTAGATCAGAGCTTTCACTAGGTAACCTTCTAATTTCGTTCATGACCGGGTTTATTTCACTACTCATTTTTATACCAAACATAACCTCTGCTGGTGCCTTGCCAGTAGTCTTTTGCACTGTATTATTAAGACCCCATTGAATAATTCCTAGCTTTTTATCCCAATCCTTTTCGTCATCTTTAAGGTTTAATGCGGTTAGCGAATTGAGAATTGTGCGATTATATCGCTCAATTTGGCCATTAGACCTTGGGTTCGCCACTGCGTTTAAAACATGCCTAATTCCTTTATTAAGACAAAATTTCTTAAATTGATGAGATGTAAAACAACTACCTCGATCACTAATTAGCCTATCTGGATTACGAAAAACATAGAACACATCTTCTAGAGCGTTAATCACATTTTGTGTATTGGTATTTCTAACAGATTTTATGAACACAAACTTGGTAAAGGAGTCTATTATAACCAAAATATGTGTATGTCCCCTCTTAGATTTTACAAACGGCCCAACGTGATCAATGTGAAGAGTGTGGAAAGGTAGTGCTACCTTTGGTATTGGATGTAATAGCCCCTCACGTGAATTAGTAGACTTTTTGGCATAAGCACATTTAATGCACGCCTCTACGTATTTCTTGACGAACCGAGCCATTTTTGGAAACCAATAATGGTTTTTTATTCTCTCTAATGTCTTTTCGAGCCCTAAGTGACCCATTTCGTCATGACACATTCTACATAGTTGCCAGCGGGCGCCCTTAGGAACCACCCATCGAGTACTGTTTTTGTCTTCTAAATACCTGAACAGCTTGTTATCACGTATGACAAAATTATCCCTAATATATTGCAATTCCTTCTCATCAATATTATTGGATAGAATATCACGAATCCTACATAATTCCGTATCACCTAATTGGAGGGTTAAGAGCCAATCATCATCAGTGATATTCAATACGGCTGGTATGTGTTCGCAGAAATGATCCTTCTCTAAAGGCATTGGGTTTCGCGATAGAGCATCAACATGTGCCATTTTTATACCTGCCCTATATTCAATGGAACAATCAAATTCTTGAAGTACTAACCACCACCTAGCGATTCGCGGAATCAAATCTCGCTTTTGAAAAGTAGAGCGTAACGCACTACAGTCAGTCACAACCTTAAATGGCTTCCCCAGCAAGTATATTCTAAATTTCTTGAGAGAGCATATGACAGCCAATGTCTCGAGCTCATAAGAGTGAAAATTCTTTTCTTCTGGGGACGTCTGTCGACTGTAGTACGCAACGGGTTGGAAGTCGTCAGTACCTTGTAAACGTTGCAACAAAATGCTCCCTATTCCGATTTTACTTGCGTCCGTGTGAAGTTCTAAATCCGCATAAGGGTCATATATGGCTAATAGTGGTTTTATCGTAAGACTTTGCTTTAGGTTCAGAAAAGCTTGTTCCTGGGCATCTGCCCATTCCCAAACAGTATTCTTCTTTAGTAATCTACTAAGGGGGTGCGCGATTAATGCAAAACCCTTGACAAATTTGCGAAAATAGCTCACTAATCCTAGAAATTGCCTTACTCCATGAACGTTAACCGGTCGCGGGAAATCAATTACACTTTGTATCTTAGTACTACCTGGCTTAACACCGGCGCTGCTTACCTCGTACCCAAGATAGTCAATTTTATTTTGCAAAAAACAGCACTTTGTTAAATTGAGTGACAAGTTTGCGTTTTCAATCAACTTCATTATATCCTCAAATCTATCCAAACACTGCTCTGAAGTTTGACCATATATTAACAAATCGTCAATATACACCATAGCCTTACTGTAACGATCTGAACCGAGAATGCTGTTCATCATGCGTTGAAAAACAGCAGGGGCATTTGCCAACCCAAACGGCATTCGATTGAATTCGTATTGACCGTCTGGAGTGACAAACGCTGTGTAACGCTTGCTGTTTTCGGCAATGGGTACTTGATAGTATCCAGACATAAGGTCTAATGTAATGAACCACGCTTGTCCCGATAACCTAGCGATTTCGTCTTCAATAATCGGCATCGGATACCGTTCTTTAATGGTTACAGAATTTAGCATTCTGTAGTCCACGCAGAGTCTCATATTACCGTCTTTCTTACGAACCAGAATTATGGGGCTGGCGTATTCAGATATGGATTCTCGAACTATGCCAGCTTGTAACATTCCTCCTATCATGTCACGTACCCTATCCCTTTCGTGATGAGAAAGCCTGTATGGCCGATACACTATAGGCCGTTGACTGCTTAATTCTATGTTCATTTCTGTAACATCACTGCATCCCAACTCGTTTAAGGAAGATGCGAAGCAATGTCTAAAGTGATTTAAAAGACTGACTAATCTATGTCTATCACTAACGGTCGCGGCTTCCCCGATTTGTAGCTGATCTTCCGTTATTTTATCATTGGAAATCCTACTGGCACCACTATCCCCTACTCCAGAGGCTGTTCGGTTAAGCTTATTTACTGCCTTAATCTTTTCCGCTCGACAAATAATTGCGTCTCGTTGTAGTAAGCATGGGACATTGCAGGGTGTTATAGTTACATACATTATACCGTTATTAACTGGATAAATACCACCACAAATAAAAAATTGATCATTCGGCCTACCCACTAGTTTACTTGTCAGTATCACTTCCCCATTATAAGTCGATTCTGTTAACACTTTAACACTAGTAGTTCCATGAATCTGAAGGTAGGTATTAAACCTCCCTTTCAGGAGTGGTTCTTCTTCAATCAAAATTTCTGATTGCGGCAACTCGGTCCCTATGTCCAAGAACTGCAACGTTGTCGCATCCTTATAAACTATAATGTGAGGTTGTTCGGTGAAAGATTGCCCTATTAGTATCGGCTTATCTAATAAGTGGTCGTCTACAATTTTACAAAGTACCCTTGCACTAACACCGTCAATTATCAGTTCGAGGACAACACTACCCGGTGATTGTACCAAATCATTACCAAAACCCTTCATGATTGTTGGTACGTTGTCGTGGGACCTACCGATCTCCTTTGCAATTGAATTCTTTATTAAAGTAATCTCGCTCCCAAAATCAACAAAGGCTTCAAAGACAATACCCTTGATCCTAACTTGTTTGATAAATTTTGAATTTGGGTTGGAAGCAGATATACACATAGTTTTCTTAATAGGATCCGAAATCCTAACGTTCCCCGGCTTACTAAAACAATTTTCGGCTTTGTGTCCTACTTTATTGCATGTATTGCATTTTATAAGAGGTTTTGGGCACTGAAGATAGGGATGTCCCCTTTCTTTACAATTGAAACAAAAGACACCCGGATGAGAAAACTTTTTCGTATTTGTATCCAAACTATGGCTACCAGAAAAATTTGCCTTATCCATCCCGTTCCTATTTCTAGAGTACGAAGGTTGATACAAAGTAATAGAATCCCTGTTACTCATTAAGAACTGCAGTAACTGTTCTGGTTGAGAGCAGCGCACCGCAAACGCACTAGATTTCATGGTTCTGTCACTGATTCCGTGAATGATACAATCGACAGCGTGTTTACCAGTAACATCACACATATTCAATAACGCTAATTTCTCGTAATAGTAAGTCTCAATAGGTTCGTTAAATTTACTTTTTCGTTTGAGCATATCCTCCAAGCATTGACCGTAATTGTGCTCGTAAGGAAAAGCGTTTGTTAATTTTTCCTGCCACTCCTGCCAAGTGAACCTAATTGTATCTAAACTTTCAAACCAAGTTTTGGCCAATCCTTGGAGTTTTTGCAGTGAAAAATGAATAGTAGTCCTATCATCCCAACCATACACAGAAGCGCACTCATTAACCTTTTTTAACCATATATTTATTCTTTGATTTTTAACAGAAGGGTCAAAATCCGGGAGAATGTTTTTGTGGTCTATATTTTTGGATGATTGCGTATTCTGTGTTGTCGGTTGCGAATCTAGACCCTGTTTTATACTTTTAATAATTTTCACAACATCGTTAGTAGAGAAAGAAGGAGTACGTGACCTGGTATGTTGCGCACGATGTCCCCGTTCAGCTCCTCGATGTTGGCTGGTGTAGGCGCGGCGGGTCTCGATGCTCAGCCGACGTGCAGATCCCTCACGCTCCCGCAGAATATCGCGATTCCTTTGCAGCTCCTGCTCCAGCTTCTGGATCCTACTCCGCTCGAGTTCCAGCTCCCGTGCACGGTTCCGCTCCCGGGTACAGCTCGACTTCCGGGCATGGCGTCGCTCTCGGGTGCGGCTCTGCTCACGACGGCTGCGACTGCGCGTAAGCGAACGGCTAGGACCAATTTCGCTTCGACGGCGTGTACGGCTACGTGATGGGGTTTCCAATCTACGCTGTTCAGTTTCTTGATCCATATTCTGAACACTCGAACAACAAAAATGTAATGTTAATGTGGGTTCTTAAAAATAAAAATAAAAAACTTACAAAAACTTTAACAGCTTTTCTTTTGTTCGATGTACCTATATACGTATTGAACTAGGTACGCGCATCATAATTTGAGACATTCAATCAATTTAAATATCTAATATCCAGAAAAATCTGAACTTGAAACATTAGTTAACCTTTAAAATTTTAGTAACTACCTACATTTAATTTTATTAAATATATTTTACATTTTAAAACTATAAAATCAGAACATTAAGCTTAGCAAGTATTTCAAAATGTTAAATGTATAAGACGTATCTTACTTACGTGAGTATCCCACTTCTGAGATGTAGTAGATATTTCCAGAGGCTCCAAATAATAAAACTCCACCAGCTCGTTATCAAATATTTAATCAAACTTATAAACTGCCAATCTGGCTTAGTACAATATAACAGGCTTATATCCTTTTCCTTTCGTGTCCCCGCAGTGAATGCCTCTCCTCCGTTTTTTCAAAATCCAAATCAGCTTGTAACCACCACCACTCTGATCGTAGTTTATTTTTTTCCGTGTTGCCAATTTTTAAAATAAATTACTACTTCAATTATTAGTTGTTATAATATATTTATAAAGATCAGAGTGTTGGTTTATAAAAATGATTGTAATAATTTATAAACATATGTATCCATTGGTTTAAATTTTTAACCTTACAAATATGATCCCAAAGTCTCATCATCCCGAAAAATTTTTCGTCATACCAGATTGTAATGACCATAATCTTATATGCTCGTAAAATGTCTTAAGTGATTACGTGGTTCGATATTATTGCGTCTCAAAGACCGAGATCCAATAGCGTCAATAAACAAGGATTTGCCGGATTGAACGCGTATTCCGATTTACTAGATATATCTGTAAAGCAATTGAGGTATTGGAGAATTTGATTGTTCTTCATATAATTGTGTTTGGATTAGGAATTGTAATATAATATTACAAACGGGGAAAATCAAGACTGCGACCGAAAACAAAGCCAGGTGGTAGTTTTAGTGGCTACAGACATGATGCAAATAAAAATTTCTCCAAAACAGTGACAGAAATAGTAATTTAAACACTGACGTACCATTGCGTGTTTAAAAATAACGATCATTATTTTAGAAAAACTATGTATATATCACCCAAATACGACGATCAGTAAAAAATACAAAAATAGTTGTCGATGTTTCTTGTGAAATTTTTACTTGCATTGTGTCTAAAGTCACTAATACTACCACCTGGCTTCGTTTTTGGTCGCAGTCTTGATATACCCGGTATAGCTTAGATCTATATCCATATTTCTATATACGTTTTGGTTTTTAACTTAATATATAGTTAGACCATATAGGAGACATACCCAAGCAATACACAAATATATTCAACGGTGTTTTATTTTTATTTTATTGAAATAGGTACTCCAACGACATGTATATTAAACATTTTGAAGTATATTCATGAACAAACTACTGATAAACACATCCACTAAAGGTACACAATACTTTCAGGTGTCATACAGAATATTTGGCATATTAATATCTCAAAATATATCATATTTAATTTTGTATCACGTTTCTTATTTTCAACTTGAAGGTTACAATTGAATTGAAGAAAATATCAAATCTGGTGCTTTAGTAGAAACAGGTAGACGGTATAAGCACTAGATATTATATGATTTTCCTACACAGAGACATTGTAGTTTAACTATACGATTTTGACGACAGCCTCCTTGGCACAGTTGGCAAACGAGAGGCAGCGGGTTCGATCCCCGCACCGTAACAAATTATATAAACCACTATACAAACCACTGGTATTTGTTTCGGGTACTGGGTGTTTGTGAGACCGAAAAGTCTGTCGCAGTTCCTGATACCCACGACACAAGACTTGATCTTAGTGTAGGGTCAGGACTATGTATGTGACTGTTGGGTGTATTTATTTATTTATATCGGTTCCTTGTTTACTTTTTTACATGTAATGTGAACATGTCGCTCGTAGCCTCGAGTTGTGGCTTACCACAGTTCAGGCTAAGTGAGCAGTACAACTATTTAGTCGTTCCGTGAATAAGCTTTGCAGCGTAATGGCAGCCACACTCCTAACGATATAACTGTGAAAGTCTGAGATGTACCAGTACACTGGAACGTGTGTGGGCAAATTTCGTTCAAAACACTGACCGCTTTGGACGCTCTAATTACTAATAGAATTATGGTCGTATATTATGGTCCTTGGATAAAGTCTCTATCTATATCTGTATCAGCCCATATACGTCCCACTGCAGGGCACGGGCCTCCTCTACAATCGAGACTACGATTAAGAGGGGTTAGGCCATCTAGTCCATTACGCTGGCCTAGTGCGGGTTGGTAGACTTTATACCATATAAATTCATACATACATAAACTCACGCCTTTATCCCCGAAGGGGTAGGCAGAGGTGCCACTAGGACACCCACATTTCGCCTTGTATGTTCCGTCCCACGATGTGATAGGGGGCGAGCCTATCGCCATATCGGGCACAAATTCCTGACTCCGGACTGATAATGAATAGAAAAATCCAATATCACTTTGCCCGACCCGGGACTCGAACCCGAGACCTCAGCTTTGTAACCGTACCGTAATACAACTACGCCACCGAGGCAGTCTAAAATTAATACAAATATTCATACAAATCGCAATAATATGTAGATCATCACGCTCACGATGTTTTCCTTCACCGTTTAGTGCTTGATGAGTGATTATTATCAATACACACATGACTTCGAAAAGGCAGAGGTTTGTCCTGAGATTTGAACCCACGACCACCGTAGCCATGTTGACAGTCGCGCCTGATCCGTAACCAACAAGCACAACGCACTTGGATAAAGTATAATAAAATTAAAATTTGTTGAGACTTTTATAATAAAATGACTGCTAAAACCCCTCAAAAATTAATTTAATGTGTAAAATCCTCACGTTATACAGTTTCAGAACTTCGTTTAAAAAACCTTATTACGTGGAAGGTTGGCCTCGATTCAAATTTGCGAAAGGTCAGCGGGTAAGTAGGAAAATTTAAATTGCTCCCTATGTATGAAATTAAATTCTTGAGCGTTGATTACCTAACGCTTTTAAGGGCTGCCAGCGGGTTTATTTTTAGAGCACTTAAAAGGTGTAAAAAGGTTTCGGGTGGTGCCTCTGAAACTGATTTTTCGCTGTGACCTTTGCTTTTTATTATGCCGAGTAGGGGAGACTATGGACGAACGTGACGATTATCAATTTTCTTCTTATATATCACAAACCTTATATATTGGTCCTTTGGCTATCAATTAACACCAACTTGTTTGCAACAGCTATTACAGATTTTTAGAAAATTTACCAAATAAACACAGTGGATTTTGTTACAATTATCCCTACCCCTAGGGTTGGTTGAAATATTGCAAATAAAAACAAAAATTGCTTCCGTTTATCCATATATTTATTTTGAATCTGTCATTTAAATCTTACTATACAAAAATAATCATAAATAAAATCATTAAATTGTTCAATAAGAAAAAAATTAAACATATTTTGGATCTATTTCTTTTCTTTTTGTTTTTGCGTCTCAAACTTGTACGGAGTATAAATATTTGTTAGTTTTCTAGCATATTTTAATTATTTATTACCTTTGCATTGCTCATCCTTACTTTAGGCTATTAATACTTTGAAATATAAAACAAAACAAACGCGTCACTTTCATCCCTGGTCTCCCCTATACCTTTTTCGTGTATTTAAATAAGTCGTATTTGAAGAAATAAATGCATTACGATGTTATGTTATTTTTAATGTGAAAGATAATTACGATGATTTATTTATGTACTGGAAACAGTTCAATAATTTATAACTAAACCTTAAACCAGCGTAGATCCAATATGTATTATACCGGGTATCTCAAGACCGCGACCGAAAACGAAGCCAGGTGGTAGTTTTAGTGGTTACAGACACGATGCAAATAAAAATTTCACCAAAACAGCGACAGATATTTTTTTAGAATTTTTTAAAAATCATCTTGTTTGGGTGGTCAAATCCTAATTTTTGCGAAAGTAATAATTTAAACCCTTGCGTGCCATTGAGTATTTGAAAATAAAGAGGTCTGCATCATTATTTTAGGAAAACTATGTATTTATCACCCAAATAAGACGAGAAGTAAAAAATTACAAAAAATAAGTTGTCGATTTTTTTTGCGAAATTTTTAGTTGCATTGTGTCTGAAGTCACTAATACTACCACCAGGCTTCGTTTTCGGTCGCGGTCTTGAGATACCCTGTATATGTACCTAACAATTATGGTGATGTTAGGATCTTGGTAAAAGTATCGATACCGACCACCATTCACTGGTGGAAAAGCCACCATAGTGGCTGACCTAAGTGTGTCGCGTTTCGGGTTCAGCTTGTAACCTGGTTTTAGCGAGTCGATAAAGTCAAGATAAAAGTAAGATGTGGACTACACTTATTATCATTTACACTGTCATTAAAGCGGACTACACACCAAAGCCGTCCTGGCGACACATTCCGTCGACACAACCCGGCGACCTACAATAAAAGAATCATGTCGTCAACAAGCGCACGTGTTGCCCGCCAACACGTTGGCGGCACATCGCGTCTGTGACGCAAGCGCTCTGCTCAGTTGCCCGGCGACACTCAACAATGTCATAAAATGTTCCTCATGTCATCGAGCTGCCATATCGCCGACAAAACCGACGTGCAAAGATTTAAGTCGCCGACTAGCTCGTCAACAAAATGTTGCCGACATAGGCCGGCGGGTCGGCGGCTGTGGTGTGTAGTGCGCTTAAAATGCCAAAATTAAATCAGGTTGAATTTCTAAACAAAGTAATTAAAGGTTAATAAAGTGTTTGATCATCGTAATAAGGAAGCAGCTGTTGATTTTATATTGTTGTAGGGCTTTGCCTGAGGCCTCCTTAGCTCTGAATTCTGATTACATCTCGTTTTCATATTACTGATTGCTTTGAATTGTTTATTTAATAAAGTTTTTGACACATGCTGATTGTTTTTCAAAACTAGGCGACATTACTTAATATATACTAACACGATAACATATTTCACTGGTGGTAGGTCTCTGATAATATGTGAGAGGCAGCCTGGGTAGGTACCACCGCAATGTCTATTTCTCCCGCCAAACAGCATTGTAAATGCACTGTTTTGTTCCGGTTTTAATGACATTGTAGCCAGAGTAACTACTGGACATAATGAGACTTAACATCTTATGTCTTAGGATGGCAGGCGCAGTGGGATGCATCGCTTTCTAATTCATGGTGTTGTTTGGTTTTACTACTGTCCATGAGCGGTCATATCGCTTAACATCAGGCGAATAGCATGCTCGCCTCGCCATTCATCGCAATAAAAAATAAAAAAGTAACCTACTTTAATTGGTATTTCTCAAGAATATTGCATTACCTTTTTATAGTTTTTTTCTAGAATTAATTTACATTTCTACACAGAATCGCAATTGCAAGAGACCCAAGGCATGATGTTCAAGAAATTTTCCACGTAACGGCATTCAATATTATGATATTCGTGATTGGGAAGTCAAAATACGTTGTTATATCATATTTTAAATACCGATTGTCCTATGTGTTTTTCGGAAGTTCACGCGAAAATAACTCAGTATATGTGCGCTCAGTATTTTCCTCCTTTTTATTTTTTATTTTGTGCCTCAAAAGGTCAAATCGTTTTGAAGATGTATTATGGCAACATTCATATTTTATTTCAAACATACTTACCCAAAACTTGTCTACTTTATCTGTGATGTCGCGAGTAAAAAGCAAAAAATAAATTACATACATACATAAACTCACGCCTTTTTCTCAAAAGGGGTATGCAGAGGGGCTACCAGTACATTCACATTTCGCCTTGTATGTTCCGTCCCACGAATATGCAAAAATTCCTGCTTTGTAAATAAATTAAGCACCAAATTATTTTATATTTCACATCCGAAACTGCTAATGACTAGTACTAATGCATTGTCTTTTGTGCCTCTCTCTTCTTCAGAAAAAACGGGTACAATTTTAGGACAATTTATTTTGTATTCGGGTTTATGGGATTTAACTTTAGACACTCCATGCGATTATACACTGTGGATTATACGGACAAAGACAAATGATGCTTGTATTTGTGTTTTAATGTCTTTTTAAATATTATATCTTTTAAAGGGTCTTCTTAACAACAAGTTTAATACAGACAACTTAAGTTTTAATCCTGCCTATAGAAATTCATTGTACCGTAAAAATAAATTACAATAAATGAATACACTCAACTGTCACATAGTGCTGACCCCACACTATGATCGAGTCTTGTGTCGTGGGTATCAGCTCATAAAGCCTTATCTATATCGGCGCAAAGACGACGTTCGCAGTATTTACAGGTAATATTAAACTTAGTACCTACGTGGAACGCATATTAATATTTATAGTCTAATGGCGACATAGAGGGTAATTAGAAATTTATTTTATTTGGAATAGTCTTTTTAAATGAACAATATTATACTTGATTTTCTATTGAAATTATTATATTCTGTATTTATTTAATGATTTGATTTAAGTGACTTCCTCGGTAGCGCAGTTACTACGGTTTGATTACAACGCTGAGGTCTAGAGTTCAAAACCCGGGTCGGAACAAAGTGGTATTGGTTTTTTTTATTAATTATCACCTCGGAGCCAGGAATTTGTGCCCGATATGGTGATAGGCTCACCCACTATCACATCGAGGGACGAAACACACAAGGCGAAACGTGGGTGTCCTGGTAGCACCGCTGCCTATCCCTTCTGGTATAGCGGCGTGAGTTAATGTATGTATGTATATTTGAAAATGGTAGACAGTTTAAAAGTAACTGTACTTCGGGTTTTCAACAAAGACAACATAATTGTTTCGACTGACGAGAGATAGATAACCATCTCTTGCAGTAGACTTATTGTCATATTCATTGCAGTAATTTTGTAACACCAAAAAAAAATCCTGCTCTCAATTGACAATTCCATTACCAAATACTTAAGCTCGCTTTATGTTTTAAAGCCATAAAATTACGAAAAATAAATTCGTTTATATAAAAATACAATCTGAAAGTTTGTCTTTTGCATTTGTAAAAAGTTATTTGGTATTCGTAACGCGAAAATTGTGAGCTTGCGAAAAAAATTACAAGGCCTTGAAATTCTAAGGTATGAAAATTACTTTTATTATTTACTTTAACGAGCGTGCTCAAATTGAGGTCCCTTTAATATTGTATTATCACGCTTGTATTTAAGGAGTAAACAAAGGTAACCTTGATTGGGGATGGGCGATGGGTGGTAAATAAATAATAAATAATCCAACTGGTCATATATTATACAGGGTATATCAAGACCGCGACCGAAAACGAAGACAGTTGGTAGTATTAGTGACTTCAGGTACAAAGCAATGAAAAATTTCGCAATTCGATTTTTTTTTGCTTATCGTCGTATTTGGGTGATAAATACTAAGACCCAACACTAAGGTGATAATATTCTTGTATTGTGGAAATCAGAAACTATCAGTGACTCCTTGGTCTCATAACATCAAGACGTGTTAAGCCCGATTTCCACGGGGAGAGTTTCTCCCCTGGAAAATACGATTATAAATAATAATAAATAAATTCACCCAACAGTCACATACATAGTCCTGACCCCACACTAAGATCGAGTCTTGTGTCGTGGGTATCAGAAGCTACGAGAGACTTTTCGGTCTCACAAACACCCAGACCCGAAACAAATACCTGTGGATCACACAAATATTTGTTTTGGTGCGGGTATCGAACCCGCGGCCTCTCGTTTCACAGGCGGCGTCTAACCAACTGCGCCACTGAGGCTGTCGAGATTATAGTAAGGATGTAAAAAAGTTGCATTGTGTGAACATTATCAGAACACGGTAATCTTATGGCGGTTGTGTCATGCAATAATAGCATACGATTCACGCTGCGAGAGACTCTCCCCATGTAAATGGCGCTTAACAGTTATTTATGAATCGCGCAAACATTTTACTCACTGCGAAAAAACAATCCGAGGCCTTTCATTTCATATACGGCTCTTAACCAACTGCGCGTTGGACGCTCTCAATATTGGCTGACGTATATTACTATCTCCTCTCATAAAGTCTTTATGCGAGGTTATTTACCTCTTCAGTTCATTGTTTTGTCATCCGCTTTATTATTACGGAGGGAAGTGGAAAATAATTTATTTCCAACTCCTCCTATTAATTTAACTTTGTGATTGATTTCGTTGCGGGTTAAAGACAAGTTAGACATTCCCGGAGACTCGCTGAGCTTCAATGCTCAGTGTCATTATAATGTGTTCCACTGTTGATCCTGGCTTACAGGAGTTGCAGTGGCGGGTGTGAGGGCGGAACAGTTTAATAATACTGTGTACATCTCATCATGGGCAGATCCAGGGGGGAGGTCATGGGGTCATGAATCCCCCCCTTGGCCGACTAGATTGACAGATTTTTAAAATATATCGTTGTTTACACTTAAAAAAATCGTAAACATATTCACTAATCACAGGTGCAACCAACTTTTAAAAAATCATTTTTAAATGTATAATTGTAATTGAATTCGAGTACGTCCAGTGTTCTGACTAGAACAATATGACCCCCCTGACTTGAAAGCTGGATCCGCCCTTGCATCTCATACTTTAGCTACCGGTCAGCTATTTATAAATACACTCCAAAATATTACATACTTTAATGTATAGTCAACATGGATATTTATACAGTCACGCTAGTGATAAGCTGATAACATTGAAAGCGTTCCTTCACGATAAATTTCATTATTTTTGGACACTGACTGACAGCTGTAGATAATTCAGGGCGTATCCATATTTTTACATACATACATAAACTCACGCCTTTATCCCCGAAGGGGTAGGCAGAGGCGCCACTAGGACACCCACATTTCGCCTTGCACGTTCTGTCCCACGATGTGATAGGGGGCGAGCCTATCGCCATATCGGGCACAAATTCCTGACTCCGGGCTGATAATGAATAGAAAAATCCAATATCACTTTGCCCGACCTGGGATTCGAACCCGAGACCTCAGCTTTGTAACCGTACCGTAATACAACTACGCCACCGAGGCAGTCCATATTTTTATGTAGGAGATTAGCGGGATTGAACGGTTATCTCCACGTGTTTTGGAACGAAGTTCCATAAGGGACGATGCGGAGGGGTACCCTAACCGGAAAAAAACGTCCGTAACGTAAGATTTTTATTCCTCGGATGAGTTTGACATTCTAAATTTAAAAATTTAGGAACTTATTTTTTATGTTTTTTGGACGACAAAGTGGTCAGCCAGACACGAGCAGCTTTCGTGGCGCAGTTGGTTAGACGGCTGTGAAACGAGAGGCCGCGGGTTCGTTTACCGAGACAAATATGTGAACCACAAGTATTTGTTTCGGGGTAGGTGTTTGGGAGACGGAAAAGTCTCTCGTAGTTCCTGATACCCTATACAAGACTCGATCTTAGTGTGGGGTCAGGACTATGTACATAATATGTATGTGACTGTTGGGTGTATTTATTTATTACATACATAAACTCACGCATTTGTCATAGAAGGGGTAGGCAGAGGCGCCACAAAGAAACCCACATTTCGCCTTGTATGTTCCGTCCCACGATGTGATAGGGGGCTAGCCTATCGTTATTTTCAAATTAGTTCAAAAATTATAAGTCGTGTATGTGCAAATTGATTTAATTTGATCTTTATGAGAGATAACTGTGTAAAAGCTATCAACCACATCTTCAGGACAAAGTAGGTAAAAATTGTGAATAATTGTTAAATCTGACAGATTAATTTATTTGAAAAGTTAATATGAAAGTGATATATTAAAACCACACGCGGTATCCGTAAATTATTACTTACAAAGGTTTTTGGGGTAATTTATGCTAAATTTAAATCAGATTATCTTGGGTTTAATTTATTTATGTATGAATGTGATTTCCGGGTGCTTAAGTTTTGATAAAATTATAAATATTTTTAAATCAAATAAATTTATGGTGCAGTGGCTAAGGTGTTACTTGTATACCGGTGAACAGTGGTTTCGGGTTCAATTACCAGCAGAGAAATATGGGATAGCCTACGATTTCGCTACAAATAAATCCTATTGAAGTAAAACTATTTTTACGAATTTTATCGCGGATTTCGTTTAATTCTTACATTTTTTAAATTCCCGAGGTTTCGATTACTTTACAGTTGTCGCGGTCACGGGGAGGACTGGATTTAAAAATTAAAACAAATGCACGATAAAATTCGTCAAAATTAGTTTTATTTCAATGTGTACCATTCGCGTACATACATACATACATACATACGTAAACTCACGCCTATATCCCCGGAGGAGTAAGCAGAGGCGCCACCAGGACACCCACATTTCGCTTTGTATGTTCCGTCCCACGATGTGATAGGGGGCGAGCCTATCGCCATATCGGGCACAAATTCCTGACTCCGGAATGATAATGAATAGAAAAATCCAACATCACTTTGCCCGACCCGGAACTCGAACCCGAGACCTCAGCTTCGTAACCGTACCGCAATACAACTACGCCACCGAGGCAGTCGCGTAAATCTAAAAAAACATTATATAAATCCTACGTAAGAATATTTTAATTAACAAAATTCAACAGTAACGCATAATATAATAATAAACTAAACTAATAAAGTTTAAGTGACGTGAGTTCGTATCTTACTAGGTTCGAGTAACGAGAGTTATTTCCGTGCGACAATACCAACAAATATAATTATTGTTTCTTAATTTTCTCAATGGTTCTTATAGACATTTTCCAAATAGTCCAGTCGATTTTTCATCTGGTGTGAGAAATATATTAGTTCTTTTTATATCCAGTAGAGGCGTTGTAATAAAATACCCGCAAAAACGGATCTGTCAGAAATGATTGAAAAAAAAAAAAAACAACATATTTTGTATTATGCACATGTTTTAAAACACAATTCACCTTTTGTTTTACAATGTTGCACGAGTGGTTTTTAACACGCTTTTATTTTAACGCCATCTAGCTTCGAGTGGCGGCAACTGCTGCTCATAAACGAGCCCGAGGCGCAAGTCCACGTTGGCGGTAAATCCACCTGCCATCTCATGATGAAATCCTTCGCCAACTTTTTGAAGAAAGAGGATATTATCTACACTCCCTGGGACACCACGTCGGATGCTGGCCTCAACTATACGGAGAATCTGAAGTTTTACCTCGGCTACAAGTATACAAGTAAGTCACTTTATTTTCAAGAATTTCTATTTGTATATTATACTATGGATGTTGCGGCAATGGTAATTTCCATAAATATTCATAAACAGTGTTTAGTTTTAAGGAGCGTACTATATTATTGTGTAATTTTTTTTTATTAAACAACACATTGAATCAGTTTTATAAAAATTTGATAGATGGTAGTTTATTATTTGATAGAGAATTCGCGGAATTTCGTCAAAATCACAGATAAATAGAATTTAAATTGAATACAGAGTTAAAAAGGCCTACACTTATAATTTTTGTGCGTCTTACCAAATTTTACATGTTTTTCTGTTAAAAAATATTGTGTTAAGGTTTGATTACGCTATCCGTCACTAGATGACGTTGCCACCTGCTCCGGAGGAATTCCTAGTATTAGTTCGACTTTCAATCACTAGATGGCGTTAACACTATTAATTACCCGGCAGATTCAATTGGTCTCGTGGCGTTATTATTTTTGAGACTCCTGCATACGAAGAAAACGTTGGCGGGAATGGTGGTTACCTACTAGCTGCCAGCTTTCATAACTTATATACTGGCCTGGGATGGGACGTCCCAGGGCGGGAGATGGGCCACATTACATACGAAGAGATATTGTTGCAATTCGTAGGGCTGGACTATGCTAGTGAGTTGAGTTTTTGCTTTTGATGCTATTAAAACGCACTGGCAAAATATGAGTTTGGTTACAAAGAAGAAAACATTACTTTACTCACAAAATGTCACGGAATTGTGTGGATTTTATGCACGTTTGAAGCACATTTCACTTTTTATATTTCAGGGCAACGGTGTAGGATGTAATTTAAGGTTTTCAAAAACTCGGTCGGTTAATAACTGTACCTGTATTGTAGTTTAAAATCTTAAGGTAATTTTTTTAAGTTCTAAAGTTATGAAATTTCACGTTGCCATAGATTACATAATATAGAAAAGTGTTTACATCAACTTTATTTAATTCGCATATTTCCAATACTCAGTTTCCAACTGTTTAAACATGTTGCGGAATACACTTCGTCTGAAAAACTATTATTAGGTAATATTACAAGAATTCGTTTCATAACAAACGTCATTTTTATTTTATTTCGGTCACAGGTAATAAAATCCTGCACTGCATGTGAAAGGCTCGTAATATCCTAAGGATTTATACAGTGATAATTATGATGGAAGCGGAATTCAATATTTTTTAAATTTATGTATTAAAAATATGTGCATATCGACGTTTGCACAAAATATTTAAAAACCTTGTTTTGGAAACTCTCTTGTACAGAGTAATTTTCCATTCGAAGTGTATAGGTACAGTTTTAAAAATTCATACGGTCTTTTTCGATTCTTAGTAATTCTCTACAATATTCACTTATCAATATAACCTTCCAGGTTCAACATCGAAATTAATTATCTTCAAAAACACAAAAATATGCCGATACATCCCGACCGAAGCTCATATTTTGATCAACGTAAATCCTGGGTCGCCGATACCCATTTATCCCGGTTGATGGCGTGACCCCAGGCTTATTACGAACCGGTCACCGGGTTAAGTTGTTCCGGTACATTAGACCCCATTCCGCGTAACAAACGACCTCATTCGCAACTCATAAAAGACTCCTTGCTGTGCCTGTCTTTTAGGATACATTTTGTTAGAAATCAGGAATCAAACGCCGGTATTGAAATTACTATATTTCTTATATTAATTTCATAAAATCCAAATACAAAAACAATGATAGCGCTTATGTTTTCTCTTTGACGAGAAGTGAGTCGTAATAATAATTAATTACTGTTATGAATTAGGAATTTATTTTATTTTATAAATGCATACTAAAAATAAGATTTTAAGTGGAGAAAACTAACCGGAATCAAAAAATAAACTATATACTTACTGTTAAAGAGTAGACAATTACTATTAAGCTCTATTTATGGTATATGGTAGGTCGCATATGATATTCCGGTGTCAAGAGCCTTTCAGTCCGACACTTTGAGGATGTTAAAGCATGCTTAGTTACTAACAAAACCTTGAAAATATATTTAAACCACGACCATACTGATTATAGAATACGTCATAACGAGTATAGATATTGTAATAGTTGTATTTTCGCCTCGTATTTTTATTTTATTTTATCATTTACGGAAAACTTATAGCTAGATTACATAATAACAGGGGAACGACAATATGAAAGGGTCATTTCAAAGTTTTCGCAAATTTGAGTATTAGTATTCTTCCTTCTCAATCGATTCTCTCGATTGTAGAGTAGGCCCGTGCCCTGCAGTGGGACGTATATGGGCTGATATAGATAGATAGATAGATTCGACGACGACGACGACGACGTGGGCTGATATAGATAGATAGATAGATTCTTCCTTAAATACAAGTTTTGGGTTAAAGTTCAATAGCCTCCGTGGCGCAGTTGGTTCGACGCCGGCTGTGAAACGTGAGACCACGGGTTCGATCCCCGCATCGAAACAAATATATTTTGTGTGATCCACAGATATTTGAACCGGGTCTGGGTGTCTGTGAGACCGAAAAGTCTCTCGTAGTTTCTGATACCCACGACACTAGACTCTCACTTGGGTGTATTTATTTATTTACAGTTAATTTTAGAAAAACTTATTTGTAACTATTGTAACAGCAAAATAAGTGTTTAGTTATAAACGTGCAAGCGATTTATTATGCGGTGATCAAAGAGTCTCGTTTCACAGTCGGTGTCTTGCACAAATAATTTAAAGAAACTCGAGAAATTACTTTACTGTGTGTAAATTTTATTTTTATTTTAACTTCCACGGAATGTAAGAATGCCAGGTTTTGCAAGAAGTAGGTGAATAGGTCAACTTTATTTCCGAGTATAAAGACGAATGTTAAATTCTTGGAATATGCATAATATACCTTATGATCTGCCGAGGAATTCTCAGCGAACCTCTGATAACCTTTTGATGTCATATTGTATGTTGTTTCGGAGTAATACGATAACTACGTTCATGAGCGGTCGTATTGCTTACCATCAGGCGAATGGCATACTCGTCTCGCCATTGAATGAAATAATAAAAAAACAAATCACGACAGAGCGGTTACAAAAAGCGTGAAGGCATGTGCAGTGCAATCCATAATATAGAGCACACTGACGCGAAATGATCTCTCTCTCTCTCTCTCTTTGTCTCTCTCTCTCGGTTCAGCCACAGAAAGTCCACAGCTGAAAATATGCCACCCCATGGATCGCCACATGATCTGTAGTGAGAGATCATGTGGCGACAGATCGACCAGTGGGTCGACATAATTATGCTGGCTTTATTGTAACCAACTGCCTCGGTGTCCTTGTTGTACCACGGTACGACTACAAAGCTGAGGTCTCGGGTTTGAATTGCGGGTCGGGCAAAGTGATATTGGGTTTTTCTATTCATTATCAGCCCGGAGTCAGGAATTTGTGCCCGATATGGCGATAGGCTCCCCCCTAACACATCGTGGGATAGAACACACAAGGCAAAACGTGTGTCCTGGTTGCATCTCTACCTACCCTTCTGGGAAAAAGCCGTAAGTTTATGTATGTATGTATGAAGCTTTCATATTTTATTTTGGAGATAAAGTTTTATTTATTATTAATGATCTATATTCTTTGTTAATGACGTCAACATTCATACGATCGCTGCCAAAAGTAGTTGGACGCTTGGAATAGTTTTAATTAGTTCTATTTATATATTGCATTGTTGAGACTAATTATTGTCATACGAGACAATGGTTTGTGAATTTGCTATCAAATATAATTTAGTTAGTTTATATTGGTAAACACAAAAAAATAAATAATTATAATATTATATTCGGTGAGGTTTCCTCGATCTATTAAACATACTCAAAGAGAGACAGATAAATCAAGTTTATATTGAATGAGTAAGCTCCAAATTAATTATTTCACATTTTATTTAAGTGACAGGGATACCAAATATGTATCAAGTCTTTAATAAATAATATTTTTGAATAATAAATGGTCTAAATGATTCCACGTATAATCGGAATGCCGTACTTCAAAGTACACAAATTTGTTTTTTAAATAATCCCACCACAGATTTTAGTCACAATTTAAGCATCAGTTATTTTTCAGGTACAAAATTCCCTTCCAATCAAGTGATTATGGAACGAAGCCGAAAAGCCCGAAGGAAGCATTATGGATGTTTGATGAAGTGATCAAACATCCATAATGCGTCGTTCGGGTAAAGCGGTTTCGGAAATCACATGACGAGTGAACGAATTTTAGTGCTAAAATTTCAATAGCGATTTAACGGCTCTGTTCATAGACAGTCTTAAAATTTTAGTAATCGAATGTTTTATTCCTTTCGAACTGCCTTTGAATTCAGTTTGAGCAAAAAAATTCGATAGCTAAAATAGGTTTTAAAACTATCTATGAATAAGGCTGTATGTGCCTATTGCGGTTCATTTGATGATCGATTACTTTGGAGGCTTAGTGGTTTTCTTCCTGCAGTAACGGTTGCAAGTTTTATTGTGGGATAGATATTCTTAGATAAAGAAAGATAATTAGTATAAGCCAAATTATTCCGCAATATTCATGTTGTACGGATGTCAGGATAGTATAACTTCAGCATTTTAGTATTCTAAGATGTATTTGAATAAGTGGCGTCCAGCGTAAGTAGGAATGGGATATTTGCAATCTGTATACACACATAAGTTCACTGAAAGGGTAGACAAAAGTGCCACAGTTAAGTTTAATTTTGTCCCAAAATTTTATGGGGAATGAGTCTATCGAATATTAAGCCCTGTTTAAGATCGATATATTCACACAAAATAAACTACTTGATCGGAGAATTGAATTCAGAACTTCCTCTTCACAACTCATTCGAGCCTCCAGTACATTAACAAGGCAATTTAGACAAAACAGGTCATCGATAAAATTTCTTAGCATTAATTATAAGGCGGTACGATCTATGAACTACTATTACAAGTTCTAAATGAATCACATCCAAGCCAGATGGACCGTACAATTTCACTCTATTGTTCCGCTGCCGAAATATTATATAGGGCAGGGCTAGCCAAACAGGATGGCTCTTTGTCAAACAATTCTCTATTCATCGCTGAGTATACTATCCTTGCGGAAATGTTATTAAGTGGAAGGATGATAACTGTGACAATAGTTTCCAAGCTTGGATTTTTATTTTTATTTTTAGTGGCAGGATAAAGTAAGGCCATGTAATAAGGTAAGTGAAGATTGAGTGTGCACGGCCAGATGACGATTTGGGTCACTCCGGCCGCAAATAAAACTACGCCGTAATACGCCGATTGGCGAAAAGTTAATAAATTATTTTCAAATAAAAATGTAGGACTTAAAATACTAAAAATTGCTAAATCCTTGGACCCATTGTTATTTGGGCTTTTACTATACAGGGTGTATCAAGACTGCGACCGAAAACGAAGCCAGGTGGTAGTATAAGTGACTTCAGACACAATGCAACTAAAAATAAGGCAAAAAATATTTTTTGTAAATATTTTACTTATCGTCGTACTTGGGTGATAAATACATAGTTTACCTAAATTAATAATGTACATCTTTTTAGTTTTAAAGACGCAATGGTTTAAAATACTATTTTCGCAATAACTACTAGCTATTTAACCAAACACGATGATATTTAAAACATTGCAAAAAAAAACTGTCGTATTTTTTTTGCGAAATGTTTAGTTGCATTGTGTCTATAACCACTAAAACTACCACCTGGCTTGGTTTTCGGTCGCGATCTTGATATACCCTGTATAATAGATTATATAGGTAATGTTTTTGTTCTGGTATGTCGATTTTCTTTCACAGTCAAAATGGCAAAAAGCTTCTTAACTCAACCTACAATCCAATTTACAACGGCTAATGAGTCAAAAGCTAAGAATACATTAAATTTCTCAGTCAAATCTTCAACTCTGAATGACATTGCTCCATTCATTCAGAAATTTGTAATCTCAGCGGACCAATTAGTATGGATTCTCGTAAATTACTTTCACAAGTGTCACCGATCAGAATGAGAATTATAATTAAAGTTATTTTCTTTTGAAAGCTGTGTTTTTACGGCCAGAAGGCTGATCATTTTGCAGGTTTATCGTGCTGGGGATTTATTCTTTAGTTGAAGAAATTTTGAGGACTTGGCTCAATTTGGATTGGCTTAGGTTTTTTATTACATAGGCCTCGTAAAGGTCAAAGAAGCTCACCTAATGGTAACGACAACAAACACTTTTCTTCTTGTTGGTTTTCTGAGAAATATTAATACTATCCTGGTTCAGTTGGCCTAGGAATGGCAGAAATCAAACTAAAGTAAGTCCTAAAGTACATCCTAAGATTGTCTGTAAAAAATCGCCTAGAGCGATAAACCATCTGTACATTTTTGTTAATTTGTAATATCTTTGAGTGTTTCTTCTTTTTGCGTCCTGTAAATAATAATAATTATAAGTCTGTCTAGCTCTCAATTGGTCGTTGGGTCGAGAGCCAGATCCAAAAGGCAGTGTTGCTGGACACGGCACACATAATGAGAAGGTTCCTCACTTTGGATCCCTAACTACCGGTGGCTTGGGTCTTGAGCCTCGCCAACGAAGGTTTAACTATTTTTTTAAATATTTTTATATGTATATTGATTTTTCTTTAATATATGTTTATAAAAATGTGAAAAGCGTAAATATATTTTAAGCAAAGAAAGTTTTATAAAAACAGGTTCTAGGGTTACCCTGCGTAGGCTGTTGCGTAGAATATTAATTATTATTTTTAGCTTCATAATAATACTTTTAATTATTTATACATAATTTGTAAAAAAAAAAATACTTAGGTAGGTGGGTGCCTTGCCTGATTGTTATCGTCACAGGAAGAACATTCTAAAATTATTATTAAGCGCTGCATGTTCCACTGCGATCATTACCCCGAGACAATAGTTCAGTGTCTCGACGCCCAGTATTCACTGGCGACAATGTCCTTCAAGCCGGAACACAGCTGTGCTTACAATCTGGCGCTTGTGGCATATAGTGATGGTATTTACCCAGACAGCCTCCATCATACGAAAAACCGAATACTAAATACAATAAATACCAATATAATTCAAAATTCAAAATAGTATCACCAATAATAAACGAACAAAGAAAGTACAACTGGTAAAATATATTTAGCACGAAATTAAGATAAGGCAAGAAAGTTGCGTCGATCGCGGAACGCTGCCGATTTTGTTGAAGCAACTCGCAAATTTTATTTATTACTCCTTCCTTCGTTACGGAGCAAGTTTGAAATTTATTTCCTTTGGGTATAAGAGCAGGTTTTACGCATACTATTTTAAGTTTAAGACAAACGTTTAATTTGTTTTCCACAATGGAGGTTCTATCAAGCGTGGCAGCGAGTCAATTTATCAACCATGGTTTTTACTCTTAGTGATGGATATTCGTGTACGATCACTACATACTGCAATGTCTATTTCTCCCGGCAAACAGCTGTGTAATTGCCCTGTTGTGTTCCGGTTTAATGGAAAATGTAGCCAGAGTAACTACTGGACATTATGAAACTTAACATGTCTCAGGATGACGAGTGCAGTGGCATGCCAAGCATTGTTTTGTAATTCATGGTGTTGCTTGGTTTTGCTACTGTCCATGATCGGCCATAACGCTTACCATCAGTCGAATGGCATGCTTGTCTCGACATTCAACGCAATAAAAAAAAACAGTGGTGAAAATCCAGCGTAGTGATCCACGTAAGTGAGTCGCGTTTTGGGTTTCATCCATCCATTCATCCATCAGCCAAAGGACGTCCACTGCTGAACATAGGCCTCTCCCAATGATTTGCTCATCATTGCAAGGATCTTTGCCAATACTCAACACGCTTGGCAGGCGGGGGGGGGGGGGGGGGGGTCTTGCGTTGATGATTGCGGTTTGTGGGTGGAGGATGTTATGAAGGGAAGTTTTGGGTTTAGAACGTGTATATTCTGCCTCGGTGGCGCAGTTGTACTACCTAAATTTTCTTCATGTGCTATGAGGCAGTGGCACCACACTGTAGAGCCGATCCATTAATACTGTCGCTGAAACGAACAATACCAAGCTTTTAATTTGTAACTATCCTACAGCACACATTTAGCACACAACTTTAGTGCTCGCTCATCGTCAACTCCAATGCAAGAGAAGTTCGGCAACACGATGTCGCAAAATTTGCAGCAGTTGACAAATTCCCAGTCATATCTGAGATGTGCCAGATGGGAACGAAAATATTAGGATAGATAATTGAATCACTCTTTTAGTAATTTTTACCTCTAACTTGTTTAGTTATAGAACGTTTTTCTCGCTTCTGTGGTCTGTTACCAATCATACTCCATGAATTATTTATGATATGAAATTATTTTTGTTCTAATTTTATTATTTTCTTATATTGTATATGAGTTTTTAGCTACCAGTGTAGGTATGTAAAAACACTTGATCTGGCCTATTCGTCAAGAACGGTGACCTCATCTAATTAAAACAAAACTTCATTGATTTAATATTACTATGGAAACACATATCATATGGTAAAGCCTCGCATTAGGTGCCTGTTAAAATAGTCGCCTGTTAATAATATAAAAGGTTAAAGGACATTTAAAATAGCCTAATTTTTTTTTGAAAACCGATAAAACATCGATGATTCCTTTAGTTGTGTAGGTGACTGTTTACCATCAGTTGGCTCATTTGCTCGTTTGCCTCGTAATGCATTAAAATCAGACGTAATCTGGTTTCTACCTTTTTAAATTTTTTTCATTAATATTATGAAGGTATGGTAAATTTTTGCTAGAATTGCGAGATTAGTACTTTCACATGGGTGCTCGAGACTTGTTTGGAGCCTAAAATATCGTGGTCCATTTTTCCTCGGAAAGTGCACTTAGCTGGCAATTGGATTAATGGCTATCATAAACGCAGTATTTCAGAAATTTAATATTATTTAGGTAGATACTTTATAATATGTGCTTAAGATTCTTTATAATGTTTTTTTGGCTTTGATCACACGATCCAGGTTTATAAGATGCAGGAAAGACAGGGCCGGCGTTTTTTCTATAGTTGAATAGTTCAATAGTTGGTGCGGCTGAAGTATGAATTAACGACATTACTTCTGGTTAAGATGAACAAGCTCATGAAGCCAGCTTTTTGTAAGCCGGAACCGATGGTTTTATAAGGCCAGCATAGAGGAAAATTTTAGTGTGTGAAAACGAAATTAGATGCAAAATTATGTGTTTCCGTTCTAAGATATGTTATTCATTACCTCTAACGCATATATTATCTTTTGCCCTTTAAAAGACCGTGCATGAACTTGTCAGTCTAGGGATAACTCTCCTTTTCAGCTGTGTCTTTGCACTCAGCTCACGTAAACATCTGAATTCAGTTGTATTCATTTCGTGCTCTAAATCTGCTATTTTGTGGTACAATTCAGCGATTCAAATGCAAACCGAGGTTGAATGGTTGAAATTTTTCTCTGAATGCGCAAGATTTATTGTAAAGATTGTATATGGAAAATGTTGTTCGTCTGATAAACGCCATTTACACAGTGAGAGTTTCGAGGCGAGAATCGTATGCGATTATCGCATGACATAACCGGCATAGATTATTGTGTTCAGACAAGTGTTTACACGATGCAATTTTTTTATATCCTTACGATAATCGTATATTTGAGGCGAGAAACTCTCCTCTTGTTAATGGGGCTTGAGTGACTGTAAATTTTTAAACTCAAAACCGAGTCTTATGAGATAGTTTTCATAATATAACTAGAATCCAAACAAACACTGGTTACCTGCTGGAACACAATATCATAAGCAGCTACATGCATACATAATAGATTCGCTAATATATAGCTAAAGATAGGTATAGGTAGAGTGAGGTAGAGTTTAAGCATCATCACACTTCGTTAGTTGTTCATAAAACTAACATAGAAAAATTCAAAAATTTATAAACATGCCGAAGGACAGGAAGGATGTCCATTGGTTTAATTTTGAGATAGTACAAGTATAATTTGTGTATAATTCTGACATTAAATTGCCATAATATATGGCCGTGAGAAAAGACGCCGTCGCCACAAAATTACGTAACGTACCTAAAACTAAATGTAAAAAAATGGCAAAGTCAAATAGTACGTTTGTAAGAAGCTAAACAAAAATAAACAAAAATGCAATGAGAATCTTGCTAGATTTAAGGTTGGAGATTCATAATGTATGGCATTAATGTTACTTTACTACTTTATTACTTGGTTTTGAAAGGCTCATTTGCATCAACTAACTTTGATATAATTTTGATATTAAAGTCAGAGTTAGCTGATGCAACCAAGGTTAATGTTAATATTTTAGCTCGGAGTCTAGGAGAAAATTTTAATGCAATGATTATGAGAGGTACGGAATGTAAGGTCTAGCTAAAAAACTGCCTGTTCTGAAGTCAGTGCGAAAATTTATTAGACGTAATAGGATGAGTGAAATCTAGAGTATCCCGTACCTCGGAGGCTTAATCGATCCTATTGCCCATTGTTACTTGGTAAGAGGCATCAGAAATCCTCATGGAAGACTTAAATTCGTTAAGCCTAATTACTCCTCAAATAATTTTCACTTGATCACCAACCCACAATGAGTCACCCTGACAAACTGAAATAGTTTAAAATCTGCTTAAATCAATACGAATGTGAGAGAATCACAAAAAATATATCTTTTACACCTGTCATAAGTATAAACGCTACATTTCTTCAAAATTTCACACCGCAATTAATAAAGATAAATCTATTAGTCCAGCGAAATCAACCTCTGAAGTGAGTGACGCGTGAAGCAATCAAAATTAATCACGGTTTATGCCCCAAACGATACGATATTGCCCAGTGAACCGTTGAAAGGTTCATTGAATAACATACGTTGCTTGGAAATGATAGTTACAAGAGGATGAAGGGGCTAAGGTTATTGAAATGTAGAAATTGTTTCAGGTTGAATTTAAATTGCCTTAAGAGAAGGAATAAACAGATTGGTTCCAAATTGTGCATGAACTTAAACGTCGATAAGTTTTAGATTCTTTGTGGGATGCTCATTATCCGACTGAACATCTTAAGAGATAGGTGGTAAGAGTCGATAATGGACTCAAAGGTCAAAAGGTGGAGTTGCCATCATCTTATTTATTAACCTCCGGTGTTATTTTGAAGAGGGCCAGATATTAAGAAATTACATTTTATTTAAAGAATATATCGTAATATAATATAATTTTACCAGCTTTATAGTATAAAAGCTGAATTTTATATATGATGTTAAGACAACTATTATAAGGTGTTTTCTGGGCAGCTGGACACTTTCTATGGTTCTTTCATTTTGCCAGACACATTAAAGTTTATAACTTCCAAAGCCACCGCGATCGGAACTTCATATTAGCCGATCGTATGATGTCTATGTCAGAGGCATGCTCAGACAAACTTTCAGCTTTTGTAAAATGACGAAAGTCTGGCGACTCTAGGTCAATAAGGTCGTATAATTTACATAAAGTGAAATGCCTCATGCCCAGTGAGACGACCTAAATAGCTTCAAACGATAACGCACTACTTAGATATAAAGAACGACGAGATAAATAAATTTTTAAGAATTGATAATATTAAGCATGATTACAGCAGTCATCAACGTCGCTTTAAACCACGAGATTTTCCATACTAAAAGGTCAAAGAAGTTGTCATCATATAAACATTAATGACAGCCTCCGTGGCGCAGTTGATTAGACGCCGCCTGTGAAACGAGAGGCCACGGGTTCGATCCCCGCACCGAAACAAATATTTGTGTGATCCACAGGTATTTGTTTCGGGTCTGGGTGTTTGTGAGACCGAAAAGTCTCTCGTAGTTTCTGATACACACGACACAAGACTCGATCTTAGTGTGGGGTCAGGACTATGTATGTGACTGTTGGGTATTTATTTATTTTTTCAAAAGTTACATAACATTTTGTTATCTGATGTTGCTGAGCAACATTGAAAAACTGCGGTGTGGACCATAATATACTTTAATTTTGAATTGGGCTCAATCCTAAGTCTCCATGGTAACGCAAACAGTAGTGAAATGTTTCAGACTAGAATGAGGATGGTATATTCGAGATTAAACTTTATCGTGTAAAATTAACATAAAAGCATTAAAAGCGGTTTATACATAAATTTTAATTAATTTAAATGAATACTTAACGAAAAAACGTTAAATTATATTCGTACAATGATGCTATAAAATGTATAACAGATACGAATCCACTCCTGGAAGATTGAACTTTTTGTTTTAAAACATATTTTCACAAGGTACTTTTTGTGGAAAATATATGGTATTTTTGAATATCTATGCTTTAAAATTTCCTGTAAATTTCATTTCTCGAAATTAACTTTTTAATATTTAATAAATAATGATTACGTTACAAAACATAAACGCTGTTCTTAAAATTTCGAACAAAACGTATTTAAATACAAGCAATATATTGTTTAAAGTTAATCAAGTGGAAAAGTCGAGTCGACAACAGCTTCAAAGCGGGGGTACGACCTCCCCGACCTTCGTCACGAGTTCGGCCCTGTTTGAAGGTGCCTTAACACGTCACACGTGATGACCCGGTCGACATTGCCTTGATCATGACAATCATTGCTGACGATCTTGAACGAAAATAGTCTCGCATATTTAATTACGTGCGATTTATTATCGTATTAAATAATGTTGTTGAAATTTATGGTTTATTTTAAGTTTAATATACTGCAGTGCGTGGTGGCCTGTTGGTAACGGACCAGACGCGGCTGCCTACATGTCCACGGTGGTCGCGGGTTCAAATCCCAGGGCACACCTCTGACTTTTCGGAGTTATGTGTGTATTGATAGTCAATCACCACGCACTTACAACGGTGAAGGAAAACATCGTGAGGAAACCTGCATACCGTAGCGATTTTAAAGAATTTCTACGGTATGTAAGTCCACCAACCCGCACTAGGCCAGCGTGGTGGACTATATGGCCTAACCACTCTCAATCGATTGTAGAGTAGGCCCGTGCCCTGCAGTGGGACGTATATGGGCTGATATAGATATACTGCAGTGGGTCGCCACTCTTTAAGTGTGGCTAAAAATTATAGTTAAAAGTCCGGTATAATTGTGTGTATCTAGAAGATGTACCAATATAACAGGTACACATCTAGTGAATTTGCTGTGCTTATATATTTTTTATTGCGATGACTGGCGAGACGAGCATGCCATTCGCCTGATGGTAAGCGATATTATCGCTCATGGACAGTAGCAAAACCAAACAACACAAAGCAAGGCTGGGCATTCCACTGCGCTACCGATCCTGCGAAATAAGATGTTAAGTCTCATTATGTCCAGTAGTTACTCTGGCTACAATGTTCTTCAAACCGGAACGCAACAGTGCATTTACACTGCTGTTTGGCGGGAGAAATAGACATTGCAGTGTTACCTACCAAGGCAGCCTCTCATATATGAGAGACTTACCAGTGAATATGAAAATTATATACATACATAAACTCACGCCTTTATCCCAGAAGGGGTAGGCAGAGGCGCCACCAGAACAACCACATTTCGCCTTGTATGTTCCGTCCCATGATGTGATAGGGGGCGAGCCTATCGCAATATCGGACACAAATTCCTGACTCCGGGCTGATAATTAATTAATAGAAATACCCAATATCACTTTGCCCGACCCGAGATTCGAACCCGAGACCTCAGCTTTGTAGTCGTAGCGTAGTACAACTATGCCACCGAGGCAGTCACGGTACGGTAGAATTTGGCATAACCTATACAATGTACTTAAGTCCTTTTACAGTAAGCAAATAGCAACTCCGAACAAACTCTTTCAGAGAATTTTAATTGAAGAAAAAATAATTAGAAACAATGAAATGTTGGAGATACAAACAAAGCCCTCATTAATAAGACTTGTAAATTGAGTGAAAACAAACTACTTGCAGTTGGCCTGGACAAGTTTTAATTAAATTTTCTTTGTTTATATCCATTTATTTTTAAAAGTAAAGGGCTCACCTGTTTGTAGTTGTTACTACTCATATTTTCTTGACATTGTTTTTAGCTTTTTTTATACCGAAAAAGTAATAACAATAAATTTGATGTTGAGGGACGTTCCATCTCAGCCCGAACCAAAACGGTCGCCAATTCTTTTTTGTGCTGCACCTTTCAGCTGTGGAATGGTTTGCTATCACACGTGTTCCCTCTTTCCTATAATCTTGGGTCCTTTCGCCATAGAGTAAAGAAGCATCTTTGCAGGACGGCATGTCGTGGCCCGTTGATAACGGACTAGACACGACTGCCAACATGTTGACGGTGGTCGCGGATTCGAATCCCAGGGCACACCTCTGACATTTCAAAGTCATGTGTGTATTGATAGTCAATCACCACGCACTATGACGGTGAAGGAAAACATCGTCAGAAAACCTGCAAACTGTAGCGATTTCTACGGTATGTAAAGTCCGCCAACCTGCACTAGGTGAGCGTGGTGGACTATATGGCCTAACCTCTCTCATTCGTAGTCCCTATTGTAGAGTCCCATACCATGTAGTGGGACGTATTAGGGTTGATACGGATACAGTAAACAGACGTGAATGCATGAGGACATTGATGAAAGTGGATGAAGCGAAAGTAGTTCGTCCGATCGAGCAAAGTGGAAGTCAATAATCTCTTTACACATATGAGACAAATGTTTGCGTGAACCACAAATATTTATGTCGAGTCTGGATATTTTTGAGACCGAAAAGTTTCTCGTAGTAAACTCATTATCAATTATTTTTATTTTTAGTTGCGTCTTTTACTAAAGCGTGTTTTTAAAAACATTTTATTTTTACTAAAAATATATATCTAGGGATGTTTTATCAAAGGAAGGCAGCTGGGCACAAATTAACAATTTTTTTTTTTCAATTTTTTTTAATGTTCTGGTTGAGATAATGTCACTTACTTTTTAAATTATTGTATTGAACTGTCCTTGATAAATATACCAAATTGCAACTCAATCCGACTTTTAAAGTGCTCGAAAATCGACTCCAAAGATTCCGCTACATACATACAGGCGAAGCTAATAAAAAAGCGTATCAAAATATTGTTACTGAGAAACCCCAGGCTCAAGCAGTGGTTGCACGAAAATATACTTATCACTGCAAATTACGGTAACAAAACATGCACGGTAATAAGCGTCGCCTGATTTCTTTATTCTAACTCGAATTATTTCTTTATTTTACTCGTGAATTGTGAAAGTAGTTATTACGCAAAAACTCGATCGGACCATATTTAAATTTTAAGGGAAAAGTTAAAAATAATCCAGTTTTAACTGTTACTGGACTCGGTGACGCGGAAGGCAACCGCTTAAAAGATATCGTTCGATTCATTACCCGTGTACGAGAAAATTTTCTGCGTGAAACACTTAAATTATTGCTTATAAATCAAAAGAAATATTAATGAACCGCTCTGATTTCAACTTGTAACTTTTTTAATAATCACTGTATTGTAAACTGGTTTTGAAAAGAGCAACACTAGATAGAACCTATCCTTCTTGCCCGTTCTTTTCTAGTGATAACCGCTTTCCGAACCGGGTGGTAGTCGGTAGAACAAATAAAATTAATGAATGCTTTTATGGATTCAATTATTATAATTTCAGTTTACAAACTTTTAGTTAATATTAACGCATTATTATTTATTGACTTTTATCACTTTAACGCGATAGGGTTCCCGTCGTCAAAGCTTAACTTATGTTTAAAGTGACTTGTTGCATTCAGTTTATTAATTACGTAAAATTCTGGTTAGATTAGGACACGACGAAGGTTAGACGCCGCCAGTGAAACGAGAGGCCGCGGCTTCAGGTATTTGTTTCGGGTCTTGGTGTTTGTGAGACCGCAAAGTCTCTCGTAGTTCCTGATACTCATGACACAAGACTCGGTCTTAGTGTGGGGTCAGGATTATGTAAGTATGTAACTGTTGGGTGTATTTATTATTATTATTTATTTTTTAGATTTCTGTCCAGACCGAAATGATTGTTTCGGGTCGGTTTAATAAAAAAACCGAAATTTCTCTCCCTTTCAATTATTTATTTTATGATTGAACTTAATATACATAATATTTATATTAGCTTAATATGGTTTAAGCCGATGGGTGACTGTTCTTTATTTATTTAACGTGTATTTAATCAAAGATATAAAATAAAATTAGCGTAAATAATACATGATTTTGCTTTTGTAGTCGTGCTATTTAAATAATGGTCATGGATGCAAATTGCATTGGATTCTGATCCTTCAAACTATGAGTGAACTATTTTAGCAACTAGCTACATTATTGAATTAAAAACTGGCTTTCACAGTAACCGAGTTCGTAGGAATATTCCCTTTAGCACTCGGTATAAGTAATCCATTTAAAATAGTTTTTGCGATACCCTCGTACGCCTTTTGCATGCGGTCACTGCATGTGACGTGAATCAAGATAGATAAATATATAGACAGATAGATATATAGATAGATATGGAACACTTTATTGTACACCACTTTATTGTAGTAAGTAAATGCATATTCTTCATAAAAAACATACATACATACATAAACTCACGCATTTATCCTATATCCTATTTATTATAGAAGAGGAAGGCAGATCCAATATCACTTTGCCCCAACCGCGATTCGAACCCGAGACCTTTGTATTCGTACCGTAATACAACTACCCCACCGACAATTTTTTTTATTCTCACATAAAAATGAGCGTGGGAAACAAAATACTTATAATTTATTCGCCGAATTCCGAATTCATAACCTAAATGTAAGTACATAACTAGTGTTAATTTAAATTTCAAAAATGGAATGTTTCACTACCGACCTTCACGGTGGTAACTATGGAGGTTTTACGTAAAACAATTATATCAGGAAAATAATGATTTTTGTTTTGTTTGTCGATCTTTTTGTTAGACTTAAGTCAATACTATGTTTTTAACATGGCAGTATTGCAATATAAACCGCTTATACACGTAACTGCGTCCGCAAATTGCATGGAGGTGCATAAAACCCCTTGTAAAAAGGATTTTTATGTTTCGTCAAAATAACTTCATAAATTGTGCGAAGTCGTAAAGTTACTCAAAAGGACGACATACTTGTTTCAGCGATTTTTAGATGTACCAAGGCTTTAAAACCTTCAGTATTATATTATTTGTACTGAAAACGTATTTTTCAAGAGTGAGTTACTGTAATGGATTTTATCCCTCAAGGCATACGAATTCTACATTTACAGGTTACATTTTACATTAAGCATGTAAAATATGACAAAAGGTTTGATTGATTGAAAATAGCTCCGGAAATACTTAAGAACTGTGCGACATGAACTAATACTTTGATGAGCTAAGATGTTCACATCATTCCTATTTCTTAGTATTATGAGCAAAGTTTGTGGGCGGTTGCTAAATATTACAAAAATAAAGTTTAATGACAAACGTACTAAAGTAATCAAAATTATTTGTTTAATAAAACGTTAATACATTCACACCTTGATAGCACATTAACTTATTCAAAAACATTATCTCTAAGTGCATTTTCCTTCCACTGCGCCAGTGTAGTACAAATCAACCTTCAAATAAAAACTCTATATAACCTCAAAATCTCGCGCGACAGTTTAAAGTTTAACTCAATTCCATGAACGACATAATGTTTCTTAAAATGATGTTAATAAAATCCACATATTATACATTTGGGTTGTGTTATTTTTGGCTGATATTATATTAACGGGATCGAAACCGGTCGCTTTAAGGTTATGTTCGTAGCGAAAAACATTCGGTAACCCTACGTCAACTGCCAACCTTAGATTATCGCCAGTCTGTTTACAGCCGCCGGAGGGGGCGCACGCGTCGCGTCTGTTTTACGCGGGAAAATTGCTCACGAAGTACTTCACGAGTGTTCTCAATTCGAAAAGTGATATACATTCAAAAAAAATATATTTAATTGTGAAAAGTGACCGTTGTGACAGTGGCCAATGTTAAAAAGTGATTAGTGTTGCCAACTGGCTGGAAATAAATGTGATTAAAAAAGGAATAATATCATAAGTTTTAGCCGGTGAATGCGATGATCGTTGTTTTAGATCTGTTTATTGGTTTATTGAATTCAGCTGTGCAAACGTACGTATGTGGCTTGTTGTGACGGGGATTATGCAAATATACACTACAAAAGAATTTAAATTACCAATGTCTGAAAACGATAACACATACGAGCTGACGACGGTTTCTATAATTACTGTTCGGAACGTGTTTTTCGTCTAAAAAAAGTAAATTGTTTTGCCTTCGTGTTTAAGGTCATTCTAAATTTGAATTTAATTATTATTTGATACATAAATATTATGATGCACGTGAATAATAATTTGAGTTGTTTTTAAATGATAATTCGCTTATTATGGGCGTTGTGCGCTTCTTTTTTTTAGCAAGGAGGTTTATTTCCGCCTCGATATGTGTTTCTATATTCTTTTTAATTATAATACTCTGTGGAGTTTTGCAAGTAAGTAAATTTACTGAGCGTGTATCAGCGTAGCAAATTGTCGGAGTGTATTGCTATCGAATGAAGCATGCCTTCGTTTTTCTAAAGGTTATATTTGTATAATATTTCGTTTAAAACGCCTGGTAAACTTAATTTGCGTGGTGTGGTGTCTAGGAATATATTGCCAGAGCAATCATGGTATAATTGTTAATATCAAGTTCCACGAAATGACTTCCTATCCTGGTCTACTCGATAAGTGATTTTCGCCTATTTCAGACCTATCCCAATTTTTTACAGACTTTTGAGTTAAGTTATATAATAAGGTCTAACTTGTACCTCTAGGCCTAATTTTATGAGGTAAATAACAATTTATTTTTATTAGGAATCTCTAAAAATGAATTTTGATAGGAATTTTTCCACGCGAAAAATATTATGATCACTTTTAAACGTCCTTTACAACCTAATGTTTCAGACAGCGTCATAAATTGAAAGTCAAATCTCACAACTTCTTTACAAAATAATGCACCGTCCCCTCTCGGTTGTGGGATAAGGACAGTAGTAAGGTTACAGATAATGAACGCATAAGCAGAGGTCATGCAAGTTCGTTAAGACTCTGAATTAATTAGACGAGAAACGTAGACTGTTATGTAATTGTCTGTTTCTTTATTAATTCTTACCAATTTTCATATAAATTATCATATTAACATATATTTAAATCAAAGTGCTTGTATCCATGTGAGGTTAGGTAGAGCTGCAATGAATACCACATTCGTTATAACGTGCCTTACTCCGTCCTAAGATGTGAAATGAGCCAAATCACAACCCCAAACAACTCATAGATTTTTCGAATCCAAAAACTTACGCAAAGTGATTGCTTGAACTGAAATTCAAACCTAGGGCCTCACCGTTCACAATCCTAAACAACTTATAATAGATTACAGAAATTAAAATTTCACACTAATTAGTAGATTGCCATAGCTCGACAGCCTCCGTGGCGCAGTTGGTTAGACGCCGCCTGTGAAACGAGAGGCCGCGGGTTCGATCCCAGCACCGAGACAAATGTTTGTGAGAACCACAAGTATTTGTTTCGGGTCTGGGTGTTTGTGAGACCGAAAAGTCTCTCATAGTTTCTGATACCCACGACACAAGACTCGATCTTAGTGTGGGGTCAGGACTATGTATGTGACTTTTGGGTGTATTTATTATTATTATAGCTTGGAATCGAACTAAGATCTATCAATCCACAGTCCATATGCCAGTATATTAATACAGAATGGAAAGTTTCTCGACAATTGTGCAATATCAGATCGATACTGCAGTGAATAAGAGATCACTCTCATTGATAAAGGGATAATAATAATATTGATTGTTTGATAAACTGGGATTTAATAGCAATAAACACGAAGTGCAATTATTATCATTGAGCCTCTATTCTAGAGGGGATAAGTAGTGTAAATGCACTTACATCTATAGTATAAAAATATATACCGGGTATATCCAGATTGCGATCGAAAACGAAGCCAGGTGGTAGTTTGAGTGACTTCAAGCACAATTAAACTAAAAATTTCCCCAAAAATAAGCGACAATTTCTTTTAGTATTTTTTTACTTTTAGTCGTGTTTTTTCCTAAAATAATAATGTAGGTACATACATTTCTTTTCAACGACGCAATGGTACGTAAGTGTTTAAATTTGTATTTTAGCAATAACTATATTGTATTTACCATCCAAAAATCGACGACCTTTTAAATTGTAATAAAAGTTTTTTTTTAATTTTTTTGTTGTATTGTGTTTGTAGCCACTAAAAGTACCATCTAGCTTCGTATTCGGTTGCGGATATACTCGGTATATTTCACCATTATTTCGTACCATTGACACTAATATCGGTATCCGACCAAAGTCAAATTATTTCCTATAATTTGTATAATAATCACACCGGGAAATTCATTATAGCTTAGAGCATTTTTCATTTAGGTACCGAAAAAGTATAATGTTAAGTAAATAATGAAAAAATATTTTTATACGACATATCGTCGACATTTTCATCAAGATACGCTAAGCGACATTATGATCACAATCGGCTTGAAGGCCTTTGTCGAGTAGGGGGATGCTCTCGGTACTCATATTCATGAATAAGCTCTGATAATGTCTGATAAAGAAGGGTGGATAAAATATTATCCTATTTATCCATTAATGTCTTATATAAAATAATAAATATAGAGAGTATTGGAGACTTCTTTGTGCCGACTGCCTCGGTGGCGTAGTTGTACTACGGTATACAAAGCTGAGGTCTCGGTTTCGAATCCCGGGTCGGGCAAAGTGATATTGGATTTTTCTATTCATTATCAGCACAGAGTCAGGAATTTGTGCCCGATATGGCGATATTCTCGTCTCACTATCATATCGTGGGACGCCTCTGCCTACCCTTTTCTGGAAAAAAGGCGTAAGTTGTGTATGTGCAGTTAACGTATCCAAGCCGTATTTTTACAATGTGTGGGAGATGCTCTATTTTTCTCCCGTGGTGTGTTATATACTAATTTGACTTTTTATGCTGAAATAATGATATAAAATCAGATTTTAGAATTGGAAGAGATTTAGTAGTCTACTATGCTGGCCTTATTGTAAGTCGGTAGAATATACATGTCTTTGAAATGTTTGTCGAGAAGTCTTAAATAAATAAATAAATACACCCAACAGTCACATACATAGTCCTGACCCCACACTAAGATCGAGTCTTGTGTCGTGGGTATCAGAAACTACGAGAGACTTTTCGGTCTCACAAACACCCAGACCCGAAACAAATACCTGTGGATCACACAAATATTTGTTTCGGTGCGGGGATCACACCCGCGGCCTCTCGTTTCACGGCCGGCGTCTAACCAACTGCGCCACGGAGTCTTTAATTATTCAGATTTCCTCACAATGTTACCTTCCACGTCAAAATACGATTATCTACGAATTCATATGCAGAAATATTAAATATGAATATGTGATTCGCCTTCTTGAGTTTTTGAAACTGAGCCAAAGATTTGATTTTCCCATTGCGCACAATGATATGGAATAAAGTATTTTGTTGTACCTAATACTACTTTACAATGTCAAAGTTCATGACAATCTGAGATTACCGCAAACATTTTGTTATTTTCGTGAAAATTTTCGATTTTTCTAATTTGAGGTTATATTGTTTGTCTTTTATTATTCAAGAATGAGAGACAAATTATAATTATTATCAGTTCAGTTCTATTCTCGTTTGGTTAATAAGGTAAACAATGAAAAATATCGACAAATACCACAAACAGATACAATTAACAAGAAACACAATAGAATTTTCCGAATGACAAAAAACAATGGAATTTATATACATAATGTGTATGTTTTAGTTTCTGACCCGTATTGTTTCTGATTTGTCTAGACTGCTCTTTGACAAGAATCGGCATTGAAGGTTTAATGCGTTCTTTAATACAGTCTTATTCGATGTTCAAAAGCCTTTGACCAGAGGTTTTCTGTCCTTTTTATCCTCTTGTAGAGAAAGAGAGAGGGAGAGAAGGAGAGAAAACATTCGATTGTTATCATCGAATGGTGTAATGTCGACTGTTTGATATTATAGAAATTTTAATCCCGCAATCAAAACTACTCATTTCATGCGCCATATATTTTTTATTTTATTTTTCTCGTCGACAAACAGTGAATGGCGACATGTTTTATTCATTAAATATCTATTCCATGTATGAAGAGGGAAACTAGGAGATTTTGTCAGTGACGTTTTTAAAATATTCCTCTTATTAATTTAAACCTATTTAATACATAATATGTACATACATAAACTCACGCCTTTTTCCCAGAAGGGGTAGGCAGAGCTGAAACGAGGACAGCCACATTTCGCCTTGTAGTTTCCGTCCCACGATGTAATAGGCGGCGAGCCTATCGCCATGTCGGGCACAAAGTACTGACTTCCGGCTGATTATCATGAATAGAAAAATCCAATATCACTTTGCCCAACCCGGGGTTCGAACCCGAGACCTCAGCTTTGTAATCGCACCGTAGTACAACTACGCCACCGATTAACTATAGTCCTGGCTATAGTGAGTCTAGTTTATGATGTCACCAATATCTAACAGACTCACTGTAATTTATTATGGATTAATGACACATAAAGGATGTGGTTTCAATGCATTTATCTAATGAAGTAATAGTATCTAGTATGCGACATGCAATTATCAATATTGTTCCTTTGTTGTGTATGAGTCACATGCTTCCTGGTTTACTCAGTAGTGGAAATTAATTTTACATTTTGTTATGTGTAATTCATCGGTAGTTCACGTGAGTGCTACTAGATGTCGTTGCATAAAATTGGAATTATTGGCCCTTACACATGTAAAGACATTGAATTTCGATCAGAAAAAAAATATTAATGTTTCCATTATTTCTGTCAATAATACTTCCATTTAGATATAAGAATGAAAGATTAAAATTTAGATAAATAAAAATAGCTAATGTATTTATCACAATCTGCTGTGTAGTCGATCCAAATCATCTTTATATATCGTATTACTTACTTACATTGTATACTTACGTATACTTACAATATTTTCCAGCAAAATTGAAGTAATATTGCCTCCGATCACAATCACTGGACATTTAATTCACCTGTCCGGAGGCTAAACTTCTGAAGTGCACTCAAGTGTACTTGACTTTCTTTGAAAGTTAATTTCAGTGAGGGATCCTTATGAACCTGTATGTCATAAGAGGCAAGCGGTTAAACCGTATTAGTAATAGAAGGTGTAGTATAAATTGCGTTGGGGTAACACTGCAATAGTAATTCGTAGGGGTAAGAATGTAGAGTTTACGTTCTTACCCCTTCTATCCTTGTATTACTTTGTAACCCCAACGCACTTATGTATTTGATGTTATGAATGATACAGGGTGTATTTCTCAAGTGTGTAATTACTTCCCATAATTTGGTCTTTATTAATAAATCTAAGGAATGGTTTTAAAATTAAGATGTACACCACAGAAATTTTCAGCCATAAAAATAACATAAAGCGCTTAAATATTATATACGTGTAAAAAACGGCTGTCTTATCGCTGTCGGCGATTTCTTCCAGACAACCTTAAGATGGTTTGGAATGAACGAAAGCACGGAAGAAGTGGGTGGTAAATGGTTTATAATATAGATATTCAAGTAAAGTTACTTCGTAAAGTGAAATCGCGTAAAAAAACACGATCACTCTTTAGGTTATAAAAGTCAAGCTGTGAAAATAAAGAAAAAAGGACGGGGCGTTTCGCCGATAAAAAATCTCTCCAGATCGCGTTTTGAACAGAAAACTTGGTACGCCATTTTCGGTCACACACTGCATAAATTTTATGGGACTTGCTCGACTGAACGTTATTCTAAGACAAAGAACTCGAGAAGTTACACTTAAGTTTGCTAAGTGAAATGGTTTGTAAAATAATATAAAGTTTAGATTTATGTAAAGAACAATGGATTCAATTGAATACTTTATTGACTTTTATGTAACAATGCTGTGACGTGAGATACGCTGCAATGGTTTTCAGTTGACTTTATACAAGGTTACTGCAAATACGTAGTTTTATAGTCACCGGTTACTATGGTACTGACATTGACGACTAGAGACAAATACCATAACTGGATCAGTAGTGAATTTTGGCACGATACAATATCCTCGAAAAGATTGAGTGGAAAACATTGTCAAATTTATCATGAACAAATTAAGTTCATATTTTTGTCAGTACGTTGTGTCAAAGTTGATAAAAAATAATTCAATTTTTCTTCTTTGCGTAATATGATCATATTTCTTGAAAAATAGACTTGTTTTGATTTAAATTGGTATATCGTTCTTAAGTTTATCTATTTCACATCGCAAAACGTCATATTAAATAATAAATTATAGAAACCCATGTTCACAATGCTACAAAGTGTTGGTCAAAGTAGATATTTTTGAGTGTTTACTAGAATGTATGTTTCTACAAAACTATCGGTAATAGGGCTATAATTGTTTGTGTTGCTGTGCCATCAAAGTTTGGTATATCGTCTACTTCTGCGACATCTCATATTCCAAAGTGATTAAATATACTTAACAAATAAAAATAAAATGGTACAATGGGTGACCATATCGCATTGAGCTATTTCTTCCTGGCAACATTTGGATTTAAAGGAATTTTTGGATTGACAAAGGGCTTGAGGTGCAACAATATGATGTGGAAAAAAACATAATTGTCCATCATAGTGATTCACGTATTTCGGGCAAGCCAGTGGGGTGGGTAGGAAATCGAAGATTTTGGTTGAGGACTTTTCACACCTTAAAATATAATATACTATATCTATATCAGCCCATATACGTCCCACTGCAGGGCACGGACCTACTCTACAATCGAGAGAATCGATTGAGAGTGGTTAGGCCATATACTCGTAGTGCACCACGCTGGCCTAGTACGGGTTGGCGGACTTACATACCGTAGAAATTCTTTAAAATCGCTATGGTATGCACTATGCAGGTTTCCTCACGGTGTTTTCCTTCACTGTTAAAGTGCGTTGTGATTGACTATCAATACACACATAACTCCGAAAAGTCAGAGGTGTGCCCTGGGATTTGAACCCGCGACCACCGTGATAATGTAGGCAGCCGCGTCCGGTCCGTTACCAACAGGCCACAATGTACTTCTTAATATGGTGAATGTAAAAATGTCTTGACATTTCCGAAAAAGGCATTAAGTAACGCAAATAATACAGATAAGGACATACCAATACACATAACGTAATTGTTTAATGCTTTCTGGTTTTATCTGCGGCGTGGGTATAATAATCTCCTTGTTTTATTTTAATAAAATAAAACGAAATTGGCTTTAACAGCGAACCTAAGAGTAATTTCTTCCGGTTGTTAAAGTAAATGAATATCAACCTGATTTCCACAAATCAATTTTACACAATAAGAAAGTTGTTTACCTCTGATTATAAGGCAAAGGGAAAAAGGTGGCCAATTACCACCCTGCACTCTTGACACTTATGTATATGTCACACGTATGTCTGGACACGTGAATGTCAGTGGTAAACAACAATTTTCGATCTGTTTGTCTTTAATTTTTATTTTTATATCGGACCACCTCCGTAGCGCAGTTGGTTAGACGCCGGATGTGAAACGCAAGGCTGTGAAACAAATATTTTTGTGGTCCACGGGTATTTGTTCCGGGTCTGGGTGTTTGTGAGACCGAAGAGTCTCTCGTAGTTTCTGATACCCACGACACAAGACTCGATCTCAGTGTGGGGTCAGGACTAGGTATGTGACTGTTGGGTGTATTTATTTACCATCATGTGAGATTTTTGCTCGTTTGTCGGATTTGTAGTAAAATATTACAGTATAAGTCTTTCATCGCCCACTACTAAGAACGAGACTCAATGTAAGAGTTCACTTGAGATGGGTTAGGCCATTGTCAACTGATCCAGTGTGGGTTAGCTTCGGTCGTATCGCTTACCATCAGGCAAATGGCATGCTCGTCTAGCCATTCGTCGCAATAATAATTTAAAAAAAAACATAAGAAAAAAACTACAGTTTCAAAACTTATATGTATGTCATAGCCCAGGTTTTACATACTTACGTGAAAATTTACCCCTAGATATAGTAAAAAGGAGGTTGAAATAGTATGAATTCAAATAAGACATTTTCTGGCTTAAAACTTAGGTTCGCTATAATATATTATGACACAATATTATATGACTTCAAATAAGACATAGCCTGGTTTAAACACGTTATTTACCCTATTTAAGGGATGTTGCGCAACCTGCCCGGTACGGATGACAATCGCGCTGTCTTTCGCAGCCCGGTTGTCAAAGGAACTCCCTCCTTTGTGCCACGCCGCTTTTGAAGTGCCTCTGGAATCCACTATCTGCAAATGTTTGTTTGTATTAGAAGTAAAGTTGGTAGGTTTATTAAATTAAATTTTGAAATTGTGACTTCAAGTTTAAGAAGGTGATATTTTTGCAAAAAAACTTAATATTTTCGAGTTAATTTTATTTTTGTATCATTAAATATTGAAGCTTCGACTTCACGATCATAGTTTATTTAAGTTGGTAAAAATATTCAATTATGTCAGAAAATATTATTATAAGGAATAAGCTTTTAAGGAAGCCTTGACATAGAATTACGATCCAAATCGATTATCCTGTAGGAACCATAAAATATTACGGAATAAATAGTAGCTATGTCATTCACCGTCTATAAATTATTTCTGTATATAATATCGAATTTTTACTCCATTGCCGCGTAAACCCTAAGTGCAAATAGTGAAAACACTTTTGAACTTTTTTATTATAATACGTTTTTAATATGTACTGTCAATTTAAAATGATTTTGTTAACATTTTTTAAATTTTGAATTTTCTCCAACTCCTCGTTACCTCTTCCGGTCTTTTTGCCGTCTTTATTTTTTTTTATTGCAATGAATGACGAGACGAGCCTGCCATTCGCCTGATGGTAAGCGATACGACCGCTCATGGACAGTAGCAATACCAAACAACACCATGAGTTACAAGGCAATGCTTGGCATTCCACTGCGCTCGCCATCCTGAGACATAAGATGTTAAGTCTCGATATGTCCAGTAGTTACTCTGGCTACAATATCCTTCAAACCGGAACACAACAGTGCATTTACACTGCTGTTTGGCGGGAGAAATAGACATTGCGGTGGTACCTACCAAGCCGGCCTCTCACATAATATGAGAGACCATTTTGATTTTTAGATTATTATCCAAATATTGTAGATGTTGATGGGTGATGGTAATCACTTACTATCAAGGGACCCGTAGGCTGGGCCTGTAATAAAACAAAACTACAGTTTCTTAAAATTCGCTACTCAGATTGAAAAAATATTTATGGATAATCTTTACGATTTTTAGTTTGTTTTTATCTGTCTACCGTCTTAATCCGTGCGATATTACTCCTCGGGGAACCTTCGAGTTTTCTTAGATAAAAAATGTTTATGTTCCTTCAAACTATAACTGAGATGTTGGCCGTAATCTTAAATTGTTTTTATAACACAACTATACTAAAGTTATACATGTTTAAGATCACGCCTTCATACTGGAGGGGTTAAGCAGCCAATTGTCGAGCCTATCGCCCATAAAGGTCTGAATAAAAATCTGAGCACATATGATATTTGTACAAGCGAAAATCTCACTCAGGATGGATTGTGTCACCAGGGACACATAACCAAATTTAAAAAAAAAATAGTATACCCAACAGTCACTCGTTCCCCAAAACAAGGTATAATTTTGATAAATATTGTAAGAAGATATATTTCTCATTACTTTTCAAAAATTAATATTCATTGAACTAATATTTGTCTCTTCATTGAAGTGGCGTCTCGATTCACACCATCAAAGCCCTTTCCTATAATGTCTTAATATATGTAAATGTTCGGTCATAAAACCGCATATTAATTCATATTCACATCACATTCTATGACGGAAGTGATGGTATCTATTTATTTACATCGTGTATACGTGGCATCTAGTTATTTACGGGTGGTAACTCTCATTTGTGAGAGGCCATCGGGGTAGGTACCACTGCAAAGTCTATTTCTCCCGCCAAATAGCAGTGTAAATGCATTGTTGTGTTCCGATTTGAAGGACTTTATACCAAGAGTAACGTGAAACCTAGCATCTTATGTCTCAGGATGGCGAGCTTAGCGGAATGCTTGGCATTGCTTTGTAATTTATGTGTTGTTTGGTTTTGCTACTGTCCATGAGCGATGACCTTTCGATGATGATTCGCGGCTGCCTACATGTTCACGGTGGTCGCGGGTTCAAATCCCAGGGCACACCTCTGACTTTTCGGAGTTATGTGTGTATTGATAGTCAATCACCACGCACTTTAACGGTGAAGGAAAACATCGTGAGGAAACCTGCATACCGTAGCGATTTTAAAGAATTTCTACGGTATGTAAGTCCGCCAACCCGCACTAGGCCAGCGTGGTGGACTATATGGCCTAACCACTCTCAATCGATTCTCTCGATTGTAGAGTAGGCCCGTGCCCTGCAGTGGGACGTATATGGGCTGATACAGATACAGATGTTTTTTTATATACCGGGATGGCAAAGGTTATGTGTTATAGTAAGTTCTATTTTCTACGGTATATGAAGTCCCCCAACTCGCATTAGCCCAATGCGGAGTACTTTATGGCGCAACCCCTATCAATCGTACTCTTGATTGTAGAAAGGGATCGTGCCCTGCAGCGGGATGTAGTTTTTGCATCCTTGATTGTAAGAAAACAGGTAAATTTTAAAAGGCTTATAGACCATTTGAATAAAGAACATCCCCTTTCAAGACGTGTGACAAAGTTCAAGTTTTTATTCACAACTAGAACAATAATATTCCGCTTAGCCAGTGCATCTGTTATTAAGTGCTTACATTGTTCTCGGCAATATTGCGCATGACCCGAATGTTCTCGAATGTTCTGGAGCGGTGCTCATTCAGATTGATAGGTAGGACGGACTTTGTATTAATGTTCTGTTGTTTATAGTTGGGGCTGTGATAGCTTATGTAGTCTGCGTCTAGAATTAAAAAAAAACAGAAAATACATACTTAAAGATAGAAATAGTGAATCGATAAACGTATTAGGTCGAATTTAAGTTTTATTAAGGTCGAACTCCGGAGAAATCTTTGTGTGATCAGATATTTTACAATTTGTTTTCAGAAATTCCTATGAAACTAAAGGATGTGGGTTATATTGATAATAACGTGTCCTCTACAATTAATTTATTGTGAAATCACACTGTGCTATGACCTACTACATAGTTTTCACATAATTATCAAGTGCGTTTTGTTGAGGCCTGTTCTTTGTTTTTTTTAATTACATCATTGCGGAATATATAATAAACTTTTTTCAGTAGATTTGAATGATTCTTCTTTCGTCAACAAAATGTTTTAATTACGCGTACGTCTTCTGGCATAAATGTTTCTCTATTGACGTGACCTCAGCAAGTTCAAGATGTTATAACTACAGAACTAAAGTTTATGTGTTGTATCACGTAGCAGAAAAAAGGTAGATAGATCATGTATTGACTAAGTAATTTATTATATCTGCAGCTGAATTTTATATTTATTTTTATACAAGATGATACCCGCGATTTTGCACGGTCGCTATATTCACAATTTTTTTTTATATTCTTATTTATTTAATTACAATATTGCCTACAACATTGACTGCCTCGGTGGCGTAGTTGTGCCATGGTACGACTACAAAGCTGAGGTTTTGGGTTCGAATCCCGGGTCGGGCAAAGTGATATTGGATTTTTCTATTCATTATCAGCCCGGAGTCAGGAATTTGTGCCCGATATGGCGATAGGCTCGCCCCCTATCACATCGTGGGACGGAACAAACAAGGCGAAATGTGGGTGTCTTGGTAGCACCTCTGCATACCCCTTCAGGGAAAAAGGCGTGAGTTTATGTATGAATGTACAATATTGCTGTCAGCAGTGAATAGGATCAAAAACTTAATGTTAACGCCATTTGGTAATTCATTTAGTTGTATAATACCGATTTTAAAATAAAAAAGAAAACTTAAAAATTGTTGGTAAAAGAATTATTAGAAAAAAAATCTAGTAAAAATATTAATATAGTCTCTTTGACTTTTAGTTTTAAAAGGCTTTTGAAAGAAGCGTGGAGCATTTAATCAAATCAAAGGCAATAGTCTTTCGCCGGTCAATACTCTGTCTGGACCATTATCCTGGTGCATTAAAACCACTTTGCCGAGCCATTGTAAAAAAAAAACGAATTATTTGAGTGGTAGTCTTAATGGTTTCTTAGATTTACGCGAATGTTACACATTGAAATGATTTTTACGGATTTTATCGCAATTCGGTTTAATTCTTACATTTTAACTTCCCGACGTTTCGATTGCTTTACAGCTTTCGTGACCACGAACCAAACCGCGATAAAGTCCGTAAAAAATAGTTTTATTTCAATGGTGAGTCTTGTAGGGTAAAGCAACGTACAAATGAGTTGAATTGAATGAGAGATGACTAAGGTATAACTGTCTAACAGAAAACGACATGAAATAATAATATTGCGGTTGCGTTTCGTTCGTTGAATAAGACCAGAGGACCAAAACTTGGTAATAGATTTTTTTTACGATGATTGGCGATACGAACATGCCATTCGTTTGATAGTAAACGATACGACCGCTCATGGACAGTAGCAAAATTAAACAACACCATGAATCAAAGCTTGCCATTCCACTGCGACCGCCATCCTGAGACATAACATGACTCTTGCTACAATGTCCTTCAAACCGGAACACAACAGTACATTTATTGTTTGGCGGAAGAAAGAGGAGACATTCGGTATTCCTATCCGCAAAGATAAATACCCACGAAGATGTGCCGAGATTCATATTGAGTCTTTGTATACTCGAATTCGAACACGGTGTTTAAATACTTTTGTCGAGATATTACGATGTGCCGGTCGATACGACATTAATATTGCACTACATTCACCATCGTATTAAATATAATTTGTGGTACTAGTATATGTATAAAAACTTGAGATTAACACCTGCATTCAACTTGCACCCGTGAGCAAAAAAAGGTACATTTTAATATTTTATTTGCACCAAATATTTGCCGTTCATTACAATAATTATAAAGGCATACAATTAGACATCCTTAAAAGAAAAATATTTAAAAATGATTATCAGCTTCCAAACCGGCTGATTAGCGTATAGATGCAAGGTGTTGGCCCAACCATATTGGGTATGATAATTGGACCAATAATCGTGGGCGAAGTATGGCAAATATTTGCTTTAGAGACCAAATGTGGGAGTTAACAAAAAATGTTTACATGTTTTATTTCAGTCCTGTGCAGTAACGCTAATGAAGCGAGCTATTAAAAGATGCTAGGGAGGTATTTTTTGTTAATGACTTAAGTCTAGAATACGATGTTCTTATATACCTCATGTCTGTATCTTAAAATAGGTAGGCGGAGGTATCAGACAGGAAATCATTGGCGCTATTAATAGCAACCTTATTACCCTAAGCTAATGTATGTTCTAAGATGTGGTGCCTATCGTCATGGTATAACGTCATTTACACGGGGAGAATTTCTCGCCTCGAAGAAACAATTATCGTAAGGATATAAAAAAGTAGTCAATCTTGTAGTGGGACTGCCTCGGTGGCGTAGTTGTATTACGGTACGGTTACAAAGCTGAGGTCTCGGGTTCGAATCCCGGGTCGGGCAAAGTGATATTGGATTTTTCTATTCATTATCAGCCCGGAGTCAGGAATTTGTGCCCGATATGGCGATAGGCTCGCCCCCTATCACATCGTGGGACGGAACATACAAGGCGAAATGTGGGTGTCCTGGTGACGCCTCTGCCTACCCCTTCTGGGATAAAGGCGTGAGTTTATGTATGTATGTACTATGTATGTATGTATAAAAAAGAAGTCAATCTTGTAGTGGGAGTAAAAGAAAAGGGATGCAAAACAAAACTAGTGACGTCACTATTCTTAATATGCATTACAGTGTGCGCGTGTGGAAGAGACAGTATGGTGTACCTACTACGTTCCCACTCATTTTTAAAATACTAATATTTGCCTCATAATACAAGCTACTTTTATACTGTTTTGACAGAAATGTTTTATTTGTATGGTATTTGTGTTTGTACGAAATGTAATAAAAAAATCGATCATAGTCAAATACCCTATTATTTATAATATAGTAAAGTACCTTAACTACTATACTATACAATGAATCATTCATTATACAGTCTTATTACTATAAGTACTCATATGGGATGCTCGAAACTGAATAATTTATATAAATTAGATTTCCTGACTTGGATATCTTAGAACAATATTCTATTAACTTATTCTACTACATATTGTTTAATGTATTCACATAATTAGTGTAAAAAATAAACTTCTCAATTTATACAATGAAATATTAATATGACACTAATCAATTTTCAATCTTCGATGAAGGAAACCGTTTAGTGTTTACTCACTTGATTTATTTGATATATTCATTTCATTACCAGTAATTACGTACTAAGCATTGCATATTACGCATTTCAAATTGATAACCGAGTGCTAATGCCAAGGTCTAGACGAAGTCAGGTCTTTAGATACGCTACAATATTGTTAGTATTTAGCCATTATGTACTATGGCCTAGCTAAAAACAGGAAAGTATGACAATGTCATGAGGAGGCCTATACCCAGCAGTGGGTTGACGTGGGCTTATATAGGTAAATGTCAAATAATAATAATAAATACACCCAACAGTCACATACATACATAGTCCTGACCCCACATTAAGATCAATTAAGTCTTGGGTCGCAGGTATCTGAACTATGAGAGACTTTTCGCTCTCACAAACACCCAGACCCGAAAGAAATATTTGTGGGTCGCACAAACATTTCTCTTGGTGCGGGGATCGAACCCGCGACCTCTCGTTTCACAGCCGGCGTCTAACCAACAGTTATGGTTTCTGCATTGAGTCGATTATAATTGGTAGTTAGAACGTGTTTATAGTTGTCACTTTATTGTTTTTATTTAATCTGTGCATGGATTATAAACCTCGGGGGTCTAGGTTCAATTCGCAAGTCTGGCTTATTCATTTCTTTACGCTTTTGGAGTGAACAAATTGGATTTAAATTGCGTTTAGGGTCCAAATAGGAAGTTACAATAATGCATAGTTTATTATAATGAGAATTTCAGATCTATGTAAAATTTAGCAACCTCCACTAAGATATTTTTCATTATTCACATAATACGCAAATGCATCGCGCCATCTGGAATTTCCTAACAATATTTATATATCAATAGCTACTGATCATTAAAATAATTGGTTCATAGCCTTTAATTACAATTAGAATCCAATAATTTACATTTTCATAATAAAGCCGAGCACGAGATAAGATCTAGTAAATCATATTATATTACACTATTGACAAGAATATTATAATTATACTCCTGGTAGTATTTTTTGTCGCATTCCTATAAGCAACTTCTTATAAAATTATATAAAACGCATTATAATGGCAAACGTCTTTATTCATATATAGGTAATACAGACCGCCATATTAGATTTTTACCTTCTCTGTAAAAACATTGATCGGTTACAAATTTATTATATGTATAGATAGTTTTGAAACCTATTTTTTAGCTATCGAATGTTTTGTCTCTTTCGCTCAAACTGAATTCAAATGTCGCTCGAAAGGGACAAAACATTCGATAACTAATAGAGGTTTTAAAACTGTCTGTGAAAAAATCCATTACCCATTTGGCGAGGCGCTTTATGATCACCTTGCGCATATTAGATTTCGAATAAGTCAGCATAATCATCTCGTTTGATGAATATAGTCTTTCGCCTGTATATACAAGTACCACACATGCATAAGTAATGTTAAAGAACTTGATTAAAATGCCTGCAAGAAGCACTAAATATGATAATATTAAGCTAGTCAAAATTGATATTAATAGAGGTATTGTAAAACAAATAAGGATCACTAGCCAGTTGTCCAAAATACGACAGGACTAAGAGTCCCTAATTCCACATGAAAAAATCCTTTACTATTAATTTTCCGAGACCCTTCACAATGTCATAACCCAAAAGAGCTCTCGCTATCGGAGCTAACAGACGCGAGTACAATCCAGCCAACCTTATGAGTTATCAAAACGACCTTTTTATTTCGTCTGCTAAGAAAATATACAGCATAATATAATATTGTTACTTACAAACGAATTTCGAAGTTCTAATATAATATTTCGTACTAGGTTTTGCTCGTGGCTTCGTTCTCGTATTTAAGGTAACTCGGGAACAGTGTTGTTATTAGATTTTTGACCAGCTCTATTTTTGCCATTAAGGCGCAACTTATTCTTCTCTGTAGGTTCCGATTTCTTAATATGCCAACCCACTATAGTTTTTGAGGGACGACTGTAAAATAGTTATTATTATATCCCTCGGAGACGTTTTCATATCGGACTACCGCTTATTTTTTCGGACAACCATCTATTAAGCATTTTTCTCGGTAACAAAACATATTTTCTAGATAAGAAGTACCCCATATCCTTTCCTATAGCATCGACAACTTGTGTATAAAATTTCATAAAGATCAGTCCAGTAGTTAAGACTTCAAAGCGAAACAAACAAACAAAACACACCTTCGGATTTGTAATATTAGTGAGAATATTTCGTAAATTAGCGTCGTAGTTGTTTGTCTGGTACTAAAGCAGGTAACTTATAGCTCAGGTTAAATAACACTTGATGAGAAGATCGCATCTTGATATATGTTGTTATTTACTTGTGCTGTTTGTTTGTTGATGTAGTGTTATAACAACACCTAGGAGGAGTGAATTAGAACCTTAGGATTTGTTACATATTGTTCTAGATTTAGGTCATGTTTTTGGAGGCTTTGAGTCATTCAATATACCATGTTAGTAAATATTATACTAAATTTATGCAGTATGTAGTTGGATTCATAGATTCGAGTATACTAATAAAAAAATATCTTTGTTTATTTCGCAATCATCTGTTACATAACCATTTTTTGCTGCACCAATATCTAACTAAGCTTTCTTTTTTTTTGGTCTCAAGGCTGTGCGACATCGTCAATAATAGCAACGACGAAAGATAGATTGGCTCCAATGATTCCCTGACATGTCAGGATTAGGTTGCAATCTGCGACTTTTACCACAACTTGTTCGATTTGTGGGATTAATAATACCACGTGTAGTTAATCTAAAATATTTTTAAAATCATGTGTAACTACCATGTATGCAGGTAACTTGAACTTATATCATTATAATTTTCCTTAATATTGCAGCCAGAGTAACTACTGGACATAATGAGACTTACGTCTCAGGATGGCCAGCGCAGTGGAATGCCAAGCATTGCTTTGTAATTCATGGTATTTGGTTTTGCTACTGTCCATTAGCGGTCGTATTGCTTACCATCAGGCGAATGGTATGCTCGTCTCGCCATTCATCGATATAAAAAATAATAAGTAGAACAAACCCGCACTAGGCCAGCGTGGTGGACTATATGGCCTAACCACTCTCAATCGATTCTCTCGGTTGTAGAGTAGGCCCGTGCCCAGCTGTGGGACGTATATGGGCTGATAAAATACAATACAATTCAGATCTTAAATGAAGTTATAAACAGTTACAAGGTTAGGTTCTAAAATAACTGCGGTATCGGTAACATTCTATTGGCTGTTAGTAATGCCCACGCAATAAAACAGCGTACCTATAGTTCGATAGCAACCTGTCTTGCCATAGTTAATACACGTCTTGCCTTATCGGTCGAACAGCAGTCAGTAATGTATTTGATATTACGCGAACGTTTGCTTGTTTTCTTGCTTCCTTCCTTTGCACTAAGGTTTTAGAATCCTTTTTTATGTCAAACTTGTAAGGAAAGGATATAATAGGGCATTTTTCATTCTAAAAAGAAGTACCGGTCCTAAGCAATAGAAAATTAAATATAAGTTATTCGCCTGACAAAAAAGTTAGTCTTGCATAAATATCTTGTACTATTGTTTTGAATAAATTGCATGAATTGCAATGAAAGGAACGGATATCAGTGTTATCTTGGGATCAAAATTTTATCCCTATAAAAATCTATCTTAAGCACGCTGAGGAAAAATATGGCATGATATAAGCAATAAAAAAATAATGCATTACGTCCTTATTCACTGCCATGATTTATCCATAACTCACTACCGAAGCCAGTGGCTTTTCTTTATCGCTATGTAGCATGAATATAAGCATCCAAACGGTGTATAGACTACCCGGTATTATTAGGAACACGCGTTTAAAAGCATGCACCGGTGCTCGGCCTACATTACAGTTTTGCACGTGAAAAGTTTACAGTGCAGAGCATCCCAATTTTATTCATTCCACGGTCAACATTTAGTTTTCGCTTGCATATTTTTATGTTTTTTATTTTTGTAAAACATTGCGGCAAAAATTTACTATGTGGAAATTTGTGGTCGCTTTTTTAAATTTGGAAAACGTTAGCATTTTTAACAAGTTGCGTTTACATACTAAACAATGGCTATTCAGTTTTGATTTATACCTACACATTCTTCATGACTGAGTATAGTTAACTATGCAACATTCGATCCAAAATTGTATAGCATGTCTATACCACAGATTTGAACGCTAAAGTTAACAATTTCTATATTTAGATCAGCGGTATCATTAGCTCAGCAACGATTTTGTGAAAATAAACTTAACATTTAAGACCCATCACACTCATCCGGCTATCAACATAAATACAAATGGAATACAACTAAAAATATCAAAACTGTTAAATTATTCAAGTGTTAGAACTTCGGAAAAACACTGGAAGAATTTCAATATGCATTCATTTAAATCAGGTAATGTATTTCCACTAAGGTTAAGAAGGTCGGTTGTCAAAAGGCGAAGATTTTTACATTTTCCTAACATTTTTGATTACTAACCACTCAACCAACTCACCAATTTATTTGTAATGTTTACTTTATTTAAACATGTATTTTTATTTTAAGAAATGACTGCAGTTGTTTACCTGTAAAACATCTGCAAGTCGTAAAATGTATTTAAGCAAGGATATTTATATACCATTCATTTAATAATTTTACGGTTAATTCCAATTTTAAAATTGTTCCTTGTCTGTAAAGTCCCGATGGATGGCAAAGATTTCCTCTCTTCTTTTTCATTTTCTTCCCTTATTTTAAAAATGTAACCACTAATATAAATATTTCAAGCCTTCAATACAAGCGGGTCCGTATTTCATTTACAATTCCGTATTGTTTAATAATAAACTGCTTTCAATTTCATATTCCTTACAAAATCCACCTCAGACCATGAATTGGCAAAGGTTCAAACAAAGACCCTCAAAGGCGCTGTCGTTTCAAATAAAAATGGTGGCATAACTTAGTTCGCTAAAATGTTTGGATTCCAACCCGCTTTATTAAATTTCATAATTCATATGAGGGGTTTCGCAAGGAGCTGCTTTGTGATCTAGTTAAATGAAAGGGTTTGTTTTAAAAAGATTATCTTTTCATTATCCTTCAGTTTTAGGGCATTTTAAGCTGGTTTATACAGCATAACCTATATTTGACAAGAAAAAATAAAATTCATACTCATGAATATATAGAAATTAGGCAACGCATAATTCTGTTAAAGTTGAAACCTTCATGATGGTCAAGTAAAAAATGATTAGCAATTTGAGCATAACACTTATTTCGAAATTATGATCACCTACATTCCCAACATCTTTGCACAAAATTGCTTACATCATCCCTAAAGTTATGCATAAATACCCAATCTTTTTAATTAAATAAAGCCCAGTAAACTGAAACCCTTCTCAATTGCAGAAACCCACAAAGTTAAATTCCAAGACCTATATAATATTCTTGCTACCAAAAACCTTGTATCAATGTCAGACATTATCCTAATGCTGACGCGCTCATGCGAGCCTCGTCTGGCCAGACAATTCTAATATCAGCGTTGAACAAGCCGCCGAGTAGAAAATTAGATTAGTTTGCAATTACCCGAGGACCTATCTCACGCAAGGCCTGATTTTAGCTCCTATTTTTATGTCTGGTAATACAAGAATTTATGACAGCTGGGTTAATAGATTTTTTAGTGGCAATCAAGAGTAAATGAGAAAGAATTACGGTGGTGTGTCTCAGCATTGCTAGGTCAATAGTTCAGTTGAAGTATTATTTTTTCTTTTTCGTATAACTGACCAAGAGAATTGTGATTGCTAGAAAATTTACAATAATCAAATTAAGTAAAACTCTGTTACATCATATTTAGTCCTTTGGATATTTTGCACTAATTCTTTAAGCAAACTCAGGTTCTTTCTTTTGATTTATTAACGAACAAAACGATAATTACTAGGCATTATCAAGAGACCCTCATTAGCAATAGCAATTTTGGAGACTACTGGAGATAGGTTTCAGCCAAAAAAAATTGCAGCGACCTTTTAAAAGCGACACCCTCTAACTTTTATAAGGTCACTCCATCTTGTATTTGAACGTTTGACCAAGCAATTTAATATTTCTAAAATTAATAGAACTTCGTATTATTAATTATATTCATTTGTTCAGAAATCTCCGTGTCTTATCTCGTCTAAGCGTACATTAGTACGTCAGTGGCAACAAAACATTCGTTTGCTTGATTTATTACGCTACCGTTCACTATGTTTATAAATAATGTTTGTTTGTTTGCTTGTAGCTGTATGTAAATATTGATTACCGTTGCCTATCCACTGCGGGCGAGGCTGCCGAACGGAGAAATAGAGAAATATTAACCAATTAATATTTCTCTGTTTCTCCCCTCCATAGGTTTGTTGGGAACCTAAGAGGAAGGTCACGTGTTTTGGTAGAGGCACGTATGGATCGCTTTAATGGTGACACAAGACTTCGGTGATAAACCTACATAGTTGAAAAACTGACTACCCTTTCTCTCAGGCTGCATCACATCAGCATCTATCTTTTCATTTGTTATAAACAGTTATTTTGTATTGATCTTTATACTTCTTATTGCCTGAATCATCGAGGGTTGATAGCGCACATTCCTCGGGTCTTATGGATGTTTATGAGAAGCAGTTTGGGCGCCCGGATGTTCGCCGTATGATTTCACCTCCTTATCCTTACTCGTCAAAGTTCGTGAAAGTAAAAAAGAAAAATTAAATACAGTTACATTGCAAAATTAATATCACACTTTTTGAGATTGTACGGTTAATCAAACTACTCGATTGACGTATTAATACGCGTTCTAAAATGAAGGGAAAGTCGAAAATGGTGCAAAGAATTGTTGAGTGTCAAGATTCCTATTCATTTTTGTGTGAATCAGTAAAAATATTTTACGTCATTCAAAATAAAATAATTTTAATACGATATTTTTTGTAACTTCCCGACGTTTAGATTGCTTTTTAGCTTTTGTGGTCACGGGGCGAACTAAATCCGCGATAAAACACGACAAAAATAGTTTTATTTCAATGTGTAACATTCGCGTAAATCTAAGTAAATATCTTACATCAAATTTCTGTGAGAAATTAATATCATCCGAATCATGCAGCCCATTCATATATAGCCTGAATACAGTAGCCGGTTGTGTATATTATTCATAATAATTATAGTAATGTCGTACGAATCCCGTAACACATTTGTACGTATCCGGGGCGAATCACAGTCCGTGAATGACATCTTTGCTTATTTTATTTGCTTAAGTACCAACGAATATCGTAAAATACCGTCGCACACACCCACACATACATCGCCATACCGAGGCAAATCACACCACAAATAATGTCTTTGTTTATTTTATTTATGCAAGTAGTATTGCCGTAAAATACCGTCGCATATACACCGGGGCAAATCGTGTATAACGTATTAATCCGCGCTGTAAACACTCAGGTTACGTGCTTTGTTACTCAGTATTGTTTACGCACATTTCTCGTGTCAGACATTTTTGTATCAAGTATTATGTACGCTAAATTATTCTGCGAGAAAACTCGTTATTGTTATTTGTTATGTAAGGCTGTGGTGCCATTGAAAGGTGAGGAGCGTGTATGGAAACGTTTAGAAAAACTACCTTCTTTCTTCTTTCAGTTTTTCTCTCACTATTCGACATAATTACACCAATTATAATTGCTTCTTTTTGTCGCTTAAAAGGGACTTATCAAATGACTTCAGATAAAAGAAGGAAAGACATAAAAAATTACTGCAATAAAGTTTGAATTTAAACCAAACATTTTATTTAAGAAAACCTTTTTTAATTAGAACTTAACTGGAGTAAGTCAGTAAATCTTCGCGTTGAAGTCGAGAGTACGCTATCTTTCACTGTCCATTCTCTCGCCCATCAGGGATTCCTATTAGTTTAAACTCATGGAGACAGATTTATTGTATACAGGCAGTAGGATATTAAACTAAAGACCCATTTACACGGAGTTAGTTTCACGCCTCGAAGATACGACTATCGAAAGGATATCACAAAGTTGCATCGTGTAAACATTTGTCAGAACACGATAATCTATGGCGGTTATGTCATGCGATAATCGCATACGATTCTCGCCGCGAGGAATTCTCCCCTTGTAAATGGCGTTTAAGAAAGCCACCATTGTAAACCATATTGAAACGCAAGTGTGTTGCATTTTGGCTTCACTCTGTATATTTGGTTACTTATAGGCTTGCTTAGTTAAATACACCTAACATACATAGTCCTGACCCTACATTAATATTAATTAAGTCTTGTTTTGAGGGTATCATAAGCTACGGGAGCCTTTCGGTCTCACAAACACCCAGACCCGAGACAAATACTTGTGGGCCTCACAAACATTTGTCCCGGTACGGAGATCGAACCTGCCGCTTCTCGTTTCACAGTCAGCGTCTTACCAGAATACAAATAACGTCATGTTTATAAATCCACCGTATAAAAAGTATTAAGTCCTTTGCCTGATAACTATGAAAGCTTTATAGAGAACACAGTACTAAACCGTCAATGAAATAGCTCGACGGCAAATGTACTAATGTCATACAGAATGTTTGAGTGAATTTTTGCAGCTGCATTTCGTGTTCTTTGAGCTAAAGGCTCGACAATTCTGAAAGGAGGGTAATATGCTTACGATATCTTTGGAGATATTAACGTGTTTGAAAGCGCTGTTGTCAAAATAGTAAGAACAGTTTTTCTTTCTTTATACCGGGTATATCCAAACTGCGACCGAAAACGAAGCCAGGTGGTAGGTTTAGTGAATACAGACACAATGCAAATAAAATTTTCGCAAAAATAGTGACATTTTTTGGATTTTTTTTAAATATCATCATATTTGGGTGGTAAATACTTAGTTTTTGCAAAAATAGTAATATAAACCCTTACGTACCGTTGCGTCTTGAAACATAAAAAGGTGTACATCATTATTTTAGGAAAACTATGTATTTATCACCCAAATGACCTCGAATATTCTATCTGGACGGCATTAGCACTTACCACCAATGCAGTCACTATGCCGTTCCAGATTTAAAAAAAAGTTTTGGAGGAGGCTTGGCAGCGGTTATTGATTTTGAGCTGTGAGGTATCGGGTTTAATAACCTATATCTATATCAGCCCATATACGTCCCACTGCAGGGCACGGGCCTACTCTACAATTGAGTGAATCGATTGAGAGTGGTTAGGCCATATAGTCCACCACGCTGGCCTAGTGCGGGTTGGCGGACTTACATACCGTAGAAATTCTTTAAAATCACTACGGTATGCAGGTTTCCTCACGATGTTTTCCTTCACTGTTAAAGTGCGTGGTGACTAACTATCAATATACACATAACTCCGAAAAGTCAGAGGTGTGCCCTGGGATTTGAACCCGCGACCACCGTGAACATGTAGGCAGCCGCGTCTGATCCGTTACCAACAGGCCACCACGCACTTATTATTAATAACCTATAAAGGTAATTATTACCATGTATTTCTAAGTAACTTGTGCTATAAAACGTCTCTATTATATTTTAGTTTTAAGAATAGAAATGTAATATTTCATACAAGTGAATTAGTGATTCTTTTGAGAAATCTTAAACCACACATGAACCACATAACCAGGTCTGACAATCAATGACTGAGATTTAAGGTAGGCAGAATAATCATTGCTTCGTACAATATGAATACAACTTAAATTATATACATAAACACACAAATATAAATACGTTTGTAATGTTGTAGTATAATGTTACATGTGCAAGCAATAGTTAAATATCACACGAATAATTTTGGAAAACATTAAACAACGGAAGGTGTTGTTTGTTTTGAAGTTGGACAGTTTCCAGTTAACTGCATGCGTGCACCGTTTTATATCCTTATAATATTCCGTTTCTATATTTAAATACAAAACAATAAAAAAGTGTCAAAATTATATTTTTCGCAAAAATAATTTGCTTTATTCGTAACTTTGTTTTTAAAAGTCTGAGATTAAATATTTATTTCGGTTAAACATAATATTTTGAATAAACTTATTCACGAATCTTTCTTTAGAATAGTATAAAATTAAATGTTTATGATACTGAATGTCAGATTTATTATGAAATATTAAATTACATAAAGGCTCAATTGCATAAACTAACTTTGACGATAACTTTAACTTTGACAATGTCATGGCCATACATTTGAGACGTATTTGACATTGCTAATGTATAGGATTGACGTTTTCAAAGTCAAAGTTATGGGTTATGTTAGTTTGTGCAATTGCCCCTAAGAAACATAACGTGAGATTTACAAAAAAGAGTTTAATGTGGGAATAATTCCGTGTCGGGTCAAATTAAACAAAGATTGCTCAGATATTCTTTAGTATTATTTTATTCTTCTATTGCGTCTTTATAACGTCTTCCATTGACTTCCAAACTGTTCTCTCTTATTCCGTCCTTTCATATTTGACATCTTAATCAATCATCGTCTTACTCTTTTACTCTCCAGTACTTCTATTCGTTATCTCTTTCATATAACACGTTCCATATCAGTCATTCGTCTGACGTTTCATTTTACTCATCTTTCATCATAACATTCATACATACATAAACTCACGCCTTTATCCCCGAAGGGGTAGGCAGAGGCGCCACCAGGACACCCACATTTCGCCTTGTATGTTCCGTCCCACGATGTGATAGGGGGCGAGCCTATCGCCATATCGGGCACAAATTCCTGACTCCGGGCTGATAATGAATAGAAAAATCCAATATCACTTTGCCCGACCCGGGACTCGAACCCGAGACCTCAGCTTTGTAATCGTAACCTAGTACAACTACGCCACCGAGGCAGTCATAACATTCAAATCCTACAAATATAAAGTAAGAAGGTGATGGTAACGATATAATTAAAGTTGTGTGAAATCTTTGGATGCAGCTTCCAAGAGCCTGCCGTGGAGGTTTATGGGGATTTATATTCAGCAATAGACCTATTATTTGGTTTCTATACATGATAATTCTGTTTTAGGAATTAGTAGGCATATTCTTTAGTTATAGCCGGTACAACATAATATGTAACAATAAACAAAACAGTAATAGTTTATTCCAAAAGGTTACATGCAAGTAAATGTTTATTTTAGATTTACTCAGAATGTTATCTCGACGCAGGCGGAAATGTTATTCCGTCTGCTGTTTTTTGAATTGCAATCCAATAAAATAAATTGCTGTTGCATATCATTGTTTTTATATAACTACTTTTATAATGTATTAAATTATGAATCAATTAATTTCTTCTTAATTAAACTAAATTTACAAAATATCCACGCATCTATTTCTATCTACGTTATTTGAAAATATTCTATCGCTTATGGACATACATAACGTAGAATTCTAATGGGGAAAGAATTTTTCAAATCGGACAAGTAGCTTCACAGCCTATTCAATGCAAACAAACAATCCATTCTTTCCTCTTTATAATATTAGTTTGGCCATGGAACATTCGAAATGCTGCTTTAGATCGAATCTTTACCTTTAGAAAAAACATCTACTAAAAATCTCAATAGATTTAGTAATCAAGCTATAAAAATACTCAGACTTAACATTCATATTAATATAAATTATTCATATTTAATATGAACATCAAGTTGTAAATGCTCTATGCCTTATCTAAAACATGACGTATTAATGTATTCCTAGAATTAAACATGATCATCAATGTTTTTATTGTATCATATTAATTACTATAATGTGAGCGATTACAACTCTATTCACGTGATTTTATCTAGGTCTAATTAGAATATTATACTCGTATTATAATAATACGTAGTTTATTGGTTTCGATAAAAGATGGCGTTGTTCGTACGTCGGGAACATAGTGATATAACATCACGCGTAGATATGAAATTAAAAAAATGTGTGAAAGAAACATATATTATTCGATAAGCAGTTCCCGTATGATGTAGGTAATAAACTCACTCTATCTCTTTCTAAAGCATTCTCAATCTTATTTAAAGCAATTGCAGTCGACTTCCTGTGGTTGAAAATAATTGCAAAATTTTACATTTTCATAACAGAGTGTGACTGTTATTAAAATCGTATAATAGACTATACGGCCAAATAAAAACGTAAATATGTTTTCATTACAATCGAGACAGATTGCAATAATTTCTGAAGAATAGATAATATTTGGCAAGTAATATTTACTAGGAGTTTCAACGGGTGTTTAATCATACGGGAGAATAATTTGCAGTATATTAATTGGATTGGCGACAGCCCAGTACTGATACAAACTTGCGAAAGTATTATATTACACTCTCTTTACTCGTCCTATCTAAAGTATATCTCAAAGAGATAATAAGGGAGAAATCATATTTGTGAATTACAATGACTTATCCATCACCCACCACCGTGGCGCAGTTCTATATTCTATATCAGCCCATATACGTCCCACTGCTGGGCACGGGCCTACTCTACAATCGAGAGAATCGATTGAGAGTGGTTAGGCCATATAGTCCATCACGCTGGCCTAGTGCCGGTTGGCGGACTTACATACTGTAGTTTTTTTTTTTAAATCGCTACGGTAGGCAGGTTTCCTCACGATGTTTTCCTTCACCGTTGAAGTGCGTGGTGATTGACTATCAATACACACATCACTCCGAAAAGTCAGAGGTGTGCCCTGGGATTTGAACCCGTGACCACCGTGAACATGTAGGCAGCCGCGTCTGGTCCGTTACCAACAGGCCACTACGCACTGTGGCGCAGTTCGTTAAGAACTTATTATCAATTTGTTCACAAATGTCGAATTTGAGTGTTGTAAGATTGGAACTCCTTGAGTAATTCTAATACCCACTTCACACTGAGGGCCTCAAAATGACTGCATTTCACCAGATAGTAAGTACAGAACCGCCAAAGCATCAAAGAGTGACACACGATAATCTTTTCATTGGATACAATGGCGCTGGCTTTTAAACATTAAGTGAAAAGAACATAGCTTTGAAATTCAGTTTTCAATAAATTTCGCAACGAAACAATCTGATTGTTAAATTAAAATAGATTCAGCATCAAACAAAGCTACTTCCAAATTATATTTAATACTCTATAAAATTAATGTTGGACCTATAAATACGCCCGCAGTCTAGACATAGCTCTTAAGTCGTTTCCGATGCCGTAGACTGAGCGATCTTGTCGCTAGAAGGTCAGGAAAAAGGTTACGACATAACAGTTACGCGTGTAGGTCACTGAAAGCGTATTGTGAAGAAAGTAGCGAGAAAAGACACGATTCAACGTATTTTTTATAAATATATTTGCGAAGGGACTACACTTCAGTTAACTGTACATATTGGAAGAGCAACGTCTAAGCTTCATAATATATCATAGCCTCCGTGTCGCAGTTGGTCAGACGCCGACTGTGAAACGAGACACCGCAGGTTCGATCCTCGCACCGAGACAAATGTTTGTGCGAATCACAGGGCATTTGTTTCAGGTCTGGGTGTTTGCGAGACCGAAAAGTCTCTCGTACTTCCTGAACAAGATTTGATCTTAGAGTAGGGTCAGGACTATGTATGTGACTGCTGGGTTTATTAATTAATTTATTTAGTGTTTGTTGGCGATGGAAAGTAATCTTTTTGCATTCATCACAATGGCTTGTGATCTGAGAATCATGATGATAATGATTTATCGCAATTTGTATTTCCTACTTAATTGCTTTACTCTATGACACGAAACAATAGGGACTAAATTATTCTACGTGTTTCTTCCTTTCATAATCATTGGTCCTTTATGTGGAGCGTTGGTAATCAATTGAGTTTGGCGGTATAAACTGACGAGGGGCTAAATGTATCTTGGTACTAAATTCTGATGGTGATATCTTCACTAGCAGGTTCACTGTAATTTGCCGATGTGTGATAAAAAAATAATACTTGCAAACTGTTCAAGTGATTCTATAAAAAATTGCATACATACATAAACTCACGGGTCTCCCCGGTATCCCTTCTGGGAATAGGCAGAGGCGCTACCACGACTCCCACATTTCGCCTTGTATGTTCCGTCCTATGATGTGAGAGGGGGCGGGCCTATCGCCATATCGGGCACAAATTCCTGACTCCGGGCTGATAATGAATAGAAACATCCTATATCACCTTGCTCGACCCGGGATTCGAACCCGAGACCTCAGCATTGCAATCGTACCGTAGTACAACTACGCCACCGAGGCATTCAGAATATTTGCGTTTTATTGTTTTTAATACACAAATAGTAAATATGTCTACCCTACCTCCTTATTGACGTCATTATGTGACAAATGACGTTTTGTAATCTATCGACTAATCGTGACGATCTTTGAATAACATAATATGTTTTTTCTTTGTTAAATTCTGGTTCAAACTAGTATCTTTGAATTAAAAAAAAAATACGCTCAAGACTGACCGGATAAATGTTTTTTTTATCCTTTTCGATATAAATAGGTCAAAATAAATGAATAAAAAAAGTGGTGTCTGAATAGAACCAATACTTTTGGAAGGATTTTTACGAGGTTGTTGTGGCTACTGCATGCTAAGTGCGTGGTGGCCTATTGGTAACAAACCAGACGCGACTGCCAACATGTTTCACTGGGGTAGCGGGTTCAAATCCTAGGGCACACCTTTGACTTTTCGGAGTTATGTGTTTTGATATTCAATCACCACGCACTATAAAGGTGAAGGAAAACATCGTGAGGAAACCTGCACACCAAAGCGGTTGTGAAGAATTTCTACGGTATGTAAAGTCCGCCAACCCGCACTAGGCCAGCGTGGCGGACTATATGGCCAAACTCCTCTCAATCGTACTCTCCATTATAGAGGAGACTCGTGCCCTGCAGTGGGACGTATTTGGGCTGATACAGATGGGCTACTAGAAACAAAAGATTGAGATTTAGTATTTGTTACGGCTCGGGGTGTTTACGAGACCAAAAAAATTCTAATAGTTTCTGACGCCTACATCGCAAAACTTATTTCATAATGTGGTGTCAGGATTAGGTACTTATATTTTATAGCAAGGACATTTTAAATAAAGACCAAAGTTTTATCGTTCCATGGAACTCAAAACAATCGAATGTAATTATACATACATACATACATAAACTCACGCCTTTATCCCCAAGGGGTAGGCAGAGGCGCCACTAGGACACCCACATTTCGCCTTGCATGTTCCGTCCCACGATGTGATAGGCTCGCCTATCGCCATATCGGGCACAAATTCCTGACTCCGGGCTGATAATAATTATGAATACAAAAATCCAATATCACTTTGCCCGACCCGGGATTCGAACCCGAGACCTTAACTTTGTAACCGTACCGTAATACAACTACGCCACCGAGGCAGTCTATAAAAAAATATTACTTGCTCCAATTATTTGACATCAAGTCATACAACGTCTATAGTTATCCCAGCTTCCTTGAAACACATTTCGATATAAATTACTTCAATTATCCAACCATAACGTATAAGAATTACTTTAATGATGGCCTTTTGTATATTTGCGACAGATGTGCACGATGATCTGCAGAAACATACTAAGTTGTTGAAAAATAGAAAAGTAATCGAATATTATCTGATGATTCCAAATGTTTGTCACTTAATTGCAATAATTAATATTTATTTTAAATACATAATTATGCGATCTATGGCTTTGAGCAATAAACACTTGTAAGAAATTGATACAGACTATTAAAGATACATGCCCGTTTTTATTTTTTATATTTTGTATTGAGCATAACAGCTGTGATAACAGTGAATGTTATTAGTAACATTTTTTTTTAGTTTTTAACCTTTTTTCGACTGTAGCTTGAAGATGGTTCAGAAAAAAAGTAGACTATACTCAAAAGTTACATTCATAGTTCCAAATCTACATCAAGATGGTTTTCTAAAGTAATGGACCTACTAGATACAATGAGAGACTCAAGTCTCGACATCTGGATCCAACACAAATATTGATTGATGGAACAAGCATTGGTCTCGGCAAGATCGAAACCGCAGTTTCTCATTACAAAGCTATTTACTTGCACGGAAGCTGTAATATGTGGATTTATTATATTCTGCGGTTGAGTCAGGATATTACGCGGTTTTCAGTACAAATGAGCAGCTTAAATTCAGATAACAATTTTGCGTTACTATTGTATTGTTTTTGGAGGCCTGTTTTCGAATTCACTACTTTTAAAGACGTCCACGTTTTGTATCTTGCAAATTCGTCTATTTTCGAAAAACATTTCAACCTTTGCTTAATTACATTACTAAGATGCAAAAAAACTTGCTAGACTTGAATTATCTCAACAATTTTGAAAAAAAAAATGCAATGAAGTTATGTATTTGATGTTCACATCTTATTTCTTGTATGTCGTTTTGAGCATTATTCCCACGAAATTTGAATCTCCTTGATATTATATTGAAGTTTACGGTATATGATGAAATTCCATTTTTATTAGTTCATCTTATGTTGAAATCTGATCCGGCAGTCGAATTTGTATCTGACCAATTTGAACTCATTTATGCAAATCAGTGAAGTCTTAAATTATCTGCAAACGATAATAACTTCGATAAATAATTCGAATTTTGGCCAAATATTAATAACGACTCGAATTTAATTTACTGGTGGTAGGTCTCTCATATGTGAGAGGCCGCCTGGGTAGGTACCACCGCAATGTCTATTTCTCCCGCCAAACAGCAGTGTAAATGCGCTGTTGTGTTCCGGTTTGAAGGACATTGTAGCCAGAGTAACTACTGGACATATTGAGACTTAACATCTTATGTCTCAGGATGGCGAGCGCAGTGTTGTTTGGTTTCGCTACTGTCCATGAGCGGTCGTATCGCTTACCATCAGGCGAATGGCATGCTCGTCTCGCCATTCATTGCAATAAAAAAAAAAAAAAAAAAAAAATTATAAATTGAGTTAAAAATAAAAGTTGTTTCGATACGACAGATTAATCGAAGTCGAGTATTTCTTCTCACGTGAATTATTTAATGTTTATTTAAATGTCAATTATCGCTCACTTTAACGGTCAAGGAAAACATCATACGAAATTAACTTTATTGAGAGTTTTAAAAAATAATTTCACAGTTACGTTAAATATATCAATCCGCACTCGTACTGCGTGGTTCATTACAGATAAAACTATCTCGATTGTAAGGGCCGAAGCTTAATAGTTGGTTGTATATTATATGGGGAAATGAAATAGGAATTCCTAATATTTTATTCAAGAGAAAGTGACACAGAAGGAAAGCCACGACCTGCAATACTGAAGAATACGATGCAAGGAGGAGGATTATTTTATTCATGTTTAATTTTAATTGGTTTAATTAAAATATTTAATAACATTGCTGCTCGCTAAATATTAAGATTATCTTCTTAATAGCTTGTGATTTTATCAAGAACAACAGGTACGAATTGAAAAAATATTTTGGTGTTGGATAGCCTACTTTTCGAGAAAAGCTATAAGCTATATAAAATCACGCTACGGCCAATAGGAACGGAACAGCAATGAAAAATGTTCCAAAAACGGGGAAAGCGTTTTAAGAGCTTCCTTTGCGTGCGCTGTGTGTACGGTTGTAATTACGCATCAATCGTATGGTATATATTATGACGAAATTGTTCCTCTTAAAATGTTAAGTTCTAAAAACGACCGCAATAACTTAGTATGTAAATATTTTTTAGGTACACCCGAGCAAAGCTGGGCCGGGCCGCTAGTTAAAAACAAAATTCCTTTCTTTCGTACGAATAAATAACATATTGTGTAATAATGTGCAAAAATAAGTCTATTAAGTCATTCTTCCAATACTTCTAGTAAACAATTGTACAAGAATTAGGAGTAATTCAGCACAGAATGCCGTAAATGAGCTGTAATGTTTTGTCATTACTCTGCAAAGATTTACCGACGTAATCGACTTAGGTCATAACGAGTTGGAGCTAACTTCTATAAATAGACGCTTCTCAATCCTTTTAACATTGTTCCGTATTTCGTGAGGATTTACCTTTTATCTTAACATTTTCAGACTGAACTGATCGTAGTGTTCGTTAGGCTATAAAATATGTTAGTCTTAGAAAGGGCTTTGATTCAATATGATAGGATTAAAGCCTCTTGGCAGAAACATGAGGCAGCCAATAAAAACGAGAAAATATAGGATCATTTTTTTTATTTACACTCTATTAAAAAGTATAAAATATACTTATAACATCATGTCCATTTAAATAATATTAATTATGGAAAAAATCTAACATATTCATTAAATATTTTTAGTACAGCTATAATAAGCAGTTGTATATTTAAAAGAGCTAACCAGACACAAAATCTACTTAAAATTTAGTTGTAAAATATTAAACACTTCGCAAATAAAACTAGTTTGCAGCGGAAGTAATAAAATAGACTAAGATTTTTATAATATATTCATGGGTTATGTAAACCATGACTTGGCTTGGACGTAAAATTATTATAAATGGTTAATTATTTGGTAGATTGATGCTATATTTGTTCCTGCAATATAGCAACTATTATTAGCAGTATAATAGTTGCTATATTTTAGCACATAACAGTATTGTCAAATATAAGTCGTACAATCTGTTCTCGATTAAAGTAAGTATTTCGTATTCTGAGATCAGCGAATGTACATTCGGTGATGAGCAGAAAGGCATAATTGTATGAACTGGTGAGAGAAAATCATCACTGACCAATTTCTACTCTATCTTATATTTAACTTTGACAACACTTCAATTTAAACAGAGTAGCAAGTTTGTAAACTTAGGGATTCGTTGAATAATTTCACAGCATTATTCACTAATGTTAAAATAAGTAGTATTTAAAAGGATTAAAACCGAACTTATACTTTTATAATAATTCTGTTTAATATTTTCACCGAACCCTAGTCCCTAGTTTTACGCTACAGGAAGTATAACAAATGACGCAGATTACTTATCGCTCCTTCATGACGTCACGCCAATATATTTCTTCTTACGAGATTGAACCAATACAATCGCACATCTGACTGGCCCTCGAAAAATGTTTGGACACAAATATCCTCTAAATTACATTTGATCAAAGGTTTTATCTTCCCTTTTGTAATTATATTTTTATTAATTTTGAACCGCTGAAGTAGTTTGACACGCGGTTTTAGCCAAACATTGGCTATTTTTAGAACAAGGTCTGATTAGATTAAACGCGAACGGCCTTCGATGACTTTGACGAGCTAATTAGTCCTGAGGCTGTGTTGCAGCTTTGTAATCAGCGTTTTGGGGTTAGATGTTTTGTTGATAAAAAGTCGATTGAGATCTAGATTGATAGTTTTAAAATGTGTTTTAATATGATTAGTAAGACTATTTATTTAATTGAAATATAATTTTTGACGCTAGACTGAATCTAATAGTTGTCTCCTTTGTCTATCGATAATGAATTGGGTGTGATCTGTGACGTACTGGTTTCGAATCTCAGCCCAATCCGTTTTGCAAGATTTTTGGTTCATAAAGTCTGTTACGATCGGCTCGTTCCCTATTACATTTGGAATTGTGAGCGGCATTAGTTTCGCCTCCATCTACTCTATGTGTGAACATCGCTTGGACAGTTAGTAATAACTATAACATGGATACTCAATTACTCCAACTCTACCTAGTCCCTACTTCCCTCATTTTATTCTTATGTTATATACTTATCCATTTATTTATTTATTTATTCTTTACTGCACACACAAAAAAACAAAAGGCATACAATATTTTACAGATAAAATTAAAGAGTACAGTTGGCGGTCTTATCGCCATAGGCGATTTCTTACAGACAACCTTTGGATGGGTATAAGAAAAGGATAAGAATAGAGGGCAGTATAGAATATAAAGAAAAACGAAGCTCTTATAAGGGAATAGATAAACAAATTATTTATAGTGAATATATACACAATATATGATACATAATTCAATAATACACTTCTTATCAGTGTAGTGATTGTGATGACCCAATTTACCCTCTCCCTCCATCGTGTCAGCCATTTGCTCCATTCCCATGCTTAAGCCATAAAAAAATACAATAGCAACCCAGCCGAGACATAAACCTCACATTAGATATATCACTAATAAGACTCATTCAGAATATTATATTTCTCCAAAAGGATTTTCTTCAAGATTTATCAAGCCTCTTAGAAAGACTCCCTTCTTATTTATGATATAAACAAGACTCTGTTCAATTGTCGGAAATAAAATACTTTCCTAATTTTACTAATAAGACTATAAGTAACGATGAAGTATAACAATAAATTACATGAAACGTAGTTTACCGTATTAGCCCCGCAAAAATGATAAGGATCATTTCACTGTATGGTAAACTGGTTTTGGAAAGAGCAACGCTACGTCTTCTGGCCGTTTTTTCTGGTGAAAAATACCTTCCAAGCCGGATGGTAGAGAAAAAACATGACTGAATCTAAATTATGTATAACGTTTTAGAGATTCAATAAATTATTTTCATTTCATTTCCGGAGGTGCCGTGCGGTTTAGCAGCATAAGTTATTCGGAAATTTTCTGTTGTTGAATTTTACGCTTTTATGGGATTTAAATGGACCTCTTAATGGCTTTTTTCGATGACAGGAGAGAGAAAATGGTGAAAATGCTTTTAAGTTTAAAATGTTTTGTTGTATGTAAATTGACGGTAAACAATATGTGATAAATTATACTGACATTAGCTTTTGTATAGAAGAATGAAAAGCAATGGGTGTAATTATTGTTAGGCTTCTGGTTATTTTTTTATCAAGAAGGATAGCAAAGCTGCTACTTCAAATCGTTTTCATGTCAAATCGTCGTACCATTCAGGTCGATAATACTACGACTATGTAGATAGGCATATGTGTCACTAATGCTACCCTATTTGCCAAACCTATTTCCGTATTGAGATATTGTAGAGCCTATCGCCATGCCGCACAAATTACAAACCTGAGCAACTCATGAGATTTTGGAAACGGGAAATTCCTTTAAATGCTGTCTATTTAATACTACTTAATATAACTTTACCTTTTCATCATCATGAATGTAATGTCAATGCACTACATCATAACATTAAGCTGACCATCCGCGACCAGACATTATTATTATTTTATTATTTATTTATTTATTAAAATACAATGTTACAAACAAAAATAAATATTACTTCCACGAAACCGGGCTTCGGTTTGACCGTGGAGGTGGTGAGTCTCATTTACACATGTACAATACACATTTGCATTAGACATTAAACAAAAAATAAAAAGAAAAACAAAATAACACTTATGAAGTTAGAATTTTAAACAAAATAAACCAAGTATCATTCATAAACTTTATAACTATAAAATAGAATGAAAATAAAATAAAAACAGGATATAACTTTAAACAATAAAATCTAGCAAAATATCACTTCCAAAAATTTAAACAGAAAATAAAACATCACTTCTAAACTTATATATAAAATTAAAATAAAACACAATATGCATTACAACTACACACAATAGAAATAAACTGTAAGTATATAAAAAGTAAAGTTTTATGCTTAAGGTTACTAGTAGGAACATGTTAAAAGGTGGTTTCTTAATTTGTTTTTAAAACTATTGTATACGGGATCATTTCTAATTTCCGGCGGCAAACTATTCATTATATAAGGTAATCGTTTATTAATGGTTCTGTCGCCATAATAATTGGTAACCCGGGGAACTACAAAACTACCACCGGTTACTGACCGGGTTGTATGGTCTCTGTTGTATGGAATTAGATATTGGTCTTTACTGCTAAATAGTTTGGTAGCCAATAAATATTTGTGCTTTTGTCTAACGGACAGAATATTGCAGATTTTGAACAATTTGGAGTAATCATTATTACAATTATTTTTAATTTTTTTACTAACCAGTAACTTAAGAAATCTGATTTGAATTTTTTCTAATTTAATTAAGTGTGTTTTAAAAGTTAAGCCATAGCAATCAAGAGCATAACTTAGAATGGAGTCAACTAGGGACATATACAACAATCTTAATGTTTTAATGGGAACTTTATGGCTCAACAGATAGAATTTACCCAATAATATTCTTAGTTTTTCACTTATATAATCTACATGATGCGACCAGGAGAAGTTTTCATCTATTTTTACGCCCAAATATGTTACACAATCGGTTTTTTTAATAGGTTTGCATTTGCATTGTGTTGAATTGGTATGGAAACATGTATATTCATGAGTTATTAATGGTGGATGTAGAACAGGTGGGCGAATGTAAGGTGAGTGTATAATTAGCAGTTGAGTCTTTTCTGAGTTTAAGACTATTCCATTATCATACGACCATTTTACGATCGCGTCTACATCTTCCTGCACTCGGGCAAAGGCTTGTGTAGCATCAGAGACGGCATAGAGTGCGCAAAAGTCGTCTGCGTACATGTATGTAGAACAGTGACGCACCACGTCACACAGACTGTTCACGTGCATGAGGTAGCAAATGGGTCCGCACGCAGAGCCTTGCGGCACTCCACACCGTACGTCCGTCAACTTACTGAACGTCTCACCAACCTTCACCCGGTATGAACGCGATGTGAGATAATCACTGAACCATTTGTTCAGTGGCTCCCTCACACCACATTCACTCATTGCGTTAAGCAGAGTATCTGGTTCTAAAGTATCGAACGCTTTTTTAAAATCAAAGAATATGGCAACTACAAACTTCTTGTCATGTAAATAACTGTTTATTTCATTTGTGAACTTAGATAATAATGTGGTAGTGCTCTTTCCCTTTAGGAATTATTTTGTATATTTTATATTGTGGCGTGGTGCACTATATGGCCTAACCCCTCTCAATCATGCTCTTGATTGTAGAGGAGACTCGTGCCCTATACTAGGACGTATATGGGCTGATGCAGTACAGTGTATTTTATATTGACTATGTTTGCGTAAGTTGCGACTAAGATTAATACATTGCTTTTTATATCTCTAAAGCAACAAAAACATAAGCTGTGGCTACAATTAATTTTAACTGTTACTACAACGTTACTAATACTGATTACAAATTTAACATGAAATTATCTCATCAGAATATCAATTGTTATTCTAATGAGATGGGCGATGGGCTGAAGATCGAGCCCAGTGGCGTGCTATGGGAGAGGCTTATGTCCAGCAGTGGACGCAGAAGGGCTGATGATGATGATGATGATTCTAATGAGTACCAAGGTACTTTTATACTAGCTGATCCCGAATTAGATTCCGTGGGATTTATACTCATCTGTGTTTACAATATACGAGTACATAATATGTATGCAGCTAAAGTAAACATCTTCTGAGTTGGGAGCATTATGGCACCGATAGAAATTTTGTTTTGTTAAACACTGTGATGTTTATAACTAATGTTTATTTTTGCAGCCCCATTAATATGTTCATGTTTAAATTTTAGAATATACTAAATGCGATTTTCTGCTTAAGGCAACACGTAGAATGGTTAAAGGTTATTATTATTCATTTACAGCAAACAATCTTAAGTGCGATAGATTTAGTTTTAATTCTTTACTTATACGGTGAATACCAAGGGATTCAAAATCAGTCTTATCCCCCAGTAAAAATAACATTTTGATTTCAGTTGAATTGTGACTGTCTCTGCTAATTTTCTGCTAGGAGTCTAAAGGAGACCACATTTTTATTTTCTTTGAATTACGCAGAGATTTTGCTCATAATGCTCGCTCAATTATAAAAAAATCAAAGATCTCTGGCATTGCTAAAGTCCATGAGCGAGTGGCCGCGTAGTACCATGCGGGTCCTTAGCCTATCTACGCAAACAATAAAAATATGACAATCTAGAAATCTAAAGAGAACATTACGATAAGGAACCCGTATACAAATCACACAATCACAGATCCAATAATTACAATGACACTTAACATTGTAATGATTATTCATGCTGGCACGGCAACGAGACTAGAATACATCTGAGAATACATCTGACAGTAGGCAATGGAGATAGAATACCATCATCATCATCAGCCCGTTGCAGTCCACTGCTGGACTTAGGCCTCTCCCAAAGTACGCCACAGAGACCGGTCTGCTACTTTACGCATGATAGAATATATGCATAAAATAATTCATCGTCGTTTAAAATAATTCATCAGTGTGATTGTATCCAGATATACACAGGCGACATTTCATACTATCAAAGACATTCCGTTCTCGTACGGTAAATCTTTTCTACGCACGGGTAATAAGCTCTGGAACGAACTCCCTGCTTCGGTGTTCTGTATGTCTCATCCTCCTTTAAGCGAGGCTTAAAGACAGTACTCTGCTTACAAAAGACGGCGACCTGGTTGTGCCAGACCCTTGGCATTGCGAAGGTCCATGAGCGGCTTTGACCGCCTAACATCGGGCAGGCCGCATGTTCGTCTGCCTGCAAAAGCAATAAAAATTGTATTCGAAATACGATTCGCTTACGTGAGTCTCTTTGATGAGACCATAATGCCCCTGAGTTTCTCGCTTGATTTCTCGCCGGATTCATATATAATCATCATATTTTCAAACGACAATTGTATCTTCGAGGCGAGAAACTCTCCTCTTGTAAATGCTTAACTACAATGTACAGTGGTCGTTAACCGGCTGAATACGAAATTCCTTCCACCTCCAATATTAAGAACTATGGTCTGTACCTACCAGAATATGTATGTAGTAACATACCAGTATAAAGTGACACTAGCAATAACCTTCATACGTTAGATACTGTAGCCTTTGATATAACAGTTGTCAAATACCGCTCGGCAACACATTTCTCCAACAAAATCAAATACCTCACCTCATGCATATTTCATTCAATGAATTTTATGAGTTTCCAATGACCTTCCAGCCAATACGTCTTTCAACAAAAATAGAATACAACTGTTCTGTATTTATAACATGCGCGGAGACCGGAGTGATAATGGCTTCGTATTTGAATACTTTAGAGTTTTTGAAAAGGCAGCGTGAATTTTGTTTAGGTTAGAATTGAGAGAGTATGAAATTGAGCATTGTTTTTCTGCATGCTTAGCACGTGAAATCCAAATACGAACAAAATAAAATACGAACAAGTTCCAAAAATAGTTCCCTTTTTGGATCGGTATTTAGCATAATTACTTATTCAATTGTTTGGGCTGTATTGTAGTGATTGTAGTCTAATTACTTCACCCTGTTTCCCTTTCAAGTAACCAATAAACTGTTTTATAAGTAATTTAGCACGCGACTGCAAAGCTGTTTTATCTATTTATTTTCATAATCTCTGACTTCGCTAAAGTAAATCATCTCTCCATTTTCCCGCATCGATATTAATATACTATACATTTTATTGAGTAACTCCTCCCAAAAGTCAGATATTCCTCAATGCTCGTCGAAATGGAAAAATTGAATAAACCCCAATGCCTGTTTGGGATCAAAGGGAACACAAAGGGTCGCAATGGGATTACTCTGAAGTCATTTGGCTTACCGAAACGTTGCTTACAAAATTACTTATTTCTTAATGTATACCTTTATAGACACCAAATCCGCTTGTTTCAATTTTGCCAGTTTGAGTACTTTTGAATTTATGTCTGAGGTTTGACGTTGTCTTTGAAATTAGCTACTTGGTGGTTTTTATCTTTATTGAGACTTTTAATTGATGAGTATTTATTAAGAGGCTGGTCAAGCAAGAGTGTAGATGTGCAGTCTTCGTCCACATTTATAGAGTACATGCTTGACTATTCTGTATTATTATTCTTTCTATAATATTTTTTGTTTCAAGACGTGATATTGGTTGTATTTTTATAATAAATAATAAATACACCCAACAGTCACATAGTCCTGACCCCACACTTAGATGGAGTCTTGTGTCGTTGGTATCAGGAACCACGAGAGACTTTTCGGTCTCACAAACACAATTTTATATTTTTAATTTTTTATGATGACACATTTGGGTTATAACTTGACCAGCTACTTGATGTTGGTCCTTTCCAACCCTGTTACTTCATTGGATTCAAATGACTTAGTAGCCTCACATATCATATTAGCCTAGCATTATTGTGAAACGTTGCGTATAAACGTAATATCGTAATATGGCACCTATGATTCAGCGTTTTTGCTGTCATTTCCGTCCATTAATGACAGTACCTATCTAATCTCAATTAAGTCTGACCTTTGTTTATTTGTTATTAGATCGCAATTCTAATAATTGAATTACGTAGTAATTTTATTCCTACTTTTAGTATTTAGAAACAGATAATTTTATTTGTATTGTATTTTGTTGATAGTGTAGTGTAAGACTGCCTCGGTGGCGTAGTTGTACTACGGTATGATTACAAAGCTGAGGTCTCGGGTTTAAATCCCGGGTTGGGCAAAGTTATATTGGAATTTTCTATTCATTATCAGCCCGGAGTCAAAAATTTGTTCCTGATTTATGGTGATAAGCTTGCTACCTATCACATTAAGGGACGAAAAATACAAGGCGAAATGTGGGTGTCCTAGTGGCGCCTCTGCCTTCCCCTTCTGGGATAAAGACGTGAGTTTATGTATGTATGTATGTATTTTTTTGATTTTTCTTCCACTAATAATATGTTTCTTCGAAATTACTATGTTATTCATTAAAAATGAATGTTAAGAGATCAGCCTCCGTATTGGTTAGACGCCGGCTGTGAAACAAGAGGCTACGGGTTCGATCTCCGCACCGTCAGTGCATATATTTTGTATTTGAATATATCAGAGTAATTTTTATCTGGGCTGCATTGCAATTACGACCAGGTGCAATTGATTCTATGCCAGTATTCAATACTACGGAATATAATAGAATGTATAATAAAAGACTGATATTAATTATTGCGCATGTTACAATCTATTATATCAATAACTAGCTTCTGCCCGCTAACTTCGTCTGCGTGATTAACTTTGTTTAAAAAATATATACATGCAAAGATTATTTGGAATTTCCTATCCCGTCCCGTCTCATTCTCGCTCATTGCATACAATCCAGTCCCATCCCATCCCTTTGAGTATAAAAAAGTAACAAATATATCGTAATTCTTTCCTCATCCCACGGGAACACTGTATTTTTCGGAATAAAAAGTAGCCTAAGTGTTAATCCAGGGTGTCAGCTACTTCCATACCAATTTCATCGAAATCCGTTAAGCGGTTTTTGAGTTAATCGCGCACAACCGCACAGACAAACAGACAAAAATTCTAAAAATCATTGTTTTTATTACGTTAATACAGACTCCCCATATTAGATTTTCTCGTTTATCTTCCATAGTACAAAGAAACACCCTGTATGTAAATAAGATATATACTAGTTTTTAAGTTGGACTTATACCTATTTAACTGTGAAAACCGCATCTCATTTCGTGTCGTAGTTTTTGCGTGATGTGCAAGCTAATACAAAGGAACATCCTGTATGTAAATAAGACATATATCAATTTTAAGTAGGACTTGCATTTATATAACTGTGATAACCACATCTCGTTTCGTCTTGTAGTTTTTGCGTTATGCGCAAGCAAACAAAAAGAAACAACCTGTAGGTAAATGAAACATAATATAAAACTTTTTAGGTTGGACCTGCACCAATATAATGGTGAAAACTGCATCTCATTTCGTGCGGTAGTTTTTGCGTGATGTGCAAGCTAATACAAAGAAACACCCTGTATGTAAATAAGATATATACCACTTTTTAAGTTAAACCTGTATCAATATAACTGTGAGAACAACACCTCATTTTGTGCGGTAGTTTTTGAGTAATGTTCAAGCAAACAAAAAGAAACAACCTGTATGTAAATGAAACATATACAACTTTTTAAGTTGCACCTGCACCAATATAATGGTGAAAACTGCATCTCATTTCGTGCGGTAGTTTTTGAGTCATGTGCAAGCAAACAAAAAGAAACACCCTGTATGTAAATGCAACATATACCAGTTTTTAAGTTGGACTTATACCTATACAACTGTGAAAACTGCATCTCATTTGGTGCAGTAGTTTTTGCGTGATGCGCAAGCAAACATACAGACAGACAGACAGACAGACAAAAATTCTAAAAAAAATTGTTTTGGCTTCTGTTGCTGTTATTAAGACCCCCCGCGTTAAAATTTCTCAAATATCTTCCATGTACAGACATCGACCAGTTACATTTTTATTATATGTATAGATAACTGACAATATATTATTTATTATTTACCTAAAATTCTGAGTTGTTTTATCTAGAACAATTCTATACAGAATAACTTAGACACACGCACTATTGAAGGCAGTGTTACTCTTACTTTATAATCTGGAGTTCGATTGAAAGGTCTTAGACCATAGTCCACACCGCTGGTCTATTTGTAGTTGGTGGACTTCACATTCATACTTTATTCATACAAATTCTTGGAAAGATTTCTATGGTATGGATTCGAACCCGGTCCTCAGCGTTGTAACCGTACTGTAGTACAACAAAGCCACCGCGGCAGTCGATTTTAATATATCTAAGTACATAAACATTATACAGTAATTTAAATGGTAATGAGAACGTTTAAAAATAGCACCAAGACATTTCCTATTCTTTTGAAATTTAAATAAAGGAAGACCTTGTGAAGGTTTTCCAACGGCACGGCATGACTTTTATAATCATGAAGGACGTTTTGGGCATAAATGGTAGCATTTGATGACCTCAGATGATAGATAAAACGTTGTATCAAAATTACCATCATAAGTTTTTGGTAAAATATGAGGAAAATTATTTTGATACTTTGGATGTAGCCGAATATAGCATATTATAATGTTTTTTTGGGATTATCCTCACTTTTAATGGTTAAACTGGTTTGGGAGTATTGGTTATAGGAAAATAAAGATTTTCGTGAACCTCTATGGAGTTTACGCGACTTGATTATGTACATACCTACTTACACTGTCATTTGAACTAAATATTTCCATATTTATAGTATACCCATTGGTTTTCATCCAAATCGGGTTTGTGACTCCTTTGGGTATTTTTAGCTTTTCATAGTTTTGGTCTCAGCCATCCACGTCTACTTGACACCATTTCACCATTTGGCATAAATAAATACACTTAAAAATTAAGATAACAAATAATTTATTTTAAGAACTGGGGCGTTCGGCAGTTCGAACTTCGAAATAATTTGTAATTTAATTCAATTCACTTTTTTAATTAAACTGCGTGTACTCGTATGTGTAGCGTTCAATGCATACGTGATAATTAATTCTGTTGTTCCTTTTTTGAAACTCAATTAAACCATAACATTCGAATTGTTTGCGCGGTAAATGAGGCTTTTATTGTTTTTTTTTTTATCAGCCAGTTATGTATTTTGGCTGTATGTCTGTTACTTGTCTATTACCTTCGTGTAAAGAGAGTTTAAAACAAACATTATCGTGTTTTTTTGAATATTCAACATCTTTTTTTATGATAATATTCATAAGACATTTCAAAAGGCTGTCTAATCTTGTAATTTACATCGTCTATACTTCTATAGTGTTTATCATAAACATGTAAAAAGAATGGACATAAGTTTTTTGTCCATGTCTAGGTATTGGTTAATATAGTTTTTTCTTAGGCTATAAACTTTTAAATTAATGTAAAAAAAAAACATTTTTTTAAACATATATATACTTTCAAGTTTATTCAGAAGCCCAATTTGATGAATGTTCCAAAATCTTTTCTCTATTCGTTGCTACATAATAAAAATTCCACACCGTCAAATTTAAATCAAAAATATTTGTATTCAAAAACATGAAGCTATAATTGTATTCTATTTATAGACGAAAGATTAATGTTAAATAGTCTCGTTGACCTTCAGATGTTAATTCAATGTTGTTTATTGTCTCAACAGGTTAACTAAATTATTATTAACGCCATCTTTCGGAAGGTTATTGAGTTAGCTACATCGTAATAATATTTAAGATAGTAGATAGTGGCATAAATATTTAAGGTTAATAGCTATTAGATATATATTAGTCGTTGTTTTAATAACTATGGCTCGCTTGCATGAAGTTACTGAGTTTTGACCTTATGCATGGAACGGTTTAAAACCTATTTTATCCAATGTTTTGTCCGAATGTTTGAAGACAAAACATTCGATTACTAAAATAGGTTTTAAATCTATTTATGAATAAGGCCGTATAACTATGACATTGAATATGTTAACGCCATACAATGGTTTGTTAAGTGTACGAAATCGAGGTCCAAGTATTCCCGAAAGGTTAAGTACTGAAGAAAATAGTGCCAGCACCTCAATGTAGAGTATATCGAACTTAATACTATTCTAAATGCTGTAACAAGGACGAAAATATCGCCTTACTGAGAAAAATCCAGCCCCAGAGACCTCGTTATTTCTAAAAACCTATTTACATAAACTGATTTTAATGTACTGGGGTTTGTATCTAGGAATCTATGGTTTACAATTCGTACATACATACGGTAACTCACGCCTTCATCCCAGAAGGGGTAGGCAGAGGCGCCACCACAACCACATCTCGCTTTGTATTTTCCGTCCCACGATGTGATAGGGGCGAGCCTATCGTCATATCGGTACACCAACGGCTACATTTAAACAGTTTGATGTTAATTAAATCGTTCCTTAGTATAGATTACTTTGAAATGATTGAATTGACATTAAATATCTCTGAGCCCGGCAAGTAATAAGGAAACATTGAACCTAACTTGACATAATGTTTCTTACACAATGCTCATTTCTGTTTTGCCTACACTTGTTACCAAAAGACAAACGATATTTTAAAGACATTTAATTTAATACAAAAGCTTAGATACACTACGAAAATCAGTGCTATTAATGAATTGTCAAACGGAATCCATTGTTCAGAATAAGAAGATTAATTTCAGTGATTAATCGTCAGATTTAAGAATTTATTTGTGACAAAAATTCACCATTCGTATTTTATATTGGCTATAAATTATTTCATTTGAAAAGTTTTTATAGAAACTTCTATCGATGTGTCTACAAAGTTTACTGGTTATTGGAAAAATCATTTTATTTATCAAAATATGCCGGGACTTTTTATAACATCACGCCTGAATCCACTTGGGGTTGGCAATGATTATACCCACATCGCACTGTTCTTGTCCCATAGAGGTTCTAGCTTATCTATCACATTTCATTCAGTAAGTGATATAACTTCAGCGGGGTGATCTAACCGTCCCAATCGAGCTCTCGATTGTATAGGAAATCGTAGAGCAGTGAGACTTACATGGACTAGATAACTATTTAAAAATTATACAGCTGACCACACAGTAGCTGTAGTTCCCTCCATTTCTTTTTATCATCCTTACTATTCTTTTTCTTCAATTTCCGTCATAACACCAATGGCTTATATAGAAATTTAAGGTGTTTACGCGCGATAGCAATCACTATTTATCAAAGCCTACAAATGCCTCTTTTACGTTAATCTTTTTAAGCACGAGATATACGCACAGTTTCTAAAATCTATCTATCTTTAACAAGAGATTTCGTTAGATATTTCGATGCATTTTATATTTCAGTAAACAAAGATGGAGAGATATAGATATGGTGTATTTATTTGTAGATAGCTAGGTAAGATGAATATACATGCCCATCTTTGTTTAGTGAAATATATCATTGTATCGACATAGTAATGGTAGCTATGTTAAGCTCTAGTTAAAGATAGATAGAATATAGAGACCGGCCGATAGTCTTTTTATCGCGGTTTAGACACGGCTATTAATATTTTATTAGTTTTAAGTTTTAATATTCATCACTCAAAACATATAAATAAATACACCCATCCAACAGTCACATACTATACATAAATGATGATAATGAAGTTTATTAACCTCAAAATATTTCATATTCTCAATACAGCCTCCAATATTTTTTAGTAGTTAGATTTTAAGCCTATTTTATGATTGGGCGTTTTTTATACAAATTAAGTCGTTTTTTTTCGATCGCAATTAAATTTATTAGCGCATTCGATTTTAACGTCGCCTCATTGGTATTATAACAGACTAATTAAGCTAAGAGGGCGTGAGTTTGGTTCCCAGTTTTAGGCGTTGACGTTGTGAGTAACGATTGTAATCTCGGGATTTAAATCTCGGAAAATGGGTCGAGATCCCGGGATCCTAGTACTCGGAATTCCGGGATCGAAACCCCTAGTTGTGTGTAAAAAGATTTGATAGTAACTTTGTACTGGTGGTAGGTCTCTCATATGTGAGAGGTCGCCTGGGTAGGACATTGTAGCCAGAGTAACTACTGGACATATTGAGACTTAACATCTTATGTCTCAGGATGGCGAGCGCAGTGGAATTCCAAGCATTGCCTTGTAATTCATGGTGTTGTTTGGTTTCGCTACTGTCCATGAGCGGTCGTATCGCTTACCATCAGGCGAATGGCATGCTCGTCTCGCCATTCATTGCAATAAAAAAAATAAAAAAAAAACCACCGCAATGTCTATTTCTCCCGCCTAATAGCAGTCTAAATGCACTGTTGTGTTTCCGTTTGAAGGACATTGTAGCCAGAGTAACTACTGGACATATTGAGACTTAACATCTTATGTCTCAGGATGTCGAGCGCAGTGGAATGCCAAGCATTGCCTTGTAATTCATGGTGTTGTTTGGTTTTGCTTCTGTCGATGAGCGGTCGTATCGCTTATCATCAGGCGAATGGCATGGTGCGTCGCCATTCATTGCAATAATAAAAAAAAACATAAAATAGATTTTCTGTCGCTCAAATAAAAGACACTTACTGCCATACGGATGAATACTTTGTGCAGTGTAAGAGCAGTTTCATAAAATGAACGCACTAAGATCCTTTGCAGTACTAAAATAAACTCGTAAACATACTTCACTCCTTTCCACGTTCAACGAAAATCTATTAAATGTAGTCCATATTTCTCCATTCGTATTTTAAGATATATTTGTTTATTTACATAGAGTAATGTTTCCAAGATTAGTCATGACGATTCAAAAGCGGCGTGAATTGCAATATGTACCTATTCTTACCCGTGTTCGTAATTCGCGATATTTTAGCGGTATGATAAATGAGTATTTGATTTTAGATGTGAAGTACTACGCAGAACGGAATATGAATGGTTTTGCACTTAATATATTGAATACAAAATGTATGTTGTTAGTTCATGAATGCGTCAAAAGGGAACGGAGATTTTATTGGTGCATTTCAAGAATGTTTATCTTCAAATTAACCCTATACTGTACTCACGGGCAATCTCTACAGTCAAGAGTACGATTGAGAGAGATTAGGCCGTATTGTCCACCGCGGGCATTACACACCATAGAATTCTTACAAATCGCTATGGTATATAGGTTTCCTCACGATTCAAATTAACACATGCAAAACCTTAACCTTCCATTCTGGTACTCATTTCGCTGAAAACCTAAACTATTTAATACAAGGGAATATCTTCGGGATTTATCCTGAAAATATCCACTTGTTAAATTGAAGATCGCTAATTTCATACATACATACATAAACTCACGCCTTTATCCCCGAAGGGGTAGGCAGAGGCGCCCCCAGGTCACCCAAATTTCGCCTAGTATGTTCAGTCCCACGATGTGATAGGGGGCGAGCCTATCGCCATATCGGGCACAAAATCCTGACTCCGGGCTGATAATGAAAAGAAAAATCCAATATCACTTTTCCCGACCCGGGACTCGAACCCGAGACCTCAGCTTTGTAACCGTACCGTTATACAACTACGCCACCGAGGCAGTTGCTAATTTCATTAGCAAAATATGTCCAACGTCAACCATTACTGGCCATAAGCCAAGGCACGAGTCATCTAGCAGAAAGCAAGTGTACCTTCACCCAATTCCAAATGTTTGTCAAATCCCAAACCCATCTATTTCTAAGATGACTGATGTGGCAGATATTTTAAGCTTGCCCCCTGGAGATTTGTTTGCATTACACTCGTTACGAAATTAAGTGCTTTTTGTGGCAAACGTGGTCAGAAAGCTAAGGATAGATGTTTTTTTTTAAGAACATCACAATTAGAGTTTGAATGAATAACTGAAGCTTTCAGTCGTCTGTGCGAGATCTTTGATTCTTCGTGTAAAGTCTAATTCCTCTATGATATGCTAGAAAGTAGCTTCATCACAATTCACAATGAGTAATATTAAAGTGAAATTTAGATTATCTGATACATCATTGATTGCCTAATTCAAAGCTGTACGTATCAATTCATACCTTGCACTCCGAGTTTTGAAAAGGAGCCGTTAACAAAATATGTCCAAATTCCTTTTTATCTGCGACTTGTTCATCTCGAATCATCTTGATCTTGATGCACGCCATTCAGTTCTCTCATTATTTAAGGTTACATTACAGCTTTAATATAGAAGCTAAATTACTGGGCCTTGTGGCACGCACAATGGAGCCGGATTATTACGGGCGTACTTTCAACCCTGCTTTGTGCACAACGTTATACGAGGCTTGCTTAATAATCACAAACTATGGTTTAGTCTAGCAAATATATTCTACATTCGATTTTATTATTAGGGTATTATCGCAGTGTGTATTTATTTTAATACCAATTCTGGCACTCCGTGGTTAAAGGTTTGTTGATATGTTTTAAAACATGCCAAAATTTTCCTCGTTCTAGAATGTAATTTTATTTTTTCTCATTTATATAGCAGTAAAATTCGGAGATCATTTTCAATTGCCTTTAAATTTAAGATTTTTTTCTCTATGCCCTATGTAAGTTACAACTCTATCCCCTTTTTATTATAAAAAAGTAATTGACACTTTTCATATCTATCGTCAATAGCTTAGCGCCTTAATCTTATCATAGTGCAATTAAGAAAGCATTACAATGCAAATGCGATTAAACCTGAGCTCAAAGTCTTAATAACTTTACAACGCATTGCATAACCTGTAATGCTATGGGTGCATCGTCTGCTTATCATATGATGAATTACTTCCTACCCGATAAACTACTTATGTACCGTTTCATAATTATTAAGTAAACTAAACTACATTGCTTCTTGTAGTAATGTAACGTAGATCAGAGGTTTATGTGATGTTGTAAAAAAATGACATAAAATAGTGGATGATTAATTACAATACAAAAACAATTGATTTCAACCAAAAGGAAATACAACCAAATAAAAAAAAAACAATAACAATTTTGTCACAATGCGCGGTCTTATCCCATAAAGTGATTAATTAAAGAAAGAGAAGGTAGGTAGAACAACTAGTAAATTATTATAATGCAAAATATACTGAATATTATTAAACATTAAAATAAACTACGTGCAAATAAATAAGGAAAATGAATTGTTAAAACATATGGACTATCGCTCTTACCGGGGTTTATGTTTTGAATAAATTTCTCGCACTCTTCCCAAACACATCAATCAATATATGCCAGCACAGTATTGGTATCGCAACTGAGAATATGTTGTATACATAGGTATAGAATTCATTTATATACGTTTCTTCTTTTCCGTGTAGGGGCGTATACCGCTGTGTCTGGCTGATTACTATCTCGGGAATATCATGTTTCAAATTGAGAAGCGTAATAGATTGTCCTATACGACACTCGAGAACAGGATCCTAAGTACTTATTCACAGAAACGGCAGCCAATCTGATGTAATATTTAAAGATTCTATTGTATTTCTATCAGGCTAGTTATTAGCGTTGTTTAACACAGGGATTATTTGAAGGTAAATAATTGTCGATATTCGGCTGTTGAACTCGTAATTCTCGAGGGATTGAACGAGATCAATGTATAGGTATCGCAGCGTGAATATATTGTCTCGTTCGCGGATCGCTTTGCAATCAAAAAGCAACGACATCGGTAAGCATTCAGAAAATTTTTGGTTTTAGATTGTCTACTTGTATTTGTCTGTTGGTGACCAATGACTATGCATACATAACCATTCAGAGGTGCTACCAGGACGCCCACGTTTCGCCTTATGTATTCCGTTCCATGATGTGATAGGGAACATGTCGCCATATCGGGAACAATTTCCTAACTCCAGACTAATAGTAAAAAAAAAAAGTTTCTCGTAGTTTCTGATACCCACGACACAAGACTCGATCTTAGTGTGGGGTTAGGACTATGTATGTGACTGTTGTATTTATTTATTAAAAATCCAATATCACTTTACCAGACCCGGGATTCGAACCCGAAACCTCAGCGTCTTAATCGTTCCGTAGTACAACTGCGCCACCGAGGCAGTGATTCTTACCAATGTAGACAAATACACAAACGGTGGAACCTACCTACGCGGCCTCTTACATATGAGAGGTCAAAGACCAGTAATGTATTTATTACCTGTCTACTCTGGACTTACCATTGTGGCTATTGTAGTTCTAATGTAAAAGCTCCCCAGGGCTCGAAGCTCTGCAATAAAATGTATATGTAGTCGTACTTTCGAGAGGAACCGCCAAATAGCGTCAGATTTCTCGTCACTATTCCATTAGATCGAGTGCTATCGCGTTTCGTGTTTGTAATTCAAATACGTATGTCGATGTCAGCTCCCATGCTTCACGTGAAATAATATATTCTTCTTTATAATCACAATGTTCTGTCGTCATTTGTATAGGAAAGTTGTCATTTAGAATAGAAGATATAATATGAGCGAATGGACTACTGGAATAAAATGCTGTCATATGTGTGAAATTAACAGCTGTTGCGTTTCGTTTCTTGAATGAGATTGCTAGTTAATCTGTAGGTGGCATGATATTCCTATCTAAGATTTCAAAGATTAAACCAAAAGTACTTCCTATATGAGCAAATGAATACTTGAATGAACTGCTATTATATGTGTGGAATTAGCAGCTGTTGCATTTCGTTTTTTGAATGAGATTGCTAGTGAATCTGTAGGGGGCATGATATTCTTATCTGAGAGTTCAAACATTAAACCAAATGCACTTGCTACACTGATCATACGATGATAGTTTGGCAAGTTATTAATTGAAGCATCTAGCTTTAACACTTCAATGCTCTAAAATTTGCCAGATTTAGTTCTTTCTAACCGGTTCTTTGGTCTTGCAGCAGCAACTGTTTTGTAAATCCTTCTGTTGTGTGGATTAATTCCCATTCTGCTGAATTCGGTTTGAAACTTTCAAATTTCACGGATTTAAACAATTTCATATGTGTTGCTCGTCATTGATGTTCGTTCTCCGAATAGCGACGAGGTCCTAACCTACAAAATCTTGTATCATAAATAAACTCAGCCGGTAGGTGGCGTTAGTTGTGTATGTTTACGTATTATGCACGTATGTTGTACGTTGCAATCGCACTTTGCCCGATCAGCATTTCACTACCTGTATTAACATTGATATCGAAATGTGAATTAGTTCGCGTTCCCCTGAGCATTACGTGACATGCTCCCATCGAATCAATCTAGTTATTATAATATTATCATTGTATCTGTATCTGTATCAGCCTATATACATACGTCCCACTGCAGGGCACGGGCCGTTACAATCGTGAGCATGATTGAGACGGGTTAGGCCATATAGTATATTATCATTTACATATATTTATATGTATCACATTTGTATAGTTATATCTTATCATTAAAATAAAAGTGTCGTGCTGCAGCTAGATTATATTGACCTCTTGAACTCAAAATTAAATTAGCATTCTAATTCAAATAGTCTTCTACAATATCTTGTGAAGAGTAGCTGTGAAGAAAAACGGCGTAAGAAACTCCTTTAGCAATACATAATGTCTTCCTTTTTTAAACAGGCAGTTATATTTTTACTGTCAATAAACATTTTATAAACACGTGGTTATATTTTATTGCTTATATTATCTCGGCTGAACACTCGACGGGAAACTCGGAGGGTACGATCCCTAAATATTTACATACACAACCTTTGAAAAGGACCTTAATAACGATACCGTACCCGAAGCCATACAAATTGTTCGTGTTTTTCGCTCCTTTTGTTGGATAGGATTTTGTTACATTTTTCCTGTAAAATTAAACTTGGAGTCCCTTGGTACTCTTGTAAAGTAATTTCCATTAAGGTTATTAATATGGGTTTCGAATTCACGCTAGAGGTCGAACACATAAGAAGCTCGAGTCGATACCTCGGATACGAGTATTTCACCACTATTTTTTTAGGTCTTACGAACGAAACGCACCTACAAGGCTCTACAACTTAACTAACCACTAGATAATTCACGAAGGTTTCCTTACTTATTTACCGCAATAAAACAAAAAAATCTAGACCTTGAAAACAAAAATAACATTTCAGCAAATAGGAACCGTTACCTTTTTCATCTAGATACAGCTTATCTCTACTACGTGTATCGCTAGCAATTTCCTGTCTCGCGCATTTGTATTCCTAAGGTGCGCGGGTGCAGTGTTATTGAAATCAGTTTTGACGCACTACGCCGCACTGTGGATGGATTCGTAATAAGCGGATTTGATATGGGACGTGTTATTTATCCACGGATTAGAGTGAGCCGGTTTAAAAGGTTTGCGAAAATTGTGACAGAACTTTGCAATATTGCATGGAGTCTGTTGAATGGACTGTCAATGTCGATTATTTAAATACAGGAAATATGGCGAATCGATTGATTTATTAAATATTTATACATAATAATATTTAACCTATTAACATATAATATTTAACCTATTACAATCATTATTCATGGACTTTGAATCCAAATTGATAATCAGACGTCCAAAAAGCTAAACTCGTCACTTATTTATAAAGCACGCGCCGGTCTTCGACTGCGGTATATGCGAAAGTCTGTCCGCTAGTAAAGGTAATAAAATAAAACGTAGCTATTCGCTAGCATAAAGGTATTGTATAATGAGGGGTTTTATTTCGTGTCTGAGTATTGTAAGACTGAAATACCCTTCATAGTATAAGATAATTCCAATACAACACTTGTATCTACACGTTTAGGACTGTTTGTATGTTTATTAATATAAATTTGTTTTCAAACCGATCGAATATCCACCATAATGTTCCAATGAAAGTGATCGAAAATAAATCACCCTCCTAAACGCGTGCTGTGTATGCGGTAATAAAAATTGAACAACAAAACAACATACATACATAAACTCACGCCTTTATCCCCGAAGGGGTAGGCAGAGGTGCCACTAGGACACCCACATTTCGCCTTGTGTGTTCCGTCCCACGATGTGATAGGGGGCGAGCCTATCGCCATATCGGGCACAAATTCCTGACTCCGGACTGATAATGAATAGAAAAATCCAATATCACTTTGCCCGACCCGGGACTCGAACCCGAGACCTCAGCTTTGTAACCGTACCGTAATACAACTACGCCACTGAGGCAGTAAAACAAGCCGTAAACTAACCTAGGCATGTTGCCAGCGGTCAATGAACCGTAGTAGAAACGAAAATAAACACTAAGCCTATATTTATGTATGCTTTACATAGATTATAAAATAGGTTTATAAGCAAAGTATATTTTTGAAGTAGCAACAATTTAATGCTAAATATTAAAAAAATCAAGTCCATATACGTTAACCTTTTGACAGCCTCCGTGGCGCAGTTGGTTTGACGCCGGTTGTGAAACGAGAGCCCGCGGGTTCGATCCCCGCACCAAGAGAAATGTTTGTGCGGCGCACAAATATTTCTTTCGGGTCTGGGTGCTTGTGAGACCGAAAAGTCTCTCGTAGTTCCGATACCTGCGACACAAGACTTAATTGATCTTAATGTGGGGTCAGGACTATGTATGTGACTGTTGGGTGTATTTATTTATCTATTTATTTAATTTTACTTACACACTGCAGTTTGGCGAAATAGAGACAAATTATGGTATCTACTTAGGTACCCATTCAGTCAGTCGCATACCAGGAACTTGCTACCAAGTATGCACCTTATAATTAAGCCCAGAGCAGCATGCATAAATATTATAACACACAGGAAAACAATATTAATTAAAGCTATAAGAATGTATTTTGCTATTTACACATTTAATGTACAATAGATGCGTTATCGGCTGCGGTTTAGTTATTTACCGCTGTTATTCGCAAGTTAGAACACTGTAGTAACTATTTTACAACCATCTAATATTTATTTATTAGTACGTTATACATCCATTTGAATAAAATAGATTTAAAGCCTGAAGCATCACTTATCTCTATTTGATAAAAAGGCAAGCTTAAACGAACCCATATTTTCAATAGTAACCATTGCTAACTATCTAGATCTAATAACGGAATAAGCATTTTATTTATTTATTGACGGCCTCCGTGGCGCAGTTGGTTAGACGTAGGCTGTGAAACGAAATGCCGCGGGTTCGATCCCCGCACCGAAACAAATACTTCTGTGATCCACAGGTATTTGTTTCGGGTCTGGGTGTTTGTGAGACCGAAAAGTCTCTCGTAGCTTCTGATACCCACGACACAAGACTCGATCTTAGTGTGAGGTCAGGACTATGTATGTGACTGTTGGGTGTATTTATTTTATTTATTACTTGGCAGCTATTAATAGACCTGACATGATATAGCATTCGGCCGAAATACAGACTCAAGTCGAAACAATGCATTAGCATAGGTCACTGGGACGCATTTCCTACTATTATGTTCGGTTGTTGCTATCGGATTCGAATGTCCTACTACCATTATTGTAGGATTTGAATTTTATGATAAAAGATGAGTAGAATGAAACGGTAGACGAATGACTGATATGAAACGTAGCTTATGAGAAAGAGATAACGAATGGAAGTACAAGGAGTTAGAGAGTAAGACGATGAATGTTTAAGATGTTAAGTGTGAAAGGACGGAATAAGAAGGAACAGTTTGGAAGACGATAGAACGAAACGAAAGACGAAATAAAAGAATATTAATAAAACAGAACAATATTTAAACGATCATTGTCTGATTTTGACTCGACAGGGAACTATTCCCACATTATTAGTTCTAGATATTTAGCATGGTTACTATGGAAATACTTAATACACCTAATAGTCACATACATAGTCCTGAGCCCACATTAAAGTCAATCGAATCTTGTGTCGTGGGTATCAGAAACTACGAGAGGCTTTTCGGTCTCACAAACACCCAGACCCGAGACAAATACAGGGCCTCAAAACATTTCTCTCGGTGCAAGGATCGAACCACGCATTAAAAGTGAAGCCACATGTCAAAGTGACATTTTGACGCTTTTCCGTATCTGTACCAGCCCATATACGTCCCACTGCTGGGCACGGGCCTCCTCTACAATCGAGAGAATCGATTGAGAGTGGTTAGGCCATATAGTTCACCACGCTGGACGTTAACGCTATTAAGTTCTCAGAAAATCTTTTAAGTTAGTTTCCTTTTCTTTCAGTACTATTGCTTCGCGCCCTACCAGTGAAGCAATGAAATGCCCAAGCTTTCTCTTCATTTCCAATAAAATACCAATTGGGTTTCATTTAAAACATTTTATTAGAACATATTTAGTTCGAGTTAAATTATACGTTTCATAAGAAATATTGGAATTATTTTTAATGGCGGAGGAAAATATTGCGAGGAAAGCTGCAGATTAAGATTTCTGAACAGGAATTTCGGAGGCATGTGAAATCTATCCATCACAATTAGCAAGCGTTTTAAACTAATAGGCATATATTGAAAACAGAAAATATTTTGCAATTAATTACCTATGAGATAGGCAAATAATTGTAAAATTTTAAGCAAAATCATTTCGCTACATAGCCGAAAAAGTCATGTTGCGCCAACCGATGAGTAGGCGAAAACAAATCTGCGCTATAAATACAGCAGTGGTCTATTACTAACATGAAAATGACAAAAAATACCATGATAAATTAAAGAAAAGACCAATAACTATCCCATTTCATCACCTGTAAAAAATGTTAACACACCATCTCGTTCCTCCGAGACTGGAAAAATAACAAGATTAATAGCATTGCAGGCAATATAAAATCAATGAGGCTACGTGTGCTGAAATTGATCCGCCCAGACAGGGTTCACGAACCGCGCCATCTGGTGTCGCCGAAAATTTAAGGTTAACTTGGAAACCATTTGTCTATAAAGTAAATTATAGCGTGGTTGTGGGATCACGTGTCTTGGAAAAACGGCTGCGCGGAAAATATTATATGAATAATTCATACCCATCACTTGGCTAACGTTATTTATTTGTCCAAAAAATAATTGCTTATTTTAAGCTTCATATGAGGCATTCACAGTCTAATATATTTCCCGATAGATAAGTAATTTATAAATGCGAAACATACTTTGTTGCGCGAAAACCCGTATAAGAATAAAGTTAATTTTCACATGCCACGACCACCTTAAAGGTATATAGGTATTATTTATACAGGGTGGTATTGACAAATGGTATTTAATTTAACCCATACGTTTCTCATCACCCCAGGTGACAATAAACAAAATTTTTAAAAAATCCGCGGTTATTTTTTTTTCAAAAATCATAGTTTTTACGATTTTTGGTCACCGCGTATAGATACGAGTATTTTAACCGCTTAGCTGAGCTTAAGTTCGATTCGGGAACCTACCTAGGCCGTAAACAGACTCGTACCTACACGAATTGATCAGAAGCCTTGAAAACTAAAATCGCGATTTCTGACAAAACTACCAGGCAGTTTTTTTTCAAACTTGGTAAAATGCTAATTGGGGTAGTTGGGAACATGTGGTCTTAATTCAATACCATATGTCAATATCACCCTGTATATTATCTACCATAAGAATTGTAAAACCAAGTAATACGTTAATAGACATAATTATCATTTAGATAAAAACAATAAACTATCAAACAACGCAAAAGATTACCTCCATGTGTAAAATATGAATTTATTATTAAATATATAAACATCACGTGCCTTACTCGTTATAATCGTTTGATTTATGCGATGTCACTATAATCATTTGATTTATGCGCATTATTGGCATTCCATACGTGTGTATAGCATTGTATTGCAATCTTGTATCAATTATAATCTTATATCATAATGTAATTGCTCGACGTGTCTTGTGAAATATGTACTGGATACCAAGTGACATATTTTTATAGAGAACAAAGTGACTATAATGTGTATGTTAGTAATTGCAATATTAATAAATACAGCAGTCCATATATGTCTCGCTGCAGGGCACGCGCTTCCTATACAATCAAGGGCGTTAAGATATAGACCACGACGCTTGTCTAATGTTTTGACGGACTTTACATCTATATCTGTATCAGCCTATATACGTACCACTGCAGGACACGGGCCTCCTCTACAATCGAGCGTATAATTTAGAATGATTAGGCCATAAAGTCCTCCACGCTGGCCTAGTGCGGGTTGAAAACTTTACATACCATAGAAATACATACAAATCACTATGGTATGCAGGTTTCTTCACGATGTTTTCCTTCACCGGTATAATGCCTGGTGATAGACTATCAATACACACATGACTCCGAAAAGTCAGGCGTGCTCTGAGATTTAAACCCACGACCACCGTGAACATGTTGGCAGCCGCGTCTGGTCCGTTACCAAAAGTTCACCACGCACTTCACATGCCATAGAAATTATTGTATAATAATTATATTGGTATACCGGTGGCGTTACGAAGTTTTCCATAACCATTGTACTGCGTGATAACAGACTACCAATATATACATGACTCCAAAACGTCAGCACTGTCCCTTGGGATGTGAAACCGCGACCATCGGCAGCCGCGTCCGGTCCGTTTCCAACATATCTTCCTTAGAAGCTGAAAACTAAAAAATAAATTAATGATAAATATGACCTACTAAGATTTATTGAAAATCCGTACCTAGGTATTCAGAGGGGGTATTTCAATATGGCTAGGTTGGACCTGACTGCTAGTGTCTATTATATCGTTGCCAATAATGTAAATGCTATAGTCAATACTTCCTTTTTTATTAATCTGCTTTATTATTATTATCATACTACAAAAGCCTTCATCAAAAAGGCCAGTCTAAGCAACAAGAGAGCGTACTTTATTTTCAACTAAAAAATAACTTTATAAATACATTTTTGCGGCTATCTCGCAAGGGGTTCATACACAGGTCTTAAACTATGTTTATTTAGTAGAAGAATAAATATGGCCTCTTCAGACGATCAATGCAATAAAGACCACGGAGAAACATCCTATACTGTTTTATACATACATACATACATACATACATACATACATACATAAACTCACGCCTTTTTCCCGGAAGGGATAGGTGCTACCAGGACACCCACATTTCGCCTTGTATGTTCCGTCCCATGATGTGATAGGGGGCGAGCTTATCGCCATATCGGGTACAAATTCCTGATTTCGGGCTGATAATGAATAGAAAAATCCAATATCACTTTGCCCGACCCGGGATTGGAACCCGAGACCTCAGCTTTGTAGTCGTGCCGTAGTACAACTACGCCACTGAGGCAGTCGACTGTTTTATACTAATGACGTTTATTTAGTATTGTTGCCTCTTGGGTCTATTGTGTCCTAAATCGTGAGATCCTGGATTTGATTTCAGATTTCCTTACCATGAGATGAAAATACGTTCAGCAATCTGGGGATCCCAAATGATATGTCTGCTTACCCATCTGTAAACAAAGCGAATCATATCAACGGCATTATTCTACTGAGCCCTTATAAAACTTCCTCTCGTAAAATTAATACTTCTATTGAGGGAACACATATTATATGGTAACATGAGAAAAGGAAATTCTGAATATTAAATTCAATACAGCTCGCATTTAAATGCAGCCACACGTCGCATGAAAAGGGATCGTTGGTGCAAATTGTAGTAACTCATAATAACCTCTTTTAAGAAAAACTTAGTTAGTGATATTTGCTTAATTCTCTCAATTTAGATTTTAGTTCTGTTCTACAGAATTATATTCTAATTTTGATTAGCAATTTACAATATATATACTTATTTTTGGAATCAATTCTTTTTTATTCATATCATTTGAATTAGCAATGAATACTATACCTTTTTAACGAGAGCAAAAATATTAAACACCTCTTCCAGTGTTCCGAGTGAGACCGGAACATGTATGTCGATTCCACCGGCCTTCCAACCCGACACGCTTCCGGATTTTGCGGCCGGGCTGGGTCCATAACAAGTCTTACGCCAGCACATCTGTTAATACGACTCGGTGCCTGTAACATGCATTCAGGTCGGTATAAAAAAGGGGAATAAATAAAAAAAAAAACGATCGGGTATTCTTCTACGTAACCACTCGATGCATAATTAATAAAGTAAAGTATTCGTTTTAAAACATTTACATGTAACATAATTTATGCGCATTTTTATTATTTATCGGAACCAGTAATCTAATATTATTTGATTAAACATTTAAATGCTTTCCTAAAAGCTTATCTATAAATACATAATGTTGGGAAACACTTATGAGAATTCGCAAATATTACAAACGCGGGGAATTTTTATAGAATGGCTATTTTTAGCAAAGTCAAATCCGGTTTTTTTTATACACCAAATTATTTATGTGTTAGTCCCGAGTGTGGCGCGAATTCATTACAATAATTTAAGTATTCATAATTCTATTTATAGAGCCGATAATGATCGTGCGAATACGCAAGTATTTTTTATAGAAATTTGTATAGGGGGCAACAATTTATGTATGTTTGGTTGCTAAAAATGTGCATTATATTTAAATGGAAAAGGTTATTTAAATGTTTGTTTTATGCGTGGCTCCTGGTATAAATAAATTATAATTTGAATGAATCCCTTCCTATATAGATATCAGTCTCCCTGGGAACCTGCAAACATTTTAATGTTTGGGATTTTCTATATACGCCATCTTTTTCTGTTTGAAAAATATTTCTGGATATTGATAAGATAAATAAATCTTATACATATTCTTTAGTTAAATTATTTATAGAAATTATACTAGTTTTACGGATTATATCATATTTCGCCTAGGCTTATAATAAGCCAAAATTTCCCATAGCCAGTACTTTTGCTTATTTGAAATGCCAGCAGCACAAGCTGTTTTTTTTTTTAAATTAAACACAAGTTTAAATTGTCAACATTTCTATTTGTCTCATAAAAACCGCAAACGGACGTAGCGTACTCTGCGTCGTAGTGTTTGAATTCGGAAGCAATATCCGCTCAGTATGCAAGTCAATAAACAGAACTTCTTGGTTTCAGCGTACACTTGAGTTTCACAGCCTGTGGACAGTCATGCTATTGGAGCTTATGTACTAGTCTGCTAGCTACTAATAGTTTTACTGTCGCTATCGCTGTGCGAAGTGTTTACGATTGTGAAGAAAAGATGGACCTGGGAATATATTTCTTATTGAAAATTTCACCTTGAGATTTTTATGTTTGCATATGGGAAATATAATTTCATTGTCATTCTTTTATTGTCTTGATTTGATTGATATTGTTGACAGTTAAAGTTAAGCTAGTGTGCTTAAAAGTACGGTACATCAAACTTCAGAACTCGGTGTAATATTTTGCATTTTTTTGTTTTACATTTCTTATATCGATGCATAGTTTAGAACTTGTGTAAAATCTTTATTGGAGCCAAAAACTTTATAATCCACCACTTAAAGCTCTATTGACAAAATTTATATATGGTATATATATAACACCCTGCACGGCATTTCAAGAATTTCATTCTCTGAAGATACGTCCCCGCAATAAAATATAAGAGCCGGTGACGTCGAGCGTTTCTTTGAATTTATGACTTAATGCACTTCGCCCCCCGGTTTATACAGACAGAGGGTTTTATCGGTGCACTGCACGCGTACATAAAATTTAATTGTGCGCCCTTCGGTGAAAACATTTGAAAGTCTTCGTAGATGTTTATATTTAAAAAGGGGCTGTTATAATGGAAGATGTGACTTAGAAAATTGAACCCAAAATTACGTTAAGGGTCACTTTTGTTTGATGTTAAATATATTAGCATACATTCACAGACAAGCGTTCCACGGGCATAGCTATTTAAAGCAACTAATGTCAGATATGTCGAAAAACTCACACGAAGTACCTAACCTGGCAATCGAATCCAGGACATCACAGTTTTCTATCACCACTAGACCACCAAAGCGACATTATGCAAACGTATAAAAAAGCAATTAAAGCGTGTTCATTTCACACCGCGATTTAAATAATATGCTAAGTGACTCATACTGGTATTAACACAAGAGTACTAGATTACAAAGTAAACACAAGGCAATAGACGCACGTAACACGGAACACGTAATAATGTTATGATTTATGAACTCAGATGTTATTGAAAGAAAACTCAGAAGAAAACGTTTTAGAAATAAAAGACCATGAGGAGGTAAATTAAAAAATATATAAATCTATGCGAAAAATAACAAAATACAGAACACACTTCTCTTACTAATAAATTAAATATTGGTAAATAACTACAGTGTATAGTTTCTTACTTTAAAATGCTTTGGTTTTGCTACTGTCCATGAGCGGTCGTATCGCTTACCACCAGGCGAATGGCAAACTCGTCTCGTCATTCATTGCAATAAAAAAAAAAAAAATTGTATACAAACACGAGACTAGACCGAACGTCACTACAATTATGCTGAGTCGTGGAAACGTCATGATTCACTGCCCATGCATTTCTAGACGGCTGCTAGATAATTATTTTATCGATTAATGCACATATTTCATGGAAATTCTATCTTTACATCTAGATATTTTAGACTATTATTTTGCATTACGAAATATACAATGATCAACGGGGCTTTCACCAGCTATATTAAAGTTACACATCTCGTCACTTGGCGCTGGCATTAATCTCATTGACGTAGAAGTAGTTACTAGTTACCATTAAAACAATAGTTTCACATAGCTTTATACATTAAAAGAAATTACAAATGTTTAAAATTACTATCCTTTTATGTTAAGTTCGATTATTCCATTCTGCAGGGCACTGTTCCATTATCAACGGACGGATAAATTTCGGAAGGCTTGGCTTTGCTTGACTTTATTTATTTATTTATTTATTTATTTAAGGCTTTATTGTACACCGGATATACAAAAAAAAAAGGTAGACAATATACACGAAAATAAAGTACAATTGGCGGTCTTATCGCACAAGGCAATTTCTTACAGACAACCATGGGATGGATATAAGAGAGAAGAACGAAAGTTGGGGCAGTGTCAGGTGTACGAATAATAATTAATATACCATATTCATATACTTACATAAAATACACATACATAATCATATATATATATACACAAATACATACATACATACATACATACATACATACATACATACATACATACAAAAAACAATATATAATTAAATATCAATACACAGAGGAAAACGTATACAACTATAATGTCCTCATTTAGCCTGGGAATAATGCTCTTTGACCATCCTTTTAAAGATGGGCAGAGATTTGGCCCTTCTTATCGCAACTGGTAAAGCATTCCACAACCGAGCAGCTTGTACGGTGAAAGATTTATCAACAAAGGAAGTAGAATGCACGGGGATTTTCAATCTTAAGTTCTCCGATGATCTTAGAGACTTCGAATGTGAATCATGAAGGAATTCAAACCGATTTTTGAGATAGGGGGGAGAGAGAGGATTAAAGAGTATGTTAAAAAGAAGAGAAAGAATGTGTGTATTCCGGCGAAGCCGTATAGGTAGCCACTTGAGCTTGTTGCGAAACTCTGAAACATGATCATATTTGCGTAATCCAAATATAAATCTGATGCAGAAATTTTGAAGACGCTCAAGTTTATTAAGTTGCTCCTCAGTGATATCAAGATACCTGGCATCCGCATAATCAAGGATGGGGAGAAGAAGGGATTGAGCAAGCGATATTCTCGTGACAAAGGGTAGAAAATTACGTAATCTCCGCAAGGACCCAGCCGAGGCGAATAGTTTCCTACTCAACTCTCGGAGCTGCGGACCCCAGGTGAGACATTTGTCGAGGTAAATACCAAGATTGTTTACACTGTCGCTGTAGGGAACAGTGATACCATTACAAATGACAGGTGTTATTAGTGACCAGTTAAGTCTAGAGATCATCCTGGGGCTGCCGACAACAATGACTTGAGTTTTGGATGGAATTATCATAAGTCCATAATCTTTACTCCAATGACATATTTGCACAATGTCCTCATTGATTACTGAGACAGCATCATTTAACTGGAGCAAGGGAGCCTGGGAATAAATCTGGAGATCATCTGCATAAAGGTGGTAAGAAGAACGGAGTTTGTTTGTAATAGAGTTGATAAAAACTGCGAAGAGTAGGGGAGATAGCACGCCGCCCTGTGGCACGCCAGCAGAAGTTGAGCACCACGACGACACGTTGTCACCGACACAGATCCGCTGCCGGCGTCCAAACAGGTAACTACGAAACCAAACAAGTGCTGTTGGAGATATGTTAAGTGAGCCCAGTACGCTAAGCAGCACATCAAAATCGACCGTATTAAAAGCATTACTGAAGTCAAGTAGCGCTAAGACTGTCAGCTTGCCTTCTTCCATGGCCGATCTGATATCTTCCGTAATACCCTTTGACCTTTGACCTTGGCAATCTAAAAAATCCATAAGTCCCAGTGGCTTCTTAGTTCCTACCTGGTGGGACACTAGCTCGTCTACAATATATAAAATTAAAAATATCTGACCTTGGAATAATATCACTTGATTCACAGTTTATGGTGGTTGCGAAACTAATATGTTTATACATTGGGTAATATAGGCCTTCAAGGTCATGGCTCAAACTGTTGAGAAGCCAAAGGTCGACAATTTTTTGATTGGTGTGCGTCTCGCTATTATTAATATCTTTTATATGTTGTGAGATTTGTATGTCCATTAAGGCTGTGTTTACCTATGATAGGTAAAGGTCTTTGGTCATTAGTAGAAAGACTTTAATAGTGAGATGAGAAAAGTTTGTTCAAAGTCAGTATCATAGAAGTCATAATCATCCTGAACCGGCAAGAGATGAGCGACTGATTATGTGTATAAAGTTCACGAAATCTTTTAAATTTTTACATATTAACCAACTCTGAATGATTACTGTGGAAACTTATAATTAGCCTGTAATTACCAATTGTTTCTAACTTTATGTACATTTTAGCTGTTAGTTTTCCTAAAAGTGTAAAATAAAATAATTACTATTGAATAAATTTTCAAAACATTCTTTATGCCCAAATAAATTAACACAACAAGGAATCACATCATTCACACACTAACACGTACATATATGTAGTATGAACACGTATTATGTTTTGGACATCAAAAACTACGCAAGACTTTGAAATAAAACTATTTTATACGGATTTTATCGCGATTTGGTTTAATTTTTACTAATTTTTTTGTAATCTGTAAAGTAATCGAAACGTCGGGAAGTTAAAAAATGTAAAAATTAAACCAAATCGCGATAAAATCCGTATAAAATAGTTTTATTTCAATGTGTAACATTCGCGTAAATCTAAGAAACCATTATACGCAAGACTTTTTGACATCACTACTCCTGAACCTGAAACAATATTTGAGGGACCTCCAAGCATTTTTCCATGCACGAAAATAGATCCCGTGCCATCTAGTTTCACAGCCGGTGTTTTAACTAATGCTGTGGAGTCTTTTACTAAGGCTCAGTTGCACAAAGCAACTTTGGCCATAACTTTAACTTTAACAATGAATCACATACATTTGAGACGTATTTGACGTTGCTAATGTATGGGATTGACGTTTCAAAGTCAAAGTTATGGGCAAAGTTTGTGGAATTGGCCCTAAGTCTTAGTGAAAGGATTAATTTAGAGGATAATGCGTTGCAATAAAGCATATAACCACCTCGCTTCACATTGACCTTTCATCTTCGCAGACAAGGTCTTTGCTCCTCCTAAATAAATCGGTTTGTTTTCATGCGAGGGCGACATCAAGCTGAGTTGTATGTATTGAATGTCTGTGGCTGGGGTTGTAACGAAACTTAATAAATAGGAATTAAACGGCTGATTCAAAAAATAACTTGAATAGACAAAACCATGTGAAATGAACGTTTCATTTTTAAACTTCATTGAAATTGAAAATATTTGTGGTGACGTTGGTGGAGCTCGATTCCCGCACAGAGACAAATGCTAGTGCGATCTACAAATTTATTTCGGAACTAGGAATGTGAGTCCAAAAACTTATTCGTCTGATTCCCACGATATAAGCCTTGTTTCTTACTATGGGGTTAGGATTGTGTCTGTAATGGCCGCCACCCACGTTCAAGAGCGTTTGCGCAAACGAGTTTCCACCAGTCTCGAATTGAAAATTTCAACGAAATTTGCGCAGTTATTTGTCCACACACGTTCCAGTATACTGGTGCAAACTCAGACTTGCACAGTTATATCGTTACAAGTGTGGCGGTAGTAAGAGTTGGGTGGATTTATACATTTATTTTGTGCACTAGTCATCACCATGTTAATAGCTAGATACCACTGCTTATAACTACATACAACGGCATACAATTCTTAGCTTATTTCATTCATTTTTCATTTTATTACTTCTTTTAAATATCTGACGCTTTTAAACACAATAGAACGCTAAAATTGTTAAATTATTATCGATCTAGAATATGTATTTCAAAAACGTCATAAAATTAAAAAATAAAGGGACAAATAATATTAACAGCAACATAATAAAAGTATAAATATATAAAACTTCGATTCTAGATTTTTTACAATTTCTGACTTTCAAGTCGAAAAACCATTTATCACAGTTTCTTCGCGTAGGTAATTTATCCCCCGAGACCTTTGCCAAACAGGAGAAACTCATTTATATCATTATCCTTAAATCTATATATTTTCCTGGGATGAAAAATACACTTTAGCCTTCCTCGAATTGATTATCTAAGGGATTAAATTTAGACCAGCAGTTCTTAAAATTAGCTAGTTCAAATAAACATACATACATAAACTCACGCCTTGATCCCAGAAGGGATAGGCAGAGGCGCCACCAGGACACCCACATTTCGCCTTGTATGTTCCGTCCCATGATGTGATAGGGGGCGAGTCTATCACCATATCGGGCACAAATTCCTGACTCCGGGCTGATAATAATCCAATATCACTTTGCCCGACCCGGGGTTCGAACCCGAGACCTCAGCTTTGTAGTCGTACCGTAGTACAAATACGCCACCGAGGCAGTCAAATAAAATTCTTCTTAATGGCTTTTTGCTTTACTTATTAGAAAAGATGTAAAGGGTTGTATTATCAATTTATCGGATACATATTCTTACAGTTGGCTTAGCGACGATTGAGTGGAATTAATACCACCAGCCCGTACCAGCCTTTTTTTGACGTGAGGAACCGACTCCTTTCGGTACTCCGAAGGAGGCTGAAAGAGATATTCCGTTGTATTGTCACGGGCGTTCCAGTCTAGCACGCTGTGGATATTGCAGATGACCCGAGTCCCTAACAAATTCTCTGGCTGTATACTGACTAAAACCCGCTAGTTTAGTGCCGAGATTTTTGTAAAGACCTCAAACCTAGCTCCAATTTCTCGTCAGTAAAAGCTAAGTACGATGAAATCCGATATGATCTTTTCAACATTTCGTTCACAACTATATAGGTAGTACCTACTTTCACACACCCGTTTGTTTGCCATATTTTTAAATGTTGAAGTTACCAAGGCCACACACTACACCAACGAAACGCTTCGTTGAATTCTCGCATAATTTTATGTATCCGAAAACTTGAAACAATTCTATTTATAGAACCCGAGGTGACCAAATTCACGGCCGAATACCGATTAAATTACAACCGTGTTGTTCCAAAGTGCACACGTCAAAGTTTTTTTCAAAGTTCTGTTAATTGATAGAAAAAATGGACTAATAACTACAGTAAAGAAGTTTTTTGGTAATAAATTAGCCCATAATATTATGCGTAACTTCCACTGAAGGGCATGGGCCTGCTCTTAAATTAAGAGGGCTTTGACTGTGGTGAACCACGCCGGCTTTTTGCGAGTTTATTATACACGGAAATTCTTGTGAAGATCTTTATGGTATGCAGGTTTCCTCGCGATGATTTTCTTCACCGTTAAAATGTAAGCTATTACCCGAATAAAACGCACATGATTTTTAAAATTAGAACTGTGTACCCCGGGATTTCAACCTGCGAATTGAATGAAACTAACAAGTTTTTGATCCGAATTCTACATACATAATCATCACACCTGTGTCCACTAGGGGTTGGTAGAGACTATGGATCACCACTTTACTTGATGCTGATATATTACTTTCGCTTCATCCACTTTAATCAACCTCTTCATGCATTCTCGTCGGTTCAGGGTCTTGAACTGAACCTTGTTGTATTACTGATTTGGATGGTGTGGGTTCGGTAAGATCGTCCGCTAATTCTAAATCTTCAATAAAATAGATTGACGCACATCAACCAGACAATTCATGCTATATTCTTGACTATATTTCCGCTTACCAAAGCAAATATAAGACACGTTAATGCTTTCAGGGCATTACGTTCACCTTTCTCATTTCCCCTGTCCGTTTGAAGTGGGTAGCAGTAGCACGTTCGGAATTTTTATTTTCAGATTTGGCCATAGTTTCCGAACCATTTTGGTCGAAATTTTTCCTTTTTAAGTTGGCTGCAATGGGTTATTTTGGGAACGTAATGGCATGAGGATGTAAAGTTTATTAGGATATATTATTTTTATGATTTATGGCGTTGTTGAGTTAAGGTCACGTACACACGCAATTTCGGACGTCCTCCAAGGTGGACCGATGACGTAATAAGTTGCAGGAAGTCTCTAGGTACAGGCCTATTCTAACAGGTCGATGTAGAGATACTTGGAGAAGGCCTACGCTTAGCAGTGGACTTCCTATGGTTAAAGAAAAAGAAGAATGCTATTGTCGTGGCTTGGGTTGTGATTGTGAGATCGTAGGCTCGATTTCCTGACGGGGCAGTCCACTTTGTATCAGCATTTCTATTTTTTAAATTTCATTTGTGAGATCTGGGATTGGAATTGATAATTATCATATAATTCATGTTTAAACTTTTTATTTTATTAAATTTGCTCATGAAGATTAGATTAGATCTCTCGTTTATCGTTTCATAAAAATATCATAAATATATCAATTGAGCGCCATTTACACGGGGTAATTTTCTCGCGTCGAGAATCGTATGCCATTATCGCATGACATAACCGCGATAAGATAATCGCGTTCTTACAATGTTCACACGATACAACTTTTTATATATTTACGATAATCTTATCTTAGAGGCGAGAAACTCTCCCCGTGTAAATCGGGCTTTTAGTATACCGTATACTATACAGGGTATATCAACACCGCGACCGAAAATGAAGCCAGGTGGTAGTTTTAGCGGTTACAGACACAATGCAACTAATTTTTTTGCAAAAACAGCAATGGATTTTTTTTACAGTATTTTAAAAATCATCGTGTTTGGGGGGTAAATACCTAGTTTTTGCAAAATAGTAATTAGTAAAAGTGAAAGTAAAAGTACCATTGCGTGTTTAAAAATAAAGCGGTGTACGTCATAATTTAGAACAACTATATATTATTTAACAAATACGACGATAAGTAAAAAATTACAAAAAAAATTGACGATTTTTTTTGTCAAAAGTTTTTTGCATTGTGTTTGATATCACTAATACTACAACCTGGCTTCGTTTTCAGTCGCGGTCTTGATATACCCTGTAGAAATATTTGTACTCTATTATTGAATTAAGGTTCGCTTGTAAGTCCATTGAGATGTGAAGTGATACGTACAATATAATTAATTCATTATTATGAATTGCAAATTGAAATCACATGATACTACTTACTTATATGGTGTAAAGTAATTGTGTTTAACGAGTGGGAACGTACATTGAATATTAAAACGGTACTAATGATTCAGTTAGCGCCATGTTTTTTTACGTAAAGGGAGTTTTTTTAACAGGTAAAGAACCTATTTTTTTATTTATTCTTAACTGTACACAAAAAGGAAAAAAAAAACCGTCTAAAATTAAAGAAGTTATTTCTTTATTTATTGTAACTGCACACAAAAAGAAAAAAACTCTAAGTTACTAAAGTTACTACAAATTGAGAAAAAAGTACAGATGGCAGTCTTATCGCTCTAGGCGGTTTCTTACAACCTTTGGATCGATATAAGAAAATGAAAAGAAGAGAGGACCGACTAGAATATAAAGGACACAAGCTCCAATAGAAAAAAATCTCACGACCTTTACTGGTTCACAAGCCCAAACACGTTGTTACTTGACCAATGAGATGTCTGACATAAACAAACGCTATCGGTATAAAGCTCTAGGATTGTTTATCCGTCGTCTTTATTGCACCACCAGATATCGGCTGAAGAGGCCATATTTATTTTGTTATTGATTTGATTGCCGCAAAATTGTATTTACTCAGAAAATAAATTAAGATTTTGAGTTGCTTCGAATAGGGTTTTGATAAAATGCTTCTTACAGTAGGAATCACATAGGAATGTTAGTCTGGATAAAGTTTACAAACTTTATACTAGATACCCGAGACAGGAAATTCTTAGCATACATATTATTAATGATAAATACACCCAACAATCACATACATAGTCTTGACTCCGCAATAAGATACAAGTCATGGCTATTTCACGAGATTTTTTGGTGTCATAAACACCCAGACCCGTAACAAATATGTGTGGATCACACAAATATTTGTCTCGGTGCGGATATTGTACCCGCGAGCTCTCGTTTCAGAGCCGTCGTTGAGGCAACGCCATGGAGGCTATCAACAGCATCTTAGGACAGAAATAGAATCTATGAACCGTGGGTAGCATATGTATCAATTCTGGCTATCATCTGGCTTCGGGAATTTAGGTGTGGGCTTATGTGTGACATTGTGCATTAATCTTTGGTCTTGTGATCAAAACGCACAATATAGCGTCAGAAATGCCTCTCACCGCCAACGCATACTGCGACGGAATAAAAGATTATTCTTGAAATTTTCCAAAGCCGTATTCGTAACCGCATACAGCAATGTAGAGCGATTGAAATAAAACTATATATTTTTTTATTTTATCGCGGATTTGGCTTAATTTTTACATTTTTTAACTTCCCGATGTTTCGATTGCTTTACAGCTTTCGTGGTCATGGGGCGGACTTTCAATTTCAATTTGTAACATTCGCGTAAATCTAAGTAACCATAATGTAGCGCGATTTAGTGATAGATTAATTAGATAACGGTTAATGGCATTGCTAAATACAATTTCTTTTTAAAAATTAAGTGTTCAGCACTTATCACTTAGCAGTGTATAAGTTTGCAAAATAATTATAATAGAAGTAACTCCACCTAGATAAATTATTTGCTTCTTAATAAAGTTGCCAAACGGTATAAAGCAGTAGCGAGAAAGAAAAAATGAATGTTTAAGTTCAGTACTGGAGTAAAAGAAAAATATTGCAATGTTTATTTAGGCACCGATGGCGATAAATTGCCATTTGAATCTTTAGGGAGTAACTGTATTCAGCTTCATTCGTTTTGTTGAACGATTTTGAGGACTCTTATTCGGCACGAAAAGCGCTGAATACGGCAGAACAACACTGAAAATTTCGTCACTTGTTCTAGTTTTAATGCACGAATAGACGAAGAAAGCGGTACAGATGCATACGCGTCTCGATACAAATCTAGTATATTTTACAGACAAAAGCTGAATTGAGTTGAACAGGTGTGGTTAGTTCCTTATAGAAAATATCCCATTATAGTAAGTATTACTTACTTATATGGTTAATTGAATAAAGTAAATAAATAAATAATAAATATGGAACGTTGAATTAATAAATAATAACAAGTTATGGCTCACGTAATATAACAAGAAAAACAAGGAAATTCTGTGTTCTTAGTTAGCGATAATTTATAAATGCACTATGGTTTACGGGCTGATTTCTCAAGAAAATATTAATTGTACTAACGTCTGTTGATTTATACGATTTATTCTGTGATAATACTATCTACTTAGAAAACTGTATCTTTAAATATGTATTTTTTTTTTCTAATGAAATATCACACAATTATTATAATTAAACTAATTTAAACCAGCCAAGGTAGCCGAAAGTCGCTGAATGCAGGCCGCTTCCTACAGGTATATGTGGAGATCCATGGGGGAGGCCTATTTTCAGCAGTGGACTTCCTATGGCTGAAGAGAGAGAATAGAGAGAGAAACCAGCCGTTTAATACAAAGTTCTGGTTAGTTCGTTTAAACGCAATGTGTAATGTACGTTGCAACTCGTCGCGTATTAATTACAAACAAACAATTCATTTCCTTTTTAGATTAGACTGGTATGTTGTTTACTATATTTAGACGTTGTGTTTATGCGAAGTTGGCTGGGTTCAAATTTGTAGGTATAGATTGCATAAAACGGAATGCTGTTAATATTGTAGAAAAACATTTGTATAGGTAACGACCAGCGAAAATTGTGGTAAGCCCAATATAGTGATTAATTTAAGGGTGTAGCATTTCGGGTTCAGTCTATATATAAGGTTTCGAACAAGTTGGCTGGTGGTTTACTGGTGTTAGTTCTTTCATATATGAGAGGCCGCTTGGGTAGGTGTCACCGCATGTCTAGTTTACTCGCTAAACAGCAGTGTAATTGCACTGTTGTGTTCCGGTTTGAAGGACATTGTAGCCAGATAAACTACTGGACATAATGAGACTTAAAAATGTGGAATGCCAAGCATTACCTTATAATTCACGGTGCTGTTTGGCTTTGTTACTTCCATGAGCAGTCGTATCGCTTACCATCAGGCGAATGGTTTGCTCGTCTCGCCATTCATAGCGTTAAAAAAATATTGGCATATTAGTTCGACGAGTTAGCGATACTAAATAACACCAGTCGATACCCTATTGGATCACTATGCAGTTATCATTAGCTGTATTGCAGTACCTTTTTGCCAATATAAATAACAAATAATTTAATCATAATAAATTTTATTATAATAAAAATAAATACCGAAATTAATAAAGCCTAAAATATTGAATTCTCACAGGAATATTTGCTAAAATATGTAGGTCTTAATTAATAAACAAAATGAAATTCCATCCTTAAAGGACTGAAATATGTACATCGGAAATTTTATTAAAATTGCTGTAATTTACTTTTTTATGAGAAGAGATTGTTAAGAATTTCTATGGTATGTAAAGTCCCTCAAACTCTCGATTATAGAGGAGCCCTGTTCTCAGAAGAGGGAGACTTTGGACTATAGGGTTTTAAATTATTTTATACATGCATAAACTCACGCCTTTTTACCAGATAGAATAGGCAGAGTTGCTTCCAGGACACCCACGTTTGGCCTTGTGTGTTCCGTCGAACGATGTGTTAGGGGGCGAGCTTATCACCATATCGGACACACATTTCTGACTTCGGGCTGCTGATAAATAGAAAATCTAGTATTATTTTGCACGACCCGGGATTTGAACCCGAAAGTTAATCGGTGTAATCGTACCGTAGTACAATTGCGCCAACAAGGCAGTAAATTAATGATTGTAAATATAGTTTTTCGTAATATAGGTGTCCCTATTTCACTGACCGCTCGATTTGTAATTCACACAAATAATTTTATTGGTAATTATATTTTCATCCTGCCTCGGTGGCGTAGTTGTATTACGGTACGGTTACAAAGCTGAGGTCTCGGGTTGGAGTCCTGGGTCGGGCAAAGTGGTATTGGATTTTTCTATTCATTATCAGCCGGAGTCAGGAATTTGTGCCCGATATGGCGATAGGCTCGCCCCCTGTCACATCATGGGACGGAAAATACAAGGCGAAATGTGGGTGTCCTGGTGGCGCCTCTGCCTACCCCTTCGGGGATAAAGGCGTGAGTTTATGTATGTATGTATGTATATTTTCATCTACTTTGATACCTCGCAGTATTTGAAATTACTGTACATTGTATTTTTTAAAATTACGTCTAGACTCGTATTTAAATTATATGAATATTAACTGCTTGTATTCAACTTTGTTGACGTATGTAGCTTCATTGTTTTGTTGCACATTGGCGCATAATTTATTTCGTTTATGTTGTCTACAGAATTTATATTTAAAATCAACTATTTTTTGCCCCACTTTTATCGGGGTTCCCCAGATTTTACCATTTAGTTCAAGATAATAAGTCCGGGATTGTTTGAGAAACACGGATTATTGAAATTTTGTTTTTGTGATATTTATTTAACAGTTCTAAACATAAGTTCTTTCTCATAGTTTTATTAGTTCTCACTAATGATGAAGGAAGAAATCATGATATTTTTTATAACTGAGATTCCCCCCCCTAAATTTTTATGGTATGTCACGTCTGCCAGGTCGCATTAGGACATAATGATTGTTAAACGCCTAAAGCCTTCTTTATCATCGAGCGTGTACACATTGATAACTAAATATGTTATTTTTCCCTAAATGAAATAACGAATTTTTAGATTTAATAAGTATGTTTTAGTAAACTGCCTATAATATTTCTGATACGATTTTGTTCTTATCCTAAATACATATTATGTCTTTCTTAATGTCTTTATTCCCCACATAATAATTATTATCTTTGTCTGAATATTTATTGTAAAATTAATGTTTCCAAAAGCGTCGACCATTACAGATCTTATCATTAAACATAACATATTTAAACAGTAAAAACATTATTTCAAATGGATTAAATACAGTATATTTTATTACAATGACTATAAAAATATTTTAAAAACTATTGCATAATTGTTAATTTTAACATACTACATAATAATATTCAAATATTAGACTACGTATAAATTTGCAGTGTATATGAAGAAGTTAGGTAATAGGCCTGGACTATTTGAAATTAATAAATGAATTCATATTTGTCCCACTACATATCAAGGTCCTCTTCTAAAATTGAGATGATTTAAGCTATAATATCCGCCAAGAGTAACTACTGGACATATTGAGACTTAACATCTTATGTCTCAGGATGGCGAGCAATGCTTTGTTATTCATGGTGTTGTTTGGTTCTCTACTGTCCACGAGCGGTCCATCAGGCGAATGGCATGCTCGTCTGGCTGGCAGATTTAACAAACAACCTCATATCTTGTAAAAATCTCTGACCTTCCTCACGTATAATATATTAAGAATGTATTTTTCCAACAGTGTCTTGCAAATATATTCCACTTACTGAGCTAAAATATCCAAAAATAAAGACAATTCTGCTATTAATAATATATCTATTTTGGAGTCCAAAATTTTAGAACCTACTTTACACATGTGTTCATACATAATATGAGTCATTTAACGCGCGGTAGAAGTTTGTTTAGCCGGTCTAGCTATTTTAATACAATTGTTTGCGCTAAATATTCATATTTTTAGTAATGTTTTTGCCATTGTTTTCAAGTTTTAAATAATTATGTTTAGTTCATTTATGGGCCAATAGGTGTCACTGTATTTTCATGCTATGTGGTGAATTGAACTCTGACTTTTCGGAGTCATAATATGTATATTGAAAGTCAATCACCACGCGCTATAAAAGTGAAGGAAAACACCGTGACGGATCCTGCATACCATAGCGATTTGTAAGAATTTCTATGATATGTTAAGACCGAGCTAGGTCAGCGTGGTGGACTATATGGCGTAACCTCTCTCAGTTATACTATCGATTATAGAGGCCCAAGCTCTGCAGTGGGACGTATATGGGCTGGTGTAGATACGGGTGTCACTATTTTTTACGCAATCATAATCATCATCATCAGCCCTTCTGCGTTCACTGCTGGACATAGGCCTCTCCTATTGCACGCCACTGGGCTCGATCTTCAGCCCATCGTCTCCAACCGCTACCAGCCATCCTACGAAAGTCTTCGCTCCACCTGGTTGGGGGGTGTCCTACACTACGTTTGCCGAGGCGTGGTATCAACTCGAGAACACGCTAAACCCAACGGTTGTCTGTTCTCCGACAAATGTGACCGGCCCACTGCCACTGCATCTTGCTAATCCGTTGGGCTATTTCGATTACCATGTTTCTCTGTCGGATAAACTCGGGTTTGATTTTATCCTTCAGAGAAACACCGAGCAGAGCCCGTTTCATAGCTTGAGCGACTTTGAATTGGTGGACCAGTCCCACCGTCAGGGTCCACGTCTCGGCACCGTATGTCATTACGTGTAGGATGCACTCATTGAAGACTTTCGTGGTAGTTCGCTCCTTTGCAAAGGGCTGTCTGGGTAGATTTCATCGCTTTGTTTATTTCTACTATTAAGCAGCAATGTATGTTCTGTTCAGGTGTGAAAGAATTTGCAACTAATATTTATTAGGTACCACCACGCGAGCGAAATATTCTCGTCTTATTCTCATTAATAAAAGATTTACAAAATGAACAACTTAATTTTAAAATTATCTAATAGATATTCTTGTGGTCGTTTTTTGTTCCAATTCATTCTAATATACAAGATTAAACCAAATATTATCACAACGTAATTTTTCTAAATGTCTACAATTCAATCTTATCTCTCGACACGATTTAGAAATAAATATATTATGTCTTTTTTAATCTTGTATATGTACCTATTTTAAATACATTTATCAAAAAACATGAATAAAACATTATTATAAAGAATTTTAAGTTATTGCATTAAAAAATATATTGCTAATTTTATCAAAAATCTTGCATAATTTATTTAAAAATTGGTGATGGAAAATAATTTAAAACATCGATTAATGTAAAAATACTCCACAACGAATTTATGGAATAGGAGAAATGGACCATAATGCTTATAATATTATACTCAATATTGCCGGAATAAGAAAAAGTTGGCATCCACTTTTTAGTTATAATGACAAGACGAGCGCGTCGTTCGTTGATAGTATGCATCACGCTTGCTTATAAACAGAGGTAATACCTGTCCTACCTTACAATGTCATGAAATATTTGTTTAAATTTCACCATCATTTTTAATTTACTTTTGATTGGCTTACAACAAATAGTTGTTGAAATCATTGTGATAGGACTTTGTTCAGCAATAGATTTCTTATGATTGAAGATTATGATGATTAATTGACGTCACTTCCTATGCACCATTTTTTGCTGGCACGACAGTGACTGCAATGTACCAGATGATAGTGGCAGAGCCGCAGGTAGATTATCCAATGTCTCTCGCCGGCCGACAAAATTATGGCGATTTTTGTCTGACCTGAAACGCAACATACTTACATAGGTCACGATGACAGATTCATAACAACATTGTACCGTATACCGTTAGCATTTTTCTAGAATTTTATCCGAAATTACAAATAATTTTATCCAAGCCGTTATAATGGAAAATACATAATGCCTCAGCAGGCACGATGTATGGAAATTGCTTATCAAACGCGTTGTCTCATCCGTAACGAAATGTATAAGGAATTCCGTATAAATATTACCTTGCGAAGGTAATATGAAATATGTGGGCGTCTGCGAACGCTTTGACAATATTATTGTATTCTGTATTATGTTCCCTTACAATATACTCCTGCCGTTATTATAATTATGGCTGAATTTTATATTGGTAATTGTAGTTATGTTGTACTAATTTTTGGCGAGGGAGAATAAAAAAAAATCTAGTAATGTTTCTTAATGCTATGTTAGTTATTACGTATATCACAAACTTATGGGTCTTTATAAACACGAAATTCGTGTAACCGAAACACCGTCAGCTCGTATTTTGAAGTAAACATAATAAAACCGTATCAACCGTATGTCGAATTGCAGCAAAATGGTTCTCTCTACAAACGTTTACGCTTAAATTCAGCTCCGAGTGCAATTCACATTATATTTATTGCTCACAAACATTTAACACTCGAGGGTACTAAACGAGTTTCCTGCGATACGTTCGCAAAATGCAACATCGCTTATCGAACAAATGCGAACGCTATTTATGAAATATTTGGTTAAACACGCTCCATTTTATATCAACGATCATCGCTTTCGCGTTACGTTATACATAAAAATCTGATTCATCGATGCGACAGATGGCGTTCGCAGCGAGAAATGTAATCTAATAAAATGACATAAATCTAAGATAAAATGTTAAAGGAGATCGTGGGTACGATACTCCCTCGTAATGTGAAGACTTTGAGGTGCAAAAAGAGACCTTACGCTAACCGAGCAGACTTTAGAAAGAGACGAACGTCCCACGATGATTGCGAAGTCGTGGACAATGCTCAAACACACGAGATTAAAACGAAAACACCAAAAATTAAAAAATCTGTACTTTTCTCATTCCTCGTTTTCTACGTGTGTGTTTTGAATGTGATAATCACGTGTGATGCTAGTGTTAGTGATGTAAATATAAGCGGTATTAAGGAACGTAGAGGATTGCACGAAGGCGCCCCTGCCAAAGAGAAGTACTGGCACGGACACAAACATGAAAGCAGAGCATACGGAAAGAACTCACGAAAAGGACGAGTATCCATCAAAAGGCACACAGAAGACGACAAAAATGACAAATACGGCCCAGATGCACAGGAACTCAACAAATTCTACGATTATTATAAAAACAAAGATGATATTATACCAGTTAATGCTACGGATTATCCTATATACTTTGATCCACCGCGATACGTATCCGACGACACCCGAGCGATAGGATATCCTCATGATTTAGTATCTCAGCCGTACTATGTCAAAAATATCAATTTCAATCTAAGGCCTGAGAGACACGAGTTCCACAAGAAAATAGTGAAGCTTGGTGTTCTTCTACCAGCCGATCCACAGCAAGTTTTCTCCCTGGTGAAAGTTTTACCCATACTGGAAATAGCTATCCCAGCTGTGACGCGGCCTGATGGACCTTTACCTGGCTGGCAAATCCTGGTAGATTACAGAGACACTAGATGTTCGTCAGTCGAAGGACCACTAGCTGCCTTCGAATTCTACGTCAACGGATCTGCTGGTAAGTTTCTGTAGTGAACCAAACAGAAAATTTAATCAGCCTTATCAATACTTCCGAAATCAATTGCTTGCATTAAATGATCTGAAAGAGTGAATTGTATAGATGCGGTAAATCTTTCAGATGCATTCATCGGGCCTGGTTGCGAATACGTAATAGCCCCAGTTGCGAGATACGCTGGTCCTTGGGGCATTCCAGTTCTTACCGCGGGTGCGCAAGCAGAAGCCTTCTTCTACAAAGATCCCAGTTACATTACCCTTACAAGAATGATGGGGAGCTACACGCAAGCCGGTGGTGCCATCCGAAAGATTTGCGAGGTAATATTCCGCGCTCCTACTAAATGTTGTCTTGTATAAACGTTGTTTTCTCTATTGTGATGTTTTATTTTTTGTTTTGTGAATTTGTCCGTGTTATTGCGTATTTTGTTTCGTTGCTTCGCTTTTGTCCTATCCAAATATATTGATACGAAAATGTTCTCTTTCTGTACGATTTGTTTAGCTTTGTCTTATTGGTCTATTGTTTACTTTGTAATACAAACGCTCGATGATTCACGTGGAAGATAATGAAAACCAAGTTTCGCTTTCTTTCATGCAAAGATAATGTATAATGATGTACTTTGAAAAAGAAAGTAATTTGTAAGCAAGGATGCAAACATACTTTGGAAGATAATCGGTGTATGTGGAACGAATGTATAATGATTGTTCTGCGAAGATTTCGAATGGTATAACAATTCCAAAGGCGTACACACTTAGAATTAGATATGAGTATCAAAAGATCTTAGTGTCTTGGATGTGGCATCAAGCAAAATTAAAATAATGGTGTATCATAATATTTAGTACATTTGTAGTATAATATTGAAATATTTCATAAAATATACTTCAAATTACAAGTGTCAAGCAAAAGGGATAATATTTTCATCTTTATTTCATACGTGAACTTCTTACTTTCAACTCCTAAGCCTCTTAAATATTTCTTCATACATTATTCTTTGAATTTATTTGTTATGGATAGCACGCAATCTGTGCCACGTAAAACACAAGAGTCACTGCCAAAGTCCCTATGTGAATTATTATTAAGTGCTGTTCATTTATTTTGCTTTTCATTGTTGTTTATTAAGCTAAGACATTAGTTTAAATTATGCGATGCAAGCGTCTTAATAATTTACATATTTGAATAATGCAAGCTTAAATTTAAGACTTTGATTCTCATTAAAATCATCTATTTTCTGCTTTATGTTCAATTACTCTTCTTCAATTTTGCTGAAGGCTTCTGAAATAGTTAAGATTAATACAGCAATATTACTCCTTCGTTCGTTTTGACGCAAACGGAGCGTAGATAGCTCACAGTTGACTACAAATGAAAGTCATTATGCTTCAATTTTAATATTAATTGCGTTCCTTCTTATTAACGAGTTCAGGAAATAGTGACAGCATCAAATATTTTAGGTCTTTTATTCTTTCTAATATTACAAATACCGAAAACGTTTTATCGAAAATTAACCGGATACACCAATTTAATGGTTAAGTTGTTTAAGACACTGGATAATAAGTATTTTGGGTTAGTTCCAAATAAATTAGGTCTACGAGATCCTAAACGTTATTTTTGATGTCCTACATTTACTCGATCCTCATCTTATCTTCTAAGACAACAATATCTATATATCTATATACCATTCGATACTCTATCTGGACGGCATTAGCACTTACCATCAGGTGCAATGCAGTCACTATGCCGTGCCAGTTTAAAAAAAAAAAAAAAACTAGTGATAACACCAATTCATTTATTAAAGAATACACTCAAACGATTTTACACAGAATCAATTCAGCAATTCCTATTTATGGTGTGCAGAATCCCATTGCTTTATATACAGTTTTGATATATTTCCTTGAGAACACGAACACAGTCGACCCAAACGGATCTCTGGTACGTGATTCGACTTAGCTTTTTATTACTTCACCCCATAATTTGGGCCTGCAACTCATTACACCCAGGATCAGGCGCGATAAAATCTCTGAGACGCCACGCAATTTGTTCCCAGTAATTCCGGATTGCGAGTTTATTACTTATCCAACGACGCCTTTGTTGGGACTTCTTTAATTATTTCGATTAGTGAGATGAACATGCTGAGTAATGGCTTGCAAATATAGATTATTTTAATCATTACGCTGTTAAAATAGCCTCGAGATACCAAGTAGGTACTAACAATTGTAAAAATCATAAAGGAAAATGTAAACCTGAAATTAATTAATTTCAGGTTGATTGATGCGTATCCTGATAGGAAATCAGACTAGAATCTAAAATAGTTAAGAGTAATTATCAAATTACATCACACTGGCAAGCATACACAAACTAAATAGAATTAATAATATAAAACGTAAAATTATGCATAACATTGGATTTGCTCAGAGCAAAAAAGACTATAAATAACCTGACTACAATTTATGAAAACAGACTTAACGAATGTAATAGACTGCAAAACTATGCTAAATAAAAAGAATAATATCTTCATTTTACTAAGCAACACAAGTTTATGGATGGACCTGATTAATATGAGAAAAAAAACAAAATTACAAGTTGTTATGAAATAACTTGTCACAAACCAGTCTTGCAAAAATAATACCGATTGTACAACTTTCGATCGACAGACATAACTTTGGAATTTTAATATTGGTGCGATTTACATTTATGTTGGTCAATTAAGACATTTCTGCATTTATTTTTCAATGCAGATCGTTAATTTTAGTGAGCCAAATATGAAATATTGTCGCATCTGGTATTTATCGTTTACTAAGTATACTCTTAAAATAAATTCAGCCAATGCACGTCCCACTGCACACAGAACTCCTCTGCAATCTAGATTTCTATTGAAATACCTAAGGTCATAGTCCACCACGTAGGTCATTGTGTTGAAATTTTATGTAAAGATCTCCAAGGCAAGCAGAATGTATTAAAGTATGTTAAAACTAGGACAAAGATGTGTTTTCCTACATTTGCGTATAAAATGGACGTTAGTCGTATATCTTATCTTAATTCTTCGATTAACAGCCATAAATTTTATGGGTTTTGTAACCTGAGCGAAATTCTTACACTAAACTATGAATATGATTAATAATTTGATGACGAAATTAGTGAGTATAATACAGCTTAATGGATCTATCGCAAAATAACTGCTTGGTATTTTTTGTTATTTTTATAAATGTGTGCTTATAATTTGTTATGAAGAGTTTTTTTATAAATTAGTAAGGCATTTTTGTACAACTTTAATTTGTCACAAATAAAGCGCTTTTACGGCATGTGTTTTTTGTATTCACAATTCTTATCGGTTTCCTTACACGAGCCTTTCTGTTATACTTAAGCTGCTGTTTATTACTCATAAATGTTATTTATAGAAGAAAATATCACATTCTAATTATTTAGCAAACAATTTAAGCATTATAAATGTTTTTTCACTTAAATCTGCCTATATTGCGAGCTGCAATTCACAGACAGAGCCAATTCGAGTTCCGTCTGGTTTTAATATCTCATTCCTTACGTTTTATTATCTTAAATAAATTCTAGTAATTTAGGAAAGCCGACCTCTATTCATTTGAAGAAATACGGTGTTGAGATTTCGCTTGAACTAATTTCGTATTTTCCGCTATTACTTTCTCCATTTTGGTTTGTTAAAATCGGTATGCTTTCTTTTAGATCATTGTTGTTAACATCTGGCATTTGTTTCAGGAGTTCAACTGGCGTCGGCTTGGCATGCTGTACCATAACAACGACCTGGCAACTGGCAAAGGGAACAGTCCCTGTTATTTGACTCTTAGTGCTGTCTTTACTGTGCTAAACAAAAAGACAGCAGGCTCTGATAATATAGTGACAGTGCCGTTCGACGAGACAAACACGACTAGCACCAAATTGAAGGAGTTACTGCAAAAGTTGTCTTTGAACACGAGAAGTAAGTACTGGATGATGCAATAAAATATTTGGTAATGGATTCGATATTTCTATTGAAAATATCTTATTTTTTGGTGATTGTTACAATATTTTGCGACTTTATAGCTTACTACGATTTCAGCAACGCTAGAAATGCACGTAATATCTTCATCATATTTGGAGAATCGACATTCCTGATAACCTGTTACATACAAATCCCATGAAATCTATACGCAAAGTTCATGTGTATACTTATACGATCTTATTAATATACAAAATCCCTTGTAAAACAGCAGCAATAATCCCTCTACCACACTATCGTCCCTTATAAATAATGCAATATTCATTAAGATGCTCTAACGATCTGTTCTCCTATACAAACATTAGCGCCCCGTTTGCGGCGTGACCTTTATTTTAGACCTAACCAACCGATAGATTAAGCTGTGGTAGCCTGGGGGCATAATCGGGGATCTGATCTGAATCGTTCAGTGGATTATTACCAATGGGACTAGTGACCAATTTACCAATAGAACAATTCCGAGCACTGTATTTGCATTTCATTTTAGAAATGGATATACTGTATTTATTCTAATTATTGAGGTTATCTTTTGGAATTAAGTTATTTTATGTAGCAAAAGTGTATTACAACGATATATTAGTAGAGGTTCGATTGTTTTTTTCTTTTTCAGTATTTTTTTTTTATACATATCTAATTTGTTTCTAAAATGTAACATGTAAAAAAGTACGTGGTGGCCTGTTGTTAGCGTGCTGGACTATATGGCCTAACCCCGCTCAATCATACTCTCGATTGTAGAGGCGGCCCGTGCCCTACATTGGAACGTATATGGGCTCATACAGATTCTGAGAATATTATAGATAACAGATATGTTTGTTAAAAAACATTCCATTGCTACCTTTGTTTCAATTTAATACATCTTTACCTAATTTGTTTTTGAATGTTCAGGTACTTTATTATGTCATTTCTGCACTGTAATTTTTTTCTGATCTATGTTTTTCTATGTTATATAGTTTATCATAATTATAACCAACACTTCTGTCACAAGAGGCCTTACGAACATTTCAAAATTCATATCAATAAAGATAAATAATTAATTATTGTTAGTGAATGACCCAACGAAGCGTAAAAAATTCATTCATGGTACACACTACATACATAAACTCACGCCTTTTTCCCGGAAGGGGTAGGCAGAGGTGGTACCAGGACATCCACAATTGGCCTTGTTTGTTCCGTTCCACGATGTGATATCGCCATATCGGGCACAAATTCCTGACTTCAGGCAGAAAATCCAATATCACTTTCCCCAGCCCAGGATTCGATCCCGAGACCTCAGCGTTGTTATCGTACCGTAGTAGAACTACGCCACCGAGGCAGTCAAAGTCTCAGTCGTAATGATCCCATGAAACGAAATAATATAAATTAGATATTATTTGATATATTTAAATGAGTCATATAATACTTTAATTTAATTTCACATTCGCACTCATTCGAGAATGTTAATGGGATTTTAAATTAATTCCGCCTGCTATAAGACCGGATACAGTTAAACATAATCTTGATCATTTGGATATTTATATTATACCTTCAAAGTTCTGAGCGACAAAAAACCGACGTAAAGTATGATGTATATTTCTATAAGTAAGATAAAATTTAATATAATATAAAACTAGTTAGAATAAATCCCCGATGAATTGTTCAAGGGTCATTTTTGTAATAAAGGAATCGCAAACCAGAGACTAACTTGGGTGGGGAAGTGATTCATCCTTTACGAAATAAGTGGCAAATCGTAGGCATCTTTCAGTCTTTTATTATGAGATTTTAAGATGGTTGGAAAGCGTAGTGGTTATGGGACCAGTTAGCGATTCACATCCATGGTAAAAACCCATGTTATTGACACTCAAGTGAATCTTTTTCGGGTTCAGCTTGTGTGTATTCTGGTAGACCAAATAGCTTAACTATATATATTTTTTTTTATTGTGATGAATGGTGAAATGAGCATGCATTCGCCTGATGGTAAGCGATATGACCGCTCATGGATAGTAGCAAAACCAAACAACACCATGAATTCGTAGCAATGCTTGGCATTCCACTGAGCTCGCTATCCTGAGACATAAGATATTAAGTCTCATTATGTCCAGTAGTTACTCTGGCTACAATGTCCTGTAAACTGACACAAAATAGCTCATTTACACTGCTGTTTGGCGGGAGAAATAGACATTGCGGTGGTACTTACCCAGGCGGCCTCACGCATAAGAGACCTATCACCATTTTTCTGTGAGAAATGATCATATCTTACTGGTTGATACACCATCCCATTACACTATCATCAGTTGCATATTTTATGTGTAGAGTTCTTCATGTGGGCGTGGATGGCCAAATCCGAAATTATGAGGAATAGCGAAAAATACTGAAAGGAGTTACGAGCTCAATTTTGATGAAAACTAAAACTGCATACTCGGATTTTTGATAAATCAGTATTCCTAGCATTAATCGAACCCGATTATTTTGAAAAAAATAACAGTTGCTATATTTTTCCATCATTCGGTGATTTTGCTCATAAGGATCAAATCCTGGGAAGTAATGACATACGGCAAACTAAAGGAAACAGGTCATTTTAAAGCTTTGTCACTCATTGTTACAATATGCAAAGTACGTGTTAAGGTAAAATCAAATGCATTACCATTGGCCACAACATATTGACTGATATTGGTTTCTGAGTTTTACGCGAATTTCACACATTAAAATGCAATATTGTCAGGTATTATTACACTGAATGCGGCGGAAATACCAATCATTGGTTAATGACATGTAATTAATTGATGTGATGCAATTATCTACCTCCATTTAGGTAAGTTAAATTTGACCTTACGAAGCTGACTTTATGTTAAACTATTTTTGAAGCTGTTAGTGGAAGTCAACTGAACTTCATTATGATAGCAACCATACATTTCACATAATTTGTATTTTAGAATACGAACATGTAAACAACTAGTTAAATCTGAAAAGCTAAAATTTTTTTTTATTGCAATGAATGGCGAGACGAGCATGTCATTCACCTGATGGTAAGCGATACGACCGCTCATGCTACAAATTCCACGAATAAAAAGTCCTATATATAAATAAGCGCCGCTTATACGTTTTTTCAATATTAGATAAATAATTGATGGTCTAATTATATACTATTCTAATGATTAAAATAGCTTTGATTTATTGTTTCAAATTGCCACAAAATTGTTCTAAATTTCAATGACTAGGCAATAATGGGCAGATAATTTTATGGGCCATTTCGAGTTATTATAAATTCTGTGTGGGCTCGCTCGTCCTCATTCATAATTCATTACTCATCGCTCATCTTTGAAGTGATCTCTTTGTATTTTGTCAAAATGACTTCCTGGAAATTATTTCAGTTTTACTTTGTACTCTTTGTGTATATGCATATTAATATTATATCTTTGAGCGTTAATGTTGTAGAATTTATCCGTTTCCCATATAACTACAGTACCGTGATTTTTTTATGTAAATAAATACTCCCAAAATACACGCATGACCACACAATATGCCATGTCTTACATCATGGGTATGAAAACTATGAGAAACTTTTTGGTCTCATAAACCCCCGAACTAAATATTTTTGAGTCTCTCAAACACTACCGTTTAATTCATTACGAACAAACTTGTCTCCTAAATATATTTTTCATAGATCTTAGTAAACCTCTAAAACAATTTTAGTTTCACGTTCCCTCTGAATCCTCGCCACAAATAAAACATCGCTCGAAGATTAAAAAGATATAAATACATCTCCTAAAAGAAATAATGACCAAAAGCATTTTCCAGACTCAAATAGAATATTAATATTTACAAAGGAAAATAATATGTTCTGAGCAAAATTACTCTTAATTATACTTTTGATATCTACCGTACAAACAAAATAAAACGTCACTGTCTGCTTTAATATTATGTTTATTTTGTGTTTGCCTGAGGCTAAATATCCGTATGTCTCCTTTCACCCACGTTTTCACCCTATAATAGCATATAAGGACAGTGGTACTACTTAGGTGTGGACCTGTTAATGGGAGGTGGTGATTTAGTCTAGATGCTGATTTCTTTTTGCTGCATGGAAATTTAAAATTCGTTTATTTAATTAATAATTATATTTGTTATTTATGTACGTATATAGTGACACTCGATCTATTTTAATTTTATCAACGCAACTAAATACGATCATTTTAAATTTAAAGAGAAGAGAAATAAAGAGAAATACACCCAACAGTCACATACATAGTCCTGACCCAACACTAAGATCGAGTCTTGTGTCGTGGGTATCAGGAACTACGAGAGACTTTTCGGTCTCACAAACACCCAGACCCGAAACAAATACCTGTGGTTCACACAAACATTTGTTTCGTGCGGGGATCGAACCCGCGGCCTCTCGTTTCTCAGCCGGCGTCCAACCAACTGCGCCACGGAGAAGCAATAACCATTAGCAGTGGATATTTTTATTCTTTCTGTGTATTTTTTTTAAATCACCTTTTCATTAAAACTCATACCTCTTTCTTATGTCATGTTTTTCGATTATTTTAATCAAGACAGACTTAACTTTTTTTACTACTCAATATATAAAATCAGCTCTATAACTGAAACCTTGACAGCTTTAAGTGTCTTTATAAAATTAAAAATAACGTTAGATTAACAGCTCTATGTGATGTCCTGTCACAAAGTGCAGTAATGAGTTTCCTCCATTGAGCTGCGGCTAGCATGTCGAACACGTGTCGCGTATGCATTGGCTGACACCCTCTACGTGGCAAAATAACATTTGAATTTTAAATTTGGAAGCATGTGATCTGCAATATCGATGAACTTTCTAGTTTTAGTAACGATCTGATGATATTTTTTAACAATAGAATTTAATTTTACGTGCAATCTTTAAACGGCTAACGGAGTTCTTATTGTAAAGACATAAGGTTACTTTTTAGATAAACAATCATCTGAGCTGCATTAACATGGCATAATTCTGAACCAGTAATAAAGAATTGTTTGTTGGAAATATCAGAACCTATGTAAGAATTTTTGAGCCCACAACATCTCGATCCGTGACGTATTATATCTGTAAATGACTCGTACGATTTCATGGTCTATTTTTAATATCTTTATCAGCCCATATACGTCCCACCGTGGATCACGAGCCTCCTCTACAATCTAGAGTACGATTGAGAGGGGTCAAGCCATATAGTCCACCACGCTGGCCTAGTGCGGGTTGGCGGACTTTACATACTATAGAAATTCTTGCAAATCGCTATTGTATGCAGGTTTCCTCACGATGTTTTACTTCACCGTCATTGTGCGTGGTGATTGACTCTTAATATATATGTACATGACTGCGAAAGGTCAGGTGTACTCTGGGATTTGAACCCGCGACCATCGTTAAAATGCTGGCGGTCGCATCTGGTCCATTTACCAACAGGCCTGAATCCGCTTTTAGTGTTTTAATATTTACGTAATTGTATACACTTTCAGACATCAAATAATTATGGCTGAATATGGAAAACATTACAACAAAGTTTATCTTTGCCATTGCATTCCTAATAGTTTTTTTATGTATACGCGAATATAACACACATTTGTTATGTTCACTTTAATCAATTTGACGTAGATATGTAAAAAAATGATTGAACAAAATAACTCTAAGTTAAACCACAAGGATTGAGATTTTTTAAATATCGTTTTTTTCTGCCATTTAATTTTAATTTAATTAGCACGTCTTCAGTCTAGACTAATAATTTTCCAAGCATATCCACGCTTCTTCAAGGCCGATCAATCGTCATTTAAGATTTTTTATCGTCATTTAAACATTATTTTTACGAATCAATGTCTAGACCGTTAATTCGTCATCACTATCATTAAACTTATAGTATCGCGGAACTTTATTTTTTAAGTATATTAAAAAGTTAAAAGTATATTTAAAAAAAACTGAAAAGCACGCTTTAGAAGAGAAAAGGGAGATTATTCATTTTATGGTTAAAAAATATACCACAGTTGCATCGATCAATTTGCCAAATTATTACACAGATTATTATTATATTACTGTCAATGCCGGAGTATACAGATATTCATTACTGTAATTAAGTCTTATTTGTAATCATAAACATCAACACGACCAACCGTGGCATGATATTAAGTGAAATTCTGGTAACTGCAATATCAAAGCGTTGGCCTACGGGTAATAATATTAATATCGGGAAACCCATATATGTGGGGGTGAAGTTTAAAGAAATTAAACTATCAATTGTGCTCGTATTTTATTTCTTCTTTTTATATAATCAATCCTTAACTTCTTATAATTAACTCTCGTCTTCCGTCTTAACACCTCAGTCACACACATCTTACTTTTCACTCGTTCCAACAAAACTCATTCTCTCATTCACTTTCACTCACCCCGTTCATTCACATTTGGATACACTTTCAAAGTCAATTACTATTTGTTAACACATTCGTTTGGATATTTGTCCAATCCTACATACATTTGCAATTATTTATTAACGAACATGATATGATTTCAAACAGTTTCGGATATTAATAATAATCGAATAGTAGGAAAATATCAAAATAAGCGGCTTACCTGTTACACAGCGCTGCATCGAGCAATGAAGATTTTGTTCTAAAGAGTAAAATAAATACACCAACAGTCACATACATAGTCCTGACCCCACACTAAGATTGAGTCTTGTGTCATGGGTATCAGAAACTGCAAAAGGCTTTTCTGTCTCACAATCACCCAAAGCCGAAACAAATACCTCTGGATCACACAAACATTTGTATCGGTGCGGGAATCGAACCCGCGGCCTCTCGTTTCGCAGGCGGCATCTAACCATCTGCGCGATGTTAATAAATATTTGTACGAGTATGTAAAAAGTTTTCCATCTGGTAATAAAAATACGTTTACATGTGTATTGATATCGCGGAAGTCTTATCTTGTCAGTTAATTATATAAACACTTCTGTCCATCTAGGTTTTTGCGAAATTACCATATTTTTTAAGCTATTTCTATGCTTTGTATGTATTTTAATTATCATAATTTGGTCCTGTCCTCGAGATTATCTTAACAATTTAAGTTAAAGATTGTTACTTTATTGTTTACAGAATTCAAATTAATGTAATCTTCGTAGTAAATTATAATCATCAAACATGTATTTTTCAAATAAATATTATCTTTGAAGATGCAAACATCACATTATCTCTAAGTAATTTCGAAAAACTCAGCTCATTGTTTTAGCCATTTCAGGACTAAGGAGAGATAACCTCACTTTCAAATTAAAATTATTATTACAAACTATGGACCAGCCGCGACTTTGCTCGCGTTTGATAAATATACTCCACTTTGTTCCTTTTTTATTAGGTTTAACGCCCGAATACTCAGACGCCACTTAAATATTATATTCCACTTAACTAAGCAAGTCCCGTTTAAATGTACTGGTTAAGTGGGACGTGAGTAGTTGATTGCAACTTAATATTTAATTTGCGTTTGAGAATTCGGGCCCAAGTGTGTCAAACCTTATAACGATATACAAACTATTTTTGATAAATAATTTTCTAACCACCCTCAACTTCGTAAAAGGTTAACTTTGGTAATAAAATATATCCTAGAACCTTCCTCATAACCCCGGCTACCTCGTTGCAAAATTTCATTTCGATCGATTGAGAACTTTATTCGTTAAAACGTAACAAACACACACTTTCCCATTTAAGTGTTGATATAATTAAACAAACAAGGCTAAGATGTCACAGTTCAGAATCACAGATTAAAACCACTCAGACACATTTATTGCCTCTTCAGACGTTATTAGAACGCTATATAACTTCTACCAACTCGGTGCTTCTGTAATCTGTATATTTATTCTAGCGACATCGACCGTGTGAAACTGGGTAATTAAAGTTTGCTATGGAAGTTGGTCTGTCTGCAACAACATTTATAGGCTTGTTGAGAATGACCCTAATTTTATGTAGGGTTTTGAATATCAGTCTTGTAAAGTGACCTAATGTTTGACAGTTTTCGTGGCGTTGTAGGGTTACGGTCTTATTCATAGATTACAAGGTCTCGGGTTCGAACCCGGGCAAAGTGATATTGGAATATTATATTCATTATCTACCCGGAGTTAGGAATTTGTACTCGAAATAGCGATAGGTTCGCCCCCTATCACATCGTGGGATGGAAAATACAAGGCGAGATGTGGTTGTCCTGATAGCACCTCTGCCTACCCCTTCTGGGAAACAGGCGTGAGTTTATGTATGTATGTACAACCAGACCGGTATATTTGTCTCGAGCGATAAGAACGAGCATAAATCGATACTCCATCACTGTACTCACAACAGGTGAATTGCAGTCACTATTGTACTACCATGAAAAGTCTTTCACCGAGTACGTTCAGTTCCAATTAATGTGATGTCTCCAACTTTTCTGATTGTGTGGGACATCCATTGTCCCATCCAGTCACAAAGCATCTGTACCGCTATCAGATATAATGAGATTTCCTTTGACAGAATTTGTTACATTGCCATCTAAGCTAAAATTCTGTAATTGTCGAGAATTTGAGACTTTGAGAAATGTTGAAGGAAATTGGATAGTCTGATGAAGTGCATAATTTTTTGTTGAACAATATAATCTTGTATATTTTGAAAATGCTTACGAATCACCGTGACGGTTTTCTGCTATGGTAGTTATTCGTCAGAATAAAAAGATCATCAGCAAGGTCATCTATAGCAAGACATTGGTACTGTAATTTCCATAGTTTATACAGCTAGATGCCCAATAACCTTCTATTTTCAGAGATCAGTATCAAGGTTTTCTATAATGCGTTATTTTTTTTCTTTTTAAATAAAACAATCAGTAGTTTGCTTCTGTTTGCTGGCTGTATAACTGTGCAAGTCTGAAATTGCACCAGTATACTGGAGCGTGGGTGGGCAAGCTGCGCAAACTTCGTTCCTTTTTCCGATTCTAGATTGGTACGATCGCGTTTGCGCAAACGCACTTTAACGTGAATGTGGGGTCATTAGTGTGGAATCAGGACTATGTATATGACTGTTGGGCGTATTTATTTGTTCTCTTTGCGTTCAGTTTAACTTGATTAGACCATTGTTGACAGACAATCCTCAAAACAAGGCCGTGGTATCATTAAAATATTTTTTAATATATAATGTATAATTAAAAATGGCCCGTGTAAATAATTTAAAGAATATGTATATTAAAGTGGTAATTAATATTTATTTAAAAAAATATTTTTAAAGCAAACCATTTTTGTTTTACATTCATACGAGTACGTCCGTTTTTTTATAGTTGTAAATTCGATAATGTCATTGACCCATGTAGTATTTGAATGCTACACGTGCGAAGTGTTGAATTAATTTTATCGAAATAGTAGGATAAATAGTATAATTATAATATTTATTAAATACAGAATTAATTGAATATTTTAATGTGTTAAAATTGTTTTATTTCATTGCTGGTGAATTTATGCGCGACAAAAATAGCAGGCCCAAAATAACACAAATGTCGTTGACATTTGTTTTCTTTTTAATTTTATTGCAGTCATTTTTTTGTTGTTTGGGAAACAAAACACAATAATAGTATTTTTTATTAGTATAGGGTATATAACATTTTATGGATATAGTAATACTTTTTATGACAGCAGGACCTTGACATCAGTCGGGAAAACGCCAGAACAAAAGTCTTGTTGTCCGTTCATAAAAACACTACAAAAACATTAACTGTTAATGTTAAAATATATATTAAGATTTTTATGACATGCGATCTCCATTTTTAGCTAATAAGAATTCCAGGAAATAAAAACAAATTTCCCGATGCTTACATGTGCAAAATTAGCATAATTATCGAAAATTGAAATTTTGTACATTATTACGTCAAGTTAGCAATTTTTGGCATAAAAGCGTCTTATTAAAATAATTATAGTGACCAAAAATAAGTGAATTATGTTGAAATTTATTGGAACTACGGGCGTGCAAAAAATATTAAATGCTTGTGTAATCTGCAACAAATTTTGCGTTTTTCATTAAAATGCGTGCTATTGTTAATACTGGCCTACAGGAGTTGCAGTTGCGGGTGGAAGGGCGGGACAGTCTTCAAATTGAAGTGTAAAAGTAAATACTAAATACTATAAATCTGAGCTAGTTTCTGTTCATACAGACCGGTAATTTTAATTTTTTTTCCATAGGTACAACTACATTGATTGTGACAAAGACATCAAGTCTCAGAAAACATTTTATTTAAGCGTCGTATGTCAAGGCACTATTGAATCGGAATAGCGGCGGATGCGACCGAGAGAAATTCTAATTAGGTTCCTGGAAAGCGGCACTCGGGCAAACAAATGTCGCTCTAATGGAGTTTGCTTTTCTGTATTAAAACTTTGAATGTTCGCTTAAAGGAAAACTAGGTATTTTTCATTACGTGTCTGTAGTTATAATTTACCTCTCTGCTTTTCCATATCTCATACTTATATGGATCAGCGCATGTTGATTTCACTTATAATTTTACAACTGGCTGCTTTCTTTGCTATGTTCTACTAATAATAATTATTTTGGCATCAAAATTAATGTTTATTTAAATAAAATATAATGCGTATATTGTGTTTTAATACTTTTGTAGCTTAAGATAATCGTGTAAACTACCAGTATTTTTTCAGATTGAATCTACAGCTGTATCTAGAAACTCAAATTGTAAACTACCTTAATAAAATTATATACAATATTCCGTCTCTTTTGTATTACACATTGTCCTAGATATTTAGTTTGCTCACGTCTAGAAACTTTTGGGTGCGGTTTTTATGATTCTAAAGCGCGTTATTGGTGCGAGAGATATAAGGGTAATCTCTAAATGACGTATTTGTTGCAGTTGTGGTGGTTTGTGCGAACCCAAGTACCGTGAGAGAGATAATGCTGGCAGCTGATGACCTCAACATGGTGTCTTCAGGAGAATACGTGTTCTTCAACATCGAACTATTTTCCAAGTAAGTGTATTTTATTGCATTGCTTTCTATTTTGAGCCTAAATATATCTAGCGAAAGATATCCAATTCTGAATCAATATAAAACTCACCTTATGTACTTAGACATTGAATTTAGATTTGATCAGTCATATAACCTGTGAAGAGCGAACGCAGTAGTAGGGGACAAGCTTAGTCAAATATAAAATTAGAGAAATATACTTTGTTAAAGTATACTTGTATCTGAAGTGGTATGAAGAGGTGTCTTCAATGTCACCCACAATCCTCTAAGCATATTTTCATCTCAAGATGTAGAGGAGGAGCATATCACCAGACAGGGCTGAAATTACAGCTCCGAGCATATAAACGATTTAAAAAATTGACAAAAATTTTACTTAAACGCATGAATAATCTAACACACATTACGAAATTCCATTCAAAATACATGTCATCCTTACTAACTCTGGCATTCCAATACACTATGCAGCACATATCAATTGAGAATACGCTGTGAAATATATCAAAGAAAATGGTTTTGTAACGTTCGCATTCCCAATGAAGGTAAGTATATGGCACGTGCCATATATGATTGATATCCTCTATCCTTTGTGCGAATAGGTTCATTTTTCAGTATTGCGATTTATACAAGGAACTAAACGAGAATGGATAGGTATGAATACTTAAAAGGTTTTAGGATCTTGTAGCTTATAAAACGTAGATTGATTCAATCCCTTATGGGTATTGACTATGAATATTGGTAGATTCTGCGTCCTTCTGCCGTAGCGTGAAGAGGCATCTCAGCGGGCCGGCATGATTGTATCGAATGGTATAAGACTACCGTCTGATACCATTCAATACTCTATGTAAACGGCATTAGCACTTACCATCAGATGCAATGCAGTCACTACGCCGAGCCAGATTTAAAAAAAAAAGATGGGTTGAATCCCTTATCTATCTATATATTCAGCCACAGGAAGTCCACTGGCCAACATAGGCCTCCCCCAAGGATCTCCACAAGGATCTTGCAGGATGCAGGCCGCTTCCAAGAGGTCGATGTGGATTGGGGAGGCGTATGAATCCCTTATAGCAAACCATGAATTTTGTGTAAAAATTTTGAGGTGTTTGAAAAATAAAACCAATAATTTCAAGATTGATGATGTTTTAAGGTTTAACAGTAATCCGTTCGCCTATGCACTGCATCATAGAAAGGGCAAACGAGTCATGTTCTTATGAAGAGAGCAATCACTACTTATGTTGTCGGTCTTTGATCAAGGCGGTTGTTATGCGTCTAGTCACGTCAATATGATAATAATCTGTTTACAGTATAGGTCTACTTCTTATATGGCTCTTCTATTCATAACAGATGCAGTAATTTTCATTTTTTAAACTTACTCATACATATCACGACGAATGAAATACAGAAGTACATGACTTTACCAGCCATATACCAATCCTAGCTGATATTTGGAAGTACCATTACTTTTATGGCAAAGAAATTCAAAAAATGAAGTTTTCTAATAAATGCCAGTTAATATACCCTTCACTGCTGAAGATGGGAACTCCTCTATTAATGAGCCAGAATAAGGACTTAGTTCAACAAGTGACTTAGTGCATTTGGGTGGTTTGACCAAATAATGCTTAATAATACCACCTTTCTCTTCCAGTATCTTTTACTGCTGTATACGGGACCTCTGCTATGATTGAGTCCAGAATTAGTACTTAGGTCATCAAGTGACTTGGTGCATTTTGGTGGTTTGACCAAAGAATACCTAATAATAATATCTTTCTCTTCCAGTCTCGCATCAGCATCGTCAAAAGAACCTTGGAAGGTGGAGAATGATACAGATGAGCGGAATGAGAAAGCGAGACGGGCGTACAGCGCTGTTCTTACCGTCACCAGCCCAGCGCCTGAGAAAAAAGAATATTTGGAATTTTCTGATCAGGTGTGTAAAACAAATACTGATTTTAGTTAATTCACAGGTAATTTAGTTGGGCAACATCTCACAAAATTTTTGAATAATATTTACCAAAAAATTTCTAAGCCTTCTCTGGTCTCATTTCTACTTATTTTTCCCTTGTTTATTTTCGCATCCCAATCGAATGCCACCAACTCAACGAAAACCTACAATTTTGGTTCCATTTTTTGACAAAAAATAGCTGAGTTACTTGTCAGTTTGCAGAAAATCGAAAAGCTCTTCTGAGATTATCATCCTAAACCTACAATTGAATGTAAATATTTTGAGACAAAGGGTTCATTCAATAGGAATCAATAAGAAAATATCCGCTGCTGAGGTCCTTGAGATTGTCTTTAGCTTCTTAGAAATAAAACTGGTAATATTACTCCGATCTAGTGTAGTTGGTGGTATAAACACGCATGTGTGATTTAGTCTTCAACATAATGTATGTATGCAGGACTGAGTAACAACAATTCATCAATAAATGTCGGAAGGGTAATGTGTTTTAGAAATGTACGAGCATAATATAACTGCCCTTTTGTAAATATACCATGATAAATCGTATTTGACATCCTTTCACTACCCATTAATTAGGTTAATATGGTAGGATTTAAGGCCTTATTTACCTATACCATAATACCGGGTATATCAAGACTGCGACCGAAAACGAAGCCAGGTGGTAGTTATAGGAGTTACAAACACGATACAAATAAAAATTTCGCCAGAATTGTGACAGATTTTTTTTAAGATTTTTTTAAAACCTGTTTGGGTGGTAAGTACCGAGTTTTTGCGAAAATACTAATTTAAGCCCTTACGTACCATTGCGTGTTTAAAAATAAAGAGGTTTACATCATTATTTTAGGGAAACTATGTATATATATGTGTTTGAAGTCACTAATACTACTTCCTGGCTTCGTTTTCGGTGGCGGTCTTGATATATCCTGTATAATGTATTGGATTTTAAATAGCTTTGAAAATGAAATAAAGGAAAAAATCATAAAATTTGTGTTACATTAAAAATCCGTTATATTCAATTATATTACCGAATCCCTCGTCTAATAATATAATATTTAAAATCAACAAAAGTTTCAGATGATGTCAGATCTCTTAATATTGCGAATATACCCCCGAGGCCCACTTTATTATGTTAGCGAAGATATCGAGTGTAATAAACTTGAAGCTTGCAAAATTTAATTACCGTTGTTCCAATAACAATGTGAAATTAGGCAAGTTTCCAATATTATAGGGTTACCGTCGGAAATTATAAGCTAATAATATCTACGCGCAAGCGTGATATAAATATCTTGATGAGGGTAATTAGATTTTATAGTTGGATATATTAGGTTTTTCGACGGTTATTTTTATAACTTGCTGTTTTTCATAGAGCTGTGATTAAGTTAATTTTATTGAAAAATTGGTCATTTAAATTTCTATTTAGCACTGGATCATAGTGCGTCGGCATAGCTTAGGTTGCTTTCCAAAAAATATTCTTCCAAAATATCAAGGTATGGAACTACACCTAGTTTTATTATTTGGAGTTGTGTCAGATTTAAGTAATATTCGATTCTAATAGATCCAGTATTTGATTATTATAATGTTAAAGAGAAGCATTTTCTGGATCAATATGAAGGCGAAATGGGGCCATTGGATTGTATTTTTTAATTCAAAACTTCAATCAAATTAATATTAGATAATAATTTTCTACATCTACTGAAAATTAATTTCAAGCACCCCTTACACAGGTAAAAGACCTAGCAGCGAGGAAATACAACTACACATTCGGCAAGGGCGAGGTGGTGTCTACGTTCGTAGCAGCGTTCTACGACGCGGTGCTCCTCTACGCGCTGGCTCTGAACGACACGCTACGACAGGCGCCCGACCCCAGGGGACAGTTGGACGGCCCCACGGTTATCAGAAATATGTGGAACAGGACTTTTCAAGGTAATTATTGTTGTCGCCATAGCAATATGATTAATTAATTAAATATACAGGGTATATCAAGACCGCGACCGAAAACAAAGCCAGGTGGTAGTATTAGTGACTTCAGACACAATGCAAGTAAAAATTTCGCAAAAATAATCGACAACTTTTTTTTGGAATTTTTTACTTATCGTTGAATTTGGATGATATTTACATAGTTTTCCTAAAATAAACATGTAAACCTCATTATTATTAAACACGCAATGGTACGTAAGGGTTTAAATTAGTATTTTCGCAAAAACTAGGTATTTACCAACCAAACATGACGATTTTTTAAAAATTCTAAAAAAATATCTGTCACTGTTTTAGCGAAATTTTTATTTGCATCGTGTTTGTAACCACTAAAAGTACCACCTGGCTTCGTTTTCGGTCGCAGTCTTGAGATACCCGGTATGATAGAATATTATAAGTATACATAATATAATAATGCAAGTAATTGTACTATTCACAGTATGTCTGGATAGTTCAAATATAATAGTATGTTATTCAATACTATCTGGCTTGATTTTTATATAAGAGCGTGCGTTATGAAAATAGGTTATTTGATTTTTAAAAAACATCTGTATTACTAAGAAATACATACATTATTAGAATGGGCTTTGTGTGTTAAAATGTAGGTACTGTTTTGGTGTGGAAAATATTTGAATGACTAATGTGTGCTATATTTCCGGATTCAACCATGGTATTATTACAAAGGGTAACTTTTATGACAGTACAAATATAATAAAAATATTGATAACAATATATTACTTTTCAATTCAACAATAAATGAAATTTTAGAATTTAATACTATCTAATTATCCGTAAATTTCCTGTAATAAGTATATTTTTACAGGTATTACTGGAGAAGTGATCATCAATAGCAATGGGGATCGAGTTTCGTCCTACTCGCTGCTGGATATGAACCCTAATACCAGCAAGTTTGAGGTATGTGTTCTATTTTATACATACATAAACTCACGCCTTTATCCCAGAAGGCAGAGGCGCCACCAGGACACCCACATTTCGCCTTGTATGTTCAACCCCACGATATGATAGGGGGGAGCCTATCGCCATATCGGGTACAAATTCCTAACTCCGGGCTGATAATGAATAGAAAATCCAATATCACTGAACCCGAGACCTCAGCTTTCTTGTCGTACCGTAGTACAAGTACGCCACCGAGGCACGCATAAATATGTGCCACCATAAAAACTCTAAAAGAGTAAACACATTTGTCCTAAAGCTAACGTTAAATTTTACCGAACCATTAAATTTTCCGGACCTAGACAAATTGCTTTGAGTTGGCAACTTGGAATTTTGGGCGTTGGGTTTACGAACGGAAATACCTCGCATTAACTTCTAACAGGTACTTGGGGATTAAAGGGTAAGCTTTCGAATATCTGAGGGTTATTTTTTTCGTTGGAATTAGATTTTTTAGGACAGGATATTATTTTAATTTAAACATTAAAAAAACATAGTTACATTTCGACTATGTTTTTAGCTGCGCTTAAAAAAATTAAAGAAACTTCAATTATAAATGAAAACTACATCGAAATACGATTCGGGTTTGGCGTGAATTTACTTATCAAACGAACGTATTGTTTTGTTAAAGTACATTGTGTATACATTTTTGAATTTAGAAGCTAAATTCTTGATCTTTAAAAAAATAACAACTATAAATAGGCAATAAAATTAATCTAGAATATTTTTCTAAGCTTATACTTGAAGGAAACAAAATTGTCGGAAACTGTAACAACCATGCGTTTAAAACCTTATAAATGTATCTTTCATCCGAGCAAAAAATGATTTTTGGATAGTAACGTTTAATCGCATACGATTCTCTGGCATGTCGATTTCATTTAATTTTCATTTCATTTCAATACTTCTAGGTTAAAAGCCCTTGTACGCTCACGGTTCAATTATCGATTACTTTACCGAGAAATGCTAACAAAACGATAGGAAATAACATTCATTACTAACAATAGTAACTTGTTTCGACCCGTAATTGGACCCAAAGATAAACTGAATAGTATTTCCTGAGAGCACAATGAAATATATTGAATAACAAATTTTATGCAATTGCTATTATAAAGAATTTATCCATTTCAAGCATATTTCTTTCTTGTATTATAATTCATTTTGTAATTTCGATTGAAATATATAAATAAATATTGCAAAAAATATGCATATACGGAAAAGTCAAGAGATAGTTAGTTATCTCCTGGTTTACCTAATTTCAGTATTCAAATATTTGGACCATCCCGCTGAAAAGCTTACGTATTGTAACAGATTTAGCCACATAAATGACACAACACGAAATCAGATTTTCACTTCCGTTGTCTAGCAAGCTAGCAGCTTGTTTCTTTCTAACATTAGGTCTTAACTACACGACCTTTGTACTAATAAATCTAAATAAATAAAACCACTAGACCACAAATCCCCGCCATTTAAATAAACAAGCTAATCAGAATTCCGAGCGCTTTCAACCGTAGTGGCTTAATAACGAGATTCAAATGCAGTCGACGAGAATAAGAAAAATAATGCGCATATTAAAACCCAGTTTCCTTGATAATTATACTGGAAAATTATTTTTATAAGTAATAAAAATGATAATTAAGAAGAACGACAATTGTGTCGCGTAACCATGGAGATAATATTAGTCTGCCATTAGTTGCTGCTATGGGTAAATATATTTACCCTCGGATATACCGGGTATATCAAGACTGCGACCGAAAACGAAGCCAAGTGGTAGTTTCAGTGGTTAAAGACACAATGCAACTAAAAATGTACAAAAAAAAATTAGCCTCGTTTTTGTTTGCAGTCTGGATATACCCGGTATATTTCTCTACGTATTGTCTTCTATCCATATACCACTAACGACAAATAGAAAAAAAAACTAATACCAAATAAAACGCTCAATACTACGTCACTTAAATTTACGGAGAGTAATGTTCAGTAGAGAGATATATCGAACATTCTGGAACATCGTAGCTTTGTTTGCGATGGCTCACAATAGGAAAGCAATTTTTCAGCGACCTCTCCATTCAAATACGATACGGTCGTTGACTTACGTCAATCACGATAGGCTGCCTGCACGCTTTCAGTTGTTGGATGCGAATTTAAATTGGGAAGGGTGAGTGATAGAGAACGTACTTCTTGCTTTGAAAATAAACTTTAATTTTAAAAGACCTGTAGAACCAGTATGATAGATTGAAGTGAACTCTGTCAGCTATAGAAGAGGCATTTGCTCGACCGTGGGGCATTCTTCTTCTTCTTTTCAGCCTGTATCAGCCCACTGCTGGGTACAGGCCTCCACAATCTGGCCGTTCTTTCCCGTTTTGCGCGAGTCTTATCAACTGCTTGCCGATATACTTCGCAATATCATCCGACTACTGAGCTTGTGGTCTGCTTCTAGCTCTTTGGCCATTTCTAAGGTCCCATTCAGAGACTGATTTGGTCCACCTGTCGTCTTACTACCTGGCCACCCATCTCCACTTCATCATGGCGATGGAAGTGCCTACATCTTCAACTTTCGTGCCACGTCGAATTTCCACGTTAGGTTCATGATCTACCAGGTGCATAATTATTTCAAAAAGCCAACGTTAATATTTTAAATAATGCAAAAAAACTGTGATTTTTTGTTGAGTTGTGTCAAAAATCACAAAAACTCACTTGGCTTTATTTTCAGTCGCAGTCTAGATATACCCGGTATTAATCAGTGCTAGTTTCTGTAATATAGTACTTCTAATTTCATTGATTTAATGATAACGTTGAAGGTTTATGTATTTTAAAATATGAGTTTCCAGTTTCGGCGCCATAACACTTTATTATCTACGTTTCACTGGAGCATACTTAACGCATGACTGACAGTATTCCGCATTCATTCAATAAAATTTGACAGCGTACGTCAAGCCTTAGACGTGTTTTCACAAAGATATTGGCTCCAAATAACATCAATGTGCTTTATACGGAAGGTTGAAAGGGTTTAAGGGATCTTATTGATGTCCCTATTTCTCAAGTCATATATTGTACTGTCTCCGTAAATAAACGTTGGAACACTGTTTAAGATTAATTATACTCTACGACTGGCTCGGTGGCGTAGTTGTACTACGGTACGATTACAAAGCTGAGGTCTCGGGTAAGAATTCCGGGTCGGGCAAAGTGATATTGAATTTTTCTGATATGATATAGGCTCGCTCCCTATCACATCGTGGGACGGAACATACAAGGCGTAATGTGGGTGTCCTGGTGGCACCTCTGCCTACCCCTTCTGGGAAAAAGGCGTGAGTCTACGTATGTATGTATGATACTCTACGCTGTGAGAAGGTATCGAGTAATATGTGACTGCATTTCAATGCGCTGATTATAAAAGCTCACACCTTAATCCTCAACGGGGTAGACACAGGTCTCACTAATGCCTCCCATATTTTGTCGAGTTAATATCGTTACTTGAGGATAAGTGATTTGACATTGGTCGTTGACGTCCACACGAAGGCATTTTATATTATTATCACCATGAGACGCGTTATGAACAAAACAGAAATAAAAATAATAAAAATAGAAACAAAGGGGGTGATTTTGATAATCTCGCCAATCAAGCAAAGTCAACGCAATGGCTTGAATGTACAATTTAATCAAGATGCTAGAATTCTGATTTCATCCAAACATTTTATGTGAAGTTAAGAAACGTTTATCAAGCAAGGTGGACTGGCCTAACCGCTTTTAATCATGGAGGCGGCCCAACGGCATAGTTTAATTAAAGGTCTGATATAGCTCAGACACACGATCTCTAATTAGAACCGTTACGAATGTGTCGCTTGAAACATTCAAGACACGTCTACACGCGGACGGGGGGCAGCTGTCACAAACGTAATGGTGCTTTCACACCTAACAGTGACATACATAGTCCTGACCCCACATTAAGATCAATTAAGTCTTGTGTCGTCGGTATCAGGAACTACGGGAGACTTTTCGGTCTCACAAACATCCAGACCCGAAAAAATACCTGTGGAGCACACGACACAAGACTCGATCTTAGTGTGGGGTCAGGACTTATGTATGTGACTGTTGGGTGTATTTATTTATTTAATAGTGAGCGGGGGAAAGTTAATACCAACCTTGACCCGTGTTTATGACCAAGAACTATCGTCTCTGTTTAGTATCAAGTTTGGCTGATACTTGTTTATTTGGACAAGGATAGTAGATTGCTTATTTATTTTCTTTTATTACTGATACAGTGGGGGTAGTGCATCTGAAGGTTAGTGAGAGGTCTTTAGTGTCAAGTGTTGATAATAAACCTCAATAATTTTACCAGTCGTACTGCCGTACTCAGAGACATTGAATGATTGAATCATTACTTAGTGTAATTTAACGAGAATCTGTACTAAGGTACAATTTAATTGACATTAAACGCCTCTGAGTGCGGTCGATTGAGATTAAGTCGGAAAGAATACATTGAAATTAACTTTTACGGATTAGATCGCAATTTGGTTTAATTTAAAACGTTGGGAGGTTAAAAAATGTAAAAATTAAACCACATCGCGATAAAATCCGTAAAAACAGTTTTATTCAACGTGTAACTTTCGCGAAATCTTAGAAAACATTACGGAAATAATACAGTTTAAATTTTTAAGAATCTGTCTTTCATAACTTAACGAATAAGACTTTTAGATAGAAATATTTTCATCTACTAATTTTTAATCATAAAAAGTTAGTACACAACAAACTTTCTCCATTTAACACAGAATATTTAAGGTCTTACTCTGACTAAAATTATTCAGCATCCCTTTTAGAGCGAGTTATAATATTTTTAATATCATCGTTTTTATACAGGCACATTATTTTACATCATGTTGACTGATTACTTCATTGAAAAAGCCAGTTGCCATGGAACGCCCTTTCAATACTTTCTTTATATTTATTTTATTTTATTTTATTAAGTTTCATCAACAGAGATTACGAAATTTTTGATAAGGAATGACATTTGTGATACTTTCTAATCAATTTCTCACTTTCTATTTTATATATTCTTTTAAAGTAATGTTAGCAATTATTAAATTATAGCTGAAAATAACCACAGCATCTAAATGTCTAACACCTAATAAATGATTTGCCAAGAGTAGAACAATTTATAAAACTAAACAATTTCTAGATCTATTTTGTCTGTTTAGAATAGTTTAATCGCCTATTAATTTACGCCTGCGGGAATAAAAGGCTCTCAAAACTCGACCGAACACGGCTTAAAAGATTTTCTTAACTCCTCTCTGGGCTGGGAAAGTTGCATTTTCCTTGTTTACGGAAAAAGTGTTTTATATTTTTTAACGTTACTTAACATTTTAACATCATTTTTTATCGGCAAAGTGGCGCAGTTATTTAAAATGCCAATTCAAATGAGAAGCCGCGGGTTTGATCCCACACCGAGACAAACATTTGTGAAATCCACAGGTATTTGTTTCGGATCTGGGTATTTGTGTTATCGAAAATATCATGTAGTTTGCGATTCCCACGATACAAGAATGTGCATTTTTCTGTAAGGTTAGAACAATGAGAATGACTGTTGGATGACGTATTTTGTTTTTTTGAACCCGGAACGCAACACCTATGATTCTTGATACATTATAGTCACTTTGTCTTGTGAATATAAAAATAATGTCCTCAAGCGGATTAGAATCTAATAATAAATCATAATATTATAATCCTAAATTTGCAATTCAGGAATTATATTTTGTGTTTTAAGTAATGAACATCATTCAACTGCTGAGTAGATATCACACCCCTTATGTTCCAAAAGTAGGATCTTTCTCCCTTTCCTTTCCAAAGTCCTTGAGCGCCTAATCCACTCTCAAATGAGCGATTTCCTATCCAAAAATAATCTCCTAAACCCTCTTCAATCAGGGTTTCGTCCTGGTCAAAGCACAACCACCACCCTGACTCATATTACGGATGGCATCAGATCGGGTATGGAGGAAGGCAAGCTGACTGTCTTAGCATTGCTGGACTTCAGCAACGCTTTCAACACCATTGACTTTGATATATTGCTTTGTATGCTACGTTTTCTTAACATATCTCCAACAGCTGTTGAATGGTTTCGTAGTTACCTGTATGGGCGCCGGCAACGCATCTGTGTTGAGGATAGTTATTCCTCCTGGTGCTCTTTATCTGCTGGCGTTCCACAGGGCGGCGTGATATCTCCTTTACTCTTTGCTGTCTTTATAAATTCCATTTCTAATAATCTTCGCTCCTCCTACCACCTCTACGCCGATGATTTACAAATTTATACTCGGGCACCTTTGGGCAAGATCAACGATGCGATTGCTGTCATCAATAGGGACATCCAGCACATCTGTGAATGGAGTAAGACTCATGGACTAAAAGTGAATCCAACTAAAACACAGGTGATTGTTATCGGCAGCCCCAGAATGACTTTAAAACTAGATAGGGACAAGCTACCACCTATTTACTGTGATGGTACTATCGTCACATTTAGTGATAAAGTCAAAAACCTTGGGCTTTATCTGGACAAGTCCTTCACCTGGGGTCCGCAGCTTCAAGAACTAAGTCGTAAGTTGTTCACCTCAGCAAGGTCCTTGCGAAGACTACACAATCTTCTACCGGTTGCTACGAAGATTTCCTTAGCGCAAACTCTCCTTCTCCCTATCCTTGATTATGCCGATGTCAGCTATCCAGATCTCACCGAGGACCAACTTAATAAACTTGAGCGTCTTCAAAACTTTATTATTAGATTCATATTTGGATTACGCAAATATGATCATATTTCTGAATTTCGTACTAAGCTCAAGTGGTTGCCCATACGGCTTCGTCGGAATGCTCACATTCTTTCTCTTCTGTACAACATATTGTTTAATCCTCTCACCCCCTCTTATCTTAAAGATCGATTTGTATTTCTCCATGACTCACATACAAGGTCCCTGAGGTCGTCAGAGAGCCTGGAGTTGAGAATGCCCGTGCACTCCACCACCTTTATGGATAAGTCGTTCGCCGTGGAAGCTGTCCGATTGTGGAACGCACTACCAGTTGCGGTGAGACGGGCACGATCAGTAACATCTTTCAAAAAGCTGGTTAAGGATCACTACCTTTCTCCCTGAATTGTCACATTGATGAGGTAACTTTTCCTAGTTGTATGTACTTGTAGGTACTATATTATATTTATATATATGTATGTATGTATGTATGTATTTTGTATGTATGTGTATGTATGTGTATTTACGCTTTATTTTATATATATATGTATATATACATATTTCATTACTTGTAGCTATTAGATTATTAGTATTTGATTTATTAATCAGTGTTAGCTTCTATCTCTTACACTTTAAACTGCCCTCTGTTAATCCTTTTCTAAAATCCATCCCATGGTTGTCTGTAAGATATTGCCTTTGAGCGATAAGACCGCCAATTGTACTTTTTATGTATGTGATTTTCCTTTTAATTGTATTTTTTTTTGTGTGCAATAAAGTGTATATAAATAAATAAATAAATCTTATAGTGTTCCTGTTAAATAGTGCTTGAGTTTCAACTAGAGTATTTACTGAAAGCTTTCTTCTGAACAGCTATGAATACTCAACGGTGTTTTGTTCGATACACTTTCGAGAACAATTTCGAGTTTGTTGACGTTGTTCTTTTGTTCTATTTGTTTTAGTTCACGCCACTTATAGTTATTTACAGTTGAATGTGGCACATTGACACTCTATCGATTATTAGCAGTTCTTATCTCAGTTATTATTGTAGGTATTATTTGTTGTTGTTTTCTATTATTGTTATTTTTTACATGTAAAATTTTCCTTTTTCTTGTGTTGGAATGTTTTTTCTTTTTTTGTTCTGTATTATCGTTTGTCCTATTTATACCAACAATAAATTTTCTTTCTTCCTTCTTCTATCTTGACAGTATTATATTATCTAGTTATGAAAAAATATACTGAAACCTTGATATATACCGCGGTTATTAATTTTACATCGGCCCCTGATACAGGTAGAGGTAATTTTCGGTTAGTGAATTTGTCGGGGTCCAATATTCCTTTATTCGTCCCACTTTTACTCCATTACTTTGTCTCCATAATACTTTTTCTTCTCTTATTTTGAGGGAGCCAAAATGCGACGGTCTCTGTATTGTGGATGTTCCTATGAATTCTCAAATCTCAAGTTAAGACTCGTTTGATGGTAATATAGACTTGGTTTGTATGTCGGATTTCTACAATAAAAAAAACAGTTTTATTCATGTTTCGGCAAACTATCGTTGGCATGAACTACTAAATTGAGGGAAGGAAGTTATTCGTTGTCACGAAAAAAGTAAAATAAAAATACCGCCAAAAGGGTGAATCACAACTGTGTTTATATGTCATCGCCGCAACCCCTTATAAAACCTAGCAAAAACTAGTCTAGACTTATCCCAATTTATATATCCTTATCTTCATAAAAGCAGAGAGTAAAAATTGTGTACGCGGGGTTATGACGATTGACTTCGAACGAATAGTAAGTAAGGCATTATGATCAGAACAGTGAAACTAGTGTTCGCAGCTATCGCAGCTTATTCTTCTAATAACACAAATGAAGGCACTGTCATTGATTTATAGATTTTTTGCAATATAGTATTTATTTTCTGTTACGCAATTTGATTCTCAAAACTGTCGACGTTTTTGGCATCCTAAATAAACGGGTTATGATTTTAGTCACTGCAAGGGCGCTAATAAATCACCAAATTAAAAAAAATCTGTACATAAATATAAAAGTGTAAACAAACTAGCAGACCCTCGTACCACCAAGACATCAGACAAAACTAATTTAATACATAACGCAAAACCCTCGAGTATTCGTATCAAATGCTCGGTACAAATCAATCGTCACACTGAGAATCAGTTTTCTGCCACTATTCACATTTATGGATTAGGACTATTTATCCCACTTGACATGGCCTCCTATATTTTAAGTTTCCGAACGAGGCCAGAGAAAAAACTTTGGCGAATAAAGATTTTCTTACGAAAGTTTCAGAGGGTATTTGAGAAAATATTTATAGCTAAATTATGTAGTTTGGATATGATTGGTTGTAATTTTGTTCAGTTTATATTGGTTTATGTAACTGAAGCGTAAGCAATAAGTTTACATAGGCTTCTCGTTTTATGTATTAAAATTGTTATTTTGTATGAAAATGTATTCATATTAAAATGAAAATCGATTCGGATAGACAGGATGGACAGTACTCAAATTCTCAATTGTAAAGGAGGTCCGTACCCTACAGTAGGGCGTATACGGGCTGGATTATTATAATTAAGGGCTAAATCACCGCAGACGAAAATAAAGCACACAAACTAAATCCATATTTTGTAAACGAAATCCCAAAACATATCCAAGCTAATTATCCCTATTCACAGGTGGTGGCAACATACGTGGCGGCGAACTCATCCCTTCAGTTCATCGAGGGCCGGCCGATCCACTGGGCTGGGGGGCGCACGACCCCCCCGCCAGACACCCCTGAGTGCGGCTTCGACGGCTCCCGGTGCCCCGACAATTGTGAGCTTTTTAATTAACTACTTGTGTTTGAAACTTGAATTTCATGACTGGCTTGGTTTTTTTACCACGATAACTGGGCTTGATGGGTATCTGTGTTTTAGGAATTGGAAATGGTATTCCGATATTTTTACATCATAATTTGATATTTTTTTGTCTTAATCCTACAAAACATTAACCAACTTACGTATACCCACCTCATTAAAATATTTTTGTATTACGAATATTATGAATGATTGTATTCTCGACTTGAAAATATAATTAATATTACCACAACAAAGACATTGGCAAAATCTCCGATACTTCTACTAGCCATTCTTTAATTAAAAGAAGAAGAAGAATGATTGTATAAACTAATATAAATTTAGAACCGTTTATAAAATTAAAAACGAATGATTTTTATACCAAAGAACAATGAGGTAAATATTATTTTTCTGTTAATTCGTAACTATAGACATTGTTCGAATATTTCAAATGTATGCTACGGGTTTTCCTCGAGACAACATTCACTACTATTTATAATTTACCTTTAAAACAACCAGAAAACAGGTATTTTAACATAATAAATATTTGTTATTGACCACAGAGTATCCCTGACCCATTAAGATTACGTAAAGTTCGGTCAAACTAAAAGTATTAATTAAACGTTTAAAGCTTATAAAACTACTGATAGCTTTATTCATGGATAGATTTAAAACCTAGTTTAGTTATCGAATGTTTTGTCCCTTCCGAACTACTTTAGAATTCAGTTTGAGCGTAGAAGACTATTAATAAGTATTAGCCTACGCCATTCTTCATGTCTCATTTCAATAATGTGATTAAATTCCATTCAGAGATTCATTAATAAAAAATATAAAAGATGGATTTATATTGCTAGTTATTTGACTATAGATTATAGCAATAAAAACTGATTCTATATTTGGAAACTTACCTTTAATATTTGTTAAGGTCATTTTAAAGTTGTGTAGACCTGTTTTTGTCTCGCTCGAGTTTATTTTTAGATGGACGGAACACTGTCAATATCGCGGCATTACGCGTTGGGTGCTTTATTAATGTCGCTTCTAATTTCGGTGATTCCGGAATGTTGACAACTTTTGCCTCGAATATTTGACCTATATGGTTTTCATAATGTTTTTTTTAAGATTTACGCGAATGTCAGACATTGAAATAAAACTAATTTAAAGCTGGAAAGTAATCGAGTTAAAATATTTAAAAATTAAACCAAATCGCGATAAAATCCGTGAAAAATAGTTTTACATCAATCTATATGTTTTTTTTTTTACATTTTGCTTCATCGGTTGGAGTTTGTGGGTATTTTTACAATTTGGCGTATTCTAGTTTGGTACCTACGATTAATTTGAGAGAACATTTTTTTTTAATACCGGTACGAGAAAGTCACTACTTAGTGATGATCGCTCAAATTCAATGAAAATAGAGCAACTACCGACGTAATTCATAAATATACTTTCTTAATAAATTCTGATTATACTTAGCTTAATTTCGTGCGTTTCGTTGCGTGGTGGCCTGTTGGTAACGGACCAGACGCGGCTGCCTACATGTTCACGGCGGTCGCGGGTTCAAATCCCAGGGCACACCTCTGACTTTTCGGAGTTATGTGTGTATTGTTAGTCAATCACCACGCACTTTAACGGTGAAGGAAAACATTGTGAGGAAACCTGCACACCGTAGCGATTTTAAAGAATTTCTACGATATGTAAGTCCGCCAACCCGCACTAGGCCAGCGTGGTGGACTATATGGCCTAACCACTCTCAATCGATTCTCTCGATTGTAGAGTAGGTCCGTGCCCTGCAGTGGGACGTATATGGGCTGATATAGATATAGATTACCTTAATTTCGAAAAACAATAAATACATGCCGTTATAAGTTTTCCACCATTCTGAACAATAGTTGCTATCTATAATAGAACGGATACCAATGTTCGATCACCAAAAATTCATATTAATTTAATAACTAGGATCTTATACTAAGTAGGTTGAATACAAACGATTTTCCATTAACTCGCCAAACCGCATTAGGTCAGCGTGGTGGACTATATGGCCTAACCCTTCTCAATCGTACTCTCGATTCGAGTCGGCACATGCCCTGTAGTGGGACGTACAGACATACATAGGCTTATACAGATTTTCTACTAAATCTTCTTTATAAAGTAAAAGTCTATATAGAAAACCACGTAACACATCGCGGGAGAAAATTCTAGATATTATTAACCCAATACGGTTATATGGTAGGATTTTATTTGAATTTCTGTTAAAGTTCTGTCAGAATTTTCTGCAAATGAAAGAGCCCTTTGAGTCTGAAAGGGACTCAGAATTTTAATTACGAATCGTGGTTACTTTTCTTTCTTGAAAGAGCATATTATCGCATTCAGTACTCAAATATATTGCATAGTATATTATAATGTTTGTGTTTATTAACCCCGCAATAGGCCAGCGTGGTGGACTTTATGGCCTAACCCCTCTCAATTGTACTCTCGATTGGAGAGGAGGCTCGTGCCTTGCAGTGGGACGTTTTTCTGCTGATACAATTTATTAACTCCGAGGCGAAAAAGGGTGTTATAAATTTAACAATTTTATTAGTTTTAACATTGCACATATTAACAGATACATACAATATATCCGTGTATATTTTATCTGAATATTTGTATGTGGCATCGATGCATCTAAACGGATAAACCAATTTACTAATTGTATATAGCTCTCCATATTTTGGAGCATTAAATAAATGCAGAAAGGCATTCTGAAAAAAAACAAAAAGGCAGTGACATTCCACATTCGATTTCGGGTCACTACTTCTGTTAGGTCAGTTTCAGCGAGGTAGAAAATTCTGTATATAAGATCTTCTTTTCAGCCACAGGCAGTTTACTTAAAAGATATAAAATCCAAGATGATTTAAAAGTAAAAATAACAAAAAGTATATAACTTAACGAAACTCTACTCTCCCAAAGAAAATCTTAAGTAAATTTCAAACGTCCAATTTAATTTCTAGTTGAAATAAGATAATAAAAATAGATCTATAAAAGAAAACCTTAAGTACACAAGCCCGTGGGAAAGACCGTGTGAAACAATATAAAAATAATCTCATTCATTTGGTTCTCAGAATTAAAAGACCTTGTTACGTTCTTCGCCAATTGCCGCTTAAGCCTTTTTTAAACTTCACCGCCTTAGAACAAAGACTTTATCGAAAAGTTTGTAAATTATTCTTAAATTAAAACGGTGAATTTATTTTAAGCTAGGTGGTGTTAGAAGAGTTATTTTTATGGTGAGAAAAATGTTTTTAGTGGATGAAACGCTGTATAAATAATTATAATTAGTCAATTATACATACATATTAATAAAATAATGCATTAATTAGTTCGAGTGTTATTGCAGTCTTTTTCTAGTGCTGGTCCAAAACAGTAGGATTCAAAGCCCGATATAACATACCTCCGTGGCGCAGTTGGTTAGACGCCGCCTGTAAAACGAGAGGCCGCGGGTTCGATCCCCGCACCGATAAAAATGTTTGTGAGAACCACAAATATTTGTTTCGGGTCTGGGTGTTTGTGAGACCGAAAAGTCTCTCGTAGTTCCTGATACCCACGACACAAGACTCGATCTTAGTGTGGGGTGAGGACTATGTATGTGACTATTGGGTTTATTTATTCATGTTGACACAAAACCTATTCCTATTATAAGTAAATAGAGTAAGGGTTAATATGATGAAAAGTTATATTTAGTGTTCCATATGAGGGTTGTACGCAAATTGCACCGACCGTCGGTAAATCACAATGTTACGGTACAGTTGGGGCCTATAGTACCCCAATCCATACAAAAACGGGTTATTGCGATTCATAATTAGCAAGGTAAGGGTTGAGTTATTGTTATGTTTGTTAGTTTTCGAAGGTGTCTATTATATGGTTCAGCAAGGCACATCATTTGCAGTATATGAAGGTAAAGTGTTTTGGGTTATATCGGATGGAATGGCGTATTAATAAAATGTCCTACCTTGGCGATTGCGAAAAATATTCCTGAGGTCATATACCCTCATAATAACGTAGACATAATCACTGCTGGTAAGTCAACCATGATGTCTGTATTTTATTTTATTTTATTGCATCAAACTTTGAGGCACACATATAACACACGGCACGTATCGAATTTTATACATATATATATTCATAATAAATTCTATGAGCAGCTGAGTTCTTATCTATTAACACCCTCCTTTTTACCAACAATCAAGGGATTTTTTCTAATAAAGTCGCTTTTAAATTTCATTCAAATAATTTTAATTCTAATTATTTTACCGGACATCATAAAAATTTTGTTACTCTCATAAAATTTGGTTATTTTAATATTCACTGCGATGAATCTGTGAATTGAGTTATGGCCGTTGTTTTTATATTATATAAAATTTAAATTGCATTAGACCGACAAAAACTATAAATTAGTACTGGTTAGTCTGGTCTAAAAATAACCTCTTCTGTAATGCGATTCCTTATATTGCGAGTAGTTTTAATTTTTTGCTCATGCCATTTATGATTATTTTATGTATAAAAAATAAGGAAAAAAAATCATAGTTTTGTATTTGTCTGTAAATCGTCATATAACTCGGTCAGTATTTGTATTTGAGTATTCGTAGTTTTTAGAGCCAGGTACAAGCAAGCGAGCTGAAAGGCCAGTGACACTGACATACCCCTTTCGACCTCCCGAAAGGGGAGCTTAATAGCTTTTCCTCTCGAAACAAAAAAAAAAAAAGGTACAAGCAAGCGAAGTGTCGGACGCCCACCCACAAGGTGGACGGTCGACCTGGTTCAGGTCGCAGGAAGTCGCTGGATGCAGGCCGCTTCCAACAGGTCTATGTGGAGATCCATGGGGGAGGCCTATGTTCAGCTGTGGACTTCCTGTGGCTGAAAAGAGAGAGAGAGAGAGATTCGTGGTTTATTAACGCTCCATTGTATAGTGAAGGAATATATCTCAAGTAAATTTATTTACGGGGCTTCAAATAAATTTTAAACGGTATGGAAATTCAGTCAAAACACAGACCAGTGTGCCATCTTTATCCAGATGGCCTCTTGTATACGGAGCTCTGCAACCAAGTGATTATACTCGTAATATGAGACGAGCACCAATCTTATAATAGATTCTAGTAATAACAAAGATGGAGGCCACGCAGCGGAAGGCGCAGCATAGAACGTCCACCCACAAGATGGTCAGACGATCTGGTAAAGGTCGCGGGACGTCGCTGGATGCAGGCTGCTTCCAACAGGTCACTGTGGGAATCATTCGGAGAGGCCTATGTTCAGCAGCGGACTTCCTTTGGCTGGTGGATTGGATGAATGGAATTACAAAGTTACCAAACATAGAAACTTATCATAGAAACTTATCATAGAAACTTATCCCATTAACTTTTGGATTGGGATGTCTAGAATGTATCAAGCTGTAAAAAATACAAAACATAATATAGTAGCACAATAACTTACCTATATTAAGCATTAGCATCCATAATTTTTATGTTGCAAAAACAAGATATTAGCAATAAGTTACCCTATAAAATTTCGCATACGGGTATGGAAAATTTATTTCTTAATCGAATAAAAACTGGCGCAAACTGGTTTTCAGCAGTTTTAACCCTACGAGGCTATCATAACGATCCGGCTAAAACCGGTTCAATTCCATTACCACAAAATAAAATATTCCGTCCATTTAGAGCGATATTCCCTTTTATGTTTTAGGTTACAATTGTCGATTATGCGAATTGGTACGAATTTCAACACAGATAGTTCAATGGGCTATATTCTTTTAGCCCAAGCACTTTCGTTTGTGGGTCAACGGGTTCAGCTGCAAATGATTGGAAAAATATGATTGGTTGGTCTATTTATCTTTGAATTAAAATGGTTTGAACTGGGGTTTGATGTGTTTTAGTGACGTGTGGTTTAAAGACGAAAGGACGATCTTTATTATTTATGTCTGTTTTTTATTTTTGGATATTGCTGTCGGGTTGACTTTTTATATTTGAAACTCAATATTAAGTGCGTAATTTTCAATACTGACGTTATTAACGCAAATTCAAAGCGTTGTTGGTGTGAAAATATTTTCGTATAATTGATAAATCGAACCAGCTACGCGTCTCCTTGCCCTATAATGTTGTCGCAGCTCGTTTGCCCCCTATAATGTAATAAAAAAAAAATAGAACCCACTACCATAAACGTTATCAGTCAAAGAACCTTCGTAAAATAATTGAACCAAAATGATGAAAATTGTTTTGCAGCGTCTTAATGCAATTGTAATATACGAATAAAAACATAACAAGGATAAAAGGACATTGAATATAAAAACCATTATATATGGAACTTTAAATACTTGAGCATTTCGCAATAAAGATAATACTAAAATTTCATTCGTCGCGTCGATAGAAACAATTTGAGACATTCCGTTTATTTGTACCCCAATTTTTATAAGAATCTCAAAACGGGTTAGCTGTTTATTCTTCCGTGAAATTATATTTTTCATTGCGCTTTGGATTATTTGCGTGTCTCGCCTCCCAGCAGTTATAAGCCGATGGAATATCAGCATGATCCAAACACAATTTTGTTTTACAAACTTTATTGCTATAGAATTCAATCCACATTATTAATTAGGAAATTTATTTATATTCATAAATTGATATGAGCTATCATGTGAGGATATAAAAAAAACACTAGTATTATTAAATGTATGCTGTCCTGAAATATGACGTGTTTGAACTCTCATGTTTTGTTTAAATGGGCTGTTTGCTTAGGTGCTTTGAGACGAAATAAAGTGATCCAGGTATGTGAAACCTATGTACCGTATGAAAACATAGGTTTGCTACGGTAGACAGTGGCTGAAAGTATTTTAGTAGACGAACGCCGATATGTGAAAAATACACAAATTTATTAAAAATAATTGTTTCCCGACGAACGCCTTTGTGTTAAAAGTAAGTTAAAGATAATTATTTTCAGACAATCTTCACTCCTCTTGGACGTCGCGTCGCTACACTAATAAGTGTAGTCGCTGTTATGAGATTGTATCGAAATAAATAATTGCATTTTATTATATGGTCATGTGTGTATTGATGTCAATAACCACGCTCTATAACAGTCAAGGAAAATGCGAGGAAACCCAAATACCATAGTGATTTGTAAGAATTTCTATGGTATGTAAAGTCCGTGAACCCGCACTAGGCCAGCGTGATGGACTATAATAGCCATTCGTGTACTATAATATAGTCTACATACCCCTCTCAATCTTCGATTGTAGAGAAAGCCAATGCCCTGCCCAGACGTACATATAATATAAATAAATAATAAATAAATACACACAACAGTCACATACATAGTCCTGACCCCACACTAAGATCGAGTTTTGTGTCGTGCGTATTAGGAACTACGAGAGACTTTTCGGTCTCACAAACACTTAGACCCGAAACAAATACCTGTGGATCTCACAAATATTTGTTTCGGTGCGGGGATCAAACCCGCGGCCTCTCGTTTCACAGCCGGCATCTAACCAACTGCGCCACGGAGCTGTCATATGGGTTGATACGGTACAGTAAACACAAGCCGGTCTAATGAACGTTGCACTTACATTGTTGTATTGTTTCAGCGCTTCCTGTGTACGCCATCCTGAGTATCATTCTCAGCTCTGTCGTCGTCGTCTTGGCTATACTCTCCGTGTTTATATACAGGTATGTGTGTTTCATTAATTTTTTTTCACCCAACAGTCACAGACATAGTCCTGACCCCACATTAAGATCAATTAAGTCTTGTGTCGTGGGTATCAGGAACTACGAGAGACTTATTCGGTCTCACAAACAACCAGACCCGGGACAAATATTTGTGGTTTACACAAACATTTGTCTCGGTGCGGGGATCGAACCCGCTGCCTCTCGTATCACAGCCGGCGTCTAACCAACTACGCCACGGAGGCTGTCATTTTATATCTAGCAAGAAACCACTAGCTACATAAGTAATTTATTTGTGAAGTTATCTAAACACACGGATTGGGGAAATTCATATGAAAACTTTCAAGCCAAATTAAGATACTAGTTAGATTTCCCGATCGACAATTCGGATCCAGTATCTAACGTTCACAGCTCATAAACGAAGCCACTTGAATGAAATTAATGGAAAGTTAATAGACCAATATTAATTTTATTTTTAGTCCAAAGGTTCTTAAAACTTTCGTTACAGACTTAATTAAATATAATTGCCTCGAACAACAACTTCTGACTTATAAAACCAATGAAGTTACTCCACATTTACTGGCAAGTGCTTTTGTCATAAAGTTAATAATATTAACTAATTAGGTTTCAAGAAATAGGGGCCAAACCGAACAGGCCACGACCGAAGACCTTATTGATTTTAATGTGAGGTTAGGTTAGTTTTATTAATTGTATTAGTTATTTTTATTAAAGTTCCTCGCACCAGCGTAAAAGACAATGTATTTTCCTAGGCATTACAAGTTAGAAGCAGAGATCGCGATGATGACGTGGCGCGTCAGTTGGAGCGATGTTCTTCAGCCAGGAGGTCGACTGAGAGGCAGCCTGCATTCCATCACTCGAAGGTACAGCACTGGGGTAAGTATCTCTAAAATTCTTATTTAATTCTCTTATAGTATTTAGTCTTAGTAAACGTAGTGTGGGACGTCCTCTGGCCAGATGGCGGGACGACTTGCACAAGAGGGCCGGCAGCGACTGGATGCGTAAAGCAGCAGACCGGAGTCTGTGGCGTACCTTGGGAGAGGTCTATGTCCAGCAGTGGACTGCAACGGGCTTATGATAATTATGAAGATTCAGTAATGTAGGAAGAATGTCTTGTTAACTTAGCCGCATTATAAGTGGCATACGCTTTTCGGCTTCCCGAACTAGAAAGAAATTTTTACAGCTTTCTAAATTTGTCGAATATAAACGATTCTACGGAACTTCAATACGCGTAGAGTAGGATTGTTTTGTCAGGACTGAAATATTTTTACAATATTTACCAGCCTATGCCTGTTAATCCTATCAATAAATTCCGTTTACACCAAAGTATTTGTACTATCTTTGATATTTTATAAGCTAATAATAACCAATATTGCAAATTATGTTCGTCCGGGAACTGAAAACGAATCAAATTTCAATCCAATAATTACGACTGTTTTATATCCTCTAAAATCTCTAAATCAAAGTTTATTACAAACTCAGATCCAATCAAAAGCGATTTTAGTGAATGAAATGGTAATAGTAGAACGCTGAAACCGAACAATGGAGCATTAAACGTTAACCTTATCACTCGATACAAATGATGTATAGTATGTAACCATCAAGCAATTAGTTAGACAGCCTCCGTGGCGCAGTTGGTTAGACGCCGGCTGTGATACAAGGGGCCGCGGGTTCGATCCCTATACCGAAAAAAATGTTTATGTGATCCACAGGTATTTGTTTCGGGTGTGGGTGTTTGTGAGACCGAAAAGTCTCTCGTAGTTCCCGATACCCACAACACAAGACTCGATCTTAGTTTGGGGTCAGTACTATGTATGTGACTGTTGGGTGTATTTATTATTTATTATAGATGATTGATTGTAAACGCTCCGATACTGATTTCGTTCCCAGCAGAGCGTAATAACAAATTGATTAGGTCGATGGAAAGTGGGTACGATGTAAGTAAAACGCGAAAGCGAGCCACAGATGTCAGATAAAGATTTGTGCCTCGTAGGCTCTATCTTAATAGAAAAAAGATTTCCAAATTTGTGATTTTGTGCCTTATATACATCTGTATGAAAGGTCGAAATTCGATTGAGATCCAATTCGATTTGCTAGACATGAGCACGCATATCAGGTGCTCTCATTTTTGCAAATTGGATCCGGCGACAATAGTGAATGTAAAAGATCTTGTTAAATGCGTGTTTTATATTTTCACGATAATTGCGACAGTTGTATTTACACTTCAGTTGATTTTGCCAATATATTAAAGTTTTCTATAGACCCAGGAACCTATAACGTAAAAAGGAGTTAAGTATCCATCCATTACGAATAGTACTGTTTCTGAATGTAAGGTGCCTTTTGTTATCTATGTCCCTAGCAACGTTAATGATAATTGCTTTGAGAAGATGGAGCGAGCCAAAAAGCTCACTTTTGCATTTATGATAGTTTTGAAAATGCTGATCAAACGACCTAAAGAGAGTACTCGTAAATAGCCTATAAAACTAATTCGACGTATTAACTGTACGATGTTAAATCTATCAAATTAAAATTTGTTTTAACCCTGTGATGTATGTTTCACTTTGTATGAAATGAAATTGGTTTCACGTTTATTAGGAATCAATTACTATTTCCATGCGAACAGTTATATCTGGTATATCAAGGCTGCGACCGAAAACGAAGTCAGGTGGTAGTTTTAGTGGTTACAGACACAATGTAACTAAAATTTTACCCTGTATAAAGCTCAATGAAATGTCGACATTTATCATAAATATTATGAATCTTCTATTTATACATATATTTACACCCATATTCTTAGACGTTTTCTCGACTCCACTTGACGTTACTAGAGGAAATCCGTATTCTTAGTAGAAAAAAATCTCCTCCACTCAACGTCACTCAAAAATTTTCCTGTCTCGAGGAAAGGAATCAACTGTCAAACTCAAGGTACGTCGCGACCTACCTTAAGGAAGAAATAAAAGAAATAATCCTACTTTAAAATTGTAATTAAAAGAGAGAAATAAAGTTTACCTTTTAAAACTCTTAAATACCTAAATATGCCAACAATTTTTTGAGGTGGGTGCCTCTACACGATTTACACGTTTTCCTAGTGAATGATACAAACATTACTCTTTATTTCATTTAATAAAAGATTTGTGGTTTGGAAACAGTGTTTATTATTTTAAACAAGTTATTAAAGATTTCCAACAGTTCCTGTAATACTTGTACGATACTCCGTACGAATATCCCGAACGACGATTCATCCATAAGAATATCCTTCGAAATTTCCGGGTTGGATGGTATGACCCTCCTCCTGTCTGCATGCGTTTTTTTCTCCGACTCACTAAATATTTGTCTTCCAGTCACAATCCCGAAGATTTTGAGTTCAATAATTATATAATAATCTATGTAAACACTCTGACATGACATTTGACTGTCACTTTTCAAGTGATCATAGACTATTTTCAAATGTTTTTTGTTAAATCTCTACTTTATCTATACATCAATGACGTAATTAATGACGTTTTTCCTTGACTCAACCTCACTCGAGGAACCTTTAGTAAAGGTATATTTTTAACTAAGCATACCATTTTCGAGGGTCCCTCCAATTCATTTGTAAAGTCACCTCGACTAAAATAAGGTTGAGGAAGATTGGAGGACACGTCTTAGAATACGGGTGTTAGTCATTCCGATGTTATGCTGGAGATTATTGCAAAGGTCAATTTTTTTAGTAAGCTTGATTTATGGCTGTCTATTTTTGAATAAATATATTTTAAGAATTGCTTCATTATAGATTTAATAATAAATAAAAAATATGAGAATGTGGGCAGATAGGAATGTATCGAAATGAATGAGGAAATATAAAATTACAATTTACTTATCAAATTTTTGAGAGATATCTTAGCTCCTAACTTGAAATTTTTCATGATGTAGATTAGATTATAACAGCTATGATTCAAACTAATATTCTAATAATATAGAAATACAATTACACAAATTATACCTAAAATTATAAGGAAATATACTCAAGATGATGCAACTTATACTTAAAATATTTTTGTTAAAGACAAACGCAGTCCCCATAATATAAAAGGAAACAATATTTAACAGAGTGAATAAAAGGTAGCATTGTGTTTTGAAGGGTATTTCTTACAACGTGATACGTGAAAGAGCAATTTATATTTATTCCCGAACAATGAGCTGAAATGAAGCGGAAGTAGACGAAATAAATGTTATTATACTGATAACATTACGGGGAGCTTTTCTTTTATTAAATGTTCTGATTTGTTACGTTTTGGAATCTGATTTGTTTACAGTTGTTTTTTTATTGGAGGGTAGTCAGCGAAATTGTTACTCGAAACATTGTGTTCTAATTATGATGGAGTTTGTTAATTTATTTAATCGATTAGTATAATCTTCTAGTTATCAATTTATGTATTGATGATCTGCGTGGGCTAACATTTGCATGGTATAGTAATCGAATCAAGAGGAAGTTTCTCAGGTATTTTGAACAGTTATTTAGACATTACCACAATGCGTCGTCTGTCCGCCAATCCGCACTAGGCCATCGTGATGGGCTATATGGCCTAACCCCTCTAAATCGTACTCTCGGTTGTAGAGGATGGACGTATTTGGGCTGATACAGGTACAGATATAGATTATCATCATGGAGATAATAGAGTTTGTTCAATATATTGTTGTGAATAATATTGATACGGGTTCGAAGCATTGATTATCTTGGCTCTGATGTTGAACGTGTATCATATCGAATTAAAGTACCACTTATATAAAAAAAAATCGTTGACGTTTATATTTAAGTTAAATAGAAACGATGAATCGTCCATTATAAAAAAAACACGACTATTTATTAAAAGTTAAAAGAATCGTTTGTGCTAATATAAAAGAGCTATATGAAAGAACTTAAGCGTAATATTTTAATATCAGCATCATTAATATTTCAAGCGTAGTTGTCACGGGGCGAGCTAAATTAGCAAAATTTTGTACAAATGTGTATTCAGTGCTGCGCATACCATAGTCAGACATTGACAAATGGTTAGTATAAAAATATCACTCAAACTAAATTTACTGTGCCAAAGGCAAAGCCGAATGAAGATTTATTAAAGTGCGAACTGCATTTTGATAAAAAATTACTCTGGAACTTTAGCAATGCTAATTAATTTAGCTATTTACCCTAGAAACTCTAGGAATGCTAACACCACTTTGAATAAAATTATAATATTTTAGTTTTAAGTGATGTGCCATGCTGTAGTCTAGACTAGCCTCAATTCAGTAGAGTATAGATTGGTATTCTTGACCGGACTGTACCTATGTCTCATAGGAATGCGACGGGATGTGATAACTTTGGTGCCGCGTTTCTCACCGTCTGCCCTTGTAACTTCATAAGCCCTTTCCTGCCCAAATTTATTGCACAGGAATGGGGTCTGCAATATATTATAGGAAACCGACAGAAAGAAATATTATTTCCGTCAAATTACACATTTGAATCGGTCAGTTTTACATATTTTTACCTTTTTCAATAAAATAATTTATTTTTTAAATCAATTAGTTAGTTTAGGTATGTACCATCACGAGAACATACTTGGAATTTTTATTTTTAATCTAAAAATCACATTATTTCTTTTATAACATCTAATATGCACATAACAAGTTTTTCGGGTAACTTAATATTGATTTCTTCTAATATTACGCAAGAAAATACGCCCTTATTTAGGTTTATACTAAAGGATTTTGATTTTCAGCAATTTCAACCCTGTAGCTATACTAATAACTTTTATTTTGTTGCAGACTACATTCTCCGATGATGCAACATCACTCGCGGGCGACAGACAAGTGTACACTCCATGTGGCTTTTACAAAGGTTGTCGCGTAGCCCTCAAGAATGTTGACAAGCAACGAATAGACCTCACTAGACCCTTACTCCTAGAGCTGAAGAAGATGAAAGATCTAGAACATGATCATCTAGCAAGATTCTATGGAGCCTGTGTCGATCCGCCTCATTGCTGCTTGTTGACAGAGTACTGCCCTAAAGGCTCCCTTCAAGATATCTTGGAGAATGAGTCCATCAAGCTGGATTGGATGTTCAAAGTCAGCCTTATGCATGATATTGTGAAGGTATGGTTTTATTCTTTTATTTTTATACGTAGATATGACTGTCGTAATTTTATAGTACTTGACATGGACAGGGTTGTCCCGGTCCTGTTGTTTATCCCTGGCCCTTCACAAGAGACGTCCAAAGAGATCATTTGGTTCGGTAGGCACCCAATGAAGGTGATGTATTCTCACTAAATAGAACTTTGAGGTGGTCGACAGATGCCGGATCTTTGTGTATGTCGTGGACGTCCATAACAGCATCAGGCGTCCAACCGTTATTGTATAAATATATTAATACTAGAACTGTAGCTAGCAAGGCTTTAAATAATAAATTTATTAAACCTTATTCAATGTTTTAGTGAAGTATTTTATTTAGGCCTTTTACCGAGGCAACTTTATTAGTGTTTAAACAGCAAATAAGGTTTATTTTAATAAAATATTTGCTTATAATTAAGCTATCACAGGCTGACCTAAATTAAAACTGTCTGTAAAGGTATAACCATAACTTACATTTCAAAAGGAAGTTATATTATAAATAACTTCGAATTGAATTTGCAATCAGGGGCTTATCAAATTAAACTCCACAGGGCATGCATTATCTACACAGCTCGGATATCAGGTCCCATGGTGCTTTGAAGTCTAGTAACTGTGTTGTGGATTCACGTTTCGTGCTCAAGATCACTGATTTTGGACTCCATGCCCTGAGGACTTCGGAGAAAGACTCGAGGGCGCATAGTTATTGGACTCGTGAGTATTTTGTACAGTATAAATTAATGTTACGTTGAGAATAGTAGATGTAGTATATAAAATAAGATTGAGTATTCAAAATTATAAGTTTCCTACTCGTTATATTGTACACTCAATTTCGTGAGACTGAGAATGTTGAAGATGCCCAAGATTTTTGGATTAAATTTTTATTGAAGTCATAAAATATATTTTCTTTCTATCAAGATAGTCTAGCAAAAAATTAGTTGATCTCCATTTTCTAGGTAAATATTAATAAAATTTGGATTTTGAAATACTAATCGAAAATCACTTTCCTCGTCGTTTTTTTTGTTTTTATTGCGATTAAGGCGGGACGAGCATGCCATTCGTCTGATGGTAAGCGATACGACCGCTCATGGACAGTAGAAAACCAAACAATACCATGAATTACAAAGCATTGCTTCTTATTCCACTGCAATCGCCATCCTGATACATAAGATGTTAAGTCTCAATATGTCATGTATGTAGTTACTCTCTCTACAATGTCCTTTAAACCGGAACACAACAGTGCATTTACACTGCTGTTTGGCGAGAGAAATAGACATTGCGGTGGTACCTACCCAGGCGGCCTCATACATATGAGAGACCTACCACCAGAACGTCTATGCAAAAAACATCGTAAATATTACAAGGAATAAATGTAGTGCAATCAAACATACCATAACACCCTTGGAAAGTTTTAATTCTGTCCCCTCTTGTAATTGACTTTCGGAGTTCTGACATTCTTAACAAGTTATAAAGAAAAGTAAATAAACGAAGGTCGGGCAAAAAAAATAAATTGCCCTGTATTAAGTGGGGGCGGATGTGCTTTGGGGAAATTGAGATATTTTAGTTCTTCGTTTTGGTTTAAATCGCTTTTTGTTCCATGATTCTTAGGAATTTTGTAGCGGTTGCCTTGAGACTTCTATTCCTTATGCGTAGCTCATGAGGGTTTGAGTCAACATTTTCCAGAACATGTTCTTGAAATTACAAAATTATGGCGTATCCAAATAAGCGATGTGTTGAGTAAAATTAAACACTCGGCTTTAAGTACAAATTAGGCTACCTGAACCAATACCCTATTATTTTGAGCATAAAATTTTGCGGAAGTTTCCATGTAACTCATTAACAGGCATACGAGGACTTAAAAAGGATTTTGGAAAACTCACGGCCTACGATCCGATTTACGATACGATTAAATGCGAAAGTTGGCACGGATTATCGTTTTCGATGTCTGATTTAATTAAATTCGCTGGCGTGGACTTCTAAAATGTTATTAATAGGATATACTTTCACTCAGCCTTGACTACTATCATGATCACTTCCCAAAATGGATGCTTAAAGAATCTTTCCTCACCAGGTCTATTGTGGACATCACCTGAACTCCTGAGAATGCAAGAACCCCCACCAGAAGGGACTCAGAAGGGAGACGTCTACTCCTTCGGCATTATTATGCATGAGATTGTAAGCAGGCAGGGGGCGTTCTGGCTGGGACCTGGCGTGGATATGTCGCCTAAAGGTATGGTTTTGGAATATTTTAGTGGAATTTAAGTTACTGAAGACGTTATATGTGGGTTTGGTAGAAAATTATAGTTAAATGTGAATATTAGAGATTCTATTTAAAGAATATTGTACTTTTTATTCTTAAATGTCTTTTACAGTTTTTTAGAATGTAAGATTTTAAAGATATACTACGTGTAGTTAAAATAAAAAGATCGAATACTGTCATATAATTTGTTAGGATTTAACAAAAGTCAAACTACGTGGATTTTTTTTTCATGGAGTTTGATTCGGTCTTTTTGTTTTAATATGTTGAAATTTTGTGTGCACCTAACAATTAACGACAGCTTATCGTACATAAATCTATTGTATCAATACCATAACCATAATATAATAAAAAGTTATTACTACTCTACATCTGGGAATAGTATAAAAAACTAAGAAAATAAAACTCAAGAAGCGCGATATAAAATTTTACAACGGTATAATAAAATATTTTATGGAATTATTAACTCATAAACTTTTTGCTTGCAAACTGTTGTTCATGGAAAATTAAAATGATAGTGGAATTCGCTTATTTTAAGCAAAGGTGTTTTCAATATTTTAATAAACACAATTACAACAACAAGCTTATTGTTAGTTGTATTAAGTAGCTTTGACAATAACTTGAACTTTGGCAATGTCAACGCCATACATTTGGCATCTACAGGGTCAAAGTCAAAGTTATTTAATGAAACTGAGCTTTAGTATCTTTCTTTCTTTGTTATCTTATACAGGCAAACAAGAAAGTTCATTAAACAGGTCGTTAACTATTTAAAGCGTTTTAATGATACAAAGGGAGACAATAAAACGAACTGAATTAAAATGTTGTTTCATTTAGTGAAAATTAAGATTTTATGGACGTAATCAAATTAACGACTTCAGACAGCCTCTATAGCGCAGTTGGATAAGAGCCAGATATGAAACGAGAGGCTTTCAGTTTCGATCCCCACATCAATATAAATATTTGCGCCGCCCACAATTAATATATTTGGGAGTGTGGTTGTTTACGAGACCGAAAAATCACTCGTTGTTCCTGATACCCACGAAACAAGACTTGATTTTAATCTGGGGTCAAGACTGTGTATGTGACTGTTGGGTGTAATTATTGATTTATTTAATTTGTTGCGGCTTAAAGACAACTTGGAGATTATCAGACTCACTTAGCTTCAGTGCACAATGTTAGGTCTTTGCGTGTCGACCCTTGCTTACTGTAGTAGCTGTGTCAGATGTTTGGACAGGAGATTCAATGTTTTTTTTTTTATTTATTTTAAGAAAACTTACAACTAAAAAATAACAGGTAATAAATACTATAGGTACAAAAAGGTCAAATAAAAGTTTCCACAAATAGACATTCACATTTTCTGATTTTTCCTTTTAGAAATCATCGAGATGGTGATAGCCAGCGGGATTCGTCCGAACACCTCCCACCACCGGTCGTGCGAGGTGGACGAGGCGACGGAGCTGATGTCTCGCTGCTGGGCCGAGGAGCCCACGGACCGCCCGGACTTCGCCCACCTCAAGGGCACTATCAGACGCCTCAACAAGTAATGTTTATGTACATACAACCTCATCTACTGGTTTTGGGACTTCTTTCCTTTGCTTTTTCTTTTATTTTGTTTTATGTTTCAATTTTGGAAATTTAATCCAGATTTTGAGGTAAAACATTAATTGGATCTAGATTTTGTCTTAACAGTGTTTGGTGGTTAGTTTTTGGTATCATTTGTAAAAAAGAAAGCAGTGAAAGAGGAAATCCCACTCATTAGCAGTACAATCTGTTAATAATTACAACGTCATATTATTGTACACTGATTAATCTGATTTGAAATTTGTAGTCGAAAATTTAAAAGTAATTTTAGTCTGTTTGAAGAAAATTAATGATCTTTTTACTGTAAGCTCCTTTAATACCCCTTTCTTGACTAATACTTCATTATCTAACAATATTTCTAAATATAAAACTGGGAAGCTTGTACCTTTATTATAATAGAACATGCTCAGAATACGTCAAAATTGTGTGACATCGTAAAGGACGTTGGAGAAACACCCCAAGGCCTTTTTAATAACCTGTATAAAGACACTCCATGTTTCGTTGCTTTCATTGTGTGCTTGTTAAATATTTGCTACTTTGACTTTCATGTGAAATTCTTCGTGGGCGTAACTCTAATTTTTATTTCTCTTCAACAGAAGCCAAGAGAGTAGCAACATTTTAGATAATTTGCTTTCACGTATGGAACAGTATGCGAATAATTTGGAATCTTTAGTTAGTGAGAGGACTCAGGATTATTTAGAGGAGAAGAAAAAATGTGAAGAGCTGCTGTACCAGTTGTTGCCCAAGTAAGTGCGAATTTATTACTTCGTTCTTTTAAAATAAGATTTCTCTTTATGGCCTTGATGATTGATCAAAGTCAACTTGAATAAAAAAGGAAGTCAGTTGCTGTAATATATAGGATAGGTGCGACCTACGGGGTAAACATGATTTTTCATTATGTGTAAAGTAAAGTAGTCTAGAGTATTTCCCGAGGGACATTTGTGAAGCGCCAGTTGTGATTTATTTACACTTAGAATACTCTGCCGTCTCTTCGCTTATTCATAAGTCTTCTAATGTGTGTTTTTTGCCGTCTTTATCGTCACAAAAAATGCTTCAGCATCTTTCCAGATATTGTTATTCTCAATGATGTCTCTGAAATATAGTATCAATTCTACTAATAACTCTTATCAAAAAATTTGCTTCTCGAATACACCTCAATCTAACCACACTCTATTCAAAGGCCACCAATTAGCCAACCACACAACGCTAATTATCATAGCAAAATGGAAACCAACGTACAACAAACTGGTATGCTTTACACAAACGACAATTAATTTCCCAATGTCAATTAAGAAGGCGGCCTCATTACGGCGGGGTTCTGCACAGCGCTCGCATATCCACTCCATTAATTAAAGGCTGATAATCGACCTATGCTTAAAGCAATTTTGCATTTTACTATTAAGCAACGTGCGAGAGAATTCACCGAATCTCATGTGAATAGTGCTGGATTTGCAGTCAGGATGAAGTAATATATTTGTTGGTGAATTCGGTGAGATTGTTAGAGACCTTAAAGGTGGTGGAAGGGTATTCGTGTATGTGTAGCGTCCACCGTTTACTGGTGGAAGAGCTTGTCATAGTGATTTACGCAGTGTGTCGCTTTTCTCGTCGATTCATGTGTATATCTGGATTCTAAAAGAAAGACATAATTGTGTTGACTGGCGAGAAAGAATAATTGGGAGTACTTCCACAAGAATTAGGATAGCAAATACAATAGATTTTTTTTTCAAATGATACTTCAGTTTCATAGATAGATGCGTTTAAACGAGCAAACTCATTAGCTTTAATATTGCAATACTAATTACTAATATGTGATCACTGATTAGATATACCGTCATTTTCCAAATTAGCAATTGTTCGTTTTGTAGATAATGACAATAGCTTAATTACTATATTTCCAGTAAAGATCACAGCTCTAGGGACTTAGCTGTTAAACTAGTTCGATAGCTCGACAAGCTAGTTCAAAGTACTCTCAGTGGCGCTAAAGGCATCGAAACTTTTGTCACTAAGCGCCTTCATCAAAGCCATTATAAACAGGAGTGTTAGCTCCGCCAGGGCCAATAACTTCTGTGAAGTTATATTCAAGCTTCTAACTGCAGTAGCTTGACAGGGATTAGTGCATTCATTTGTAAAGATTGAAGTGTGTTGATAATGAAACATTTATGAGATTTTGAAAATGGATGAATCATCTAAATCTGAATGTTGGCATGCAGACAAACGTACGTTTAGATGCGAACTTCCTAGACCATTTTTTTTAACTAAGTTTATATCTGTTTCAAGTGAAAAGCGAATAACTTCAGGTTATGGTGGTTAAACACCCTTATAACACGGGAAAATTTCGTTTTTGTAATTTATCTTTTCCTATATTATTTGCAGTAGTCACATTATCTGATAGTGTCAACACAGTTTACGAACAAGTACGGTGTGAATCTCGCCATTATAACCTATATTGGTTCAGAATTGTGTCGTGTCCTAGAATATTGTGTCAATGAGCATTCCGGTTTGAATAGTTTTCCATTGTTGTTTAGATGGACGAGAAATGTTAATCTCTAACGGTAGTACTCTAACTCGAGATAATTGTTCTAACAAACAGCTGTATTTCATGACAGTTGTAACTCAGCTTAAGTAATTTTATTTAAAAGGAGTTTATCGCCGATTTGGTTCAAATTTGAATTTTTATGTAAATTAATTTTATTTCAATGCGTAACATTCGCGTAAATATAAGAAACAATTAGCCTAAGCAGTTATAATTATTAAGTAAATTGATTGTAACATAAGGTTAAGGAAATAAGTTAATAAAGGATTAATTATTTATTATTCTTATATGACTGCCTCGGTAGCGTAGTTGTACTACTGTACGACTACAAAGCGGAGGTCTCGGGTTCGAATCCCGGGTCGGGCAAAGTGATATAGGGACTTTCTATTCATTATCAACCTGGAGTCAAGAATTTGTGTCCGATATGGCGATAGGCTCGCCCCCTATCACATCATGGGACGGAACATACAAGGCGAAATGTGGGTGTCCGGTGGCGCCTCTACCTACCCCTTCTGGGATAAAGGCGTGAGTTTATGTATGTATGTATTCTAATAATCAGGAGCAACTCCTATATTGCAATTTAACGTGACCTACTTATCCACAGATCCGTCGCTTCTCAATTAATCAACGGCCAGTCAGTAGTGGCAGAAACCTTTGAACAAGTGACAATCTACTTCTCCGATATAGTTGGCTTCACTGCCCTCTCAGCGTCCTCCACTCCGATGCAAGTCGTGGATCTTCTCAACGATCTGTACACTTGCTTCGACTCCATCGTTGAAAACTACGATGTTTATAAGGTATGGTTTATCATTAATAAATAAATTATTAGAGGTAATGCCATAATCGCCACGCTGGGCAAGCGGGCCCGCAGTGAGTGGATGCGTAAAGCAGCAGACCGGGCTCTGTGGCGTACCTTGGGAGAGGCGTATTTCCAGCAGTGGACTGCAACGAGCTGATGATGATGATAATGGTGATGATGATATAAATTATTAGGTCCATATGCGTCCCACTGCAAGGCACGGGCCTCCTTTACAATTATGAGACATTATTATCAATAATAGAATGATAATAATTAATAATATTCATCACGTCGATATTTTTGTGAAGAATAGTAAGCAAATATTTGACCCGGAAAATAAAGATATTCGGTTTTCTTGCATAATGTTTAAATTATGTAGTTGAACGATGTACCTATATTTCGTAACGTGCCTGGAATTTGTAAAGCCAAATCCTTTGTAGCATTGTTTTCTCGAGACACGAAATAAAATATCAAGTTGACATTTAAAATGATTGAGAGGATTAGTTCAATTACCAGAATCGTTTTAATTGTGCCGTGTACGATATTGTCAAAATAGATACACTATGTACACAGCGTATATTTGGCAACTGATTCAAATGTTTGAAATAGACAACGGTTCTAATTATGTGTCGTTTTGGCAGACAGCATGTCGGCGACATTTGAAATACAGACTAATAACGTCACGCTGTCGCCTTTCGAGAATCAATATTTTAAATCCATCGCATATTCCGCTTTGGCAAACTTAATATGACGTCAACTACTGTCATTAGAATACTAGTTCTTTGAATGTTCAAAAATCCTCTCGCTTTTGTTTTCTTTCTTCCTGTCTCTCTTTTTAATTATGTCACCAAAGAATGGCAACGCACCTAAGATCTCTAAGTACTATAGTTTATGGCAAGGTTAATCACCACTAGGAAAGAGCTTGTTTTAGATTTCTGTCATAAAAACAAGTAGTAACGCAATTCTTTGTGATTTTGAGGACTTCTGCTCTTTTGTGCTATGATAGATGATTCAAATACGTACATAAATAGATTCTCACATAATAACATTTTCTCGACTGGCATCCTGCCATCTCTATCACGCCAGTGAGTAATAACTATCGTCACACATGCTTGTACTCCGGTGTGAATACAGATGCGCGTTTAATGAAAAGTAGATCGAAAATATTCCTTCATGGATGCTGCTGTATGTGGTGTCAAGATAGACGTAATATAAAACATTTTAGAGTGAATTTATGAATATTTATATACACCTGGTGAGAATGTGTCTTTTTTAAATTAACTACATGACTATGTGAGAAAAATTAAGGATATTTTATGGATAAGTTCGATAAACCAAAATAAAGAAACAACTAATGTCTCTAGTGATGATAAGTTGTCTCCGTCTTCAAAAATTCATATTGAGATTGATAATACTTAAGTGTTATCGGTATAGGTATTATCTAGTATTGAAAATAAAATCCTGTAAGGACCCTCCTTTACAGAGAGGTAACACGCAAAAGAATGCATTGGTCTTTCAGCAATTCCAATCATCATCATCAACCCGTTGCAGTCTTTGCTGGACATAGGTCTCTCCCAAGGTACGCCACAGAGCCCTGTCTGCTGCTTTACGCATCCAGTCGCTGCCGGCCCTCTATTCCAATATTGCTACACATTAGTAATCGTTGCTCCATGAATAATTCATACGTCAACGTCTTAGGCTTCTCCTAAAACTGCTAACTAAAATCTTTTTCCTAGGTGGAGACAATTGGAGACGCCTATATGGTAGTGTCTGGTCTTCCGGAGCGCAACGGAACTCGCCACGCGTGTGAAGTAGCGCGGATGGCCCTGGCTTTGCTGGATGCTGTGAGGAAATTCAGGATCAGACACCGGCCTATGGACCAGTTGAAGCTGAGGATTGGATTACATTCTGGTAAGTTATTAAAATGTTACTACATTTGCAGGCTCGTGGTTCGAACCAACTCGATTTTTCTTTTCATTTATTTTTCATTATTACAAGAATAAACAATTTAAAATTATTTCAGTAGGTATTTAATCAGAGAGGCTTAAGAGTTCCTATCTCTGCCGGATCTTTAAGCTACTAGTCCACCGGTTTCCTTCTTACTATAAACCTTGGTCTTCGTCAAATTAAAAGCCCAGCATATTTATTTCGAATAGCAAGATAGTCTGATGGCAGTCAATAAATCTGGACATCACTATACTTATAATCAGGTTCAGTGCCCTCTCACTTTCAAATCAGAATAGAGAATTAATTTATATTTTTAACAGTGTCTGCCTTCTCCCTCTGTCAAAACATAATAGAGAATTAATTTATATTTTTTAACAGTGTCGTTTAAATTCGAAATATATTTACAAATATAAATATCATGCTTAAGTTAGATTGATGAGGCTTAACTATTAGAATTACAAATTAAAATCCTATTCTAAAAATATTCAAGTGATTGCCCTGAAAAATCTAATATTAAATTGTGTAAGAATTAATTTCGAAGAGACGAATTTTACACAATTTTATGAAGTATCTAATATGAAAGTATAATCTCAATTGACGTTTAAATGTCTAGACTATCAAATGTTACAATTGAAATCACAAGTTTCTAAGATATTGGTAATTTGATTATTTTGATACTTTAGGCAGATACTGTTAGTATTATCACTGAGTACATATTTAAGCCACGGTGCAATAATTGATATCATGATAAAATATAATGATTAAACCTTTTAAACTAAACCTCACACCTCCACCCACTATTCCTCTCAAAACCCAAAAATACGGAACGATAAATCGCTACGAATTGGTAATGTAATAATTTCCAAAACACCAGCACCTCAAAGGGCCAAATAAGCAACTTCTATTCCTAATACAGAATCTTTTGATATTCCCATCGGAGCCGTTTATGCAAATCCCTGGAATAGTATAAGTGGCGACACACTTCTCGCGTAGACACGCGTGACGCGACTTTGAACTTCGAACACTAGCTGCGATTTAAGGTGCTTGTGTGATCGTGTTTATACCGCGAGATTCGGATCGCTTTTTGATTTACATCGCTTTTGATGTTCGAAATATTGGTGTTCGAGAATTTTAGGTAGAGATACAAAAATTGTGAAACGCGTTTGTTTTATGACATTATTATGTGCTATCAACATCTTATTAAAGTTAATGCATGTTGTAAGTTGACTGGCCCTGCGCCGCTTCTCACAAAAATGATGATATTATAAACAAGTGAATGTTATTCTAGTATCACTCAGTCCTCAAGTCTGTATAGTCTAATATTACCCACAGTTTCTTCCTCCTTAATCTTTTATAATCAATCGTAAACCCTGAACCGTATACACGTATTCCTGAGTAGTAATCAGTTTCATAACATAGTTCGCTTTCTCATCCATTAACATGAAGTAAAGAATATAAGCAAATTCAAAATACAACATTGAAAAAGATATGTTCGAAATTCAATGCTAATTCATACATACATAAAATCACGCCATTATCCCCGAAGGGGTATGCAGAGGCGCCACCAGGACACCCACATTTCGCCTTGCATATTTCGTCCCACGATGTGATAGGGGGCGAGCCTATCGCCATATCGGGCACAAATTCCTGACTCCGGGCTGATAATGAATAGAAAAATCCAATATCACCTTGCCCGACCCGGGACACGAACCCGAGGCCTCAGCTTTGTAACCGTACCGTAATACAACTACGCCACCGAGGCAGTCAATGCTAATTCAATTTTTATAAATATCCATAATGACTCTGGCATCAACTTAAGTCCTTACTCAAAGTCCGTCCCGATCCCTTAATTAAATTACCTAGCCATTTTTCATTCAGACCGTTTAACATTCGCAAGGCATTCCGCCTATCGGAGGGCCTTTAATTTTCTATTCCAGTAACGTTGGCGAACTATTATTTGACATCAAGACCGCCGGGCTGTCAAAACTTTATCGTACGTTTTGGAATATCGACGCGGTATTTCGCGCGAATATTGTAGTTCGAGTTTGATGGACGCTTGGGTATTTTATTCTTAAGCTTTCGATATTTATGCCTGACGTTTGAACTTGGATATAAGAATTAATCTTTCATACGTACATTGTTTTCTTTTTGTGGAATATTGATATAACGGTGAAGGAAAACATCACGACAAAACCTGCATACCGTGGCATATTTTAAAGAATTTCTACAGTATGTAAAGTCCGCCAACACGCAGTAGGTCAGCGTGGTGGACTATATGGCCTAACCCCTCTCAATCGTACTTTCGAATGTAGAGGAAGCCCGTGACCAGCAGTGGGACATATATGGGCTGATACAGATACAGATTTATATCCAACCAGAGAGCTACAGTAGGTACATAATATAGTCTGCTATAGTTGATCCACGTAAATATTCTAATACTGATTCTGAAAAAAAAAATGGAACGTTTCGATACCACATTGTGCATATGATGTTTCGACAAAGACGTAATTATGTCGATCTCCGAGAGTTGATCGAGATTTTTTGTCTGTGAATACTTCATCTAGATGTACTGCACCGCACCTTTATCACGTGCATTGTCATTTTATGCCTCGATGGCGTGGTTGTATTACGGTACATACATTACGGGCATAGTGATATTGGATTTTTCTATTCATTATCAGCCCGGAGTCAGGAATTTGTGCCCGATATGGTGATAGGCTCGCCCCCTATCACATCGTGGGACGAAACATATAAGGCGAAATGTGGGTATCCTGGTGGCGCCTGGTGAGTTTATGTATGTATTGTCATTTTATCAAATAAATATAAAAATATAGCGTGCACGTAATAAAGTCTACATTACTTCGGAATTGTTTCCCCAAGTCTCGGTATCAGGTAGTACGTATTCAATTACTTCGTACGTCGACATACAGATCGAAATTCATGAGTCGCTCTCAACCCTAATTGGATTATCGAGATACGTATAAAATGTTTTCCGAGTACTCAGACCTGTCCTTTAAGCCTGAAAAGTTCAATATGTCATGATAATATACCCAAAAGTCACACACACCGTTTTGACTCCACATTAATATATCAAACGTGTCGTGGGTATTAGAAACTACTAAAGAATATGTAGTCTCATTACATATAGACCAGAAATAAATATGGATGGTTCATAATTCAACAAACATTTGTCCATAATATTATGTAAAGGATCAGATGACCCGAGGTCTCTTGTTTCACAGCCGGCTTTATATTTTCTAAGATCTGATTTATGTTTTATATTGTGATTGTGTTTTGTATACTACAAATAAAAAAATATTAAATAAAAAATTAAACCGACTTCAAAATTGTAATTAAAAAGAGAGAAATAATTTTAAGATAAATCTTAAAATTCTAAAATACTTAATTTTTTTTTGTGTTCGGTGCCTCGGTGTTCAAATTGATAATCTTGTTTTATTATGTCGAATAAAAATTGACTTGCATATCACAAAACATTGCGATTCCGCCCATTCCTTTAAAACACAAGCGTAATGCTATGTAACATTTACAACAACGTTAAATATGTGGTTTATTCTGAACCAAATGGCAGGGATTAACAGTGTCTATGCTAATTTGCAAATAACCATTTTATTATGTTGTGACCGCAAATCCATGTGGATTGTATCCTAAAATCCCAAATTCCGTTTCAACTATACGGTAGTAACTATAGGGATATCTTCAATGTTTAATTATGAATAATTCAATGATCACGGCGAAATATCGTTTATAACAAACATTAATTTGAAACAACATCAACATTGGTTGTCAAATGACTGAGATCGATTATTTTAGTAGTATAGAGGGATCAGTCGGTTTTTATTTCGCACGCACGCACCTTATGGAATATGACGTCATTGCATCAGTTGCTTTCTTTTCTGTTACTCCTTCTAAATTTGAAGTAGTTTGAATGCCATTTTAAAACAATAACACTAAAATGACCTCGTAAAAAAGTTTTTGAATTTTATGAAAGTTTCATCATTCATTGTCCATTTTATTTTTGTGTAAAAACAGAAGTTAGTTAAAACTTTTTTCGGAATATCCGAATAACTTTTTTAGCACTTTATTATCACAATGTTCGCTTCTAATTATGTTACTCGCTTTTTTTCGTGTTATTAACTTACTATACAATATTTTTTATACTGTTTTAACTTTAATCAGTTTAATTTTCATTCAGAAAGTTTATGTTCAAATAATTTTCAAACTTGGTCTACCGGATCCATTTAAACTATGGGCGAAAACTGTCCCTAAGGAGGCTCTACCTTATATAGTTTTATGCTAAACTATAACACATAAAACAAAACAACGTTAACGTGGTTTTAACATGTTTTTTTTTTCACATTCCCGTTCGGGATCTTAGCTTCTCTTTTGAAAAAAATCACCGCACGCCGCTGAAGTTTACATACAGTTATATACACAGTATTTGGATAAACGAACATTAACCGTAGGGTTTTCCCCATAGTCAAATGCAAAAATATGAATATTAATCACTCAGTGAACATAAAACCCTATTTAATGGACAATTTACACAAACAAACAGTTCCCACATTAATATTTTAGGGATGTAATGAGCCGTACTCCCGAAATAAGGCCTTTAAACATTTACTTTCGTACTTTTAGGATCCGTATTCCGTACAGGTCCTTAGTGTTCTTATTTTGAATTATTCATGTTAGGGGATAGATAAAACGTCAACTTAAGCGTTTTAGGAGTGGAGGCACTTAGACTAGGGACATATAGAAGTAAAGCCAAATAGGATTGAGGCACCAAAATAAAATAATCATAGCATATCGGGCCTTAATTTAGTGCGAAGGACAGTCCGACATCAGGATTGAGAGGGGATTTGCTATAATATTTTGGTGTTGGTATAATCCGAATTGAAAGATTTCATAAACCTTTTGAATTCTTGTCGAAAACGTTTACTTTTACAGCATTTCTCTATCATTAAAGCAAACGACGGTTAACTAGTCCACACTATACTTCAAAAAGTCGAAAGTAGTAAACATTAATTAAAATAGAAATTAATCACGTAATTCATAAACAACTATTCCATACAAAACTAATTATAATATAAATTAAACACTAAACTTGTAGTTGAAAGCCCACAAACTACCAAATTTAAGAGCCACTCGAACAAGCTAACAACGGTTACAAAATGGACTTAATTAAACACGGTACCGGACTAATTAATATTGTATTCTCATAATTGAAACTACCCTTCACTTGAAGAATGTAAAGTATGATTAGAGATACGGTTCTATTGAAGATTTATACTCGACCGGATCTGTATCTGTATCAGCCCAGGGCACGGGCCTCCTCTGCAATCGAGAGTGCGATTGAGAGGGGTTAGGTCAAATAGTCCACGCCTCAGGCTTAGGTCATATAGTCCACGCTGGCCCAGTGCGGGTTGGCGGACTTTATACCGAAGAAGTTATCGCATTGGATATCACATTCGCTTTCATCTTGTGTATATTCGATTCCGCGCAGACTGCCATAATTTTGTTGACTGTGGTCTTGTCAATTTACCGTGTCAGTGTAAAGAGTTCATGTAAAGAAGTTCGTTATTCTCACATTCACTGCGGCTGGCACACACCTGGCGTGTTATTTCCATTCATGCGTGCCCCGAGCCGCAGTGACTGTGTTAAATAAAATAGCCTTTAATACTGAGAATTACAAAAATAAAACAATTTTTAGAATACTTAAATGCTGTAAAATATCGCTCGTCTCAGTCTGCCTCTCGTCAAAGGCATCCTCTAACTCGTTCCACTGAGTCCTATCTCTCGTGACTCGTCTCCAGTTAGATCCCGCTGTCCTCTTGATTTCGTCTTCCCATCTGCAATGTGAATGTGTTAAATACATTGACTTATATTCTACCGATAGACGAGACACGTCAAAGAAATAAAGTGCCCCCGTATTTTAAAAGCACACTGCAATATTACATCACTTACCTGGTATTTTATTAAAATATTGTAACTTCAGACGATTTGCTTTCGGTTTGACGGCGAAACATTCATTTATTACTTTTAAACGTATGCGATAAGGCGTACTGCACTGTCACGGTCACGAAGCAAACTGATTCATGTGCGGTGCATGCACCGCAAGTAGGTGGGACACATTTTTTGTACTGAATGTCTTATCTAGTGTTACATTGCTATAGATGGTTAAATAAAACTAATACATTTTGCGTAGCTAATATGTAATTAAACGGCTATTTCAACGGGCAGATTGCTATTTTTTCATTAAGAACTATTCTTAAGAATAATTTATGTGCATTGGTTGGGTAACATCGCGATATTACTTTTACGAATGAATAGTTTTAAACATCTGTTTAAACAATAGCGTTGTAGACAATGAAACGTACTACTTTCAGCCTTATTGTACGCTGCAGACAAATTATTGAATAAGTTTTTTCATTTATTTTAATTTCTTTGAAAGTTTTAGCGGCGTTTTATCTTTTGTTTATAGTTTTGTACGTTTAGACTTCAGACTAATATTTTTAACTGGTATTTCTACATTATTAATTAATTTTGATCTGCTTAGGTTTCGTTTGACTTATAACTGTGTATTATGTATTAACACGTTAATGGTCTTTGTAAATAAATAAAAAATGTGTCTGGATCAGAAGTAAGGAATAAATAATTAATCTGTCACTTCCTACATAAGGATGTGTTATAAAAAAATTGTGCTAAAAGAAAAAAAAAATGTTTTAGTGTGATACCTTGGCCATTGCATTAGGTGTGAACTTTTCACTGCGAAATTATATACGTAGGTTTTTATCATATCCTTAAAGGATTGAGCACCCGCCCACGTTCCACTGCATCTTTCATATAGTTCAACCTGTAAAACCAACCAATGATGATATATACAGGGTATATCAAAACTACGACCGAAAACGAAGATAGATGGTATTATTAGTGATTTCAAACACAATGCAACTAAAAATTTCAAAAAAATACAAATTGTTTTTGTTGTTTTTTTACTCATCGACTTATTTGGATGATAAGTACATAGTTTTATTAAATAAGACGATGAGTAAAAAAACAACACCTGTTTATTTTTAAAGACGCAATGGTACGCAAGGCTTTTAATTACTATTTTCGCAAAAACTGGGTATTTATCACCCAAATACTATGATATTTAAAAACTTGCACTTAGTTGCATTGAGTCTGTAATCACTATAACTACCACCTGACTTCGTTTTCGTTTGCAGTCTTGATATACCCGGTATACAGCCGAACAATTCCAATTTCAATTTTGTGTTATCTTAGAACTTTTACCAAACGACTAACTTCGCGTTGTGCCTACGACTTCTGAACAACAATCTATTTCCGTGGCACAAAGTTCCACTAAGGAGGCCTTATTATTTTTTAATCAAATTAAGGCCAACTTTCGTCAACTAATTTAGAACTTCGGTGAAGCGAAACTCTACGAGTATTAACTTATTTAGGGGTTCGCGGCTGTATTGAAGTACGTATCTAAACTTACATCTATACAGGGTATATCAAGACTGCGACCGAAAACGAAGCCAGGTCGTAGTATAGGTGACTTCAGATGAGTTAAAAAATGTAAAAAATTAACCAAATCGCGATAAAATCCCTAAAAAAATAGTTTAATTTCAATGTAATTAATGTACCTTTCATCCTTCTATTATTGAGCTGTTTGAATCCAGCGCCCATTAAATCATCGCCCGTAGCTATACACCTCGGTTAGAACGGTGACGATAATCACGCATTTATAATGATAACTTTCACAACCCTAATCCATACTTAATATGGGTTCCCGATCGTAATACCTACTGAAACGGTTATTAGGGGTAATTAATAATTATAGCATCAAGTTTCATGGAAATAGTGGGCAAGTTGCTAAATTTTTAATCTTTGTTAGTAGGTAATTGACGATTGTCTATTAAGTTGTATGTTATTTATTTATTTATTTTTATTTAAATCTTTATTGTACACTTTAAAATAACATACAGGAACAGAAAAAAAGATGATGTCATTCGATGCCGTCTAGACGGCATTGCGGTTACCAGGTGCACAGCTGCTTCACAATGAAAATCCAAATCAAAGCCGAAATTAAAATTATAAATGCAAGGATTAAAAAATAGATATTTTGAATGTTAAGACCAGCTTAATCAATTAATCGTTAAAATTCACTCCAAACCCTAAACTACTATTCGAATGAGAAAGAAAATCCCACAGCTAGACCCATGTGAAGCGCTGAGCCGTTTCCTACAGTGAAGGCGAACCTCTCAAGCGTTGTCTAAGTGGCGCGAACTAAATAAAAGTACCTTCGCATGACGACACGAGTCCTAAGTACTTGACACCATCTTGGTATATGTAATCAGTTATACAAGATTTTCACTGCACTAGCGTTGTTTTTCTATAAAATATATGTGTTCATATTTTAGAGGGTAGTCAGAGATACCATTAGTGTCACCCACAGTATCGCCATATTGGGTGAAAAATCCAATGCGCACAATGTAATTTTTCACTATATAAAATTCATATGTGGCTTTCCTGTCGAAGTAGAAAACCTGTCAGCAATAAGTTGAATATTGTTATGCTATTCAACGTTGATCTAGTAGTCAGTGGCTAGTAGTAGGGAACACCCGCCTTCTATCCAAAATTTTGGACAAGACCTAACAAAAGTGGTTTCCATAGCTAAAGAAGACGAGTAGATAATAAAACGTGCAATGGCAAGACATTTCATTTTGACTTTTTTTCCCAGGTCCGTGCGTAGCCGGCGTGGTTGGTTTGAAGATGCCTCGGTACTGCCTGTTCGGGGACACAGTAAACACAGCTTCGCGGATGGAGTCCAACGGCGAGGCTCTGAAGATCCACGTGTCTCCAGACACTAAGGCACTGCTCGACAGCTTCGGGACGTTCCGTCTGGAGTGCAGGGGGGAGGTTGCTATGAAGGTAATTGTTTGCTTAACTTGTAGTAGATAAAACATATAGAATATTGGTGAAATAGTATCATTTTAAATAGCGCAGTGGGTACTGGTTCAAAAGTAGAAGATGATCGAATTTATGATAATATAGTCGGTTTCCAAATATACAAAAGTATTTTTACTCAGTCATTGCTGATATATTTGTTACTTGAAAAGCTTTTCAATTGATATAGTATTAAAGAAAAATAAGTGAACATCGTAAGGTAATCAAGTAAAGAATTTGAACGCGTACAAAGTAAACTTTTTCTCGTTAACTATAGATTCAACCGCAATTGAAAGTTGTACTTTCGGGAATCGAAAATTTTCTAAATAAAATAAATAAGCATTTCCGTCCACTTAATTATGTGTAGGAGATGATTCAAGTACAATTTTTAAATCCATTGTTTCTTACAGGGCAAAGGAATTCTAGTCACATACTGGTTGTTAGGAGAAAAAACTGATCCTATTACACAGAAAGAAAAACACCCACTGGTTAAAGCACAAACACAGTCAGCAGAAAGCGGGTCCCTATCACACCTCACACCGTTCCGGCAGAGATTGGACCAGGGATCCCGGTCTTCTAGCAGGCGAGGGTCAGGAATCATTCTGCAGAAGACCACTGACGTCAACAAATTAGAGAAAGACGCACAACCACTACTACAGAACCTAGTTATACAAAGACAGCTCTCTGACCCAACAGAACCAGCATTAAACGGAATAGATAATGAAGAATTAGACAAACTCTCAGTATCCAATTCAATATCTCTCAACGTTAAATCACTGAATCACAATTCGGTGAATCAGGGGGGCCAGCCAAAGGTCAAATTGAAGGAGGCAAATTCGATTAACCACAAATCGAATAAAGTTGGCAACAATAACTGGATATCCAAGTTACCTACAGCTAGTTCGTTCGACAACGGAACGAAGAAAGGTAGCGAAAGATTGAAGGATTACAGCAGTGTACCCTTACTGTCTAAGGTGGAAACACCGAACGACTCTATAGTTTAAGATATTGTACTTATTATTAATGAGAGTAATCTTCAATGCACTGTTGAGCCGATTTCGTTCGTTCTATTTTGAGAGAGGATTCCATTTAAATGTAAAGGATTCACTTCAAAAGCATCTTATGTCAGATTGGAAGCATTCCACGAAACGTTTGTTTGAGTTTCAGGCATTTTAAAGTAGCAATTATAAGTTCACAATGGAGCTCTAATATTCTTTAATTCTGGTGTAAGTATCTAAATTTGTTAAATTGTATATAGCGTAGTAGTAGATGTAGTATTTTTGAATTATCTCTGTGTATTTGTAGGAGTAATTAATATATATTTAGACCGGAACCAGATCGGCTCAGTAATGTACGAGGTACTTTATTCATTTTAAATATTGCATTTTATACTTTTAAAATCAACATGACACTTGAGTCTTATCACTTTTTGTATTCTAAACCTGACCGAGTTATAGTTCGTTAAAATCGAGAGAGATAGCCAAAAATATTACAGAATAATTAATATCTTTATATCATTCGTTTAATAAAAGTATGTTTAATTTAAAAACTGTTTAAAATAATTCATAAGTATCTTAATTCTAAATTTATGATTTGTTTTCTGGAAGGCCATTACACAAAATATTCATGTTTTGTTCACAAGTATTTTAGGTCCAAAATTATTACTTATTGACTGATTTAATACGTACTGATAGTTATTTCATAAATATGGAATCAAAGTTTCACGGTAGGGAATATTTTGTATGTTTATGTCTGTAGCTTACGTGTCTCAATTAGTATATTGGATTTAAAAAAGTATTTAAATACGTGTATTGACGAAAAATCTCGAAGAGAATAGTAATATTTCAATAACATTGTTTTCTGTATTGTTTTTAACATCAGACTTCGCTCTTATATTGTCATTAACAGAGGTGACATCCAATTGATCAAATTGATCCAGTTTTAAAACTCCACGCTGGCTTAATCTATGTTGGTAGACTTTGGCTTCAGTTGGCCTAAAATGTTTGACAAACAATTTAAGAATAAGGTGATTTCATTTTCATAAAATACAGGTGTTTTTTAGTACAATATAATATTCAACTTATTGTAATTTCTACTCTGTTAAATATATAATGTAATGTAAAAACGTTCCTTCTTTTTTTGTATAATAATAAATATATCTTTTCAAGAAGTAGAAAGAATATTTACGAACTAAGGTATAATGAAGTTATTGTAGTACTCTTTTTAAATAGGTTACAAAGTTATTGTGCAAATGACTAGTTTTTGTGTAAGGGAATCTTATTATTGTTCTATTTCACCTGCTATTGCTTATATTATGTTATATGCGTCTCCACGGCGTCCGCTGCTTATTAATTGGGGATAGTATTGCGCGTCTACGATTTGACATGTCATAAAATTATTACTTTACCTATCGCTATACAGTAGATTTTTGTCATTATTATATTTAAAAATATTAACATAAAACATTAACGTCTACATATTAACTATTTGAGGCGTAGGTAGCTGTCTCGTTTTTGTACGCAGATTATCTTTGTAACCTATTTAAATAGTATACCTAGATGTTACCTTTATACCTAAGATTCTTACTCTAGAATACTAAAAATCTGTATATTTCTCATGTTTCATACCTGACCTCAATCATAGAGTATATTTGCTAATTCTGTAAATTTGTATGCTTAATATTTCCAACATTCCATGTGCGAGCTTGTTGTAAGTCTATCCTGCCATTGTGTGATAATTTCTTAACTGATATGTGCAGTGTTATTATCTGGCAATATAGTGAAGTCGATTTATACGTGTCCGTTATCTGCCAATTTTTCTGTCGCATAACCGTGGAATAAAAAAGTGGGTACAAGTTTTAAAATATGTAATAATTAAAGAGAGTACTCTCCTTAAGGTAGGCAGTGACTATGTTGTGCTGGACCCCTGGCACTGCGAAGGTCTGTGGGCAGCGGTAGCCACTTACCATCAGGCGGGCCGCTAGCTCGTCTGCCCATAACGGAAAAAAAAGCGCAAGGTAACATAAACCGAAGATTGGCGATATGACAAAGAAAGAAACACTCATTTGCATTTTAATTACATTATAATATTATAAATATTTTTGCTATGAATGCATGTACGGCTAAAATTAGTGTATTGCTGGTAAACCAAAAAACTAGTGAAATAATTTTTATGACACAAAGTATGAATATAAAATTCTGTTGAAGTTAGTAGTATGCCATTACAGTTTCATCTACCGAGCGCTGCTCTCACTAACATAATGTTTAATCCGCATTAATATAATGAAGCTGAAAACTTTGTTTGTTAGAACTCTCTAATCTCTACAACTACCAGACGGATTTGAAAAATTCTCTGTGCATTTGACTAATCAGTTTTATGGTTTTGGTTATGTAATAGGATGACTAGAAGCAGTGCAAAATGAGAAAATTATTTGTGTAACGTGTTTCTGTTCTGATTGATTTAAAACCTGGTGTTAATGAGTGTGTATGGAAGTGTAATTATAGTGCCCGGATTGATCCCTGGTATTCAATATTTTGCGATTTGTGCTCAATGTTTTATTAGAAAATTCATAATTTCACAAAACAATAAAATTCCCAACGATTCCAGCAAGTTTTATGAACTTGTCTCGCTTGTACTCAACTTTAAAATATAATTTATTAGACGTATAAATCGGCTCAAACGAACGTTATCTAGTAACAGTGATGAGACTAGTATGTAAATAATGTACTTAAGTTTATTTATTGTAAATATTAAATGTAACTTTGTTGTGATCTTAGAGAGGTATAAAATGTATTTATAAAAGCAAGGCGCGACCACGCCAATGTTTCTTCGAACATTATAGAGGATTAAAATGAGTGAGAAATATGACGATGTTTTATTTAAGATATTTAAGGAGAAACCCGTTCCATCTACCCTAGTTACACATTTTAATAAGGGTCGGTGTTATATGACCTGTTAAAATGTTTGGTTTACAAAACAAACACGCCCCAACCGAGTTTTTGGCCTATTTACTGGCTAATCTCTTTTAATCTCAAATATGTAAATGTCGCGTATATAAAATAACAGTAATTATCACCTATTGCACTAAGATCATTTTTATTAAAAAAAACCACGCGCCTGATGTATCAAATAAACACAGTTTTGTGTGTTTGCTAATATAAAACTGTAGGAACCTTTGTACGTATTAGGTTTAATGTTCCTATTTAAAGCTGAAAACTGAGCTAATCTCATCTCATATTAGATAGAAAGTTATTAAGTGGATGCCAACAAAATGTAAAAAAGAAACATTTATTTAACGTGACAGAAGGAAGAGCTAAATAACTATCTCGTACCGTTTCCTCATCAAAAGTAAAAGAGGCTTATGAAAATGAACTTTGCTATTGAATTATTTATGGTCTTTGTAAACTCTGAATTGTTAAGCCTTTAATTTCTATTTAAAGAGCTTAAACATTTAAGTTTGGATGACAAAATAATATTCTATTAAGCAAGAAAAGATGAACTTTGCGGACGGCCATTTTGATTCTCTCTCTATTTTCTTCAGCCAAAGGAAGTCCACTGCTGAACATAGTCCACTCCAAAGAATTAATGTTGGAGGAAGTCTCTGGCCTCTACCAGCAGCCAAAATTTCGATGTGGACGTCCATTACTACTGGAGAAACACAAATTCAGTTGAGATGATTTTTAAGACCGTTGTAGCAATATAAATTCGAATAAGGGGCGATCGCGTTTTATGACAAGAAAACTGTATTTTCATTCATTATAAATGATCAACGTAAAAAAGGGTACAACAAAAATCTAAAATGTGGGTAGGTAGCATCAGCTACTCGCCAAGCTAAACAAGCTAATTCAAAATTACTAACACATATTATGTCAGGTTCGTAAGCCATGAAAAATGAGGTTAGGTTAGGTTTAAAATATAAGCTGTAAGTTAAACTAACATAAGCTGTTCGTCAAGCTACAAAAGCTAAACCAAATTACTAACACATAGGTTAGGTTACGTTAGTGGGTCATGCAAAATGAGGTTAGGTTAGGTTTAAAGTATAAGCTGTTAAGTGAAACTAACATAAGCTGTTCGTCAAGCTACAAAAGCTAAACCAAATTACTAACACATAGGTTAGGTTACGTTAGTGGGTCATGCAAAATGAGGTTAGGTTAGGTTTAAAGTATAAGCTGTTAAGTGAAACTAACATAAGCTGTTCGTCAAGCTATAAAAGCTAAACCAAATTTACTAATACATAGGTTAGGTTAGGTTAGTGGGTCATGCAAAATGAGGTTAGGTTAGGTTTAAAGTATAAGCTGTTAAGTGAAACTAACATAAGCTGTTCGTCAAGCTATAAAAGCTAAACCAAATTTACTAACACATAGGTTAGGTTAGGTTAGTGGGTCATGCAAAATGAGGTTAGGTTAGGTTTAAAGAATAAGCTGTTAAGTGAAACTAAAATAAGCTGTTCGTCAAGCTATAAAAGCTAAACCAAATTTACTAACACATAGGTTAGGTTAGGTTAGTGGGTCATGCAAAATGAGGTTAGGTTAGGTTTAAAGTAGAAGCTGTTAAGTGAAACTAACATAAGCTGTTCGTCAAGCTATAAAAGCTAATCCAAATTTACTAACACATGGGTTAAGGATACCCTCATAGTGACATACAAAATGTGGACAGGTCGTTTTATTTTATTTCAGCTTCTTGTACCCCACTGCTGGGAAAGACCTCCTCGTTATTCAAATATGGTAAGGATAATGTAAAGTTATAAGCTGTTAAGTTAAACTAACTTAAGCTGTTCGTCGAGCTAAACATGCTAATTCAAAATTCTAACACAGAAGTGAGTAACCTTCATATTGCCTTAAGTGTGTCTATCTATTCTGTGTTTATCCGGATACAATAAGGTCGGCGTAATTGTATTGACTGGCGAGAGATGTCCATCTCGCGTCTTGGAAAAGTCTCTCTGGAATTTTCTGCATACCCTTTTCCTCTTTCCATCCTTTCTCCTTCTCGCACCCCTCTCGATTTTATGGGCCGGCAACACATCTATCATCTAAGCGTTGTGTATGTTCATGGGCGGCAGTGATCACTTAACATCAGATGTCCTGTTTGCTCGCTTGCCGGACCTAATGTATAAAAGAATACCTTTGTGCCAATTGAAAAAATCAAACTGATTTAAATCAAAATCTGTAACAATCTAGCATCAAAACTGATAATTTTAGTATCATCGTAATGATTCGTCTCACGTCAGTTCGTTTGAGAAGTGCTGTTTATGAGAAAATTAATAAGAAACACTACCTCTTATTTAATTTTTTTTACACTGCCCTCTGTTTCTCTTTCTCCGTCTTTTAAATCCATCCCATGGTTGTCTGTAAGACATTGCTTTATGCGATAAGACCGCCATTTGTACTGTTTTTTTCTGTTCCTGTATTATATTTTATTGTGTACAATAAAGATTTAAATAAATAAAAATAAATAAATAAATACCTCAGACGATCTGAAATAAAATATTTTCATCTGAGCTGTCTACCGTTTCTTTTCAAACATGACTGTAAAATAGTATCGCTGAGTACTACAAAGGCTTTTTACAATTAAAATGGCTTGGCAATATTTTAACTTTAGAAATATCTTGACATTTATGAAAACCATCTTTCGCAGCACAAATCCGATAGTCCTGGAAAAATCTGCTATAATATGTCTTGTGTCCCTTACAGAGGCTTTGCGTTGCGGGATCAGCCTGTTGTTTAATTTTGAAGAAGCTGGCATAATAATGTTGACAGACTGGCGTAATCACTTTCTGCTCACTGAATATTCTCGCACTTACCATCACGTGTATAGTATTTGTTCAAGCGATTCAATGATTATGGCTGAACTTAGTTGCAGCAGATTGGGTGGCTTTTAAAAAAATATGAAAATTTAGGAAAGAAGTTGAGCAAAAGTCATCAAATCTCCAACTACATTCGATTTTTTTTAAATATTGGTCGACCCTAACAATTTCGATTGTGATCCAATCTAACTTTAGCTTTTCTACATTTTTTCATCCATTTCGAATAACATTTCACCTGAAACCAAGTAGCAAAGTTGGGGAACGTCGTAATAAGTAAGAGATATGTTGTTTACCGATCTCAAATTTTCATTAGCTAACTTTGCACCGAGTATGAGCAGGTTTGTTTCACGACGTGGCGTCGCCTTCGCGAATTATGGATGTCTCAAGGCCATTTAAAGTAATGTGTTTACATATTTTAGCTGTTTGATGGTATCTTGATGTGTCTCGTTATGTAATGTCAGAAGTAACTAGGGCAGATTGATCAAGGCGGGTATTGCACCATTCAACTTGAATATTACTGCTTGTTACTTAATGTGTTGCAGAGAAGTGGTGTGACACCTTTTCATTTCAAACATGACACTTTGTAATCAGTTAGAATTATAATATGATTATAATTCTTATTTAAAAACGGCCTGCAACGCAGGTCTGCGAGGTTTATACCTTATTAATAAATAAATTAATAAAAAAAAAAGCTTTTATTGCAGACCAAATAGCCCATAGTGTTAGTGTGTACATTATTGCTTATGATAAAAAGCTATTGTTAGTAAAAGATGTAAATTTAAAAAAAAAACTAGTATGACGTGGACCGTTATGCTAGAGCACTGCGCACTTAGCAACAGACATAAGCTGCTGTGCCCAGTGCTCCATCATGGAGCAGTCCCACCTATCACAAAATTCTCTCAGAATGCTGTTGGAACTGGTGCGTAGTCGATGCAAGAGGGATGCACAGCTCTTTCTTAGTATGGCATCAAAACCATCTATGCCAGCCACCGCAAACATCCCGTACAATAATAATAATTAATACTACATAATATAATACAAAAGTCTGAACGAAATATTACGAAATCTGGAAGTTTATTGATATAGAACGATGGAGACGCATAAAAACATACACTTCAATATGAATGAGAAGTTTTCGTGACTAATAAAGGACATACTAAAAAGTCCGAAGAAGTAAACTCGGAGCTCTTTCATCAAAAAATTAATTGAAGTTCATACATCCTGCTTAATTTTCATCTTGTTCTGCCACAGGAATTTCACTGTTGAATATATTGCTATTCATTGGGACATACTTTTGCATAAAAACAACAAATTAAAAAATAAAATGAATAAGTAAACCCAATCAGTTCATTCCCGTAAGCATAAGTCCTCCGTCGACCTCAATGCAACAGCCAGTTACGAGCCTGGAATTATCACTAGCAATAAACAGGACCATCTTCGCAATGTCATCGCATTTGCAGAACTCTCCCATAGGAATCTTCTTCAAGAACTTGTTGTAGGCCTTGTCAGATAATTCTGCTCTGCCGGTCATTCTTTCAAAGAAAGTGGTGATCTGAAAAGATTAGCGGATAATTTGAATTTGTACATTTGTACAATACATTTTACGTCTATTTTCAATGTATACATAGAGGCGATTCTAGGGCCATCTACATTCGCTGATCTTATTTCTGTCACAAAATTTATGATAGAAGTGATAGGATTGAAATGATTCTAATTTGGACTAAAGTTCTAGTCTCACAATTCATATGAGATTTTTCATAGCTCACAAATTTTAGATGTCCTATGAGATGATAATCTAAATAAGGATCCCAAGATCCATAGACAATGGCTACCATTAGATAAGAATAGAACAACATAGCTACCAAAAGATAGAATTATTAATATACTATTAATATTAATACTAAATAAAGAAATGCAAATGACTGCACCCGATTGTCATCTTACAGAGACAGATGGAGAGAGATCGTGCGGCGAGCAACATCATAGTCAGAGAATAAAACATAGTAACCACGACCGCTCTGCTACGAGTGTAATGTAGAAGAAGACGAAGAAGAAAATGGAGAAATATGGGCTGGTTGGTTAGCTAGCTAGAATTAAGAAAACTATTTACCGTAGTTCCAGGAAGAATCGCATTACATCTGACTCCTTTAGGTCCCAGCTCCAAGGCAACTAACCGTGTGAAATGGTTGAGAGCAGCCTGTAAAAAGGAATATTTATACATTAAAATAATGCTGAAATATACCAACTTGAAATAGGAATAGCCCGGTTATGTCTGTCGCATGCGATCAGAACAGAGTGAGATCTCCACGGAATGTCGTACTAATCAGAAAAAAGATGCTGTAGCAAACCAAAACGTAAATGGACAGATCGCGTAAAATCGTCATTTCTGGAATAAAAGAGGGGAAACCTTTGCTTAAAAGTGAGACAATAGCGCCTGATAACAGCATTAAAATAAAGACTCGCAATTTAGACATAATATACTATTTATTACTTATCCCTTTTTCGTTTTCGGAAGACTGCCTCGGTGGCGTAGTTGTATTACGGTACGGTTACAAAGCTGAGGTCTCGGGTTCGAGTCCCGCATCGGGCAAAGTGATATTGGATTTTTCTATTCATTATCAGCCCGGAGTCAGGAATTTGTGCCCGATATGGCGATAGGCTCGCCCCCTATCACATCGTGGGACGGAACATACAAGGCGAAATGTGGGTGTCCTGGTGGCGCCTCTGCCTATCCCTTCGGGGATAAAGGCGTGAGTTTATGTATGTATGTTTTCGTTTTCACTTCTCTAGCATTCGAAGATGATGGCGCAATGCATACTATGCAAATTTGACTTAAGGATTGAGTATCATCGTTTTTTCAGCTACCTTTATCCGTATTTGTATCAGACAATGTAAATATATCCCACTGAAGGGCTCGGGTCTCCTCTACAATCGAAAGTACAATTAGCACGGGTTAGGCTACCTGCATAAAAGGCTAGATCCAGATAAGAAAGAGCTTTAATATAATGGTAAGCTAGATCGTTCTAAAAAAGATTTTAAGTCAATCGCAGCATTAGCAGAATAACAGGGAAATCTAAAATATGTTTATGGCTACCTTACAGTCACAAAAAGCTGTCACCATTATAAGAAGTATTTTACCACTCACCTTAGTCATGGAATATTGTATGTTGCCTGAAAATACAGTGTTTCCAGCAATACTTGATATGTTTATGATATTTCCTTTAGATTCCATTAGAGCTGGTGTCAGAAGCCTCGTTAGATCAAAAATAGCTCGAAGGTTGACGTTGAATACTCTGTCATAATCCTTCATATCAGCCTTCTGTATAGTGCCTAGGACTCCGATACCAGCATTATTGACTAGGACGTCTAACCTGAAAATAAATTTATAAAATTATACTAAAATAGTCACTATTATGTAGTAATAGAAGTCTTGAAAATTGCGCTACTGGGGATAGCTGTTATCAAAGGGATGGGATGGTACTGGATTACATGCCGTGAGTAAGAATGAGACAGAACGGGCGGGATATAACGGGACGGGACGGGATGGGAAATTCCAAATAAAGTTAATTTCAAATAAAGTTAATCACGCTGATGAAGTTTATCGGCAGACAATAGTCAGAAAATAAAAGTGAAAACTAAAAAGTAAGGAAAGTCTAATTGATTTATAAGAATTTGAGACAATCCAAAGTGGGAAATAATATTATAAGAACTATGCAATATTTCAAAACAATGGCAGCTAATAAATTGCCAGATCACTTCCGACAAACCACTCGATATTAATTACCACGAAATGACTCATTATTTTACTTTTGTACACTAATAAATGGATTGTGTGAATGTCAGGAAAATATTCTGATGTCATTTAAAATTATTATGGAGTAGGGAGAAATAAAACATCGTGAGGAAACCTGCATACCATAGCGAATTGCAAGAATTTTTATAACAGGTAAGGCTGTAAAGGCTGCCGTCCCGCATTAAGCCAACGTAGTGGACTGTATGGCCTAACCCCTCCCAATCGTACTCTCGATTGTAGACGAAGCTCGTGCTTAGCAGTGGGAGAAATAAAAGAAGCACTTAAAAAATTTGCTGACTAAGACACAAAGAAATTTTATATAAAAAAACAATACAGTCGAATTGTCTCTATTATCATTTCTGTAATTGACAGTGCGATGGGTATAGGATCTTCGTGATTCTTACTACCCGAATAAAAGGAAGCAACAAATCCGTTACTTCACTTTCCATTTGCCACCACATTAATCTCCTGTAATTTAGTTACCATTTGTTTTATGTTACACAAACACTGTAAAGCGCCATTTACACGGGGAGAGATTCTCGTGGCGAGAATCGTATGCGATTATCGCATGACATAACCACCATAGATTATCGTGTTCTAACAAATGTTTACACGATGCGACTTTTTTATATCCTTACGATAATCGTAAGGTGGTGGCGTAGTTGTATTACGGTACGGTTACAAAGCTGAGGTCTCGATTTCGAGTCCCGGGTCGGGCAAAATGATATTGGATTTTTCTATTCATTATCAGCCCGGAGTCAGAAATTTGTGCCCGATATGGCGATAGGCTCACCCCCTATCACATCGTGGGACGGAACATGCAAGGCGAAATGTGGGTGTCCTGGTGGCGCCTCTGCCTACCCCATCTGGGATAAAGGCGTGAGTTTATGTATGTATGTATTATGTACGATAATCGTATCTTCGAGGCGAGAAACTCTCCCCATTTAAATGGGGTTTAATGGTCGAGTACAATATTTATCGGTCAAGTCATCACTATCTAGCTTTACGATTCATTCGAGGAACACAATTGCCTGGGATTACATTTTTGATGTCTCAATCTGATTACTGAGAATACGAAGTTCGGTGAAATACGGGTTTATCCTTTGTCTAGCGCATTGCTATATATCGCTCGTTTATGAGCATGAGAGATTTATGAGTTGATATGATATTATGAGAATTGACGCATCCATCAGTGGTTACTAATTGAATAAAGTGGTAAGGCCTTAAAGATATAGTACAAATGGGTCGACCGAAGTGGTACCGCTGTTTCATAAGAAACGGCTTTGTAAATTCATAAAATGGAATGAAAGAAAAGACTAAGACGTATAAGACCACTTTTTTCCAGTTTGCAAGATATCAGTTTTCCTAATCCAATCGAAAATTGACGATTCTCTCGAAATTTCAAGCCACAGCAAATGTGATAAATAAAATACGTAGTTGAATAAAGACAAAAAGTTACAAATAATGATTGTATTTCTAAATATAAGTATCTTTACTGTTTCGAAAACTAAAACTGCAAAGCGTTATGAATTATCTATCTATATCAGCCCACACACGTCCCACTGCAGGGCACGAGTCTACTCTACAATCGAGAGAATCGATTGAGAGTGGTTAGGCCATATAGTTCACCACGCTGGCCTAGTGCGGCTTGGCGGACTTACATACCGTAGAAATTCTTTTAAAATCGCTACGGTATGCAGGTTTCCTCACGATGTTTTCCTTCACCGTTAAATTGCGTGGTGATTGATTATCAATACACACATAACTCCGAAAAGTCAGAGGTGTGCCCTGGGATTTGAACCCGCGACCACCGTGAACATGTAGGCAGCCGCGTAGGTCCGTTACTAACAGGCCACCACGCACTATCACGCACGTTATGAATTATATAAGCCGAATTTAATCCAAATTCTTGAATAGCCTAATATCTTTTCATTTCCCTACGGTCGCATTCCAGCTAGAACACAGTACCGCAATTATTTCTTGTGGAAATATCTCATAAATACAACAACAGCTATTGGAGTTTTCTCTGCAACTGGGACAGTTAAGCTATTATTAAATGTTATATTTAACATTCTTTTATAATTAGCGAACGTAATTCCTAGGAGCGGGTAGACTTAATCTAAATATATAGAAGAAATATTATCTTATTAATACGCTTTTATGAATACGCTTTTATTAGCTTCAGACGTATGTATGTTAGTATGTAACGGAATCTTTGAACATGATTTTGACCCCCTTCAAAACGTCGGATTAACTCGAAATTTGGCATTCTTATTAAGGACCGATGACAATACAATATTTTAAACAGTTTGACCCGTTATCCTTACAAGGATAATCAGGATTAGCGATTTTTGTTTTCCTGAGACCCGGAGTGTCTGCGTCAAGACCAATAAAGGAATCTACCACGCGCATTCGACTGAAAAATGAAAAATAAATAATAGTTTAAAAAAACTAAAAAAATACGCTTTTATAGAAAATCCAACTAAAAAATAGATAATATTTTTTTATAAATTTGAATTAAAAATAGTGTAAGAAAAAAAATATTTTATTGTAAAAAAAGCGTGGGTTGCATAGTATTTTTTATAATATCCTCAAACGCACACCACGCTTTTTTTACAATAAAATCATTTTTTCTTCCACTATTTTTAATTAAAATTTATTAAAATTTATTTTCTATTTTTTAGTTGGATTTTCTATAAAAGCGTCTTTTTTAGTTTTATTAAACTATTATTTATTAAGATGCTAAACAATTTTAAAGGTAATTATGCGAAGTCCGCCAATCAACACTAGGCCAACAGTGTGGCATAAGACCTAAATTGCAAAGGAAGCCAGGGTCTGATGAAACACTATCATAAGCTGGATTCATAATTAAATGTACCCTTTATTTGTGAAAATTCATGAACGTGAAAAAGCAAAAACAACACACAAGCATTGCAACTGGTGGCACTTAATAGTCTCTACCTATTCCTGACGGATAATAGCGAAAATGGGTATGATTAGAAGAAAGTCAATGGTACTAACTTTCCAAAGCAATCCAAGGTCTTCTTAACGATCTCCTCGCACGCTCCTTCATCAGCCAAATCGGCGTTAATGGCCAGCGATTGGACCCCTTTCTCCTCCTGGCATTGTTTGGCAACTTTCTCCAGGTTCTCATCGTTTCTGCCAACAATCGCAACTTTAGCTCCACACTTGGCAAACCATATGGCAATAGCTTCTCCGATCCCCGCGCTCGCTCCCGTAACTAGCACAACTTTATCGGCGAAATTCACTTCCATTTTTAAATTTGATTTCCTTTTTATTTTTATTATTTTTTAATTTGATTCTCGTTTAATTATATATTACTGATTATATATTTTTTATTCATAAATTTAAAAAGCGTATATTTAAATAGTAGTGATAATTTAATTTTATATAATATTAGGTCCGTTTATATGACACAACGTTAAGTAACCGTTGCAGCGTATTTTAGTATGATAAATGTTAGCCAGGGCCGTACATGCTGTCTTATATGTTACGTTATATTATGGTAATTCTGACGTCTCTATTAAAAAACCTTGTTATGGTTTCGCGTAACTCACGCGTGGAAATATATAAATGGAATGGATAAATGGAAATCGCTTTTAAAATTTCATCACAACTGTTTTCTGATTCACATAAAAGAGAACAAAATATTCAGCAAAGAAAATGTAAACAACATTAATTTTATTATAATAAACACCGAGAATTCAAAGAAACGGTAAAATGGAGACATTAGATATTATATGCTAATTACATATACCTAATATGTAATGTATATTGTGTTTCATTGTTGTGTACAATAAAGACTAAAATAAATTAATACATTGTTGATTTAAATAATTATCTATTATAAACACACCCAGTACATTTTTTTTTATTACGATGAATGACGAGACAAGTATGCCATTTGTCTGATGGTAAGACCGATCATTGACAGTAGCAAAACCATAAAACAACACTATGCATTACAAAGCAATGCTTGGCATTCCACTGGTTTCGCCATCCTGAGACATAACATGTTAAGTCAATATGTCAACTCAATATGTTCAGTAGCACGATTGTAATCCCGGGATTTGGTTCTTGAAAAATGGGCGGGGATCCCGGGATCCCGGTATTCGGAATCCCGGGATCGAAACCCCTAGTCCAGTAGTTACTCTGGCTACAATGTCCTTAAAACCGGAATTCAACCGTGCATATACACTGCTGTTTGGCGGGAGAAATAAATATTGCGGTTGTAACTACCCAGGCAGCCTCTCACATATGAGGGACCTTCCACCAGTAAAACTGCTACTAACTGCCTTTGTCATATTTTTTCCCTAATATCTTTAAGAACTATTATCTTGACAGCCTCCGTGGCGCAGTTGGTTAGACGCCGGATGTGAACCGAGGGGCCGCGGGTTCGATCCCCGCACTGAGACAAATGTTTGTGTGAACCACAAGTATTTATTTTAGGTCTGGGCGTTTGTGAGACTGAAAATTCTCTCGTAGTTGCTGATACCCACGACACAAAACTCGATCTTAGTGTGGGGTAAGGACTATGTATGTGTGTTTTGGGTGTAATTTTTATTCATCATTTGACATTAAATGTCTTTGAATACTGCAGTAGGTCTAATAACAACTTACACAATTCACAAAATGTATGTAAGATAAGAAAACTTGATTTTAGTGTGGGGTCAGGACTATGTATGTGTGTTTTGGTTGCATTTTCTTATTTAGTATTTAATTGACATTAAATGTCTCTGAATACGGTAGTAGGTCTGATAACAACTTATTAAGGCCCGATTAGTAAATTGTATGTAAAGTAAGATATTTTCATACAAAAATATAAAAGTTTCCATGACCTTACATCATTACCCGGCTAGGTCAGGCGATACAAATTTAATCAACAATTATGGCATATTATTTCTCATATAAGTAAAACATATTTCATGAGCTTGTAATCACGAGATCAAATATTATCCTTGGTATAATAAATGAAAATCAATGGACAAGAAGACAGCTAGGTGTTGTAAATCCAGGTTTTTTTTTCGAACAGGTGCAAACTAAAGAAAGCCTGAAGTGTAAACAAACTAAACAAAGTTTCTCTAAAGCAAAAGAGGTTCCAAGAAAAGTTAGAAAGTAGTTAGAACTCACACCCAAGTTCTTTATAAATGCGGTTGTTACTGCAGATAACGTAGGTCTTACAGCTTTAGAATATAAATGAAATATTTGAAAATACGTGCTGGAAAGGTAAAACAAAGCTTCGAAACCGAAGAGCGTATAATTATGCAAAGATCAATTAAAGTTGATGAAGCGAAAGAGGTTATGTATGGACCGCAACACTTAGGGTTTTATAGTCTCCGCCTGTCCAAATTGGACAAAGACGTGAGCTTATATACATATACATAAGCTCATATACTCGAACATACGTTCGATACGTATAATATGTATGTTATGAATGTAAATTCGACAAAACTAATTGATATATCTATGGATATAGCTGATAAATAATATTGAATTGAGAAACATAAACTTAGTCATTGAAATTTTTACTTTATTCATTATAAAAGGTTCTTTCAACATATTAAAAATGGTAAAACGAATGTGTCACTCCATAATCGCACAAAGCATAGGACTCATATAAAACATAAAATTCGATTGAGAAGGTAAGCCCATAGTCCACCGCGCTGGCCTAGTGCAGATGGACATCAAATACCAATGATAGTTGTAAAGATCGCAATGGATGACTGAGAAATGTGTGTCTATTAGTGCTTTAATTTTAATAACCTGAAATAATGTTAATAACATTCCGTTATATTAAATTTAATTTATATGGTGATTTCAATTGTAATTAATTCTCTGAAGTCTACGACCATTCTTTGAAGCTACACAAAACAGTATTTTCATAGAAAAAAAAATACAGAATGTGCAAGCACGCATACAAACACTTTATTCTCTCTCCGTCTATTATATAACTTTATTACAATAATGTTCGACGATTATCAATTTAAATTGAGAGAGGCTCCGCTATCGAAGTTATATAATATAATCCCGGTCACTAAAGGACTGTTCTCACTAGCAATATGAACTACAGCTTGAATAAGTAAACCCAATCAGTTTATTCCCGTAAGCATAAGTCCTCCGTCGACCTCAATGCAACAGCCAGTTACGAGCCTGGAATTATCACTAGCAATAAACAGGACCATCTTCGCAATGTCATCGCATTTGCAGAACTCTCCCATAGGAATCTTGCTCACGAACTTCTTGTAGGTCTTGTCAGATAATTCTGCTCTGCCGGTCATTCTTTCGAAGAAACTGGTGAACTGAAAACAATAAAGGAATTATTAGAATATACGTACGTCTCACGTCTATATCCAACGGGTGGTGAGGCAATACAAGTACCATTTTTATAGATCAGCGAATATTCGCTGAGCTTTTTTTGCCACAAAATGTATGATAGATAAGATGAGACTGAAGTTATATTATGTCGCGCCAGAGATCCAGTCAGAGCCAATTAATTTTTTTTTATTCTAAGATCACAAAAATTATATTGCTCGACCTGATAATCTAAACAAGGATTCATGATCCATAGTCCACATAAGCTGCCGTCGGATCGTTAAGGCAACCTTTTAATATAATTTCAGAAGTAAATGAAGAACTAAGTATAGCGCATATTTCTTCGTTTCCTTGTTGGCTAGCTAGAATTCACAAAACAATTTACCGTAGCTCCAGGAAGAATCGCATTGCATCTGACTCCTTTAGGTCCTAACTCCAAGGCAACTAACCGTGTGAAATGGTTGAGAGCAGCCTGTAAACACGAAATATTTTTATATCACAATGGAGATGAAATAAATAAATAAATAAATACACCCAACAGTCACATACAAAGTCCCGACCCCAAACTAAGATCGAGTCTTGTGTCGTGGGTATCAGGAACTACGAGAGACTTTTCGGTCTCACAAACACCCGGACCCGAAACAAATACTTGTGGTTTACACAAACATTTGTCTAAATATGTATTTGTATGTATTTGTATTTGTATAAATAAACCAAAATTAAATAGGGGTAGCCCGGTCATCGCATGCTACATGCGATTAGACCAATGGAAGAGGATCTCCACGAAATGTCCTCCTAATCAGCTAGAAAGACGCTGTAGCAGACCTAGGTGGAAAATTCAATATGACAAAATCGTAAAGTCTGGAACAGAATAGGGGCAGCCTTTGCTCAAAAGTGGGAACACTAACGGCTCATTATAACAATAAAATATTATCAGCCCATATACATCCAATTGCAGGGCACGGGCCTCCTCTACAATCGAGAGTACGGTTGAGAGGGGTTAGGTCATATAGTCTCCCACGGGTTGCGACGAATGCTTCGGCGATACCCGACCCTCCGACACACGGGTACGAGAGGAACACGGGTTGGTTTTTAGTCAGTAAGAGTCTGACAGTCCCCTCCGCGCCTCCCCCGGGCGGAGGATGTCCATGAGGATTTTCCAACCCGATACCAAAAAAAAAAAAAAAATATAGTCTCCCACGCTGACATATTGCGGATCGGCGGACTTTACATACCATAGAAATTCCTACAAATGGTTATGTGGTGGTAATGACCTGACGCACATGACAACATGTTCACGGTGGTCTCAGGTTCAAATCCCAGGGCACACCTCTGAGTTTACGAAGTCATCTGTGTTTTGATAGTCAATCACCACGTATACTATAACGGTGAAGGAAAGCATCGTGAGGAAACTCTTTACACACATAAAATGGTTTATCACTCACCTTAGTCATGGAATATTGTATGTTGCCTGAAAATACAGTGTTTCCAGCAATACTTGATATGTTTATGATATTTCCTTTAGATTCCATTAGAACTGGTGTCAGAAGCCTCGTAAGATCAAAAATAGCTCGAAGGTTTACGTTGAATACTCTATCATATTCCTTCATATCAGTCTTCTGTATAGTGCCTAGGACTCCGATACCAGCATTATTGACTAGGACGTCCAATCTGAAAATAAATTTATAAAATAGTCACTATGCTGTAGTAATAGAAGTCATGAAAATTGTGCTACTGGGGATAGTTGTTATTTTAAGTTTTCGACTAAAATCGTTGGGATAGGATATTTTAGTAATATTGTGTACAAAGGTCCTTTTAATAATGTAAAATATACCTAAAATGTATATATAAAATATAACTTATAGAAATAATCGATAAATAACGAGCAGTTATTTTCACCGTTTCATAAAAGCTTAAAGATATATAAATATTAATATGTTTATTAGATTTATAATAAATACATACAGGGTATATAAAGACTGCGACCGAAAACGAAGCCAGGTGGCAGTTTGAGTAGCTACAAACACGATGCAAATAAATATTTCGCCAAAACAGTGTCAGATACATTTTTAGAATTTTTTAAAAATCTATGTGTTTGGTTGGTAAATACCTAGTTTTTGCGAAAATAATAATTTAATCTCCTACGTATCATTGAGTGTTTAAAAATAAAGAGGTCTACATCATTATTTTAAGAAAACTATGTATTTATCACCCAAATACGATGACAAGTAAAAAATTACAAAAAAAAAGGTTGTCGATTTTTTTTGCGAAATCTTTACTTGCTTTGTGTCTGAAGTCACTAATACTACCACCTGGCTTCGTTTTCGGTCGCAGTCTTGATATACCCTGTATATAAAATTTGTAACCGATGGTTGTCTGTACATGGGGGTTAAATGAGAAATCTAATATGGGAGGTCTGTAATAGAACCCAAAACAGTTATTTTTAAAATATTTGTCTGTTTGTCTGTGCGGTTGTGCGCGATTAACTTAGTAACGGCTTGACGGATTTCTATGAAATTTGGTAAGAAGGATACTTTAGGCTACTTTTTATCCCGAAAAAATTAGTCTTTCCCTATGATGGGGAAGGAATTCAGATATATTTGTTACTTTTTTATACTCAAAGCCATCCCTTTGGGCCCCATTCCCAGTTTGGGACTGGATTACATGCCGTGGGTAAGAATGAGACAGAACGGGCGGGATATAACCGGACGGGACGGGATGGGAAATTCCAAATAAAGTTAATTTCAAATAAAGTTAATGACGCTGATGAAGTTTACCGGCAGACAATAGTCAGAACTTAAAAATGAAAATAAAAAGTAAGGAAAGTCTAATTGATTTATAAGAATTTGAGACAATGCTAAGTGGGAAATAATATCATAAGAACTATGCAATATTTCAAAACAATGGCAGCTAATAAATAGCCAGATAACTTCCGACAAACCACTCGAAATTAATTACCAGGAAATGACTCATTATTTTACTTTTATATACTAATAAATGGAGTGTGTGAATGTCAGGAAAATATTCTGATGTCATTTAAAATTATTATTGAGTAAGGAGAAATAAAACATCGTGAGGAAACCTACCACACCCTAGCAATGTGCAAGATTTTTTATGGTATGTTAAAGCCGTCATCCCGCACTAGGCCAGCGTGGTGGACTATATGGTTTAACCCCTCCCAATCGTACTCTCGATTGTAGAGGAGGCTCGTACCTAGCAGTGGAAGAAACCAAAAGAATCACTTAATAAATTTGCTGACGAAGACACAAAGAAATTTAATATGAAAAAAAAAAAAAAAACACTACAGTGGAATTGTCTCTATTATATTCTCTGTAATTGACAGTGCGATGGGTGATCTTCGTGATTCTTACTACCCGAATAAAAGGAAACAACAAATCCGTTACTTCAGTTTCCATTTGCCATCACATTAATCTACATACATACATAAACTCACGCCTTTATCACCGAAGGGGTAGGCAGAGGTGCCACTAGGACACCCACATTTCGCCTTGTATGTTCCGTCCCACGATGTGATAGGGGGCGAGCCTATCGCCATATCGGGCACAAATTCCTGACTCTCAAATCACATTAATCTCCTTTAATTTAGTTACCATTTATTTTATGTTACACAAACACTGAATGGTTGAGTACAATATTTATCAGTCAAGCCATCAGCTAGTTTTACGGTTCATCCGTGGAACATAATTAGCTGGGATTACATTTTTGATGTCTCAATCTGATTACTGAGAATTAAAATCTAAAATATTTGTTCATCCTTTGTCTAGCCCATTACTAAATATCGCTCGTTTATGAGAACTGACGCATCTCTAAGTGGTTACAAATTGAATAAAGTGTGTACCACTTTATGTAGATCGTTAAAGCTGTACTACAAATGGGTCGATTCGACCGGGGTGGTACCGCTGTTTCATAGGAAAAGAAGGCTTTGTAAATTCAGAACATGGAATGAAGAAAAGTTAGGGAACGTAGGTAAAAAATATAATAAAAGGAATACGTTTTTTCCAGTTTTTAGAATATCAGCTATCCAAATTCAATCGAAACTTGGTGACTCCCTGAGATTTCAATCCACAACAAATGTAACAAATAAAATACGTAGTTGAATAAATAAAAGCAGATCCAAAATAATGGTAACAAAGATGATCAAAGCGAAACACTTTGCATTTATATCAATTGTTTCGGAAACTAAAACTGTATCTAAAGCATTAAACACTAACATAAACCGAATTTAATCTAAATTCTTGAATAGCCTGGTTTCTTTTCATTTCCCTACGGTCGCATTCCAGCACTAGCTTTATAACACAGTACCGCAATTATTTATTTTGGAAATATTTTATAAATACAACAAATCTATTGGAGTTTTCTCTGCAACTGGGACAGTTAAGCTATGTTTCAATGTTATATTTAATATTCTCTAGTAACTAGCGGACGTAATTCCTAGGAGCTGGTAGACGAAATCTAAATACATAGAAGGAATGTTATCTTTTTAAGATAATATGAAATAATTTTAAAGGTATGTGAAGTCCACCAATTAACACTAGGCCATCAGTATGGCATTGAACCTGAATCGCAAAGCACGCCAGGGTTTGATGAAACCTATTATAAGCTGGATTCATCATTAAAATTACCCTTGATCGGTGAAAATTCATGTACGGGAAGAAGCAAAACAACACACAAGCATTGCAACTTAATAGTCTCTACATATTCCCGAGGGATATTAGCGAAAATGGGTATGAATAGAAGTAAGTCAATGGTACTTACTTTCCAAAGCAATCCAAGGTCTTCTTAACGATCTCCACGCACGCTCCTTCATCAGCTAAATCGGCGTTAATGGCCAGCGATTGGATCCCTTTCTCCTCCTGGCATTGTTTGGCAACTTTCTCCAGGTTCTCTTCGTTTCTACCAACAATCGCAACTTTAGCTCCACACTTGGCAAACCATATGGCAATAGCTTCTCCGATCCCTGCGCTCGCTCCCGTAACTAGCACAACTTTGTCGGCAAAATTCACTTCCATTTTCAAATTTGATTTCCTTTTTATTTTTATTCTTTTTTAATTTTATTCTAGTTTAATTATATTTTACCGATAATATATTTTTTAATTCATAAATTAAAAATAGTAGTAATAATTTATATATTTAAATAGTAGTAATAATTTAATTTTATATAATATTAGGTCTGTTTATATGACACAACGTTAAGTAACCGTTGCAGTGTATTTTAGTATGATAAATGTTAGCCAGAGCCGTACATGCTGTCTTATATGTTACGTTATATTATGGTAATTCTGACGTCTCTATTAAAAAAACCTTGTTAAGGTTTCGCGTAACTCTCAGTTCGTGCAAAAAGAAAGTGCGTGGTTCGTGCAAAAAGTGCGTGTGAAGAAACTCAAAAAGTGCGTGGTGGCCTATTGGTAACGGACCAGACGCGGCTGCCTACATGTTCACGGTGGTCGCGGGTTCAAATCCCAGGGCACACCTCTGACTTTTCGGAGTTATGTGTGTATTGATAGTCAATCACCACGCACTTTAACGGTGAAGGAAAACATCGCGAGGAAACCTGCATACCGTAGCGATTTTATAGAATTTCTACGGCATGTAAGTCCGCCAACCCGCACTAGGCCAGCGTGGTGGACTATATGGCCTAACCACTCTCAATCGATTCTCTCGATTGCAGAGTAGGCCCGTGCCCAGCAGTGGGACGTATATGGGCTGATATAGATAGATAGTAACTCTCAGTTCGGTGTAACGAAATGTAATATTTCAGATATTCCGATAAATGGAAATCGCTTTTAAAATTTCATCACAACTGTTTTTCTGATTCACAGAAAAGAGAACAAAATATTCAGCATTAAAAATGTAAACAACATTAATGTTATCTTAATAAATACCGAGAATTCAAAGAAACGGTAAAATGGAGACATTTGATATTATGTTTTTTGATGTTAATTACATATAATATGTAATGTATATTGTGTTTCATTGTTGTGTACAATAAAGACTAAAATAAATAAATACATTGTTGATTTAAATAATTATCTGAAGGAATAAACACACCCAGCACATTTTTTTATTGCAATGAATGATGAGACCAGTATGCCGTTCGTTTGATGGTAAGCGATACGACCGCCTATGGATCCCGGTATTCGGAATCCCGGGATCGAAACCCCTAGTCCAGTAGTTACTCTGGCTACAATGTCCTTAAAACCGGAACACAACCTTGCATATGCACTGCTGTTTGGCGGGAGAAATAAATATTGCGGTTGTACCTACCCAGGCAGTCTCTCACATATGAGGGACCTTCCACCAGTAAAACTGCTACTAACTGCCTTTGTCATATTATTTCCCCTTATATCTTTAAGAACTATGTTCTTGACAGCCTCCGTGGCGCAGTTGGTTAGACGCCGGATGTGAACCGAGGGGCCGCGGGTTCGATCCCCGCACTGAGACAAATGTTTGTGTGAACCACAAGTAGTTGTTTTGGACTGGGTGTTTGTGAAACCGCAAATTCTCTCGTAGTTCCTGATACCCACGACACAAAACTCGATCTTAGTGTGGGGTCAGAACTATTGTTGTATTTTCTTATTTATTATTTAATTAACAATGTCTTTGAATACGGTAGTGGGTCTGATAACAAGTTATTAAGGCCCGATTAGTAAATTGTATGTAAAATAAGATATTTTCATACAAAAATATAAAATGTTCCATGACCTTACATCATTACCCGGCTAGGTCAGACGATACAAATTTAATAAACAATTATGGTATATATTTTTCTCATTCTTAAAAAACTAAAGTTGGATGTTTGGAATATTTACTAGCAGTTGAACATTTAATAAACTGTTTTTTTATTCTGGCACTATAGACTTTACAGCGCACGTAATAGTGTATCTTTTGACATCAAATGGTTGAGACAAATGCTGGCTTGATTGTTTTCGGACATACTCACGAGAGTATGTAACTTACGAAAGGTACTATAAATAAATAATAAGTAAAGTAAAATAAGGCATAAATAAATACACCCAACAGTCACATACATTGCCCTAACCTCACATTCAGATCAAATAAGTCTTGTGTCGTGGGTATCAGAAACTACGAGAGACTTTCGTTCTGACAAACGCCCAGACATAAAATAAATACTTGCAGTTCACAAAAACATTTATCTCAGTGCGGGAATCGAAGCCGCGGCCTCTCGGTTTACAGCCGGCGTTTGTCCAACAACGCCACGGAGGCAGTCATATAAATTCAAATTTTGAATAGATGGTTATCATTGCCTATCGAGACAATACTGCCAGTCTGCTCGAAACCGAATACTTCATCTTATATACCCCCATAGCTGTCCGGAAAATTGAGTGACAGTTTTCGTGATTTTATATAATCAATCAATTGTCATGACCGTTTCTACCTAAAGTACGTAAATTACGTAAAGTGATATTTCTCGAGATACTTGTATGAAAGTCATATATTGTTGGTTATTTTCGGTGTTATAACAAGATTCACTAACTTCTGAATCATGTTATTCACCAGTCATTACAACCAGTTTTGTTTTATTGGACGGTAAACTCGAAAAAAGCGATTTTTCTTTCTTTCCTATTCAATATATATTTTTTTCTTTATCAAAACATACATACTTTTGTTTGAAAATACTTTGATTTGAAAAACAATTATATATGGAATAGGGGATAAAAAACTAAGACATATTTCACATAAAATATGATCTATAACAATTAGATTTTTAAATATAGACTGAACCCGAAATGCGAAATAAAAATGCTAGCTTCAGAAATAGAGTTTCAGGCAATCTCGGCAATCCTAATTACATAGCGGTTACTTCACACTTAAATCACTACAATTTTCACAACATCGAGAAGAAAAGATTTGGTAATATCAACAATATTTTTGTCTATTCGGAGACAGATTTAAAACCATTATATTTTTAGTTAAGGAAAAAAAATCGTCAATGTAGTTTTTTATCCTCATTATATTGAATATTAAATTTTAAAATGGCAAAGACATTTGTCATATTTTTATCTTAACAACATCGTTTTGTAAATCAAAGTAGTTGTATGAATAGTAAGAACCGTATAGATGTCATTTTGCATAATATTTCAAAATCTACAGAAATAATGTATGGAAAGTGGCGCCCTCTAAACCACACGAATTAATATTTTCATAATCATGTTTTGATTCATGATTGCTGGTTTTTGAGTACACGAACATGAATTTTATGTGTTATTTTTGCCCACCAAATACTAATTAAAGTGCTTTCTTCTACCTACATCGAGTTGAGAATTTAATAATTTCTCGTCAGTACTAGCTTGAAACTCACGAGTGGTGTTTTTATATATCGAGACAGGTCTATGTTGTTTAGTTAAGTGTGTGCCTTGTAGCTTTACAAGAACTAGAGACGGCTTTTATTTTAAGCTAATATTTAATAACTTTTATAACCGCCGGCACGGATCTTGAGCGCTCGGCGACAGAGTGGGGATTTCTTTGCGCATCGTGAACTTAAGGACAAAATAAATGTATACTGATTTATTATTATTAATTTATTCTTAGTTACTTTTATATTATTATTATTTTATTTTATGGGATGAAAGCCCTTCATACCCCTAAAGAGACCCAAAAATCGACATCTGCGCAAGTAACGGCCAGCGCTCAAGATATGTACGTGCTGGTAGTTATACTGCCTCATATATCAAGCTGAACAGATTTCATTCAATATGCTGTATTCTTGCAAATTATGATAATTGTATCATTTTACATGCATTCGATGCCTCGATGGCGTAGTTGTATTATGGTACGGTTACAAAGATGAGACGGGTTCGAGTCCCGGGTTGGGCAGTGATATTGGATTTTTATATTCATTATCAGTCCGGAGACAGGAATTTGTGTCCGATACGGCGATAGGCTCGCCCCCTATCATATCGTGGGACGGAACATACAAGGCGAAATGTGGGTGTCCTGGTGGCGCCACTGTCTACCTCTTCGGGGATAAAGGCGTGAGTTTATGTATGTATTATTTTAGTTGATGATCGCAGTCGTGTCGTTTTATGACAAGATGTAGTAATCTTTATGCTATACCAAACACATTGTATGTTCTGACTGAATTACGAGACAATGTAAACTTACCGGACGGTCGCTCCTCAAGGTTCGACCCGACTAAAATGGTCGATTGTAGCCATAGTTAATACACTATACTAGAGAATCGTAGCATTCAACACTTGCATCAAATTATCCACAATACAAGTCAAAATTTATCGAATGTGCAGCACAGTTTGCGCCACGCGTTCTAATTGTCAACCCAGCACTACACACTACCCTCACTTAATGTGATAAAAATACCAGTGTATTTTGTTTGTTGGATTTTTTAATGATACAGAAATAATCTTTAATTCTACAGAACACAATTTCCGTCTATATTTAAAATAAATAATTGTTTGCTGAGAGATTAGGACTATAGGCATTGACATATATTCTACCGATAGACGAGACACGTCAAAGAAATAAAGTGCCCCCGTATCTTAAAAGCACACTGCAATATTGCGTCACTTACCTGGTATTTTATTAAAATATTGTAACTTCAGACGATTTGCTTTCGGTTTGACGGCGAAACATTCATTTAATACTTTTAAACGTATGCGATAAGGCGTACTGCACTGTCACGAAGCAAACTGATTCACGTGTGGTGCATGCACCGCAAGTAGGTGGGACACATTTTTTGTACTGAATGTCTTATCTAGTGTAACATTGATATCGATGACTATAGGTTTAATGTAGTCATACATATATACGTACATACATAAACTCACGCCTTTTTCTCAGGAGGGGTAGGCAGAGGCGCAACCAGGACACACACGTTACGCATTGTATTTTTCGTACCACGATGAGTAAATAGACATAGGTATTTAATATCACTTTGCCCCATCCGGGATTCAAACCCGAGACCTCAGCGTTGTGGTCGTACCGTAGTACAACTACGCCACCGAGACAACATAATAATATGATGTAGTAAATCGATATGAATATATTGCTATCAAACCGCTTAGTGTTGAATATGCTACAGTTGTTTTTTAACGCCCTTAAGGACTTCGGACTTACTTCGATTAAGAAATTCCCGCTTATACTACTTTATTGACATTCTAAATAATAATGCAACTATAATAACATAAATAGGCTGTTTTTGTTTTTTAATAAACGGAATAATGCATTTTATGTAGGCGTATCGGTTAGTGAGAGCCGACTATTACATTCAACATAAATATAATGCCATTTTTAAAACACGCATCTCCATTATACACATTTATTGTACTACTTTGAAATCCCTCCTCTGCCAACAGGTTTTGCACAAGGCCAGGCAAAAGCAGTTAAGTTGATTCACTGTTCAACAAAAAAACAAATTTTGCATGTAACATGAAAATTTTTGTCTAGTTATTTTTAGGACAAGAATAAGGATACTGGATTTTTTTTTTTTTGTATTACCATATTGTAACATTTTAGAATATTTTAATTTTTGTCAACATAAAGAAGTTATTTCGATTTATTTCACATTAATATGAATTTTCTTTTATGATTTTCGTCTGTATTTTGCTTCAGGATCGTCTCGTTTTAATGTCCAACAGTAATCTGCTAACATACGTGGGCTCCACTTGCCCTCATATCGTTTTTCTATGGTAGATATGTCTTGATGGAATCTTTCACCGTGTTCATCGCTGACGGCGCCCAAAGGAGATCGGTCGATTTGGTCCAACTGCGGACAAGAAATTCATTATTACAAAAAAATTGGCGTATTTTTTTAGATTCATTTCTCTATTTACTTTTATCCTACACCATTGTAATTAGATTTACAAAAAAATGAGGATATCATGAAATATTTCTACCATTTTTGTATTTGTCAGCAACATTCATAGAGTTGACATCTGTCACGAGACTATTATCGGCACGAACGTAACTTTTCCCAAAAATATACATCGGATAGTTTAAAAATTGCGGGATACTATGAACGAAGTCTGTTATCGCAAGATATAAATAGATATGGAATTGTAACCCTAAAAACATTGTTTATCATTTCAAAATGTTATGAAATACTTTTGATACTTGTGGAATGTATTATCTGCGAGTGAGTTAAGCAAAAACACGTAGTTTAAAAAAGGCCACGTGCCCGGTGCCGGCAAGCATAACATCAGAACACATAATAATAAATACATCCAACAGCCACGTAGTTAGTCCTGACCCACACCAAGATCGAGTCTTGTGTCATGGGTATCAGAAACTACAAGAGAATTTTCGGTCATTGATTTCATTCCGATTAATTTCGTTGCGAGTTACAGATAAGTTTGTTTCAATAAAAAACTCACGGAGCTTCGGTGCTCTATATAAATCTTCATGAAAATCTGTATATCTTAGACAACTAAGGTAATAAAAAATATATTTAAATGGTTGTTAAAATAAATAATAGTCGTATTTTCAAATAGCTAAAACATTCCGCAACATGGTTAGAAAGTCATTTTGCTCTGATCTCTTTGTTGATTTGCTCTCTGTTCGGGACAAGTTCAAGCAAACGAAGACCAATATTTATGTATATTTATATCTTTTAATTTTTATTTATTTACTTATTCGAATTTGAATAACAATTATTTTGTCAGGAATAAAATATAAATTCTCCGTTTGTAAAATCTCCCATTATCTGCAGTTGCAACGACATTGGAAAACAACTTCAGTGTAAGTGTAAATTACTTTTCAACTTCATCAAGAAACTCGGCTTTAGAGACGTCGCGTCGTTTTGTTTGTTTTAACGGTTTCTTTGCTTTGCACTTTTTGTACAAGATTCTCAGACTTACAGCACCTTTCTTTTTTAATTGCTTAGGTCCTGCAAACGAGCAAACCTGAGTATTGTGAAGTATAAATAATGCCCTATCGCCCGAATAACTTCTTGGAATTTTTTGTTCAAAATTTTGACAACATTAATAAGGACTATTTTTGTTTATTACAATGTCAACATCACTTTGAATATTATCTATTATTTCCCGAGGCACTCAACCGTCATCATGGTTTGTGCCTTTTTGATTTAAATCAGTACCCTGTAAATTTAATAGTTTGTGTTCTACCTGGTTTGTCTATTATAAAAATCAACATAATAAAAATGAAAACTTTCAATATGAAGCCTTTAATATTATAAAAGCTGCTTCCCCACAACTCGTCGACGGCGAATAAACAAATACTGTAATTTAGGATTTATGTCTAATGGGCCATTTACATTATTCCTCCACAGTTATGTACCCTTATGAATTTTACGATCTCCGTCCAGTTTTACGACCTGTTCAATAGCATCGGATCTTTTGAAATATTTGAACAAAGAATTTTATATGGCCACCAATAAAATTCATTCGAAAATGACGAACCAGTAATAATTAATGTCTGAATTAGCTAAGAGTACTAGTATAACAAAGTGACTATAATGGTAGTGAATATCTATATCTATATCAGCCCATATACGTCCCACTGCAGGGCACGGGCCTACTCTACAATCGAGAGAAGAATAGTCCACCACGCTAGCCTAGTGCGGGTTGGCAGACTTACATACCGTAGAAATTCTTTAAAATCGCTACGGCATGCAGGTTTTCTTACGATGTTTTCCTTCACCGTTAAACAGGCCACTACGCACGCAGGTAGTGAATATACCTCATATTAATATAAGAAATTTAAATATAACCGCTGGCGGTAAATGGTTAAAACTCGTGTGGCGACATACACTTCAACGAGAGGAAGTCCACTTCAGAACACCTCACCCAAGGCCTTCCTTCAGGCCACCCTTCAGGCTACATCCACGGTTTTCCGCAACCAGCACTCAGAAGCGGCCTTTATTACAAACTACCTAAAAATTCCAGTACAAAGGTTGATTAAAACTCCCATTTTTTTTCGACGCACGTGCAAATTACGACGCAGTCAACAGAGCATTGTATGTAAAGTGGATTGGAACGTATAGTAGGCGTCAAATTCTCTCTACTGGGAACCTTTTTGATGGAACTAAAACGAATAAAAAACAGATTGTTTTGCATCACACAGATTTTTGGATAGATTGTCTTTTATGGAATATTTTTCGCTTTAATTACAGTACAGGCCATTGTACATAGTCTCAATTTTCATTGGAAGGTTCCTACAGAATAGGTAATACCTATTCTGTGTACTCAGGCAGCAAATTAGTATCCTACCCGGTGTCGACCTTCATATACAAGATGTAAAATCTCGCTTCGGAGACACATAACTTTACTTAAAAATTATACTTCTTAAGTCACAGGATATGAACTGTTTACCATAAGCCTCTCCTAAAGATTTCCGTACTGCTCTGTTAGAAGTTAGTTGGCTTGCGGCTTCCTGCAACCTTCATTAGCTGTTCATCTGGTATATAATTATCATTCTATCTTTTTCTATGCATCATCCTCAAACATTGAACATAGATCTTCAATTCTCCAAATATTGTGGGCGTTTATTGAAATAAATTATAATCAATTCCCATTACAAAAAATATTTGTTCGTTAAATAAAAATCAAGCGCGATTGGTCAAAGCTTGAATAATATCACAATTTTATGAAATAATTAAAAACATGTAATCAAATAAAATGTCCGATTTATTTGCTGGTCGTTTGATGTTAAAAGCCTTGGTGACTCGTTCAAAGCTATTTGCTTTATTGAGCAGTAACAGATGAATGGGGCTGTAATATACAGGTATATACTAGGTATTAAAAATGTTTCTATTATTTGTTACAATTACTTTAAAAAGTCTGTTAATGATTCGTAGAATCACGAATCAGATAAAATGGATAAAAAATATAATTATTATTTTCAGTAAATTGAAGGATATCCAACGTTTGACCGATTATTCTCATTAGGTCCTTATCAAGTGTGAATGTATGAAAGTCATTAATTTCGGTATTTAGATTACTTGTACACATGTCTGATCCTCCTATATTATATTGTCAAATTCAAAATTATCAAAATTTTCCCTGAATATAACATTGAAAATCGCATCGCAATCCAATTAATAGTTATCAAGCAAATCGCGAACAAAGATACAAAATTGGTTTAAAAAACTGTCTACAATTTAACTGTCAAAAATTTGGCAAACATGATCAGCCAATAAAGAAAATTGCATGCGCACATTCGGAATTACGTTACTACGACTTTTACGAGCAACCCTACAGCCGTAAATGCCTATTTTCTAATGGATTATGTCTAAATTTGGGGATTGCCGATAAAACACATCGAAAACGACCCAAACGATAAAATTCCGTCGTTCCTAACACATAATCCGATGATGGTATTGCTTCAAAGTATGTTTGACAATTCATAGAAGCCATTAGTGATAAATGAAATAAAAGCAAATTTTAGTTAGAAACAATTGTCCAATAAGGTTTTAGGTATACGAACGGCTACATACCAAGAAAAAAACACTGTTTTTTTCTTCTAGTTTTTGTTGCTAAATAATAATAAATTTACCCAACAGTCACATACATAGTCCTGACCCAACACTAAGATCGAGTCTTGTGTCGTGAGTATCAGAAACTACGAGAGACTTTTCGGTCTCACAAACACCCAGATCCGGAACAAATACCTGCGGTTCACACAAACATTTGTTTCGGTGCGGGGATCGAAACCGCGGCCTCTCGTTTCACAGGCGGCATTTAACCAACTGCGCCACGGAGGCTGTCAAATGTTAACGAAATGTAATTGTTAGCCTATATATGCATGTACATCTCACGTTGAACAGGGCCTCATCTACGATTGAAAGGTACTCACGCCTTAGAGGCTGATCCAGTGCGGGTTGGAGGACTTCGTTTATACTTGAATTTTTTTGCGGAGTCCTCTCAGATATGCGGGATTGTCCATAAGGTATTCATCGTTATATTAAGCAATAATTACAAATTCACACGTATGAAAAATCTTCGGATCTGTTTGTCAGGTCCGATACTAACTTCAGTAAAATGTGTCATCATATTTTTAGTATATTTCGTTCTTATTCATTTTGGTTGCCAAACACATCTATCTATATCAGCCCATATACGTCCCACTGCTGGGCACGGGCCTACTCTACAATCGAGAGAATCGATTGAGAGTGGTCAGGCCATATAGTCCACCACGCTGGCCTAGTGCGGGTTGGCGGACTTATTACCGTAGAAATTCTTTAAAATCGCTACGGTATGCAGGTTTCCTCACTGCCAAACACATACTGTAGATAAATTTAGTAAACATAAAATATTTTTAAAATACCACAGATATGGCCGTGAGCGAACTTTACAATTCATGGATGTATTTACATCTGTGGTTTATCATAATAATTGCAAACGCATTAAAATTCAACACATATTTTGTGAACCACAAACCGTGCAAATCGACGCTGAATTTATTCAAAAATCGCTCTGCCGCGTTAATCATGTTAACTTCCGAACTGCATACAAATAAAAATACCCACAACAAATGAAACACAAAAATCTACAAAGAATAAAAAAATCCAAACGCAAACAAAAGTGCTCACCAATTAAATACCTCGAAAATACGAATATATTTTCGTTTCGAGCACACGTACGAAGAATTGGTAAATATAGCGCTCTATATGAATTGTGGCTTGGCTTAAAAATGCTGAGTCTTTTAGCGGAAAAGTCATTAGGGAAGTGTTATTTGCTTCGTTGTTTTTATTGCTGAAAGCTGAGTGCAACTTGGCTTGGGTTTTGTTATTCTCACTTCTAATAAGTTTAAGTACTCTTAAGTACATTTCTTCCTTCGGTTATTTTTTAACCGCAAAGTTGTATTGTTATTTTGCATCTGTAATTTTTTATACTAGTATGAAAAGAACACTTAATGGGTAATGCCGTACAATTAAAAAAGAGTATCTACCATGAAGATAAGTTACTCTCGCTGGTTGACATAATTATGTCGGCTGAAAATTGGGATACACAGGCTGAACCCGAAATGCGACACACCTATGTGGGTGGACACTATGAGGTGTTTTCCAGCATTTGTCATCCGTGCGGATATTACTATTCTAACACCACCTAAACTTTTTAATATTTATATCATTATAATAGAATTTAATGTTTTTGGTCGCAAAATATCGACCGCACGCTGCCAAAACCTCATAACTAACATTTTCACCATATGTTTCATATTGCTTATATTTTCTTATTAGCAATATCAAACTAATGTAAAATTAATAAACCTGGATATAAACTTAACCTCAAAGCACTTAAGAGGTATTAGCGCTTATGGTCGATATGTGTATAATTTAATATACTTAGTGAAAATATCCTTATAAAAATACTATCAAAATGTTAATATTAAAAATATTTATTATCCGTAAACAATATACGATTGAACATCTTTAAAATGTTATGACTTTTCTCCGGTTTTATTCTTATTTCCGATTCAAAGTGGGTGCAATATAAAATATTAAATTGCTTTCGGCGACAATAAACTCGCACCGTTTTATCATCCTGAAACCTCTTTATTAATGTTGTTATTGTCATACGAGGTTAGATCAAGGTAAATAAGTTGAATCTTCGAAATTGTTTTATTCCTTTAAATTTATTCTATTCAGGAGGATTTTTTCAACTGTAGTATTTGCAAATAAAACGTAAAACATTAAAATAGCGATCGTTTTAATACAGGTATCAAATTGTAATTTCTATAATATTCAGTCATGTTATAACTTATTGGACGGATAACTTTTAACAAACGATTGAAAAATCAGGGCTGATGTGTGTTATAAAACAGGCATAATTATTTATTTCTTCGTTCTCTACAAAACCAAAGGCTTGTAATTTGCCTTGCCAAGTCCGCTTTTAAGACGAACAGGCCTAGTCCCGAAAGGATTGACGTCAGGCAGCCAGCCGATCGTAAAATTATATTCCGAATACTCTAATACATATTATAGCTGAAGAGTGTTTATTTGAACGTGCCTATCTCAAGAACTACTGGCTTTAAACGACAAAATATTTAAATATTAAGGTTACAGGTTACTTTTTATCCCGGGAAAATATGTACATAGCGGGACTTATATTGCGATATTGCAGGCATGCGAACAATACTGGTTTTGTAGGCTGAAAATCATATTACAACGATGTTATGTAAGTATAGTAAGAATAAGCAGACAGAAAAAGATAATCGCAAATTACATAAGGAACTCCAAAATACAGATTTTAGTGGATAATATCCACATACATGTAACGCATGTTCCAGCTTACAACGCAAGCGACTTTGTTGCTCATGCTTTTACTAAAATTGCGCATCGTGGTTAAAACGCCGCGCTCAAAGTTCTTTCATATGTTTGAAGTGTCGTATTATGAAACGATGAAAATACCATAAATTCATGGTATGTTATTTGGCTTATAATCAGTTACAGCAGCGTCAATTTTATGAGCACGAGGCTTTGATTTAAATTTCCGCGTCAAGTAGTTAGTGATGTGTGATGTAAATGTGAGAGATTTTAGTTTGAAAAATATCATGCAAGTTGCCTGGGTCTAGAGTTTCTTTCCAAGACAATCGACTCCCCTAATACATGGGGTCCGTCTAATATTTATTTATTTCCAGCTTTATTGTACACCTGAGACAAACATAAGGACCTTATTGAAAAACAAGAAGACGTACAAAAGGCGGTCTTATCGCTCGAGGCGATCTCTTATAGACAACCAACCATAGGATGGAGAAGAGAAAACGAACAATATTGGGGTACCATGAGGTGTACAAAAGATGAAGTGAGACAAAGTTACGCTTATTGCTGATTACGGGCAACAATAAAATAAAAAAACGATTGGAAAGGCTTAGGCCATCGTTCACCGTTCTATGGTATGCAGGTATGCTCACTACGGTTTCCTTGAATTTTTTGAATTTGGCAAAACAGGAGGTATCGGAATAAGTATAATAAACTTTCAAGAGATTTATAGATTCCACAAATACCCAAGCCCGAAACAAATACTTGTGGATCACACAACTCTTTATTTTTGCGCAAGGATAAATGGATGGATGGATGATGGATGGGACACCACAGAATCTTGTTTCACAGCCGGCGTATTAATCAATTACGCTATGGAGACCGACTAGCATTAATTGGCTCTGGTAAATGAATCCACGACCAACTTTTCTGCAGTTTGTGTTCAAATTATTCCCACCAGGCGACCACGCACTTTTAATCAACGTGCCAACATTTTCCAACAAATTTTGGAGCTAACAATATTATGCTGTTCACCTGGCCCTCTGTCACCTGTATATTTTATTCATAAGCTTATTACGCCGAGGCTTTGTTCATAAAAAATAATTACAAAGTACTGGGTTGTTTTCACAAGCTTTTAGACGCATCGCATTATTTCAGCCTCATTTTTAATATAGAGTTATTTTAACAAACGACCAAGCGCCTCTTCTTTCTACCTGGATAATTGACGACCCAAGTACAAAATTCGCATCATCCAGCGAGAAATCCCGGATCCTTATGCCACTTTTGCGCTGAGCTCCTCAGATCTGACGGCCTACTCTTGACACTCGATTCCATTTAGTTCTCAGAATGCTAACATCTATATGGAATCAGCGTCCTCCAGCGGTATTTTCAGACTGATACCATATAGGAACCTTCAAGAAAGGAACCTAGACTTTTTCTAAAAAGCGAAAGGCACGCGAAAATATACGCAAAGAATTCCTATTGAACTACATTTTACTTGATTGTATAAAAACCAAAAATTCCACCACGAAAAGAAATAGCTGTATTGTATCATATCTACAGACTGCGCGAATTATTCGCGGGAATTCGCGCGCGAATCGCGTCGAGTAAACAAGTATAGCGCGAAATTCTATTCAAAGTAAAACCGAGCTCGTAACAAACGTATAAAAGTGCCAAGTCGTGAATAAACTTGGCCTTTTCATGATCATCTTGTCGCCAAGTTTTATTTTTATTATTTTTCGTTATTACTGTTCATTGGACCGTGTAGTGTGTAACTCTTTGGCTTTATTTATTGCTAAAGTAAATAAAACTTCTGGGAAAAAAGGAAGAAATATTGGAGTTGTTTCTACGTGTATAATGAATTATATTTATGGTGTACTTTCCTTTTCCGTATTTTATCTTCCTTAATAGTACTAACACTTGTTCTGGATCGATCAAACGTATTGAAATATTAAGCAATATCAGACATCAGTAATACCTGTGCTTAGGTTTTAGTTTATTTATTAAAACTATTGTTTGCTTAGCGATGCTCAACATAACAAAATATAACCAAAATATTCGAAGCTACCTATATACACTGCTTTTAAATCTTCATATTATGACCTTTAAAAGATATCTAAATGTTAACCTCATCAAGTTTTCAATCAATTCAATCAAGAGTTCCGCAGTCAAATTTCTATGGTCATAGAAATGATATTAGATCCTGTATCATTTTAATGCCGACGATCATTGAAGTTCGGCGAGTCACTGAAAATTTCTATCAACCCTGAAAGAAATCTATCAATTTACAAATAAATGTATAGTTAGTAAGAGTTGGAAGTTGATATTTTTACCTCCCCCTAGCAAAACGAGAGACAATGTATGTACAATGTATGTATGAACACGAAGGCAAAGCTGTCACTGCACGTTAATTTTCTTTGAGATAATTTAGTACTGCTGTGGTGCCAGCCCATTACTATTCTAATTCAAGGTAAAAAATAATGTCTAAAGTACAAGAAAGCTAATGATATTCCGTCCCACCCTTACGTCCCTAAGCCTCAAGCCGAAGCTGTGTCCCAATTACAGTGACCGTCAGATCCCAACTTGTTATTCAAACATTCCACCAACAAACAATGCAATGGTGTTTTTTCTAGATTCGTCAATACAGTTTACGATTCCTGTTTGTTTATTATCAAGTCTGGCGTGTTTATTTTGGTGAAATCTCCTGTCGGTTTTCGATATTTACGATCTCTGGAGAAGTGTCTGTCGTTAGTGTTTAATAGTCGTCTACGGGTCCAATTTTATGTACCATACAAGCCAAACAGGAAAAGAAGAAATTCTAAAATATAGACGTATAAGCACAATACATATTTTGTGATTAATAACATTGTGAATGACATTTTCATCTCCGTAATGTGTCTGCATCTGTCGGTAAGTGTAATCTCGAGAAGCGACAAATTAACTCTCGTTATACGAGATAATAGTAGCAGTATACTCAAGATTTGGTCTGCGTGTTGAGGATGGCAAGATTATTCCAAGTCTTTCTGAATAAATTATGACGGTTGCGTGTATTATCAACTTCTATGATCAGATCATCCATTTCCAAATAACATTTTGGCACCGACATAAAACTTTGTGAGCCGTGGGCGCCGGTAGGTACTTATCCCAAATTCTTTACGCATGTAGGCTTGAACTTATCTATATTTTACTTATGTAATAAATAAGTGGACAATCATTTGCTTCCAACTCCTCCTATTTTTTCTTTCTGATTAATTTCGATGCAGGTTAAAGACAACCTAGTGTTCCTAAGAGACTCGCCGAACTCCGGAGCTCGGTGCCAATTCTATTGCGTGCCACTGTTGATCCTGGCTGACAGGAGTTGCAGTGGTGGGTGTGTGGGCGGAAAAGTCTCTTATGTAATAAATTATAATAATTGAGAACATATACGTCAACTGCAGGGTAATGTTTTTCTCTACAATCGACACTTCGATTGATAGGGGTTAGGCCAGATTCTACATCGGATTTTAGTAGTTAATATTAATAATTAAAACCCAGTACTATTAGCTCACTTACCACATAAGGCAACTTAGGGTACTAAGTTGTTAGTGTTAGTTAGTAGGCTAATGGTAATTAGCCTACTAACTAACACTAATAAAGCCCTTGGTAATCACTCCGGTCGATTAAATTTTTCCCGGGTCAATTTGTATACTGACCCGCGGTCAAACCGGGATAGGCGTGACAAACACTCACGGAAAATCACGGAGGGCTCAAAAGTATCCCTTAAGCCTTAAGGGCGCTTGTCCCTAATCAAATAGACACTGAATAGGGTCTGATGGCGACGGCAAGTTTAATTTTATCTTGTTTAAACAGAGACAGAGTGTTTTAGATTTGACGAAAAGTTCGTGTATTTGTCCATATTATTGGGTGTTATGAAAATATAAAGTTTGGTAGTTTCTGATACTTGTATTATAATGTGGGGTCGGTGCTAAGTGCATCACCATTAGGTGTGTTTTATTTATTTATCTAGTTGCATAATGTTGGAATTTAAAAGTGAGTTCATTCGTACCACCTGGAAACAATCTGTTTCCAGCGTTCTTTGTTTGGCTCGCACGTGCAAGCTCTGGATTCCCTCTCGCATTCCCTGGTTCGGTGTCCCCTGAGCGCTATGAACTGTCCTTCTTTAAGCGAGGCTTAAAGAGATTACTCTCCCGATGGTAGGTAGCGACTTTGTTTCGCTGGACCCCTGGCACTGCGAAGATCCATGAGCGGCGGTGACCGCTTGCCATCAGGAGGAGCGTATACTCGTCTGCCTGCGAAGGCTTTAAAAAATGTGTGAGCGAGCATAAAAGTCGTTGATAGCATACGTAATATTATATTCACATCTTCACATATCTTTCAAATTTGTGTGGAGGACTAAAAAAGAAGCAAATTTCTTCACATTTTATTTTACCTTAAAACCATGCAAATAACTAAGGATACATACAACTTCGTCAAATTACTATTTTGGACCCTGAGTTTGAACCTGTGACCTCCTGTTTGGCAGTCTAGCCCGCACCAAACTGAACTATCGTTTAACAAAGGAAATATAGATTAAAATACAAATACCCATGTAATTCACCAAGCTAAATAAGTCTTGAAAACCCTACTACCACCGATTCCCTCAGGACAAGAAAGCGATACTTCCTAAAATTAATACAATAAACAATAATCTACCTACGTTACTTGAGTACCCGTAATACCCTTTTCAAGCAACCCTTTTAATGTTCAACTAAAATATGGTATTATGAAGACCGATGCGGTTGTCTGTTTCACGGCTTATATTTCACCTTTTCAATCAGCTAAAGTAATTATAATCTTTATATCTTTAGAATTAGAGTTTAAATTCCCATGGCATCTAACGGGTCAAGTATTAAAATTGGTATGAATAAAATGCTGGAGGTTTAAACGCGTTAATACAACCATTCGACGGCACGTACGATCGTGTTTGTGGGTTTGGAACCGGACAAATCCGGTTACGTCTGGCTCCTGCCAGATATCGCTTTTCGGATGACATTTTACCACATAAAGCTTACGCTGTATGATTTAAATTTCCTGGTAAGGTTTTATTCAAAGCACTTGACTATTTGTTCGTGATGTGGGTTAAAATCTTTTGAAAATTCGTTTTATATATTTTTTTTTTCAGTTTTAATGTAAGTTACATACGATTTTACATACATACATAAACTCACGCCTTGCTCCCGATATGTATATATGTATGTATGTATGTACATAAGTAGATACTCGTTATCACATTATGTAAACAACTGTTACATCACACTTGTCTATTTAAATATAAAGAAACGCTCAAATACAGATCTTACGAATTTAATTCCGTATCATTCCCGCATGGAAAGTGGAACAGAATAAAAAATAAAAGAATGATATCTTTGAAATGTCCATTAAACAATAGGAACTGGGACGCGCAGCTTTGCGTTGCTTTGAAGGAAGGTAAATAATGCAAATGGATCATAAAAACAAACCTTTTACCCTTTGTTAATATAATACTGATAGGGGAAAATCAAAAAATTTCAGTCTATCTCCATTTGCTTCGGCTAAACCTGAAACGCGACCAATGTATCTCACTATGATCAATGTTCCACCATTGTGTACGGTTGTGACTTGGTTTGGCCATGTTTAAAGGAAGCCGCAGGAGTACATGGGAATTATATACCTGAGCCTTAACATCGCGGGATCTAGAGCTCATAGCCGACCAAAACGCACTAGCTTGTCGTCGTCGGGGAATCTAATGGTTTTACAATTCAGGACGCTGTAGATCGGGTGAGGTGGTGGACCTTGAGCAGGAAGGTAAACCCTGGCAATGGCTGGGATAACGCCAGGTAGAAAGAAAAAATAAAAAGTGTACGGTGGTGACTATCCGGATACAAATACTCTACAAGCAGTTTAATACAGCCTCGCTATCTATTTTTAATGTTAGCCGAGTATTCGTTGGCATGTTTCATTATAAAGTTCCCGGAAGCCTGTCCAGGCTTTGACTACAAAACTTTATTGAATTTCGTCGAAACAGATTTTCATAAACGCAGTTCCACCCACATTAGACTATGCATTTCTCATATTTGTTAAATTTTATTTAAACATGACGTCACAAGATTAAGGTATGATATCGTTTATACGCGTTATATATAGAGCGCCTAATCGTGCAGGGTAGAGTAGACGGAAATAGACCTCGTGGTAGGACACCAATGAGATGGTCTGACCAAATAAAAACAGCAGTGGGAGGCCCTGTAAACGAATGCACCCGATTGTCGTCTAACAGAGTCAGATGGAGAGAGATCGTGCGGCGAGCAACATCATCGTTAGGACATAAATCATCGTGACCACGACCGCTCTGTCAAGAGTGTAACGACGAAGAAGAAGATCGTTTATACGAATTTTCAAATTGAGAGATAATCGACTCTGTAGCAGGTAACAGCCTCAGTAACAGACAGTTTGTTAGACGCCGGTTGTGAAATGAGTGCTGCAAGTTCAATCCCCGCACCGAGACAAATGTTTGTGTTATCTCACAAGTATTTGTTTCGGGTCTGGGTATTTCTGAGACCAAAAAGTTTATTTTTCATTCCCGCGTCACAAGAATAGATTGATCTCAATGTATATCTGTATTTATTTGTTTATTTATTTACACACTATTATTATATTATACTATTGTACACCACAATAAAAGAGAATAACACAGTAACAGTAAATTACTTAAAGCTAATGTCATGGTTACAATTGGCGGCCTTATCGCTAACTGCGATCTCTTCCAGGCAACCTTATACAACCTTACCTCTTGTATTGTACTTTTACCATCAGGTGCGTTCAAGTTACTTTCTTGTGACCGTTAAAAAGAGAACAATATTTGAATTTTGCTATGATATTTTCTTAATCTCACAGAGCTTCACAATGAGATATATCTAAATGCAATATTTTGCAGTAGCAACAGAACGGATACGCCCAAGTTTCAAAATTTTATAACGTACGGTTTGAACTCAAATTCTCACAACATAAAAGTTGTGAATCGCAAAACTTGTTCGTATTCAATTCCTTTAAAACTTATTTCTTTTATGTACGTTCAAATGCATCTTTTCAGTGTTCGTTCAATTCAAAAACATTTTAGGTATAAAAACTTATTTTAAATCTTGTTTCATTTTCCATTCTTACTTACTGTTATTAATCTTTGCTGTAAGTTAATAAAAATATTTCATAATTGTTTGATACATTAAGATTAAAAAGACAAATATTTTTTTACAAACTTAACGAGAATATAACCTAGCCTATAAAAATATATTTAGGAACAAAATATTCAGTGGCTATACTGTCGAATATAATTTTTTTTTTTTTTCGTTACGCGGTTGATGGGTGCGCTAATATTTCAAATGGAATCGAAAACGTGACTAAAACAAGTGACAAGATCGTCTTGACTTTATCTGACTCCAGCCGAATATTATTAAGATATTTTTCTAGACCTCAAACAAGTTTGGACTAACTCAGCCGATTTGGCTCACTAATTCACTCGTAAAACATATAAAAACAAGTCCAACTTCTGTATTTATTAGTAAGTTCTGAAAAACAAATTCTCGCAACCTCGTATCTTCGAAATGAAACAAGTTATCCTTGACCCAAAAAACTTTTGTTTCCGCTATCAATGCTGGCTTATGGGCTTTCGCATCTTTATCTATTCGACCTTAATCAGACGACCATTTTTATGCTTCTACTGTTTGGACCACTGATGCCTCATTTTTGTGCGACTAAACTTGAATTGTCAAAATCAAGGGATATTCGTTGAGAAAAAATGGTTGCTGTGTCTGGACGGATTTAATAATAGGCGCAATTTGGTTAAAAACTCCTCATAGTGACCCAAAAAAGAAAACTGTATTAAATAGTAAGAAATATTAACCATTAACTGCGTTGTAGTCATTTAGGGCCTCATTCATAGACCGGATTAAAACCTATTATAGTTCAAATTGAATTCTAAAGTCGTTCGAAAGGGACAAAACATTTTATAACTATAATGGGTTTTGAAACTGTATATAAATAAGGCCGATAGCAGAACATCACAAATGAATCGTTGACGTACATATATCTACAAAGGGAATGCCTACATTTTCTAACACAACGCAGAAAGAGTCTTCTAGGTACGTAGTAATGAGTTTGGACTTGAAGAATACAATATATTGTACACCACATTAATGTTTGATGCCGCAGCCTAACTTTAGGAACTTATAAATAAGTTTCAAATTTCGTAAGCTGAAGTTCAAGTACGACAATAATCACTACTAACTTTGTTTACTGTGCGGCCTGGTCTAGATGTACTCTTGAAATGTTTTTTTTTTTATTGCGATGACGGACGAGCTTGTCATTCGCTTAATGGCTTGCGATACGAACGCCCATGGATAGTAGCAAAACCAAACAACACCATGAATGACAAAACAATGCTTGGCATTCTACTGCGCTCGCCATCCTGAGACTTAAGTTGTTAAGTCTTATTATGTCCAGCAGTTACTCTGGCTACAATATCCTTGAGACCGAAACGCAACCGTGTATTTATACTGCTGTTTGGCGGGAGAAATAGACATTCCAGTTACAGTGCGGTGACCCAGGCGGCTTCTCACAGGTTAGAGACCTACCACCAGTAAAATGTTTTCAATAAATATTATGTAATTACTGTATGTAATGGGGCCTTTTAATATTAGACCTAAATTGAGCCAAGAATTTGATGAAACAAGTGACCAACATGTAGATGCAGCGGTAGCCATTCCACCCAACACCACAAAAAACGTAAATTCTTTGAACAAAGGATCTCGAGCCAATATGAACACTCCACCGGCAGTTGATTGCCCCGAGCTGACAACAAAACCTGTCCTAAAAGTGGCCATGTTATCTACAACCATCATAGTATTACTCAACGTACATGATGCAATTAGAATTTGAACATTATCTATGAAACTGACTGCTTCGTTGGCGTAGTTGTACTACGGTAAGATTACAAAGCTGAGGTCTTGGGTTCGAATCCCGGGTCGGGCAAAGTGATTTTGGATTATTCTATTCATTTTCAGCCCGGAGTCAGAAATTTGTGCCCGATATGGCGATAGGCTCGTCCCCATCACATCATAGGACGGAACATACAAGGCGAAAGGTGGGTGTTCTGTTAATATGTCTGCTTACCCCTTCAGGGTAAAAGGCGTGAGTTTATGTATGTAACTATCTATGAAACTAAAGGCCACGTGTGTAATTCCCATAATGAGACAAATATTTGTGAAATCCACAGGTATTGGCTTCAAATATAATATGTGTTGTGTGAATCTTTTGTAGTTTCTGACACCCATAACAAAGGACTGGTTACTGGATCAGTAGTCTGCGTGTGACTAGTCAGATGTTTTTTTACCTTATTTTTTATCGCAATAAATCTTACATCACGTACTTTCTTTTAATCTGTACATTGTGCTATCTTTTTCCTAGAGTCTTTATTAAAAGTGTTTTACTTCGTTATTCATCCTACCTTTTAAGTCACTTTCTAATTACTTACTTTAATTAATTTTATTTCTTTTAAAAAAGCAAACTTCTTTTCACTATTTTTTTCAGGTCAAAGGTTCCTTTGGCCCCTTGAGACTCATTATCACTCAATTATTATTCGCAATGCTTTCATTATAATTAAAATCCCTTGGCTCAGGTCCGATTTTGTTGATAGATTAAGTATGTTGTATGCATATGACTGTGATGGATGTTACATCTCCTGGGATCCGACATATCGGTTTATTTTTTTTATACTGAATCTAAAATGGAACCTCGCTATTCGTTAAATCTACGATGCAATTGGTCGACTCGTCTGGGCAGTGCCACAGTTTCGTAGAAAACCGACGTAAAGTTTAAAGATGTGATGTTGAGTTTTGTTTGGTGTGTGAAATTGTGGGAGACACTCAATTGGTTGAAGAATATTCTTACGAAACTAACTGGTGGTAGTTCTGTCATATACTCCGTGGTGGTAGGTCTCTCATATGTGAGAGCTCGCCTGGGGAGGTACCACCGCAATGTCTATTTTATCGCGCCAAACAACAGTGTAAATTCTCCGTTGTGTTCCGGATTTAAGGACATTGTAGCCAGAGTAACTAGACATAATGAGACTTAACATCTTATGTCTCAGAATGGCGAGCGCAGTGGACTGCTAAGGATTGCTTTATTATTCATGGTGTTGTTTGGTTTTGCTACTGTCCATGAGCGGTCGTATTGTTTACCTTCAAGCAAACGGCATGGTGGTCTCATCATTTATCGCAATAAAAAATAATAAAAACGACCGGCCTATGCCATTGTGTAAAACCCTTCTTCATAATGATACCTACATCCGGTTTCGGTTAAGCCGGCATGATCGTGTCGATTAGCGACAGGTAATAATTGCTAATATATTCCGAACAGAGCCGACAAACCTGGTCCATCATCCCTAACCTTGACAACATACGAAACCTCTGGAAGCTCACACACCCTAGTTTTTTTATTTGACGCAAGCTCCCCCGGGGCATGGATATCACCGAGCCTATTAACACAGATTACACATCTCCACAACAGACAATTGTACCCGTGACGCAACCTCGATCTAAAGCCTGGCACATCAATTGGAGCTCTGCCCTAGGTTCGGGGGGCTACGTTACCGCCACGAAATGCCCCGCCAGCTTTTCAACGTTTCACCTTACCGTGTAACTGAGATGCTCCGCCTAACCCGAACCCTGGACTCATATGAAGAACTGGTGAAATCCATCCTCAGCCAGGTCAAGGACTTCAATAAATCATCCACGTTTAGATAGTTTTAAAACTATGTGACCACACACTCCACACACCATACAAACTCACACTTCACCAGTTCTACCATTCTACACTACCCAGAGACGACGACGAGTGGCGGATTGCTATGCGGAAGTTCTGCCCCTCCGGAAGATCCCCCTACACCTACACAAAACCAGCAGAGGGCGGGTTATCGTATCAAATAGCGAAACCTTAGCCCCCTGCCGGTTCGTTCCCCCACTGGTATAATCTCGACACTCAGCAGGGAAACGAATCACTCAACTAAACAAAAACCACAAGTAGAAAAAAAAAGATTGCTTATCGATGCTCCATTCAGATCGCATTATCCAACCCGAACTCCGAAACCCATGTGGTGGAAAAGCCACGCATTTACTACATCCAGCCAATATTCACAAGAAAGATCTATAATTAGATTACGTCAAATATTAAAAACGCTATGAAATTTAATAAATCCAGCGTAGCCGAGCAAAAATACCTAAACAAGTGAATCAAGAGCAGGTCCCGGGAGATTGTTACGCCTCAGCGCCCCGTTTGATGCGGTGACAAATTAAAAGGATGAAATTTAATTTCGCTGAATGTTGTGGAAATGATGTCGCTAGAATTAATCCGCTTGGCTTTCAAGATACTTACATTGACAAGGAGTAAGACTATATTTAAAACTTTTTCTAGCTTATTTTATTTTTTAACATTTCATAGCCTTTGCAGGCAGACGAGCATGTGGCCCGCCTGATGGTAAGCGATCAGCACCGCTCAAGGACCTTCGCACTGCCACGGGTTTAGCATACCCAGGTCACTGCCTACAGTAAGGTGAGAACTCTCCTTAAGCCTCTCTTAAAGAACAACAAAGCAGGAAGTTCGTTCCAGAGCTTACTCATTTAGGAGGTTGGACAGACCAAATAAAGGCTGCACTTAACGGTACCGTGCATGAATGCGCAAGAAAAGCGTCGGTGCGAGAGGAATGGCGACGGATTGTGGAGCGAGCCGCCACCTGAAAGAATGATCACGACCGCTCTGTCAAGAGTGATAACGACTGAAAAGAATGTAATGGAACCGATTTGTTAGGTTTAAGGCAGGCGTCCACATATTCGGGTCGTAGGTTTAACGGGTGGAACGCATTAAACGGATTGTTAAAAAAATACCATTTATCGCGGGTTGGGATTGAGCGCGTTTTGGAATTGGGAGAGAATATAAAAAGTACGATGCGTTCCACGGAGCGACACATAGGAATAATTTGTAAAAGAGGATAAGGCTGTGTTGAACTGTATCGGAACAATAAATTGTTAAAATTTCATGAAGACTTTTAGTAAAAATAATTCCTTTGCCTGATCCCCTTTAGAAGCTAGGAACACTTCGAATAGACATCGAGTTCCCCAGTATGTGCGGGGGAGTGCCACAAGGGACATCCACAAAAAAGCGAATAGACGATGTATTAACGATTGTTGCAAATCGCAGAACGCAAGCTGCTCGCGACAGGTTTCTTTTTTAATTTATTGGGACAAAGAAAAAACAGTTCCAAGAACTGGAGACAGTAAAATAACAGCAAAAATAAGTAATCAACGCTATAAAAAGAAGACATTAAGAAATTTAACAACTTGCTTTAATTATTGTACAATTGAATAAATAAATCAAACCCAGCAGATTGGGTTGACTTTTTCCCGCATTGGTACAGAAACATAATTATATTTACTCGCATTGACATCAGCTGAAATTTGCAAGTTAAAATCACACAGACTAATGATTATAATCAATAAGTAATGTTTATGAGACAGAACGAAAATGTTTTACACAATAACATTTCTAGTTCTTAAATGTTCAATCACTTCTAATCGCTCATCGGTGAATAATATGACTAAAAGTTCCTTTAGAAAGAATGCAGAAGCAAGCAGCCGTCGAAGATTTTAACTGAAGAATTTTATTATCTACAACGCACCAAACGTCCAAGTGTATCTTGCCTATGACAAACAACCGTTTTGCGACCATCTAGCGTGTAATTTTAGTGAATATGTAAAGAACAGTTACAATGCAGTAAAACATAATGCATAGTATTAATTTAGAAATCAAATTGAGCATGATTTCAATTCCTTAAAACTGACAGTTATTATCGGGTTAACTAATGAGTTGATTCTTGTGAACACTACTTCCTATAACGAAGATAAAATTAAAGGAGTTCCAAGCAATAAAACAATAAACACACTGCAAATATTTTATTAAATGCTAAGAGAAATAAAGCAGCTGTATTTAAAATAAATCCAACTTTCAACGAAAATTTGTCCACATCGCCTACAACTACTAAACTCGAGCAATTCTCAGAGCTATGCAGAACTACAGTTACATCGAAATGATCTCTAATCTTCTTTCTTGCTCAGCAAAGTGTAGTAACTGTACGAACCCTTCAGTATCTGTAAAGCAACATTCGTTTATTTTCCCTTCGACGAATAGCCTATTTTCAGCCTTAGGGAAATCGATTTGTTTAGTGATATGTAAATGATTTAGGTGTTCTTAGGATTTAATGTAGTTGAGCTTTATAAGGTGAGAGTGAAAAAGCTATTGCTTCTTCTTGACTGAGATGTACCGATTTGTTCTGATGATTAAAGGTATGAGTACTTTATATGCTTAGAGAGTAATCAGGTATGTTTCTTCATTTTTTTGGTATATTTCAAATGAAGTTATTATTTTGAGTTCAAACTTACAAACACATTTCTCTGTCCTGTCCGGACGACTGAGACAAAATAGCGTATTTTTTATTCATATCATGAATCACAAATACATAAGTTGGTTGATGACACACCTACCCGGTCAAGAATAGAGCTCATATTTCTCTTTTCTGTTTTCGCCAATTAAATTGTAACAGAAGTTGTACCAAATCCTTTTTATCAACTTTCTTACAACATACTTGTTTAGAATCAGGATAATTCAGAGATTTCGTTGTGATCACAAGTGAAATAACCTTTTGCGGGTCGTCGATCACTTCGGAAATATTCCTAAATGTAAATTCGGTTAACTCGATTTGACCCGTTTTCTTGGAAGATCGTCGATGTTTTGACATACGATGTTACTGCCGAGTTCGGTTCAAAAGACTTGATTATTTTCATTGTAATTTAAGCATACGTCTCTACTAATAAAAATACACCAAAAGTACGGTAAATATTTAAATAAATTTACGTAAATAGTTTCTTATTTAAGATCGAACATATCAATCCCTATTTATCCTTGTGCCCCAATATATGGTAATCCATATATCCTTCCTCATCCAATAGGTAAATGTAATTATGTAAAAAACAAAACGTTTGTATACCTTCGGATTCAAGTACTCACAGCGACAAAAGTAGACACGGTGAGCTGGGTGAAAGGGCCGGCTGTGAAGACAATGCACCTTCGAAGCTGCCCGCCGAGCAACAACACGCTACGGCGGACTCGCACACTCTGGTTGGACCAGGCACTAGCGTACACCCCGTCATCCACTATACTGCTCTGGTGAATAATCATAGCCAACAGTCACGTAGTCTCGACTTCATAGATACGATTTGGGGGGTACTAGAGACTACGAAAGACTTTTCGGCATACAAACACCCAGATACGAAATATACAAGTGGCCTTTTGTTTCACAGCCGGCGTCTAACCAACTGCAGCACAGAGGCTGTCATAATGGTTTTTATTTAATTTAATTACATTGACGCCCACCTACAAGGTTGACGGACGACCTGATTAAGGTTGCTGGAAGCCGCTTCCAACAGGTCGATGTGGAGATCTTTAGGGGAGATCAATGTTCAGCAGTCGACTTCCTGTGGCTGAATAGATAGATATATATTTAGAAGTCCGGGAATCCCAACTAGGGTATCGTGGTTAACTAAAGGCAATAAGTTAAAACCTTACTTTGACAGCATCCAAGTAAAAATATTACTCTTCTCCCTCTTTTTGACTGTATTAACAGTTGAATAATGTCACTTAGGACCTCGTTCACCATCTTCAAGTAAATCGTTGATTAGGCTAATCATCAGTAAAAGTCATCCGTAACATCATGCGTCGATTTCACCATGCTCCAGTAATACTAATCCTATGATTACATTAATAAGTAACTTACTGGCTGCATCGTCTGCCGATTAGCGTATTTAATAAATGGTTATAATAAGGTTAAAATCTCAACCTCCATTTTTATTTTTTAAGAAAAAAACACGTTGATACTTTAGCGGGAGGCAGGGCAAGGAACATTTGACGCAATATTGAACGAATGATTCGTTCAATTTCTTATGTCATTCACTTAACCAGCACTTTACTTTATTTTCACTTGTGAAATCGATGGAAGATACTCTGCACATTTGCTTGTCAAATAACGTTAATCAAAAAGTAAGTAATCAACGGTTTACTTGAAGATGGTGAGCGAGGCCCTTAGTGTAAGCATTTTAGAGTCTTCGACCTCCTCACCGAACACTAGAACTTCTAGAGATGGGATCAACAGTCTTCCTAAGAGTTCGGCGACTCTATTACCTCATTTTATATGGATATCATTACCTTTAACCCGCAATGAAAAAGAGGTACAACAAATAGGATTAGCCGAAAACAAATGTTTGACCATATCCCTTCACAGCTAATTACAAATTCATCGAATGATAATACCCACCATGTGTAGCACTTCATTGCTATGCCAGCAGTACATAAACAGTTGCGCTATGAGAGCCATGAGGTATTCCGATATCCAAATACGCTGCATATTTCCAGTGCCCTCCTGAAACCGAAACAACACATTTAACTCACATTCATGTGAAGGTAATTTATCAAACCAGTATATCTGGTTTATCTTAAAAAATTCGTAGTCGAAAATAAAATAAATAATGTCACGAATATGTGACGTTTAAAATACATATCTATTTTTGACAATTAACGATATACGATGATACCGGAACAGATAATCAGATATACTACCTAGTGGACTTACTTTGGCTGAAGATTCTGAACGTTATAATGTATGAAAAGGAATACTTGGGCTTATAGAGTGTAACATAGGACAGGAAAATTGGCAGCCTCCTCGGCGCTGTTGCTCAGACGCCGGCTGTTAAACGAGAGGCTGCGAATGCTAACTCCGCCCTGAGACAAATATTGTGTGATCTTCAAGTATTTGCTTCTGGGTTTTTATGGGACCGAAAAGTGTCTCGTTGTTTCCGATATCCACTACAATCTTGTATTGTTTCTTGTTTCTTATTCACCATTAACATACACTGATGGTCGGGACCATGTACTCGTATGTGAAAATAAATCTTACCGCAGTCAATTGTATAGCGCTTGCACAAATCATCAGCGAGCAGATAATGACATACAAAAACATCACTGGAGACAGCAATGAATTCAAAGTTTTTGAGAATCTGGAAATAAATAATGTGTTATAATATTTTAATTAGATAAAATCAGAATATTCAAATTACATAAGCGGTCAAGCGAATATTCGTAATAAATTAAAATATACAAATATTTAATCCAATAGCTTTTATAAAATAAATAATTATAATATCGTATAACAATATTTGAATATAAATTAAATTTACTTGACAATCTGAAGGTGATGATAGTGACATTCCTTAATCCTCATCGTAGCGTCACTGTAGCTAACAACTCTATTATCATCACTAAATAATCGAGCACAGTTCAACGATAAAAGCCTGAGCTGCCCGGCGAAAAACGACATTAAAACAATAGCATTAGAGTCGTAATTGGCCACTACACCACCGCCGTAGAAACAGATCAAAGTGTGCTCTATTGCCGCCACCCAATAACCATATCCTTTTGATCTATCAAAAGGTAACCACGAACTCATTATCTCCGGATAAGCCAATGTACCGTTTAACATTAAAACTTTCTGCGATGAAGACAAAAATCCAACTAGAGGCGCCAGAATAACAGTTAAGACTGTAGCAGCGACCAAACACCAATAAAAATAAGTAATTCTTCTCGAATATTTGGTGTACTCGGCAATAACTGTGGTCGTAATATCGTGTTTTTTCGAGAGCTGGATCTTTTCCAAGTCGGAGACGTAATTGATAATATCATTCCAAGACTGCTGCCAGTAGACGAAAGTGCCAGCTTTAAAGACACAAACGGTACTAAGCATTGTAATAGAGAGGTTTCTGATAGCCAACTCAATGTTGGACCTAATCAACCAAAGTTCGACGTATTGGCTCACTACAAAAAGTGTCGCCAAAAAGTGCATTAAGTTGTTAAGAAAGCGGTTGGTTCCAGGCGGTTGCCACATTCCCCAAACTTTAAGACCACGAAGCGTTGGTCCCAATAATGGATGCTCAGGATTTTCTAATTCTGACAATTTCTTCCACATGACTGCAGATGCTTGGATTGAATACGAAATTTGAGCAGTCTATCAAATCCATTGTCTTTTAACGGGTTTTTATACAAATTAGATTATTATTTATTTACTAAACTAGATAAACGTCTGTCAAATTGATATGGATGGGACGTCGTTTTTTAAATTAAGTAATGGACGCGACTGTACAGTCGCGTTCTTAACTTAAAAAGAAAATATTTATGTGTGGTCAAATATACGTGAAATATTGTTTGTTAATTTGCATCATGCTTGCGACTTTGCCTGCGTGGTTAAGATATCTCAGGAACAAATATAGGAACAACACAAATATACCTATAAAATTACAAACGATTATTCGGAAAATTCCGAACATAAATCAAATCAAGAAGAGGCAAATCAATGACCTGAGATCACAATTTCAGGACATCTGAATAAATCATAAAAGATATAAATCATTCGGACCTCATAAAGACAGTCTTACAAAGATAATATAAGAGGAAAAGTGGTCGAGAAAATCCGACATTGAGCTATAGATATCTGATTAACTCGGTAATTAATCTCTGATAAAAGAGCGAAATAGGCGCAAATGGATTTAGAACGTGATAAATTTCGCAAGTACCCAGCCTTTTACGAGAGGTGAAGTAGCAAAGTGTATTAAAATATTTGCCTTTCAATTTTCTCCCATATTTTTCTGCGGTTGCCTTATTGACACGATTTGACTTTCATTTGATATTTTTCCCGGCAAGTCTTTATTGACGAAGTAAATGCTAAGGTTCCTTCAGACCTTATTATAATTTGCCGCTTGGTAGATAAATAAGTCAGAAGTAGTACAATTTTAATGGAATAATTCAATGCTTTTTGATTAGCTAGGTTCTGTTTTTTAGCAAATAGTAGAACAAAGCCCTGTTCGATTTTCTTTGATACAACAACCAACAGCTTTTGACGGGAGTCAGGCTGCCCGCCGTACAATCGTAAGACAACTTTACAGATCCTCTAAAATCCATTGTGTTGCAAAATTTGAAACTAAAAATGAAATTTAAAAAACATTACTCGACGCATTGTTTGAGATATTATCATAATAATATAAACAACAAGCATTTATACTCCTAATGTAATAGTAATAACACATGTAATAAAAATTGATGTAAGAGAAACTATTCTTATTGATTTGACAACAGCGCTTTCGGCGACAGAAATTCATAGACGACCTGTATCCGCATCTTTAAAATCAAGTTGTTTCACCCACATGAATGTGGGCACAAGGGCAGATAAAATAAGGAATATTTATGAAATAATATATTTACTTATAATCGTACTGTTCTTGTCGAGTGTCACCCTTTGACATGGGCGGACGTGTGTCAATACAACCGACGCCAAATTAGATGTTTTGCAGTCAAAATGAGGAGGGTAATTTGAGTCGTGGCACGGCGTAGTTTTTTCTGTTGTGACAACTCGTTTTTATTATAATGAGATAATAAGCCAGCCATTTCGTAAATTGTGCCTGTATTTTTTAACGACAAAGCTGTATAAGGCATTACAATATTAACATTATTTTACGATATATAAAAAATGAGGTGGTTTTTAGAAAAATACATGTTGTGTATTGTACAGTAGATTAGCAAGTTTATGTGGCAATTAGCATATAAAATACCCACATTAAACACTCTATCTGTGGAGCAAGGATTATAATATGCGTGGCTATTTCCCGAATTATTTCCCAAGATGTCATTAGGTACGTCGCCAGCAGACTCCTATTTTAGCATTAATCAAATTATAAGTCTTGTGCCGACATTTTTTGCAAGTTAAAGCTCGTAAAAAATATTATTTAGACCCATGAATATAAACTGTTTTAACGTATCACAGTTTTACGACAATGGATCATGTTCATAGGCAAAATTCAAAAGAAAATTTGCTTACACGCAAAGTCCTAATGACCTCCAATATACACTACTCACAAAAATTAAAGGATATTTTTTTTTGATCAATTTTTTTTGGTGTTTTTTGAGAGTCTGTATCTTGGAGAAAATTGATTGTTAAGAAATTCGGAAACTAAAACTTGGAAGCTTGAAATATCTATTTTGCAGATCTGTGCTCTATTACTTGATTCCTTGCTAAGTTGATAAGCAATCGTAGGAAAACCAACGAGAAAAAAAAAATGCAATTTTTTTCTGGATTTCAAAACCGTGCATTTACATGGGTAGTGTTTTTTTTGTGACATCATTATAAAATTCCCGTAGATAATTTAATTGCCTTTAATTTGATATACCAGAAACTTCCGTGACATGATTTGGAGCTGACTTATGGTAAATCAAAGTAAAAATGGCCTATCACACTTTGACATTGGATTACTCCATGAATATCAATCATGGGGAAAACAAAATCAGAATTTTAGTAACTTCAAAACATGCTTTATAAGATGGTATTAAAGTCTTATGATAATGAATAGTATTTCTAAGTAAAATTGTTGACTGAAAAAAAGGTAAAAAAACGGTTATTTATGGATATTCGGAAAACACTGCATATGTTGGGATAAAAGAAACGAACGAAGGATATCGTCGGTAACTTTTCAACCTTAAAGTATTCTAAAGACACTCTGAAAATTTCAAACTGCTCCGATTTGATTATCTTAGTGTTCGGAAGGTTTGAACTTACTGTATTCGTCAAAATTGTCGTAATAAGCATTTTTCGTATGTGATCGATTTTTGTCACTTCAGAATGCTTTTTTGGTGATTATCCATATTCTTTTAATCAAATCATTTTTTCTAACGTTTTCGCTATTATCCGCAATTGTAAAAAAATTGTAGACATTTCAAGCTTCCAAGTTTTAGTTTCCGAATTTTTTTTTTTTTTTTTTTTTTTTTATTGCTATGAATGACGAGACGAGCCTGCCATTCGCCTGATGGAAAGCGATACGACCGCTCATTGACAGTAGCAAAACCAAACAACACCATGAGTTACAAGGCATTGCTTGGCATTCCACTGCGCTCGCCATCCTGAGACATAAGATGTTAAGTCTCGATATGTCCAGTAGTTACTCTGGCTACAATGTCCTTCAAACCGGAACACAACAGTGCATTTACACTGCTGTTTGGCGGGAGAAATAGACATAGAATAGTTTCCGAATTTCTTAACAATCAATTTTCTCCAAGATACAGACTCCCAAAAAACACCAAAAAAATTGATCAAAAAAATATCCTTTAATTTTTGTGCGTAGTATATAATGCAAGTCACTTCTGAAAAATGGATGTCATAGTACAATTAATATGTGAAGATTTTTATCGAAGATAAGTCTGGAAATTAGTTTTATTTATCTTTATGATCATCAGGATAGAGATATTACTAAAACTCAATCTATGCAGACGCATATATAAGAATATAAAGACAGATATTTGCTCCGTCATAAAAGACATAGATGAGGAATGATGAATTATCTTGAAGGGATACTTTCATATAGAGTTGTGGAAGATTATAAGTAATTATAACACTCCAATCTTGATTACTGAGATAAGAATATATATCTTTACTATATCGATGGCAATTATTGTATGTCATTCTTAGATATACTCGTATACAAACATCCGATTTCCTGCAGTCCAGAATATTTGCATAAGAACTAAACTTTGGAAACTTTCATAATAAACAATATTGTTATTAATTTTCGAAAGTATATTATAAAAATTAAAATTGACATCTATCAGTTCTAATAACTTTAGGAACTTGGATTAATCAAAAATATATTTTTGTGACGCAGTCGGATAGGTACTCTATTCGGATTACAATGCGCACTATAAGAAAATATTTAAGAAATAAGTACAGCCAACAGTCACATATATTTTCATGACTCCACTGAAAAAAATACTGCGGTTCACACAATCATTTGTTTCATATAAACTAAGATAATAACTAAAGCAACAACAAAACCTGCACGAAACATCAACTCTACAAATGCAATTGCAATTCGGCAGGAATCCTTCGCTACGTTTCGTTGAACACCCGTGATATTGTAAAAATGTGCACCGAACTAGAAAAATATTTCTTTATTAATGCATTTAAAATGGAGACTTCTTTCCTTGTGTATTCAGGAAACCTTGCCTATATTATAAATCTGAGAGTTATTTTTTTGGGTTTATTCTGCTTTCATGTGATAATTAATTGAACGATAAATTATAAAAAATTGCATACATGTGTTCAGGGGTACAAAGAAGGATAAAGAATATTTGTTTTCATAAAAACAAGAACTATCGTCACTTTAACGGTATGCAGCTTTCCTCACGATGTTTTCTATTTAAAGATTATCGATTAACAATTTTAAAAAATCTCTACGGTATGTAAGTCCGCCAACCCGCATTAGGCCAGCGTGGTGGACTATATGGCCTAACCACTCTCAATCGACTCTCTCGATTGTAGAGTAGGTCCGTGCCCAGCAGTGGGACGTATATGGGCTGATACAGATAGATATAGAAGTACTGTCCCCGAAAGATAGATTAATAACTATTATACGATCGACTACACGGTGCAGTACACATAACTGTTATAATAAGTTTTTAGTACCATGGCATAAAAAATCAAGGATTTATATGGCATGTGAAGTCCGCCAGCCCGCACTAATCCAGCGGGGTGGGCTATGGCCTAAGCGCTTGAAATCCACTGCTCGATTGTAGAGGAGCGCCATGCCAAGTAATGGGACTTATGTATATGGGAAGTTCTTAGTGTCGTTTCTCCTGCTTATAGACAGTAGTGATCTTTAACGTCAGCTGTCAGGTACGCGACATGCAGGTCTCATCAGTGTGGCTTGAATGTATGCTCATCCATACTGGCAAAACCAAACAACACCATGATTTACAAAGCGATGCTTGGGCATTCCTCTGCGCTCGCCATCCTGAGAAATAGACATTGTGGTGGTATCTACCCAGGCGGCCTCTCATATGAGAGACCTACCACCAGTATAAAAGGAGTATTAATAAAACAACTGTGATATTTGTATTACCCGAATTTGATTGAATATGTATGATAACCAAACCTTTGGTATTCGAAATACATGACCATTTCAAAGGATATCTAAAATATTTTTCTAAGCTCTTATATTTAACTTTGTGTCTTTAAGCATTAATCAAATAAGAAAGAAAAAAACAAACAGCGCCTTATATGTATAAAAACATTTTAAGTTTCTTCTTGGCTTCATTGCTTGCATCTAAACTATTAATTATCTTGCATTTGAGAGAACAATGTGAAAAAGCTGTAGGACCCTTTTATTATCTGGAAAGAAAATAGCATTATTAAGTAATATTTGCATAACTAGTGCTGCATATAAAATTCTAAAAGAATTGGTTATAGACGCACTTATACATCCCTTCTCAAAAAATGGAAGTTCATCAAGCTGATTCAGGAATGCGGTATGAGCATCAGTGATCATCACCATCAGAAACACAAACTCTATTCTTCTTACTTTCCATTCATAGAATACAGTTACTTTTATTTCATAAGTCCAGCAAACGAGCAAACGATGGTGAACAGCCAACGATGAACAGCCAGGTGGTAAACGATCACTGCCGCTATTGAAAATCTAAAGCCATAGATAATAGGTGTGTTGGCAGGCTCTTAAAATGTAAGTGGAAAGAGAAGGAAAAAAGACGGGAGGAAGATTAGCATGATGTGATTTTGTACATACATCAATAAAAGTAGGCACCGAAAGCGTGGTATAAGGCCCAGCGTTTAATTCAAAAGGATGCATCAACTTTCCGGCAAGCAGTAAGACTTGGCGACGGACACGCGTGTCTCCCTTCCACCAGTCACTATTGTAAATACCACGATCCACTTCTCTACTCTGTAATTAACAGTTTTTTATACAAGCATGATATACTACATACTACGAAATACGTACTTTCAGTCGAATAGAGTATCAACAACGTGAGATGGTTATATCTAGCCGCTCGACTCACATTCATATGCCAGTGGCCTAGAAAACCCAAGCCGATCTAATACCATACAAGTGATCTTAGATTTTTATTAAGCATCTGTACTCGTAACTACTTAATATGCTTTGGTTCTGGACGTAGATCTGCCTTAAAATATATTATGTGGCTCTAAACGAGCTTCGGAGGCGTCTCAAACAACTTTTTTCATACATAAAGTCACGCCTTTTTCCCAGAAGGGGTAGGCAGAGGAGCTACCAGGATAACCACTGCAATTTTTTTATTAAAATTATTATTGATGCAATAATGATTTTCTGCTATTTCGTACCTCGATCAAAACTTCATTGCTATGCCAACAGTAAAGAAATAATTGAAAGATTTGTCCAGTTGTGTACTGTATAACCCAAATTTTTTGAGACGTTGTGGCGCCTTTCTGAAAAATATGATATTCTCTATACAAAACGACACTACAAAATTGTTGAGCACCTTAAAGTCACGACTTTCGACATCAAAGATTTCATATAAATGATATATAATTCTATTTAATGATTAAATTTTTTAAAAGTATTATTAAATATTCAAAGACCTTGCAAAAATAACTGATATTTCAATATTTTCTGTTCACTTAAAATTGTAAAGAAAATAGACTTACTGAAGTGAACTGAACGACGCTGCAGCAAATCGTAATAGAACAAATAAGCACGTACAAAAACATTGTCGGTGACAGCAAGGAGTTGAACAGCTGGTATTGCCTGAAATGAATATATATTTTAAATATTATTTTCAGTATCACACACATAGGTGTTCCGATTCCGGTTATAACATAACATAACAGAGGCAGAAATAACAAGGCTTTTTTGACCAAAATTTAACACACATTTGTCCACATAAAATTAATCTAGCCACTTAACATTTCAAACATGCTTTAGCAAATAAATCGTGCGCTTTAGTAATCCGATTATTCAGAGTAAAATATACAAATAGTATTTTCATTTCAACCCAAATCGCAAAGTCGGTCTTTATGAAGAAGCTCTTTTTACATTAGGCTCAAACTCGTTCATCTTAATATCCTTTCAACGCTCTCAAAATTCGGATCACGCGGGCCTATCCGAATCTTTATAGTAACAATAACACTAACTTCATCAGAACAGTATGATGTCTGTGACATTCTTTGATCCGATCTAAAACCATTTCTCTCGTAGCATCATTGAATATGCCCTCACATCGCGCCCTTAGTATAATCAATTGCCCTTTTAGATAAGACATTATTGATACTGCGTTCATATCGAACACTGCTAAAACTCCAGCTCCCTGATTACCCATTACGATGTGCACCATAATGGCAATTGGGTAGCCTGGCATCTTCGAAGTGTCGAATGGAAACCAGGAGCTTATAATATGAGGCGGCGGCTCCAGCCCTTGACGTATCTCTTCTTGATACTTCTTCGACGACAAATATTTCAACAAAGGCGTTAGAATCAGCAGGGTGTTTGTACCAAAAACCATCATCCAAAACATGTACGTCACTATTCTCGTGTACTTTGTGTATTTTGCCATCAAATTAAGTACAAACTCCTCTTGTTTCTTCTTTTGTAATAGTTCTTCCTGAGATATTCCATTTGTCAGGTCTTTCCAATCAGTTTGCCAAACAACGTAACAAAAGGTTTTGGCGGCACAGATCATACTAAGTACTGTCAAAGACATGTTGTTAAGAACTTTGTTCAGATCATTTCTGTTTTCGTAGAGGTCGGTAAATTGGCTGATAACAAAGAAAAAAGTACTAATGTGAAGGGTATTAAAAGCTATTGTGGTAAATTTGCCAATTCCTATCTGCCATAAACCGAACAGTCGTAATCCTTTTATAGTAGGGCCTAGAAGAGGATGTTTTGGGTCCTCTAATTTTTCCGCCGATGCTATAAGCTTTTGAACCAACATTTTTAATAAGCAATATAGTCTAGCACTATCATTTATACTATTCCGTACAATAAGTGTGGACTCCTTAATTGTTTACTTAGCAAATAAGTATTTATTATTGCGGTGAATTTTGCTTATATTTTTCTAAAGGAAATTGCAAAATTGCTTGCAAATTAGACCGTTCGGAATGAATTACGGTCAATTGAGCGAATTGCTATGAATTTAATATTTTTAAATCAATTATTTATAGTGGAAAAACACACCTCCTTAACCCTTTCAACGGAATTTGTTTTTAGATATCTTCACTTCACGTCCCGACAATGTATAAGAACAGTAAACTTAATATTTTATTCATCCTTTAAATAATTTGGCAAATGATCTGAAAATGTGTTTTGTGCTATTTTTTATTGCCATGAATGGCGAGACGAACACGACGAATACGACCGCTCATGGACTGTAACAAAACCAAACAACACTACGAATCAAGGCTATGCTTGGCATTCCACTGCGCTTGTCACCCTAAGATATAAGATGTTGAGTCTCATTATGTATATTATTAGTCTTTCTGTTACGCTTTTTTACGCTAAGTTTTTCATAGAAATCATATTTCATAATAAAATCTGGTACCATTAATTAACACATAATACTCGTAATAAACTAAAGATTATGAACAAACAAGGCAGAGCTTAAACAAGAGCTATTCTGCGCCGAGGCTAATCGAATCCGCATGCAATGCAGCCATGAAACGATCCGCTAATGAAAGATCAATTTTCATTACCCAGCGAAGGTTTAACACGATACGTTGCGATGTAGTGACAAAGCGGTATTAAGCAATCATAGGACATTCTTAATAGATTCTTTACAAACGTTAAATTAACGACCTTAAGAGCGTATTCCCATCTTAAAGGCCGGCAACGCATTTCTATGCCCTATGGTGTTGCAGATTTGCAATGCGGCGGTGATCACTTACCATCAGGTGAATCGTATGCTCATTTGCCTCCTATAATAAAAAAAAAATGCTAATAGCCATCTCGTGACTCCTATAATAAAAAAAAAATGCTAATAGCCATCTCGTGACTCCTATAATAAAAAAAAATGCTAATAGCCATCTCGTGACTCCTATAATAAAAAAAGAAATGCTAATAGCCATTTCGTGACTCCTATAATAAAAAAAATGCTAATAGCCATCTCGTGACTCCTATAATAAAAAAAAATGCTAATAGCCATCTCGTGACTCCTATAATAAAAGAAGAAATGCTAATAGCCATCGCGTGACTCCTATAATAAAAAAAAATGCTAATAGCCATCGCGTGACTCCTATAATAAAAAAAAATGCTAATAGCCATCGCGTGACTCCTATAATAAAAAAAAAATGCTAATAGCCATCTCGTGACTCCTATAATAAAAAAAAATGCTAATAGCCATTCCGTGACTCCTATAATAAAAAAAAAATGCTAATAGCCATCTCGTGACGGTGGATTTTCTTCCTTTTTTTGTATCAGCCTATTTACGTCATAACTGTGGATACTGTATCTGAACTCCATTGCGTGCAATGATGATAGCAAAGGAAACAAAACTTGACAGATCACTAACATGGGTGACAGTTTCTGAGGACAGTTTCTAAACTCATTTAGATACTTGTACGTGTACTCGAAGAGACGAGGAATGCCGTAGGTCAGAAAGTCAATAATAAAGTGGATAGATGTGCTAACTTAGAATAATTCTAGGTTATATTTGACTGCCTCGGTGGCGTAGTAATACTACGGTACGACTACAAAGCTGAGGTCTCGGGTTCGAATCCCGGGTCAGGCAAAGTGATATTGGGTTTTTCTATTCATTATCAGCCCGGAGTCAGAAATTTGTGCCCGATATGGCGATAGGCTCGCTCCCTATCACCTCATGGGACGGAACACACAAGGCGAAATTTGGGTGTCCTGGTGGCGCCTCTGCCTACCCCTTCTGGGATAAAGGCGTGAGTTTATGTATGTACGAGTATGTATATTTGATTTAATAACGTGTTTTTTCTTACACAAAATATGACAATGAGCAAACTGGAAGGTAAGTGTTCCATCGGGTAAATTGAAAGCAAGTCATCGAACCATAAGAAAAAAAACACGACAATCAATGGGACGGATGGACTTACCACGATCGATAAAAATACCCGACCCCCAGATTTTTTGATCTCCAGCAATATCGTAGTGGTTTTATAAAATAACATGAATATAACATCATTTTTTATACTGCGTAACACTAAGAATTATGTACATTTCTATTCAAGATAATCCAGATAAACCCAATCCTTTTATCGTCGGAGCGAAAAAGGTATGTAAGATCCCATAAGCCTTTCTTTGCAATGGGTTCTACAGCATAAATTTAATACAATAAAATAGACGCTAAAACCCTTATACTTATCCTGTAAAATGGTCATTCGTTACCTAATTGTTCAATTAACAGATACGTGCTCTTAATACTCAATTTAGCATTTATTTTTATGTCGGGAAGTGTTAAAGACCTTTTAGAATAAATTAACACAAATAATTTACCTACTAATATAATTATTTAATGATTTATACTTGTAATGAATGAGGTTTGAGGTTAAGGTTTTCAAGGGGATTTAATTTTTAAAATGTAATTTATAACAAATACGTTGGTATGTTTTTCTTCAGTACCTACTCTGATGAATAGTTATCTTCATTATGACGTTCCATCAGACTGTCTTTAATAAAAGAGGTTACACAAAGTCAGGCACAGAAGCAAGGACCTTTGATGCCTGTATACTGAACCCGCATAACAAATAGACATCGCAGTGAAGATCCAATTATCTAGAAAACTGCGTTAATAGATTCAATTTGAAGTAAGTGGGGTGTTTAGAAATGTATAAGCCTCCGTATTTACCGATAAAAGCCATTAATTTGCTAGGGGAAAAAGGTTCTAATTGGAGAAAGTTTTCAAGTATTTAGTTCTACCGTACCGAATATTCTTCACAATCTTTGAGGAAGTTAAGGGATACTTTAAAAAAACATCCATGATTCCTTACCAAAGACAAAACAACAGTTTGATTGAATCCAATTTAGGACATACATAAATAGAAGTATTGAAATGTTTAAACTTGGCTATAGCCAGTTCAAAAGTCAGAATTCTGTATTGTATTTTATTTTATTTATTTGAAGAGCTCTAACGAAGGATACACGACATAATGAAGACAATGGTGTAGCATTATGATGGATTACATTGTGATGTGATCTTCAATTACAGGAAACCACAGCATGCAAGTTTAACACCCATATTCTAAGACGTTCCTCGAAAATTTCTCGACTCCACTTGACGTTACTAGAGGAAATCCGTATTCTTAATAGAAAAAAATCTCCTCCACTCAACGTCACTCAAAAAATTTCCTTTCTCGAGGAAAGAATCAATTGTCAAACTCAAGGTACGTCGCGACCTACCTTAAGGAAGAAATAAAAGAAATAATCCTACTTTAAAATTGTAATTTAAAAGAGAGAAATAAAGTTTACCTTTTAAAATTCTTAAATACCTACCTAAATATACCAACAATTTTTTGAGGTGGGTGCCTCTACACGCTTTACACGTTTTCTCAGTGAATGATACAAACATTACTCTTTATTTCATTTAATAAAAGATTTTTGGTTTGGAAACAGTGTTTATTATTTTAAATGAGTTATTAAAGATTTCCAGCAGTTCCTGTAATACTTGTACGATACTCCGTACGAATATCCCGAACGACGATTCATCCATAAGAATATCCTTCGAAATTTCCGTGTTGGATGGTATGACCCTCCTCCTGTCTGCATGCGTTTTTTTCTCCGACTCACTAAATATTTGTCTTCCAGTCATCATCCCGAAGATTTTGAGTTTAATAATTATATATTATTCTATGTAAACACTTTGACATGACATTTGACTGTCACTTTTCAAGTGATCATCCTCCTCCTCGCATCGTTTTCCTCATTGCTGAGGGTCGTGATCCCCTGAACATGGAGCAATCCTTGACCGGATTATGCTGCGCCACCTTTTCCTATCCTTGGCGTGTAATTCAAGTGATCATAGACTAGTTTCAAAGATTTTTTGTTAAATCTCTACTTTATCTATACATCAATGACGTAATTGATGACGTTTTTCCTTGACTCAACCTCACTCGAGGAACCTTTAGTAAAGGTATATTTTTAACTAAGCATACCATTTTCTAGGATTCCTTCAATTCATTTATAAAGTCACCTCGACTAAGATAAGGTTGAGGAGGATTCGAGGAAACGTCTTAGAATATGGGTGTTAGTATTTATACAATGGCAAAAAAATAAGTATAAGTAAGTAATTAATTTAAATTAAGTAATAGATAGACAATACATTAAAGAGTAATTAGAAAGTGAAAAAACAAAACATAACATAATGCAACATAATGTAACATAATGGTGAATGTAATTAATCAAGTTTATTATTTATTAGGGGTTCATAACAATTGCAAGACTTGTTTCCTGTACCGTAAAATATCCGTGATGTCTATGTCATGTGCTTTTGCAAGGGCGTTATGTTGTCTATAGAGCCTTGGCACAGCTGAGAAATATATTATAACCGAGGACTCATAACTCCTCTTTACTATTAATTATTGACTGTCCATTACGGGCCTTACACAAAAACTACTCAATTCATTAATACGGAAAAAGATTTACGTAACCAATAAATGTAATATATTATTCGTATCATTAAACAAGAATAGGGATTTTTCCCAATCTCTCGACCACAACAGAGTTTCCTATCAATAATGACATTGAAGGTTACAGCCAAGAACCTTTACGGCACTTAGCGAACTTTTAACAACCAATTTGCTGTACCCATGTCGAGTTCCCCGAATCACCAATTAAGTCCTTTATTGATCAAACATATTCGGGAAACTTAATGCTTCCAGATCGTTCGACAAACAAAGATTCGATACTTCAGTTAATTATAATGAAGAAAATTTCTAACTTCGCCATAGCCTCGCCACGTTTTGAGAATTGTCACGGGAACGAGAAAAATCAGCCAATTTGACTAAAGAGCTCGTGGAATGATGTATAATTTAAAGTATGGTAATATATGTAAGTTTTTCCATAAATCTCTGTTGAGAGCAATTTTCTTCCAGTCGTTGTTAAATTTATTGAGGTCGTCCAGCCATCGCTTTCGGGGTCTACCTCTTCGCCTATACCCGTCTTGCGGCATCCATTCGCCGATGATTTTGGCCCATCGATCAGGGTGTATCCTGGAAACATGCCCGAGGAGGCCTTTGCCCAGCAGTGGGATCTTTTAGGCTAGTATAATAAATAAATAAAAAATATATGTAAGCAAATACGCCCAATAGAAATATTTGAGCCCTGAGTCCCGATTTACTTAGATACAACTATTGTTTCGAGGATATCAGAAATTGACAGATCTACTCATAATTATACATACATATATTAACTTATAAGAATTACTTTCGTTCTTTATGGGAAACTTAGAAAAACAGAAAAAAAATGTAATAGCAAGTGTATTTTTATGTAGCCACCTAAAAATAAGAGTCGCATTAGTACTGTGATAGAGTTTAGCTAATAGGTATAGAAAAACATGTGTTTTAAAGTATTTGAAATCAGTTTTATAATTTTAAAAATATATTTCAATTAAATAATACTAATTACTGGTGGTAGGTCTCTCATATGTGAGAGGCCGCCTGGGTAGGTACCACCGCAATGTCTATTTCTCCCGCCAAACAGCAGTGTAAATGCGCTGTTGCGTTCCGGTTTGAAGGACATTGTAGCCAGAGTAACTACTGGACATATTGAGACTTAACATCTTATGTCTCAGGATGGCGAGCGCAGTGGAATTCTAAGCATTGCCTTGTAATTCATGGTGTTGTTTGGTTTTGCGTCCATGAGCGGTCGTATCGCTTACCATCAGGCGAATGGCATGCTCGTCTCGCCATTAAATGCAATAAAAAAAAAATTGCTAGTTAGAGAGTGTAATCGTACTTGTAATAGTGGACTTCCTGTGTCTGGCCAGAAAAATTATTGAAAAATGCTTTAAAAACATTTCCCCGTCAAAAAAGTATCCGCCCAGGCCTGCAATAAACTTGCTTATTCTAATTAATTCAATAAATTTCGATCTTAACTGAGATAAATTTACGACAGTAAACCGTGGCCCAAATATCCAAAGTAACTTCCACTGTAATTTTTTATTTCAAAACCCTCTTGCTTACAATTCAATTACCGTAAATTCAATTATACCATCCCGCGTCGTGAATTATCTACTTATTTATTTTACGTAGGCGGGACATTTAATCTGAACGCTCCCAGCAAATTGGGTTTTATGAGAAGTTAATAATCTTGTCGACTACTTTTCCGTTTTAATGGCTTTACGGGTGGGAGGGTGAATTTTGCGTGAGTGCTAATCACGTGCTACGTTCAACGTGATTATATTTAAATATAAAAAATATTTTTTTTAACTGAAAATTTAATTAGGCTTATATGGTGTATTCTGTGGTGTCGTATTGCATTAGGTATGTTTGTCTTTAAGATATTGCCTAAAGCGATAAGACCGCCATTTGTACTCTTATGCATTATTTCATTAGTTAAGATTTCTTTGTCGTGAAATAGAGGAAATAGAAACAATATTAATAAAAAAGTATAGAGAAGTCGCACTGAGTCACCATGCTCAGACTGGAAAGAATACATCGAATATTTGGCTGGGAGCTTTGCTCTCGATGTCGTATTACGCTTGGCGTTTAATTGTGAATGGTCGGATTAAGTGACAACACTGCGTTTTTTTTATTCATCAGGTTCGGGATACTAGTAAGATAACCTGATGGTAAGTGCTGCCAATCCATCAGATCGGGAGGAGGGCGGGAAGGAAAAGGATGGAGAAGTGGAAGTGGGTATTGGACATCCGGCAATCAAACTCACGAAATGCGACAGCAAAAGCTGTCACGTCACGTCGATCTCCAGTGAGACAGCGGTACCGCTCCGGAAGAGCTTGCCTATTCATGCTGTCATGACTGAATCAAGCATGGCCCTGACATTTCCAAGAATCATCGCTTATAGCTGACTCTGAGGCGTGTAGGCTTGGATATAGCCGTCATCAGTTGCTTTTTTGCCATTTCTACTGTTAAATAAATAAACAAACACACCCAACAGTCACATATATAGTCCTGACCCCACATTAAGATCAATTAAGTCTTGTGTCGCAGGTATCAGAACTATGAGAGACTTTTCGGTCTCACAAACACCCAGACCCGAAAGAAATATTTGTGGGCCGCACAAACATTGATGCGGGGATGGAACCCGCGGCCTCACGTTTCACAGCCGGCGTCTAACCAACTGCGCCACGAATGCTGTCAAGGACTGTTGAACAAACAGTATCTATTTAATATTTTTGAGATGAAGTAGAAATAAGATTTTGTAGTGTTGTATATAAGACGTTAAGTTCAGTATTCTTCGCACTCAATCATGTTAGGATTTAGGCTATAATAATATACGAATAGGGGTCAGCATTGATGGATACGTCTGGGCCGATTAGAATTCAAATGAGATTCTGTACTGTCCTTCTTTTCTACAAGGTCATTTTATTTTTGTTAGTCACACTCGTACACATACTAGGATTCAGGCTAAAATAAACTAAAGACAAACGATAAATACTTGACTGAATAATATGAGACTGGAAGCTGCTTGACTCTGTAAAAAAATACAAAACAATACAATATTCTTTATTTTAAACCAATACAAAGAAGTAAATTACAGAAAGAAAGCAAAAACAAAAATGATATTACAAGTGGCGGTCTAATCGCTTGGAGGATCTCTTCCAGACAACCTAAAAATATTAATGTGATTGTTATTTCCGTATTTTTTATGCACGACAAACGAACTTAAATGTATCTGATGGCAAGCGCAGTGCATTCCAGATAAGACTAACTTTAAATAGAATCTAACCTGTGAATTATTTTCCCCGAATTCAAAAAATTGAGACTTAAAGTATATAAATACGAATTATTAGACTAAATTATTCACGTCTATTATTTGAGACAGAGAACCTAAAAACTAAAAACGCCAGCGTTCTGACGGGACCTCCGAGGCCAAGGCCGAACCAGGCAGCGATGCACTCGGTGGTCATCGCCTCGGAGGACAAGAACGAGACGGGCGAGCAGGTCCTAGAACGGATCCGCAAAACCGTCAACGCCAGGGACGAAGGGATTCAAATTGACAGGATAAGGAAGGCTAAGGACAGGAAAGTGATATTAGGATGTAGTTCGAAAGTTGAGCTGGACAGGGTAAAGGAAAGGATTAAGAAAGGGGAAGGACGTTTCAAGGTGGAGGATGTAAAGAACAAGGATCCTCTTGTAATCCTGAGAAACGTCCTTAGTCATAACACAGACGAAGAGATCGTCAAGGCACTCCGATCACAGAATCGGAACCTGATTGGGGATGTGAAGGGGGACTGCGCGCGCATGTCCGTTAAGTTCCGGAAGGGCGCGCGGAACGCACTCACATCGCACGTAGTGCTACAAGTCTCTCCAGAGTTGTGGAAGAGACTTACCCAGCAGGGGTCGGTTCACATCGACGTCCAACGAGTGAAAGTCGAGGACCAATCCCCTCTTGTGCAGTGTTCGCGTTGCCTCGGTTATGGCCACGGGAGGCGGTTTTGTGGAGACCAGACTGACGTGTGCAGTCATTGTGGGGGTGCGCACCTGGGTAGGGACTGTGCCAAACGCTTGGCACAGGCGCCCCCCACATGTTGCAACTGCGTCAGGTCGGGTCTCGATAGAGCCGACCATAATGCTTTTAGCAGCGAATGTCCGGTGAGGAGGAAGTGGGACGCCCTGGCGCGGACGGCGGTAGCGTATTGCTGAGGTTGTCCCCAGGGTAAGTGAGCAAAACGATCCCCCAGCAGGAGCACGGCCACTGCTCGTGGCCCAGGCTAATCTCCAGCGAAAGCAGTTGGCTACGCAGGAGATTATGCTGGAGGCCGCGAGCAGAAAAATGGCGTTCGCTCTACTCCAGGAGCCATATGTGGGCGCTCAAGGTAGGGTGAGGGACTACGGCGGCGCGAGGGTTTTCCAGTATGCAGGCGTGGACAATACTACGGTTAAGGCCGCTATTGTAGTATTTGACGATAACACCAAAGTCAAGCCATGTCCAAAGTTCACCACGACCAACATCTCAGTGGTGACCATATATACTGGAGGCCGGGAAATCGCCGTGGTCTCCGTCTACTTTGAGCCGGATAAACCCATAGGGCCATACTTGGAACAACTGGGGAGGATCGTTAGCGAACTGGGTCCCACCAATGTCCTCATCGGCGGGGACTTCAATGCTAAAAGCATGTGGTGGGGCAGCGCGGGTACGGACTGTAGGGGAGAGGACCTAGCAGAATGCATAGGAGAATGGGGCCTCCAGGTGCTCAATGAGGGCGACGTACCCACGTTTGACACTATTAGGGGTGGTAAGCGCTATACAAGCTATGTGGACATTACATTATGCACAGAGGACCTTCTCGGCCAGGTGAACGACTGGCGGATCAGTGAAGGCCTTGTGAGCTCCGACCACAACACCATTTTATTTAACATCAATTTTGGCAAACTAGATCAGATTCAAATCAGTAGAACCACTCGGATTTTTAACACTAAAAAAGCTAATTGGGCCGAATTTAGTGATAAATTCGCCCAATTAAAATTAGATTTAAAATTTAATACCTGCAATATTGTAAATTTAAAAAACAAAAGTGAAATAGACGGAATAGTAGAAGATTACACGCAAGTAATTCTGGAAGCCTGTAAACAGAGCATACCAAAATTCAAAATTAATAGGAAGCCTACTATTCCATGGTGGTCTGATGAGCTAGCCTCACTGAGAAAGGCCATGGTCACCAGGAGGAGAAGGATCCGCTGGGCAGCAGCAGTCCGCAGGGATTTCGTCGTCGGAGAGTACCTGAAAGCAAAGGAAGAGTATGAGACAGCAGCTAAAAAGGCCCAAACTAACAACTGGAAAGCATTCTGCGAACGACAAGCAAAAGAAACCGTTTGGGACGGCATTTATAGAGTGATAGGGCGAGTGTCGAAAAGAGAGGAAGATCTCCCCCTGAAGAAAGACGGAGTTACCCTTAGTCCAGAAGAATCGGCGAAGGTTTTGGCGGAAGTCTTCTACCCGGAGGACCGGGTGGAGGACGATAACGCAGAACACCAGCGGATTAGGGCAGAAGCTCATAGCATAAATGACGGATTAGCGGATAGTGATTATCACGATCCGCCATTTACCATGGATGAAACCTTGGCGGCTGTGAACAGCTTCAACCCTAAGAAAGCCCCCGGAGCAGATGGTCTAACAGCCGACATCTGCAAACAAGTTATCCTTAAGGATCCGGAGTTGTTCCTCGCACTGGCTAACAAATGCCTCGCAAATGGCCACTTCCCGACCATCTGGAAGGAGGCCACGGTCGTAGTCCTCCGTAAACCCGGAAAGGAGGACTACACACACGTTAAATCGTACAGACCGATAGGCTTGTTGCCGGTGCTGGGAAAGATTCTGGAGAAGATGGTAGTGGGAAGAGTGAAGTGGCATCTGCTACATAGGATGAGTACACGACAGTTTGGCTTTATGCCCCAAAGAGGCACGGAAGACTCCCTCTATACCCTACTCCAGTACATCAGGGGTAAAGTGAGTGACAAGAAAATTGTCACACTGATCTCACTGGATATAGAGGGAGCCTTCGACAGTGCTTGGTGGCCTGCTATTAAGGTCAGACTGGCGGAGGAAGGTTGTCCGAAAAATATAAGACGGTTAGTAGATAGCTACTTCGAGAGCCGTAGAGTTAAAGTTCGCTACGCCGGAGTAGAACACATGAGAACGACCACCAAGGGATGTGTACAAGGGTCTATTGGTGGTCCTATCATGTGGAACTTGCTCCTCGACCCATTGCTAAAGGAGCTCGACAAGCGGGGCTTTTACTGCCAAGCCTTTGCCGATGACGTTGTGTTAGTGTTTCACGGAGATGAGACACTAAAAATACAGAAACAGGCCAATGAGGCGCTAGCGTATGTGCGGGATTGGGGAGTTCGGAATAAGCTGAATTTCGCTCCTCAGAAGACGAAGGCTATGGTCGTAACACGACGACTAAAGTACGACTCCCCAATCCTGCGCATGGGCGGAGTGGACATTGGCCTGTCAAATGAAATTAAAATACTGGGCCTGACTGTGGATGACAAATTAACATTCAACACGCACGTCTCGGAAGTTTGTAGGAAGGCTATAGGCTTCTACAAACGACTGGCTACTGCAGCAAAGGTGCAGTGGGGACTGGGACCTGAAGTGGTGAAAACCCTGTATACGGCAGTCGTTGAACCCACGATATTATACGCGGCCAGTGCTTGGGCGCCAGCGAGCAATAAGATCGGCATACAGAAAAAGCTCGCTAGGGTTCAGCGGGGTTTTGCACAGAAAATGGTAAAGGGCTACAGGACCGTTTCACTAAACTCGGCCCTGCTGCTTGCCGGGATCCTTCCGCTAGACATTCGTGTCCGAGAAGCGGCGCTTCTTTATGAAGTGAAAAAGGGACATACTCAGCAAGTGGTGGGTGACCGGGAGGTGGAATGTCCTGTGCCCTTTGCTATTTCGAAACACCCGGCTCACCGTAGAGCGTTGCAGTTCGAATGCGTGGTGAACGATGCAGAGCTGAACCTCAAGGCTGCAAATACCGTCAAGGTATTCACAGATGGCAGCAAAATTGGTGGCCAAGTCGGAGCATCGGTGTCCTTATGGGACGGCGATGCCGAGACGAAAGCCACCAAAATGAAGCTGGAATCGTTCTGCACCGTTTACCAGGCAGAGCTGCTCGCTCTGCGGAAAGCTGTGCAAATGGCCTTACAGGGCAGTCGTAAAGACTACAGCATCTTCTGCGATTCGAGGGCCGCGCTCGAGTCCGTCGCGAGCGGAAACTCCCTCCACCCCATTGCATTTGGCATCAACGATTTGTTGAGTAAGACCGTAGAGTGCGATAAAACCATTAACCTCTTTTGGGTTAAGGCGCACGTGGGGTTGGCTGGGAATGAGCGCGCAGACGAACTCGCTAAAGCAGCGGCCCAAACGCTGAAAAAGAAGCCCGACTACGACCTATGCCCCGTATCATTCGTCAAGCGACAGATCCGACAGGCGTCGATTGACGAGTGGAACGAGCGCTATCGGGCGGGAGAAACAGCTTCAGTGACCAAGCTGTTTTTCCCTGACGCCAGACAAGCATACAGCGTAATCCGGAAGATGCCAACGGACCCGGTTCTCACGCAAGTTTTCACGGGTCATGGGGGATTCTCTGAGTACTTGAATCGCTTCAAGTGCAAGGAGAGCCCCTCATGCATCTGTGACCCAGCGGCCATTGAAGATGTTTTGCATGTGTTGACCGAATGCCCAGTATATCTGTATCAACGTCTGAAAGTAGAAAATGAAATTGATATTAAAATATGTAAAGATAACCTAAGCAGTATACTGGAGACCGGTGAGATAAGATGTAAATTTTTAAGATACTGTAAAGATATAGCGTGTAAAGTGTTGAAAAGGAATAAATAGATAGGGCAACTACTTAATATAATATGATATTATATAAACCTAGTTGCCAAGGAATGTGGTTTTGACGAAGAAGACATGCTATATTTTAAAAATGTGTTAATTTTACAATGTATTTAAATTCTTTTAACAAGTATGTAAGTCTGTATGTTTTAATGTTTATTTGATTTTGTGTACATACTTGTATTTTTATTGTAAAATAGCAGTAACTTGTAGTTGTCGGACGATTGTAATCGTTCAGATAGGTAGATTAACATCAGACGAAGCACTTTATGTGCGATATTTTTACTTTGTGTAACTTTTTATTTTTCTAGTCGTTTTTATCTAATGTATGTTAGTCATTAAAATTTTTGTAGAAACAACCTCTGAACGGTATCGGAGGGACAAGTATTAAAAAAAAAAAAAAAAAAAAAAAACCTAAAAACTAATTGCGTTACTTATTTCATGTCATACGTCAAAGCGAATTATGTTTTCTAGCCCAATTTTGTGAAAAATACAGCTTTAATTTATAATTATTCCTTATTTCAAGCTTCTGACCTCGCAAATGATTGCTTTCGCTTGTGAATATACTAAATAAAAGGAAATATTTCCTATAGTTTTGTTGCTATTTCTGAGAAGTCTTTAAATTATTTTCTAAAAACTTTAATGTTAATATTGCCAATCAGTTACAATATTACGTTCCTTTGGGTTATGTCATTTAAGATTTATGTAATATTTATAACTTTATAGTTCTACTCTTTAGTTGCTTTAGCAAGCTGTTATAGTTCAAGTATTACAGAGAGCACTGATTTCTACATGGTATTATCAATATGGTAGCTGTAATACTGTCATCAAATTATATTTTCTCGAAACTTTGCTTTGTTGCTGGATTTGAAATTCTTCCTATAATTACCTTCTTATAACAGTAAACCCGTGCACCTAGATACTGTCTTTCCACTTATATATAAGGATTAATTAGCACATTCAACGGTCAAAGCCTGGGTTCTTTTATTAAGCTAAGCTCTCAAGTGCGTAGTGGCCTGTTGGTAACGGACCAGACGCGGCTGCCTACATATTCACGGTGGTCGCGGGTTCAAATCCCAGGGCACACCTCTGACTTTTCGGTGGTATGTGTGTATTGATAGTCAATCACCACGTACTTTAACGGTGAAGGAAAACATCGTGAGGAAACCAGCATACGGTAGCGATTTAAAAAATAAATCTACGGTATGTAAGTCCGCCAACCCGCACTAGGCCAGCGTGGTGGACTATATGGCCTAACTACTCTCAATCGATTCTCTCGATTGTAGAGCAGGCCCGTGCCCTGCAGTGGGACGTATATGGGCTGATATAGATAGATAGATAGAAGCTCTCAAACAGAGTCAAAGCTTAACTTATTTAGAGCTTGGTATTGCTCTCTCAAATTAATTTGTCTCTTAAAACATATTGTGTAATTAATGCAGTGCAAAGAATTTATCAATATTTGCCAATACTTAGGATGCGATTGACCACAACAACTACATGATCTACGAATTCAAATCTATTTACATACTCAAAACCGATAAGTCAATCACATCCTAGTGATTGGAAACATCAGCAAAACAAAATTGCCAATTTCACCAAGCAATATGAATAATAATAATCCAGTTAATTTTCAGTATATTCCACGTGTAAACCAGATAGAAACGCATCGCATCCCAGTTATTGCAACATGCCAATATCACTGACAGCAAATTGACAAGCACTGCGAATTGGATTTATACAATCACGTTTTGCGCCACGAGGCTTCATTTTGTTGATTGCTTGTACAATTTACACATCAGGTAAATTTTAAAGGTTTTTTTGGAGTGGCACAATAAGTGGCTACAATACTTCGGATAGTAAATCCAGTATTATCTAAATACGGTGATGGGTCCGGTGGATACACGTGTGAGAAACAATTATATTATAATGTTGGCCGAAAAAATTACGTTTGAAAAGAACCTAAAACGCAACACACCTCCGTAGGTTAATATTGAAGAGATTTCCACCATCGTGTACTTTAGTCACTGTTCGTACGGACACGACTAATCGAAAAATACTAAAACACTTAATTTTCTGATACAATTGATGCTAAAATACAATTGCTGCTGGTCGAACCGACGCATTTGTACTGTGGCTTTGATGACCAAAAGCAAGGCTCTACCAACAATGATAGAGATATGAAAAAAAACGAAATCAATTTAGAGTAATGGTACCTTGCGTAGATAAAAAAATATATAAAAAGAAAGAAAATAAAATGCTAAAGTAAGATGAACATTCGAAGTGTCTTTCATACCTCACAAGCCTGTAAAAGAAAACCATAATCATCTCGAACGGCATAAAGTCAATCGTAAATAGCAGAGTGGGGAACCTATTCCAGCGTCAAATCGTCAAAGGTTCTGTGGATAATACGCAAATACATCTAGCGTCCCTTTCACTCATACTCCGACGAATTAGAAATGAGTGAGATGGCTTTACTCCCTATTACAGGAGCATGTAACAAGTACAGCCATGAAATTCCAATATGCGTTTTTTCACAAAAGAACTGCTGTCGAGGTGTCGGTGTAAAGCGAAATACGAATTCGGTCGTCACTCGTTCAGTCATGTCCAATTTCGTTTTAAGGAATGCTCGATGTATGCAAAAATATTCCGTGGTGGATACTCGTGTGTTGTGCCTGAGATTTTGAAATATATGTATATTTCCGTAAATTATGGGATTCTCTATTTTTTACCAACGTTGCGCATCACTGATATAGAAATGACATCCGTTGCCGACATAGGTACTACAGAGATGGTTGCTAATCAATAGATACTTGAAGGGAAGGTAGATAATTTTTATTGCCATAATAAGGATAAGACGTAACGTTCACTGGCTGTCACGATAAACCACATATTACGCGTAACTTCAAAAAATAAAACATTAAATTCATTTTTTTAAACGTGTAAAATTGGTTTGTGGATGAATCAGCCGTTACGAATAGCGATTTTCGGAATATATCTGGGTAGTGGAGGAAATACGAACCCCTGTAAAATAATCTAAATACGAATGCTCGTAAAACATATGCTTAGGGTAAATACTATAAGAATGAACCACGAAGACAACTAAGTTTACCGAATTATATTAGATTTGATATCATTGCGTTGTACTCAGAGGGTAATTTGGAAGATAAAAAATCTGTCTGTGGGTGCGGATAAAATTTGTTTGTAATGCGACTTCAGTGATGTGAAAACATTAATATTAGGTATTGTGTTTCTGGCCACTTTACGGCTACTGAAAAATTATATACGAGTATTTATGTAACGAATTTTGACCTGCCATTCTAATAAAAGGTTTTGTTCAAGAAATGTGCAATTTACTTTACAATTGTTAGTATACAATATCAGGAGTAATCTCGTTATTGCTTTGTTTCCATTGATACTGAGTCGAATGGTGAATGGTGCGAAATTGTGTTACGACGTAAATGATTCTATTGTACGAGCGGGATCGTACAGCAGAGATTAGTAAAGTTTTGTAATAGAAAGTGTAAAAGTAAAACAGTATTTATCAAAGGGTGCTATCATAATATAATCGGCGCTTAGTATAAAAAATATTCTTTTATAAAAAAGTGTAGATTTAAATGTATTTCTCGCGCACTATTTCAACAAAATCTGAAACCAATGCCTCTTGAAAAAGCCTCTAGGGGAGAATCATTCGTGAATCTGTTTCACATCCAGTATCGTTTCTTGACTACGCTTTGTTCGTTCTGACGATGTAGACTTGAGCACCACTTGTTCGAAGGCCGAGAATCTAACTGCTGTATTTAACCCCGGCATTAGTTGCGATACATTTCCAACTTTAATATCCGCAAAATAAAGCTCAGTCTTATTTGAATGGATCTAAGAAAAATATAGCACCCACAGTACAATTGGAATGAAGTGGCAGTTTTGAATAATGCTCTAGATTTCAAGCGATTTCTGAAGGGAAATCTGAGTAATTGATGCTTTCGGTTTCAAAACAAGTAGAATGTTTTTTTTATAAAATTGAGAGTTTTGCTGCTCTACTTATAGTCGATCAATCACAAAAAATTTGTGAAATTATAAACCCGATCAAATTTGAAAATGAATATGACACAAAGGGAGTACAATCACTGACGTTATGTTGGAAAGGCTGATCACTTGTTGTACTTGTGATACAAAGATGTCAATGCAGCTCTGAACTTAATAATTCTTGTTGGGACCAAAATTGAATACACCGCGTTTCCATGCTATTCATTGAAATAATGTTTAATGACCATTAATAAGATTCTGATTATCCGAATCTAAGGAAACATTAACTTTAATTACGGTAGGTAGGCGTGTAACAAGGTAGACTATATCGTCACTTTCCATTAGGTGAGATTATAGTCTAAAGTCCTGTTGGTAACGGACCAGACGCGGCTGCCTACATGTTCACGGCGGTCGCGGGTTCAAATCCCAGGGCACACCTCTGACTTTTCGGAGTTATGTGTGTATTGTTAGTCAATCACCACGCACTTTAACGGTGAAGGAAAACATCGTGAGGAAACCTGCATACCGTAGCGATTTTAAAGAATTTCTACGGTATGTAAGTCCGCCAACCCGCACTAGGCCAGCGTGGTGGACTATATGGCCTAACCACTCTCAATCGATTCTCTCGATTGTAGAGTAGGCCCGTGCCCTACAGTGGGACGTATATGGGCTGATATAGATAGATATAGATAGTCTAAAGCCTTACCTACATACATACATACATACATAAACTCACACCTTTATCCCAGAAGGGGTAGGTAGAGGCGCTACCAGGACACCCACATTTACCAAGCCTAACATACAAATATTTAAAAAACTACCAGAAATAATATTATTGATAGCAACTTTCTGTTCCAGGCAGTCTTTAGACTTAAAATTGATCATCTACGTGACCTAAGATTGAAACCTAAGCAGTTCAAGATTCGTAAACAAGTACATATAAAAATATTCACAAAAGAGAAACAAATAAAGGAAAATATAAAACTGATGACAATATAAAAAATATTGGAGACTATTTCCTTCTTCAAACGATGCCAAGAAACCTGAACTCATAAATACAGAGAAAGTTTTCAACAAACAAACTCTTACTTAAACATCGTTAGAGCGGAATCCTTTTGACAAAAGTTGAAAAATTAAATGAAATTTTTCCTGTAGCATTTTACTTATAAAGTTTGAAAAGGCTGAACCCTCAAACCGATCGGTATTGGAAAAGTTCTCAACTCATTCTGCGTTATGTGTACTGAGAACGTTGTGCAATGAAGATTAAACTATAAAATGGACGGCAGTAAGCTGAATTTATTTTCGATGACCGAAAAGTTGGTTGTAAAAAACTCATGTTTGCTGCGATAGTAAACAATGGCGAGAACCTGTCGGTCACCATCGCAAGTTATTCGTGTATTGGGTTCTATCTGCATTGGTTCGATTTCCAGTAGCCCCGTGTTACAATGTTTACAATTTCCCGGCAATACCTGCCTTTAACGACCCAGAAAAATACCGAAGACAGGAAAGCTAAAATGACTTAGAAACATGCATCATCCTTGTGCGATAAGAAGACATTACAATCACGTACACAAGGCATCTAGAAAATGATCGACCAAAATGTCCTTTCCATCTTCGTAACACGCAATATCTCTGAAAAATTGACAATAGAGGTACCCTTACAAAGTAAATTCCGCCTGAAATCAATGACTCCCCAGCACTTGTCGTTTATCACGAGTACAATAGATACGCGTCTGAGCCGGCTATTAACGGTTGAAGAGGATCTTATTTCCCATACCCGAGCGTGGCTGCTCAAATATCCTTTAGTTATATGATGGTTGTGTTTATATGTAATTCTTATCATTTTGTTTGTGGAATCTTTGAAATTGAATCTATTTAATCTTCTTCTTCTGTAGGTGCGTCTCCATTACTGATGGCCTAACCCCTGTTAACCGAACTCTCGGGAATAGAAGAGACCCATGCTCAGCAATAGGCGATTATGGGCAAATTATGACAGTAAGAATATATAATTATTTTTGACTGTTCGAAGTTCCATATTTTTTTAACATTTGATTCTTCAAATATTATAAAATAATAATTCGATTATGCTAATCCTTTAATAAAATTTTGTTTTTAATGTATTGTCTTCGTATCAATCTTTCAATATGCATACTCTTAATTATCCTCATGAGTAATCATTTTCTCCTTAAAGCCGTCACAGGCAGATGTTCGAGCATTTATTACAAATTTAATTACAGCCAACGCGTTATTAAATTCTTTATTAATTAATCGAGACACTTGTGGAGCGTTTCATATAAGTTTTAATTTCAGACTATTAAAATTTATGAATTTTCCGATGTTCAACAGATTATTTGGATGTTTATTACGATACAGTGTATAACGTGTTGTTTTTATTTTATTTTATTTCACTTCACATACAAACATATTGTATATGAGCGAACTTAATACTAGAGGTATTCTCTTCCAATCTACCTTGAGATGATGCAGATATGACAGAAGTAGGGTACATATGCTTATTTGATTAGATATTTCCCTATGAATATACATGTTATGTATTATGAAAATATTTACAAGACTATTTTTTATTCTATGCATTTAATGTTATAGCAGTCCAGTTCAATTTGAATGTCCTTTGATCGCTAAAATCTAAAATCAAGATCTTATAGTCCAAAGAAGTGAAGCGGTCGAAGGGCGTGATCAACAGCGATCTTCTGGTAGCCAAAATATCACTGCTGAGCCTTCAAGAAAATAATTCAAGGAATCCGACTTCGAGAAAGAAGTTGAACATCGTGACTTTCGGGACAAACCGAACGACCACCATAATATAAATACGAAATATAGTATATAAGTAACGGAATAAAACAATTTTATTAAAAGCTCAAATCAACAGCATTCCTAAAATGTTCAATATAAAAAGCGTTAATTAAGAGAAAATGTTCCACACCTCTGCCATCGGGCTAGAGATCGCCAACATTTTTCATTATTCATGATTTTTACAAAAAGGTTGACACACGTCAAATGCGGGGCGTTCCGTGATTTGCGCGCCCGAGGCAACATGCTCCCGCGGGAAGTAACGTAATGAAAATAAATTGTGGGCCTGCGCAAAGTTCGCCAACTCGTGGAGCGATAACAATCCCTGTTTGTTGTGATTCGACGTGTAGTTTGGACGTAATTTGGTACCGTGTGAGCTGTAAGTTTTTATTTTTAACGTAACAAGGGCCATGGTAAAGTAAAGTTAACTAACCGTAATACAGCATCTTGACAAAAATATATAAAGCTATTGCAAATCCCCCATTTTAAATTTTGGATAGTTGAGGGGATAAGTAGTAGAACCAATCGGGCAGCTACCAAGAAGTTGTCTATAGGAATCATTGTGGGAAGCCCGTGTTAAACAGAGGACTTCCTGAGGCTGAACACAGGCAAAGAGAGGATGTAAAACCATGAAAAAGCATATTAGCCAATATAAAATCCCACTGCAAGAAATCGGTTCTTCTTAAATTAAAATTCTTTTTCAATTAAAAGCGCGATTAAAAAATAGCAAATCGATCTCGTGCAACAAATTTCACATAGCCTGGTTCATGAAATGAAATATTTTGTAGAGAGGAACACTCAGGCTCGACCATCGAACACATGAATAGAATATTTTTAAGATCAGTCGCGTTCATTTTGCAGCGAATAATAAGTCAGTGCACTGACAAGCTCAATAGGAAGACTTGTATGAATACAGATTTGATTTACGTAATTAATAAAAATATTTAAAATTGACACAAAAGTTAGATGAACCGTTTTCTTAGAAGAAGTGCCTCTGGAAAAAGGTGTTTTAAAAAAAAATTGGATTTTTAATAGGGAGATTTTAAATATGATTTCTGGCTTAGTCATTTGATAGACCACTCATATCATTAACATACAAATGTCTTTGTAAATAAACAATTTGTAATCAGCTCTATAAATATGGCAAAATCGTAACTTTTCAAATGAATTAAATGCCTTACAAGTTGTCGACAAATCCAAGTTTTCGAAGCAGGAAAGTTATGGTTTCTTGCTTATAATTTTGCTTTTACCCGGGGGCTTGTCTCCGCTGATTTCTCGCATCTGGTACCAGACGGAACATAAAATGGTACTTGAGATAACTGGAGCCAAACTTATATGTAAATAGGCCACGAAAGCCATATCAACGCAGAAATCACAAGAGAAGGGACTATTGAACGGTCCATGGAGAATTACAATGTCGTCTAAGATATAAGATAAGCTAGTATAATTTTTTTTATGATTTTCATATATTTTTTTATAGTAGGTACAAATTGTATTTTATTTAGCATTATAATTAATAAAGCCCTTCAAGTACATAATATATGAGTACCTATGTATATGAGCAGATAATTTATTTTTAGATTCTACATTGATGAATAAGACTGCTTATGAGCATAGATATAATAAATAATAATAATTGAAATACATTGCAAAAGGAAGGTAAACACGATTACCCGAACACTCATGCCATTATGGAAGAAAATTATTATATGATAAGTTAAACTGTAAAGGAATAATCAAGAGTACATAAGAGTAAGTTATGTCAAAATTCTCAAAGGCTATACAGGATTTGACAGCATCCGTGGCGCAGTTGGTTAGACGCCGGCTGTGAAACGTGAGGCCACGGATTCCATCCCCGCACCAAGATAAATATTATAACATACATTTCCGGCCCACAAATATTAATTCTTTCGGGTCTGGGTGTTTGTGAGACCGAAAAGTCTCTCGTAGTTCTGATACCTGCGACACAAGACTTAATTGATCTTAATGTGGGGTCGGGACTACTCGTATGTATGTGACTGTTGGGTGTATTTATTTATTATTTATTTATTTAGGATGCAGATTTGTAAACCTGGCTACTCAAGCTGCCATTCATTGTATGCTTGAACTGTACGCCTAAAACGTATCATTTAAATCAAAACATAATTTGATTACATTTATTCCGCACCCAGTGTCGCTGGCTTTGTTTGTGTCGCCCATTTGGTGTTTAAAACATATGTGATATTGCAAGATCTGCGAACATTGAAAAAAAATCTGTAACCAAACACATTGATACCTAAATTTGTTTCAGCAACCCACAATAATGATATCCTTAATTAAATTTTCGTAAAGCGGGCTACACCTACATGTAAATCAACGCTCAAGTCATAAATTCCAATAAATACCACGCCAAGTAGTGTCATTTCCCTGCTTACACCCACTTTATCGACCCTCTACATACAGGGTATATCAAGACTGCGACCGAATACGAAGCCAGGTAGTATTAGTGACTTCAGACAAAATGCAAGTAAAAATTTCGCAAATAAAATCTTTGTAATTTTTGTAATTTTGTACTTATCGTCGTATTTGGCTGATAAATACACAGTTTTCCTAAAATAATGATGTAGACCTCTATATTTTTAAACACTCAATGGTACGTTAAGGTCTAAATTATTATTTTCGCAACAACTAGGTATTTACCACCCAAACAAGATGATTTATAAAAATATCTAAAAAAATATCTGTCGCTGTTTTGATGAAATTTTTATTTGAATTGTGTCTGTAACCACTTTAACTACCACCTGGCTTCGTTTTCGGTCGCAGTCTTGATATACCCTGTATATTTCGTGTTCAATGACCAAAACCCTTATCTCGTCTACCCACGTAATTAAAGACGATCGCACTTATGGAAGAGCGAGAGTCCTCTTACAAAACATTGCTTCAGCCAAACTTAATGACCACCGAAATGTGATAAACTATGCTTTTGCGTTATTCCGCCATTTTTTCAGATTAGTTTGAAATTTTCTTTTTTGTATGATATTAATAAGGTCTTTCTGCTTTTATACAACATCCTCCTTTGACAGCCTCTGTGGCGCAGTTGCTTAGACGTCGCAAGTGAAACAAGTGGCCGAGGGTTCGCATCGCAATAATTTAAAATGGTCAAAACTGAACAGATACTGTGTAATTTTCCACTGAATTTAATCAAAATTACACATAATTTCTACAATATAAACTGTAAAGAAAAAATAATAGGGTTAAAATGTAATTGTATTTATTTTTTAATTCATTACCATTGATAAAATGGCCATAATTATTGACTATTATAAATATTTTTTGTCGAAACTATGTATGTTTTAAACTCCGATCAGATGAATTTACAGTAAAATTGAATGCCGAAACGCTCACATTTTACTATTTCCTCTGACGCAAATAAATAAAAAGTCGCTGCGGTTGTTTTGTGGATCGCCTCGGGCGATAATAAAGTATTCTCTCTCTCCGCCGATGTTTTCCTTCCCCGCTCACTGCCTTGACCGATTTCTTCGTATCCTTTCCGAAATATAGATGATTTATAAAAGACTGCCTCGGTGGCGTAGTTGTATTACGGTACGGTTACAAAGCTGAGGTCTCGGGTTCGAGTCCCGGGTCGGGCAAAGTGATATTGGATTTTTCTATTCATTATCAGTCCGGAGTCAGGAATTTGTGGCCGATATGGCGATAGGCTCGCCCCCTATCACATCGAGGGACGGAACATACGAGGCGAAATGTGGGTGTCCTAGTGACACCTCTGCCTACCCCTTCGGGGATAAAGGCGTGAGTTTATGTATGTATGTATGTTATAAAAGACCAGAACAGATAACCGCTGTAGTAAGCGTGTTCTGGAGTGGAGACCGCGTCTTGGCAAACGTAGCGTGGGACGTCCTTTGGCCATATGCCGGGATGACTTGCACAAGAGGGCCGGCAGCGACTGGATACGTAAAGCAGAAGACCGGGTTCTGTGGCGTACTTTGGGAGAGGCAAGTTCTTCTATGTCGTGTTTAAATGTTATTCCGTAACTTCCATAGTGTCCAAAAATTATGAGAAAAATATTGAAAAAATTCCTGGTGCACCTGGTTTCCAGCAATCAGACCCTCACGATCGTGACTTTCAGGAAATAATTGTAAGTGGCACGATCGTGAGTCTGTGTTATTATATGGCAATATAACAAGGAAAATAATAAAATAACCATTGATAATTATAAACATTATATTTATTTTAATAAAATACTATAAGATCAACGCTTTTTCATTACTTTAATCAGTCTTTTAGGCGTAAGTTAAATAAAATAATCATTTTTTGAAGACATCAGTCGTATTTTTGGTAAGTGATTATTGGAACTGTACGTATTTAAATAATCAGCCTTATTAAAGTTTAATATAAAAATAAACTACATACTCGTATTTTTGACGTGATAAGACTTAAAACAATTTTTATCTCGTGACAAACATACATATACATCACATTTCTCGCATCGAATTTTTGAACGACTGCCACAATTTTCCATTCGACAGGATCTAGGCGCTTTTATATCAAATTTTTTCAGGCCTACAGGTCGTGGTTTACTTTTTCACGACCTGCCGTAGCTTACAGCGTCCTGTGAAGGGGATCATCTGCTCGTCAATCGAGTAAAATCCTGGAACTCTTACCAACTTGTTACAGGTTTCTTTTACTTTGTCAATCATGGGTTGTATCTTCCATAGCGGGTTATCCACTTCGTTTGGAGCTGGTGAATCGGACTCGACAACATGGAGTGCAATACGAAGAGTAATAAACCTGTCTTTTGTCATCAGGTCACTGATCAAGCCTAACTTCATACCAACTCTCCAATACATTGATACTCGAGGGTAAGGAATACAGCCCATAATAAGATGAATGGCAACTAATTTAGCTATTTCAGCACTTGAAGATTTAAGTTCATGACCCGTAGTGCGTAGGTAATATAAGTTGGAGCAATGAGAGATTTTTTCTAAAAACTGTGTATCAAAATAATCTTGAAAATATTCAATTGGTCGTCTTACCGGGTTTATTGGTAAGGCAGAATAGTTGTGAGACTTTTCTGTAAAAGCAGTTTGTTTCCATATTCGCTTTCTTGTAACTCTAGGTACTGATGCTGCCTCTCGCCCACTTGAAGGCCTTCTTCCACGGCTACTTACTGGCGATCTTGATCTGTCACTTGTAGATGGCGAACATCTTGATTCTCGCACAGTAGATTGCGATTCTCGCGTAGTCGTTCTTAAATTTGGCAGGACTGGCAATTCACATGGTGGTCACGGTATTTCTTCGTCATCCTGTTCTTCTTCTGACATGTCGTCTGCAGTGTGCCGGAACAAGACGTCTGGATCGAATTCTGTGTCATCTGCGTCCAGATCCTCAAAATCTGAGATATTGCCGTTCGCCAAAAGGTCACAAATTGTTTGTCCGTGAGTATACGCTCTAAAAAAAAAAAACATACATTTAAAAGCATTATATTACATAAATAAAGGTAAAAGACAGAGTAACATTTGTTATTAAGTTTCGTAGTACAACCGAGGTACCACGATCGTGCGAGTTTAAATTTCGGGGAATAGTATCAACCGATAAATAAAGTAATGTACAATAAACATATGTAGTATTCTTTAACAACTAATAAATTAGCAACTTACATAAAAAAATGTTAGTAAACCATTAGCATTACGAAAATATCAAATACTTACTTGTTCGAGCGGCGTGGTCAAAAAACGCAGCCATCTCTCTCGTGTCTTCCGGACGACTGACAATTTCCAAACTGTACCTATAGTAATAAAGTGCGTTTGCGCGGGTTCTCAGATAGTCTCATGATCGATCGACGACAGTTGCGTCCGCAAAAGTTGTTTCGTGTGCAGTGTAGAATTTTTCAAAGTCAAAACTCACGATCGCTTAAGCTCGGGTGTAAAGGGTTATATACATAGATTCTGGCTAACAAAAACCGGAACACACTGAAATTCGCAAAAACACCGCCGAAACTGACACCGCACCCTGAAATTATAATAATAAGGCTCGGAGTGAAGTTAAATTTAATTAATGCGAGACAACGATGTCAGGAAATTGCTCGTTAAGACTTAGGCTTGCTTCTAATGAAGAGGTTGAGAGCTGAGTGGAAGTTCGCACAAATGTTTTTGGTAATGATTTGCTTTCATGTAATTTCAAAGTTCACAGAGCTTTTGATTGTAGAATAAATAAGTACAATACATTCCAACAATTTACTATATTTTATTAGCAAAGAATTATTAGAATACTCATATCCCTGTACTCGCGAGTTTTGTCTGTTTTATACATTTTATTAAAATTTTAGTTTTCCACCCTCTTTAAAAGCAAGTAAGTAGTTCAGGTGAACCACTTTTTCTTTGTCAAAAACAAAAATAGTTATACATCAACATCATATTACTGACATTTCCCTCGGGATAAAAGTTCCTAAAAAATAAAGAATAAAGAAAAACAAAACATATTAGTTATCAGTTCATTATCCTCCACTAGTGACCCACAGGGCAAAATCAACATGAATTCGATGAACCTTTTTTTTATGGATTCAATTCATTATTTTCATTTTGAGTTTCACTGTCCACTACACTGACATACGATAGTTTAGTATACTCCATACCATTTATTTTCGTCGTTATTACATTGGCCTATGTCCAGCAGTGAACAATAAAATGCTGATGATGATTACATTACTACATGTTTTAATTAATATGAGCAAAGGTCAGGTATCCCTGTAATATCAAAGCTTAGGCGTTGTTAAAAATAATTTATTTCGCCAACGCACTTAAAGAAAGTGATCCATGAACGTGGGTGCGGCTCCAATTTCAACGACTTGTAAACAAAGCGTGTTGTTTATATAATGGCAATTAAATTGTGCCACTAATTAATTATTTGTAAAGGCTTTGGTACTGTTAGTTTCTTGAGGCAAAGCACGTATTTTTAGGAGGCCTACTTTTTGCAGTGGACTTTATGTACTGATAATTATGAAACGAAATACGACATCACAATTGCTGCTAAACACCAAAATGAAAGGGGGAAGGGATGGAGTAATGATAGGAGGGGAAAAGGGAAAGAAATATGATGGAAGAAGGACGGCCTCCCGAAAATATCCTTTACCGAGCGAATCACAACAGAAAAGTCATCGAATTACATCGATTTTACTAGTTATTAGAGTGTGGTTCCACCACGTTCAATCACTTCAAACTAAAGAAATGAAATTTATATTCAGTAGCGACATCTAGAATGCACTATGTGTAAATATGAATAAACAAACTTAATAAAAGAATATTAATTTACTATCTATTTTAATTAATTATCAGATAATGTGACAATTAAAAGAACTGCATTTAAAGGATAAAATTTGAATTATTAAATTTAGAAAGTATTTTTGTTTACAACGTCATCTTGTGTTGAGTAGCATCACCTCGCGAATCTATTTTGTTATTTTACTCTAGCCTACAAGAGTACAGAAGTAGTTACAGCATATCCCTATAGATGGCAGTAATAAAATAATTTGTAAAGTCCAACATTGTAACTTCGTTACCTTGTTAGGTTGTAGCGCATGCCGTAGCAGAAATCAGCAACAATTCGAGATGTCTATCATATAAAAATATTTTGATGTTTCCTGCTTTTGTATCTTGAAGTGGGTCATCATTTTTAACCGACTTCAAAAAAGAAGGAGGTTCTCAATTCGTCGCAACCTTTTTTCCTTTTTTATGTATCTTCACCGATTCCTCGAAGACGCCTGAACTGATTTGAAATATATATTTTTTTGTTTCAATGCATATACTTCACAGGTGGTCTTAAAACTTGGTCAAGATCTGATGAATATCTTTGGACGTGGAGAGTAAAAATCCCCGAAATTGAGTAGGATTCGGTATAAGAGTTCTGTTGTTGCTGATACTATGTTTGGAGTTCAGTTTTTTCACCATCTACGAGCAGATGTATTGTAATCGCTTTATCCGGTCAAAAAAAAATGTACCGTTGAAAGAAAGAAAGAAGACAAACAAGTATTAAAGTAATGAATATGAAAATATTTTATTTGTTACTTATGGATTCATGAACATCATTGGCCACTTTGCATATACTGACATACATACATACATAATGGACACGCCTGTATCACATATAAAAAAATAGATCTCTGTTTTGACCGATACTATATTACTACTGCCTCGGTGGTGTAGTTGTATTACGGTACGGTTACAAAGCTGAGGTCTCAGGTTCGAGTCGCGGGTCGGGCAAAGTGATATTGGATTTTTCTATTCATTATCAGCCCGGTCTTAGGAATTTGTGTCCGATATGGCGATAGGCTCGCCCCCTATCACATCGTGGGACGAAACATACAAGGCTAAGTGTGGGTGTCCTGGTGGCGCCTCTGCCTACCCCTTCGGTGATAAAGGCGTGAGTTTATGTATGTATGTATGTATATTACTACCTCATACATTGACTTTGCTTAAATCAGGATATATTTTAAAAAGTCCGTAGCGTTGGTATTAAACAGTATCTCGAACCATCGGCTATTGAGTTTATTGAGTGAAATTTATTACAGCGAGTACGAGCGGCCGACACAGCTTGCAAAAAATTGGATAGCTCGTAAATAATACTTTTTAATGTACTGCACTTTATAGACGTTTTTGCGAACAAAAAATTGCCATCGACAGGTTTCAATTTTATGTTATGGATTTACCAATAGTATTCAGATTTACCAATAATATTTCAGAGGCCTAATTTTTTTTCTATACTTATTGTATACAAAAAACTTGCACTGGGAAGTGAAGCGTCGGAGCAAGATGGAAAACCGACCTACCTAAGGTTACAGGAAGTCACTGGATGCAGGTTCTATGTATATTTTACATTCATAAATAAACTCACGCCTTTATCCCAGAAGGGGTAGGCAGAGGCGCCACCAGGACACCCACATTTCGCTTTGTATGTTCCGTCCTATGATGTGAGAGGTGGCGAGCCTTTCGTCATATCGGGCACAAATTCCTGACTCCGGGCTGATTATGAATAGAAAAACCCAATATCACTTTGCCCGACCCGGGATTCAAACCCGAGACCTCAGCTTTGTAACCGTACCGTAGTACAACTACGCCACCGAGGCAGTCGTTTGTATATTTTTCTATTTCATTATGTATATTATGTATAGTATGCATATTTTTCTATTTCATTATTTATACTTATATCTAGATTAAATATGGATCCTAAAGTCTTAATTAAAACAAAGGGATACATTTTTAAAAGACTACTTTCCCACTAAATACCAAGACCAGTAGGCTGTAGAGAATAAACCTTGATCTTGATACGTACATAACAAGCAGGTTAAAAATAGTTCTCAAGTAGTACCTACGTAACGCGTAAACATGTAATAATAACCACAAAAACATGCAGTCAGTGAGGAAAAAAAGCGTGTCCTTGTGCTGGATATGATCATTACATGTGTTACACATCACAAAGATGTGCGAAGAAATAATGACGCGGTATTAACTTTTTTATACAATACGTCCGGCAAACGAGTAGACAGAACATCTGATGGTAAGTGGTCACTGCCGCGCACGAACATCCAAAGCACTTGGATCATAGATGTGTTGCCAGCCCACCAAATCGGACGAGGAGCGGGATGAGAAAGGATGGATAAAGGAAAAGGTTGGAGACTGTCCCGCCCTCACACCCGCCACTGCAACTCCCGTAAGCCGGGATCAACAGTGGCACGCATTTTAATGAAACAGCATTGAAGCTGAGCGAATCTCCGGGAATGTCTAACTTGTCTTTAACCCGCAACGAAATCAATCAAAAAGTTAAATTAATAGGAGGAGTTGGAAATAAATTACTGTCCACTTCTCTCCCTAATTAAGAAGCTGACAAAACAATGAACTAAAGAGGTAAATAACCTCGAATAAGAGGAAAAGGTTATTGAGACTCCAGAAATCACATCACGATCTATGGAGACAATAGTACCGTCCCGGACGAGCCTGTCAATTCAATTGAATCATGGCTGACAAGCGTGGCTCTACCACTTTTAGAAGATGAAAAGCCCTGAAAAAATAATTTCAACCCAAAACTTAATGGATACTGAGGGTTGTAGAACACCTAAACCACCATCTCGTACAACTCATTGATGATGCCTACGATAATATTAACATTACTGGAGCTTTGCACAGGCGTCCAGCTGTTGAAAATCTAGAGTAACAGCAATTCTAGTTAAGTTAAACGAAACAATATCTTAATCCTCCTCTTAATAATAAATCTAATAATAAAACACATGGAAATTATAATCCATCGTTTTCATATAAAAAAGCAAAAAAGATACCGCATCAGTTATTCTCATATTTTTAAACATGACTATGTTAGGAGCACGTTACTTTTTATTGCAGTAAGTATTTTTTCTGAAGTTACTCATGCTCGAGAATATTTCGACGACGAGGAAACAACATATGGAGGAAATACCTACCTTTATTCTATCCATCACAACGGTGATTAATTTTCGTTCCCGAACATTACTCCAGCATTAGGATTACCAGATAATAAAGCAACAACGCATAGTTAGAAACGGATTGAAAATTTACTGGATTTCATGCACGTATGAAGTTAATAACAAAATCTGTTAGATACGCGGGCTTTACGATGATAAATAAAAAAGAAGGAATTAAACCCAGCGTTAAATGCACAGAAAAACTTAAAAGATTTGTCTGTGCTGTATTAATGTTATTTTTTTACTTAAGATTAGGTCAGCGCGATAATATTCGCCTGGGCGTCCTTGTACAAACAGCGCAATTAAACTACCAATTTGTATGTCTAGTGTCTCTGAGTGGTTAATGTAGAAATTAAATGAATTAAAATCAGTTGTAAACATTCCGTGCGACGCTTCTGTTGTGCACTAATCAAGAGGTAATGTTTTTTTATCTTATCGCTTACGAATATTTGCATTTTATTTGTGTATTACTTAAACAATTGCCATTATATCTCTCACCTGATATTATCTTTACAAAATTATGTAATTTTTTTACAACTTTTTATTTATTTTTTCTTCTTTGTTGGGTCGATCTTGTTTGTCGTTGCTATTAAATGTAGGTAAATAAGGTTGTAATTGCAGATACATCATATCCATATAATGTACCTTAAAAATAGATATGGAATAGACAAAATGAAGGGAATAGACGATAGGGGATTCCGTTTGGTTTTGCAATCTCACAGAACGAAGCTATGGCCGATTTTTTTTTTATCTTGATTCATATAATTTTAGTATATGGCCTAACCCCTTTCAATCGTAATCTGGATTAAATACGTAAATGACGCTTATGCCTTACAGTGGGACGTATATGGGCTGATACAGATACAGGCTACTTATACTTGACAATGCTTAACTGTGGGAAACTGTTACAATTTTCTTCATTTCTTTTTATACTGTAGGTTTAACACCATCAGCACTATCATTTCATTAACCGACATGCTTCTCAACTGTCTTTTTTTTTTCTTTCCAAAGACCTTGCCACCATGGTGCTAACCTTATACAAGATGGACGCGAGTCCACCCGTGCGTGCTGTTTACATGGTCATAGAGGCTCTGAATATCCCTAATGTCAAGTACGTGGAGACCAACCTGTTGAACGATGACCATCTTACAGAAGAGTTCTTGAAGGTACGTGCAATAGTAATAGTTATCTGCGAAGTTGGGAATTTTCGAGTTAAGCTTCAGAGCTGGCATGTGAGGCATCATCATAATCGTCCTCAGTAAGAATAAGGTCACTGCGGGAGGTAGGCTTTTCCTAATGTGAATTCTGGGTTGGTAGTTAATATACTGCTATATTTCTTCAAATTCAAATGAAGTTGCAAACGGCTCTTCCGTCGGTAACCGCCGTTCAAGAACATGAACATTATACATACAGCGCTTGAATAGTAGATTAATAGGGAAAGGAAAGAAAATAAACGAAAAGAGGATAAAGGATGGGAAGAGAATAAAGATATTCCGTCTACAGGAACCTGACCCTCCGAAAGAAGATGTGAGGCACTCCGTAGTGGCTGTGTGAGCCAGCCGATTTCTATTACAGTTTATATTAGCTGGCTCTGGACTACAGTCCATGTAAACGGTAACTGCTGTGTTGCCCTTTTAATTTTTCTTTTTTTTCAACCCCAGGAAGTCAAATGCTGAACATAGGCCACATAGACCTTTTGGAAGCGGCTTTGTAATTCGACCCGTAGGTTTATTGACCCCGAAATCCATGTTCAAGGAAAGAAGCGTTAAGTTCTAATTGTAATATTTATTTTCCAGATAAATCCTCAACATACAATCCCGTTGCTGACAGACGATGATTTTGCTGTTTGGGACAGGTACTTTTTGTAATATTGTGTTTGCTTCTGATTACGATCGTGTAACTTCATGCCTTGAAAATCATTCTGAATAATCTATTTTCTCAACGCATCAAACATTACGAATCATCAGTTAAGCCAACAATCTCAAAGTACCCTCAATTCTAAAATAATAGTTGTTCGTCTTTGAAAATAGAACGAAAAGTAACGAACGAGAGACAAAGGAGGAGCAAGTCATTCATGAGATTTGTTTACCCAAAACATGTAATTAAAATATGTTATTTCGGATTCCAGTCATGCAATTTGCACGTATTTATTCAACACATACGGCAAAGACAGTCCCCTGTATCCATCCGATCCTAAGAAACGGGCCGCCATAGAGATGAAGATGCATTTTGACAGCGGAATCCTGTACCCAGCACTTCGGGAAAATGATGTGAGTAAATAAATAATTATATCGGGTATATCAAGACTGCTACCGAAAACGAAGCCGGGTGGTAGTTTTAGTGGTTACAGACCCAATGCAAATAAAAATTTCGCAAATTAAGCGACATATATTTTTTTGGAATTTTTTAAAAATCATTGTATTTGGGTAGTAAATACCTAGTTATTGCGAAAATAGTAATTTAAATCCTATCGTACCATTGCGTCTTAAAAAATAAAAAGGTGTACATCATTATTTTAGGAAAACTATATATTTATCACCCAAATACGACGATAAGTAGAAAATTACTAAAAAAAAGTTGTCGATTCTTTTTGCGAAATTTTTAGTTGCATTGTGTCTGAAGTCTCTAATACTACCACCTGGCTTCGTTTTCGGTCGCAGTCTTAATATACCCTGTACGTAAAAATATACTGTTTGTTTGTGATCGTCTGATTTTTGGACGATTAGGGATCGATATTTCAATGAACAGATAAATAAGTTATAACCTGACTGGATACAAAAGTGATAACAATTTGAAAATTATGTTAAAACATCTGTCGTTTTAAATTTTAATTTGCTTTATAACTTAGTCGATGTGCAGCATGCGGGGTAGAGATCTGATTAAACTTTATATGCGCATGCAGGCTGTATGGTGTGCTTGATAAGTTTTACACCCATCAATTTAAATGAGCCATAAAAGATTTAAGTAAAATTCAAGCCATAACGGATTTCAGTGAAAATTTCAAAATTATGGTTTATAATCTTAAGCCGATAAGTAGCGCGTCAAATTCATAAGTGTTTATAAGGATTATTACTTATTTCACTACACGTATTCGTTCCGCACATTGCGACACTTTTTCCACAGTCATTTGCTAAAAGTGTAGTAGAAAATCCTTGGAAAAGGCCTATTGTTCAGATGTAGATTTCATGATACTAATAGTGAGTTCATTTTGACGTTTGTGTAGTCAGCTAGTGATATACCATATAATTTTATGATTTAATAAATAAATACACCCAACAGTCACATACATAGTCCTGACCCCAAACTAAGATCGAGTCTTGTGTCGTGCGTATCAGAAAGTGCAAAAGACTTTTTCGCTCTCACAAACACCTTGAAACAAATAACTGTGGATCACACAAATATTTGTTTCAGTGCGGGGATCGAACCCGTGGCCTCTCGTTCACAGCCAGCGTCTAACCAACTGCGCCACGGAGGCTGTCTCTTTTTGTCTGTATTCATCATTTTTATAGCAAATGAAAATTTTGATTGAAATTAAGTTCATAATAAATTACTGGTATATAACATTTGTATCGAATGAAGGTATACCTATATAGGTACATGGTAATACATGCATTAACATTCTACTAGTTGCAATGTTAATAACCTTAATTAGGTAGTCAAGGCAGAGTATACAACTTCTACAACATTGAAGCTTGTATCACTTAACGACACAGGATGTTTTGAAACGGTTGTATTACATTAATAAATAACAAATAACACGACAATTGTTTGATTTAATTTTTAAGCTCGTTAATTTCTAAAGTGCCTCTGTCTCTTTACCCTATCACCTACTCTGCTATTCTCATCACATAATAGATTTAAAATGTCGAAACAGTATTATATTAACTAATAGCACTGGTGCAATTAATGGTGGAAAAGAAGGGAGGCGTTTACTTTTGAATATGAAACAGAATAGGTTTTAAAAAAAGAGTTAAAAATATGTTCAATCTATCAACTACAAGTATCGCTTACATTTGCACTTCACTACTTGCATAAAAAACACAGTAACATTATGTAATCACGACAGATCTTATCAATACTGATGTGTTTATTCAAGCATTATTTAAGCATATTATTATGTTAGTTTTATCTGATAAAAACAAAGATTACTCGACAATAGCTCTTACCATGTTTATTTACTATAAAAAATATATATGGCCAACAAATGTTTGTGTTCCAAGTCTGGGAGGACAAAAGTCTCTCGTAGTTTATAAAACCGTATTTATATAGTATCATTTTACAAATAACGCGGGAATTTTTTGGCCTAGTCCTGGACCTGGAACAAACATTTGTTGGTCATACAAACATTTGTAAGAACTTTGTTCATAATCGGCACTAAACCATCTGCACGATACAGGCTCTTATTTAATATTGCAATAAAGTAACGTTCTGTTTTCCAGGAACCGATCTTCTTCTGGAATGATCCGACATTAAAGCCTGCTGGTTTAGCCAAGATCAAGTCAGCGTACGACTTCCTGGAGAAATTCCTTGCCTCGTCACCGTGGCTGGCAGGAGACGAGGTGACTCTTGCGGACATCTGCTGCGTAGCTACCTTCAGCTCATTGAGGGAACTGCTACCTCTGGATCCTAAGGAGTAGGTTGATTGACCATGTAGTTGCTACTGTTTTTTGTTATCGAAGGACTCTTTTAGACATGGGCTTACAGTCTCTAATATAGGAGTTAATTCAATTTTATCGTCATTTGCATCAATCACTTCAAGGTCATGTGCTAAACCAAGTTCTTTCCCAGTCGTCCCTACAAAATTGGCATTAGTTTTGTAAAGCAAGCTATCACTTTTTAGCTGTCTATTGCGAATTACAAATATCTTTATATTTGTAACTCTTTTATGTTTTATGTGAATGAGATCAGTCTCAATATTTTTTGTAGCATCTATATTTTTGCTCCCATCACACGGGTTCTTATAAAGATTTTTTTCACATGTATTGTATTGATGATAACGATTACAATGAGTTTTCAAATTGTATTATCGTTACTATAAGCACTGGACCAAGACAGAGAAGATTTAGGCGACGATAGTTCGATAACGACAATTCTTAAAAGTTTGAGGTGTAACAGCTCACCATACAAGTAAAAGTAAAAGTAAAACAGTTTCAGATATAGTATTCATGGGCGAGTGTCCCTCGTAAATACGGCCCACGGATTGCAAATATCCCATCACATTATTGTTTGGCAATATTTGCCATTTCACAAAACCCGAATATAAGATTACCCATGACGTAATGAACAGGGTAAACACCAGCTAATAAAATTCATCCAACTAATCCAATCAACACAGTAAATTTTATATTGAAATTTCCACTTTCAGATATCCAAAGGTGACAAATTGGTTCGATAGGTGTTCCCAACTTGACTTCTACAAGAAGGGTAACGAAAAAGGCGCCATCGAGTTTGGACAATTGCTAAAGGAATATCTGGCACGAGGCAAATGAAGTCATTTTTTTCAAGCCAATAACATTGGTGGATAAGCAGTATAAGTATTTTTTAAAATATGAAATAAAAATATAAAAGATATATTGTATTAAAAATTTAATTCATATTTAAAATTTAAATTACATTGTACTTGAATGTTCTATAGACAATTGTTTTCTCGTATTATATTAACATATTGTCACGGTTCCCTATACTGTTTTGTTACTTTTTACTGGCAAATTGTTTAACTATTGTACCATTAATTGTTTTATTTCTACATTGTTTTCAAATTTTATCCTTATGCATATATTTTAATGTAAACTAAGGGCCCGGCCGTTGGAAAATGCACGTTGATTTGTAGTTTTCTTTGTAGTGTTGGACTATCTCGGGATTAGAGATAATGGCGTGACCGAAAGTTCCATATCCAGTATTACATACATACATACATAAACTCACGCCTTTATCCCAGAAAGGGTAGGCAGAAGCGCCACCAGGACACATTTCGCCTTGTATGTTCCGTCCCATGATGTGATAGGGGGCGAGCCTATTGCCATATCGGGCACATATTCCTGACTCCGGGCTGATAATGAATAGAAAACCCCAATATCCCTTTTCCTGACCCGGGATTCGAAACCGAGACCTCAGCTTTGTAGTCGTACCGTAGTACAACTACGCCACCGATGCAGCATTTGTTGAGTATAAGCTGATACGAGATATGATAATTTATGAGCAAATACGTCCCACAAATTAGCAAGCGTCTCATTCAATATTAAATGTTACTGGCATCATAGCTGTGCTACAAGGCATTGGAACAAACCACCAAGAAAAGTAATTAGTATGTATTAATTGGCAAATTAACCGAGCAAGACACTAATACCACTTGGCGTTTTGCTTAAAAACTTATTTGTTAACCGACTTAAAAAAAGGAGGAGGGTTCTCAATTCGACTGTATATTCTTTTTAACACGATGAACTCTGAGACAGTGTTGAGAATTTAACTGTTACGATATCCTAGTTTAATTTTCTGCGGCCTATTATTTGGCTATGGAAAATAAAGTCTTTCTCATCTCAAAGTATATGCAGATATAGTACTCCGGACGTTTTTGCCCAGTCATACTCTCCAGTCCATTCATAATTTTAATTCTACTACTTACAATTTGCGATAAGGTATAAACTTATGCACATTACCGTAAACTTATCAATGAACGTAAACTTGTATATTTCACATACATTAACTTTATAATAATTTACTTTTTTAAATTTACAGTAAACACTGCCTCCAACAGGTCACTGTGGAAATCATTGGGAGAGGCCTATGTTCAGCAGTGGACTTCTTTTCTCTGACGGATGGATGACGATGGAATTTCTGTTTCTTATACTTTTTAATTATATGTACCTTTTAACTTTACACACTATCAAGTTTATACTATGAACAACAGCAGTTTTTTTGACAGCGTCCGTGGCGTAGTTGGTTAGACGCCGGCTATGAAACGAGAGGCCGCGGGTTCGATCCCCGCACCGAGACAAATGTTTGTGTGAAACACAAATATTTGTCCCGGGTGTTGGAGCACAACGCCATCTAGCGATCCGTGTGGGAACTGCGCGGACAGCTCACAGCGCAACGATTAAAAAATATTTTTAATTTTAATAGATCTTTTATAGATTATCTGGATTCAATTCATTCTTTAGTTTTATATCATTCATTTCATTCGTTCTAACGTAATTTTCTAATACGCATTCGTTTTAAAAGACAATGTACAATAATTAAGCATACATCATAAACGTTTTTATGGAAAAAAAGGAGAATTTCATTTGAATATCCTGCCGGCCAAGATTACAAACATCATACACAAAACACCGGGTCTGGGTGGTTGTGAGACCGAAAAGTCTCTCTTAATTCCTGATACCCACGACACAAGACTTAATTGATCTTAATGTGGGGTCAGGACTATGTATCTTTATCTTTATTGTACACAAAAGAACATAACAACACAAAGATATGTATGTGACTGTTGGGTGTATTTATTTATTTATTTAACAAACATGGGAAACCAATAATAAATTTGAAATAGTAATAAATAAATAAATAAATACACCCAACAGTCACATCCATAGTCCTGACCCCACACTAAGATCGAGTCTTGTGTCGTGGGTATCAGAAGCTACGAGAGACTTTTCGGTCTCACAAACACCCAGACCCGAAACAAATACATGTGAATCACACAAATATGTGTTTCAGTGCCGGGATCGAACCCGCGGTCTCTCGTTTCACAGACGGCATCTAACCAACTGCGCCACGGAGGCTGTCAATAGGTAAAATACATTACCTCTACAAAAAAATGTAGACTATAGTATAACCTGCATATTATATTTATGAAATTGTAACATTTAACCATTGAAGATCAGAAAAAGAAAGAAGGAACCAAATTAATATTGATGAAAGCTACAAGAATGATATTAAAAATGAACCAAAAGAGCTTGAACATAATAGACAAGAAAAAATTATATAATACTAAGCTTATTGAAAGAAGCTCACTAATACTGTTGAATCAGAAATTTCCACTGGCACTCTCTATTACAGAAACAAAGAAATATGGGTTTCCAAAAATCCTACTTGCTAAGGATAATAGGGCTAAAGAAATGACTGACTCTCATATTCATAACAGGGTTCTCGCACGTCTAAGTGTGCTAGAATGGTGGATTGAACATAGTCCCTATCCAAGTGAAAGCTTGATTAGATTGGCAGATGTACTATTCAGACAGTCAGATGAAACTGTAAGTAGATATTATGAAGCTAATTGGAGTAAATCAGGGATAAAATGGGGTCCTCCCATGCTACAAAGAAATTTAGTGAGAACAAACAAATCATTAGTTGATCTGCCCAATAACTTGAGAGTATCTGCTATAAAAGAAATATTCTTCCCTGATTACGTTGTACCTAACCCTTCACTTCCGAGTGGTATTGTTAATGAGTTAAAAGAGAAAATTCAGGTAATACTGGAAGACAATATTCCACTAACCAAACAAGTAAGAATTTTGATAAATGCCCTAGACCCTAGAGAGAGGTATCTAACAATACTGTCATAAAATGGGGAAAGCAGTATTCAAATGAAGCATGCAACTATTCACAACAATTTAGTTGTCACAAATTACACTCAATCAACTACCGGATCAGAAAAAACCTGGATGCCAATGTTCAAAAATCTCTTAGCTTGTATAATATATGAGTCAAAAGTAGCAATGATCCCCGTAGAGGAAGTCAAGGAAATATGTTTGTCATCAACAATATCTGACCTAGATTTTATGACCATGATGGAGTCTGTCAATGTGAACGAAGCTATAGAATTCTTGTGGGCTAAAGCTCTATTTGAGAAATCTACCACATTAGAACATAAACGGGGCCAAATTACTATATGTCCTTTACCGAAGGAAGGAAGGGAACTCCAGATATACAATAAGAAACATATTCCAAGAACCATGAAACATGGTAATCAGGTTGTAAACTTCAAATACAATGATCCAAGGGGGAAATATGTATATAATGGACAAACATTAATGGAATTAGTTAACACATTTACAACTGTAAGGGATTTTATATCATTATTGAAGGAGATAGCAAAACATATAAATTACCGGTACCAAGATATAAATACAATAAACACCTGAAATAAAGGAACAGAGTAATAATATGATGATAGAACGGTTTGTAGATAAGGCCCCTCATGCTATACTTGCTTGCTCAATTCAGCAATTTTTACAGATTGGGAATCTAAACAGTGGAGAAAATTGTGGAAAATAAAGATATCAGCCAGACTCTGAATATATGACTACTGGATGTTACCCAACTACCCTTGATAAAAACTTAGACATCCTATTACCTGGAACCAACTTATAAATTGTTATTGATATACCTGGAAATAGTTTGAGGTCTTTTTCTGATGTAATATGTAAAAACCACAGAATGGTAAGATGTTTCAATCTAAAAGAGACCATCAAGGAAACCTATTACTTTTATTTAAGGATCACTAGCACCTTAATGCAAAAAATATTAGGTAAAGATTTTATTTGGAAGAGTACACATGTTGTTAAGTTTCTTGGAGCATCAGCACGTCAGATTTCCTACATGGCTAGGACTGTTATTGAAGCCTTAATCTCTGGAGTCGACACAAATTACCATATAATACGCTTCCTATATTGCTTCACCTTTAGTGACCCAAGAAACTGTTCATATGGACCCCTTACCTACTGCTTACCCTGTGGGACAATTATAGATCTTAGTGCAGAGAAAGGAATATTTATGTATAGTGAGGAGCACAACAGTTATTTGTTATGTGGGATGAAAGTGGCCAAGACACTAAGAAAAGTTTCAAAGGCTGAGCTATTAAATAGCGTTTTGTTGGGTTACAGAATACTCCATCCTCCTATTGAAGGCAAAAACATAGTGGGCGTGAGATTTTTAGAAACTCAATCTGACCAGATAGAGGAAGGTGAAATGAAGAATGTATTTATCGGAGGTATCCTCTACACAGCTGTGAAAGATTCTTCAATTACGTATAGTACAAGGTCTGCAATGATAAGACACCTAGATGAGATAGTAAAAGAGTAGAGAAGCAGGGAAAAAAGGTTTTTATGGGAAAAAGATGGTTAGATCAGGAGGAGTTTGATTACAGTAATTTTCCGTCGACAAGAAAAAAAACAAAAAGAGATGAGGAGAATATTGAGTTTGAATACACTGATGAAGTAGTTGTTGGTGAAGCGGATGAAATTGAAGATGAGGCGAACTTGTCATACGACTCAGATAATGACATTTAATTTTAATTATGATTGCACATAAAAATATTATAGTATTTAAAATATTAAATACAAATAGATGACGAAGTGACACAAATTACCTCATCTAATATGCAGTTGCGTGGAAAAATATCTGAATAAAAACGACTACGACAAACACACGTTAGGATCAATATGTTATTAGTGGCTACAGTAAACACTGCCTTGTTTGTATGTTCATTATAGCGTCTAGAACGTGAATGATGGTGCAATATGTGAAGTACAACTTTAATATAAAAAGCAATGAATATGACATTTTTGTTTATTTTTTATTTCTATGAATGGCAATCTGATGGTAAGCGATATGACCGCTCATAGACGGCAGCAAAACCAAACAACACATTGAATTACTAAGCAATGCTTGGCATACCACTGCGCTTGCCATCCTAAGACATAAGGTGTTAAGTCTCGTTATGTCCAGTAGTAAATCTGGCTACAATGTCCTTCAAACATGACATGTGTTCTTTGGAATAAAGTTTTTGAAAACGAAAAAAAATATATATTAATTTGAGTCAGAGTAGGCATTACAAATTATTTTTTTTTATTATGCCTGGTATAATGTTAACTATATGCAGTGAATAATATCATATATAATATAATAAAATATATTTTGGCATTAGTAAAGACATGTAACGTTGCTGTCAATTATCATTCGGCGACTATTACTGTATTTACTCTTCTAAAAACTTCGTTACTTTTGATTATGCCTTGCTAGTGCAAAGCTTTATTAATCACTAAAACCTTATAAATATATTTCATCAACTTGCTTATGGTATATACGTAAAACAATAGTGGAGAACTGCATTCAATAGCCTAGTGATAAGATAACCAACAAATCAATTACTTATAATTTCAATTAGGCTTTAAAGTACTCAAGAGGCAGACAATAAAACAAGCCACAACTGACGGACAAAAAAGAAAATTCTAGATTTTCGAGTAAATAAATATAAATTTTCCAAATGACTTGGCTGTGCACCAAGAGCAGTTGTTGGCAATGAAATAACATTTGGAAATGATAGGTCCACCGGAATTACTTTTAAATCCTTTTAAACGACATCAGAGCCAGCTAACAATTCATGACCTGGGACAAAGGAAGAAAAGGAAAAGTGCGTTCATTATTTTAAATTGCGAATACATGTTTGGAATATTAACAAAAGGAAAATATGTAGAAAAACATGCACTGACTGTCTCAGTGGCGTAGTTGTACTACGGTGCGATTACAAAACTGAGGACTCGAGTTCGCATCCCGGCCGGGTTTTGATATTGGACTTTTCTATTCATTATCAGTCCGGAGTCAGGAATTTGTGCCCGATATGGCGATAGGCTCGCCCCCTATCACATTATGTGATGAAAATTCAAGGCGAAATGTGCGTGTCCTGGTTGCATCTCTGCCTACCCCTTCTGGGATAAAGGTATGAGTTTATGTATGTGTGTATGTAAAACATGCATAAGCTGATATTTATTTAAAACAATCAAAAATAGCTTCTGAATTAGCGAAGATGTCTCCACTGCACAATTATATAACATTATAGGTATTTAGTACCTATTTAGTAGTCAGCAGAATTGAGAATCGCGACTTTTTTATCGGATCAGTTTGAAATGCAAAAAGCGTTCTGCAAAGTCATACCTACACAAACAATGAATAATTCATTATATCACATTGCGTTTTGCCAGTCATTGTGAGTATTATTTTTCAAAAATAATTCGTCAACATATTATAGTCTCATCACGTTAAGTATTATAAAATGTTAAATGTCATATGAAAAAGAAAAAAAAATGGTGTTATCAATTAGGGTATCTGCCCACTACAGTGTACATAACATGACTGATATAAACATTAAAAATTAATATAATTCGTACATAGATACATAATCACGTCTGTATCCCATAGGGGAAAGGCAAACGTTTCGATGCAAGGTCATTGTAAAAATCCTTAGGGAAGGTATATTCGGTTGAGAAAGAAACAATTACTTTGGATTTTCACTCGAAAATGAAAGGTCGAATATTTTTTGTCAGATAATTTTATACCAGGCGTGTTACAGGGCCTATACAACCACCACTGCAACTCCTGTTGGCCAGGATCAACACGCAGAGAATTGGCACCGAGCTCCGGAACTCAGTGGGTCTCTAAGGGACCCTAGCTTGTCATTAAACCCGCATAGAAATTAATTAAAAAGAAAAGACACATGAGAAAAAGTTGGAAAGAGTTGTATAAATAATCCGCATCTAAATCAGACTGTTTACAACTCCTCTAGTTTAAACTATTAATAAATGATACTTTGTGTGGTCAGACCTTAAACGATAACAAATGTTCAAGTCACCGTACGAAGTATTATCAGTTTCGTCTATGACTTCGCACATACCGTATCTACATTGAGCGTAGTGTTGTGTAACGATTGACGTTCCAAACCGGACTCATTGTGGCACATACTCCTGCAGCAAGAGGTCGTGTTCTCAAACCCAACTTATAAGGTAGGTTATTTAAGCTTGATTTATTTCCTATTTGTCAATTAGGCTTCAATTTTCAATCGTGGAATACAAATTATAAAAAGTACAACAAGTTCTTAAATAAAAATTGTTCAAATATTTTTATATTGCATTCACTTTTATTATTGCTTCTGGTTGTGATAACTGACCATAGAAAAATCAGGGAAGTGGTAGAATCGGCAATAATTTCTTTTAAATGTTGAGTTTTTTAAGTGTGTTCTAGATTAAAAAAATAAGCTTCTAAAAACTATTGGCATATAAATATCTAGTCAAGAGAGATATATATTACTTAACATTATTCCATTTAAATGTGATTGAAATGTCAATTCCGGTTTAACTATAATATGTATTCTTAACACTTTCACTTTTACTGTGGTTCAAGTGAGCCCACATGAATGACGCGCCGCGATTTTTGTAGTTGCATAACTAGATTATGACACATACATACATACATAAACTCACGCCTTTATCCCCGAAGGGGTAGGCAGAGGCGCCACTAGGACACCCACATTTCGCCTTGTATGTTCAGTCCCACGATGTGATAGGGGGCGAGCCTATCGCCATATCGGGCACAAATTCCTGACTCCGGGCTGATAATGAATAGAAAAACCCAATATCACTTTGCCCGACCCGAGACTCGAACCCGAGACCTCAGCTTTGTAACCGTACCGTAATACAACTACGCCACCGAGGCAGATTATGACACTGGAGGTAATAAACAAGGTAATATCCAGCTTAATAGTAGCTAAATATACCTCGGAGGGCGCAATAAAAATATAATAGGTGGCTGTAAAATACTTTAATTCAAAAATGTGTTTATATTGTATATCAATATTATGCGACATCAATAAAAGTTTAGATTCATTAATTTAGAGATAAAAATAATTATAGTTTGAATGATTAGGTCTTGAATTCGATTTAGGAAGACAAAATCGCGGAGTAAGAAGTGAGTCGGTATTAGAGAGTAGAGGTAAAGTTATTTCTCAAATTATGTGTTGCAATATTCTTATTAAATAATAAAAAGCGAGAAATCATCAAACTATAGAATAGTCATATTCATTCGGATATATCAATCACCATAGACAACGAAAAACGCGACAATAACTCAGGCAGGCGTCGCCCATTACGGGCCCACTCCAGTTACGACCAATTGGCATAATTGACCGGCGGAATATACTTATTGTCGGTATCTACGAATCACGAGTACAGTAAGGATGGACCATTTTTATTAAAAAAACAAATTATGAAAATTAACAACAAACACATACAATATCGTATCAGATAAGCTAATCAATGCGTCTCTTATGTTATACGGAACAACAAGTGCACATTGATAAGATAAACGACAATGTTTTTGCATTAAATCATTAATTTTGATATGCGCAAAAGTGGATTTTTAAAAAGCTTGCACATTTTCCAATAAATCAATCGCTATTGTATCGCAGTTGCTGGTTTATTATAAGAATTAATATTGTATTTCTTAATTATTGACTTGATTTTATTAATAAAACATTAACCGTCGCTTATCTACATAACAAAATAAATATCCCAAACGATCAAGTCGCGACTGAATGAATGTACACTGTACTAGCTAGAAGGTATCGGTTATTGGAAGTTTGCCTGTGCAAACTTTAATAGCAACTGATAAACAGATGCCGTCGAATGAGATTGCTGTTTCCAATCAAATAGGCTTAGTTGTTATTGATAGAAGTTTACTGCAATGTTATTGCTATCCAATACAATGCTGCATTCATGTTATCCGATAGGAATGCGGATTAAAATACAAATGTAAGTCGGAGCTAAAATAGTTCGGGTAAAAAGAATCATCAAAAAATTCCACTATTTTTTTGGACAGTAGAGCATCAACGCATACCGCTTTTGTCATAGACAGATTTAAAACCTATTTTAGTTATCGAATGTTTTGTCCCTTTCGAACGACTTTAAAATTCATTTTGAGCGAAGAAAACAAAACATTCGCTAGCTAAAATAGGTTTTAAAACTGTTTATGAATAAGACCGATACAACCGAACATAAAGCCTTCGCCTTTTTTGGAAGTAAGTTATAAAGAATATCTTAAATCTGAATTATTAGCAGTATACACCAAAATGTACATTTTGTGTGTATGGTGTTCCTGAATGGTGAAATATTATACCGGGTATATCAAGACCGCGACCGAAAACGAAGCCAGGTGGTAGTTTTAGAGGTCACAGACACGATGCAAATAAAAATTCACCAAAACAGCGACAGATATTTTTTTAGATTTTTTTAAAAATCGTCTTGTTTGGGTGGTAAATACCTAGTTTTTGCGAAATTAATAATTTAAACCCTTACGTACCATTGAGTGTTTAAAAATAAAGAGGTCTACATCATTATTTTAGGAAAACTATGTATTTATCACCCAAATACGACTATAAGTAAAAAATTACAAAAAAAAGTTGTCGATTTTTATTGCAAAATTTTTACTTGCTTTGTGTCTGAAGTCACTAATACTACCACCTGGCTTCATTTTCGGTCGCAGTCTTGATATACCCTGTATACTATTTTTTTGCGCACCTACTACACCACGCTGTGAAAATAAGCTTTTTTGTGGTATTTCCGCATTTAGGGACCTACGAAAAAAGTACTACACCTAATTTAAAGGTTCTAAAACATGAACGCTCTGAGATATGAATCTAAATAGACGATGCGAGTGTCTTACTGACCAGTAATATACTGTATTTTAATAGAGATCAGTGGAATACAAAATATACTTCTGTCAAAACGGGGAGCAGTACTTTTCTTTCTTGGTTTATTTACTCGCTACTCCGATATCTGTAACTTTCGAAGAGTGTTGAAATAAATTATTCCAATGTGTAACATTCTCATAAATCTAAGAAACCAGTAGGCTAATTCACGTAATTTATTGACGCGCCGATCAAGTTTCGATGCAGTTGCCATTAGATTTACGTCTTAATGGAACGTACGTCAAAATGGTATTCTTGTAATTGTTTAGCTGCGCGTAAGATATAAATAAACTGCGCATGTGCTGCACGTTGGTTGGACTAAACTGTCATTGGAGACGTCAAATGAATAGATAAATACCAATCAAATTGCGATCTGAATCACGCATGTATAAAACGTGCAGCCGTAGAATACGCTAAAGCGCTCGCGTGACGCGAACTTGACGCGAGCGTATCTGACAGCGGTTGTCTAAATTACGAGAATACGAAAAGGGCCGTTTTGATCGAAACTTAACTGCAACTGCACTGCAACTGAACTTATTTAATTACGTGAATAAGCCTACAGTATTAACAGCTTGCGTGTCGCAGTTCGTTAGACGCTGGTTGGGCAACGAGAGGCCGCGGGATCGATCCCGCACCGAAACAAATGTTTGTGTGATCCACAGGTATTTGTTTTGGATCTGGGTGACAGAAAAGTCTCTCGCAGTTTCTGATACCCACAACACAAGACCCGATCTTAGTGTGAGGTCAGGACTATGTATGTGACTGTTAGGTGTATTTATTTATTTACTTATTTTTATTGAGCCGGTAAAACTCTACAATAAAGTTTTACCGATAATTTGAACACATTTCTTTTAATCGGTAAGTGAGATTTATTTTCAAATTAGGTCGCATTCATTTATATTTTATTCTGTATTTGATGTGGGTTTTACTCTAGCTAATTATTAAAGAAAATAATCTACAACTGCATATTGTGCATACTGGCTTCGTGCTGATTTTCCACAAGCGCTATTTATTTGTCTGCATGACATGCAAACAATTTCATTATTAAAGCGCAGCAAAAAAAAACAATTTTTAAGCAGATGGGTCACGTCATCTTTTTATAGTCATACACTTGTATGCATAAATATATAAAGTGTTAAATCGTTATATGGGCTCTAACTTTATGATATTTGAACCTGTTCTGATCTCTCCTTTCTATATACATAGCCTTGAGCTTATGTATGTATGTGTAACCATATACAGGGTATATCAAGACTGCGACCGAAAACGAAGCCAGTTGGGGTAGTATTAGTGACTTCAGACACAATGCAAGTAAAAATCTCGACAACTTTGTTTTTGTAATTTTTTACTTATCGTCGTATTTGGGTGATATATACATAGTTTTCCTAAAATAAAGATGTACGCCTCTTTATTTTTAAACACGCAATGGTACGTAAGGGTTTAAATTAGTATTTTCCCAAAAACTAGGTATTTACCACCCAAAAAAGATGATTTAAAAAAATTCTAAAATAAAATTAGTCACTGTTTTGGCGAAATTTTTATTTGCATCGTGTTTGTAACCACTAAAACTATCACCTGGCTTCGATTTCGGTCGCAGTCTTGATATACCCGGTATATTATTACGTAAAATGTCTCGGTGCGGGGATCCAGCCCATCCAAATATTAGTGTGATCCACAGGAATTTGTTTCGGGTCTGGGTGTTTGTGAGACCGAAAAGTCTCTCGTAGCTTCTGATACCCACGACACAAGAATCGATCTTAGTGTGGGGTCAGGACTATGTATGTGACTGTTGGGTTTAATTATTATTTATTAATTTATTTTTATTATTGACAAAAATTGTATAAACTCTTGCGCAATCATCTCGTGAAGTGACTAAGAATAACAAAGCTTTTTGTCTCACACTATTATTATTCAAAACGTAATTTTATGTGCATTAACTAAATCAACCTAATCTACTTGCCGATTATAACTTTACGGTTGATTGGCAGTAAATTTTACAATTATAAGACTGACATAGTTAATGAAGCGACTGAAAGCACTGACAAAAATGAAGATACAAAAAAAAAATCCACCCCATCAGAAAATCCACAGCTGAACATTGAGTGTTTATGTTTATAACGCGATACTATACTATGTATATTACGTAAATAGATAAAAAAAATATTAAAAGGTTTTAATATATTATATAAAATGAGGCTGGTTTTATTTACTGCAACACATAAATCGGTAACGATGCAAAAATAATTCAAAGTGCAATTGTTTGGAATAGTATACATATTGAAATGGAATTAACAAAACACCAGAAATAACCAGATTATCTATTATGTAGCACGATGAATACCATTTGCAGAGACTTGCCCACCCGCACTCCCAACACTGCAACTCCTGTCAGCCAGGATCAACAGTGGCACGCAAAAGAATTGGCACCGAGCTCCGGAGCTCGGCGAGTCTCTTAGAGACACTAGCTTGTCTTTAACCCGCATCGAAATTAATCAGCAAGAAAAAACAAATGAAAGGAGTCGGAAACAAATAATTGTCTACTTCCACTTGAATATTATTTAACGGTTCATCATTTTCAGTAACCATGGTGCTGACACTGTACAAGTTGGACGCTAGCCCGCCAGCCCGGGCTGTCCTTATGACCATCGAAGCCCTGAAAATACCAGATGTGGAGTACGTAGACGTTAATCTCTTGGAAGGAACCCATCTTAAGGAAGAATACACCAAGGTAATCTTTCTTGCTTATGAAGAAGAAGCGATAGCTTACTGACTTTTCGAAATTGTCGAAGATAAAAGTGCAAGTCATAATTATGACTTAACATATGCAATTAATTTATATCGCAGAGTTTAAAGTTGAAGTATCACAATTATTATTTATTTTGTGAATACTGATTAAATTCGGTTACATAGTCCCAATCTAATTTCAATCCAACTTTTTCATAATGACATCAATTCACAGATGGAACAAACTACATAATATTTTAGCAAACTCGTGGAACATTTTACTTTCCTTGATACCACTCATATCGCGGGTTGGTTGCTGTATGATATACAAAAACGTTGATCTCGCCATAATGTCAGGCCAATATTTCATTAATTTAGATTATCTTATCGCACTAATTACTTACAAAGTATTGGTAGTACGTTTTCCAAGATCTTCTCAATTTTGGTCAGATATTTGGTCGGCTACTTCTATTTGATTAACCTTTCTTAGACTTTATGCATGATTTCACAAATCGTATTGGTTTGAAATGTGCTTTATTTTTTTCAGATGAATCCTCAACACACTGTACCGCTTTTAAAGGACGATGACTTCCTCATTTGGGATAGGTAATTTACTTTTATTTATATTTTGCTTGTTTATTTCTATAGCAGCCTTATCCTACGCTTATCCAGCTTTAAACGCTTGTGGCTTACTAAAATTCTTTAGTAATCAATTGTATTTTTTTCAGCCACGCAATCAACGCATATCTAGTCGGCAAATATGGCGCTGATGATTCTTTATACCCAAAAGACCTCAAAAAGAGGGCCGTCATTGATCAACGACTGCATTTTGATAGCGGCATCTTGTTCCCTGCAGTTCGTGGAACTCTTGTAAGTAGACCAGCTATAATATGATAATATGATTATATATTCAGTAGCATATTATAGCTATACACTATACAGCCTATACAATAAAAATATGATCAGAAAATGAGATAAGATTCTAATAATCTTGGCCTAATGGCAGCCGATGTCTTTATATAAAATACGTTTTAATTCATCATCTTCATCAACCGGAGCAAGTCCGCTACTGAACAATAAAGGTTTTAGAAAGTCCCTTTATGAGTTCCTACACGACTTGCTCAAAATGGGAACTTGTTGACATTTTTTTTATTGGACTGAATGGCGGGACGAGCATTATGGTAGCAGCATTCGCCTGATGGTAAGCGATATGACCCGCGCATGGACAGTAGCAAAACTAAACATCACCATTACTTACAAAGCAATGCTTGGCATTCCACTGCGCTCGTCATTCTGAGACATAAGATGTTAAGTCCCACTATAACCAGTTGTTACTCTGGCTACAATGGCCATCAAACCGAAACAACAGTGCATATATACGGCTGTTGTATTGGTGGTAAAAATACACTGGTGGGAAAAAAAGACATTGCGGTGGTACCTAACCAGGCGGCCTCTCACATATAAGAGACCTACCACCAGTAAAATGGCATGACGATATACTGTCCCTTCACATTTAGGGATGGAAAAAACATCGACAAACCATCCGTGTCACTAGTGGTACATATGCTAATCCAGTCGAGGATATACATCCGTCAGCTTATGGATATAAATCAAATAAATCCTTGACTCTTTTTATAGGAGCCTGTAATATTCTGGGGCGAGCCAGCATTCCGACCCGAGGGCTTAGAGAAGATGAAGAAGTCATATGAATTTACAGAGAAGTTTTTGACTGGCCCATGGCTCGCTGGGGATGAAATGACTTTGGCTGATATCTGCTGCGTCTCATCAATTAGCACTATGAACGAATTCGTCCCAATTGACGCTAACCAGTAAGATATAACTTTAGTTTTAAAAAATTGATTTTCTTTTCACTGTCGGCATACATATTTTTGTTTTGGTAAAATATATACACCGCAATACCGACAAATAAATGATTTTCATAAATTATTTACAAAAGAAAAATAAGTTCACGAATATTTTTACAATGCTCTCGAGTTGAAATTAAAATACTGATTTCAACCAGATTTGACATTTTGCACAAAGCATAGTAATCATTAGCGCTTCAGGGTTTAAATTATCTTCAGTATTTTTGGGTTGTGCTCACATTTTTCAAGTCCTTGGAGCAAGAGTAACCAATAGAACATTTTTTTTTTGTAAAAATTAAACCAAATTGCAAAAAAACAGTAAAATATAGTTTTATTCCAATGTGTAACATTCGCGTAAATCTAAGAAACCATTATGGAATAGAATATGTTTAATTTCCAGATTCCCAAAATTAGCAGCTTGGTTCGAACGTTGCTCGCAGCTTGAAATCTACAAAAAGTGCAACGTACCTGGCAATGAAAGTTGCCGAGACCTTGTTTTGCAAAAACTGGCGTGAATGACCACCTATTGCACAATGTAGAAGATTATGCATCAGAACACGTTTTTGGAAAAAAGAAGAGGATAAAAAAATATTTATTGATGCACGCATAAAATTGATTTTTGAGAGTGTAACAAAATTTAATCCACACTGTATTGTTATAATTGTTATTTTGGACAATTGATATACAATTATAATATATAAAAATATTATTTAAGTAAAAAATTGTATTGAATTGTGTGCGAGTTTTAATAAATTGAGCACAAAAAACATCCAATATTATTTAAATATCCCCAGTTTAATTTCTGATTGGTCTCGTTTTGTATTTAAATGAAATCCAATAAATTATAGGAGACTACATAGAAAGACCACAAACAGAACCCATAATTTATGCCTCAGGAACATTCCTGAGGAAGTTACATAACTTAGCTGCTTTAATAATTATCAAGCTGGCATAATTATGGAACTTGCACTTAAATAATTGTGAATAATTCTTTATTTAGACTTAGTATCTGGTAGGAGCATACATTTGTCCATTTTCATGAATTTAGTATTTAGTATATTTATTTAACCTCAATATCAAATTGAATAAATAATAGTTAAAAGGAATAAAAACCACTCTTTAGTAAAAGACCCAAGTAAAACAGAAAAAAATTGTTAAAGAATTTAAGATTAGAAAATGGAGTGCATTCATTCATTTTATGGTGAAAAGATAAGATGCTCGATAATAAGTAGTTGTTGTAAGCACCTATTACATACACACAGGCAAAGCTAATAGAAGTATGTTAAAAACGGCTCAACTGATGGAAAGTTATCATCGGCATACATAAAAACCCAAAAAAAATATGTAAAAATCGTAAAAGTCGCATCAATGCCTTTAAGAAGAAGGGATATAAGAAGAGTAGTAGTAGGTTATGATAGTGACATCTATAAATCCCAATTCTGGCTTCTCTGTTATAGTACCACGACAAGAGATCCACACTAAGTGCGGGTTTGAAAAATTATACAATAAGTTTCATTCTTCTATAAGTTCGGTAAACAACAAGTAAACAAGTTTACTATTGTTTGTATTAACTATAAATACATTATTGTTATCTAACCTTCCTGAAAACAATTAAGCATTTGATCACTTCCGTGTGACGATGTAATCTAAATGTTTATGATGTTTATTTATTTTTCACATTCCTTTACATCTTATAATTGAAAAATAACATTATTTGACTTCACAAAGATACAAAAAGTTTATACATGGTTCATAAATAATATTATTCAATATCAAATCAGTATTGGAACCAGTTAACTTAATCTATGGAAATATAAAACTAGTTTCTGAGCATATTCGAGGCGTATATTATTATCAGTATGTCAGTTGTGAAACAGCTTTACCAAGTGATCCAAGTGTTTCCGTAAAAATATAACTTTATTTAACGGTAAGACAAAAATATATTAGAAACAATTTATGACGTAAAATAATAAACTTAATTTTGACTAAGACCCACATTCTGCCATTCCTATTTCCTATGCATAGTTAGCATAAACATGTTTTAAAATAAGGTCATTTTTGTAAATACTTAAATAGTCACTAAAATTGTATTAATACGCGCGATACCAAAAATCTATGAACTAATCTGAAAAAAAAATCCTAACAATTTATATTACTTTTAAAAGTCAGTTTTAGCATCTATTGGTTAAGCGCCTTCATATAAGGTCGCTTCTAACGAATATTGAGACGTGATAAACATTTAATACATTCTACCTAACATTAATAAAATTTGTCAGGCCAAGGTAGAATCAAAAAATGAAATAGTGTAATTTTTCTATTACTAAAAATTGTACATGCATTATTTGCTGTAAAAATCTGAACTATATTTTTTCTCCTGCATTCTATCGACAGATCACCCAGCTAAATCCAGCATTAAAAAGAAGAAACCAAACCAAACACCACGATGGGACTGATCTTATACAAAAAAGACACCAGCCCACCTTGCAGATCAGTTCGCATGGTTCTCGATGCCCTGGGAATTAAAGATGTCGAGCTCATCGATGTGAATCTACCACAGAAAGAACATCTCACAGAGGAGTTTACCAAAGTAAGTATAATAGTAAAGCGACTAGACGCCGCTGCCAATATCACGGTGGTCGCGGGTTCAAATCCTATGGCACACCTCTAACTTTTCGGAAAATGTGTGTATTGATAGTCACCACGCACTATAACGGTGAAGAAAAACATCGTGAGCAATTTATAAGAATTTCTATGGTATGTAAAGTCTGCCAACCCGCACTTCGCCAGCGTGGTGGAATGTGAAGCCTTACCCCTCTCAATCGTACTCTCGATTGTTGAGGAAATCCGTGCCCTGCAGTAACATTTAACAAAAACCTATTGATGTTTAATAAATATTTATATTAACCGCTGACGGATAGATAACCTAGACTGCCTCGGTGGCGTAGTTGTATTACGGTACGGTTACAAAGCTGAGGTCTCGGGTTCGAGTCCCGGGTCGGGCAAAGTGATATTGGATTTTTCTATTCATTATCAGTCCGGAGTCAGGAATTTGTGCCCGATATGGCGACAGGCTCGCCCCCTATCACATCGTGGGACGGAACATACAAGGCGAAATGTGGGTGTCTTAGTGGCACCTCTGCCTACCCCTTCGGGGATAAAGGCGTGAGTTTATGTATGTATGTATGGATAGATAACCTCAGAGCTCCAATTTCTCTGACGCAGTTTTTTTTTGTTCCTATGAGGCTAAAAGGTTCAAACTTAAAAAAAACAACTATGAAACTAGCTATGTAGTAGATTTTTACGAGGCATTATAATAATGGTGGATCGATGTCTCACCTAATATTAATAGTATGGAGTAGTGCCTCTTCCCAACCCTGAGGTGTCGTTGGTTTCAATACATATATTGAAACCAATGACATCTCAGGGTATTCGTAAAAATTACTGAGTCATAAGTACATAGGTTCAATACAAACAAAGACTACACGAACAAAACAAATTCAGCTTTATATTTTTCTAAATATAACTGTAGGTTACGCAAACGAGCCGAAACCTACATAAAACCTTCATTTTTAATCAAAAAAACTTTCTAAATTATGGGCTGAAAATAAATTTTGCTCATTATATTTTTCCTTTCGTCAGATGAACCCTCAACACACTGTGCCGACTTTGAAAGACGGCGACTTAATTATTTGGGACAGGTAAGTCCGCCATTTATGGAAATGGTTTAGGAAGAATCGAGGCTTGTTTATAATCAAACTGTTTAAAATATTGAATTGTCATCGGTCCTTAATAAGAATGCCAAATTTCGAGTTAATCTGACGTTTTGAAGGGGGTAAAAATCATGTTCAAAGATTCCGTTACATACTAACATACATACGTCTGAAGCTAATAAAAGCGTATTAAAAAGGAATTGTATATGAGCATCGCTACTTCGACTTATTACTTGAATACTGCAGAATATGTAAATTACGAAACATATGCAATATTATAAATGAAATGGACAATGTGAATAGAATATGAAACCATTAGAAACGTAGTCATATTATTTGCAGTACTAGTACCTTAAATGTATAATTGATCGAAGACTAGTACTATAAAATTTAAAGAGCAGTGTCACTTATTAGAAACATTGCTATTCATAAAAAACACTTGGAAAAAAAGCAAAAGCGATTGAAGTAGATACTCTGATTATGAGCTAGTGATTGTATTACATGGATTAATAAAGCAATCAGAAAAGTCCGTCGAACGAAATCATAATAATGACGACGTCTTTTAAAGTACGTAAAGAAGTCAACGTAGAAACGTAGAACTAGCTTTTAATTATTATCTTATTTTTTTTTTTACCTTGTTGTTAGTCTTCACAGCGATGACTACATAACATTACTGTTCTTTTACCTTAATTTTTACGTTTTCAGCCACGCCATTTCCACTTACTTGGTGACCAAGTACGGTAAAGACAACTCGCTGTACCCGACCGAGCCGGGAAAAAGAGCTATTGTTGATCAAAGGCTGCACTTCGACAGCAGCATATTGTTCGCCGCGCTCCGAGCAACCGTCGTGAGTGTGGAATAGTTTCACTGCACGAGACATTGTGCAAATATGTTTTTGATTTAGTATTTTTACTTCAAATTTGGAAATATTTGATAGCTTTGTAGTTAAATATACCAAATGTTATTCAACTTACAATTGTACTTGTCGGAGAAAGCTTACATAATTATTAAAAAATTGGTAACATTTCGTATTCTTTTGAACTTATAACAAATGCAACCGACTCTAAATGAAGACAGGCTAATGAAACAAAAGTATTATTGAAACAGACTGTATACAATCGCTACAAGTTTTCCAATAGTTTATATCCATCGCAGTACTCTCTAATGGTAATAACACTATAAAAAAATACAGCACCTAATCGAATAAATTTATTTTTAATGTTATCAGGAGCCAGTTTTATACTTCGGAGAGAAAAACTACGCAGCCAGCAACCTAGACAAGATAAAGGCGGCGTATATATTCATGGAGGGTTTCCTGACCAAGCCCTGGTTGGCCGGAGATCAGCTAACACTGGCTGACATCTGCTGCGTGGCTACTGTCAGCACCATGAACGAAATTGTTCCGATAGATAAGAATTTGTAAGTTGAATGTTTCATACAAATTAGATCTTCATTGTTCTGTTTTATTACATTTCATAGTCATTTTTCTTGGTAAATAGAAGTATTTTAAACATTCACTACAAAAATGTGATTCATCGTATACAATTAAATATACTTATGGCTCATAATTACAATAATATTGAATGAAGCGACGTTCGTTCATTCGTAAGTTCGTTAAAACACAGACTGTGAAACGAGGACCCAAAAATCGTTTTATGTCTCAGTATTGTGAGGAAAGTTACTTGTAGTCTCTGATAAACACTACAGAAAAATTGTATGTCTGGATGGATAGGATAAAATTATTGTGGGTTGAATTATACATTGTTACTTTAATTTACAGACACCCAAAACTGATTCAGTGGTTGGAGCGCTGTTCAAAATTAGATTTCTACAAAAACGAGAACGCACCTGGACTTCAAAAGTTTCGGGAGATGATAAAAGCTAAATTGGGATAACTGCCAAACTTCATCTTCTGAATTAAATTTTACAAAGAATATTTTCTTTTAATGACGTCACAAATATTTAAACAATACTGAGAATATCTGTAGATTTTCTAACATAGGATCATAACATGGGGCCAGGACCACAAATAGTATAAACATATCAAATTAAGTTATTAGGAAATCATCACATCTTCAGCCACATCAACTCCCCCATTATAAAGAAATATGTTAAAATAGGCCTTGATCTAGAGGCTCACTTCAACCTTTAAAAGGTCCTACGACTTTCGTTGTTTATTAAAATACGTTACTATTTAAATCGTATGCAAACGCGTTTAATTTTAAATTTATCGCGTACAGCATTCTATTTCACTTAGTTCAGCTGCTAATATTTATTACACACTTTTATAACTTGCCGTCGAGTTGCCACACAACGTGAGTTAGAAGCTGGAACGCAATACAGACCCGCAGCTGAAATATTCTTGGGGGCTTTAATCGGAATTTATAAACAACTACCATTAACTTGTAGGTTGGTTATTTGTTGTATATATTAAAAAATTAAAAACGAAACCACATGTTTGAGATACAAATACAAAGTAAATGGAAGGAAAGAAAAAAGCTAAGTGATTCAAGCCATGTTAAGTAGCGATATCCTTATAATGAGAACAAATTTCAGTACCGATCCACTTAAATATATATTTTAGAACAATAATTTATCAATCAGTAACCTGGTATTTGACAAAATTCAAACTCAATCCGTCATTATAATGTAGGCAATCATAGACATAAAAAAAAATCTGAGAGAAGCCTGAAACATTGAATCTCTTATGTAAAAAAAAATAATAATAAAGAAAACATGTAAAAAAGCTATTGCGAGTATTAAAAACAAACAATACTGAGTGACGTCACAAGTTATAACAGTAAATATTCATTGCAATGTCCCAAGCTCCCCAAACTCGACGCCTAGTGCGGCCCCGGCAAGATGCAACAAAGAGAACTTGATATGAGAAAGTTTCTTGAAATTATAATGGATGGTTTTAATGCAATGAAAAATGAACATTTCTACTGAATTCTAAAGTTAACCGGTCGTGTTCAGAAAAATTGTCTTTTAGAAAGGACTTTTTCTAGCTGATCTTCTTGCTTTATCAGGAATTAGGGTTCTACTAATAAGTATGATACTAAAAAGCAACCACACAGTCCAGTCATAGTTATTACTATATAAAGAAATAAATAAATACACCCAACAGTCAAATACATAGTCCTGACCCCACACTAAGATCGAGTCTTGTGTCGTGGGTATCAGAAACTACGAGAGACTTTTCATATAATATTATGAAACCGATTTTATTTAAAAAAAAATCTTCCTAAATGTTTAAGGTATACCTTAGTATGAAACGCCTTTTATTGAACACAATAAAGATAAATAAAATCATATTTATCTTAAGCGTTTCTTGTTTCGTCTTAATAGCTTAAAGAGAAATTACAATGTTTTTTAATATATGTTTTCTTTAGATCGATATTTGATTGCGGAATTTCCTGTTGTATGTCAAAACCCTGAGGTCCCATAAAAGTAGAGTTTAAATGGACCCTCATAATTGTTTTGTATATATCGAAAAAATCGACGAACATACATAGAAGGAATTTTCAAAAGAACATAGAATTTCCATTTTGGTGTCGATTAAAAAGTCCTGTATCCTGAATCCGCACCAACAAGTAAACCAACCCTTTCTGAAACATGAAAACAATCCCTAATTACCCCTCACACCCCGTCGCATAATTTTCACACCCCGTCGACTTCGGCAATTAATGAAAATTTGTATCCGCTTACATCTGCAGATTTCTTAACTTACTGACAATAATAAATGACCACCAACGGACACTGCCGAGTGAAAAATTAATTAAGCTTCCTTTGCACCGCTCGTTTCTTTCATGGAAAACTTGAAAAAGCTGTGTTTCAACGTATATCTTGCAATTAATTAGTGTCCCCGCTTGAGTATAAAAACACAATTTTATTAAAACTGTTTTGAGAAATACAGTTGCTGTGATGTTGGAACAGGAAAAAAGATAAAGGAATAAAGATAATTAATTAATAAAAGTGTGTAAAATTCTATCTGTAAAAGAAAAACATATAAAAACTCAATAAATGCCAGTTAATGAATAACAGTTTTAAATCATTTATAAATTAATCAGTGTTACATTTTACACGTAATGTTGTTAACTTCCATTTTCGGTATAGCGAATAGAATAATAAATTATAGGCTTAATTAATTGAATAATCATTTGCTAGGTTCTGTTATATTATAAAACATAATAGTTATTATTTATTATATATTATTAGCGGTGAACAAATTATACATAGAGTAGAGGAGAGAAATATATAATTAATTATTATGTTTTACTATCTAATATATAAAAATCAATGCCACTTTTCGTTGTAATTTTATAACTCAAGAACGGGCTCACCTATCCAAACTAAATGTTTAGGCTTTGTTCGGACTATTCAGTAGATGGTTTATGTGAAGTTTGCACAAAATCGATCGAACGGTTCTTCATATAACACATTTTTTGAAACAAATTAATTCAATAAATGGCAGATCATTTAGTTAATGGGGATTTTGCTTTCAAATTGAAACTCGTTTCAGTGTTGACAGTACCTACAAGCAGGTTCTTACGTCATTCACGCGTCATTTCAATTTGGACATGCTTCGATTAAAGCAAATTATCAGCGATAATTATTGCATTGTGTTTATATTTTTATTGTAAACATACTGTTGAGTGAGTCTTGAATCGTTCAATTCATACAACACTATTAATGTAGCAATTTCTTTTTAATTTTATTTATTCTTTTTTAAATGAAGGAAAAATGCCACGAGCCAGACGAGCAAATATAGGCCGGCGAACGCGTAATGCACATGTTGTGGCATTACTAAGACGATCACAGACTGATCGACGAGACTGATCGACAGATGAACGCGCACAAGCTAATGCATAGCAGCGTGAACGTAATGCACGAAATAGATCTGTTGACCCTGTAACTATACTAGCGGTGTGAATTTGGAAGAATCAAGTTTTTCACATGGCCAACTTTATGTTGCCTGCTCTAGAGTCGGTGCCCCCAGCGTTTGTTTATTCTTGCACAAAATGGAAAAACAAAAAATATTGTTTATCAAAAGGTTTTGGATTAAGTTTTAAAATAGTTTGAATAAATGAATTTGATGTTCCAATATTTTTTAACTATTTCACTACGTATGTAGCGAAGCACGTACCGGGCCGCTAGTTTAGTTATAATTTTAAACTAGGAATGTGTAACGCTTTTACAGTAGTTATCTTATCGACTAGAAGTAACGTCATATTAATAAAATTTTAATGTTGAACTTTCAGATAGCTTACAAAATGGCAATCTTCAAGAGTTTTAAGAATATAAAGATGAAACAGGGTGAATATTCTCAAAAACAAAATAATGATTTGGTTAAGTACCCCGGCTATATTAAAAATAACAAGTTCTCACAATTGTCATTCAGTGAAAAGATTCAAATTGTGTCTAAAGGTACGTGTGTACCTGAGTTACAACAATTAAACCAGCAAAAAGGGAATGTAGCTCGAAAGTTTCAAGTTAAAAGTTATGAAACGAATAACTATTATTTTAGCTTATTATTTTACTTATTAGATTTTTTTCCGCCGCGACGGTCGATCGCTGTTTTGTCTGCGTTGCCGTAGAAGATGTACATGAATAGTAGTACATCTAAGACTTGTTTTGTTGGAATGGTTTCCGACTTAGAGATCCGTCGCGTGGCTGTGGCTATGCTAAAATTCTATAACAGAAAAAGTTTTTGTGACCGAGTACTCCGCCGCATACCCAGTGTCATAATCCTGTGCACGCCGCTGACTTATACACTACATTACTATAGGATTATTAAGTCTCTTAGATGCATTTGCTTATATGCGGAAAATTCGCCAATATAATGATTATTTCTTTCTTTCTGTATGTATATTTGTTTCGTAAATTTCAACACATACGTAATCTTTATTGAAATCTCGTCCCACCCTTTCAAATAGTTCAAAGGTTGTAGCAATAGGAATGTTGGGTGCGATATAGTTAAAAAACCGTTTTTTTTATATATTATAGGGGGCAAACGAGCATGCGATTCACCTGATGGTAAGTGAACACCGCTGCCCATGGACATCTGCAACACCATAGGGCATTGAGATGCGTTGCCGGCCTTTGAGGTGGGAATACACTCGTTTTCTGAAGGTCGCCAGGTCGTATCTGAAATAAAATCTGTATAAAAATCGTATCGTATCTGTATAAAAAGAGTAACTAACCTAACAGCGCATACCGAATGTTTCATTATAAAATTGCACGTAAACACGAAAGTAAATTATTGCCATGACATTGGTTAATAGTGTAGTAGATATTTCCAGAGGCTCCAAACAATAAAACTCCACCAGCTCGTTATCAAATATTTAATCAAACTTATAAACTGCCAATCTGGCTTAGTACAATATAACAGGCTTATATCCTTTTCCTTTCGTGTCCCCGCAGTGAATGCCTCTCCTCCGTTTTTTCAAAATCCAAATCAGCTTGTAACCACCACCACTCTGATCGTAGTCTATTTTTTCCGTGTTGCCAATTTTTAAAATAAATTACTACTTCAATTATTAGTTGTTATAATATATTTATAAAGATCAGAGTGTTGGTTTATAAAAATGATTGTAATAATTTATAAACATATGTATCCATTAGTTTAAATTTTTAACCTTACACTCGTCCGTCCTGACACTGTGTATGCCCTCATACACGTATCAGGTGATAACCTTACACTAGGCCTTAACTCTAAAAGCATAACTCATAACAAAACAATATATATTTTCTTTTCAAAATTATACATTTCTTCTGTTTTTTTTTTTTTTAATAACAATGTAATATACTGATTATAAACAATTCATTTCTGCTTTAAGTTAATTTTGTAATAAAGTACTTCCGAGTACTTTTACAAAGTATAATTTCAGTTTTATATGTATGCTATTACTGTTTCATCATAACACATTAAACTCATCCTCAAGAATGTCTCTCTATTACAACTAAATCAGTCAATTCTTAGCTTAATCGGTAAACAAAAATGTTACCTGTAGACAAAAACTAAATTTTATTTAATAAATTAATTTTATATATAGTGGCTTTATTTTACATAGTAATTTCATTTTATACAGTTAATATCATTTATATTGTAACATCATTATAAAGTACATATTTACTTCATTCTTAGTATAACCACCAAACCAATTGATTCTTAAGGACTTACTGTACCATTCTAATCTTATGTGGTCAAGGTGCGAACCAATCAATTCTCGCCCTTAGACTACTATTCTAATCTTATGTGGTCAAGGTGCGAACCAATCAATTCTCGCCCTTAGACTACTATTCTAATCTTATGTGGTCAAGGTGCGAACCAATCAATTCTCGCCCTTAGACTACTATTCTAATCTTATGTGGTCAAGGTGCGAACCAATCAATTCTCGCTCTTAGACTACTATTCTATTCCTATGTGGTCAAGGTGCGAACCAATCAATTCTCGCCCTTAGACTACTATTCTAATCTCATGTGGTCAAGGTGCGAACCAATCAATTCTCGCCCTCAGACTGTACTTATTCAAATCTTGTGCGGTCAAGGTGCGAACCAATCAATTCTCGCCCTCAGACTGTACTTATTCAAATCTTGTGCGGTCAAGGTGCGAACCAATCAATTCTCGCCCCCAGACCTGCAAATGAACAAAATCCTTCTGTAGTTTATATTATCATTACCTATTTGTCTGTATACATGTGTATGATTATCGAAAATCCATCAGATATTAAAGGTGATAAAATATTAATCATATTAAAATAAGCCTTATTCTCAAAATTAGCTTGTATCATTCTCGGAGTCACTACCGTCATCATTAACTGAAAGCGCAGCAACATGTATCCAAGGTCGCATACGATCAGCAGCGACAGTGGTCCTGCGCTTATTTTTCATTCCCTCAAAACCGGGTATAGGAATAATCCGATAGCGGTCATTTCCTAAAACTTTCACTACTTTAAAGGGCCCTTCATAAGACGGCATAAGTTTTGTACTTTTGCCATCGTTATTAAACGATGTCTTTAATATCTTTACTAAGTCCCCCCTTTTGTAAATACAAGCCGGCTTTCTACCCTTGTCGAAATGTTCCTTTTGTTTTTCCTGTTCTCTGTCAATCCTTATTTTAACTTGCTCTCTTATAACACTTAGATCAGAGCTTTCACTAGGTAACCTTCTAATTTCGTTCATGACCGGGTTTATTTCACTACTCATTTTTATACCAAACATAACCTCTGCTGGTGCCTTGCCAGTAGTCTTTTGCACTGTATTATTAAGACCCCATTGAATAATTCCTAGCTTTTTATCCCAATCCTTTTCGTCATCTTTAAGGTTTAATGCGGTTAGTGAATTGAGAATTGTGCGATTATATCGCTCAATTTGGCCATTAGACCTTGGGCTCGCCACTGCGTTTAAAACATGCCTAATTCCTTTATTAAGACAACATTTCTTAAATTGGTGAGATGTAAAACAACTACCTCGATCACTAATTAGCCTATCTGGATTACGAAAAACATAGAACACATCTTCTAGAGCGTTAATCACATTTTGTGTATTGGTATTTCTAACAGATTTTATGAACACAAACTTGGTAAAGGAGTCTATTATAACCAAAATATGTGTATGTCCCCTCTTAGATTTTACAAACGGCCCAACGTGATCAATGTGAAGAGTGTGGAAAGGTAGTGCTACCTTTGGTATTGGATGTAATAGCCCCTCACGTGAATTTGTAGACTTTTTGGCATAAGCACATTTAATGCACGTCTCTACGTATTTCTTGACGAACCGAGCCATTTTTGGAAACCAATAATGGTTTTTTATTCTCTCTAATGTCTTTTCGAGCCCTAAGTGACCCATTTCGTCATGACACATTCTACATAGTTGCCAGCGGGCGCCCTTAGGAACCACCCATCGAGTCCTGTTTTTGTCTTCTAAATACCTGAACAGCTTGTTATCACGTATGACAAAATTATCCCTAATATATTGCAATTCCTTCTCATCAATATTATTGGATAGAATATCACGAATCCTACATAATTCCGTATCACCTAATTGGAGGGTTAAGAGCCAATCATCATCAGTGATATTCAATACGGCTGGTATGTGATCGCAGAAATGATCCTTCTCTAAAGGCATTGGGTTTCGCGATAGAGCATCAACATGTGCCATTTTTATACCTGCCCTATATTCAATGGAACAATCAAATTCTTGAAGTACTAACCACCACCTAGCGATTCGCGGAATCAAATCTCGCTTTTGAAAAGTAGAGCGTAACGCACTACAGTCAGTCACAACCTTAAATGGCTTCCCCAGCAAGTATATTCTAAATTTCTTGAGAGAGCATATGACAGCCAATGTCTCGAGCTCATAAGAGTGAAAATTCTTTTCTTCTGGGGAAGTCTGTCGACTGTAGTACGCAACGGGTTGGAAGTCGTCAGTACCTTGTAAACGTTGCAACAAAATGCTCCCTATTCCGATTTTACTTGCGTCCGTGTGAAGTTCTAAATCCGCATAAGGGTCATATATGGCTAATAGTGGTTTTACCGTAAGACTTTGCTTTAGGTTCAGAAAAGCTTGTTCCTGGGCATCTGCCCATTCCCAAACAGTATTCTTCTTTAGTAATCTACTAAGGGGGTGCGCGATTAATGCAAAACCCTTGACAAATTTGCGAAAATAGCTCACTAATCCTAGAAATTGCCTTACTCCATGAACGTTAACCGGTCGCGGGAAATCAATTACACTTTGTATCTTAGTACTACCTGGCTTAACACCGGCGCTGCTTACCTCGTACCCAAGATAGTCAATTTTATTTTGCAAAAAAACAGCACTTTGTTAAATTGAGTGACAAGTTTGCGTTTTCAATCAACTTCATTATATCCTCAAATCTATCCAAACACTGCTCTGAAGTTTGACCATATATTAACAAATCGTCAATATACACCATAGCCTTACTGTAACGATCTGAACCGAGAATGCTGTTCATCATGCGTTAAAAAAACAGCAGGGGCATTTGCCAACCCAAACGGCATTCGATTGAATTCGTATTGACCGTCTGGAGTGACAAACGCTGTGTAACGCTTGCTGTTTTCGGCAATGGGTACTTGATAGTATCCAGACATAAGGTCTAATGTAATGAACCACGCTTGTCCCGATAACCTAGCGATTTCGTCTTCAATAATCGGCATCGGATACCGTTCTTTAATGGTTACAGAATTTAGCATTCTGTAGTCCACGCAGAGTCTCATATTACCGTCTTTCTTACGAACCAGAATTACGGGGCTGGCGTATTCAGATATGGATTCTCGAACTATGCCAGCTTGTAACATTCCTCCTATCATGTCACGTACCCTATCCCTTTCGTGATGAGAAAGCCTGTATGGCCGATACACTATAGGCCGTTGACTGCTTAATTCTATGTTCATTTCTGTAACATCACTGCATCCCAACTCGTTTAAGGAAGATGCGAAGCAATGTCTAAAGTGATTTAAAAGACTGACTAATCTATGTCTATCACTAACGGTCGCGGCTTCCCCGATTTGTAGCTGATCTTCCGTTATTTTATCATTGGAAATCCTACTGGCACCACTATCCCCTACTCCAGAGGCTGTTCGGTTAAGCTTATTTACTGCCTTAATCTTTTCCGCTCGACAAATAATTGCGTCTCGTTGTAGTAAGCATGGGACATTGCAGGGTGTTATAGTTACATACATTATACCGTTATTAACTGGATAAATACCACCACAAATAAAAAATTGATCATTCGGCCTACCCACTAGTTTACTTGTCAGTATCACTTCCCCATTATAAGTCGATTCTGTTAATACTTTAACACTAGTGGTTCCGTGAATCTGAAGGTGGGTATTAAACCTCCCTTTCAGGAGTGGTTCTTCTTCAATCAAAATTTCTGATTGCGGCAACTCGGTCCCTATGTCCAAGAACTGCAACGTTGTCGCATCCTTATAAACTAAATGTGAGGTTGTTCGGTGAAAGATTGCCCTATTAGTATCGGCTTATCTAATAAGTGGTCGTCTACAATTTTACAAAGTACCCTTGCACTAACACCGTCAATTATCAGTTCGAGGACAACACTACCCGGTGATTGTACCAAATCATTACCAAAACCCTTCATGATTGTTGGTACGTTGTCGTGGGACCTACCGATCTCCTTTGCAATTGAATTCTTTATTAAAGTAATCTCGCTCTCAAAATCAACAAAGGCTTCAAAGACATTACCCTTGATTCTAACTTGTTTGATAAATTTTTAATTTGGGTTGGAAGCAGATATACACATAGTTTTCTTAATAGGATCCGAAATCCTAACGTTCCCCGGCTTACTAAAACAATTTTCGGCTTTGTGTCCTACTTTATTGCATGTATTGCATTTTATAAGAGGTTTTGGGCACTGAAGATAGGGATGTCCCCTTTCTTTACAATTGAAACAAAAGACACCCGGATGAGAAAACTTTTTCGTATTTGTATCCAAACTATGGCTACCAGAAAAATTTGCCTTATCCGTCCCGTTCCTATTTCTAGAGTACGAAGGTTGATACAAAGTAATAGAATCCCTGTTACTCATTAAGAACTGCAGTAACTGTTCTGGTTGAGAACAGCGCACCGCCAACGCACTAGATTTCATGGTTCTGTCACTCATTCCGTGAATGATACAATCGACAGCGTGTTTACCAGTAATATCACACATATTCAATAACGCTAATTTCTCGTAATAGTAAGTCTCAATAGGTTCGTTAAATTTACTTTTTCGTTTGAGCATATCCTCCAAGCATTGACCGTAATTGTGCTCGTAAGGAAAAGCGTTTGTTAATTTTTCCTGCCACTCCTGCCAAGTGAACCTAATTGTATCTAAACTTTCAAACCAAGTTTTGGCCAATCCTTGGAGTTTTTGCAGTGAAAAATGAATAGTAGTCCTATCATCCCAACCATACACAGAAGCGCACTCATTAACCTTTTTTAACCATATATTTATTCTTTGATTTTTAACAGAAGGGTCAAAATCCGGGAGAATGTTTTTGTGGTCTATATTTTTGGATGATTGCGTATTCTGTGTTGTCGGTTGCGAATCTAGACCCTGTTTTATACTTTTAATAATTTTCACAACATCGTTAGTAGAGAAAGAAGGAGTACGTGACCTGGTATTTTTCGCACGATGTCCCCGTTCAGCTCCTCGATGTTGGCTGGTGTAGGCGCGGCGGGTCTCGATGCTCAGCCGACGTGCAGATCCCTCACGCTCCCGCAGAATATCGCGATTCCTTTGCAGCTCCTGCTCCAGCTTCTGGATCCTACTCCGCTCGAGTTCCAGCTCCCGTGCACGGTTCCGCTCCCGGGTACAGCTCGACTTCCGGGCATGGCGTCGCTCTCGGGTGCGGCTCTGCTCACGACGGCTGCGACTGCGCGTAAGCGAACGGCTAGGACCAATTTCGCTTCGACGGCGTGTACGGCTACGTGATGGGGTTTCCAATCTACGCTGTTCAGTTTCTTGATCCATATTCTGAACACTCGGACAACAAAAATGTAATGTTAATGTGGGTTCTTAAAAATAAAAATAAAAAACTTACAAAAACTTTAACAGCTTTTCTTTTGTTCGATGTACCTATATACGTATTGAACTAGGTACGCGCATCATAATTTGAGACATTCAATCAATTTAAATATCTAATATCCAGAAAAATCTGAACTTGAAACATTAGTTAACCTTTAAAATTTTAGTAACTACCTACATTTAATTTTATTAAATATATTTTACATTTTAAAACTATAAACTCAGAACATTAAGCTTAGCAAGTATTTCAAAATGTTAAATGTATAATACGTATCTTACTTACGTGAGAATCCCACTTCTGAGATGTAGTAGATATTTCCAGAGGCTCCAAACAATAAAACTCCACCAGCTCGTTATCAAATATTTAATCAAACTTATAAACTGCCAATCTGGCTTAGTACAATATAACAGGCTTATATCCTTTTCCTTTCGTGTCCCCGCAGTGAATGCCTCTCCTCCGTTTTTTCAAAATCCAAATCAGCTTGTAACCACCACCACTCTGATCGTAGTCTATTTTTTCCGTGTTGCCAATTTTTAAAATAAATTACTACTTCAATTATTAGTTGTTATAATATATTTATAAAGATCAGAGTGTTGGTTTATAAAAATGATTGTAATAATTTATAAACATATGTATCCATTAGTTTAAATTTTTAACCTTACAATAGGTATAAAAAAAAAAGTTGGCGTCTAATTTAAAGCCACGATTTTTTAAATAATAAATAAATAAGGCAATAGTAGGTACTTTTAAGGGTCTAAATCACTTAAAGTCCAGGCATTATAATTCACTAAAATAGGTTAAAGATCTTTAAAAACTGAACTAAAAACAACCCGATTATCACCAATATTCCAATTAATTGCAACGCCGCGTGCGAAATGGAATTTATCATTAATTTATAGACATCTGCGTTCCACTCGATTGGCCATAAAAAATAAATTAATTATCCAATTATGATTAATTTTTAATCTGAAAAAATTAAGTGCAAAAATGAAGTTTTATTATTCGAAACTTAAATGACCGCAGACATAATCAGATTGTCGTATATGAGATATCCGAACGAATTTATTTAGTCTTGTGTGCATTGCAAACCTTTGATCCATATAACCAAAGCAATGTAAAGTTTATAACTAAAAAAAAATGATATCCCAAACGACGGTATGTCGATAAAAATCTGTTCTAACCAACAGAACAAGACAAGATACTTTAGGAAAAACCAAATTAAAAAAGTTCAACGCGTAATCACACTGAAATAACAACACAAATAACGTTCGGAAAGTGGGCAACAACCCTAAAAGATAAAGTGGATTCCGTTTGAATGAATAAAATATGAGCTCCGACGACCGAGTTAATATTAATGAGCCAGTTACACACTGTTTACAATTGTTTTAGACTGCTGCAGTAGTGTAGAAACATCCAGTAGGACCATTTGAACCACAATGTTCCACAAAAATAGTTTCTTTTATAGTGGATTTTATAGAAGCAGGATAAAGTGACCAGAATGCTTTTGATGGTAAGTGTTGTGGTATAAAAATAGAAAATTCAGTATACACGGATAGATGGTAATGCCTTAATGGTTGATAGAATTATGCTGCAATTAGAACCTATGTTTTTTTTATGTTATTTTTATATGTTTTGTTTTTATTTTTTATTAAAGAATAAAGTGAAATAAATATATTAAAAATGAATATTGGTTGTAAACAATTCTAAAGAACTCTAATAGATCCCACCGTCTAGATGCTTGCATAATCTTATATTTCAATTAATAATCTGAAGTCTCAGTTGACCTACTGCGTATAACATATACCATGACAATGGATCCAATGTAATTCTCAACGGAATACACGCTGTTTGTTGTAACTGTGTAGAAGATGTCAGCAAATAACTCAATGTTCTTGTAACTCTGTCTATATTACTTACAAATTAATAACATACCGTAATTAATTTAAAATACACACTACTTTTTTGTGTACAAAACATGCATTGCGTTCATTTGCCTGGAATATTAATTATGCCTAAGTAAAAATAAAAATCTTATAATAGAAAAAAACAGAATGGACAATTCGTCAATTAAATTTCAAACTAACAGCTATACTAGTGACAGTTCAGCTTATCCCTTTGTGGATGCAAGCGTTAGCTGACATGACATCAGTGCCGCTATTTCCTATCTAAAAATAAACTAAATAACCTAGCTATAAACAATATGTAGCAATAAACATTGCAAATCTGTCTTTCGGTAAGACTTTTATGAAGTGACGAGGGTTTAATAAAGATGAGTGGGAGGGAAAATTTCGAGACCTAGCGAGCTTTTGAAAGCACGCTAGGCTGCCGGTTCTGAGCACCCAAATTGCAACAAGCCTTAAGCCGCGTCAGAACCTTCCCAATTAGTTATACAAAGGAAAAACTTTACACACACCTACTAGGACTCGACATAGGAAAAACAAATTATGGCTTCAAGAGCTCTCTCATAAAATGAAGATAAAGCCTTTCCTATGTTAGCTTCGGAAAATCTTGTTATTGTAATTGGACTGGAATTAATTTCAATGTGAGGTTTCAGGAACTTGGTTGGGTGTAATGCTAAGAAAAGTTCGCGCTTTCGTGTGTAGAAATACGCTTTCTCTCCAGTCTTCAATCTCCAGCACCAGTCCAAAAATCATAAAAATTACAAACATTATAAAAATAAAACAGTACATTCCAAGGTATGACGTTAATTCGACAAGCCATTGACGAAAATAAAAACAAGTAACAAACAAGATCATTCAACATGACACCATCTGGGAAAATAGTATCGAATCTGAATCATATTTTTAATGTCATTCGAAAGTGTTTTAACGAAACATCTTCTTCATATTATTTGAAATATTTGTTATTATTTAAAGAGGCTGTAATATTGATGAAGCTTGAGTAATTATTGCGTTTGATTTTTGTTGTTAATTGTCATGTTAGTTAAATTTGTTTCTTTTCATTATCCTTTGGGTTTAGTATATAAATTTGTAGGTGGAAGGACCCACCATCAGTTTGAATGGCCGAGCTATTAGAAATATTAGTTGTTATTTAAAGAGGAAGTATTGATGAGGATTGATTAATTATCCTGTTTGATTTACCTTTTTGTTAGAATAATTGTTAATTTTAAGAAAGATTATGTTGACGTACTTACATACATACAGAACGTACAGATTTTCAGTTTCCTAAACCAAACAGAAAGAAAAACATCCTGCTAATTTTAAAAATGATCAATAAACAAAAAGAAACATAAATTTGGAAATAAATTATTATAGAATAATTAAAATTTACATTAAGGAAACATGTCCGAAAATAAAACTGATCGCCATAAAAATGCAATGAAAATATTAAACAGCAAATAATTTGACGAGTGCAAGAAATGACAATTAAACAAAACATCACCGAAATTTCTCACCGCGAGACGTTTACCTGCAAATTAAATTCCACGGAGTCTTTACAAAATTTGAAGAAACTTTTCGGGGCACAAGCAAAAGGCAAAGCACTTAGGCCTCTAAAAACGGGCCATTTCAATTCCAATTTCCCCTCCAATTTGTTTTGCGCCAAAATTCCATTTAGTGATGCCAAGAACCGTATAGACGTCCTAAATGCGACGAAAAATTCGCAAAAGCTTAATTTGAATACGTCTGAATGTGAGACTCGTTAGCGGCACCACGAGTGTTGCGTTATACACCGAAACCGGAGCGTGAAGGTCTACTCAGAAACATTCCAAGCTTAAGTATAGCGGATAAATTACTACTCCAATTTCAGCTAACCTGAAATCATTTGGCCATCAGCCCAGTTTCATTCTTTAAAAGGGATCTGCATTTTTAAGACCCATAACTTCTTACAATTTCTTGATGTTTTTTACAGTTTCAATAAGGAAATATATAATTAATGTGTACCACTCATGTTCGTCATTCAATCACATGCCTTGTTTCTTGAAACTCAAAAAATAGACCAATAAACAATAAGAGTATGTATATTTAGGTACTAAAGGTATTATAATAACCGAATTCATAACTTAAGAGATATACCTTTAGTTAGATGATATCGCAAACAGAAGTAAATGGGGACGCCCAAAGAAAACCCTAACAAAAGACTAAATATAATAGCTGTACATGACAAACTTTTTCAGCAAACAATCAATTGATTCATCGAGAGAGTATTCGAGAATTGTAGGAGCCTTGAAACTTTTATAGATGAAGAAAAAAAAGGGGGAAAAGGGCTTTTTGTAATCTAGGTGTATAGCCAAAGAAACTTCCATAGAATTCGCTACTATTCCGAACATTCGCCGCAAACCACCCAGTAGAGACCCCAACAAACAAGACGCCCTTAATGAAATCAAGGAAATTAAATGTCTGTGCAGTTTGTGAAGTTCGCTCCGGCAAGACCATGTGCTATTTCAGCTCGGTGCATAATGTCATTAACATAAGTAATATTCACGGCTTGTGGTAATTAGATGACAGCTGTGCTATCGTTAGGCGTCCTGCTGTCGAGACGTACGTGACAATTAGACAAATTGCAAATTCACCCTTTTGGGGTTTGGTAGCTCAAGGTTTTCGGTAATTGCGGTTAATACGTTTTTTATTCAAAGAGTATGAATCGGGGACATACTTCATGCATCAGTGATGTAAAAAAAACTCGTATTTAGTCTTCCATTTGTCACGATTTTATGTCATATGTATAGACTAAAGTCTAAACTATAGTTCTTATGACTGTATGTCTTTGTCATAAAGACAAATGTCTAATTTAGGTGAAATGTTTTATTTATTTTTCTGGTAAGATCAAAATTATTTAATGACAACAGATTAGCTTTCCGAGAATATCCATTGCTTGTTTCGACTTTGTTTATGAATATAGCTTTTACTTTACCTTTCAGATCCATTTTCCGTAAGTAAACGATAACAGCATTAACTCAGGTAACCATAGCAATCCAATTTTCCATACCCACGAACACCCATTACAAACGCTGGGGGTTCCAAACTCCGCAGTAATAAATAATGCAATCGAACCCGTTGTAATTGTCCCAAATGTGCGGGCGTCTGGCATCCGGCGGTCGAACGTCAAAACGTCACGAGGCCGCGAAACGGTTTGCCACTGAAACTCAACCAATGTGATATAGCATGCCAAACGATGGGACATAGCGGAAGGCGGTAATTATTTGTGATTTGTTGTCTAAATTACGTGTTTTTCTTTCTGTCGAAAAATAATATTATATTTTTAGTAAAATATTTACTACAAGCTAAGGTGGACGTATGACATAAATGGCTACCAACAACCAACATAATGTGTTCGAAAAACAACATTATGTTAACTCGAAAATAGTGCCCATGTACCTTTATATGATAAAGCAGAATAACAAAAAAAATATGACATAAAAATTGTAAAACAAAGAATGCCAAATTATGATACATTCCAAATAAAAATCTAGCATGGAAGTAACTAGTGCAATGTACTATTATCCTAACAAAGAAGTAGCGTCTGTCCAACCACTTAATACTTGATAGATTCTGTTAATTCCTTTTATCAAAATCACATTCGACGGATCCTTTCGCTGTGGAGCCAATTATTCAAAACATTTCAACAGCTTTTTCATTTATTCTCTATGTGAAAATGCGTCCAAAGACTAATGGACCACAGTTTAAATACGTAAACTGCGGTTGGCAGCAGTCCGGATAAGTAAATCGCAATACTGCGGTTGGTAGTGTCCTTACGAAAGAACTATTTCAATCGACTGTCATTGATCGATGAAAATTACAGTGAAACTGGTGTAGACCAAATGCAAACATTTGCGGTAGTGAAAGAAAGCATTGAGAAGAGGGTCACACTTCTTTGGCCTTACATATATAACATTAACTACTTAAATAAAGAGAAAAATAGTAATAGAAGGCTAAAAAAACACACAAACAATGCTAGTGCGGATGCAAGTGTCGATAATAATCGTCATAACAGAACTTTCTACAGCTAAATTGGAAAGAGTAGGACCAACAGACCGAAGCAGCCAGACTACAAGAAGAGATTGGTAAAATTTTATAAAGCGAGTAACAAGTCAAGATTGCGCCAAAGGGAAATCCGCATTCTGACTATCCCATGAAAAAAACCACCAGTTTTAGATGATCTATTGCTTGTGTATCAATCGATGCTTAACAAATCCCGCTCTCAATCAAAGTCTTCTGCCGCGGCATACGTGCCAGCTAAAGTGAAATAATGAAGCTGATTGCAACAGCTTAGCTTGATTAAAGGCAAGATTAATAGCACCTGAACGGGCATGTTTGTAGCACGTCACATGCTGAGAAGATTTTGATTGAGCCAATATTAGAACACGTGTCTGATTAGCTCATTAGAATAGCGGATAATGTACATAATGCAACGAGGATACGCTTTGAAGCTAATACTCAACTTGTAACTGATGATTATATTGATCAAATCCGAGACAACAAAATAATTATGAAATCCAAACTTTATTATTTGGAAGAAAATATTTCAAAAGCCAGGTACGCAGTGTATATTTGTTAATATTACTGCAATGTGTGCGTAAATTAATAAGCTTTTTCGAAAAAGTTTATAGTCACTATTTATTCCTCCTCTTGAATAATGGGAAGCACATAGAGTAGCGCGGTTTAAAAATAAGTGGCTATTGAATATTAAAAAAGGAATAGCAAAAAGAAATAATAGAAATTATCTTCATTATTGTTCCAGCAAACTGTCCGACAAAAGTTTTATTAAGACAGAGTTCCAGGCATAAATCTGCTGAAAGTCTTTCAGTTATAGATACCGTAAGGCCCTATGCTGTTATTAGGTAATGTTACCGTGAATATTGTGATTTTCTGTAATTGAAGGAGCATTTAGCTCAATGTGATTTACAATGAGTATGTTCTAGTTTTTAACTTGAGAATAATTTGTAGAAGATGCTTAAATAACTAAAAAGGTATCTGATAAAAAACGAAAATTAATCTGGAAATGTAATAATGGTTCTAGATCCTTAAATTCCAACGGACTTACATTTAACATTTCTGAAACCTGACTCTTAATTAAAACCAACAAGACGTTTTTAATTGTAGACAAAACATCAGATCCTTCAAACCAACAATTACGCAAAACACAATCAGCTTTTGATTAAAACCACATGCACCTAGTAATGTGTTAATCGAAAACCTTAAATAACGAGGGTCGACTTCCTCGGTGGCGCTGATAAACTACGGTACGATTATAACGCTTCGGTCTCGGGTTCGAATCCCAAGTCATACAAAGTAATATTGGATTTTTCTATTCTTTATCAGCCCAGGAATTTGTGCCCAATATGGCGATAGGCTCGCCTCCTATCAAATTGTGGGACGAAAATTACAAGGCGAAACGTGGGTGTCTTGGTAGCACCTCTGCCTACCCCTACTGGATATAAAGGCGTGTGTATGTATATAAATTACTAGGGGTAGCAGCGCCCGTGCGAATGTGTCAAAAGGTGCGTGTCAAGATGGCGACGTCGCGACAGTCGACAACTCACCGGGTTATTAATTAAATTAACATTTGAAACCATTTGAATAATTGAGGAGCGCGGCTCGCGTTCTGGAATGACATCCAGTTAATTATCATTACTTGAAAATATTCCATTGTCAAATGTGTGTTCCAATTTTGCAAAGTGATTAACTGCGTTGTTCTTTGCCTGATGTAAAATTTTGTTTTGTAATCTCATTGTGAACAATATTAACAAGCATTGATCGTTTTAAAGTATTAACAAAACGTGTAATGTGTACTTTAGTTTTATTTAAAGGCATGTGGGGTGAGGACTATGTATGTGACTGTTGGTTGCATTTATTTAACAATTATAATAAAAAAACTACCTAATTTCAAAACAAAAAAGCAGACAATGTTTTAACAACAGCATTCATGAAAAATAACTTACCATGGAAAAGCGAAATGCTAAACAAATTCAAACGACACTGCTAGCGATTGCCAGTACAAAATTTATTCCCATTTCCTTCCTCCAATATTCAGATTGGTGAACTAATCATCCAATCAAAATCACAATACAAACAGATTATTCTCAACAAAGCCAAAAAAAGGATCAAAAGCTTATTACGCTTGTCGTGCGCAAATCTGCGGATTATATGCCAACCGACTCCTCTGATGCTTTAAGCTACAGTTACATTTTTCGCTCCAATTTAGCATTTAAGGGAATTCAAACGCGAGATGATTATTTTTTACGTGCTATGAATTAATTTCGCTCCTATGGAATATATTACGGAAGCGAGGATACTGCATAATTTCCCACGTAATACATCTCATGAATCGATATGGCGTTTGAAATGGGACGTGACGAAACGGAATCTTATCTTTAATATTTATGAAAGCTTCAATTTTGTATCTAGCTTTTGTAATTAAGTTCCATTCACCATACATTGTTTTATTTTTTGTTAAAAGTTGTTTTTGTTAAAAGTAGGAAATTAAAGATGTTAATAGTAATAGTAATAGTAATAAGTGTAGTATACAAAATAAATAGATTAATCCAGCATTTAAAATGTTAAATTCATTTTAATAATGTTGTTAAAAGAGCAATGAAGATTTCCGTTACATTCTTAGGTCGGCTACGAACACATTCGGCTTGCAATAAAAACGTTAGTCAAAGTCAAAGTCAAAATATTCTTTATTCAAGTAGTCTTTTACAAGATCTTTTGAATCGTTAATTTCTGCTACCATGCTGCTGCTGTTATTAAGCAAACTAGTTTAGAGAATACGTGCAACACGCTCTTCGGTGCCAAGTCGCCCCATTTCGGGAAATGTAACTTACGAATTAGGGTGCTTTTTATTCTGGGAGGAAACTAGAATTTCCTGTTTTAATATGAACACGATCTTGTTGTGAAAGAATAGTTTTAAGGAGTAAGAGGAGGGATGACTTAGTTAAGGTGGCAGAAAATCGCTTGAAGCAGGCTGCTTTCAACAAGACGCTATGGAAATTCTTGGTGCTGCCTATGTACAGCAATGAACTTCTTGTGACTAATGGGAAAGAATGAACTTCCTCACTGGCGTAGTTGTATTACGATACGGTTACAAGCTGAGGTGTCGGGTTCAATTCCGGGTCGTGCAGAGTGATAGATTTTTCTATTCATTATCAGTCCGGTCGGTCGATAGTCAATCACCACGCACTTCAACGGTGAAGGAAAACATCGTGAGGAAACCTGCATACCGTAGCGATTTTAAAGAATTTCTACGGTATGTAAGTCCGCCAACCCGCACCAGGCCAGCGTGGTGGACTATATGGCCTAACCACTCTCAATCGATTCGCTCGATTGTAGAGTAGGCCCGTGCCCTGCAGTGGGACGTATATGGGCTGATATAGATATAGATTATCAGTCCGGGGGTAGGAATTTGTACCCGATATGGCGATAGACTCGCCCCCTATCACATTGTTGGACGGAACCCACAAGGCGACACGTTGATGTCCTAGTAGAATCTCTACCTACCCATTCGGGGAAAAAGGCGTGTTTATGTATGTATGGAAAAAAAAGAAAATGAGTTATAAATATTATTCAGCCAGTTATAATTAAAACATTTAACTACACATTACATTATTGAATTTGGCGTGATTCCCACGCTAAACTAGATAAGTGTCGTGGACAGTTTTTGGTCGAGTTGCCAAAATTCAAGATATGCTATTAAGAAAGTTAAGTTTGACAATTTATCCCTGCATTTGGACTTCATTCTGGACACATTCATCTTAATAGTTTTGGATAATTAATGAAAAAGACAAATTTACCAAAATGTGACGAATGTGGTGTAATAAAAGATGTTGTTTATGTATTTACTCACTTATTTAATCCTCCTTTGCACTACACAGAGGAATAATACAACAAATAAATTACATAATAATTATTATACAAGTGGATGCCTCATTACAATACGTAATTTCACCCAATGTACCATTGAAGAAAATAATAAAAGAAAAAAAAAGGAAAGTTAAAATTAGAAACATAAGAATACGTCATTATTTTTAGGTTTCGGGTAATGTTAATACGCAGATGCAATAAAAACGTCCAATATTTGAATACTTTTATAAAAAGAAATTACTCAAAGACTTTTGCAAATGATATAACTGAAAGAAATTCTAGTTTATTAACGATGCTAAATAAATTAATAATATTCTTACAAAGAGATGTTCTTCAAATGTAAATAGCAATAAACAAAACAGTTTAGAGTAAGTTTAGTTATTAATAACAGAGCTGAGTTGTTCCTAATAATCGTAAATAGTCTCTTTTCGTTTGCACTCCATGTAATTTTAGATGAAAATATATCCAAAATGATTATTTTAATTCTGCTTCATATGCAGTCAAAATCTATCAAATGTATCCGTGAATTTCTAACACTGGCAATCCGGATAACGCTAAACATCCCATCATTAATTGGTGAAACAATAGCCACACGATTAAATGCATGAACCGTTGCTAAACAGTACTATATGACGACCGACGAATTATTATCCATTGCATTCGCGCAATAATTACAACTGTATTTAGATAAATGCATGTATACGGTTGAATAAAACGCGACACCATACAAAAGTTAATTGAACGGGACGCAAATTGAACGAAACGCGGCACTAACTGCGGCGTCGAAAAATCTGAACATAAACACTTGTTTTGTAATCGGAAACACTGGGAAATCGGCAGTTAGGTCGTTCGTGCCCGCGTTTAGGGCTCTCAAGCGTGAATTCCTTTTAGAACGATTTTGAAGTTTTTATTATCTGTCATAAATTCTAATGTATTGCGCTCAGGTAGTTAAATTTTGCATATTGAATTCAGTTATAATTTAAATATTTTACCAATGAGGTTTCACAAAATACCTAGTAAACTGTGTCATCCAGCGATTTCTGAAAGGAAAAGGATGTTTTCTGAAAGGAAAGGCGATGTTGCAATAGACGACATCTATTTACTATAAAAGTTTATTTCGCCCAGAAAGCACGGGGAAAACATAATTTGTACCTAAGTATTCAAAACGAATACTTAGGATACTGGTCTGCTTAAACTAACACAAATTGAAATAAGGCACTAAAAATGATAAAAAATGTAAGAACCATAAAAAAACACTAATAAAATTGAGAATCAGGTCATTGTGTGTTTAACGTATAATACATGCTCAGTTTTTTTCTCTATTAGGTTGAAAGCTGCATAACACATTTTAATGTCACCTGTCATTAAAAAACTATTCAAAGTGAATTTAAATAAAAAATACATACAATACATACAATTTAAATAACTAAAACATACATACAATTTAAATAACTAAAACACGCAATAAAATACACCACGGAGACGAAGTAAGACAATTCTTTTAAAACTCACAAACGATATTGAGTTCCACAACAATATCAAAGTTATTGTCGTTCAACTCGCTAACAAGGACCATGTGCGGGGCTCATATGAGGTTATGTCGAGAACAAACTGGAGAAACGAGCTCTGTCATTGTTTAAGTAATTAAATGGTTATCTTTCAAGTTGAGAAAATTGTTTGTTTAACTCGTCACAGTGACACACGTATCGCAGTTCAGGCTAGTTCCGTGTATATTTTGATACCACCGGCCCAGCTTAATTGTGTACTAGTGCGTTGTTGTACTACGGTAGCATTACAACGCCGAGGTCTCAGGTTCGAGTCCCGGGTCGGGCAAAGTGATATTGGATTTTTCTATTCATTATCAGCCCGGAATCTGGAATTTGTGCCCGATATGGCGACCGGCTCGCCCCCTATCACATCGTGGGACAGAACATACAAGGTGAAATGTGGGTGTCCTCGGAGCATCCCTGCCTATTCGTCCTGTGATAAAGGCGTAAGTTAATGTATGTACATATTTCTATAAATAAAAGCAGAACTATTCATATTTGTTTTTCATTTTAACTTACATTTAAATACCTATAGATGAAACAATAAATAATATGACTAACTTAAACACAAATAGTTTATTCGAGAGAAACAAAACAAAACAGTGGCTCTGAACAACTATCTAGATCTAACCAAATTGTTCGGAGCACTTGATAAAATCTCAGTTTCACTCCCTAAAAGCGAATGAAAATTAGCTCAACCAGACCTATTTTTTGCTTGTACAAATTAGTTAAGTTTCTTAACTTCTTGTTACAATTCAAGTGGAGTCCAAATTATCGGCGAACAAAGAAGAAACTCAACGAGAATGTGTACGATGGATTATTGTCATCATTTCGTTAGAAATTAACACACATCAGAAATATAGTAAAATGTGTTCATATGGCCTTAGAAGAAAATTGATGGAGCAATTCAAAAAACTAGAACAATTAATTGCTGATAGATCTAAAGGTATAAGCAGACCACCTACCAAACGGACCTAATTTATGGAAATGGATCTTTAATATCTGTCCATGGAAAGCCCGGAGATCTCTCAAATGCACAAAAAGAATACACAAATAATATGTGGCAAAGGAGGAACAAAGACAAATAAATGATTCTAAATATATTATACTCTTTGTATGTAGATGCATGTCTCTCAGCGAGTGTAAAGCTCGAATTTAGATTCAAATGCAAGATAATGAATATTTAGTGATAACTCAAGACATAGTAGCTGAAACAAGCAATCCAATGTCAATCTACTTAGAAACAATGCGTTGTGTTTTTGTTAAAACCTCCTTAAAGATATTTCGAAAATTGATAATTATAAAGTGCTTGTTTAGAATTTTAATATTCGTGGTCCACAATTCACCGTCGATGTAAAAAATTATACAGGTAAAACAAGAACTGAAAAATAATTCTTCAATAATTGGAAACCGAACTAAAAAGAAGAAAACAGTTGTTGAGTATGAAGAGTTTGTACTAGAGCCGAATATAGTTCGTTAGTTGAAAAAGTTCAAAGCATAGTGTGCTCGACATCAAATGTTACAAAAATTTACAACAGAAGTATATTAAAAATAAAATTAAGAATATTAAAAAGCATCCAAATGTTTTAAGGTAATGTTTCCATGAACACAATGCGTTTTACCATTTTATTCCTTTATTTGTAGGTATTATACTACCGTTTAATTTCGCAATACTTGGGGATACGGTGCAACATATTACGCTATATTTATATCAGGCTTAAAAAGCTATGATAAAAGAAGAAAATGTCTTAATGCCATTATATTATAATTGCCTCTAAATGGTATAAGAATAAACAACATCATCATTGTTAAAGAAAACAAAATAAAAATTAAGCCTCATCACTGAACATTGTGTAACTTCACAAAACACGTTCTGTTTACCAAAATACAGCAAACATAATATCATCAGCATTACGCTTTATTATGTCGGCGCAAAGTTTCAAGGAGGTCCCTTAGTGAACGCCATGACGCCTTTAGGACAACAAGTTTACACATTGCACGGGCCGCGCGCTCACAATATAATTTGCCAGAGCAATGCAGTGACAAGTTGAATTTAATTTCACTCTGTTTTGGTTAAGGACGAATTTGTTAGCATTATTATACGGATTTCATTAGCAATTGCCGAGTGAGTATTGATTCCCCGATTACATGAGCGTTAATACGTCAATCTCTTGATCGTCATCAATAACAGGCACAGAAATCAGTAATTGTTTTTTTTACAACAATAAGCGAGGATTTTGATATGAGCAGGTCAACGCTGATGTTGAATGACTTCAAAAGACTACAGCTAAAGGCGCGCTGCTAACTTTGTGAATAAAGATACTACAGGGGACGGATAGTGATTTAAATTAGATAGACCACCAACAAGCTAAGTTACGTCACCTTGATTTTCATTAAGACTATAATACCCCTTCCACTACCACGACTAACCGGGTTATACATGCCGTAAGCAACATTAGCTGCTGCATGTTTATACTACTTATAATATTTGGAAATCGACACAGTTCAGAACCATTACGGACAGTAGTCCTATAGTAATGGCAGGATGCACGGTCATGTGTAAAAAAACAACATTCAGTGTATTCAGTTTTGTATAGAATGCAATTAACAGCAGATAAAAATGACTCTTAGGTTTTACGATTTATAGTAGGTAATGATACTATGATAGGTGAAACGAAAATGTATTTTAGATACAGCCTTTGTGCTAAAACAGCTAAAGCATTTTTTGGAAAAATAAGAGACCCACAGAAGGAAAATACCTACTGTGGGTTCTGTCGAGTTCCAGAAACATTAAACAGTACTTCAAAAAATTGCACTATCAATTCCTTAAGAGGCGGCTGTGAACCAGCAATATTTATTTAGGCAGCGCTTTGTTATCCAGCGCATTGTTATAATTTAGTCGTGATGGAATTAGAAAAACGAACATACATACATAAAGTCATGCCTTTTTCCCAGAAGGGGTAGGCAGAGGTGCTACTAAGGCACCCACGTTTCGCCTTGTGTGTTCCGTCCCATGGTGTGATAGGCGGCGCGACTTTCGCCATATTGGGCACAAAAAATTAAAAATATGACAGTCAAATGCACAATTATGTTCAAAACTTATTTGAAATTACTAGAAATACCGTCAAATTGAAATCTCTTTGTCATGAGGACCACGTTCAATTATTTTCTCAGTATATTAATGTTTTTGTATGTGGTACCAAGTTATTGCCTGTTTGTATATTCTAACACGCGTTTACATAAAAATGTCCGAAAAACCGAACTGACAATGACGCATGTACGTTGAAAAAATATGACACGTAGGGTTTCGGAAAAACCATGTGCGTTGCGAATACTGGTGCATGATGGGTGCTGTAATTGTACTGATGTATAAGATGTTTTATGTTTTCTAAATTCAAAAAACTTACGATTGTATTTTCTAAATGGCCTACCCATACTTTTAGAGTAGATCTATTGCTTTTTACACGTAATTCTTCGAGTCCTAAAACTAAGAATTGGTTCTTATACAAGAAACTGTCAATTTGGATAAAGAGAATGGAATGAATGGGTACATTCTGAACATACTGATCTCACATACGTTTCTAACTTCCAATCATTCTATATACGTTCATGGAGGATAGGTTTAATTTCCCCCTATGTTATATAAAAATAGCAAAAAAAAAAAACTCAAGCCTCAAAGATATGTTTTTCACAATCATTCATTACAAATCAAGGAAATATTTACTACTTTCAAGCAACTACATGTTTTATTAATTTTTATTGCGTTCAAAAGATTTTTTATCCTGTATTAAGTTCCAGTTTATAAACTGTGTGAATTGAAAAAAACGAGTGTGGCATCAAAGAGAGTGATGATGAGATAAACACCACTCTCAATAATTAGGAAAGTATGAAAAGATCCGCGAGGAACGAAAGAAAAGTAAATATTTCCGTTTACTTTTCTTTCGTACCAAACATTGGAGTGCTGGTTGGACGTTGCGCTGCACATGCTATAGAAATTTAGACGAAAGAATACAGATTTTTTTTCAGCTGCTAATTGCAACGACACTCAGTTTTATTGCAGTTGTAATTTTTTTTCTATGTTAAAGTATTTTCATGTCAGTTTTTACACCTAATACCATTGAACAAAACAACAAACCAACCAGCATATGAATAAGCAAAACCGTCCAACTCTCGACAATTTACTAATAAAAACACGCTCAAATAAAATTACCTTGTAGCGTAAAACCTCAACGCTTGCCTGTTCATTAGTCATGCAGAACACATTATCATAGCGGCTTATGATCAACTTTAAAATATCCTACCAAAAGACCAACCTACAAAGTCAAACATACGGCCCATCATTTACATGTTCACGGACCTCTGTGGACAAATGAGGTCGCCAACCTGATAATGAGGTCCGTTTAAATCCTGCCCAATCTCGTCAAAGCTAAATTGACACTGGCGAGCGCTGATTTCGGTAATGTTTGTTTGGTCCGCGTTAATTTATACGAACAAATTATTGTGTTGCATAATTATGCGCCGCATTGTCGATTAATGCGATCCGTGGGCTCTTTTGTTATCATTTGTCCGTGATAAACGATTCCGGCGTCGCTAAAGGCATGTGTGTTTTGTGTCAACTGTATTTACAGGACGTAAAATCAAATACATTGAGCATTCATGCCAAGGCTTTGATAGTTATAACCATTCTCAGTAATTTAATTTATTTATAATCTAGCTGGATAATTTACATGCTATATACGTAGGTATAAAGGTATTAAGTATTCAAGGTCGGGGTTTGGTAATTTAATTTTGTTTTCATTTTTAAAAAATTGATAATAGTAAGCTTTCTAAATTGATTGACCTTAAAAGAACGACTGATCGTTAAATAATAAAAAATAGCACAATGAACTATTAGAACTCTTCGAGTTAAATACTCCTATCTAGCAAACATCTAAGGACGATATTGATAACTATGAAACGGCTCATAAAATTTTATCAAACGACTACCAAGATTACAAAAACGAGGAAAACCATGCAAACTTGAATAAAATGGACACCGAAAACACCTTTATTGAAATAGCAGACTTTACAACCAAGCGCTTTATTCCACTTTTTATTCTCAATCTTTTTCAATGGCGCACTTTTGTACTGGAGAAATCTCGAGGTGAGTTTCCAAGAATAGTGCCACTGCATCTTTGGGCGGGCTTTTATTGTGAAAAACAATTTGGACGATGGAATAGAATTGGATATTAATCCTTTCGTTTCTGCATTCACTTAAATTTTTAAGTGTTAAATTGTGAGTGGGCTGGACCTCTTGAACAGCTAGATTTTGGTAGCACCAAATTATATTTACAAGGAACTTCCAAAAACGTAGAGAAACTAGATTTCGAATTGGACTTATGAAGGATACATCCAAAAACCATAGTAAAATAACAGAATTCCTCTAACAACGAAAGAAAATACTACGTAGACCAAATTAAAAAAATATTGTTGTAGTGATAGTCTCCAAGCTTTGTCACTGAAGAAATTCTAGTAATTTCTAATTTCAATCTTTTCTTCTTTCACGCATGTTATTGAAACTCAAACGATACACTTCCTGTAAACTCTTTTTGGTTTATAAAACCAACGATAGATCAGATGGGCCAGCTTACCCGAACTAGGCCATAATAAAATATATTAATTAAAAAACAAGTTTCCAATGATCCAACTCCACGGAAACCAATCTACAGTTATCATCAGGCGTACAGTTCGGTGCGACTTTTAATCCAAAACAAACACGAAACCCATCGGCCGCTCGGCACACGGCTGTTTGCGACGGCTAAGCCTCGCCAGCTTTCATTTCACTCATTGATTTTTGTTTGGTAAAATATAAAAGTTGGTATGGTTAATTTACCGGTTGAACATAATATATAAATGGCCTTATTATAATACAATTTTGAAACCTATTTTAGTTATTGAATGTTTTGTCATTTTCTAACAGCTTTTGAACCCGGTGTGAGTGAAAAAGACAAAACAATAACTAAAATAGGTTTTAAAATTATCTATGAATAAGGCTGTTAGTGTCAATATTACATTTGTGGAGGCTTGGAAGAGCTCAGCGTCAATTCATTAAAGACCAATTAATCCTGATTGACAGAAGTTTACAGGCAATTAACCCAATGACTTGGCTTGTGAGGTCTTAGCTTGAAATATCTGCTTAGGCAATGTGTTTTCCCGTGGATTTCGGATCAATAAATAAATTTGTTCAGACAGCGACTATATTATTCAGGCAGCTAAAAATACTGACGTCAATAGTGATGTCAATAGTCAAATGTGGGTGTCCTGGTGGCGCCTCTGCCTACCCCTTCGGGGATAAAGGCGTGAGATTATGTATGTATGTCAATAGTGATTGGATCATGGAATTATTAGTATTAGCGTTTCGTATTCCACATGGTAAGGGGTGAATAGAATCAGTGTATATCTACGTTCCTAAATCTTAGGATTATCAATTTTGCTTCATTCGAGCAATATATTTAAGCATTTTAATCGGTTTAAGATACAGGAACGTCTGACTTGCCAAAAATAACGTTAATTAAAATATTGATAGGAATTTTAATTTACTATATTATTACCTCGTTTTGGAAGTACGACAGTTTTATAAAGCATTATTTATACATTTAATCGATGTCATAAGCTCCTTGATGTCTTTACTAGATTATGATTGTGTAATACTAATGAACCAAATCCGCGTTTCAAATCTTCGTAAATAGAGTAATAATAATCACGCCGCATACGTATGTATTCAATATAACGGGAAATCAATTACCCTTTTGAGATGTGAAATCCGTTGAAATAAATTGAAACCGTATAATGCAACGCACGTAATTCACATTAAATCTGGCGTAATGCTAAATACAGAACTCTTTTCAGAGTTGTGGAATGATTTATTCCACAACATTTTAGAAAAAATCTTGCACATTATAAGATATTGGCTTCCACTGGTATTGCAATCATCGTAAAAAAATCATCAATGTTTAAAAAAGCATCAATATAGTCCATGCAACTGCGTCGTGTTTCAAGTTCAGCCTGTATGCATTCACTTTCAAACTGCCCTGTCCAAAGTGTCAGCCGGCTATAAACACTGCACTGCATTTATCTTTAGGTGTAATTTAGCAGTGCTACTTTGTAAATACCCAAAGGAGACAAACACATCCGACGTAATTAACAATCAAAATAGCCGGTAATCATATCAAACAAAAATACCACGACAAAATCTCCCATCTCGTTTATAAGGCACAATACTATCCGACTAAATCCACGAGCCATTCGATACAGCACGAATCAGCCGCGATTGCGTTTCATTTTTATTTCGCTGTGTAATTACCGCGGTTTCCGTACGTGATACATTGCGCGTCGTGAGATATTAAGAACGGGGCTTGCTCGCAAAAAGCGTGCAATGCAATCAATGTGCAATTTTCATTTGAGAGAAATGTTGTTAATCATCTCTGTGGCGTTTAATGACGTGGATTGATTGCGGAATACAAAAACATTCGATGAGGTTGTAACGTGTATGTATGAGAGGAATTGATCAATTGAATGTTACCTTCGTATACCGTATTAATATCTTCAACTATCTTTTTGTATTTTATACACTAACGATAAATACCTAGAAATAAAAAATATTCTGAGAAAAATCTGTCAGATTTACCAACATCACAACTGTCAAATTAAATTTTAATAAAAAGAGTAATATTTAAACGGCCAGCGACAGTAAATATTAGTTGCGACTTTTCAGTAATTAGGTCGTAAAAAAAGTTTGAATGGAACGCGTAAATATTTGAAAAGGTATTAACCTTCTTGATAAGACGAAAGTGGTTTAATATATTGAAATACACAACGATCCCTGGAATGGAAGTGAACATAACATTTTATGTTAAATGCGTTAACGGTAATATAGCCTACCTGAAAATAAGTTTTTTGGAAACTATTTTCTGAAGAATCGTTTTAAACATTTTATGCAAAGTTTGTAAATCTGAAATTGGATTAGGGTGTTTGTAATTCAATGACTACGTGCAAAAGTTTCTAGTTCATTGGAACTTCGCTTAATGCTAATTGAGACGTATTTCACCTTTTTTATTTACTTTTTTACATAAAAGTTTTGAAGATTTTTTAGAAGAACGGTATGGAACAATCTCTTTATTGATTTCATAGCAGCGTGGCGTGTACCATCCAGTATGTGTGAGTTTTTTTCTTCAAAAAATCTCATATAAACTATTTAAAAGTAAAGTATCATGAAGGCGGTCAGTTTGCAATACAATTTTGGGATAGGTATTAGCTCGGCGAAACGGTGATACCACAAGGCGATTTCACGTATGCAATCAAATCATGGGACGGAACATACAAGGCGAAATGTGGGTGATGGCGCCTCTGCCTACCCCTTCTGGGATACAGGCGTGAGTTTATTTATGTATGTAAACTGATCACTGCTACCTATTAACACCTAACTGCAGTAATTGTAGGATCTTTGTATTCGCCCGTATAGCGACCACAGCACACGATAGTGGAATATCCGTCGTGATGCCCAGATTATCACGTTTTGGGATCACCCTCTACATATTCGGTTATATTTTTCCAACTGATGGTCTATCATACATAGGTACACATTATTTCAACTCCACACATCATCAGGTATCATATAAATATAAACATCTTTAATAGCCCAAGTCGCAAACCAAAATTAACAGAATTGCAACTCAAATTTGAGGACACAAAAAATAGAAAACTCAAAGAGTACGGATGATAGGCAAGACCCACCTTATTGGATCGTCAAATAAAGGGAATTGCAAATGGGACTATTTATGCAAAGTACGGTAAGCGGGCACCTTTTCGCCCCCATATCGGGGGGACGGTACCTGTGTGATCGTAAATCCACCGACATTATTACCCCGCTGATTTACGATACGCTGCCCTGGGCCGCAGTGGGGACCTTACTCATACTTGAATATGTTTTGCAGTTTTATAATGCAGTTGTGGTGTAAAAGCTTATAAATGAGCGGTAGAATGCGTGTGTTTTAAAGTTTTTTACGTGCAGACATAGGTGTGTAACATTATAATTCATTACTGTTATGGTATGTTTATTTTTGTCGAAAAATTGAATTTGAAATAAGTTAAATATTATTGCAGCTACATAGTATTTTGTATATACCATTTTACAGACAGCGAGATATATGATCCCTCATATTTTAATAAAATCGAAACTTAAGAAATCCTATAACTTTATTCTGTGACATTTTTTGTACCGATATTTAAAAAAAACCTAAATATGTCTTATTACTAGCCTCCTCTAGGAGGCTCTGTTTTTATACTCTCCTCGATACTCTTCATAAAAACAAATTCACAGGCGCACTAATCTTAATCAATAATCTAAATTACATTTTCAGTTTCGTAAACACACGGGTCCCCATACCACTATTCGAAACTCCAAATCCATCCCTGCAGTGGATTAGAAGAGTTCGTTAGAGTCTACAAATTCGGTTCCCTTTCAGCAGGTGGGGTCTTTAATTTGCTGATTTGTGTTCTATGAATTATTTGGGCGGCGTCATAAAACAGTGGCGGGACATTCATTGGTTTCCTTTAAGAATTTAATCTAGTAGAACATGTTTGTGAGGGTACATACCATAATAAAAGTCCGAATCGCTGGTATGCAGGTTTCCTCGCGATATTTTCCTTCACCGTTATAGTGCGTGGTGATTGACTTACAATACACAAGTGACTCCGGAAAGTCCGAGGTGTGCCCTGATTCTGTGCTGAGATTTTAATGATTTTTGCTATGATTACTTTCCTTTAGGCAGACAGATTTCTCGGCCAAGCACTAAGGTTGTAAAGAAATTATTTACACTGAATAATGTTGTTGTTTAATTATATAAAAAGGCAACAATTTATTAGTGATAAGTTTCGCTACGCGCATAACTAGCGGTCATGTATAATAATTAATTATTTATGTTATCAAAATTCAGTAACCGTGAACTAATTAATAAGAAATATTCTTAAAACAAATTTCCTTTGCACGAACTAAAAAGGGATCGAACTCTTTTCCTTACTTAGAAATGCTTTTAGTAAATATATAAAAATGTGATTAACATCGTAAAATTAGTGATATACAAACCTCCATTAAACTTAATACATTACCGGTATCGTAATATCAAATATGTTGGGAAACTAAACCGTTTACCTCCACTCAATCTGTGTTTAATCTACATTGCGGCTTATGAATAAACTCACATGAGCTTCAATAAACAAAACCGTCAATGTATGTCATACATTGTGGAAATTCCGTAAGTTTACCGTTCCAGTTTTCCTCCGTTTTCAGTCAAGAGCATCAGTGTGGCTCGGGCATCCGTTCTGGGCAGTCGTGTGCATGAACCAGGCGATTTTTTCGCCTAAACTTTCGTGAATACGCGACTAAGAATTGTCTGCCGTTCAGTGTTATTTCTTTGTGACTGTGTTGTATTGACTGGTGTTTAAATTGTTTTCTAACATTAAAATGAAGTGATGGTTTTTATTTTTTTTTTCACTGGAGGTACCGGCAAGGCGTTTCCTGGTTTAGGTAAATACTTTTATGTTGTAATTAAATCCTTTAAAAAATATTTGTATACTACCATTTATTATGTTTACATTAGAATTCAAATTGCAATTTAATTGATAATAAAACAGATATAATTAATTACGCAAAACATATAATATTAAAATTTCAGAAGATACAATTTTATAAAGTAAATATTAATTAATATGAAAGTAAATATTAATGTTTTTTATAACACCAGGCTTTGAGGTTTCTTGGATATATTTCGTCATTTATTGTTATAAATGGGTGCGTGTTTATAATAAATAAGTATTACAGACATTACATGAATTAATTTATATTTAAAACTATTGGCCCGTTCCAACTTCGCCTGGGTTCAGATATCTTTTCATCATATGTTCATAACACCAACCCGCAACCGCTAACCTGCACTAGGCCAGCGTGGTAGACTATATGGCCTAACCACTCCAATCGATTCCCTCGATTGTAAAGTAGGCCCGTGCCCAGCAGTGGGACGTATATGGGCTGATACAATACAATACAATGTTCATAAGGTATATGGTAGGATACTAATGGTGAAAGATTTTTCAAATCGGTCCAGTTGTTTTAGAGCCTATTCAATGCAATCAGATCTTTTCTCTATAATATTGGTTTAGATTTGTCTCATTAGGTAGTTATTACAATAAATTAAAGGTATTTTGATAAGTAATTCAACCCCAAAGGTGCCACGTGCCTCAATGAATTCTTATCTCTATGTTTCAATAACTAGTACTTGTATAAAATTTATAAAATCATTGCGATATTAAATTATTTACTACATTACGAGGCCGATAATAATTATCATACCAAATGAGAACCACCTTATTATTAACTGTTTACTCTTACTAACTGATAATTAATTTTTAATTTATTATTTAATAAAGGCACACACAAGTTCATTCCGTATTACTGAGTTTCTTGTGCCGTTTCACTTTACAGCGTCAATACTTTCCGAAGAGTTGGCAGTATTACTTGACAATTTGCAAAAGCTCGGTAATAGAGTATAGAAAATAAATTAAAATTCAACTTGGCTTGACGCTCATGTCCATAATTTTTTCAATGTCACATTTTCTATTAAATAATTAATATATTACGTCATCTCTAATTTTACATGTATAATAGTGTAGTTACAAAGACTTGGCGTGGGTATAACCTACAATAGAAACAATTATTATTTATTGACGACATAAACGTCTGTCTCTATGTAAGTAGGTTTCTTATCTGCGACCTCTTATTTCAATATTGGCATCACTCTATAAAGGATTTACAGAAACGATGAGAGATTTTTCAAACCTACAAGAAACGAAACGAATAATATTAATCACACAAACATTTGTCTCAATGCAGGTTTCATATAATCTCTCATTCCGAAATAAGCTACACGCTATGTTCGCTATGCGGTGGTACCTACCCAGGCGGCCTCTCACATATGAGAGACCTACCACCAGTAATTACCATTAATTTAAACCACATGTTCTATGACTGGCCTTTGGTTCTATGCTGAGTTTTTGCTGAGTGGTAAAAATACTCGTACCTGTACGACGCGACGTGACCAAAAATCTCGAAATCTAAAATCGCGATTTTTGACAAAGTAGTTCTGTCAAAAATCGAGGCAGATTTTTTTCTGTACAATGTTACCTGAGGTGATTAGAAATATCAAAATTAAATGAATGATCATAATATGTCTATATCACACAGAATAAGGAAAAGGAATATAAACATCGTATACTCTGGAGGCGAGAAACTAAAGCCCGTTAAGGTTGTTGCCAAATGGGTATAGTGGTCGTTAAACCATCTTGGTACTTCCACGGATTGCATTTAGAGACCACTGTGGAACGGAAGTTTAGAACTAGATACTTGGATGTATCAAGAGGTTTTTAAAGTGTTTATATTATGTTTAGAATAGTTGTGAAAATTCGTCGAGACTGTCAGCACACTGAATACGTAATACACTATTAAAACAAAATAAATAAGAAAATGATAATGGAAAAGAGGATTTTTGTTTTTAAGAGGCTTTTGAAATATATTTTTAACAACATAGACTTAACTTCAAAAGCGGCGCACTTTCGTGGGTCATTCTGACAGTTTTTCCTTCTCCATATACGGTATTTTCTCTCTCCTTTCTTCTATGTCCATCCTAAGGTTGCCTGGAAGAGATTGCCTCGTGCAATAAGGACGCCGATTGTACTTATTGTTAAATTTTGTTATAATCTCTGCTTGTTTTTCCTGGTGTACAATAAATAATATATAAATAAAAATATTTATCCAGGTTGTTACGATTTTCCCACTCTCTGAGGTTTCCGAAAAACTCACCCAAAGGAATGTAACAGAATAATGGTTATTAGACGAAGATATCAGACAACACCACGATGGTGATAACACCACGCTCAAATAGGCTCATTAGTAGCATAGGTTTGATCTTCTTCATTTTAGTCAATGGCTCAAAATTTTTAGATTTACGCGAATGTTACACATTGAAATGAAACTATTTTTTAAGGATTTTATCGCGACCTGGTTTAATTTTTTAATTTTTTAATTTCCCGACGTTTCGATTACTTTCCAGGTTTCATGGTCACGGGCGGACTAACGTTGGGAAGTTAAAAAATGTAAAAATTAAACCAAATCGCGACAAAATCCGTAAAAAATGGTTTTGTTTCAATTTTTAGATTGTTAAAACCTTTATGATTTCCCCGCAGTAGGTCGCTAACGGTAAAGAAAAACATCGTGAGGAAACCTGCATGCCGTAGCGATTTTAAAGAATTTCTACGGTATGTAAGTCTGCCAACCCGCACTAGGCCAGCGTGGTGGACTATATGGCCTAATCACTCTCATTCGATTCTCTCGATTGTAGCGTAGGCCCGTGCCCTGCAGTGGGACGTATATGGGCTGATATAGATAGATAGGTCGCTAAAGTTATGGCAGCGTCAGTAGCCTCGATTAAGGCCCTTCTCGTGGAGGTGGGACACAGTGGGCACATCAATAAGTGTGATAGATTCTGTTCTGGGGCGCCACAGTCACACTTGGACTTTGATTGATAACCCCACCTTACCAGATTTGTCTTGCGGAGCGTGTCTTTCTCTAGGTTTAATGATTTGTAGTCTGTCTGTAGCAAGGCAACTATTTCGGAAAAATCACTGAATATATGACAGCATTAAGTAATGTAAGATATTGTGTATGTTTTTAACAAATATGTCAATAAATACTGACTGCCTCGGTGGCGTAGTTGTACTACGGTACGACTACAAAGCTGAGGTCTCGGGTTCGAATCCCGGGTCGGATAAAGTGACATTGAGTTTTTCTATTAATTATTAGCCCGGAGTCAGGAATTTGTGCCCGATTCCGCGATAGGCTCGCCCCCTATCACATCATGGGACGGATCATTACATGTGGGTATCCTGGTGGTGTCTCTGCCTACCCCTTCTGGGATAAAGGGGTGTGTTTATGTATGTATAAATAATAATAAATAAATTGGTTCCGTTCCTTAAGCTGTTGGGAACGTGACGTAAATTAACTTGGCGCCATTGTTTTAAGTTTTCTCCAAAGTGCAAGACAGATTCAAACCAGGTATTGTCAATCAAATATTTCGTCGTTTTAGCTTTATTGTAACTTATTAGGCGGTTTAACAGTTTATTATTATAGAGATTCTATAATTTTATTATTATAGAGAATGAAGAGACAAGCGTGTCGATGAGATTATGAGCTTCACGCCTGTCCATAAACAGGAGCAACACCTCTTAGGACTTCATAAACACTACATTTGAACTCCACTACGTTACTCACAAAGAGACATTACGTGTTAATTGCCCTAACGCTCAGTAATTTCATAAGCTACAATGACCTGAAACAACAATACTCACACACTGCTCGGATATAATTAAAAATACAATAAAGGACATATGGATTGGGAATCACACGAAACCTCTAGCGAATTTTCATATACTATAAACTCTTATGACTCAATAAATCATATCAATTAGTCCCGGTCTCTTGATGCTGATGACGGATAAAAGCTTTTTACCTCTGACTCGTCCATTATTAAAAATTAATGAATTTACCGCAGCTGACATTTTGCGGTGTTTACCTCTTTCGACGGTATATTACGTCAAGTACCTTCGGGTTGACGTGTTATTACGTCTAAGTTTGTAGCGAGGATGCTCTGCTCAGGAACGCATGAATAAAATAATACACATCAAAACTTAGTTTATTATAAAATGAAGTTTTTGAGGAAAATTCCTATCTACATTACAGTTTACACTTTAATATTTGAGCAGAAAGGCATATTTATTTGCTCTATATTTTACTTTGTGCTGTATTTTGTTTTCTTGTATATTTATATTTAACTAGCTGCTGCCCGCAAACTTCGTCTGCGTGGTTAACGTTATTTGAAATCTCCCATCCCGTCCTGTCCCGTCCTGTTATATTCCGCCCGCCCCGTCTCATTCTCACTAATGCAATGTAATCCAGTCCCATCCCATCCTTTTGAGTATAAAAAAGTAGCAATCATATCGGAATTCTTTCTTCATCCCACGGGAAGACTTAACTTTTCGGTATAAAAAGTAGCCTATGCTACTTCTAATACCTCCAAGAAAATGTGTACAAAGTTTCATGATGATCGGTTGAGTAGTTTTCGCGTGAAAGCGTAACAAACAAACTTACATTCACATTTACAATATTAGTAGGGATTTAATAATAACACTTACACACGAAATAAATGCACAATCTATTATGCTAACAGTTGACAATTACCCGTAAATTACCTTGATTTTTTTCCGGAAACGACTGAGGCATATTCTTGGCTCACAATATATCTTCAGGAATACAAAAACATATGAACGTAACTTGGCGAGCTCATTTACAAGTCAAATCGTATGGAGATATTCGTTTGCCCTATTTCCCTATCCCACTGCGGTGTCATGCGGAGGAGGATTCATTTGTCATGCCGAGCAAATTACCCTGTCTCGTTTCATTATCGAATATTTCGTGTTCTTGTGATTTTCTTTGGGTTTTTGGAATTAATTTCTGGGCTTCTTTCACGTTGGGTGCGCAGATTGGTATACGCTTGATACATAAGCTTACGCTTGTATATCCAAGTAGACACAGATGACACTACTGCTTTCCATAGTTTGTCTATTCACTTTGGGTCCAATACTATGACAAGGGCAATTTCAGCTTCAGTCTTGTTGGCTTAAGTATATAACATAAAAAAATTCTATATTACGAGTCCACGAAGTATATGACGATGGTTATGCGTATTTGCATGGGTTTGATAGTCTTTAAGTTCAGTCAGTTCAGTTCAGTCATGTAGTCATTGCATTTTCTATCTGAAAGTTCAGTTGACACATTAACATAGTATTATAAAACTACTTTAATGTTGACATTTTTTTTTATTTAATTGAAATAGGTACAGCCACATCATATACATTAAAATAATACAAAATATCTTAGTCTAATATAATAATTCTGATATACATGAAAACCCGGCGTACACAACATTCACCATACCATAACAAAAAGAAAAAAGCGGAATTATAATTTTTTTTTTACAACACAATGCACCTGATGATAGCTTGTGCAGTGCAATTCAAACAGATATCCACTGCTTTGAAACTTTTTGCCTGCTCAATACTAGATATAGACAAACTGTACCCGATTGGTGAGACATTTGCACGGACCATTATATCAGGACCCACCCAATCCTCAACAATGATCGGTACCCGGGCGGATTGGAAAGACTATAGATAAATTTTACTTCACGTCGCATCGGTTTCCTTTAGATAGTAGTACCTATCAATCGTACTCTTGATTGAAGAGGAGAATCGTGCCCTGCAGAAGGATGTATGGGCTGATACAGTAGTACCAGTTAGGTCGACCCACAGGTATCTCAGCTTTAACAAGATACAGCTGTGCAAGGATTTACCGTGTCGAAGCAACAACACATTTTTAGTAATGTGAAATAAATGTCTGGATCTATTTATTTTCGTATCAAAACGCAATAAAATACAAATCCATTTTCCATAAAATATTTTTGTAAATCAGAATTGTTTATTTCTATTCCGAATACCTACATTTTTCTGTGGCAGTCTTTGTTTTTATGCCTTCCTGTATGGCCTGCGGCAAGACGCATTACCATAAAATGAATGTTGTGTTTGCCTGTACTTGGCATATATTAGTAATTAAGCCCCCACTGCAATATTAATTGCATGTGTATAATATGAGCTGTATGTAAAAAATGGTTTCTAATAGTTATTTTTGATAAATTACTGTTTTGTATTTATTTGTATACTACAATGGCAGAGGCAGCTAAGACAGTAGTAAAATTGTACTTCAATTTTCGTGGAATAAGGATAATAAGTACCATGTACGAGTGGGATTGGGCTGATAAATTGATACGATAAGTCAGTACTTTTCACCTAGTCGCAATTCTGCAAAACTTCGCAATGTTTTGAAGGTAAATCTAAAATGTTCTTGTACTCCTATGTGCCGACGTTAGTCATTGTGAACGTCACCACTTACTTACATTATTAATCATTTCTGTGAGCAAATGTGTATTGAAGTAAGGAGTTGAAGAAGTTGTGAAAACAAATTAAATAGCAACCGTTCATAAACATGGGTGACCAAAGAAGATTCTTTCGCGTCTAGATATTTGAACACCTAAAAGTCTCTCATATTTTTCGATACACACGACTTAAGTTGAATCTCAATCTAATGTAAATATGTATAAGCCTCTGGGACATAAAATTACTTATCAACAAAGACGGCGAATTGCGAAAAATCACCAACAACAAAAAAACTTCATGTAAAAACGTAGGCTTACACCGCATTTTCATTCTTCTCACTAATTGGAATCGCTTTTCCAAGCAGTGTTGGATTGTGACTTTTGTAATTGAATTTCGCTGGAGAAAAACCATTGAAACGTCGGTAACATGTTGCGTGGATCCTAATTGGATAACAACAGTCAACAGTTCAAGAACTGGAGAAATCACTTATGATTTTAGATTTTTTGAACATGTTAGGTTAGGCTTTGCTTGGTGGATAATTTTGTGTAGCTTTCTTATTAGTAATATTATGGTAGCCTTAAAATTCGCTATAAACCTCTACTGTCCTGGACATCAGAAAATGGAGACCATTTCGGTTACGATACTGAGCCAAAACTATAATTTGATTTCCTGCAATGTTTCTCTTGTAAAAAAAGTAAGTTAATTAATATCTAGTTTCTAGGTTATGTGGATGAAGCAATTGTCTTAATTAAACTAATTTGGCTCAGGTGCAAATGTTAACGGGGTTTTATTTATTGTCTCGTTTTAATTGTTATCAGGCTAAAACAGTAGTATAAAGATATTAAACCAGTTAATTCATTTTACTATGTGGCTCGGATGTATTCCGCAATGTCTAAAAATTATGTATCCGTTTTTTTGTTTCGATTTATGATATATTAATAAATGTAGGATTTGAATGTTATGATGAAAGATGAGTATAATGAAAAGTTAGACGAATGACTGATACGGAACGTAGTTTATGTGAAAGAGATAAAGAATGGAAGTACTAAAGAGTAAAAGAGTGGAGAATGAATGATTAAGATGTTGAGCTATGAAAGGACGGAATAGAAGAGAACAGTTTAGAAGTCGATGGAAGACGTGAACAACGAACGACGGAAAGACAAATTATATAAATATAAATAATAATACTGAAGAATATCTACGCAATCTTCGTTTGATTTTAACCCACACGGAACTATTCCCACATAAATATTTTTAAAACTATAATAAAAAATATGTATAACTACCCAGTAAATTGAGACGGGTTTCCTAAGGTTTTAGGAAATCAGAAGCTAGATAGAAGCCGTTTCTAACAGGTCTCTATGGAAGAGGCTTATGTTCAGCATTGGACTTCCTGTACCTGAAGAGTGATAGAGAGGTACGGAAGCCTATACTAGGAGGTTTAGACCCTAATGCACAATTCTAGCCAAGTCCTATAGGAATACGCACGTGAGTCGAAAAGTCGGAGGTGAGTGTATTGACGTACAACTTCTGACTTCTAACTTGTCAGCCCGGTTCGTTGCCATCTTTTATACCTTCGCTAACTTCTCAAACATGACGTAACATACTCAACATTTCTTAATATGAAATTGATATAAAATATCTGAACCCACGCCAACTATAGCATAGGGTATCACTACGTATTCATTGAGAAATAATGAAACGTCATGAGAATTCGTTGTAACCTGTAACCTGAAGCCGAAATATGCCAGTGTCCGCAACAAATAGAACGTGAACTTTTCCGTTATAAATGGCGGTGTCAAACCGTACAGATACTTCCTCTACCTGAGATTGGATCGTGACCTCACACTTATTTGTTTGCCCAACAGTTTATTGTTCGAATTGACTTTCTGACTCAACGTAGAAAGGGAATATAATTTTCAAAACAAACTTTCCGATTTTAGTGAGTTGTTCGATCAAAAACCTAGCAGTTGGCTTGTTGTTTAAAGTAAAGAGAATTATTTCAATCTTACACCCTCCAAATTTGTAGTCCGTGATTATTTAACAAATGGCCGAGTTAAATTGCCCAATTCTGTTGGCTGCAAAATTAATTTGCCAGCTCGGCAGTGTTATCTTGATTTTCTTATTTCGTAACGTCACTATCTAACTGACAGTTAACTTGAAACAACATCTTCGTTGACAATTTTATTAAACGAATATTGTATCTTTAAGGTTACTTTGGTATCTTCTATTATGTTTATAATTTGATTTTTTGCATCATAATTTTCTAATGCTTGATTAGATTTGGATGCATGGGGTAACTTTAGAATCCTCACATCATCATAAGTGATACTGGCTATATTTGTGTTTTCGTGCGCTTTTGGCTGAATGTTTATCTCAGAGAGCAAAAAATCACATACCTCCCCATAATTTCCCTTCTATATAAAACATACAAAAGCCACCAATAAAGTTGTAATCCTCAAGTGCTGTGATGAAAATTCATGAGCAGCAGTGATCACTCAACATCATGAGGCCCGCTTGTTGAAAAGTATGCTATTATCTATGAGAAAGCTTGGTAGATCAAAACCCAAAACCTACCACGCTGTTCATATGGCTTCTGAACCTCAAGACTTCAGCATTTTGCTAAGTGTCAGGATTTTCCAGGTTATAAATGGATAGAAGACGATTAACAAAACAGACACATGAGGCGAGTGTGAATGGAAGAGTCGGTAAGAATCAACCCCATCGAACTTATATCCACCAGATCGTTGGCACCTGAGGCAAGGGCCAGGTTAAAAGTACCCTGAACCGACGAGAATGCATAAAGAGATTGATGAAAGTCGACGATGCGAAAGTAGTATGTCAAGATCGAGAAAAGTGGTGATCCTTAGTCTCTGCTCATACCTATGGGATACAGGCGTTACGGTTATGTATGTATGTATGTAAAATTATTCTATAACGTATGGAGAATGTGTTTACAAGCATAAATTCCTATTCCTAACACGAAGTTTAATGGATATGGCCGTCATAAACCTCAAAAACCTGTTTCGCAACTACGCAGGCGAATTTCATTTTTTTTCGACGGGCGCGTTTCGCTTAAAAATACAGTTTCGGCGGGTGGAAAAACTAACACTTCTATGGCGCGGTTTCGGCCGACCATTGTAAATCTTGCTGGGCCGGGAACGAATTTTCACAACTGGACGTTGGATTGAGTTGTTGCCAGGCTAAATCACTGGCTGGGACCTTTTGATCACACGTGTAAGGGTTTTTGATGGCCTAAATAAATTTGTAAGTGCTGAAAATTACGGATAACATATTTAGACTGCTGTGTAAATTAAGGGTTAGTTTAACAGGAGCCTCACAGAGACTGTTTTTTGACCGACTCTGTTTGACTGACACTTTTGCTGGCACGTTTAATTGATTATTTACCATATCCTGCAAATTGCAATATATAATAATGGAATAGTTTATCATTCTCTATTAGTCCTTCTATAATCATGAGCAGCGTCAAAATTTCCTAATAAACACAGGATGATTTGTATGCTCGTTAATCGAATCTATGCTATAAACAAAGTTTGCAAACTTCACAAACTGAGAAAGATGTGTTAAAACGGAGGCTTAGAGAGAAAGTATGGGAAGAGATTACTGAAACACCGGCATATACAGTATAGATAATTGGATACTAATCAAAAATATATCTGAGTTGAGGCGGAGATATCCTAAAAAGAAAACACCACTGAATTTGTTGAACTTTATATGTAGAGTATCATTCTCTTGATCCCGCAACACCCAAAACCATACTACGCTATTTAAAAGACGAAATCTAAATAACAACGTTAAACTTTATATAAATAACACGCCCGCTGTTGATATTTTTTAACCCTATTGTTCAAAACTGTAACAAGCAACTTGTCAGATTAACAAACTAGTCACGATAGTATAAAAAGCGAGGCAAATACATTTTCATATAAAATCGTCGCAAGCTTTAACCCCAAACCGGCAAATAAACAATGTTATCTCAGTCACGGGTCTTCTGTACCCCGCACGTTTGTGGCCGTAGACATCCAATAACAAGTGCGCTGTTACGCGACAGCTTCGTGTGAAAACTACTTGATAACGTCAGGTGGCTTGCATGGAATACTTGGGTTTTATATTTTACCATTTTAGGGTTGGTATTTTATTTGTGAGTGTTGCTTTGTTGGTGGAATGCATTTTGGCAATAGCGCTGTTGTGGAATGTTTTAGGATGGAAAGCGCCCACGTTTTGTGGCAAATATTTTGAATTCTTTCCGGGTCTTTGTGACCCTGACAGGTTATAATGACCGAAGCGTTATGGTTAATTTATATTGCGTATGCCATTTTTTCACTATGAATGAAATGGTTACAACTAAAAATCTGTTTTGAAACATTATTACGCTATCGTTGAATGAAATATTTATGCTTATTGGACGAAGGTCAGTTTTGATTAGGTATTCCTGACGTTAGTGAAAAAAAATATCAGACATGGCACTTATTCGATATACCCAATATACTTCCGAATGTAGTTTCAGCTTTGGCCAAATTATCGGCTGAATGGCAACCGAAGCATTTTTTTTTTCCGTGAGTATGCCGAAGCCGAAAGTTCGATCAAACACCAAATCATGTCAATAAGGTCACGATAACCTTCTATACAAACAAAAAAAACCTGCAATGTCAAAATAACTACTTTTATAACTATAAATATGACTACACACAATATGACAGAGCTAACAAAAGGTTAGGGAGCCTTAATTAAAACCTATAATTTCATAACACTCAACTTTCAGTCTATCTAGGCGGTGTTCCAAACTGCCTCTCAACTCGACCTAGCATAATTAAATTAGCAACATAAACCAAATCCGCGCTACGGTAAACAATATTTAGCCAAAAGTCTACTAACTTCCCTGATTAAGTTTTCCACTGGATCCAATCAGAAATTTTGGGAAGTATCCGGGACAGCCGTCATTTAATGAGGAATATTTTTTGTTATAGTCATCATTATTCTAACACATGTTTATAGATTGCATCTTAGTTTAAAAAAATAACGAGTTGAATAAACTGGCTTCGTTTTCGGTCGCGGTCTTGATATACCCTGTACTTATGTATATCCAGCTAAATTTAAAATATGACAATAGGATGAATCGCTATGCGAGCAGATAGGAGTATAACACCCCTAGCAACCAAGAAATCTTCGGTGAAAGCGTTTGTTCCAAAAGCAGTGGATAACTTGTTATTGATTATAATGATTATGAAGATGACAATGATGTCGATGAACACAATATATAAATATGTCGAACACACAGATATTTCTAGCTGCAAAAATAGCATAAAACCTTTAATCATACCATAAATACGGCAATTTCAGGACCGCGTCCAAAGCAATAAAATATAATTCAATATATCGATATATCATTCAGCACAGACAGAGCAATAAAGACGAAGCTCTGTTAAAGTCAACAATAATTTTACAGCTGCATGGTACAATTCTATTTTCTTTATTTTTTCAACTGCTTTGTTATGAAACGATGAAACGACGAATTCTTTTTATTACGTTCATGAAGTGTTATGTTTCGTGATTTTGAATTTTAAAATGATATTCTTTGTTGTCACTAGATATTCTTTCTTTTTTGTTTTATGGACTTATGAATTTGGATGTGAAATGGAATAGTGATGTCAACTTGATGTGGAGATCCTTCGAGGCCTATGTTCAGCAGTAGACTTCCTGTGACTGGGGAGAGAGAGAGAGAGAGAGAGAAATTTAATAGTTGTAAGAAATGTTCGTTCGTTCAATTTTTATATCAGTCTCTACGTTCTATTCAAATTCATCTATTGAGAATTGTGATTTTCCCAGGTTTAGATTTGGACACCAAATGGTCGAACTCAAACACAGTGGCAGTTGGGAAATTATATCAATCGATCAAGTAAATTGCGACTTCAATAATATTAGGGTTGACCTCATCTAAGTAAGGAACAATAGAGAATTCACTAAAAAAGTGATACTTGGCAATCCATCATTCTATCTTGGGATTTCGTGGTTGCTCATCAACTAAAGTTGTAGTGTATGCAATACTCTTTGGTTCTTCTGGGATTTTGATTGATAAAAAAGTGTGCTGTTAACTAAGTAAAATTTGATACACATTGAATATATTATGTGATTTCTGACTTATTTATTATTTGAGCAAAGTGGTAACTTTTTATAATGGTTTCTTAGATTTACGCGAGTGCTACACATTGAAATAAAACTATTTTTACGGATTTTATCGCGATTTGGTTTAATTTTTATATTTTTTAACTTACGTTTCGATTGCTTTCCAGCTTTCGTGGTCACGGGGCGGACACTTACGCGATACCACTTGGTCATTGTCTGTGCTATCAAAAATACAATATTCTAGCAAAATTAAAATTCTTAAGACTAATCTTTCAAACAAATCATCCTCTCGTATCAAACGAAAGTGCAAAATCAAACCATTTCCAAAAATGAAATATTTGTTATTCCGCGGCAAACACACCTATCCGAATTTTGATAGAGCAACGTCGATGTTATTTGCAATACTGTCAAATCAAATATTCCCGGGTGAGTGGAACGCGGAATAGATTATAACCGAATCCCGCGTTTGTTTATTGTATTTGCTTGTTTGTTCTTTCGTTCATTACTGGATTAACAATATTCGACATGGAGTGATAAATATCGGACGAGGTTCTACCTGTTTCTCGTCTATTGTATCTTGCAATTGTGATTTGTATAAAGTTTATAAGTGTAAGGATTTCAAATCAACACTGGTAGTTATATTGTTTGATCAGTGGTAATGTTAAAGATCATAAAAATAATAATAAAATATTCAATCTGTCTAGGTAGGCAGTTGTACTACGGTATGATTGCAAAGGTTCGAGTCCCGGGTCGGGCAAAGTGATATTGAATTTTTCTATTCGTTATCAGCCTGGAGTCAGAAATTTGTGCCCGATATGGTGATAGGCTCGCCCCCTATCACATCATGGGACAGAAAATACAAGGCGAAACGTGGTCCTGGTTGCACTTTTACCTTCCCCTTCTGGGAAAAAGGCGTGAGTTTATGTATGTATGTATGTATGTATCTTTTGTATGTTGGAGTTAATTCTACTTATATACCATAACATAGCTAAGTTTAATTACCAAACAAGTCATACCGCTTCATCTTTCGTTTCGATATTATTACACCCTTTATTTGTGGAAAAGAAAGTAAAATTAATATCATCCTCTTTTATCTTTATACTTTCAGCATCAATTATTTCCCGATTTATAATGAGTAGTAAAACGATCCTATTATTACACAAAGCTCCTACACCTCAGGGTAGTCTTTTGACTCTAGTAAATGCCTCTGGATGCCAATAGGCGAGTATTACAGGCATGCTCGGCGCGGACTATTCATCGACATTCCTCGCACACCTTGGACAGTAAGTGCAGGTATATTCGTTTCATACCGACCTAAGAGGCTATGCATACGGCGGATTTTTAACGCGTCGATGGCATTACGGCGTTCTACATACATACATAAACTAAAGCCTTTTTTCCAAAAGGGATAGACAGAGGTGCTACCACAACACTAACATTGCGCCTAGTATGTTTCGTCCCACTATATGATAGGGGCCGAGCATATCGCCATATCGGCCATAAATTCCTGACTCCGGGCTAATAATGAATAGAAAACTCTAATATCACTTTGCCCGACCCGGGATTCGAACCCGAGACCCCAGCTTTATCATCGAACTGTAATACAACTACGCCACCGAGGCAGTCTAGATGACCAAATAGCAGAATGTCGCATTTGTATTGATTCAAATTAGCACGAGATGCGCGTTTATGGTTTGTCTGTATCGCGTTTATGAATTGTCGGAGAAATTGTCCGCATCAGCGCGTTTGTATCGATAGAAATGAGCGTTTACGGTGCTACACCTTTTTGACATTTGCAAAGGTGAATTGTCTGCGTACGAATTTCGCTCAAAGCACGTGTCATGTCGTCTGCACGACGTCGACGCGTTAAAAATATGCCATGTACCTAGATCTTTAGGCATACGGCACTTTCACATGACCTCTTTGCACTTTACAAATCGTTTGATTCTCATACATGGCAGAGTTCAAATAGAATTGGACATCGTCTGTCATCAAAGGACCTATTGAGTTCTTACAAATATGTAAAGAATTTATTATAAAAAATGAATTCACGTGAAAGATATTGTGATGTAACGCGATTGAGAATTTAAATCGTGTGATTTGCTAGAACATGTCTTACAAGTGTGAAAAGGTAAATTATTTGTAGATGTTGTTCATTGATTTCCTTTATTTCTCATGGTGAAATTAAATGATATTGTAATTATTCATAAATAAATAATAATAATATTTATTTGCATCATATTACAGATATACAAAACACTTAAAACAAATCGTATGACAATATTTAAGTACTTAGGAAAAGTGTTTGATTGAACTCTGATGCCCAAATAAAGATTTATCTTGTGGTATGGGCACCAGTAATTCAAATCGTACATAAAATTTGTTTATAATAATTTATTAAGTTATTCAATAGCATGTTTAAAATACAACAATATCTAATTTAGCAATTACTTATTCTATTGTTTCTGCATGTAAATGTGTATTTGTGAGTGTGTAGGGGTGTGTGTGTGTGTGTGTGTGTGTGTGTGTGCGTGTGTGTATTAGTTTTGTGTATGTCTCAATATATAGCGAATAATCAAAAAGGTCCTTGATCTTCTTTATGTTGAACGAAAGCAAGGGTTTAAATCTAATAATAATCTAATCTTTATGACTGTAATGACTAGATATGTCCCAGTGACTGTAAACCAATATACAATACCAATAATATTTTGGTTAAACACTAATGGCCTTATTCATAGACAGTTTTAAAAATTTTAGTTATTGAATGTTTTGTCTTCCTCGCTCAAACTGAATTCAAAAGTTGCTCGAAAGGGACAAAACATTCTATAGCTAAAATTGGTTTTAAAACTGTATAAATAAGGTCGATAGAATGTAAAAATAAAGATGTTTTATAAAAACGTTACTAATGCAAATCATAACAAGTTATTAATGAACTGCTCTGATTTAAACCAACTTGTAATTTTTGTAATAATCACTACATTGTAAACTGGTTTTGAAAAGAGCAACACTAGAGTTTCTTGCCCGTTCTTCTCTAGTGAAAACCGCTTTCCGAACCGGGTGGTAGTTCAAAAAATGACTGAATCTAAACAATGTTGAACATTTTAATGGATTCAATAAATTATTTTCATTTCATTTCAATGTAGGTAACTAATTTTTCTACCATAAAAGTTCTACTTTGAAATACTTCATCATGGTAGCAAATACTTTATTTTAACCCTGGATGGAATTCATTACCTTTTAGTGTCCTTCAAACAGTCGCTTCTGCAAATAAAATTACCGAGACATCCGAATCCTTAAACTGTCGGCATTTTATGATTATTTTTATTAAAGACACGATTACAACGTTACGACTGGCCGTTATGTGTTTTTATATATTTTTTATTCGTGCAATACCAACTCAATGTAACAAGATACAATAAAGTGTTATTGTGCTATAAAAATAATGTTTCCAATGCTCCGGTGAAGATAAGTGCGCACCTAACGTTGGCAGTTACGCTGTGTGACTTCAAACTTACGTTTTACGAAAGAGTTTTGGAAAGGTATTTTTATTATTATACATTTTGTGTAAAAATTATCATATAGAAATCAAATGAGTTTATAAGATAGATTCAAAAGCTGATGGTTTATCTAATCGTATCACAAAATCAAGTACCATCAGTGGCTATAAATAAATATGTGATACACATAAAAAATTTCTTCGCTTTTTATTTCATTTATCAAACTATGAACACCTACTTAGTACAATATTTCCATCATTTAAAGGTTGCCTGGTAGAGGGCATTAAGTCCGCCTTTACACATATATAAAAAAAAACTCAATCTTGAATAAAATGAACAGCAATAACGAATTAAATGTGAAGGAATAAAAAAAAAACTCATTCCAATTTTGTAAATTGTAGAAATATCTTCCACTCTATTACAATTTCAAGTGAACGCGCTAACGAGGTGACACCGAGTCGGAAACCAAGGGGTACAAAATAAATAGTGTAAAATGGCTTGCGGTGAAAAGAATTTCTCGTTGAGACAGTATTTGTACGTCGGAATGCTTTTAATATAATTTCCATATTTTGTACATCGTATTTATTTTTTCTTTTTGTTGAATATGTTAAGACATTCCGGTTTTTAAGTTATGGTGTGGTGGTGCAGGTGGTTGTGCGGTGATGTGTATGCCGGTGGTATGTGGTAGGCACTTGTGATGGTGTTGCGAGGGATGCGCAAGCGCAACAAAACGAACACAAGTATATTAACAGTTTATTTACACGTACAGTCACAAAATACACAGAAGAACAGTTTACACGCACAGAAGAGTAACTACACACTACACACATATAAATATAGAAGGAGTAGAAGAGACAGATAATAGATAGGCACGAAAGAAAGCAAAGCAGTAAGAAACAGCTGATCGAGCGATGATAGTTATGAGCGAAAGGTAGCAAGCGACACGGGCTCCGCGGGCGAATCTGTGTGCTGACTGTGGGTCTCGGCAGGTAGTGGCCGGACGGTCGGTTTGCCCCCCCTGCTCGACCGCACCTCTCTGTCGCCTTAAGCGGTCAGCTGTCGGCTAGCCGGACCGTGCGAGAACAAAAGGCTCGAAGTAAATGCATAAATATATTTTCGATGTAAGATACCGAATGTGGGTTCCGTATTTTAATATATTATAAAGTGTGTAAATAATATTGTGTGTAAATATGTGAAATGTAATTTGTAAATATAAAATGTAAATATTTGAAATAAATAAATATTGTGTAAATAAATAAATATGTAAAAAGTAAATGTAAAATTTAAATAAAATAAATTGTATGTACGCCACATCACTCCCCTCCTGAGACCGTTACTACGGGCGATAAAAGTCAGGAAATCGCACTGTACGGCCCGAACGCGTTCTTCTGACGTCATCCTGGGCTTGGGAATTTTGCCCTGCGGGAGCAGGATTAGGTAGGGAACAAGGAGGTTGGTTGGGAGTTGGGGTGGTGGTTGAGGTGGGATCGGGAGATGGGTCAACCAGTATGTAGGCCGGTTTGAGGCGGTCTACCGATACTGTCACACTCTTCCCTTTGACCTGTATCTTAAAGGTCTTGTCACCTCGTTCGATGACCTTGTATGGACCGGTGTACGGTGGCTGTAGTGAGCCACGAGAGGTGTCGTCCCGTAAAAAGATATGACTGGACGAAGTCAAGTCCTTATAAATAAAGACTTTGTCTTTACTGTGACGTGCAGCTGGTGCCGGCTGGAGCTTGGACGTGAACCGGTGCAGACGCGTGGTGAACTCCGATATGTCGGTGGAGTTAGGAGCCGACGTCTGGAAGAATTCTCCAGGTAACCGGAGGGGTTCACCGTACACCAGCTCGGCAGAAGACGACCGCAGATCGTCTTTGTAGGCACTCCTAATGCCCAACAGCACCAAGGGTAATGTGTCTACCCAATTGGAGTCCACGTGGCACATTATGGCTGCCTTTAACTGGCGGTGGAATCGTTCCACTAGCCCGTTGCATGATGGATGATACGCGGTGGTTTTACGATGTTTGAATCCGATCACTTTTCCGAGATACTGGAAAAGTGACGATTCAAACTGTCGTCCGCGATCCGTCACAATATCGGTAGGACATCCAAATCTGGATATCCACGATATTAACGCCTTCCCGACTGTTTCGGCGGTGATATCCATCATGGGAACGACTTCTGGCCAGCGGGTGAAACGATCCACCGCCGTCAAACAGTAGCGGTACCCGTGTGAGACGGGCAAAGGACCGATAATGTCCACGCGGACGAATGCGAACCGGGCGCGAGGTAAATCGAACGTGCCCAATGGAGATGACACGTGGCGATTAACCTTGGCGCGTTGGCATGCCAAACATTGCCGAGACCACTCTCGACAGTCTCTGCGCATCCCAGGCCAAACGAATCGTTCGGCAACGAGTTTCGTCGTTGCGTTAGCGCCTGGGTGGCTGAGACTATGGAAACTGTCGAAGAGCTGTCTCCGCAAGGATTTGGTGACGAACGGTCTTGGTGATGGCGTGCTGACGTCACAGTAAAGCTCCAGATGAGAATTGGGAATCCTCAACCTTTGTAGGCGAAGTGATGATTCTTCTCCCAGAAGTTGAGTCAGCTCCGGGTCTGAAGCCTGAGATGAAGCCAGCACTTCCAGATCGACTGGCATCTGCAGTTCATCGACGCGCGACAATGGGTCGGCAACAACATTGTCCTTGCCGGCAATGTGTCGTATGTCTGTCGTGAACTGCGAGATGTAGTCGAGGTGGCGGTACTGCCTAGGCGAACAGTTGGCTTTTCTCTCGCTGAAAGCGTAACTGAGCGGCTTATGATCCGTAAAGACCACGAAGTGCCTGGCCTCCAGCATGTGCCGAAAGTATTTTATACTTTCGTATATGGCCAGGAGTTCGCGATCATACGGCGAGTACTTTTGTTGGGAGGGACTCAACTTCCGTGAGAAGAATGCTAAGGGCTCCCAATGGTTGTTTTTGAATTGCTGCAACACTGCACCCATTGCCAGGTCGGACGCGTCTGTTACCAGAGCGAGTTCGGCCTGACAATCTGGGTGTGCGAGCATTGCAGCATTGGCAAGGCTTTCCTTGCACCTGTCGAAAGCTAACAAGGCCTTACCTAAGATGTCAACTGGTTGAGATGCCTTGACATTGCCAGATAGTAAGGCGTTTAAAGGCGCTTGGACAGATGCAGAATTTGGAAGAAATCGCCTGTAAAAGTTGAGCATTCCCAAGAATCGTCTGAGTTGTCTAATGGTCTTGGGAACGGGGAAGTCTTTTATGGCTTGAACCTTGCATTCCAGAGGTTTGGTGCCGGAGGCGGAGATTCGGTAACCTAAAAATGTTACCTCCGATGCACCGAAAACACATTTAGAGGTGTTGACGAGGACGCCGTACTCCTTCATACGGCTAAAAAGTTGATGAAGGTGTGCCTCGTGTTCGGCTTCGTCTTTGGAGAAAACGAGGAAGTCGTCTAAATAACAGTAGCAAAATTCAAGGCCTCTCGTCATTTCGTCAACAAACCTCTGGAATGTCTGGCCTGCGTTTCTAAGACCAAAGGTCATAAAAGGAAACTCATACAGGCCAAAGGGAGTAGTTATGGCAGTTTTTGGGATGTCCGCTTCAAACACGGGGATTTGGTTGTACGCCTTCATCAAGTCGATGGTGGAGAAGACGGTACAACCAGATATGGAGTGGGAGAAGTCCTGGATATGCCTAATAGGATAACGGTCTGGGACAGTGCGTGCGTTAAGCGATCGATAATCGCCGCATGGCCGCCAGCCGTTATCTTTCTTAGGCGCGAGGTGTAAGGGAGAAGCCCAGGGACTGTCAGAAGGACGCGCTGTGCCATTGCTCAGCATGAGCGCAAATTCTTGTTTGGCCACCTGAAGCTTGTCCGGTGCCAGCCTTCGAGGAGTACACGATACAGGAGGGCCGGGAGTGGTCCTGATGTGGTGTACCGTGTTGTGTTTTGGGGACACCGGTGTACCTGATGGTCGAGTAATCTCGGGATATTTATCCAGAACCCCATGGAAGCGCGTGTCGCCTGTTGGAACCTTAACAGAAAATACATTGATATTAGCAACACAAGCGGAAGTAAATAAGGTCGTTGTATTATCTATAAGGCGTTGATTGCGGCAGTCTACAATCAGGTTATAGAAGCCAAGAAAATCAACGCCTATGATTGGCTTGGTAACATTAGCCACAGTAAAACGCCAAGGGAAATTACGCCTCAGCCCTAAATTTAAATTTAATTCGACGGAGCCGAAGGTTTCGATAGTCGACCCGTTGGCTGCGATGAGGTCGAAGTCAGTCTTGGCGCGTCGCTCCCGAAGCGCAGAACGAGGGTAGACGCACAGGTCGCTACCGGTGTCCACAAGGAACTGGACGTTCGTACTGCGGTCGGTGACGAAGAGGCGACCTCCACGGGATGGACAATCGTTGGTCGCCACTACCGATTGCCCGCTGCGTTTCCCGACTTAGAGAAGTCACACGGCTTCTGGCACTTGCGAGCCTGTGCACCAAACTTGGCATGGTACCAGCACAGCGGGTACCTTCTGTAGCTGGAACTGGATCGGCTCCTGTGCGGCGAAGTAGTTCGGTGGCGGTCTGTTGTCCTAGACCGGCCTGTCGCGAAGCAGCCGGCTCGAGTGTGCTCCTCCAGCTTGAGGGTGAGATGCTGCACCATCTTCTTCAGCTCTGCGATCTCGTTGGACTGGTGTGACGCGTGAGCCCTGCTTGAGGAGGCTACGGCATCGGTGTGTGGTGACGTCAGCTCCTGGATACGGTCTGCCAGGTCCGCGAGCTGCTCTAGCGACTGAGTCGATTGTGACGCCAGCACCGTCTGTATGGCATGAGGTAGGCGGTTGGTCCATATGGACTTAAGGAAGTCGTCCGGCACAGATGGACCCGCCAAGTCTTGTAGGTGCCGCAAGAACTGGGAAGGCTTTCTATCCCCAAGCTCTTCGTGGGTGAGCAACTGCTTCACCTTGCGCTCATGTGAAGCCGACAACCGCTTTATCAGTTCCGACTTAATCTTGTCGTAGCGGTTCTTTGTCGGAGGATTAAGAATGATATCCTTCACGGCCTTAGCGTGGGTTAAGTCCAGGTTGTTGGTGACGCTGGTGAATTTAAAACTATCGCCTTCGATATTGCGAGTGTTGAACTGCCCTTCCAACAACGCGAACCACAGCTCAGGGTCCTCGGGTGAGAAAGGTGGAACCCTAATTTTTATTTGTCGACCCGCAATGTCATCGCGGTCGTTTGAAGGGCGAACTCGGCGTGCTCGTCGGGTGGTCACGTTGGTGTCGGTACGTGAACCAACGGTTTTAGCGGACTCGCTGCTGTCACTCATGGTAGTTGTCGTACCTGGGTCTCCAAAGATGTGTCCTTGTCGGGGTCACCAGTTATGGTGTGGTGGTGCAGGTGGTTGTGCGGTGATGTGTATGCCGGTGGTATGTGGTAGGCACTTGTGATGGTGTTGCGAGGGATGCGCAAGCGCAACAAAACGAACACAAGTATATTAACAGTTTATTTACACGTACAGTCACAAAATACACAGAAGAACAGTTTACACGCACAGAAGAGTAACTACACACTACACACATATAAATATAGAAGGAGTAGAAGAGACAGATAATAGATAGGCACGAAAGAAAGCAAAGCAGTAAGAAACAGCTGATCGAGCGATGATAGTTATGAGCGAAAGGTAGCAAGCGACACGGGCTCCGCGGGCGAATCTGTGTGCTGACTGTGGGTCTCGGCAGGTAGTGGCCGGACGGTCGGTTTGCCCCCCCTGCTCGACCGCACCTCTCTGTCGCCTTAAGCGGTCAGCTGTCGGCTAGCCGGACCGTGCGAGAACAAAAGGCTCGAAGTAAATGCATAAATATATTTTCGATGTAAGATACCGAATGTGGGTTCCGTATTTTAATATATTATAAAGTGTGTAAATAATATTGTGTGTAAATATGTGAAATGTAATTTGTAAATATAAAATGTAAATATTTGAAATAAATAAATATTGTGTAAATAAATAAATATGTAAAAAGTAAATGTAAAATTTAAATAAAATAAATTGTATGTACGCCACAAAGTTTAGTAGCTGACTCGAGAAATATTAATAAATTATTGTGACTATGAAAAGACGGGTTTAGCGCGAGTACTGTGACGACATAGTGTGTACTGGTTCTCCGTTCTGGACGATTTCACTTCACTCAGCCGTATATGATCATGTTATCGTATTTAACATTAAGTTAATAGTAAAAATAGTATTATTAGAAAACAGAAACTAAACCTAATAAATTGTAGCAAATTAATTATGAACTGCTCTGAATTAAGCAACTTCTAACTTTTTAAAACCACCATATTGTGAACTGATTTAGAATAACACAAGGGTTTCTTGAACAAAAGTGAATCAATGAATGATGGACTCAATCAATTATTTTTATTTTCTATTACATCAGTTTTCGATAAAATATATCCAAAACATACAAAAACGTACATGATATTTGCCTTTTTCATAACTTTTCTACGTTCGCCAGCGGAAATGGAGGTTGGTGGGCTATATTAACCGCAGAATAGAATCTTGCTAGAACCGACATGACACTGAGAACGCCGTAGTATAGCTGATGATGGATGAGAGAATCTGAAGATCATGTTTGGTAGCCTCATTGGCCGATGATTGGCAGGACGTATTTCACAGCAAAAAATGCCTTGGGCCTATGATGATGTTAATTAAATGCATCATTTATATGTAGTCCACCACGCTGGCCTAGTGCGAGTTGGCGGACTTTACATACCATAGAAATTATTGCGAATCGCCTTGGTATGCATGTTTCCTCACGATGTTTTCCTTCACCGTTATAGTGTGTGGTGATTGACTAGCTATCAATACACACATGACTCTGAAAATTCAGAGGTGTGCCCTGGGACTTGAACCCGCGACCACCGTGAACACGTTGGCAGTCGCGTCTGGTCCGTTTACCAACAGGCCACCACGCACTTATATATATAGCCTAACCCCTCTCAATCGTACTATCTGTTGTAGAGGAGGCTCGTGCCCTGCAGTGGGACGTATATGGGTTGATACATTAGGTATAGTGCAGCCTTTTATAATCTTCATCTAATTGCTTGTCCTTATTGCATTGTACTTTTGTTTATCAATTTACGACTAACTGCGTGATGTGAACTTAAATTATTTCAGAAATAGGGTTTTTAATACGCTGTACACTAAGTTGGTAGGGATTAAAAACCTTCATTTGCTTAAAAAATAATCTATAATATAGAACATTAATAACGCAGTTTTTTCTTTTGTTCCGAAACATTAAGTATACAAACACAAATGTATTTTACAAAGCCATTCATTCATTGGAACCTATTGGGAGCGCAGCATTCCGACGCTAAGGGAGCCGAAAGTGTGCCAGAAAAAAGTACTTACTTTTTTACTTCCGAATTTCCGAGTATGCAATTAGCAAATACACGTTGTTTTAAAATAACTGGAGTTAAAGCGGAGCAGGGCGCGGTACTTTCTATCGTTCATCGCCACGCAACATAAAATAGAATCATATGGAACTGTGTCATGACATTTTCACTTGTTGACACGGTAGGTAGTTTCTGGAATTCGATAATTTGTTGAGTATTTGCTTGTTTGAAGGGTCGATAGGGACTTGTAATCAATTAGCTCGCATTCGAAGTAGCAAAAGGTTAAACCATTGGTACTATATTATAATCACTTCGTGGGACAAAGACGTGAGTTTTAAACCATTGGTAATATATTATAATCACTTTGTGGGACAAAGACGTGAGTTATTAAACAGATCCAGATTTAGTCATGACATTACAGATTGGTACATTTCTCATGATGTTAAGTCTGTCTGTGTCACACGGATATCAATAATTGTTACTGGTGTTAGGTCTCTCATATAAGTGAGAGGCCGCCTGGGTATTTACCACCGCAATGTCTATTTCTCCCGCCAAGCAGCAGTGTAAATGCACTGTTGTGTTCCGGTTCGAAGGATATTGAAGCCAGAGTAACTACTGGACATAATGAGACTTAACATTTTATATCTTAGGATGGCGAGCGCAGTGGAATGCCAACTGCTTGCTGCTGCTTTGCTGCTGTCCATGAGCGGTCGTATCACTTACCATCAAGCGAATGGCTTGCTCGTCTCGCAATTAATGGCAATAAAAAAAGACCAGGCACAAATATTTGGAATCAGTAGTATCATGTCATGCTCATCGATGCTCTATTCGAGCAACATCGCTCTCACGATCAATTAAACCGTACTTTGCAGTGATAGGTAGTATGAAAAAATATTACTCAATTACCACCCTGAAAGTAATACTTTCCTAGCAAGATTAAAAGGCAATGAATTTATTTCTGTCCGATCCCGTGACAGATCTGAGCAGGGGCCAAAAGAAATAGAGCTAAATGCGAGCGATCTTAATCAGGTAACATTTCCGCCGACCGATTCCGAACAAGACCTAAATGGGTTAATAAAACATTAGTAGGAAAAAAATTGATTCAAGAAATGTTCCACAAAAGAAAAAGTGTTAGTAATAAGAAGCTTCTATTTTAGTACTATTTAAGTAATTCAGCGGCGATGAGAATAAAAATATCGGCCGTATGTGAATCTGGCCAAGTGCGCGTCAAGGATTTTATTAAACACACCCACCGTTGTAACTTCTAGAAACAAATTTTATGAAAGCTTTAAACAAAGATTGAACATTTTACTATCTTTATTGTTTGTATTTATGTTTTCGATACAGCGTAATAAAGTAAGATATTAAAGTCGTGCCAACAGCAACAGGTAGAAAAAAAATACTAAAAAAACAAATATACCCAAAAATCACAAATTTATTTGAAAACATTAGGATTGTAAATAATTAAAAAATATATTATATAATATTTTGTTATAAAATAAGTAAAAGATACGTTGCAGTTTGTTTAAGCGCGAAATAAATCAAAACACTGACTTGTTAAAAATAAAATTGTGGCATGATTGATGTGTGAAGGATCACGTTATTTCGAGAATAGATGACAATTTTGAACTGTTTCGTATCCAAAACTACAAAATATTTTTGCGAACGGATTAATCAACTGAATCCGCCTAAAGGCGTGAAAAAATATATAGTAAAAACATCTATACTTTTTAAAATTTTAAACATTAGGCGTGTTATGAACACCAGTCACAAAACTTTCTAAGTGCACATCAAGCACACCGGAATATGAATCTTACAGACCATTTCACAACAGCCCAAATGATTTGCAATCATCGAAATGAGAATTTACCGCAGTCCATAAATCAGCCGCGTATTCACCGCTTGCAAAAAACTCCTCCAACAGTACTTTTTACCAAATTGAAGTTTTAAAAAATTCCATCGCTCTGCCGTCCAAGAGTAATCAACTTGAAAATCGTTTAGATGGAATCACTTTATTTAACTGATTTGTGGTCTTGGTCTAGAGTGAGGCAGTTATGTCTACTGTGGACGAAATGGCACCGCTACAGAACCCACAGCTAATGCCCTCTACAAATACTTAAGTACTAAATAAGTAATGCTTTTCTCAAATTTATTGGCATTCGATTTTCAATGTCAAAAATGCCCAATCAGTAAAATACGGCTAACTTAAGACTCGAATTTTTATTTCATTTTAACTCATCGGAGCGTACAAAAGGCGCCAGTTTTAATGGAACAGTGAAGTCGTCTGACAATTTGTGGGCAAGCTTGTCTGTAGTATAAATGCTCTGATGCAAGTCGTATTGTAGGTACTGTTTTAGAATGAAGGATCATCACAACTGTCACCTTTCCATGGCTCTACAGGATTGCTGGTGGTTTGACAATTCTTCATTCCCTAAATAACCTCATATCTCCTATTCATCATTCCAAAAGACCAGCAAGTCAACGATCGTACGAGTTTATATGTATATCAAGTTTTCATATTCAGTTTTTTTCTATAAGCTGTACCGTTTGCCAATTTGCCGTACATATTTATAATATTTAAAAAAGGCAATGAATGTACAAAGCCAAAAATTCATACCATAATGAATGAAAAATCGATAGGGTCGTGTCGTCCCTTCCAGTTATAGTTCTTTCCTGACCCAAATATCTGCAAAGTCATCCTACTGATTAGTAAATTGCTCGCTTTCTTGACATTCTTACCAGACATTTAATCGCAGGGAATAATTCCATGGCATGTACTGCTGTGTCACCTACTGTTACTTAATTAATGTCACGATTTCTAAGGTACAATTTAAAAAATTATTTCTTGCTCGTGTAATGAATGATCGAAGGTTCTATAATTAAAACTGTTTTTATAAGTAAACCCGGCCGTTTTGTAAAATATTTTAATGAAAGGTTTTCTTTTACCTGTAACGTATGTAGTATAATAGAACTAACAGAATGCTTTATAGTAAATGGTCACTGCGGCTGGTAATAATAAATAATAATAACACAAGACTTATGGATCAGTAAAGGGTATTACTCTATCATAGAAACGGTAGAAGCAAAAGGAAGATTGTTGGGTCTACGTCAATTCTAATTACAAATCCAATTGCGACAGCAGAATTGTTACCGCATTCAGACATTTTTTTAGATATCCGCAGTCAGTCCACTGCTAAACATGAGCTTCCCCCTATAGATGGATTTCTCAGGGATCTTTTAAAAGCAGCCTGGTCGCAATCTCTAGCAACTTTAAAAAAATGTCTGTCGACCATGTTCTGATACCTTTGTTCTCCAGAAAATCACTAATCGTAAAAGCAGAAAATAGACCCAGTGGTTCAAAGAGATTGACGCCGTCTACCCACCACGATAACTAAGGAAACGCAGGCCTGTCGCTGGCTTTTGATTATGAAAAATAGTTTAAAGGAGATCATGGAAGGGTAAAGCCATTACCGTCAACAAATTTTACGTTTTCATAAAAGAATAAACCGTATTTTCAACGGGCTTCGAAGTTCCGGGAACAAGTAAGCAATTTCCGCCACACGCCGTACCGAGTAATATAAATCACAAACGAAATTTTGTAAATTTATTAGAAATATTATAAATGATTTTCGAGGAAAAATTTAAACTATTCCTTTTGCTTTGATTTCAGTTTTAGCCACATCAGTTCAAAATGACTTGGTAATTAGCTACTAATTCTTGGTCACAATTTTCCCACATATTTAATGTCTACGGCTAGCCTCGACAATTTTGTATTGTTCCCCTGAAAATGCCTGACTGAACATTTTTGTCACCACATTCGGTAAGCTTGTATTTGAGCTGCTTTCCAACAATATTTCTAACTAACATCATTCTAACAACTAGTCATCGAAAAAGGTATCGTAAAATGAGAAACCACGAATTATAGGACCACGTCGAGACAAATGTTTAAGCAATGAATATTTGTTTCGGGTTCAAGCGTTGAAAGATCGAGGTTTCTAAATCCAAAGATACAAAATAATAATTATTTATCTTGTATTTCTTTAGAATCGGCGTAATTATTTATACATCCAATGAGTGACAACTTCATTAAATATAGACAGCAACTTTCACAACTCTTATAAGAATTTTGATGCAAATAATTCTGTACTTGAACAAGGTTTCGCTGTTAAAATATTATCAAACAACGTTTTTAGAAAAGAAAAAAAACATTTTTCGTCTTTTATAACTTTGAGGCGTCTCAACAAGGTCATGAAAAATGTAAAAACGACTGCGTTATTCACGGATTGTTGGAGAATTTACTTAAAGTTACATCTCAAATGTACCAAGTTCGTGATATTTATTATTATCATTATTTTACTGCAGTTTACTCTGTAAAAGCCAGGTTAAATATGAGCATTTGAAACTTTACAATTTATCATTTCACGCGGTAAACGAGCGAGTCACTTTACATCTAACTGTAGAACAACTATAAATACAGGTAGTAGCCTCCTAGACCCCCTTGAAGGGGGTTAACCTTTGTGGCAACTTTTGTACTGTACTGTACTATTCCATATCCATCCCACTTCTGGACATAGACCTACTCTAGAATCGAGGACATGATGGGGAGGGGTTAGGCCCACCACACTGGCCTAGTGCGGGTTGGCGAAATTTACATGCCATAGAAGTTCTTACAAATCGGTATGGTATGCATCTGCATAGACACCTATCCTTCCGATGTTTTCCGTCACCATCATAGTGCATGGTGATTGATTATTATCAATACACATATGACTCCGAAAAGTTACATGCGTTAAACTTTACCATACCTTAGTTTTCTTCTAAAATACACAGAGCAAAGTCGTTTCACCTATGACAACTTTTACCACCGCAGACGGTAATATAACAATAACATATCAGGTTAAAACAACAGTGGGTGGAAATTCCCTTGTCTAAAATGAACGGGATCAGGAGAGTAGGTCAATTTATGTTTTAGCATACGTAAACACGAGGCTTGGTTTGCCGGTGATGCAGTCACGGTAAAGCCGTTGTTTGGAAAGACGTGTGGAGGACTGATTCAAATAGCATTGAGAAACTAGAAATGGTGTTTGTTGGTTCTGATAGATTGATTGTGTCGATCTATTCAGGTCCACTGTATAATAATAATAATACAGCCAACGGTCATGTACATAGTCTTGACCCCGCACTAAGATCGAGTCTTGTGTCGTAGGAAAATGTACCCCATCTGGGAAAAATATGTGAGTTTATGTATATAGTGTGTGTTTACATACATAACGTATGGTATATAAAATAAGAAAACATACCCCTAGCTCCATGTTTTTAAATAAGTGCTGACGACAACCCTTTATCGATAAGAATATTTTAATTAAAATAACAAAGTATATTTCTATAAATAAATCCTATGATTTTATTGCTTGGAACATGAATTGCGTGTGAAGCTTTTCTGTTATAAAATTCTTGAAATCATATTTTTATCCATTACAGGTAGTAGGTACTGTCAACGTAATGTTTTAATGAAAATCCGTTGTCCCTAGGGTCTTTATAGAACGCATTCGAACAGAAATTGTTGACATTTCGTCGAAGAAATATTTCATTACTTACTCATCATATTATAATGAAAATTGTATTTTAGTGAATGTTGCGTGGTGGCCTGTTGGTAACGGACCAGACGCGGCTGCCTACATGTTCACGGTGGTCGCGGGTTCAAATCCCAGGGCACACCTCTGACTTTTCGGAGTCATGTGTGTATTGATAGTCAATCACCACGCACTTTAACGGTGAAGGAAAACATCGTGAGGAAACCTGCATACCGTAGCGATTTTAAAGAATTTCTACGGTATGTAAGTCCGCCAACCCGCACTAGGCCAGCGTGGTGGACTATATGGCCTAACCACTCTCAATCGATTCTCTCGATTGTAGAGTAGGCCCGTGCCCTGCAGTGGGACGTATATGGGCTGATATAGATATAGTTGTACTTAAGCGGCCACTAAACATATTATGTGTGGATATTAAATAATACTTCATACTAGCACGAAACGTGACTATAATGCTCCTGATGGTAAATGCAGTGTAGTCCACAAGATAACTATCTCTAAATGGTGGGAGGTCTCATATGTGAGAGGCCGCCTGGGTAGGTACCGCTGCAATGTTTATTTCTCCCGCCATTGTGTTCCGGCTTGAAAAACATTGTAGCCTGAGTAACTTGGACAGTAAAATCCAAAAACGATTTCCGGATGAAGACGGCGGTGTAGCAATCACGAAAGATAGCCATAGGTAAGTAAATTGTACAAGAAATACAAAATAAAGTTATTTGGAAGAAGATTTTGGTACACAAACATCTCGAACTGATTTACCTAAACTCAAATGAGCACTAAATGTTTCAGCTCATTTCATTACTGAACGCAAACACTCCTAAGTACACGAAGAAGTACAAACGGCTTCAATAAAATCTCCGAACTCGTTTGACCTTAAAAAGGCGAAGACATTATCGAAACAAACTCCGTCGAAATATTTCAATTCCACGATGTTTCTTTAGGAACACTCCACCGAAATGAGCAAAGTACACATCGTAACACTTGGAATGGCAACTCGTAGTTTCCATTCGAAAACGTCGAAAAAACGGGAGTGTCATGCAAAACGAACTTGTCCCGTGGGGGCGCGTTCCATTTCTGATAAATAAAGTTAAAAGGGTTGGGGCGTTACCCTAGGGAGCTTGGAGTTGGTCGCAAACATCGAACTTGCGGGTCGAAAGGCTTTTTCGAATGACCGCAGAATGTTATCTAAATTAAAATTTAGATGGGGCTAGGAACATTTGATTGACAATCGGAGCTCCGTCAAACATTTACGAGGGCATTTCGAATTTATAGTGGAAATTGGTGAAATTATTTTTTATTGCTTCCAGCTGACTGTTCAGATTGAGATTTTCACGCTGGTTATCTGCGTGTTTGAAGAATTGAATTTATAATCTATGTTCATAATATAAGAAAGTTTAATCCTAGACTCTAAAACAGTTAATTTTAGCATTTCAATAGTTACTTCAATGTTTCAATCGGGACTAGTATACCTAATCCCTTAATCGAAACACTCTTTATACTAAAAGCCTTTTTTCTCTTTGATACTAAGCTATTGAGCAATATCAATCATATCCGTATCAGAAGGACAAAAGGGCACAAAAATTCCCGTCTTTTTCTGTATCTCTTTTTTCCAATCCCACATCCATATTGATTGATGAGACAGGCCTTAGGTCAGGAAGGACCGAGGATAGATAAATATTGCCCGTTTTTTACGTATCCAGACTTTCCAAGAAACTTGAATTTACAAATATGTTTCATAACTCCGTTCTAGAATTATACGGTGCTTCGGAGAAATGCTCGTTGTGTTTTTAAATTGTTTTGCTGCTGCTTTGTTCGCGTTTTAAGTCTGGACTTTTGTTATTCCTATTATATAAATGTTTTTGAATAATACGGCTTCTGTTGCTGTCAGATTTTTTTATCTTTAGTTTTAAGAACTAAGCTATCACCTTGCTTAGTAAATTTGTTTTAATCTAGTAATTATTTCTGTTAAAAGAGCTCAAGGTATTTAATTAGTTTTTGCAGCTAACTAGACATATTTTAGTATACCTTGGGATGATAGAGATTTTACAAGATCTGAAATTTCTATGACATGTGAAGTCCGTCAATCCACATTGGGCCACCGTAGTGGAATATGGTCTACGTCATCTCAAGCGAAATATCGGTTATAGAGAAGTCAAGAGCTCATCAATGGCGAATGTGGGTTGATATAGTACAATATTATGCTATAGTATCATTTAAATGGGTCTGTGGCGAGGAGGTGCTCAGCCCTCAATTTCTCAATTTGTTTCTTTATTTCATTTAAATTATTATATTTTTCTTTTTTGGCAAAAGAGATGCTAACACTCAAATAATTTAATTTATTATTATTTTTTTTTTTATTGCCTTCGTAGGCAGACGAGCATGCGGCTCGCCTGATGGTAAGCGATCACCGCCGCTCATTTCTATAAGTAGGAACTTATTATAAGTTTTTCGACACAAACATTGTTGCTATTCCTTGTACAATTATTAGGTGTACGTTTTGTATGCTGTAAATAAATAAATAAATAATAAAACTGCCCCAGTGATTGTTGCATTATTTAATTGGTCACCAATTTACGTCCTATTACCGGTTGAACTACAACTTCCTCTACATTTATATTTTAACCTAATTACCTCAGAACGAGGATTCGAAGCGAGTGCTAAATAAAGAATAATGCAGCCCATAAATAAAACGTTTAAAGCTCTTAATTTATAGAGTTCGTGTAGACTAGGCACTCCGCACTCCGCAGTCTTTTGCAAGTTCTTTATAGTAATAGTTTAGTAATGTAGCGGGTGACATGATTCATACTTTATGTAAATTATTATTTCGTTCCTTTATTACTTAGGTTGTCGAAATACCTCAATGGTGAAAACCTTAATTATCTAAAAAGGCATTAATTTCAAATATACGTAATAATTTTATTTAAATATACAGATTGATTAAAAAGTTAACAACAAAGATTACTATAATGGTTTCTTAAATTTACGCGAATGATACACATTGAAATATAACTATTTTTTACGGATTTTATCGCGATTTGGTTTAATTTTTATATTTTTTAACTTCTCGACGTTTCGATTGCTTTCCAACTTTCGTAGTCACGGGGCGGACTGAGGTATTAGTCATCCGCTCAGTGACTGTTGCAATTTAACTAATTTAACTAACTGTAGTAACCGTAAAAAATAGTTTTATTTAAAAGATTAATATGTTTTTAGATATAGAATAACTAACCTAAAGAAATTTGGATATTAAAACAAAACAATTGTGTAAACAAATATTCAAAACGTTCCTGAATCTATTTTGACTATACTATTCCCTCATAATTTATGAATTCATATTAATAGCATTTTTTTCTAGCATGACAAAATGACCACATTACGCCTTATGGTAAACGGCTTTGCAGTGTAAGGAGTGTATTCACCTGCGCAAGATATGAAGTTATTACTCGCCGGCCAAAATAATAATGCTGGGTTTATTGTAGCCAAACCATATTGTTAATCTTTTGCCAAAAGTCAACACCAAGTAACGGCTTGTTTTGTTTCACAAAATCATTTAGAATACAATTCGAAATTCATTTTGAATAAAATTCAGAATTTATGATTGTATTCAAAATGAATTCGTGTCCGGTATGAGCCCGCATAATTCATTTCTGTTATTACTTCCCGGCAAAGTTTATGAGAGCCTTAATGAATTTTCTTTAATGCGGTCAGATTGATTTTGTTTTAATTAGAAATCTGAAAAACAGACCGTCATCTGCATGCTCGGAAACGATATTAAAAATCAAGATTTCAATATATTGTAACAATTCTCAATAGATGTATTTCTAACGGCTTGTAAAAAGGATTAAAATGATCACGTATATTTTCTAAATCATAAATAATATTTTTCTTTGTTAAGAGTGTTTTGATGTCGTTTATAAAATAAAAAAAGTAAAGTTGTTAAGCTCCTCTTTCGGCACCTCGGGGAGCCAAAAGGGGTACAAGAGTAAATGTATAGCGTATTTTATAGTTGCGGCCAAGCTGGGTCGCTTACTTTAATAAGTACTAAAACTATATTTTGAGAGGGAAGGTAAATTTAAACTAATGAATTAATTATTGATATAATATTATGAACAGTAAGTAACATATTGAAATAAAACAATTTTTACGGATGTTTAAGTAACATAATATTATTACAAAATTCAAATCAAAATTATTTCTTACTATGTCAACATAAATAGAGGATGTTTCTTCTACTGGGTTGCACATTAATAATTAGTGACAATATATATTTTCAGATCTTTGTACACTAATAACATAACTACTGATCTGATTTGTATTATTATTTCCAATATATTATATGACCAATATTTTGTACATACTCAGAAACAAAAGGGAACCTAAATATTGGCGATGACAATTTTCATACATTACATTCAACGTAATTATTATGAGTAGTAGTCATAGATAAAAATATACTTTTTATACCACAAAAACATTAATTACTTTTTTAATCGTAAACTAATAATAAAAAGAAAAAAACACTATTAAAATACTTCAAATTATTTCAAAACCGCTAAATCATAACCGACGGAAAACTTTTCATAACATAAAAAATCCTACGCCCAAATATAATGAAAGTGAGACCATCAATCTAACTCAGGAAACGCAGTGAACTGTTTACAACCAAATGGATTTAATTACTAGGCTTCTAAGAAAATTATTAGCCGACTACAAAACGATTACTATGATTAAGCTGCGTGTTATTTAGACAATTACTGTTCATTTATTTTGGCAGTTTTAGATTACAGTTGTCAGTGAATGATATTAATTGATGGAGCCTTGTGTAACGTTTACTGAATGTTAGTATCAACAACATAACAACATCAAATCTCACGCCTTTTTCCCAATAGCGGTAGGCAGAGGTGCGGGATACCCACGTTTCGCCTGTTCAGTTTCCCACGATGTGATTGGGGGTGAGCCTGTTGTATTGGACACAAATTCCTGACTCCGAGCTGACAATAATGAATTGGAATATCAATATAATATTACCTGACCCGGAATTCGAACCCGACACCTCAGTATTATAATCATGCTGAAATACAATTGCGCCAACAAACAACAACTCTTGATAACGGATGAAAGTTGATGCATTTTTTTTATGGAATAGAAGGAAAAGAGCAAATGGGCCACGTGATAGTAAATGACCTCTATAACTTATGTATACTTGAGAGTACAGGAGATGGTAACCAACACCATCAAGCAAACTACATTTTCAGTAATAAAATTACCGTAAGAGACATTCCCAAGTAATGAACTACAAACCACTTGCAACCGTAATTGATTAAAGCAATTACGCTAATTAATTACATATCCACTAGCCACAAATTACATCACAACATAATGGAAATCAGGGATCAATTAAAATATTATCTCGGTGCATTCGCCCTTATCTGCTTGAAGCTGTTATAGCATTCTCCGCTAGATAAAGTTAGTTCGGAAGCTAAATTGTTGGGACGTCACAATTGTATTACAGCGAATATATGCATTAAGTTTCTGGACGTGCTCTTCTTGTTGAATGGCTTGGAGTTGCTCGTATATATGTATGTGATTTAGATATATTCGGGGATTAGACTAAGTTAGATGGAAGTGTCAACCTGTACATCCGGGTTCGAATATGCGAGGATAATTGTATCGACTATCGACTGATGAAAGATACACGTAGTTTGTCGCCTGTCGACAGTTCATTTGGACTACTATATTTATCATCTGTGTCACATGAGTCACATTTCTGACATGGACCAGTGTAATCATAACTGGCTTTAAAAAGACAAAAAAAATTCAAGAAAAAAGACAGTTCGTGTTGCTGAGGGAGTTTCTTGTGCAGTTTTTTCTTCACAGCTATAACACGTTCTACACGTAAAATTTAAAATCATTAATTAAAACACCGCAAAACATCGTGCACGTATAAATTAAAATCCACAGTAACACCAAATTGCCAACATTGGAACACGATAAAAGCGGCCAAACATACGTTACAAACCGCATCGACCATTAAAATGAGCTGCAATCAAAACATTTTAGCCGAACAGACCCACTTGTCAGTGCTTACCGAAAATTCTGCATTTAACCCAAATTTATGATTCCATTTTATATGGGAAAAGTTCGTGTAGCCAACTAGTTGAGGCTTTTAGCGTGCTCACTCATTTAGGATTCACTTAATGTTGGTGCGGGTGCAATGTTTGCTCTATGGACTAATATTTGCGCTTTGTTGGCCTCGTGGAATGGGTAATTAATATTTGGGCAGCGTTTATAAAAGGGTTACTGGAAGGTGACCGCGCTATGGAAATAATTTCTCTGGCTTGCGATCGGATATTGTTTACTGCTTGTAAGATATTCGTTACCTGGACGGCAATCTCTTTACAAAAGTATAAATAAACCTCCGATAATGTCCTTGACAAGCATGTCGTATTCCGGAATCAGACATTATTTTATATTCGCGATATCAGTTTAAACCGATACCAGCTGTACTTAATTCCAAAGTCTAAGAATCATAAAAACCACATAAAGTCTACCTGTTAGTATACACAATAAATGTGAATAAGATAAGAGAGATTATATCAATATCATCGAAAACTCATCTCAAATATTTTACTCCAACTAGATTCCTTTATATCATTCCTAAGCCGATTGCAAATAAATATACGGATCTATCCAGCAGCTAACATTCATCTGCCAACTTTATTGATATTGATTCTCTGACGCGGGGATAAAGAGCAAGCCTATCAGTGTATATCGTTGTTTCTGCTGGATTTATTCCTTGTTCAGCTAATAGAAATAGGGAAGATATTGTAATTTTGGATTTGACTTTAATTTTCTCCTTCAGCTATTTGTTTGTTTCTTTGTTTCCTGACTTTACTATATTCCACATCAAGTTTAACCTTCCTAATTAGTATTTCAACTAATCCTCAGCGTCCTCAGTTGTAAGCCATTGAGTTATATTTTTCCTGAAGAGGTCACGTCAGCGCTTTTTTTAAACCTTATTTGTAACATGACAAAATTACTTTACTTTTTGCCTCCTCCTAGTATTTACTGTAGTAGTACCTTTTAATTACTTTCGGCCATAAAATACGATGGAAAGATTATGACGGGTTTGTTGATCTATTAGACCTTCGGACAGCTGTCGAACCCGAAATTGGTACTCAACAAAGTTTTTCTTTTTACCTGCGTTCTTAACGTGTTGTTGCCTGTCACAATACTTCGAGTTGATCTTTCCAGGATGAAAGTGGTTCAAAACCCTCTAGTATCGTATAAATCTGCAATGTGTATTTAATTAGCTTTTTCTTTCAAATAACATCACTTGTATATTAAAGTCACATAAGCATTCAGAGCTATTTTGCATTCAGCGGTAACGGGTAATAACAATGTTATTTGCTTTCAAGTCTAGACTAACCTAACCAGACAGACATAAATAGCAATTATCAAATTGTTTTATAGTTTACAAGTAATAAACTAGCTAATTGTTTATTTCATGGAACATTATTGCTGTCAACCACGACCAGCTATTGAATTTAATGAATTGTAAATGATTTGCCAGAGTTTGATGATGATATGAAAATAGGAATGTGAACTGCTAGAAATATACACTATGTAGTATATCAAAAGTTGAGGGGAGCAGACCACGTGGTCGGAGACCAGTTCGTTGGGCTGATCAAATAAGCAAGACGCTAGCCATGACTGGAGGCGCTGCATCTGGCGGAGGACCGTCAAGCATAGCGATCAGCTGTCCAAGACTCGACCAAGTGAAAGGGGTCACGATCCGCAGCATTGAAGGAATGATTGGAGAGAGAGAGAGAGCTAATCAAAAGCTAGTCTTAACATTAATGTTTATTTATTTATAGTTCGCATTTGAGGTGAAAGTATTTCTACATACCTACTTGAACTAGAATTTATTATTTTAAGATTTTTGTTTTTGGAAATAGCACGGTACTGTGTAGAATTTTATGGGAATATGGAGTGATGTAAAAAAGAGATCTAAATAAGGTCCATGGTTAATAAAAAAAAAATTGTAGGTACTGCTTTACACACATTCCCATTTATTATATCCGTACCTACCGGAAACAGCACTTCTAATTATAATAGTTGTTACAGTAATTATAAGCGATCGATAAAATTACTCAACGTCCTTGGCGATAATTAACGTAACCGTGACAGCAAAAGAGCGATTTATAAAAGGTGTGTTGAAGAAAAGTATTTTTGTTTTTATTCTTGGACAATATTTTTAAAAATTTCAAATAAGACAAGAAATAATCTTCTTATAGGTTTTGTTTTCAGTTTTGTTTAAAAATGAATAATTTGTTTGAAAAATAACGATGCATATTTTGAGAATGTATTATACCAATATTTTTATTTTTTTAAAATTACATATTTTAATCCTGAAATTAATTGTTAATTTCATTTATCTCTACGAATATACCTGTGAATTTTTATTTTAAAATGTATACATTATACAGCTCGACTTTCAAGCATCTCTTATAGTACAAAATCGACTTATCAAATTTTCCAATATCCTGTATAACCGTAACTACATTTAGCAAACGCATGGGCGTGTACGAATTTTCAAATGAAATTCAACAACGTTAATTACCATTGAAATGTCTCGTATAAGCTTCATTAGCAATGTTGTGTTGTCACGTAACCTAAGGCCGATCCCTAATGCTATTAGTGTAATGTGTTTTCAGTAACAGTCAAAAAGGTCCATTCGTTTAATTTCGAAACATTTTAATACGTGCTTTTGTAAATTGCGTATGAAATTTGTTTTGGAACTTTTTAGGTTTGTATAACTAAATGTAATTTTTGTTATTGCAATGAATGGCGAAACGAGCATGCCATTCGCCTGACGGTAAGCGATACGACCGCTCATGGACAGTAGCAAAACCAAACAACACTATGAATTACAAAACAATATTTGGCATTCCACTGCGCCATCCTGATACATATGATGTTAAGTCTCAATATGTCCAGTAGTTACTCTGGCTACAGTGTAATTATATGTTTAGATTTTAGCTTTATATCTCTGTAATTTGGTTATAATAAGACCTAATAAGTGGCATGAAAATCTATAAAATAGATTTTACTAAAGATTTCATATTATGTAAACCTATAAATCAACACGACGTAATTATTTTCATGACATATTTAGTTTCCGTGAACCACATTTTATACGCCACGTAAAATAGTTTTTAAAAACTGTATCAAAGCAGAATCACATGAGGGGCTGTACTATTTCACAATTTTCGAAAATACAACTTTTAGAAGTGGTAGAGCCACGCTGTTGTCAGTCATGACTCAGCATGAATGGGCAGGCTCGTCCGGGGCGGTACCACTGTCTCGCAGGAGACCGAGTCGAAGCGACAGCTATGTTGTCGCATTTCGTTCGGTGAGTGAGATTGCCGGTTGCCTAATACCCCTATCCGCTTCCCTACCCTTTTCCTTCCCGCTCTCTTCCCAATTTATTGGGCCAGTAACACCTCCATGATCTAACGTTGGGGATGGTCATTGGAAACAGTGATGACTTACCATCAGATGACCTATTTGCTGGTTTGCCGGACCTATGCAATAAAAAATCAATTTTTACAAATACTGCAACAAGTTTTATGACAAAACAATTCATGCTGATGTGATGCAGGCCTTATATTTAATATTTAACGCTGATATAAATATTGTTCACACATAATAAAAAATAAAATAAAGACGCAACGAAGTAATATGAAATTTCGCACGATATTGCGTATGTTAAAAGATGTTACGACCGCGATGAATTGAACTTTAGGGAGCAATTGAGGTATTCAATGGTAACTTGTATGCGCAGAAGGGAAACTTTGGGGAAGGTAAATTAAACATATTTTACATTCAACACGATTGCCTATCGTAATCGTAATGCTTTGAAATCGATTCTTTAACTAATTGTCAATAAGCTTTCAGTTGGTAAAATATCGATATATTTTTGATTAACTAGCTGATGCCTACGTTTATAAATATGTTTATAATATTATGTTTTCTGTAATGCAGTCGATTCTATTTCCGTTCCATTCGCATTTCCTATATTTTAAAAAAATACAATATTAATCCATGCAGCATATCCATTTTCAATAATGCGTGCTCAATGATAAACTTAGTAATTATTTTATTTGTATAAATGTGTAATGATTGAATAAACAATTATCACAATTAATTCAATAATTCGAAATCCAAACGTTGTTATTCTCGAAAGTTCATCAACTATTTATTATTATTCCACGTACTGTATACCTGGAAAACAATATATGAATGACAAAGGGATAATTAATAAAGGGTTAACTCAATTTCTTCAGGATACGTTGGAAACAACATCCAACTATAAATAATTAGACTTCGCACACATCCTTGCAAGTTTACAAACTCGGAGGTGACGTGATGCATGAAGACTAGGTGAGATGGTAATCTGATAAGGGTAATAGGAACCTGGATGCAAACGACTTCAAACAAGAAGCTATGGAAATTCTTGGAAGGTTAGAGGAAAGGGTAAAATAATATTTCTCATAAACCTTAGACAAACAATAAGTAACCAATAAAGTCTTTATTTGTATGTCTGTATCAGCAAAAATACGTTCCACTACAAGGCATGGGCCTCCTCTACAAACAAGCGATTGAGAGGGGTTAGGCCATATAGTCAATCACGCCTAACAATAAGTAATAAATGTATAATTAACTGAAGATATAGAACTTCTAAATAATATTGATCAAAGGTTAGACTCCGTTAGCAAGAAAAAAAATAAAGCATGCGTTAAACGTTTCAAGTTGCTAAGGTGCTTAGAATTATTAAACCACTTTAAAACATCATAATATCTTAATAATAACGCAGATAATCCATTAATCGTTAGCTCAATTGAAACCGCAATATGTGAATCTTAAAGCAAGATCGACAGTAGAATACAACTCGATTTCACTTGAATCGCACATCTGATATTTTATGTCGGTTCTTGTTTTGAGTAATGATACTGGTGTAGTTGAGGTGTTCCATTGAAACTCAAGGAATTCCTAACTATAGCTAGGATAACACTATTCAAAATATATCAGGAGCACAAAGAATTTCGAAACTATTTCATGTTCATCGTTTGGAAAAAAAAATTCGTCTGTAACAGATTATGTATCATCATCGTCGTCAATTACAGAAACTCGACGACTGAAAATAAATCCCCTGTAAAATTTCTATTTCTAGATTGCAAGAAACCACTAGAAGCAACCCGTTTCAAGAAATGGTTGTGTAAAAGATGCAGCAGAATAAAAATCTTAAGATTAAAAGAAGAAATAACTAAATGTACATTATAAAACCCGTTTTACTGTACGGTGTTATAATACAGCTGTGTTGCCGGAGTAACTTTCTCGGTCTAATCCCGGGGGAACATTGTCTGATCACGCCTTCCTGGCAAATGTTGTTTAATTAAAGTTTTATGTAATTATGTGGCTTCTTCTGGAACATCTTGTACCAGTTTCTATCCGGGGAGCAGGGATCTTTGTTTATTACAACAGAAATATTGAGTGTTTGATCTGAAAATTAGTTAGTAACTTTACCATACACTCAATTTGTTGGCTTGTCTTTGATCAGACTTATCGGTGCCCGACGGTAATTTCAATTTAACAGCTCTGATCGTGAATCTAGTTTACTTTTAATTTGCTTGTGACCACGAATACGTAATGTATTGTCGTAACATTTAATATTACAGAACTAGTTTTGAAAACATGGATATTGGTTTTTCGTGTGGATAAGATTATCCGAAGTCCAACATCACTTACCTACTCTGCTCCTTCTCTTTTATTCATTTTAAAAAGAAACTTCTTCCTTTGGTTTCTAATTTCAAGTCCCTATATTGTTTACTAAATTTATATTCAGGAAGCCAAATTAATGCAAGATATTATATAACTGATATTAGTTACCAATCTTGCGTTTGCTCTTAGAAGAGATTGGAGACCCGAGCTCAGATGTCTTAGTTGAGATTATCTGACGTTCGGTGAACAGGTTTGCTACTGGAAATGCAGTATCAGATATTTGCGACAAAAATATAGTATAATCTGGTATTGGGAAAGTCAATTAGGTATCTGTAAGGCGAATTATTTAAAATGTTTTCATTACTACAATTAAAGATGCAGGTAGGAGTACTTCCCATCGTCCAAAAAGCAATTGTATGAAAGTAGTTCTTGAAAGTCTTTGGTATTAGAGATTTTTCAGATATTTTTCCTCACTGTTTAAAATGTGGCAATTGACGATACACACATGGCTACGAAAGATCAGAATTGTGTCTTGGAATTTGCATTCACCACCACCGCGAGCGTGACGGAAGCCGCATCTGGCCATTTACCAAACGGCCATCGAGCAATTCAAGCACGTTCTATTAAGTGTTATACGTAGAATAATCCAGGTAGTAAAACACAGTTAATTCCAAAATCAGTACTTCAATATTTCCACACCTTACAAATACAGCAATTCCCAAAAACGACATATAAAGCAATATTAGCAGAATAAAATATACCAGAGATTCCATATTGTACGCGGAATGAAAAAACATATTCAGTGTACAAATATTAGCATGCGAGAACATTTCATCTCGCCACCGCTCGTATTTCATTTGTAACAACGTGAAAAATCCGAGTACTGTTCCGCACTGTTTTGTCTGTTCATCTTTTACAATGAATTAGGTTTTTATTCATTTTATTTCATGTGGTTCACTTGATACTTAGGTGATTATCTTTGCTCATAAATAGGGATAAAATCTGAAAGCCACAGGTGCTTTGTTGGCCTTCGAGAATTGATACAAATTGAGATTAAGGAACATAGTAGTAGTGAGATATGAGAAAAGGAGGGTAGAAAGGATTCTTATTTTTCGAATGTAATGAAATGCGAAAGCATAAATTATACTTCATGAGAGTTTTTTTTTTTTTTTTTTTTTTTATTTTTTATTTATTATAATTCAAAAAATATTACAATAGGTTTAAAATTAGGCCCGCAAAACCAAGTACTTGGTTTGTCTGCGAGTTCTATTTTTTATTTTACAACATGTATCTATTTATATAGTTGTTAAGAGGTACTTTACAATGTGTTTCATAGTGGATTTCTTTTTATTAATCTGAGGAACGGACTCTTTAGTAGCAGATAGCAGTCCAGTAGACTAGACCACATCCCACGATTAAGCAAGTAAAATTATTGTGTCTGGAAATGCAATTTAATTTAAATAAACTATTCAACATACAGGGTATATCAAGACCTCGACCGAAAACGAAGCCAACGAAGGTAGTACTGGTGACTTCAGACACAATAGAAGTAAAAATTTCGCAATTTTGTAATTTTTACTTATCGTTGTATTTGGGTGATTTATACATATTTTTCCTAAAATCATTATGTAAACCTCTTTATTTTTAAAGACGCAATGGTACGTAAGGGCTTAATTTGTATTTTCGCAAAAACTAGGTATTTACCACCCAAACTAGATGATTTTTAAAAAAATCTAAAAAAATATCTGAAACTGTTTTGGCGAAATTTTTATTTGCATCGTGTTTGTAACCACTAAAACTACCACCTGGCTTCTTTTTCGGTCGCAGGCTTGATATACCCGGTATAATTCTGCCAGCTTGCACAAAGCCTCATACAGAGTGTTCTCAAAACGGAAGTTGTTCGCGTAGATCACTATGGTGGGATTTCTAGCGTTGAATGCGCTGGTTACTATTTAAGTGATTAGCAATTTCCATCTTCAGCAACTGTAATCTAAATTTTCTACAGTGAGGTAGTATATTCAGGGTGGTTACTCTATGATCCGAATGTTCGAACGTTCGGCGTCCGAAGTATGTTATAAATTTTCCATTTCTAAAAATCAATACGTATTGGCTCTATAACAGCCATTTTCATTCTCTAAACTTTCGCGGAAGAAATAGAGATTGCGGTGGTACCTACCATGGTGGCCTCTCACGTATGAGAGACCTACGACCAGGAAACTTATTAGTTACTTATTTTATTGGTGTTGTTTCAGAGAGCCTGCTGGGCGGGTAGGATGCGGCGGCATGCACCGCATAGTGCTGCTTATGGCGGTGCTCACACGGGCCATCGCCCCCCAAACCAACGACAACGATACCGGTAACAATTCAATTCAATTTATTTAAAACGCAGTAATTTAAGAACGAATAAGAAACTTTAATTAGAGCACATTCTTCATCTAAAACGTTCGAAATAGCAGTAAAGGCAGTTAAATTGAACCAGTTGGAGAAAAATAGTTGTACATCATCTTCCGTTGAATATAGAAGGTTATCTCTATCTTCTAACAATAACTGACCTAATCATAATTACATGTGATACTCTTATTTCCTATGCTATATTCCTATTTATTTTTACTTCATATGATCCGAAAAATTTAATTCTCGAAGCTGATGTCTTTCAAAATCTAATTTAAATTCAATATACCCAATAGTTCCATTCTTATATCGTAGCGAAGGCCACAAACTATTTAAGCTACAACTTTTAACAGCAGAACAATTAGTGTATAATCAAAGGTAAAACTGTTACAAAGACGGGAACTATAAAAGTTAGCCCTAAACTTTTTACTTAACCCTCCATTGACGAGTTGTTGGCGCTCTTGTTCTCAATGCTGAAGCTTTTAGGGCTAATGTACTGTTAGACTGATTAGCATTTGTGCCAGCTTAGGGTTGGACTGCATAGTTCAATAAAGTAGCACCAAATATGGTAGTGGTAATAGGGGTTAGGTGGTGAATAGTCAAATAGTTAAAGAGCAGAAAAAAATCGGGAAGTATAGAACTAGGTTTGTTTATTAAGAGTTTATGGATATGCATCAACATTATCTGTACGAAGGAGTCTGTGAAAATAACAAATTAACAATAGAAATCCCAGGTACTTTTTCTTTTTTCTTGTTTTTTTTAATGTGATTTAGACGGATTTAGTCATTGGAATGATGAAAATGAAAGTTCCTCATAATTCATAATTTTACTTCCTACAAGACTTTATATCGCTAAAATATCCATACCACATTACAGTTTCATCTTTGTTTTAGTAACACAAGGCACTGAACCGACAAAGCCGGCAACAAGCAGTATGACCCCTCCACCGACAGTGTTCCGAAACCTTCGCGTGACTTCTAAACCGCGCCGGCTTGGCATGCGACAGAAAGGAGACTCGCCCATGCTCAACTACATCTTCGACAGCTACGCTACCAGTAACAAGCATTTTCATGACAAGTAAGTTCAAATTGCGCTTCGAAATGAATACATTCAACAGTAACATACATAGTCCTGACCCCATACTAAGATCAAGTTTTATGTCGTGGGTATCACGAACTACGAGAGACTTTTCAGTCTCACAAACACCCAGACACGAAACAAATACCTGTGGATCACTAAAATATTTTGAAATGGCCTTCAAATTCGTACTAATATAAAAATTAGAAGGTGACTTTATTGTTTGTTACGCTTCGTCTATTTAACTGATCATCGTGAAATTTTGCACGATATATCAGTAGAGAAAAGAACATAGAGTGCTTTTTATTAAGAAAATATACTTATACCGAGATAAAAATTAGGAATTAGACAGTCGTCTGAAAAAAAGACGGCTGTACGGTATGAAAAGTCACCGTACTGACGTGAATAAAATACGTACCACCAAGAGCCACATAAAATCCCGACCCCACACTGAGATAAAAGTCTTTTGTAGGAATCAGAAACAAATGCTAACAAACATTTGTCTCGGTGCAGGGGTGAAATATGATAAAAATGATAATCTACCCACAATCCACACATATGGAATAAATCAGTGATTGTACAGTATGCATATTTGTGCTGAACTGCATAGTATATTTCACTTTAAATTTTTTATCATCTCATTTCAGAAAGAAAATTGTACACTCAGTTTTGCACATACAAGAACGCAAAGAATGAACGGTTCCCCCACTAACCTCTAAGATACCTTGTACGCTGGACTGAAAATGTACTAGAAAACGCCAATTATTTTTTGTGCTGATTCGAAGTCTCTACGCGAGCGCCTCGAGAACTCAATCTGACGATCGCTGCAAGTAAATTTGATAGAGTTCAAATCTGTCTCATTAGTTGATAGCCTCCGTGGCGTAGTTGGGTAGACGCCGGCTGTGAAACGAGAAACGGTGGGTTCGATCCCCGTACGGACAAAAAATTTGGTTTGGACCTTGTGAATTTGTCACGGGCCTGTTTGCGAGATCGAAAAGTCTCTCATAGTTTCTGATACCTACGACACAAAACTTAATTGATGTTATGTGGGGTCAGGACTATGTATGTGACTGTGAAGTGTATTTATTATTAATTATTTAATTTCCTTTCACTCAACAGTCTCACTATTACCAACAGCGCAAAAATGGCGGTATTCAAATAAGTACACTACGACGATATTTACCTCTTGTTCAGCGGGATACGGAGGTCGGAAGACACGTAATACACTTTAGAACCATAGATCGATACGTGCAGTATCAATTTCCCGCAGAAAATTTACTTGAAGTAACAACGTTGCTTATGTTTATCGTTCGAGGAATGAAGTTGTAGAACGTTCTATACTTTAGTTAAAATTTACCTTCTAATATAATAAAATTACATAGATGCATCACATAAACTCACGCCTTTTACTCAGAAGGGTAAGCAGAGTTGCAACCACACACGTTTCGCCTTAAATTTTCCGTCCCACGATATGATATGGGGCGAGCTTATTGCCGTATCGGGCACAAATTCCTAACTCCGGGCTGATACTGAATAGAAAAATCCAATATCACTATTCCCAGCCCGAGATTCGAACCCGAGACTCAGCTTTGCAATCATACCGTAGTACAGCTGCGTCACCGAGGCAGTCGAGTTAACCCATTAATACCCAACGTTGCGCTAGCGCAACATTTCAAATGTGATTTTTTTTTTGTTTTAAAATAAGTAATTATTTCTATGAAATGTAAGCCAGTCTCGAGAATTAGAACTAAAAAATTGATTTAATTTTTTTTCAATGTTTTTTTAAATACAAATACATATTAGTTTTATTTTTTTAAAACTGCTAATTGAGTTATCTCAAGATCGACAGATTCATCCAATCATAAAAAATATAAATTGAAATAAAGCTTTACTTTTTACTATGTATAAAGCTCAAGCAATATCTTATTTATGATATAAACCCTTTTGCTGGACAAAACTGGTCACACTTGTTGTTTATCTTAGACTTCCCTGAAATGTTGCGTATGTGCAACGTTGGGAGAAATAATACATAGTTAGTTGTTATTGTTATATTTGTTGTGGATCAATTGTCCGTTATTGAAGACCCAAGCAAACATCGCATTTTTTTTGATAATTTCTTTTCTTCACTTAAATTGTTTTGTATTCTGAAAGAGAAAGGTTATTTTGCCACTGGTACTATTAGAGAAAATAGAACAATGAATAAAACCTTGATATATACGAAAAAACTTCAGAAAAAGAGAGAGGATCATTTGATTATAGCTTTGACCAAAAACATGAAGCACTGTTGGTTCGATGAAATGACAATTCTGTGGTGACAGTGGCTACTAACAACGCAAAAATTGAACCATTGGTTACAGCAAAACGTTATGATAGAAAAATAAAAAAGATGGTGAATGTGCCACAGCCGCAGGTTACAGCAGATTATAATAAAAATATGGGAGGTGTAGATCTCCATGATAATGGAATAGCCAATTGTAGGATTCGAGTAAGAGGGAAAAACTGGTGGTGGCCACTGTTCATCAATTTGATAGACAGTTTATTGGTAAACTCGTGGAAAATTTACAATATGGCGAATGAGCAATCTTTGAATCAATTGGAATTCAAATCTTACGTTGCTGTAAGTTTGATGAAAACCGAAGAAGCCCAACTTGCAGATAATTCGCATTTTTTGGGTAATTCAAATATAAATTTAGGAAGACCATCCATAAACGCGTTACCTTCCAATATTCGCTTCGATAATATTGTTCATGTAATAGAAGAGCACGAAAGTAAACGTCGAAGAAGATATCGACAGTGTAAAAGTACAACAATTTATATGTGTAAAAAATGTCAAGTACATCTTCATGCTGATTGTTTTAAAATATTTCACTCACGCTTATACTCTAGCGTTGTTAGACTTGCTTGTAAAATTGAAGTTTAGTAATCCCAACGTTCCTTAGACGCAACATTTTGCGGAATGTAAACTAATTAATCAATAATTTTTTTTACTATAATTTGCCCTTTTTGGATGTATTTATAAACGTAATAAACAATTAAACCAATAAATATGTGTTTATTTTTACCCTTGGGAATTAATGGGTTAATAAAATTTATAATTCTGAATGAAGCAAAGAAATATATTTGCCTCAATAATACCAGTCACTTATAACGAAGACTGAATGGTGCGTTGAAAATAACTATAAATTTTAATAACACAGAAATATTCACATTTTGTGTTCACAAATGTACCAACATCACGAAACATTATGAATAATAACAAAGTACTAAAATTTACATAGGGCTTGTGGTAATCTGTGTTTATTTTTAGAACTTTAGTATTCATAAATTGTGCCTATATAATGTAGAATCTGTGAAGCACGTAGTAATAAATGAGTTGATGGAGACTTGCTGTATGTCGATAAATCTACAATACCAATAAGTTGGTTAGACTGAGGTACCAAGACCAGCATAATGAACATAGTCCAATTATTCATCACACAGTTAAAAAATATTTCTTTGTTTTTTTGTTCATTGCACTGGCTGGCGAAACGGGCATGCCATTCGCCTGATGGTAAGAGATACGACCGCTCATGGACAGTAGCAAAACCAAACAACACCATGATTTACAAGGCAATGCTTGGTATTCCACTGCGCTCGCGATCCTGAGACATAAGATGTTAAGTCTCAATATGTCCAGTAGTTACTCTGGCTACAATGTCCTTCAAACCGGAACACAACAGTGAGTTTACACTGCTGTTTGGCGGGAGAAATAGACATTGCGGTGGTACCTACCCAGGCGGCTTCTCACATATGAGAGTCCTACCACAATTTACAAAAGCTCCATAAAAAAGTAATTGAAATGAAACAGCACGCTTCATATTTATTATATCGTACCACTTATTTTTTACACTTACACTTTAGCGTATATCGTGCCACTGCAGGGAAAACGTCACTCTTTTTAATTTCCATCCCCACTCTTTTGAAGCACTTTTTAAAATCTTTTTTATTTACTCTAATAACCCACTCACTGAATTCTATGTACAAAATAATACAATAAAATCCCCTGTGTATTTCCGTACAAATAACACCGAAATTAATGTCGGTCTCATTCCGCTCAAATGATTTGCGGCCTGCGGCTTTTCAAATGTTGTAATTAAAATGGTAACAACTAAATCACCGTTCAATCAAATAACTTATTCTGGCGTTGTACGCGTACAATTTAACAGTTGGAATAATTTTGCTGAGTACCGCCTTACTCATTTGCCGGTCTAATAAAGATTCTGTGAGTTACACCGAAGCGATTTTTATTAGCCAAATTAATACGAACAAGTCGATTGCCTGATTGTATGCGTCACATCTGTCCACAAAATCCAACCAATTTAACATTATTTTTTTTCAGTTGTGTTTTTTTCCGGCTTACGAGCAAACAGGTCACTTAAAGACAATGATCACTGTAACACATAAACATCCACCACGCTTAGATCATAGATGTGCTACGGGCCTTTCAGATCGGGTGGAGAGCGCGAAGGAAAAAGGACGGGAAGAGGTAAGGGGTATTGTGCAAATCATCATTATTTAACAGTGCATAGGGCTCTTTTAACAGTGCATTATCCCATCACTAGATCAAAGTCTCTTACCACTAATCGCTGGATACAATGTCCTTATAACTGGAGCTCATTACATACTGTTTCCACAACGTTACTCGGCGGGGAAATAAACAAAGCGGCGGTATTTGTCTACTTTATATAGCGTTTTTAAAGTACAGATTTTGTGATTTAGAGAACGAGTGAATAAAAGGACTTTAAGACAATCCGTTGTGAGTTGTGACCCACAAAAGAAAAATAATATCTCTGTGTATTTCGGTGCGCTGATATAGCTTGATGATCAATTAAAAAAAAAAAAACATTATGTTTTTTTACGTGTGTATAACACGAATTTGTTTTTATAATTCGACAACAATACACGAATAATCATACAATTAAAAGGGTTTAGAGACTGATAAAGTGAGCAAGAAGTTTGTAAAATTATGTGCAGCTAGTTCGAAAAATATATAATTTATAAAAGTTTCACACCACACGCACTCAAAACAAATAAGTTTAAATATGTGAATAAACTCGAGCATCTATAAATTAATCGCGTGCCGAAAACACATGTCTTATTTGTGCTCGAGTTGTTTATTGTTCGGAAACTTAGCAAATTATTTCTTCACGCATGTGTTGCTTATGAAACGTATTTTCGGTACAAGTATTTCTGTAATTAAACAAACCTTGTAGTACTTAAAACACGAGATACATAAGTTAATGTACTGTATTAGCCCATATACGTCCCACTTCAGGGCACGAGCCTCCTTTATAATCAAGAGTACGATTCGGAGGGGTTAGGCCATATAGTCCACCACGCTGGCCTATTATTTACTAATAAATATCTATCAAATATAATACACTTTTTGGAATGGCAGTCTAATACTACGGCTAGACCTCATAGAAAACAAAAGTCAATAACAGCTTTATTGTTGCATTCCGTTCCGTGAGTGACATTCCTGGAGATCCTACAGCCAGTGACAGGATCTTCAAAACAAGACATAGTAATCCATGTAGGTTGTTCAATTTTTTTCGAACAGACCTGAGACCAATTTTTTTTGTCAAATGCCGATAGACTCTACAATTATATCAATCGATTACGTCAAACGAGTAAGCAAAGTAAAAAATTACACTTCGGTGTGACATACGGCCAGTCGATTCGTGACCATGACAAGTTTATAGAGTTTCTACGTTGAATGAAACGCTTTTTGAAGTTATACTTTTCTTATAAATTCAGTTAATGAATCTTTTTTTTAAATGTCTTACTCTTATTAAAGAGCATTTGCAAGGCTTTAAGACGTCTTATTTGTAGCTCTTAAGGTATTTTTCATGTAATAGGTCTTCATAGTAAATATTTAATTTAATATTACAATGAATAGAAAAAATACCATATTTACATATTGGCATCAATCAGGATGGCGAGCGCAGTGGAATGCCAAGCATTGATTTGTAATTCATGGTGTTATTTCGTTGTCTACTGTCTATGACCGGTCGTATCGCTTACCAACAGGCCAATGGAATGCTCGTCTCGCCATTAATCGTTATGAAAAAAAAACTTTATCCTATGTCGTGTTGACGAACGACCCTGATCTCTTGTCATCTAATAAGTTACAACCTACATTTCCACAGAAAAATCCACTACCCGTGATGAAGTTTTACAAATGAGAAAAAGATTTTATCGTCTCATACAGAGCCACATTTTGTGTTAATACGACAGGGCTCTTTATTAGGCGGCGTAGAATGCCTTTACAGCCTTAATCGTGTAAGTAGATAATAGGTCTGCTGTCTGACGCTTTTTCACGTTTATCTCTCGTATTAACTCGGCAAAGCGACTGTTCTCGGGTTGATAAATTCTACTTGATACAAGGTTGGGTGAGAAGATGATGTGATTCGAAATAGGTAGGCATTGTTTCATAGATAGAATGTGAAGTAATTGCCCTTGTTATAAAGTATTATGAAGAATATGTTCCTTATTTCAGACTTTAAAAATTAAATCCACAGCTGTGTGATGGGTAAGTCTGTGTGGATGGCTTAGACTTAATATCTTTGCTTAAAAACTTTCTACGTTGTGCTCTGAGTACGCGTCAATCTTTCGCCGCGCCGGGTTGATCAACTTACGTATATATATATTATTACGCGAATAGAATGTAATTAATAACCTAATTGGAAAAATGACTCGGATATGAATATACACATGTATAACATCTGTTTTGCTATTTCGAAACAAATACCTCTAATGATAAGTGATATGCAAAGCATGAACAGACTCAAGATTTAGCCTCTCAAAAGCAGCCCTCGCCAAATTCCTATCACGTGCCGTTTTATTGACTCCGTATCAGACCACTTCGCGGCTCGTTTTCAATATTTTAGCAAGCACCTCGTTTCCCGGAATTCTGTTCCATAATTTAACATAAAGAACCAAGAGAGCTGGTAAAATATACGTATCTTGCTGGATAATATTAACCTCTGGAAATAAAGTTGTAGTTTTTTTCTAGCAATTTATTTTGAAATTCTCCCATAATTTTCTTTTTCTTTGGCCATAGGTAGTTCAATATTAGTCAATTAACTATCAAATTCGTTGCGGCTTAAAGACAATTTAGACCTTTCCAGTAACTCGCTGAGCTCCAATGCTTCGTCATCACCATGCGTGAGTCCGATCCGGGCTTACAGCAATAGCGCAATATTATATAACGGTCTTATTCATACACATATTTAAAACATATTTAAGCTCTCAAATGTTTTGTCTTCTTCGCTTAAACTGAATTATAAAATCTTTCGAAAAGAACAAAACATTCGATAACTAAAATAGGTTTTAAATCTGTCTATGGTGTTTGTGTTTTGTGTTTAGATTATGTATATCCGAGTCGAATAAGCCAATGATATTACCATCCCTTGCCTGAGGATACTCCATATAAGCTCTTCTGTCTACCTTTATTGGCGATTATTATTATATCCACGTAGAATAATGATTCAACAAATCAAATTTTGTATCCACATGTAATAAAATTGTAGCCACTTCGCCCCAGTACAAAAATATCATTAGGGATATGGAGAAACTCAATAAGTTCCCAGGACATAATTACGAAGGCGTGTGTAACTTGTGCGTGTTATATTGGTAAGTTGCTCTCGAGCCCAAAACGAAGCTTAATGAAACAAGCGCGATATTTGCTGATACTTTAGTTGTGGGTCGTTTGCTACAACTGTTGGGAAAAGTATTGACTGGCACTGGTCATTTTCGTAAGCGACCAGTTTTGTATCGTTGCTTGATTATCAATCTGTGGTTAATTGATTAGGTATATTAAGATATTTTTCATTGTCTTCATTATGTTTTTTAATAATTAAATCCACACTACGTTTGCGACGCAATGGTATGTTTTATGGAATTCATTTTGCAACTTTTGCATTTGCGCAGTAGGTTGCATTGAGTCATTGCTAAATGTTTATTTTTATCTAAAAAACATTTATGTAAACAATAGATTGGAAAAAATCTTTAACAGGATTTCCAAATTTCCAATTTCCAATTTACTGTCAGATCAAACTCATCACCTCGTGATTTGCGCTAAGCCAATTCAAAAACCAATGTTAAATTCGAACTTTCGCATCAACTAATTAAACTCAAAACAGAAACGATGTCTGTTTAAGATGCTCGATTATTTATTGCGCCAATTATCGTTTCGCTAAGATTATCATAATTTTCAAAAAGCCAAAGACAAATTTCGTTTAACCCGATTAAGAGGCGGCCTTCGCAAAGTTTAGCCGTGTTATACGAGCGGCGTGAACATTTAGGCTGAATTGTGAGGGTTGGGACCTAATTACGCGAGGCACTGAGGTTGTTTACGAATATATTGGCACAGCAACTTGTTATGATTACGGGGCTGCTGGTACATAAAAATGGGTAAACTAAAGTACGAAGGCGACAGCTGGGTGCGGGAATTTGATTATGCCCATCCGAAAGTGGACTGCAAATGGACCTTGTACTTACAATGGTTTCTTTCGTAATGTAACATGTGGTGCTTGGGATTTGTTAGTTGTTGGTGAGATATATAGATACAGTGCGAACTTTAACACATAATGTAAAATATATTACGCAGTTTCAATGGCAATAAAAACAAAGACGATAATCCAACTGAATATAAAGAGGTGCAAGAGACTTCAATTACCTTTAGGGGTCAAAAAAAACTTCACTTTGTTGTGATGCAGTTAGGCAAATGGCAGACTTTAATGCAAGACAACCTTCACAAGTGGAGTAAACAATTAATGATAGGCTGATGTAAAGCAACAGCTTTATTAGCGAAAGGAATTCGAACCTGTGGTCACCTGTCAAATGTGGAAAATTTTTGTAATACCTTTTAAATGGTCGAAAGATCACATCTATGTTTAGCAGACAACTAACTGTAGCAGGCAGACTAACAAACAATTTTTATATTATTTACTCGGGTAACAAACTATTTAGAAATTAAATGCGACTTGATCAAAAGAGATCATGATTATGAAGCAAAATTGCTTTCTTAGAAGTCTAAACTTGTTTAAATAATATTTTTTTTTTTCAAAGAAACAAACAATGGTTTAGTATGAATTTACAAGAATCTTGCGAACGATGCCAAAGAAATGTAGTGTTCTTTTTACTCTTTATAATTGAAGCGAAACTTTACCATTAATGTGTCTCGCGGAACTTCTGGAAATATGTATTGTTTTAAGTTTCTTTGAAAAATAATAGTTATTCAACAATAATGAAATTATTACCTACCTAAACAAATTACTTGGTTTTACTGGAAAGTATTTTTATTTTTATAGCAATCTTTAAACATAGATTTTGAATACGAGGTAAGTCACGTTCTAGTTTTAAACGATGTAGATATAGTGTACCCTGCTATGAATGCTTACTCGGCAAAAGCGATGTCACTGCCTCACAAAAAATCTGAAGTAACAGCTTTGCTGTCGAGTATATTTCAACCGATGTAATAATTGTCAGACATCCAATAATGACCCTCCTTTCCTTTCTCTCAGATTAACACAAACTTAATAGCTTGTTTATACGCGACGCTCATTGTTCTCATCTTGACATTTTCAGGGGCCGATTACAAAAATCAATTATCAGTTTTTTATTTATTTCTTTCTCTTTATTAATCAGCATTAGATCAATTAAAGAAGATGAAAAATCTATCGAACCATAATAGTTGTGATCACTGTAAAGGAATTTGATTTTACCCTAATTTCTTCCAACTAATCCTTCCCACTGATCTACCACACCTTCATTTAACCCGGCCCTTGCACGATAACATGCCTTCCCCTTCCTTTTTCCTGTTCTATTTAATGTACGATAAGTTATGACCTTTCTTAGGGACTTAATTTCGTAATACTTACAAAGGAATTCAAATTTTCATTCGCAAACTTAGGTTGGGTACCTCAAACTCTTTCTGTAAAAGGCAATTGCCTATTTAGTTTGCCGGGTCTAATGTTTTTAAGTTCAGCGCAAACTCTGTCTTTATTAAGTTTGTTGCTGCTTGCTTAATATAAACATAGTTAGGTGTCGCTTTAATGTAATGTTGTAGGTGAGTTTTACCAGTTTCAGCTTTATTTAAGTATTACGGTAAACAGGCAATTTAGTGATATTGGTTTGGTGTTTGGGCTGAAATTAATCTTTGCTGATTAGTCTGTTGACTTTGGATACTTTTAAATCGACTTTAATAAGTCGGATTTTGTGGTCCCGTTGATAGTCTATCTAGATTAGAAAGGCATGGATCATATTCACCTCGTTTTAATTATATATATTATATTTTCTTTATACTTCATCAATTTCTTTGATTTATGGAGTAGAAAGTTTAATTATAAATAAATACATCCATCAGCCACATACATAGTTCTGACCCCACACTAAGATCGAGTCTTGTGTCGTGGGTATCAGGAACTACGAGAAACTTTTCGGTCTCACAAACACCCAGACCCGAAACAAATACTTGTGGTTCTCACAAATATTTTACCCGGTGCGGGGATCGAACCCGCGGCCTCTCGTTTCACAGGCGGCGTCTAACCAACTGCGCCACGGAGGCTGTCTTTGTTTGAATGAACGAATGCGTGAAATTCACAATTACGTATTATAATATTTCTTGCTCCTGTCTTAAAATATGTGTTTTGGGTCGCCGTTATAAGTAAAGACTACAAAGTTATCATTCTCTAAACATCCAAATCCGAAACATTTATTGAACCACACATTGCAGATTCGTAGCAAAACATTGAAACTGTACCTAAAACTAACAAACAGTTGAAAACGTTCAGTTATTCTAACGATGTATAATTTTAATGTAATTACTAATTACACTGTTAATGAAATAAATTTCGCTCCGGTCTATCCCAGTCTGTTTCACCAACGCCGATATTAAATTTACGGCAAACAAATAATTATCCTCGTTAGCGAAGATGATTTAGTTTGCCATTGAATGGAATTTACTAATTACAGTATCTTGTATTCTGTAAAGTTTACTACACAGTTCGTAATATGGCTACGAAATTGATTAATGATTTAACTTGTTAACGCGAATTAATTTGATCTTAAAGTTCAATGCTTAATTCGGTTTATATAGATATTTATTTTAGTCTATTTTAAGATATTATAAAAATTTATTAAATAAATAATCTTAATTATTTTTGCTTTTATTTACTTAACAATCAACTCTGCCTTTTGCTAACTATTCGTCCAAAAAAGACACACTTTGACCGAAACACAAATTGGGTCAATCTAATTACACAACTTCTTGAACCTACAAAGTGACCCAGATAACTTTTAGTTATTTGATGAATGTCCGAGGGTGGCATACCTAAACATGACCTAGACCCATTCGAAGGACACACTCACGTCCTAAGCAAATTAAGGCTCAAGACTCAGAAAGCGTCCTCGTAACTGAAAACGAAGAGGAAGGATGGTCCATTTTGTACGTGACTTAAGATACTTTCGAGTACCATGTTGTAATAGACGATTTTGATCGGATTTGTAAGAATTATTGGATCTAAATTCGCACAAGAGCATTACGAAAGCGAACAAAACGATAAATTAGTCGTAAGTGAAATACTCGTCCCTATCACATCATGGGACGGAACATACAAGGCGAAATGTGGGCGTCCTGGTGGGGCCTCTGCCTACCCCTTCTGGGATAAAGGCGTGAGTTTATGTATGTATGTGTAAGTGAAATACTTGTAGCCAACTCACCAGAGTCCCGGTCTCGAAGCACAGTTGTAGCTATACACACACATAAACACTAATGACACTAACCCAAAAACACCAAACACTACACCAAATAGTCCACGACACACGAACGTATTACGCGAATATCCATTTCGGCGATGGAGCACGCGCCATGCGTCGCGAAGCGCACACGAGACTCCATACAAAATGACGTAACCCGGCGAGACGAGCGACAGCTAACTACCCTCAACTGGATTATTTTTACGATAATATAAAGAAAAAAATATCAAATGCAAAAACCATATTGTGTAACTGTTGATATTCAAGAAAATTATATTATGATTCTATTATTTAGCCTTAATTATTTATTAGTTACACTGCCCTCTCTCTTTCCTTCTTTTAAATCCATCCCATGGTTGTCTGTAAGACATTGCTGTAGAGCGATAAGACCGCCATTTGTACTTTTTTTTTTTGTTGTTGTTTTTGTATTGTGTATTTTCATTTGTAATTGTGTACAATAAAGATTTAAATAAATAATAAATAAATATGATTTTCAACCTAATTACGCGACTACAACTTATATGTAAGTATAAATATGCAGATTTTTACATAACTACCATATAAATTTATATCGCTATGGTGTGCAGGTTTCCTCACGATGTTTTCTTTCACCGTTATAGTGCGTTGTGACTGATTATCAATACCCATATGACTCCGAAAAGTTCGAGGTGTGCCCTGGGATTCGAACCCGCGACCACGGTGAACATGTTGGTGGCCGCGTCTGGTTCGTTGTAATTGTATTTAAAACGTATGTAGGTAAGAGGTATATACTATCAGCCAGAAAAGAAACAATCACGTTTTAACGCAAAAACAGCATTTAATAATTGTTTTTGCGATTAATGGTAACAATCAATTCCAGAAGCTTTGGAAGCAGAATGAGTGATTAATATTATCAATAAGTTGCGAACCACATACTTCGATACGCAAGAAGTTACCAACATTGTTGCAAATACAATGTTCAAATAACTTCGTGCACTATGTCTTGTTACATTACATTAAAAGTTTATCAGCTTCTTGTTAGCATGCTTGTAAACACCAAACAACTGATAGAAAGCGGTCAGCGCCATCAAACAGTTGGTAAGGGAGAATTCGCTAATGGCCCTACCATTAGCGAATTTGTATTATAACCGATATCAGCCACTGAACACAAGTTAGCAGATTTCGTGGCGCAGTTGGCTAAATAGCCGAATACAAACAAGAACCAACGAGATCGCTTCGTCGAGACAAATGTTTGTGAGTTTCACAAAGATATATTTCGGGTGTAGCGACACTGCAAAGTGTCTGAAACCTAAAACACAAGACTGATGTCTTAATGTGGGCGTCAGGACTTTGTGTATAAATTGGTGTATATTATTTTATTGAGTCGTATACGTCATGATCAATCAGGGATCAAGGATAAGCCCGCAGATGCGATCATTTCTCTCAACATCCAACCATGTATATTTAAAAATACGCAGTACTTAAGGGATCGTATAACACTTCAAGACTGCAGATTAAAAGAACGAGAAAGACAAAAGATTTCTTTTTTTGTTATTGGCAATCGTTTTAATCGAATTTTCTAAACAATAATTACATTGCTATTAGATATGTGATATGTCCCAGCCAAAGTCATAGAAACAAACAGACCTTAACTATATCAGCCCATATACGTCCCACTGCAGGGCACGGGCCTACTCTACAATCGAGGGAATCGATTGAGAGTGGTTGTTCTGGGTGAACAGACCTTACCAACTATAAAATATTGCCAACAAGTCAAAAAGAATTGAATCATCTTACGCAATAACGAGCCTGAAATATATGGCATATTGGAAAAATAAACGTAATTGAAAACACGTAATTCGATTTCTTTGAAAATCCATTTGTTATTTACATAAGCAGTATAATAGAAAACGGTGTTTTCAATTTCGGGGATAGCTGTGTGTGAAGTTTATGTAACTCGATTAATATGAAAAACAAAGTCTGGGTATACTCAAATATTAGTCTTGTGGAATTTACACAATATTTAAGTAGCTTAAACTTGTTATCTAAACCAGTTTACATTTGTTTATTACAAAACAAAACACTAAAATTCAAAATACCATGAAGTATAAATAGGGTCGCTTCTACTGCCTTTTAATTTGCTGGATTTTTTATCAGACTATAGGTCAGTAGTTACTGAAAAAATGTGTTATATGGTGAACTTTTAACGGGTTTCGTTATTTTGATAGGCATTAGGCTCGCATTCTATCTTGGACCGGCAGCAAGTTCCTGCGAGATTTGTGTAGTAAAAGTGCCAATTTTGCCTACCCCTTCTGTGATAAAGGCGTGAAAAATGTTTGGACTTTGGATAACTATCATAATGGCCAACGCTCTTAAGATGGACTCGTCATTTCTGGTTTTGTTATTGTTGCGGTCGGTTAGGGAGTGTTCGTGGAATCCTGTCCGCCGAGCGATACTTGACGTATGAACTGATTACCGAGTTTAACACAAGTGCTGGGTGACGCAGTACTGTTATCTCTCTGGGTCCAGTGACTGCTGGAGCGGGGAGCCCGGTCACCGATGTCGCTTAGGTACTTCGAGGCTATACCGAAAGGAGAGCAATTGTATGCAACCTTTTTTTGGCTCCATTTAGCCCTTATTTTTCTCTGTGGCGCAAGGTCATATTTTTCTTTATTTCAAAAAGAAATTAACCGTTGTAAGTATATAAAATGCTGATAAGAGTGGATGAATTATGATGAAAACAGAATAAATGATTACTATGTCAAATAATCATTTATTTTCCCACATGTTTCTTATCACCAAGACTTACATTGTAAATAACTTGGAAAAAAAAATCGACAAAAAAACGCGATTTTATGTTTATGAGATTTTTGCCGACCGCGTATCGGTTCGAATATTTTTACCGCTTAGCTGAACATCAGTTCAGTCCAGGAATATAGCTTCTTCTACTTACACTTACCTCAAGCTTACATGGGATCATTCATATTATTTATTTAATAATTTTACCATCAGTATTCAGCCGCGTGACTCACATCAACCTTTAATCTTGTAGCCCTTTGCGTATTTGCGTAAGAATATGGTTTGTAAATTGCAAAATTGTGGGTTTAATTCGCACGTATGGGAATTTACTTTGAGTTTTGCATTTTGACTAATTTCATGTTTCAGATTGGATCATAATATACTGGGTGGAATTATGCTTTCCCATAGTGTGGGTAGTGCCACTTCTATCTACCCTTCGTAGACACATCTGTGAACTTATTTACCCAAAAAATATATAGTAAGTAAATTGCGGGTCAATCTGAGGTCAACAATTGGGGTCTTATAAACATCAGAGCGAAATGAGGCTGAAACTAGAATCTTTGTTATATCACAATATTGCAGATGAAACAAAGGCGAAGATAAAATCTCTTTTGGACCTTGAGAATATTTCTCGACGAAACTTGGGTACTTCCATAAATATTTTGTTGGATGAAGATACGTTTAAGATTAAATCTTACTTAGCTGTCATCGCTTCTTAGTTGTATGATGGGTCGAAAAAAAAGAAAGTAATATTTCGCTCTGTTTTCATTATAATTTGACTTTGCATTAGAATTTATGATGTACTGGCGACCCGGGGAGGTTCAGTTAAATGGATATTTTAAATTTTTAAACATTTTTCTTTTTTAATTTAGCGTTGTTGTGCCGCTACCACTAGGGTGTCATTTTGTTCTATTCTATATTCATTTTTAGACTCCAAATATATTTTGAAAACCTAGCGCGTAAGTTTGTCTGTGGTAACAAAACTGTCCTGACCAAATAACGTAATTACTATTCAATGTTGAAATAATTATGTCAACAAATATAATAAAAAAGTGTGAAAAGAAATCGTCCAGCAAGCATGTATTTTTTGGACGAATTACTATAAAACCTTACCGTCCAGTGCCGAAACATCAGGGTCCCATAGTAATTCATTATTTTGTGCCTGATAAGTTAATAAAACAGTTTAAGTGCTACGATCTAGTAAACAGAGTCCTTAATCCTTAAATTTATATCCAATCGTCATATTATATCAATTAATTATAAAACAGCATTTTTGTCCTCAGATTCCGGCCGCCATCATTCGAAGGTGATATGACGTCAGAAGACACTATCATTGACGCTGATACAGGGTCCACAGTGTTATTCGACTGCAAAGTAACCGCCCTGAGAGATAAAACGGTTTGTGGATCTTAAACTTCTTTATCACCACGTAAATGCTTACTGAGATTCGTAATTTTACTACTTAACTGCTTATCAATTGCTCGTAAAGGTGTACTTTCAGCAATCTATCATTATGATCGGTTTGAAATTTCCTACATTAGAAATAAAAGTTTGTTTTGTATGGTATGTGGTGTTTTGTTTATTATAATATGGTAACGTATTATTAAATCATAAACAAAGCATATTTTGTAGTACATACATAAGGAAATTTTATAAGTTATAAACCTTTCTTTAGATTCATGATTAATAATGTAGGTTAGCTTTTATTGAAGCATAAACCATCGAAAATTCTTAGTACTCCGATACTCGTAATTTGCTAAAGATTTCTGTATTCAATTGAATTAATACAATTTCTTAATTAAATATACATAAATTCTACGGAATTGCTTCAATTGAATCAATGATTGAACACCAAAATTTCTAAATAGTAGTTCCATTTTGTAACATTCTAAAATACCTTCGATTAAAACCCTGAAATTGCTACAAAAAGACTCTAAATCGACGTCGGCACGAAAAACGAGCTCGCTTACTTCAGACAATGCAAGCAAAAAGCTTCTGAATTAAGACCCAAATTAAAACGCAGCTTAAAGAAAATCGTAGAATAAGTTACGATCTCACTCCCACCTGCGCTGTAGGTATCGATTGTACAACGCAAAACATCTTGTTCGATGTGAACTTCGTACTTATCTCTGCGGTAGAAACAAATCGGATGTTGGTAAGATATTCGTATGAATAGGTACATATAGCGACAACTGCACACTATGATTAGAGATCAGTTATAGTTCCCCACGGCTGTCGTTTTTGGGTTTATTCTGGATACCGACTTCGTACTTATCTCTGCAGTAGAAACAAATCTGATGGAGGTAAGATGTATTGATAGCGATAACTGTACACCATAATGAGGGATCAGTTATAGTGTCCCACGTCTGTCGGTTTTTGGGTTCATTCTGTGAATACGGATACTATGAAGTCAGCATATTTGAATCGATCAGGGAAATACCTACCTACCTTGCTTCCTTGGTGTGTCGCGTTTTAGGTTCATCTGTTATCCGGATGCAATCAGCCCGACCTAATTATATTGACGATAGATAGCCATGCATCGGTGGATACTCTTTCTGTACTTACCATCACGCATCTTGTTGTCATTTTGTCATGCCAGTTTTTTATCGACATCCTCCGTGGCGCAGTTGGTAAGACGCTGGCAGTGAAACGAGAGGCCACAAAAATGTTTGTGAGGCCCACAAATATTTGTCTCAGGTCTGGGTATTTGTGAGTCCGAAAAGTCTCTGATAGTTTCTGATACCCACGACACAAGATTGAGTCTTAGTGTGGGGTCAGGACTATGTGTGTGACTGTTGGGTGTATTCGGGATATTTGGTTATGTAACCAACTCATAAAATAATTGGTAATAAATTATATAGTGGCGTGACAAAGTGACTTCAATGCGTCTAATAGTAAGCGCTATTGTTATATTACGTTCATCTCTCGCCGATACACTTATGCCTAACTGTATTCGGATATACACAGGAACCCTAAATCCGAAACACTAACTCACTATGACGGATCCTTAACTAACGTTGGTCCTTAACAAACTCTTACTGTGGATACAAAAGTGAAAATCAACTCAACGTACCAACTTCACAATAGACTAGTTGTTGCGATACAAAGCAGTTTGTTTCAGGTGTCCTGGCTACGAGTGTACGACAATGAAAACTTAGAACTGCTGACGATAGATCTGGACACGCACACAGCTGACGCCAGGTAAGTTCCTACTGATGCTTAGATATGGAGTTTTATGCCCTTTTTATTGCTGTTACGTTGGTGATGCGAATACTAATGTTTTTCGATTATCGGAAGGTATAGGCCATTAGGATATGCTCGGTGAAGGTAAAATATAGTCGATGTATATGAAATGTAAATACGTTTCATGATATTTTTCTGAGAACGATGTACAATCAGAGAATGGTTTAGAAAAATGGTTAAAGATAGTATCACCTGTATTTCTCTGAGCTTATTTCTATTCCAAGAAGTGGTAAGTGGTTTATCCATTCAGGGTAATAATTCCAGTCCTAGGTGACAAACTTAAAATATATCAAGCCGGACAACTAAATACGGATTTCCTGGCCTGGGACTGGGACCTAGAGCCTCAACGTTTACAGCCTAGATAGGACAATGAAGGGGGGGGGTAATAAAAAATCTGATGATTGTTTTTCTATAACAGGTACAGAGTGGATCTAGCAGGCGAGAATTGGAAACTAGCCCTTTCTGATGCTAAAGTTGGCGATTCGGGGATATATTGCTGTCATGTGTCCACGCACCCGCCCATGTTACGGCGGTTTAAACTTACTGTTCATGGTGAGGTTATATCTATTGTTTTATCTGACAAAATACGGATTTATGGATCCATTATGTTATTACTACTCAAGTTTATCCAATATAGGAAATGATCATATTTCATGGGGTAAAGCTGGTGCAACTATCAGCATCAGCTTCATTACAATATTTTATTGATTAGTTAAAATATTTACACTATTGTATAATTTTAGAATTTATGTGACAATGTACTATGGGTTATTGCCTGAAATAAAAGCATTTTATTTATTTTATAATATACTTTTGTGATTAGACGCAAATTCAGGCCAGCATGGTCAAATTAACTCCTTATCATTATTAAAAAGCAACACAAGCTCCTTTCTCTGAAATGAAATATTACCTGACACAAAACAAAATATAGTACCCACAACAAAAAATATTTACAAATCATCATCATCTAATAAACCCAATAAAACAACACTAATTTACATTCTATTTCCTAAATTGAAATCAGGATAAAGGTTTATTTTTACTCCGGAACAAATAAAAGAACGGCGTTATTACTATGTCCCGGTTCAAAGCGAGGCTTTTATTAAAAACCTTTTTACAAACCGCAATTTCTTTCAGCGCCGGCGATAAAAATGAGTAAAGAAGCTTTTCTTGAAACAGGGGAGACTCTGTCTCTCAAATGCGACGTACTGAATTTGCACCCAGGTGATTCTGTGCCCGAGATGCATTGGTACAGAGGAAATACGACGGTGTCTCTCGATGAGATACGTGGTGGCGTGCTTATTGAAACAGATCATTTGACGCTTACTAGTCATTTGCAAGTGAGTTTTTTATTGTTGATTTGTATTTCATGTGAGATTGGTGCCCAATGATGGTTTCCTTGCCGAGTATGTGTTTGTTACCTTTGTTGGACAAGTAATGTATTGTAGTCCTATTCCGTCATATGGTAGAAGACTTAAAAATAAAATAAGTTTGTAATTTTTTTACCATTATTTTTTATTATGTTGGGTATGAGATTATGGCAATTACGTCATATTTAAAACCATGTGTACCCTGATCTATCCAAGCGTATACGAATATGCTAAACACCACCCAACATGTGTGTTTAGGATAATGGCAGGTTTAAGAAGACAACATTAACAGACTTAAAAATACCAACGTTAACAATATGGACCAGTTAAGTGAATGGGCCGTAAAGCCGAGTTTCGGGCCACATAATTATGTCGGCTAACGTTCATACTAAGGAGATAATACCGTGATGTTTAGCGCATGATAGCATGAGTTAAGCGGAATTGGGTCGCGGTTAATGTTACAGCGATTAGCGAGTTACAACACTAAATTTCCGTAGCGTAAAAAGTGACTGGGATTAACAATGCTGTAGAAAAATGGACTTCTTGTAGCCTATTTTCAACAGTACCTAGACATTTTTAGCTAAAAAAAGAGATTGATAAAAAAGAAAATGAATGGGCAATTGATGATCTAGGTTAAATATATTCGTTTAAAGTATTAACCGGCAATATGAGTATAATGCCAGTCATTTGATTTCTCATAGGATAGGTATGCTTAGTATAGACAGAGGTAAGATCTATGGCTTGAATTGATGATAAAACTGGGCTGTTCTGTACTAAAAAGACAAAACGAATAAGTGCAGTTCTAATATAGGACCAGCCGTCCTTATTCTTATAGGTTTTTGACTATTTTCCTATCGCAGTCAGCTCATAACACCGCGCATAGATTTGAATCGCAGATTATCTTCTATAATTCAATTATAGTATTCATTTCCCTTTCCAGGACTTTGGAATATCTAGATAGAGTAGGTTTTTTATTTCCATAAGCTGATACTCGCTCGCGTTCCCACCGAAGCCTGTATAACACACTCTAGGTCCTGTAATTCCATCTCGTGCCACGGTCTAAATTACCTCTGTGTTTGCGGGTGCGGTGTAAGCTGTAAGTGTGTTAAATATTCCGTACTAAAGTAAGGGCGTTGATGTTTACATAATTTTGTATTCTTATAAATTATGTTTCGTTTGCTAGAGTTGTATGAATCTAAAATTATATTATAGTACCTTACAATTTAAAGAATAAAAGAGTTTTAAAATCTGATATTTTTTAAATCCTCGCTCAAGATCTACCATCCAGTTGCACCTGAGCAATGAACATCTGTATTGACCGGCGAAATATAACAATCTCTCTGTTTAGACAGGAATTTGTGTAACGTCTATGCAGTCATTTTGCCATGCTAGTCTAAACAATATTAAGATCTTAATCACTAACGGCCTTATTCCTAGACAGATTTAAAACCTATTTTAGCTATCGAATGTTTTGTCTTCTTCGCTCAAACTGAATTCTAAAGTCGTTCGAAAGGGACAAAATATTCGATAACTAAAATTGGTTTTAAATCTGTCTATGAATGAGGCCGTAAGTATTACTGCTGACTCATTATGCTCAGTATAAGACAGAATATATATACATGACTGAATTAACAAAAATATATTCTTTAAAACTATTTCTATCTCCTGCTTTCCCAACAGGTGGCTCGTCTGAAAGTGGAGGACGCGGGGAACTACACCTGTGCTCTGGAAGCACCTCTACAGATGAGGGCCGTGGCGCGAGTTCATGTTTTACAAGGTTTGTTATGTCTCTTGTTGACTTGAGCAGTTGAGTTCGCTTTGTGAGCCTTGAGATAAATAATACAGAGTCTTGACAGCTTGTAACAATGTACGGATTGTCAGATATACCAAAATTCAGAATTGAACATTATAATTTTCGCGAAAATACTATTGATTGGGTGTCGAATTAAAAATCTTATTGCAGATAGCTAAAGCAAAAATATTTATGTCGTGTGTGATTTTTTTAAGGTTTGAAGAATGTATTTTTTATGTTATTCAACCCATTGTCTCACTCATAGCAAATTGGCAACATGTAACCTACGTACATATTTAATTGGTGCACACATCGGAACCAAATTCTAAATGAAAAATGATTTATAGTTATGTGTGTATTGTTGATGTGCCTTAATTCAAAATAAAAATAAATATTGTCATTTTTTATGTGTACCAAATAAGATACTAATTGAATTAACACTATACTTTGATGTTCCGTGTTTCTATACTGACTATTTTTTTTCCAAAGAAATTACATTTCGTCCATTATTTATAGAGAAAGGGATGTTTAATTTTTTGTTTTTTTTTTTTGGAATGCTAATTAATGAGACTCTGTTTCAACGCAAAATAGCAGAAAATATGGTAAAGAGAAACAACATTCAAAGCATCCATTATGCAACGTACGAAAAAAGCACATAAAAGATCGGCGGTAGTTTTTTGTCAATTTAGCACATGACCCGCCAATTACACCCGCTTTCTGGACCCGCCTTTCACAATAAATGTTATCCCGGAAAAAATCTTGTAACAACGCAAAAAATATAGAGGTTTTTGCCTAAACTTGCTGACAAATGGACGCCATTGACTGGGCTTCAGCAAGCAATGACATGGCATTAAGGGTGTAACAATGAAAGTTGTTTTCAATTATGAATTGAAATTGTTTTGTGGTGTGAGGACAATGGTTCAATAAAAATTGTTTCTAACACACATTATTGATCAAAGAACAATATTATTATTATCCATGAGGTTATTGATTTCGATTCTCATCCATTTGCGCAGGATTATTCGAAAATTTTAATCACGTTCCCGTTTCGTTTTGAAAATGTCCAGCTATCCATCTTGGTGGTTTCCATTTAAAAACCCACTGGTTTCTGGTCAGTGGTCGTTTAATTTTAGAATGCTTACTAAACATCTAAACTGGCCTCACCGAACCTTCATAATTGCACTAACATTAAAACATTTTACAAAATCACCATGGCATTATAATATTTGTATTAGACACATTTCATCATGGGAAACTTTAATTTTTACTGGTGGCAGGTCTCTCATATGTGAGAGGCCGCCTGGGTAGGTACCACCGCAATGTCTATTTCTCCCGCCAAACAGCAGTGTAAATGCACTGTTGTGTTCCGGTTTGAAGGACATTGTAGCCAGAGTAACTACTGGACATATCGAGACTTAACATCTTATGTCTCAGGATGGCGAGCGCATTGGAATGCCAAGCTATGCCTTGTAACTCATGGTGTTGTTTGGTATTGCTACCGTCCATGAGCGGTCGTATCGCTTACCATCAGGCGAATGGCATGGTCGTCTCGTCATTCATTGCAATAAAAAAAAACTTGTATCCATTAAGACACCACCTTGACATCCACATACATTTATTAACTTTTCTCAAGAAACTCCCACCTTTCGCCTTCAACGTAAATTGGCTTGTACACGGGTATTTTACACAACGTGGTCTTGTTTAGCAGTTCAGCTGACACTCGAGTTACGTCTTCATTACTCTTTGTATTCGATATTATACTGACTTGTTTGATATTTCTTCTGAAGCTATAAATTCCATTTGGAAATTATGTTTTTGTAATATTTCACTATTTACTTTAGTTCGTGATATGGTATGTATAAACAATATTTCAGCAGATCCACACCATGATACACTCAATCATTTCATTACTTGCAGCGTTCTAAAACGTATCTTTATGGAATTTCATCTATATTATATCTGTAACTATAGTATCCCTTATATTCAACTATTTCGGAATATTCATATTTATTCCTGTCAAAAGTATTAGTCAATTCCTCACTCAATAAGACTGTTATCTATCTAACTTTATTTTTCGCTTCTCCAGAGATTATTATGGACTGCAGAAATAACCAAAACATAAAAAATATCTGACGAAACCACAAGTAAATTTCTATAAAAAACATTCAGGATCTTTATGCTCCGAAGAATGCTTAAATATAAAAAGCATTACTTTAGAATCTAAATAAGGACATATACTTACTACACTTACTTTAGAGCAAAGTAATAGTTACAAGATCGAGTTCAGGTAGTAGCGAAACAAAGTGGGACAAAGCCCGACTAAGATGCACAAAGCATCCTTTATTCTTGTTACGCCAAGTGTTACGAGCCCAGACTTTAGTTTGATGTAGTCGTAAATAGAATTGCGTGAGAAAAGTGATTTACTGGTTTTTAATGTTCTATTCTATTATAAAATTTGTTGCGGTTTTTTAGTATAAAGTGGTTATAGTTCAATGCTTTTTCTCGTCTCTTCTTCGCCACTATATCTTCAAGGTATCTCTACTTAATTGTCCTAAATATTGTGAAAGGAGATGGTTAAATCCTTTCAAAAGAACCAGTACCTCACTTGATTCTGTTATGTCTAAATTATAAGGTAACCAATTTAGTTAAGTATATTTTCTAATTGAATTCATTGAACATCCATTAAAAGTGATCATTCACATGTACAATGTAATTGTTTTCGAATGGAGATCGCTTTTCCGTATGGGCAGCAACGGAAAAGGTTGCTGGTTACAGGTTGTATAAAAAATCATAACAAAAGAAGAAAATAAAAGCAAACGATAAGGGGATCTGCTCATCTCATCATTCCCGCTATTCAAAACAAAAAATCACTTTTACGAATTTTTACAATGGCCTATCATTGACTGTCATTTATAATTTCATCATAAATCTCATTCACAGACGTATATTTATGAGTTATTTTGTATTTCTACTGATATAAAACACACGTTGTAGATTTATGAATATTTAAGAAACGAATTTGAATATAGTTACGAGTTGTCAAGAGGATTAGTCAGACAGTTAACAGCTAACTTCATCACGTCGATTTTGGTGAGCGCGCATCTTAAAAATCTACTCTCATTCATTTTAAAACTTCCCAAAAGAAGTATAACTTCAATAATAAACACCACTTCCAAAATATTGTAGGAGATTTTGGTGAAGTAATAACCTAACCTACTGTTGAAAATAACTTTCGCAATGATAGTTAAGTTATGACTTTAAATAATGACTTTAAATCTGAAGTATCATCTTCTTCCCCAGGTTCAAGTCTAGCTGAACTGCAGAGTGGAGTGAAGACTACGACGAGCTACTTCAATCTCCTACTCACATCCTTGATCCTAGCGTTTGGTACCATGTATGGTGACATAAGGTGACCAATTTAGATAGCACTCATTGTGTAACCAAGGCTGTTGGACGGTGGTGATTTTGGAATGATGTCTAAAAATATCATGGAATTATTTTGTTTAGTTTACAAAATACTGAAATTCGAGACTTGATCTGTTGCATTCGAGGCTTTAAAGTTTATAGAATAAATCTCTTTTTCATTTATTTTTTTATGTATTCTTTAAACATACATAGTCCTGACCCCAAACTAAGATCGAGTCTTGTGTCGTGGGTATCAGGAACTAGGAGAGACTTTTCGTTCTCACAAACACTTAGACCCGAAACAAATACTCGCAGTTCACACAAACATTTGTCTTGGTGCGGAAATCGCACCTGCGACCTCTCATTTCACAGCTGGCGTCTAACCAACTGCGCCCCGGAGGCTGTCATCACAAACATGACTTTGCTGAAAGTCAGCAAAACTTAAATGATATGCTAAAATCATTGATATAATAAAGCAGAGTTAGTTTTGATAAAGTATGACAACTATAAATTACACAACAGTTATTTGATTTTAAAATCCTAATATGAGTGCATAGAACTTGAATTTGTTCCTAGAATGATTAACTTAATTATTCTGCAATCGCTGATGTAAATGTCAATGAATTATCAACAACAGGACTATTAAACTAATGACGTCATTCCAAATTGTCGCTAGTCCAACGGGTAGAGCGGTTTTCAGAGATCCTTAAAAGAAGCACAAATACCGTCCAAGGATCTGCATGGAAATAGGACCATTAGTGAGAATGTACATAACTTGTACAAAATGTATGTAATACATATAAATAGAGAATGTTTAGTAATTAACTCACATATCACGATTATATCTTGACTTCATATCACTGAAAAAAAAAATCGCACTATTCTATAACTATTTATATATTTTTGTTTATTGTGAACTGTATACCGTGGTAGTATAAGCTCTTAATATTAGATATACGGAAATACCATTCATGACTATTCACAAATATGCAAAATTCAAAGACATATCTATACCTACATTATTGTATGAATGTGTTGAGAAACTAGATTTGTTCAAGACGTGAAAAAATATCATTGTTAATTTTTCGTCAAATATTTGTTACGTTAGTATGCTACTGTTTGTAAAAAACGGGCTTTTGATATCATGGTTTTGAAAGACTTGGAAATAAATGATTTACTGCTGAAAACAATTTCTCACACACGTCTAACACCACAACTGTTATTAGCCTTGGAAACAGCAGACAGTTCAAAAGTAAGTCGTACCTTTACATTAACTCACGCCTTTATCCCATAAGTGGTAGGCAGAGGTGCTACCAGGATACTCACATTTCACCTTGTACTCGTATCTTCCGTCCCACGATGTGGGCGTACTTTTAAACATTAAGTTATTGACGAACCACAAAATCAATAAATAGAACAAGAAAGGTTTATAAGCATAATTATTTACTTTGCAATGGAGACGTAAAAATAATTTAGTTATGTTTATATTCAGAAAAAGAAACTTATCCATCTAAATTATGGTGTAAACCGCTAAATAATAAATAAAATGGGTCTATAATGCTTAGAATTGAACTGGATCTCAGTAATAGCTGCAGCATTGCCGAAAAACAAGAAAATTCTTCCTTCACATTACGAGGTCCATATAATATGATCCCCAGATGTTGCTTGCATATTGTTCAACGTAATGTTGCGTTCATATTACAAAGAGTACAATCTTACAGAATGTATGTGGAACTATAATAGTTGTGAGTGGTATTTTATTACATAAGATGCTGTTTTTAAAACATTTTCTTGCAGGAAAAAAGTTTTGAGTGAAAAAAATATTATTTACTTTTTTTTCATTCCGTCTTCTGGAGTGATGGGGATATTATAGTTTTTGTTTTAAAAAAAAAAAAACTTTGTTAGAAGGTTATTACATTTTGTACATATCAGAAAGTACATAATCATAGTTACTTACTTCTTTTCATTTATTCCTTTTCTTTCTTCAAAATCTATTGCTATAAAACAGTATACTTAACCGAATACATCAGTGTTGTAGAGGAACAATACTTAAATAAATATTGTAATTACGTTATATCGATTGTAAATATAAATATCGATTTATTAATAAATTCGAGAGCATAATTTTGCAAAAACATATTATGTTCAAGTAACTGTAAGTCAATAACATAATTGGTTTGTTAACGATGATAATAAATTGTTATGCATTTATTAATAAATTATAATTTATAAAATAAATTTTACGTCAATGTAATTTTGGAATAAGAAGGCAATAATATTCATATTTTATGAATAAATATGTTATGTTTACTCAATTGTTATATATAAATCAATTTAATTGTAAACTGTTATAATTTATTATACAATTCATACATTGCGCATAATTTTGGTGGAAATATATTATATCACAAAACTAATACCCGACAGACGTTTTGGTAGATATCGATCGCCTGTGTAATATTTTTTATTCGGAGAGAAGATATTTGCAATCCACAATTATTAGAAGGGAAGAATAAAGAAAGTAATGATGTTTTAAAGTCAAAAAAGTCGAATGTCCCAAAATCGACTGTTAGGTGTTTAGCTATACCTGACTATGGCGTGGCAGATACAATCGGTATACTAGAAATATGTTTTAAAATAATAAATTAACAATATCATTAGCCATAATTGGACATATAATGGACAAACAATATACTGGAAGAACATGTCACAAAGATATTGGGACTGCTTTATACAAGAAGAAGATAGAAGCTGACTGTATCGAGTGATTAGTCTAGGAGATTTCCTATTTTTATGTTATTGTAATGAATGGCGATACGAGCATGCCATTCGCCTGATGGTAAGCGATACGACCGTTCATGGATAGTAGTAACACCATGAATTACAAAGCAATGCTAGGCTTTCCACTGCGCTCGTCATCCTGAGACATAATATGTTAAGTCTCAATATGTCCAGTGGTTACTCTAGCTACAATGTCCCTCAAACCGGAACACAACAGTGCATTTACACTCATGTTTGGCGGGAGAAATAGACATTACGGTGGGACCTACTCAGCAGCCTCTCACATATTAGAGACCTACCACCAGTAACCTTTCCTACGACCTTTTAAATTATCACGATGTATGAAATGTATAAAATTTGTCACAGTTAAGACATATCGGTGCTTTAGTTGATTGTTATTTTAGCGTTTACAATATAAATATAGTACGTGTGCAATATTGTGATAAAAATTAAGATTTTCTAATAAAATAAATTTCAAAACTTCCTTGTTTTATTTAAGTGTTGTCAATTTTAATATTTTTGAAATATTTTAAATATCTCCGTTTACCAAGGTGAAAAATTGCCAGGTGACAAAAAATCTTTGGATGTGGTTGGTCCTCAGTTCAATTTCCGTAGTCTATATTTAAATTATTGTGTTTCTATACGTTTGACATTTATAAATGATAATTATTCCTATTTATTTAAATTAGCTGTCAATTTCCATTTTGACCCGAAAAAGCCACAAAGAAAATAAAACCAAATAAGAAGTATAAAATTATTATCAATTTAACGAATACTTGTCAAAAATTCTAAACCTTCTGTTATTTAATTAAGTCTTATGTATAATTAAATGCATAATATCCGTTGTACTTCAAAAGATTTGCGTATTCCGTAGTTTCTGCATCTCGTACAGAATTTGCAATTGGTAACAGAACAGAATCAACAATACAACATAATCTTAGGTAGGATTGCCCATAAATCTCAAAAATGGCCTATTCATATAAAGCCACCATCTCAGTTTCCAACCATGGAATCTATATTAGGTATAATGCATTTTTATAAAGCGACCTACTAAGCGAAACACGATAACGATTAATTGACGAGTCAGATTTTTGTTCGAAAGTGATGTAGGATTTGAATGTTATGATGAAATATGAGTAGAATGAAACGTTAGACAAATGACTGATATGGAACGTAGTTTATGTGAAAGAGATAACGAATGGAAGTACTAAAGAGTAAAAGAGTTTGAGGATGAATGATTAAGATGTTGAAATATGGAAGGACGGAATAAGAGAGAACTGTTTGGAAGACGAAGAAGACGGTGAGGACGACGGATGACGACTCAATTAAATGCGAATTAAAGAAGACGAGTTCATATTGAGGAATATAAGACCAATCTTTGTTTGATTTGACCCGACACGAAACTATTCCCACATACATGCCTGATCCATAAAAGCTCTAGATATGCTGGTTATCACGTGGTTCTGCAGATTTATACAACCTCACGCCTGAATACCCAAAGGGGTAGCCTAGAACCTTTACAAATAGCAACCGTATTGCACCGAGCCTTTTTTCACCCCAAATTATAGCAGAAGCAATGCTATTGCTATGCCGGACTTGAATTCCAGTTGATTTCATATGAGAAAGCGCACATAAAAACTGCCCAAACAGGAAGTCAAACTCAAAATTGAACACAGTTAATAGACTTACAAATCATTTTTAAATCCTTCTAACATTATGTATAAATATCTAGACTTAATGCGATACAAACCATAATTTAAAAGAAAACTTCATAACCTCCACGCAGTCATTTTATCATTCCAAGCTCAAAAAGTTTCATTAAAGTATAAAATATAATTTCATTTCAGCCTTGTTTTAATTACAATTACTTAATAGACAAAGGACTTTGGCGAAACATTTAAATTAGGTGCGGCGTCGTCCATCTCTCCCGGATCTAATTCTGTTTAGAAACGTTACCAAGTTTGGGACTTTTGATTCATTTGTATTTTAGTATGAATCGTTTGTTCATCTTATTGTTTTATTATTTCAGTTAGTTTTCGATACCCTTAACAATACACATTCAGATTGTGATTAAAGTTCTCCATTTTGTTGACCACGTACAACTTCATTATTCATAATCACGTCATAAAAATCTAGAAAGTCGTGTGTAAATCACGGTATTATTATTAAAACTTTTTAATAAATGATATATAAATTAATGTTAACATGATACCTTCTAAAAAGCAATGCATTGGAATATTGATAGGAAGGAAGAAAACCTGTAAAAAGAAAATGATTAGATTGCACGGAGAACGGAATAGAAAGTGCAGATATTAATATAAATGTCTTGGGTATTAATGAAAAGATGACAGCTACCAAAAGTAAACTCATATTGCATCAAAACTAAATTGAATCGATGCCAGGGGAAGAATGGTGATGACGAATGTTTACTTCATGGGATAGAAGTATCTAGAACCTGGAGTGCACACATTGAATATACAAAAAAAAATATTTAATCAATTTAAAAGCTTCATAAAACCTATTTAACAAATCGGTTCTGTATCACTCCGCAATCAGTACCGAATCGTAAAATTCGTCGCAACATAAACGGCACAAGTCCATTTGAAATTCAAATGAACGGTTTTATTATAACGTTGTCTGTGGCTTAAAGGGCTTGTCTATTTCCTGATTGAAAAGCAAAGGGTTCACGGATGCTTTAACTGTATCCACCTTTTGTTTAAATGGTTTGCGTGTTTTGACTTACAGTTCTGAGAGATTATGACGATGATAATATCCTGGCGATTTTCGGCCTTGGCGACTGTTATTACATTCCACTTCTTAAATAAGACATTGTTGCCCCGTCCCCTGATGCGCTCTTGTGTGACTTAAGTACCTAAGTTTGTTAGTAAAAGTACATCACGCTGACGTAGTTATAAATACAGTCATATTAAATACAGGTGTAGGTTTTCAAGGTAACTATGGTTCAGTGTGTACCTCATACCATAACCTAATTTATCGGTTCTTTTACACTAGAACGACAAAATGCCTACAATGAATCTGAAGGTAAGCGCAGTTCAGTCTAAACAGAGAATCCATCGACTTGAGACGATTATAATTAGTAAGATGACACAATTATGCCAGCGGAATTATATCCGAACACACAAGATGAACCCAAAATGCGACAGACTTATGTGATTGGGTATGACGGGCCCATCGCCTTTCTGTACGTTGATTGCTATTCAGATAAGAATACACTAACCGCGTCGAGAGATGCTTATCCCCATTTAGATTACGTTGCATTTCTCAAGTGCACTATAGCTAGCCGAGCAAGTATATAAAGAGAGAAAAGAAAGAAAGAAAGGATTATTATAAGGACAGTCAGAATACGACAGCAAAGCAGTTACTCCAGTTGATGAGTTTGCGGTCCCACCTCGGTTAAGCCGACTCGTTCGTAATGTAGTCAAGAGAACAGCTTAGATCTCACAATTAAGACGATGAAATTTTAAAGCATACCATTTGAATAATTTATTTTAAATCTTTGTGGAATTTAGTTAGTAGATCAGATTTATGGTAAAAGTAATGGAGTCCCTTGAGCTGGATTACTGCACAAAAAGTATGGTGGACGGTGGGTTATAAAACAAATTATGCCCTAGATAATATGTATGTTGTCTTACTTATCTCAAGCCCGTAAGACAGCCTCCTACAGCCATAAAAGAAATCCTATATGTATAAATGAGACCAGTACAAGTCTACCACAATCTCAACGTAAGTGAAAAATATAGACAGACAGACCTAAGTATGGTAAGTTCAGCTTAAGTAGAAATAGTTGGCTGATAGAACATTGATCCAAAATTTACGTAATTTAGAACACCATTATGCTAAACCTCGGTGACAGAAGAAAAAATCCTGTCGAAATATTCACGGTAAGGCAAAGAGTAAAAGTTTAAAGTAGACTTGTGCATAATTCAACAGAACTCGTCCGCCTGTTGCGATAACAACAAACGCATTTAGAACTGAATGCCATTTGAACGGTGGACGAAGTTAGGTAAATGTTTGTTGGTTATATTTCGAAGTATCTGTAGTTTAAAGTGGACTAAGTACGAATGGATGATCAGTGATTGCACCAAGTGCCTTATTCATTAAAAAAATATTGCTTAATTGGACCGGCTTACTAAAACTATAAAATTTATTAAAAAAATAGTTTTTTCATTACGTATACACAGTTCTTTAAAATTAAACATAGTATTTAAGAAAAAGGTGGAAATATCAGTAGTTTAATTTAGAGCAACAGATGGAATTACAATTTATACAAATCTTGAGTAATTTATCACGAAGACGTTTACCGGGAACAAAGATAGTTTATAAGGCTGATAAATAAGTATCTGAATATTTAATCAAGTTATATCGATATAGGGGGTCAGTACCCTAATAAATCACCCCAGTACAACCCATATCTGTACAAATGTTTAGAAGTTGGGATTGCAAGCATTCAACGTCTCTTATCCTGAAACGGTTCTTAACAAAGTAAACAAAACCCATAATGTGGCTTCTTTCAAATTCTTTCGAGTGTTATCCTTGTTAGATTAGATGATATACGTAGCCTCAGAAGATATAAAAGATAGTAAAAGTCATTGAGATATTGAAAGTGAAAACAAAAAATGAAAACATTAAAAATATCTTACTTGTGACTAAAGCTTGAATAAGTTACCAGCCTTTGAATTGTAAATTTTATTTTACGTTCGAATTTCATTCGACATTAGGTCACTTTCATAACATTCATAATAGGTTAATTTTAATTTGACATTGGGTCACATTCGTAATAGGTGGTAACAGGTTAATTCTTAAATATACAAAATTTTACAATATACTAAACTACATTACTTCATATACACAGACTAATAGAATTTAGTATAGTGAGTAATTAAGAAACATTACCTTAATCCACACAGAGGTACAAAAATACTATAAAAAGTGAAATAAAATACCGCATTTGGCCTGTTAAAATCTCTCTCAAATGTGAAAATGCTGAAAAAATAGCAAATGAGCTCTCACGCCGTACATATTTTGGCTGAGACCCAAAACGACCACGCTGTACTGTTGAATTTATGTGCCGTTACATAGGAAACTTTATACATTTAAATATTGGAATACTTGGTCGGGATTTATTATCTTTTTAATTAATTTTTGGGTTATCGTTTTCTTTGAGTCTATAGACTAGCAAATCTATTTAATGATACCTTTATAAATTTATTAAGAACTTATTTGGAAATCTGAGAGAAGAGAACATTGAAGTCATATGATGTCTACTAGCTTGATGGAATAAGGTCTTGTATGTTATAATCACTGTATTGTAATTAGATTTTGAATAGAGCTACACTACAGCAGCAAATTACTCTTTATTTGCCCGGTCTTCTTAGGTTAAAACTCTTTCTGGACCGAGTCCACATTCACATCAGCCTATAGCAGTTTGCTGCTAGACGTTCGCCTTTTCAAATGTACCCTTTATCTAATGCTTTCCCATTCACTATCTGTCACCCTAGGTGAAACTATTTTAAAGGACTTAGCAAGGCGATAATGAAATTGCACTACGTCTACGGAACAAAATGAACAAAATATCAACAGAACAGTCGATATTATTCTGAATTTAAATTCAAGTTTCATTGCGCGTTTAATTCTCCAAGAAACAGTCGTTAACAGTATTCAATTAATTATAAAATGAATTCGTAAGAGTCGGCAAGCGACACCTTTGTCGAGTTCTAGCGCTATTTAAAACACAAGTGGCGCCATCTATATTAGCAGATGACTGTGCTGATTTAACTCGCTCATTATTAAGATACAGGATGTTCGTAGAGTGAAATAAAATGTGCGATAATATAGAATAAATCTTAGTCATTTTTTTGTACGTAGGAGCGTCTGTAATGAAGCAATGTAAATATGAAGAGATCATGCAAATATTATTATTAAAAATTACTACAAAAGAAGGCGAAAACAGAGATAACACATGAAAAAAAAGACAATTGGTGTTGTTGTTGGAGTTCCTTGCGCCTTTTCTTCCGAATAATATAAAAATTCATCTCCATACGATTCATAACCATCAATTTCATACATTCATACATTTTCATACATAATTTAATTGTACTTCTTATTATTCTTCTGTATATTATTTAAAAAAATCTAAAAAAACAGCGATTACCAAGAAAAAATCCAATTTTGCGCGGAGAATTTAAACAGCATAACGAATTAACATCTACAAAATGTGATGACGTATATAAATTCTGGACCGGCATGAAAAAGAACGCAACATGTCCTAATACATCGAAATTATACAAATTGAATTAATAAATAGTCGACACAATAAATTATAATTAATGATAATATTATTTTAAAAAGAACACAACGTGTCTCAGTAGAATGAATTTATAAAAGAATTAGTAGGTCCTAAGAATTATTTAGCTTTTACTCAACTTAACTGATATTTGTTGAAATTATGGCTTATAAAATATGTTCTATGTAATTTATGTATTTATTTGTATACATGATGAGAATATGTTTGCTTATTGGCAAAATATAATCTATGATTTTTTTATGATGTAATTTCTTATTCAGACGATACGACACCAAAAAGTTACATTCACAATTGTATGAAAATAAAATCATTTGAAGTTTTATCATAATATGTAACAATTGTATTAGATAATAGTGTATTTATATTTATAAATGTTCCTTTCTTTTCAAAACATCATTGACAAATAGAACGTTAAGTTTTACCTTTCCTTTTTTACAGAATAAAGTTGTCGCTTTATCCACGGAGGAGTGTTTAATAATGTTTGTCGGACCCTCGCGTCGTATCAGACAAATACACAGAGTAAATAAACGAGCTCTCGGATCTAGTGATAGATAAATACGTAATTAGTCATTACCTGATTGACGGTAGATTTTACGTTACATCTGTGTTTGTGGGAAAGAAAGGAAACGATTGTTTATTTTTTTATTTTTTGAAAACATCGTGAAGAAACCTGCATACCATAGCGAGTTTTAAAAATATATATAGTATGTAAAGTTTGCCAATCCGCACTAGACCAGAGTGAGGTCGTATATAGCCACTTTCACTTTCAATCGCACCCTCGATTGTAGAGTATGCCGGTGCCCTTCAGTGCGACGTATATGGGCTGATACACTACTATACAATCTTTATTTATATCCTTTTTTGTACAACAGATAAAACTCAACAATAAAACAATATATTAAATTGCAGTACAAAAGGCGGTCGTATCGCTCGAGGCAATCGCTTACCGACTACCTTGTGATGAACATAAAAGACAAAAAAAGCGGGCAGTCTATAGTGTACCTGTAGGATAAATCTTGACTGATAAAAATATGTTTGTATACGTATATATTGTTCATATTCTATTGTATACCTGCATTTAATGTTGAGTTTTGTGTCCGATCTGAAAATTGAATCGATGACTTCTCACTGCGAGTGGATCTAGAACAAATAAAAAACCACGTGTTTATTTCCGTCCCAAGATATGATAGAGGGTAATCCTTCACTGGGTATAATATTCAGTCCCAAGTAACTTTTATTAGATTTTTTAAGCAAAAATATGTCACAGGGTCTAACTCCCGATTTGAAAACCAAAACTCCAGCTTGGTAGGCGCTGATGTACTTTTGTACACATACCATAGATGCTTCCAAATCGATAGATTAATATTATATCGGCCACCAAAATAATATGAATAACAATACAATCTGTATTATCAATATCACGTCTCACGGTTCGCAAATTAACCAAAAACAAATTAAACTTAAATCCAACAAATTAACATTAATATTTAGCCCTCACGTGGCCATTTCGTTTGGTAATTACTCAAGTTTTAAACCCTAAAGCAACGCGTGTAATAGAAATCCCTTTTAATTTAGGACATAGGATACCCTTTTTTCCGAGACAAACGGTCCTTAGTTTGTATGTCCTTAGTTTTTGCCCTATATCATTTCATTTTAACAGACATGAAGTAAACCTTTTGACAGACATGAATCTGAAGAGAGGACCCAAATTCCTTCAAATGTTTGAAAACCTAGCGTAAGTTTTTTGCTATCTACTATGACGGTACAGCATTGGTTTAGTTATGAAATTCTTAACCGATTTAAACTTTAAAGTTTAACTACATTTTTAAGGACCTCATAATCGTATCGCAATCGAATAAAAAAGGGTCATAAATGGCGGAGTGTGGTTAATTCAACATTGCATCGTTAAATTAAGTAAAAACCAGCGTTCCTGATAAACCACCTCAATTTCGTCTGGTCTTTGTTAAAATACCTAGCCAAAAATCTGCTCATACGTCTATTTTATACAATCTATCTTCTCGATACCATTTCCTAGCGTTGTATAAACTAAAAGTCTATTCAAGTTGCCTCTCGAATTTTTCGCTTAACCAAGCTTATTTCGAAAACCGCTAAAATTAGCGACAAAGTGGTCTCTTTAAAATTTTGATGCGAAAATTTTGCGCAGCAATTTTCCCAACGTTGAATATAAATTACAAACAGGCGGGTAATCGCAGCCAGTAGATATTGTGGGTTTTAACAACATTTCTATTCGAAACGAGCAGCAAGCGGCAGCACTGGTGATTTCGCTGAATGTGTTTGATTTGTGGTGACGGACATGCCGGTAAATATCAATGGGGTAAAGTAAATTATCAACTACTACACACACAACATTGGAAAATTTATGGATGTAACTCCATTGTTGCACCAAGGGGTAGGCAGAGATACTGCAATTGATACTTAAATTTCATCAAGCTAATCTAGTGATCTAGTGATAGATAAATACGTAATTAGTCATTACCTGATTGACGGTAGATTTTACGTTACATCTGTGTTTGTGGGAAAGAAAGGAAACGATTGTATATTTTTTTATTTTTAGAAAACATCGTGAAGAAACCTGCATACCATAGCGAGCTTTAAAAATTTTAAATTTCATCAAGCTAATTTCCGGCCAAAAATGAGTTAACAAGATTCCATCGCCATGGTAGGCACACATTCTAGTAACGGCATCCTATATTAGATTTTGAAAACCGAAACATTTTGTGGCTATAAAGCGCCTAATGATAACTTCAATGCAATTAACATAGTGTATCAGCTCCAACTGAGAGATAGTTATCACTCCCCGAACGATGTAATTATGGTTGCCTTAAAAACTAAATATAATCAGGTTGAATGCCAAGAGGGAAAGACTTACCCTTAACATCGCTACCAGGGCTAAAACGAAAATTGGACTACCAAGACAAAACTCAGACGTACTATTCCAAATGGCTTCTTATACTAGGGCTTCATCATAAATTAATTATACAAATACATACAATATTTGTTACCACAGTCCTATTGCTGAAGTTGCCAGAACGTGTCACGTCCTGACAAGCACTGTCCTATTGATTATTCATGACCCATCTGACGTCTTAATATGGCCCGAAGACGGCCACAGTATGCCGAGCAGCATAGATTTCACAGAAATTATTTGCGTCTTGTATATTCTGTTCAAAATTTATGTATAAAAACATCTCAGGCTCCTTCGTAGAATAAGAAAAAAAATCACGACTGGCAAACTCGTTGGAAATACTTTGTTTTAATTGAAGTATTTCTTTTTACTGCGATAAATGGCGAGACGAGCATTCCATTCGCATGATGGGAAGCGGTACTTATGGATATTAGCAAAACCAAGAAACACCAAGAATAATAAAGCAATGCTTGGCATTCCACTGCGCTTGCCATCCTGAGACATAAGATGTTAAGTCTCATTATGTCCAATAGTTACTTTGGCTACACTGTACTTCAAACGGGAACACAGCAGTGCATTTACACTGATGTTTGGCGGGAGAAATAGTCTCTCACATATGAAAGACCTACCGCGAGTAAGAGAGTGTATTTTATGAGAATAATTTCTGACAATGTGTGTGTATCATGAGTATCATGATTTTTAAAATAGTTTAAAAGATGTATTTAAATAAATTAGAACATACAATTAAATAAGCCTTCTTCTATAATAGCAATGAATACATACAAGTATGCTGGAACAATTGTAATAAGACAATTTTATTTCACCTTGAACAAAGAGATTCCTCGAGAAACGGATTTCAATTAGGAACGTTACAAAATGTTCAACGCAGAATTTAAAAATTCTTTTGATTCAAACGATGCTCCTTATAATAAATTTGAGTCAAAGTATTTGCAGACTTAAAGTACATTGCCAATGAAGTTCCATAAATTAATAGGATTGATTCGCAGATACTTCAATGGATAGATGAAATTATTTTTAGCTGAATAATTGTCGTGGTGAATTATACATATTAACTACAGTTCATTGTGGCATTCGAAATTATTCAAGCCTTCTTTCAAAACTAAAACACTAAATTTGATTATTATTTATTTAACTGATTCAAGTAAAGGAAACAAACAGTGCAAAACATACAATTAAAATTAAGAGAAATAATATAGCTAAACTAAAACCAATAAAGTTTTCAACTTTAATAATTCGTTCTTCCATTCCCAAAATCCAAAGCAATTAGTTAAAGAAACATGAACTCCAATTATTTATTTTGCGAACTGGACTAATCTTTTTTCTGTAAATGTTTGATTTAATGTTTTTAATCCCACGACGTCGTCGTTTCTGTGTGTAAAAGGAAACTTGTTTTAATCAAGTGTCTTGGATAAGTTCGTGAATGTTGCTTAAGGACGAGCTATATTCTGGATGTGCCAAATATATATATTGTATTACTAAACTACTGCACTACACACATAAATCTGGGGCCACTTATGTGATGGGGCTTAGATCATTGTTCTCTGATCTGGCTTAATGTTGATAAATTATCGAAAGGATAATATGACTATTTATTATTATACTCCATCCGAAGTTACGTCCTATAAAACTCCCCTATACGAATATATACATTTTGTCTTTTATGATTTTTGGTTGTTAAATTTCTTCGTGATATTACGATAATATAACATGTTAATATTTTTTCTGTTGTTATCAACATTAAAAGAAAAAAAGAAAACCAAAGTACGACCACATCTCTTCACCATCATCTTCAGCCACAATCTTCCGGCAAGGACTTGACAGCCTCCATGGTCGGTTGGACGTTGGTTAGACTCTGGCTGTGAAATGTGGAGCCGCGGGTTCGATCTCCGTACCGATACGAAATATATTTGTGTGATCCACAGGTATTGGTTTCAAGTCTGGGTGTTCGTGAGACCGAACAGTCTCGTAATTTCAATACCCATGCCACAAGACTCTAAAGATCTGTTGGGTGTTTTTATTTAATTATTTATAAATAATCCCGTGCCCTGCAGTGGGACGTATATGGACTGATATAGATACAGAAATAAAGACACCATCAACAATATTGTGTCCAACGTTGTACTCCTCAATATCAAAGCTTACCCTTTCTAGTCACTCGTCACATCAGTGGCAAGTTAACTCCGCAACGAACTTTGTTGGGGATGTTAAAAGGAATTTTAAGAGGGTTGAACCGTCTTTCAACACTCTCATACAAGTAGGTGTTTAGTGGGTAAATGGAGTTGCTTGTAAAAGATACGGGAATTTGTTGGAATTTGTTTTTGATGTTTAACGCTGAAATTGAAGTGCTCTGTTTTAGAATGCATTCAGATGGAATTGGCGAGGTGGAATGTTTCGTTTTGTTGAGAATCAAGGATGAGTTTACAGATAACTACCCAGTTGAGGTTTTAACTTGCGCCGGTTTCTTCAATGGAGAGGTGAATATCTTTTCTATGTCTTCATTTATAAGACTTGGTACTCACGCGATTTCTATGAATAGGTCGTTCTGTTTTGATGAGAGAAAGTTTGGTGCCAACATTTGAAATAGATTGTAAAGTTATATTTTATGAATGGAATACATAGTTTATTCCATGTGTATGTCGATGCTGGGAAGTGGAAATCTTCAGAAAGTGTTTACTCCCGCGTCTTATTGACACAATGTTTAAATATGATAAAAAACAATAACATTAACATAACAAAAATAAACTTTAATTAACACATTCAGATTCAATTTCTTTTAGCTTTCACAGACTTTTTACTAACAACCCTCAAACTTCTCTTCACAGTCTTATAAATAACAGTTACTACTAAGCATATAATAGCTAGAAGATCTAGATACAGCTTCTGGTACCACGGCGTGGTGAGAGCTGGTGAACGAAGATGGACTGCCCCTTTGGTCTTGGCGACATGCTCGATCCAATGTACCAACTCTTGACCTGGAGTGGATGGACGATCGTGGTATATTAAAGACAGTTCTTTGACTTTCTGACGGTATCTGGGAAGGAAAAGAATAAAGGTTGTTTAGGCAGGTGACAAATCATAAAATTTTGAGCAGAATACCTCTGCATCTTGTTACCATCACCCCACGAAAGCCTATACCTATGTGGGGTACGTACTGTACAATTAACATAAAGGCAAAGAGGCAATTTGAAGAGAATTATGACCCGAGGGAGTTAATCAGTGAGTTTGATCCTAAAACCAGAAAGCATGTATTCACATATTTTATAGTCCACAATTGTTTTTGTGATCTTTCAACATCTACTGATAAAACAGCATTACTACATCTTTATTAGCTTATTGAGTTCTACTGATGGTTACAGGCCACTAAAAATCTTCGCCGTTAGGTAAATACAAAATCAACTCGATTGTACATCGACTTGTAATCAATTACATCTAGTTATCATACGAATATTTTTAACAGAATCAGAAGTGCTTTTTAAAGTCTTGCACACAACTTGAAATTGAAATCATATAATAAAACACTTACTTCGGATTCCTAAGAACTTCATGAATGGCAGTTTTGAGTTTAGCTGGAGTATCGTAACCGATGTTAACTTCAAGCGCGAATCCTTTGCTAACAGCTCTTTTGATGTTGATAAATTGATCAGCGAACAACGGAATGCCTATTATAGGCACACCGAAGTGTAAAGTCTCTGTTGTTGACAAAAGTCCTCCGTGGGTGATGAAGAGGACACAGTTGGGGTGAGCTGAAATCAATAAGGATTTATGAATTCATTTTCCGCATATAAATATGCTTTTAGTATGGATTCAATTTCCACAATCGAGGTAGTATTATGTTTCAGTAATAAAAGTCGTGGAAAAGGTTCCATTGAATATTAAAACATTTAATATATTATAAATATTTCTCTTAAAATAAAATACACAATTTCGAAAATCATCAGAGCTGTGCGTATTTTTAATTTATGTTTGTTGCTCTTAGTTTGTGTATACAGTTTTTCACCAAAGAATTAAAAAAATGTATTCATTCGGTATCATTATTTTATACAATTGCTAGGATTCTTTTACTGTAATTACTATTTGCCCCATAGCATCACTTGTCTATTTTATACCAACAATACCTCTTACAAACCCAACATTTTACGAGCAAATAAATATCCAGCTAAAATCAATTTAAACGCTTCTATTTAAAATTACCAACCGAGTATACTTTGTTGCGGCGCCCACTGTACAATATGAACGTTCGTCGGCAAGTTTGCTAATTTCTCTTCCAACTTCCAAATGACTGTTTGCTTCAAGCCACTGAACGTCGCCAGAAATTCCCTTTTCAGCTCGTCTGGCATTGTTTTACCTTTCATCATGGATCCCATGCTGAAGTAGATCACCCCGTTGGTAGCACCGTCCATTATTGTTTGTAAATCCTATAGAATTAGATGTTTTAGATACAAAATAGATAAAATAATAACTAGGTCAATCTTTGGGCGCTCATAATTAAACACTATTGATGTAGTGATAAACCTTCGTCATTATGCTCTTATTTAAGAGAATATCAGAATATCTCTATAATATATAATCCCCAATATTTTTTAATTATAATGCAGACGATGCAAATGATAACAATAACATTTATAGCATGTGTGATAACAGCTATCAGTAATTACATCAATAAGTAAACATTTAGTTAATATCATCATCATTATCATCATTACCAGCCTTTTATTGTCCATTGCTAGACATAGGCCTCCACCTAATTGCGCCATTACACCCTGTCTTCGGCTTGTCGCATCCAGCATCTGCCAGCGACTTTTCGCAAATCGTCACTCCATCTAGCTGTCACCTACCTTTTATAAATATACTGCAGTGAAAGTCACCAACATCAGCTAGTTCAAATATTGTTTTAGAGATAGACACGTCTTTAAACATACTGGTTCTTTTTCGAGGCCAACGAATGCCAACAACTTGTTTTAAGATATTGTAGGTTTAAACAAAATTAGTGATGAAAGAGATAAAAATAGTTTTGATACTTTATTTAAGTACAAAAAATATCCGTTTATGGCGTCTTTAAAATGCATGAAGCGTATTTTTATTTGTACACATAATTTGGAATAGAACGCGAGATATTTTCCGGTACGCAGATGTTCTTAAGTATGGAAACATATTTTCAACCAGATCCCTTAATTCCGGTTTTATATTTTGCATGAACCGTATCTTGTGTTACGAATTTGATTTTGGTATATGTTATTTAATTTTATATTTAATTATTTAGGTCATATTTGATTTATGATTTCTCATACCTGAATTAACCATGACATAACATTATTTATATTATTTTCTATAGTTTTTTATGAAGAATATCAAATATACGAGTATTTTTCTTACTTAATTATGTGTACGACAATAGACAAACCGAACTTCTTATTTTTCTGCTTGCCCTTGTTCCACAATTGCAAGGGGTCAGCGCACCACATTTATTCCTTCCTATTTCATAATGATCTACCATATAATATTTCGTATAGCCGTCTGCATAGTATTAATCTTTTCGGGAATAGAATTTGTATTCCACCACCCTAGCCGTATTCTAACTAGTACTTCATATCTTTCATTTTTGTGAAAACTTCTAAGGCAGACTCAGAGATAGTGTCACAGATATTCATATACCTTTTATTTTTATGGCCAGGTCTTGTGCAGCTTAGTACTAGTGCTACAGGAATTCCAGCTTACCTCAGGCAAAGCTGCTACATTATGATTGATATGGTACCCAGCGATAGGGATGTAGTTTTGAGGCAGACGCATGGCTAAACCAGATGATACGTGAGAGTTTCCAAGCACAAACGATCCGTTGTATTTCACTTGCTCGTACGGAGGCAGCTGACGGCCCCTTTTAGCCAAAGCAGGGCCGTAACCTTCTTTGTACATTATTTCCTCGTCGCTGGCTAAAAGCCTGTTGGAGAAATTGAAGGTTTTCTTAGTAGCAAGTATATTTTATCTTAAGGCCTAACCTTTCTCAATCGTACTCTCGATTGTAGAGGAGGTATGTGCCCTGCAGTGGGACGTAAGGTCTGATACAGATACGGAAACAGACAGGTATTTTATCTTTGAAACTTATTTGATATAAAATTAATGGATAAATCAAAATGATGGCTTTATTGGTTTAGATGAAGCTTGTATTGGTTTTGAACTGTAAGGTTATGGGATCAAATTCTAACTCCAAGCATTCCTGGATCTAGAATTTAGGCCCATCGTCAAATACGCTTGCATTTTATCACATCTAAGGTAAAAAGAAGCTTGACGAACTATGTGTGGTACAAATGGCGCTTTTCCATCCTCTTCTAAGAAATAGATATAAACTAAAATATTCTAAAACGTACCATCTCATGTAAGTCAGATCAATGATCCTCCACAGCTCTCCGACTCTTTGCATGAACGTCAGCGGCGGTTCCATCGGTGCCATGTGATCTGGCGTGTATGCTGTGTTTGGAATATCATCGATCAGTCTCAAGATCATTGCGTGTGGCTCAATGGATGAAGACCATACGAATGGGCAATTAAATACTGCTGCAAAGCTGAAATATGAATGATAAATTAATGTAATGAATTATGTTTCAAGGCAATCATTATTGTTTTCTTGGTAGATTAATATTGGTAGTAATTAATTAAGTGACCTAATGTACAAAGAGGAATCAAATTAATAATTCCTAGCATAATGAGGCTTGTTTCGTCCGAGCTTGTGATAAAAAAATCGGTTGCTTCTAAATCCTATGAATCGAGACTTGGGGTCTTTTGTGTGTTTATTTGTCCATTAAGTACAAACGATTCGAATTTAGAATTTAACAATAATGAATATCATATAACTAACTTAAGCGTGTTATGTGAAAGCGACTTATCGAAGAGACAGTATTTCACACCAATTTAAAAAGAAATCGAATAATTTTAATGATCAAAATATTATAACTATTGCCTTCCTTCTATGTCAAATTTAGACATAATAATCTATAACAACACCTCACCCGCAATACAGGTCTGAGTAGAGCCATTCCACGACAGCGACGTCGAACTGTTCCTTCGTATCCATCATAAGTTTCTGAACGTTCGGATGAGTAATCGAGTTGTTGGCTATATTTTGCATTACCTCGTACATGTTCCCCATGTTAGTGAGATCTACTTCTTTGTTCACCACTTTTTTAATATCTAGCGCTGTTTCTGAAATATTTTGTTTTGGTTTAGATACAGCATTTTGGAAAAAAAACTATGATATTCTTGAGTTGGGCTATTACTGAAATGGGAGCTTGTTTGCCAAGCGCTTAAAAGGACATTACTTATATATAAACAAGGAGTTAAATATTTGAAAATCGAAAGAAATTGGGAAAACATGGAGGCTAGTAAAATCTAGAAATAATTAATTTATATAATTCAGGCTTTATGATTATTTAATTAGAGACATTTCTTTGTTATGAAATAAAGGAGTACTAAGAGATAATAATATAAAATAATTGTGGTGAAACGATAAGCCATACCCAAAGGAAATCCTTCTCTAAGCGACGAGACATCTATTTGCCTCAGTTTTGGATGCGCTGGCGTTATAGGAAACGGTGTTATGTAAGTCACCTGAAACAAAATATTGTGTACTGAAATTTATTTATTTATATATTCTTTATTGTACACCAGGGAAAAAAAGAGATGATAACAAAATTTAAAAATAAGTACAATCGGCGGCCTTATTGCACAAGGCAATCTCTTCCAGGCAACCTTAGGATGGACATAGAAGAAAGGAGAGAGAGGGCAGTCTAAGGTGTATAGTGACATAAATATAAATAGATAAATAATAATATTACAAATGGATAACGAAAAAATAAAAGGAAATCCTATTTCCAAAGGATTAGCATGTTTAAGTAGTAGAGTCTATCCCGCGGATACTCGCCAATGCTACACAACTCGTGGGTATCAGGAACTACGAGAGACTTTTCGGTCTCACAAACACCCAGACCCGAAACAAATACTTGTGGTTCTCACAAACATTTGTCTCGGTGCGGGGATCGAACCCGCGGCCTCTCGTTTCACAGGCGGCGTCTAACCAACTGCGCCACGGAGGCTGTCAAATTAAGCAAATAGTGAAATGAAGAGCAATGAAATAGCAATGAGTGTGAAATGAATGACTGCCTCCGTGGTGTATTTGTACTACGATACGATTACAAAGCTTAGGTCTCGGGTTCAAATCCCGGGTCGGGCAAAGTGATATTGGATTTTTCTATTTATCATCAGCCGGAATTCGTGCCTGATATGGCGATGGGCTCGCTCCCTATCACACCGAGGGACGGAACATACAAGGCGAAATGTGGGAGTCCTGGTAACACCTCTGCCTACCCCTCTGAGAATAAGGCGTGAGTTTATGTATATGAAATGAATAGAAGGTGTCAACAAAAAAATCATTGTCCACTTGAACTTATGGCTGCTGAGAACGAACTTTTTTAAATCGATATTATGATAAATTTCTCTATACTATGCCTTAGTAACTAACTCAAACTAACTTGAGCAATATCATTATCTCAAAAAAGTCTCTTCCACATACTTTATATAAAATACGACACGGAAAATAACTTATACATCAATTTACTCACAAAAATATCACTAAGCGGAACCATATAGATAAGGATGTGGAGATAAATTACATTTTACTATAAATATTACATAAACAAAACTGTGTGATAACTTGAAAACAGATAACGTTCTACGTGAATAAAAAATTAATTCGCGGAACCTTGTTGGATGAAAGCATTTTTTGATGTTTTGGAGTGGTTAGTATCGCAATCAGTAATAATATTATGAAATGAAATCGATACGAGTTGTGATTTGTGATAAGTAATGATATGATAGGAAACTGAAAATTTTTAGGAAGCGGTAGAGCCACGCTGTTGTCAGTCATGACTCAGCATGAAAGGTCAGGCTCGCCCGGGGCGGTACCACTGTCTCGCAGGAAATCGACGTGAAGCGACAACTTGGGTGTTGCGTTTCTTTCGGTGAGTGAGATTGCCGGATACCCCTTTCCTCTTCCTATCCTTTTTCCTTCCCGCTGCTCTCTCAATGGGGCCGGCAACACATCCATGATCCAGCGTTGTGGATATTCATGGGCGGTAGTGATCACTTCCATTAGGTGACCTGTTTACTAATTTCCCGGATGTATGCAGTAAGAAATATCAAACATAGGAACGGCAGTCTTTCTATATCTATTATCTATATCAGCCCATATACGTCCCACTGCAGGGCACGGGCCTACTCTACAATCGAGAGAATCGATTGAGAGTGGTTAGGCCATATAGTCCACCACGCTGGCCTAGTGCGGGTTGGCGGACTTACATATCGTAGAAATTCTTTAAAATCGCTACGGTATGCAGGTTTCCTTACGGCAGTCTTTGCACAATATAAATTGTATTTGCATTATTCGCCTTTTGTGATAGCCTCCGTGGCGCAGTTGGTTAGACGCCACTGTGAAACGAGAGGCCGCGGGTTCGATAATTCGTAATTGTTTCGGGTCTGGGTGTTTGTGAGATCGGAACAGTCTCTGGTAGTTTCTGATACCCACAAGACTCGATCTTAGTGCGGGGTCAGGACTATGTATTTGACTGTTGGGTGTATTCATTAGTTTTTTTTTTTGTACTGGCACGACAGTGACCACAAATCACCCGATGGTATATGCTGTGTGCATCGAAGCTAGATAGCTATTTCTTCTCGGCGGTCAACATATTTATGCCGACATGATATTTTTTTTTATTTGTACTCAATAATACACAAGATGAACCCGAAATGCGAGAGACTGTGGGTCGCTGTGACGGGCCTTTGATCGCTTTGCACGTAGGTCGCTTTCTAGGCTGATACGAATATCACTTACACCAGCATTTAGTCGTATATCACCTACTCGTGTACCACATTTAATGTGGTATTATTGCCTTTAATCAATGTAATATAACGATTAGAATTATCATTTTATGACCAGCCTTCTGTCTGACAACTCCGTTTGGAAATAGCCATTCTCCTCCACTAAGCTCGCCTAATGCAGTTTGGTAAACTACATAATTATTTTCAACCTGTATTATTCTAGCTTGTAATTTGTTATGTAAACTTGTATAATTGCATATTAAAAAAGTAAATGCAATGTTGCATCTACTAGTCAAAGGCGATTATGTCTCGCCATTCGGCACAATTAATATGTCTGTTTAATTGTTTATTCAAGCCCGATTAAGCTTTTAGGATTATAGGATTTGTAATTTTTAGATTTAGATGATAATATACAAGTAAAGCAAAAATAATATTTAAATTATTATCTACCTACTATTGTATTATTTATTCAGTTAACAGAACAAAATATTTATTTAATTTAAGGATAATATTCCTTGTTTAAATGTTATCTTTTCGTAATAATATTAGTATTGTACAGACCAAATAGATTTACTGTCTATGTAAATGTGTACTTGAGCTACAAACTACACTAACAAGGCGTTCATACAAGATTCTTTATAAGGTACTTCCGTCAATTTCAGCGATTCTAAGACATACATATTATTGCTTTGAGAAAGGATGCTGATTGTGTGTATTTTGAGATAGAAATACCACCTACACCTCCGTCGGTGGCGTAGTTGTATTACGGTAGGTTACAAAGCTGAGGTCTTGGGTTCGAATCTCGGGTCGGGCTAAGTGATATTGGTTTTTTTCTATTCATTATCAGCCCGGAGTCAGGAATTTGTGCCCGATATGGCGATAGGCTCGCCCCCTATCACATCGTGGGACAGAACATACAAAGTGAAATGTGGGTATCCTGGTGGCGCCTCTGCCTACCCCTTCTGGGATAAAGGCGTGAGTTTATGAATGTATTTAATACACCTTGTATACGTTATTAGTACAATTGACTAATGTTGTAGTTTTCTAAATTATTCAGCCGGACTTGGAATGATTATTTTAAGTAATAGAATCTTGGACGCGGTCAGGCTGTGACCTTGACAACGCTATTTTAGAGTTCGATATGTAAATTGTTTTGTTTGCATACAAATATTTAAATGTAAATTAACTATACATTTTATATTTCGTTTTTATTTTTACTCAATTATATCCCTCTTGCTGTTACGATTACTTTTAAATACACTAGCTTTCGATTTATAGTTTTGTTTCAATCTTTTATGTTTATTATTGGTGTAAAATGCAAAAGAACGATTTGATTTCATTTGAGTCTGTGCATTCTGATTTAAACCTACATTTTAACAATCCGTATTACTAAAATAATTCCTTAGATAATAAATGAAATACATACATACGTACATAAACTCACGCCTTTTTACCAAAAGGGTTAGGCAGAGATAAATAGAAAAATCCAATATCAGTTTGCCGGACCCGGAATTCGAACCCGAGACCTCAGCTATGCAATCATACCGTAGTACAACTGCGCCGACGAGGCAGTGATTAAATTAAATAATATTTAATATTGCGTTTTGTACTGTCATTCTTTATACTCATCGAGTTTATTTATTTTTTATTTCGTTTCCTCTTAAAGGTTACTTACATCATGTCCAGCTTCCAATAGTAGTCTGACATATCCTTCTCCCAGTATGGAATGGCTTTTGCCCGGGTAAGGAAACGCCACAAGCACATTGTACGCACACGCACAAGTACACAATACTGATAATAATATTAATTTAAACATAGCAGACGCGCGCGCCGGCCGCCGGTTGATAAACGAGTGTGCAGTGAAAGCGGTTAAATCAGTTGGTTAAATTCATGCCAGATCATGCTTGTGGCGCAGAAGAGGTCAGCAGAAATGTCTTTAATGCCATTGCCATGTCAATACAAGTCACAATGACTAATTGAGATTTTAAAAATAGCAAGTGATTGGTCTGAACTGGGATATGAAGAGCCGAAATCAATACATTGTGTATCGATATCGGAGATATCTCCACAATAATTCAGATTAATGTAGGATTTGACTTTATGAAGAAAGATAAGTAGAATGACACGTTAGACAAATGACTGATAACGTGTTGTGTGAAAGAGATGACGAATGAAAGTACTGAATAGTAAAAGAGTTAGAGGATGAATTATTAAGATGATAAGTGAAAGGACGGATTAAGAAAGAACCGTTTAGAAGACGATGGAAGACGTTGAGGACGGATGAAGACGCAATCTTAAGACGAAATTATATTGAAGAGTAAAAAACCAATCATTGTTAAATTTGACCCCACACGGAACTATTCCCACAATAATGTATGGGAAGTCCACCAGCTCGCATTGGGTTATTTGGTGAATTATGACTTACACTGTTGATGAGGCCGATGCCCTGCAGTGGGACGTATAACATGGGCTGAAAATATTTCCTCTGGTCGACCACGCGGATGATGTCAATATCAATTTTCTATATTACAATAACTAAGTGAACCTATCAAAGGTGATTATTTCGAGAGATTTTGATGTACTCGAGAGCACTTCACCTTTAGCTCATTTATTTCGATTTGATGTACTCAAGAACACTTTACATTTTCAGGTTCCATCGTAATTCTGTGATGGACATTCGTAGAATTTAATTGTTTCATACCGCTATGGAAGATTGATGCAATCAAAGAATTTTCAGCAACCCTATGGGATAGAGATACTAGTGTCATAGAAGATGAAAATTCTTCAGCATCATCACCAACAGCCACAAGAAGTTTGATACTGGTTTTGTTTTTTTATTTTTCTCGGCAAAGTGTCAGGATTGCATCTGATAATAAGTATAATTCATTACCCTCCTCTTTCACCTTGTGATGATGCAATGAAGATTGTCATACTAATTACTAGGATGTCTTTATTTAAAAAACGAATCACTTTAATAATATATACAGTAATTTAAAATTGACATGTTACTTTTTCGGGGTCAGCCACGTATCACTGACATCACTGTTTATAGTAATCGTTAAGGTCTACGTTTGTAGAAAAATAATGACTATGTATTGGATTTAGATATCATGTTTTTATCTACAGACAATGTTTAAGGAAAAGGTGAAAAAATATTAATTCATTCTAGACGGTAGTATTGTTGCCAAGAATATCTGACGAGATAGTTGATGGTTGGCTACGAGTTTGAATCCCAGGAGACATCTCTAACTTTTGAGATGGGTGTATAACTAGTTTCTACGCATTTTAATATTGGAGGAAAATATTGTAAGGAACCCTTATGAAACTTCTATGGTATGTGAATTCCGTCAACCCACATTAGGCCAGAATGGTATAGGATAACCTAAACTCTCTCAAAATATCACAGGTTATTGTTTTCACAATAAAATATCTTTTCTGTAATTAATGTAATGGATGATTAATGTATGTGATGTAATGAATAACGAAATACCTATTCAACTAGGATTAGGTGTTTTTGAAAATACGCCTACATACAAACAGGCCGAAAACAGAAACCACCTTTATTCAAGTCGGTTAAAACACGAGTTATCGAACTTCTGACCGATATACTACGCCCTATCTACTTCAGTCGAGATTTTTATCAGTAATTTGAGGATTATTGCTCTAAAATTACTGACATTGAGTTGACTGAGATAAATGGATCTATTAATAACGTTATTTATGAGGATTAGTCGTTTCTACAATTTCTGATATCGTGTTGAATGAGATAATTGGATCTATTAATAAAGTTATTCATATGTGCGATACCTACAGATATATTGCATGTCGAAAGACGTAACTAATTAATACAACTATTATTATGTCATAAAACACGCAGTTTTGTAATAATATACCTGGTTTCGACCAAGTCTGTATAATTGTATCGAACAGCATGATATGTGCATTTCTCACCAGTGGATATCTGAATTGCACTGTAGTTAACATTGTAATATTGTTACGGGAGATTGTTATATGCGATCATTAAAGCGACCTAGTTCGAGTATGACGATGGTGCTGGCAGTTATATTAAGAAGAATAGAATAGGGATTTGAATATAGAACGGAGTTGTCAACGGCTGATGTGAAAGATGGCCGAGTCGGGGATTACGCTGTCTAGTGTAAACGTAGGCATTTTAATATGCGAGTTGTATGTTGTAAAAAGACCTTGTATTTATGAACATGATGTTGGAAAAGAATAGAAGAATTATGATTACACAATCTTCGTATTATTTGGAGTTTTTATAATATGCTATAAAGTCGTTTCTCACTAGAAAAAAATAAAAAGATGATACAGTATTCTATACTACACTTAGTATAGAATACTGTATCATCTTTTTTTTTTTTTAAGAAACAGTCTTAGGAGTGTACTAGTCAATACCCACCAATTTGTCTGTGACAAAAACATAAGGAATTCATGAATATGGTTGAAGTGAAATTAAAATATTAGAATCTAGTTATCATGAAGAAATGATGGACAATGGGTTCGATAGGTTCTGGAGTGAAGGCCACGCACAGCACAGCGCATGCGCCATAATATGTACATCCAATTAAATATTTTTTATAAATATACCCGGATATAAGAAAGTAGTCTATGTCGTATACGCCTATGAAAATCTATAATGCAAAATATGAGAGTATTTTGATATTGAATTATCATCGAGATTGATGATACAAGAATGTCGCTCGCGTGATTGAAAGCGTCTTTCTGGCCATAAAAATGTCAACACCAATCAGATCTTATCATTATTATGCACTGCGTTCCACTGTACGGCGCTCGTCACCTCGGAATAATAAGTGTGTATGTTAATGCCTAGTAGTCTAAACTACAATGTTCAAATCGGAATACAACTACGCTTTAATATCGCTGCTAGGAGGTAGAAATAGACAAAAACCTACATAATTATAATTAAAGATAAATCTCTAAACTACATTAAAAAATGTGATTTTATGTTATGTTAACGATGGTATCATCGATGCGATGCGTAAATAACAGCAAAACTGTATAATTTTTTTTAAACCATGGCAATCTCTTCCATTGTTTATTTCAAGAGATATATTTAATATAATGACCACGCATTTCAAGATGTTAGTGACATAAGGTTATGTGATAACGCTTATCAAACTACTTTAATATTGGAAGTAAAAGATGCAGTATCATCATTACAAATATACATACGCCAGTCATCGCTTTACTGGGTATCATAATTAATATGCTAAATAATTTTGAAGCATCATGAATCGTTGTTGATTAGTAAAATATTATCATTACAAATATATGCGAGAGGCTTCACTTTAGTGAGTATCATGCTAAATAATTTTGTAGTATCATGGATTGTTGTCGTTTAGTAAAATATTATGAAATATTAGTTTATTATAAATTACAAAATATGTTACTGTTCATTTTTTATCGCCCGCTGCATAATTCGTGCCTGGGGTTTAAACACGAGTTAAATAACATTATGGGGCACCTACAACGCAGTTTGTTTTTGTTAATCAATGTTTCCACATGTTTCTCAGCAACATCTGATAACAAATTGTTATTTATTGTTACTGTAAGTGGAGATCCTTGGGGGAGGTCTATTTTCAGCAGTGGACTTTCTTTGGCTGCAAAAAAAGAAAGAGAGAAAGCATGTTGTCGTGTTAGTATTTGTTAAATAATGTTGCTTAACATTTTGGTATCAATTGATAGTATTGTTGCACAATTTTGTTCCACAAAAGTTAACTGCAGTGTAAATGCACTATTAAATAAATCTGAGAGTTATGTCAGATATCACAATTCATTATTTAATATGCTTTATTTTAGTGATTTTGTAACAATGCATGGCGAGACGAGCATGCCATTCGCCTGATGGTAAGCGATACGACCGCTCATGAACAGTAGCAAAACTTATGTGAATAAATAAAATAAAAATAAAAACCAAACAACACCATGAATTACAATGCAATGCTTGCCATTCCACTGCGCTTGCCACCCTGAGACACAAGATGTTTAGTCTCATTATGTCCAGTAGTTACTCTGGGTACAATGTCCTTTAAACCAGAACACCACCATGGATTAACTCTGCTGTTTGGCAGGAGAAATAATCATTGCGGTAGTACCCAGGCGGCCACTCACATATGAGAGACCTATGATGAGAGACATCATATTATGAGAGGTGAGTATTGTAGATCAACCCATAGGGAAGAAACAGTACAAAACAAAACACTTAAATCTATATGTAGAACACCTAGCGGTCTTATCTCTAATTATCACGAATAACATCGATATTATAATAAGTATCTACCTATAATTGGGTGAAGTAATAGCACTAGTGCAAGCGTTTGTCATTTCCGCTGAAGTTTATTTCTTAGTGCTGGCACAACAAAGTAACTACAATTCATCTTATTGTGAGCCCAGATAGGGTATTCACCAATAAGAGCAGGACATATCTCACTGATCTACAACATTATACTGGTCTGTTTATATCCAGAAATACGCAGAATGAACCATAGCAGTGATACATTAGTGTGAGTAATATTTCTGGTGGTCGGTCTCTCATATGTGCGAGGCCGCCTGGATAGTTACCACTACAATATCTATTGCTCTCGCCAAACAGCAGTTTAAATGCACTGTTCTGTCCCGGTTTAAAGGATATTGTAGCCAGAGTAACTACTGGACATATTGAGACTTAACATCTCATGTTTCAGGATGGCGAGCGCAGTGGAATGCTAAACAATGCTTTATAGTTCATCATGTTCTGTGGTTTTTTACTGTCAATGAGCGGTCGTATCGCTTACTATCGTGCGAAAGGCATGCTCGTCTCGCCATTGATCAAATAAAAAAAAATCATTTACCAGGGTTAATAGCACTGACTTTACTCCTACACAATGTGGTCGCCATCCAGACAGATACGAACATTATAGAATGGTTAATAGTTTTCACTGGCGCATAAATGTTTGCAATCGTCTCTCCATTTCCAATAAAGTCACCACTATCTCATAGTTTGTCATATTAAAAACAGAAGGTACAAAGTTCAATAATTGCACAAAGTTCTACCCTTGACTTTTAATAAAAATCCTTTTTTTGCAGAAACCCCGTAACATAAAAGTGATATGGAACAGCTGAGCGCCTGTTTATTACACAGTAAAGCGCGTGTGTCAACTCATACATTTTATTCAGCGAGTGAGAGTAATTTTCTAAGGTAAGTACATGACTTTTAATATTGCAAACCTTTTAAATTATGTTGTAGATAAAGCAAGACGTTAAGTTTTTACATGAAATTTCTTATAAGGTTTTTAGAATTAATTTTAAAATTTCTTTTAAAAATATCACCAAAATTGTTTAATGAATTATATTTTAATCCTAATACTAACCGTGAAATTATAATGCTTGTTACGTTTTATGACTTAACTTCTCAACCAACCATCACATATTTTAAACATGTTATCAGAGCTTCAGAAAATAATAAGGATAATCTGTAAGCTACAAAAATAAAATACTTATAAGATATAAGAAAATAACTTCTAAAAAATTAATTCTTTCTGCGTCGCAGACAACTAAATTGATTAGCAAAACTTACATTAACAAGAGCACGGCTGTAGGTGAAATTTAGTTAATGATATATAGTATCTTATCATGAAAACTCATTCAAATATTGGTATCTCCTCTTGATAACTAATCGCTATACAGAAAAGTGAAATGAGCAATAAAACGAATATACTTGTTGAAAATATAACTCCAAAGGCTTTTCGCTTTTCGTTGATGAATAATTTAGTGGTTTCCCGTTAACGTAACTTAGCAAAAAAATATCGCTTGAAGGTAAATTTCGTTATACAAGTTACTAAACTTATTATCTTTTATCAGGCTTGTGTAGAAAAAAAAACTGGGCTACCATACTAACAATCTAATCAATCTAATCTTGCTATGTGACAGATTTTTTAACAATGTACAAGATGGTAGCTAAAGAAGCGGATACAAAAATATCCTTCCAGCTAAATATAATCTAAGGTACGACGTCTACTAACTGTCTTTCTAGAAATAGAAGTAGTTATTTTTAATCGCGATAATTGGCAAGACGGGCATGGTAAGCAATACTACCGCTCATGGATAGTAGAAAACCAAACAACGCCATGACTTACAAAGGAAGGTTCAAAAAGAAGGCATGAAGAAATCATTATCCCTGGCGATATCACACAAATCCAATGACCATAGGCCGAGCAACTCTTTGAACATAAATCCATCAGATGAATAGTTTTTCACGATCGATTAGGTATCAATGATTGAATGCCTTTGTGTTGGAACTCTAATAAAACAAAGGAATATATTTCATAATAAAAGGAATTTACCTTTAAAAAGGTAAGGATATGAATACATAATAAGGTTTTTGTGTAGGCTTATAATTATTTACAAGCCGACAATTTTACACTCCTCGCTTAATTTGTTCCTTTTATTTCTTTTTGTGTGACCTTATTCCATCCTTCAAATGTTGAAGAATTATGTAGCTTATAATTTTACGACGAGTCGTTTTCACGACATAATTTTTATTGTGAATAGGTGTTTGTCTGAAACGCTAGACTCTCGACGGTTGGTAGACTTAACTTGTCTTTTAAATTCTTGAAATACTCTTCTTTAAAAAGATATTTCCTCACTATGTTTCCTTCATTGTAAACGTGGATGATACCTTATTCTGAATGCCCACGTAGGATCGAAAAGTCAGTGGTGTGTTTTGTGTTTGACCTTAGGCTGCCCATTTGGCAGATGTGTCTTTTTCAAACTGGATTATCACTCACTTATTGGTTCTAAGATTAATTTGTTTTTAAAAACCTATAAAATCTGTTTACAAAATACACCTCTCAATAGTGATATCGATTCCAGAGGAGGCTCGTTCCCTGCAGTGGGACGATACAGTACAGTACAGTAAAATACCGTTATTATCAACATATTCTTGGGACATTTTAATACACTCGCGCCAACGGAATATTTGTTATAAAATGTATGTGACAGAGTAACTTCGATATTAACAAAGGCGACTTTTAATTAATTCTGTTATTTTGTAAGTAAAGTGTAAATCAACTTTAAATAGGCAATTTTAAAATTTACAATTGTGTTCATAGTAGCAGACGTTTACATATTTATGTTATATGAAATAAGTTCGGAACAAATACGTTATTAAGAGTAGTTGGAGAGAAAAAGACACGTATTCCGAAAGATTGGGATACCTACATGTTAAATTACATAATCAACAAACATACCATTAAAACTCATGTAAATGAGAGGGAAATACACCTGTCTCGTTCCCGCGTCATAACATGTTGCGGGAGTAATGTGAGGTCTCTGATATTGCCTTTTATGTCTCAAGTGGCCGGGAGCTGAATATGAATGAACGGCGCCAACTTGTTAGCAATGATAGGGTTGCTATGTTCTACAACTTTTCAGTCATTATGGTGGAATTTCATTGTTGTCTTTGGTCGCTTGATCAGCCTATAAGTAATGATGAAAATATAAAATTTCTTAATAGAAAAACGCCTGTAAATGTATGTTTAGTGTCTGAACTGATTTTTTGTGCCTCGGTGCCATCCCCCGATGTTAGAAATCTCAACTCTCGATACAATATTTTCGGCCTAGTTGCATCTATTTCAGCCCATATACGTCCCACTGCAGGGCACGGGCCTACTCTCTTCTTTTGTTTTGTTTATTGTAATACTAGTTTTGTTCTGGTTTTAATGTTGCGGTGTCTTTAATATTTTGCCGAGAAAACTTTGCTAGATTATGTATTAGTTATAGTATACTTAATGTTATATGTATGATGGTTAAACTGTTTGTATTACGAACATTATAAGAATTAAAAAATAAAATAAATATACAGACAGCCTTCGTGGCGCAGTTGGTTAGACGCCGCCTGTGAAACGAGAGGCCGCGGGTTCGATCCCCGCACCGAAACAAATATTTGTGTGATCCACAGGTATTTGTTTCGGGTCTGGGTGTTTGTGAGACCGAAAAGTCTCTCGTAGTTTCTGATACCCACGACACAAGACTCGATCTTAGTGTGAGGTCAGGCCTAAAAATGTGACTGTTGGGTGTATTTATTTATTTATTATTTATTTATGCGTGGTCCACTGTCCCGAGTTCGCGGTGGTCGCTGTGCGGCCAGATATAACATACGTATATCCTATCACCACCAATCCATCGATTAAATACTATAAAAAGCTATTAATACTATAGCAGATAAGTACAACTTTATTTATACGCCCACATTAATAAAATTTAAATAATACGAAGCTAAAAAAGTAAAGTTCTATAATATAATAATTATTCATGCCGCGCCGAGCATTCGAGGCACGTGGCATATTCGGCAAGCAATAATATGTGACCTACGTGAATTCACTAAAAATCAGACAAAACGACACGAAATTACGCACATTTTGAATACGAAAAACTTGCTTTCTTTTTTTAGTGTATACCGAAACGGCGTCGGGAAATTTTTATTTTTATCCCGTGTTTCAACGGAATATTTCGGTGAGATGTTTCTGAAATAAATAATAACAAGATTTGTCTGGAGGCTGCGGTTGCTTTTGGAATTGGCAGATATTTTTTCATACATAAACTTACGCTTGTGTTTCTAAAGGGTTACACAGAGGTGATATTAGTACCACCCATAGTTCATAGAACTATATTCCTTCCAAAGATGGCATATTGCAGAGTCTGTCTCAACGACCGAGACAAATTAAAGCAAAAAAAAACAATAAGAACAACGAAAACCCCGTCCAAATCGGATTCGGGTTCAGTACATGCATACATAAACTCACGCCATTTTCCCAGAAAGGGTAGGCAGAGGTTGCTACCAGGACATTTCCCTTTAAATCTTTCGTCCCATGATGCGAAGGTGCGAGCCTGTCGCCATATCGGGCACAAATTTCTGACTCCGGGCTGATACTAAATAGAAAAATCCAATATCACTTTGCCCGACCCAGGGTTCGAACCCGAGACCACAGCTTTGTAATCGTACCGTACGCCACCGAGGCAATCGGATCACTAAACAAAATTGCAACCATGCATGCAGGCCAAATAAAAAATCTTCTTTTTTAAAAATCTAGTTAAAAATATTTAAACGAGTGACAGCCCTGAAGCTTGGCCACCTGTAAATATAACATGAGTTCAAAGTTAGATTTGGTCACTGCACTGCATTCATGCGGTGAAAATGATTCATCAGAGGTTGACACTTTAGTATCAAAGTTTGTAAGTATTTGAATATATGAATTCCCAAATGGATGGCGAAATAATTGACTTTGGTTCATCTAAGTGGACTATGCGCTGTGTGGGGATTCTTTACACAATTTTAATGTAATAAAAAAGGTGTTTTATGCTTATTGTTTTTAGTACTAATTCAGATAAATAGATACAATGTATTTGGTAGACCTTATGTGACATTAATGGTTATCGTTTCTAACTAAATAATTATCTTAGACTTATAAAGTAATAGCAGACTTATAAATTAATTATACATTCAAAATACTAGCGAAAATTATCTAAATCAGTCTCAAAAACGTAAAAAGTAACGACATAATATTCGATGGAGAGATAATCGCCATTATCCTTAAACTTTCATCTTTTCATCACTATTCTTATTAAATGTACAGTTATTTCGCAATGTATATAGTCAAAAGACGTCATGGTCCTTCGAGGCGGATATTGCACGGTTAAAACGGCTTCCGGAATCCCTTTAAGCGAGACTAAAGTATTTACACTCCGCTTTGAACGGACATTTCTAAAAGGTAAAAATATTACGCTTAAAGTCCATAGTAAGCATGTCTTTTGTGAAATACGATATTGATTATGTTTCTGTTTTGTCCCAATTTAGACTTTTAGATAAGACATGAATATTTTATCTACTACTGTACTATAAAAATATCGGGATAAACATAACCCTCCTTCTTTCGCAGTCGAGCAAACAATATTAAGATTAAAAAGGTTATTAGAAAATTATTTTCGGAAATTAAATTTTTATTTTATCAATAAATTACAATCCGCATCCAAACTAAAACGGTTGTTTATCATTTTTTTTCGGCTCTACTTTTTTTGTGTTCCACCTTACTTACAATGTAGTATTTCAGCTATTAACGAAACTGAATTTTGATTTACCCCTACCTTTTTGAACAAAAACTATTCCGCATTGAACTACATACTACTCCACGTTTAATATAGCGTCGCCACTCGATCTTACTTGTCTATGTCAAGCTGTCGTTTCAAGCCGCCCCGAGGCATTATCCTCAACACAATTAGGTCTAACCTAGCTTGTTAAGTATGTCTGATACCCGTTCTTAATGTTGTAATGTGAAAATGAGTTAGTTTATTTGTTCTTCTTTTACGTGGCTATGAAGCATTGGATTGGCATGGTTTTTTAGGTTGTATGATGGAGAGTGAAATAAAAAAAATATATTATGAATCCATATCATCATACCGGATATATCAAGACTGCGACCGATAACGAAGCCAGGTGGTAGTTTAAGTGGTTACAAACACGATGCAACTAATAGTTTTGCAAAAAAAGCGAAAGATATATTCTTGCATTTTTTAAAAAAAACATCGTTTTTAGGTGGTAAATACTTAGTTTTTGCGAAAATAGTTATTTAAACCCTTACGTACCATTGTGTCTTTAAAAATAAAAAGGCGTACATCATTATTTTAGGAAAACTATGTATATATCACGCAAATACGACGATAAGTAAAGAAATAAAAAAAAAATGGACGTTATGTTTTGAAAATTTTTTACTTGCATTGTGTCTGAAGTCGCAAATACTACCACCTGGCTTAGTTTTTGGTCGCGGTCTTGATATAGCCTGTATATATAACTTTTTTTATTGGAGCTTGTATCCTTTAAATTTTAGACTGCCCTCTTTTCTTTTCCTTTTCTTATATCCATCCTAAGGTTGTCTGTAAGAAATCGCCTCGAGCGATAAGAAGCGCCATCCGTACTTTTTTGTTAATCTGTAATATCTTTAAGCGTTTTTCCTTTTTTGTGTGCAGTTAAGAATAAATAAATAAATAAATACCCCACAGATGAGCACTAGCGTCCTCTGCGATTGAAAGTGAATTAGATCTTGGTCCACCATGTAAAAATTTCTGAAATGGAGGTTTTCCAGGAGAATTAAATAATAAACTAAGTTCTAACCAACAAAAACACAGAATTCTGTAAGATGAATCGTATAGCGTGTTAAATTATCAAGTTATAAACGATGTGACTAAACAAACTTAGTTTCCAATAATTTTAATCTAAAACCCTGCTATAAATTATTACACAAAAGCAACGGTTGTGCGACCTATGTATGAGATTTTTTGCTAGTCTAGAACGCGAGTCCCCCATAAATTTGCTCAATTTGCGACCTTGTGTCAAATGTATGCATTGGGCCCTTTCAAAGGTTATCTGGCCATACGTTAGGTTAATGGGCAGCTGTCCTACAAAACGACATTTAGTAGTAATGTATGTATCTAATAAAGAATCAGGCTGATTAAGTATGCGGCGAAATAAATTTGGAGGTTTGGAGGTTGACGATGAATGGCAAGACGAGAATGCCGCTCGCCAGATAGTAAGCGATACGACCGCTTATGGACAGTAGCAAAACCAAACAACACCATGAATGACAAAGCAATGCTTGGCATTCCACTGCGCTCGCCATTTTGAGACATAAGATGTTAAGTCTCATTATGTCCTGTAGTTACTGTCTACTTTATAAGTGTTACAAGGCATTGTGTACTCAATCGTGAAAGAAAGAATCATAGATAAAAAAGAAAAAGAAACTGTCTGTTGCTCGGGAAAGTTTCTTGCGGCACATACTGCTTTGTATCCTATCTAAGCAGCATTGTCTAAACTTTGTTGTATTCCGGTTTGAAGGACATTGTAGCTAGTGGAGTTACCGAGCATTAAGAAACAGTAACAAATATCTCGTGTTTCGAACTCAATTTCAGTGATGTGATGCTGCGAGAGAGTGTTGTAATTATTAAACTATTTTAAAGTATCTTGTTAATAAGTTTCTAATTGATAAAAATAATTGTTTCATTAGTGTCAGGGCAGCATTTAATAGTGATTCGTAAAGTCATAGTTCCGATATACTCGTAGATGTGAGCTTATAATTTTATAACTGGTACTTTTTTTATTGCAGTGAATGGCGAGACGACTATTCCATTTGTAATGATAAGCGATACGACCTCTCATGGACAATAGGAAAGCCAAACGACACCATGAATTACAAGGCAGCGCTTAGCAATCCACTGCGCCCGCCATCCTGAGACATTATATGTTAAGCCTCATTATATCCAGTAGTTACTCTGGCTACAATGTCCTTCAAACCGGAACACAACAGTGCATTTACCTTGCTGTTTGACGGAAGGAATTGACATTGCGGTGGTACCTACCTAGGCGGCCTCTCACATATGAGAAACCTACCACCGGTAGTATAGAAAAATCCATTGTTTTCTCAATAACATACAAAATAAACCATAAAATAATTATGAAAATAATGGAAGCGATGCTAATACATCAACATAATTTCATAGCCGCTGTAATCTTTCGCGCAGGATGTTACACAACTGTATTAGCCGAAGTAATTTCATCAACTAACAGTGAATTCACAACGCTGGCTTTATTAATTTAAAATCTTGCGGCGTGATGAATGAGTAAAGTTTTAGGTTTAGTAGATTTAAATAAATATACGCAAAATTAACACGTACTATCTTAAACAAAATTCTTTAGCGTATAAAACTATCAAATTCTTTCTGGTCCAAAACATATGCATATATATCAAAGTAAATAAATCAGGCAACCATTTCTTTCGGCAATAGGTCTCAGCCGCTTTCGAGGACATCTGCACTGAGACCAACTTTGTAAGATCAAAAATTTAATCTAGCTTGAGAAATTTTAATGAGATGTCTTTGATAATTATTTTTGACTTCCATTACATAAAACACGTAACTTAGTATCAAAATAATGAATAGCAGTATTTATTAATTAACATAAACCAAACCACATCAAGACCTTTGTTCAGCAGTGGATTTCCTGTTGCTGAATAGATAGATAGATATAAAGATAACATACGTACAGAAACTCACGCCTTTATCCCCGAAGGGGTAGGCAGAGGCGCCACTAGGACACCCACATTTCGCCTTGCATGTTCCGTCCCACGATGTGATAGGGGGCGAGCCTACCGCCATATCGGGCACAAATTCCTGACTTCGGGCTGATAATGAATAGAAAAATCCAATATCACTTTGCCCGACCCGGGATTCAAACCCGAGACCTCAGCTTTGTAACCGTAATACAACTGCGCCACCGAGGCAGGATATATAGATAAACCACATCATTTTCCACCCACGTAAGTAACACTCCAAACCCGAACATTCCCACCATTATCTACATAGGCTCACAAACTAATAAACATAAAACTAAATAGGAAAAACATGAGGCGCCTATTAATTAGGCACTCGCTCCCCGGGCATAAGTTTGCCGCGGCGGTACAAACTTTGTTTGCTTCTCGTAATGAATGCGACCGCGGCACTTGTTTTGCGTCCGTACGTACACAGATTCGGGTGACCATGTTTATTGTTGTTAGTGGCGGTACTTCCATACAAGCCCAAAAGCCCGGCTTGCCTTACTTAATACGTATATACTAAATTCTGAACGAAACCATTACATTCAATACAAAACAGTAATTACGAAACATCTACCATTTTTGAATTTACCGCGTTCCGTCGCGGCATGGCGCTCTTCAATGAAGCGCCTGAGACGGCGAGCCGAAGCGCCGCCCGCGCTGCGCAACGCTTGTAATAAATTCATTCAATAATTTTACCTCTCACGTAGAACGTAGCTCCACGCATTTTTTAAAAGACGGCACGCGCAAAACATATATCTGCCTTTTTCTCTCTCGTGTGCTTTTACGGGGCTTTTGGCAACGCATGCTATCTCTGTCACATTTACGGGTGAAATGCTATACTCTGGCACTACGAATGTATAGCTATATATAGCAATAATGTACTAAACCAAAAGCCCAGCTTTTGACCACAGAATTGTTTTGACTGAACATCGTACGTTTGAAGGTCGTCATGTGTAACATTATTTGTTAACTAAATTATATTTATTGTTATTAAATTATGTTGGTTCTTTTTTAAAATTATTAAATCATTTTTGTAATACAAATAATGAGGTTTTTATATTTATTTCATAAATTATAATTGCATGTTGTAATGTTTTTTTTTCGTTTACTAGCAATACTGAACGAATTACTACTAACTTCATAAGTATTTTGATACTGTGCAATTGTAAATAGTTCGGTTTTAGGTTAATAATTCGTTTTTTTAATGTTATTTAAACTTTTTGATACGAAAATGATTTGTATTGTTTCCTGTGATGGTTTTAGTGTGATGGTGAAAGTGTTCATTGCCGTTATAAAGGTAATTTAATTCAATTATATTGAAACTGGCGCGAAAACTACGCCGAGTTTGTGCATTTCTTAAATTCGTGATAAATCACAAGAGGCATTTTATCGGTTCAGTTTACTAAACTACGTTATTCGATTTCTACATGCTCCCCTTCATATAGGTTATTAAACAATAAACAGTCGTGTTTCATAAGTTTTTCAAGGGACACTTGTGTATTAGAATGTTTTGATTAATTGTAATGATTTCAATGATATTGTGGTCCTTTCAAAAGGCATGCTATTACTTGTAATTAAAATTACTTGTAAAAACTTAACCTTAATGTATTTATAAAAAATTCTGTCCGCAATATTGGTTAACTGCGTAGTCAAACACGGGACCATAGTAGCTATCGTTGTGCTAGTGTAATACCGGGTATTAAAAGTGCTCAGTAGTTAGTGCAGTAAAAAGTTACGGTTGCATGACCACAAGCTTTCTATATTTGTATTACTTAGATTTTAATATTGTATAGATTATGTGATAGGTCTGCCGCCCCGCCGTAAATTCGATTTCGTCGTTCTTAGTCTTTTTTTTCTTCTAAATAAATATGTATTAAACCTAAAATAATATTGGGCTTGCCCTACTCCAAAACCCTAGGCACGCCACTGATTGTTGTGTCATAAACTGTATCAGCCCAAATACGACCCACTGCAGGACACGAGCCTCTTCTACAATCGAAAGTACGATTGAGAGGGGTTAGGCCATATAGTCCACCACGCTGGACTAGTGCGGGTTTGTGGACTTTACATACCATAGAAATTATCATAAAACGTTGGCAATATACGCCTCCACTCGAATGCAAATATACAAAGGTGTAACCGGTATTGTAAAACAAAGATGATAATCTAAATTATCAACGATTTTTTAATTTTTGCCTGGCTCATGGTTATTACTGATGTTTAGATTCCTTAGTCTACCAATTTTGAGATCGCATCTTATATAAATTACCCGGAGACTTATTTTGTACCCAACATGGCTACAGGCTCACTCGCAATCATATCTTGAGACGAAAGTAAACTTAACTATCTGTGGAAAGGATTAATGGCATCTCTGCCTACATCTTTAGTGATATCGAGAGTTTATTTAAGGAAGAAAGTAACGTCCGTTGAAGGTGTTTGACAAAATTCATGACAAGAAATCTTTATGAAAGAATTACGTATACAAAATCATATTTTTTGTATTCTGTCCGCATGTTTGTACGCGCATCACGCAGCATCTTCTAAGCAAAATTGGATGCGGTTTTGACCAACGTTACGGGTAGATTAGAGTTATTATACTATTTCCAATTTATATTGAAAATTACCTTATTGAAATTATCTTAAAATTTACTCGCACCATGGTCACCGTACATGGGATTACTTTAAAATGTATATAAGTTTCGGTTAGCCGTCTCTATACCGGTATATTGTGTGTACCTGAGAGATATTTCGGTTAAATTGTGTAACTTTGGTCCACGTTGCATAGGCCGCGTTGGCTTTAAACCGAGCTTTGTTTTGGCTCCTATTATTAATTATATGTAATTATCCCCCCGACATAATTATGTGGAGGCTGGCAGTGGTGTGTAGGAAGATATAATTTTGGAAATTGCAATATGTTTCTAATGTAGGATTTTCGTCATATTGAATTATAAATTCTACTTGTCTATTTTGGGATTTTTGTGCAGTTAATGCAGCACGTTTTATTTAAATAATATGATTTCATACATGACGTTTTATATTACGCCAATGAATCACCAGAAACAAAAAACCATGGCAACTAAATTCTAATTATGTAAGCACAAAAGTCAGCGTATGTCAAGTAGTGGACTGCAAAGAGCTGACGATGACGATGATGATGACGAAGCAAACAAATCAGGCCGCCATAATTTTGACCAGCAAGAGATAGCTTGCGTTGGACATCAGCACCGTTGAACAACTATTCCACTAGAAAGGCAAAAGAAAAGGAAAAATACAAGAAGCTGACGACCAACCTTTAGCACTGAAGAGGCACTCAAAGAAAAAGAAAAAGAGATAGCTTTCTCACGTCATTGGACACTCTATCTGAACTGAAACATACGATCAGGTGTATTATACTCACCTTGCCGTTCCAGGAAAAAACATTAAAACAGAAAAAAAGCAAATCTACCCTACCCCAAATATTGCCTTTAATAAAACCCTACTTGGTAAGAAACAATACACAGACAACATACTTAGTAAAATACAGCTCGCAACGCATTCCACCCCGCGCTCTATTGAGTCCCCACTCGTTATCCCAATACCATGTTTTATTATGCTGACTGTACAAATATTTGGGCAAATATTTGGCGTGTTTCTCTTTTCCTTCGTATATTTGTTGAGTTTGCTATTATACGACTGTGTAGTTTATCTGTCAACTTTATTGTATTATAGTTCTGAACTATCTAGAAGATGGGCAAGACCCATGGATCGTAAAATGTCATTAGTTTATCTTATGAGATCTTCATTAATTAAGAGGTCACGTTTTAATGATTAGCAATAGCTTGCACAAGAAGGCCGGCAGCGACTGGATGCGTAAAGCAGCAGACCGGGCTCTGTGGTGTACCGCGGGAGAGGCCTATGTCCAGCAGTGGACTGCAACGGGCTGATGATGATGATGATGATAGTGAATAGCTTGCTCATTGTTGAAATAAAACTATTTTTACGGATTTTATCGCGATTTGGTTTAATTTTTACATTTTTTAACTTCCCGACGTTTCGATTGCTTTTCAGCTTTCGTGGTCACGTGGCAGACGGGGAAGTTAAAAAATGTAAAAATTAAACCATATCGCGATAAAATCCGTAAAAATAGTTTTATTTCAATGTGTAACATTCGCGTAAATCTAAGAAACCATTTTGCTCATTGTTTTTATTAGTATTAGCATCATCTTCAGCCCTGGGAATTACACAGCTAAATACAGGCCTCCCGATGTATTTTCCTTAATAAACAATTATTTTTAATCCTAAATTACTTCATTTTGACATAAAATATTTTTTTACCCATTTTACCGGAGCTTTCGCTCTCAAGGGGTGAACTGTCATCCGCTAAGTGAATGTTACGAAAGCTACCTTCATTTTAAAAGTCGGGAAGTAATAAAATGTAAAATTAAACAAATACTCGATAAAATCTGTAATAATTAGTTTATTTCAACGAGTAACATTCGCATAAATAAAAAAATACATTTTTTTTAAATCTTGTCATCAACGTTTACAAAAAGATTAGATATGAGAATCCCCATGTGTTCCAAATTGATAATCATTCGAAAAATGAATGATTAGATAGAAAGTCCAAAACAATTAACAGCGATTGACTGATCATCAACTTCCATCATAATTCGCAAACACACACAATTTCAAATGATCTCCCTTTTCTACCTAGTTTACGCATATTATGATTTAAAATCTCTCTTTCTCTCTGGTCGGTCCCTCATGTCTGAGGATCGTGGTCAGCATCAGGGTTGCATCTGGAGCGGGTGATCTGCCTCCACCCATGATTTAAAATATTAAAATATTACTGAATAAATACAAAAAATATTTTATTTATCATAAGGGTTGCATCTGGAGCGGGTGATTTGCCTCCACCCATGATTTAAAATATCACCGAATAAATACAAGAAACATTTTATTTACCATAATCGTTCACTTTGAATTCTTTTCGATGTGCTCGCGAGATCTCGCACTATCATAACTCATGATTTACTCCGCACCAATCGGGAGGCATTCATATCTCCGAGAGAAAATCCACGTCTCGTTTTATTCCTTCCTGTACATGAGCTCAAAGCACTCTGCTTAAGTGGAGGCAAATATTTCTCTTTACTATTTTCATCATAGGCACGTTTTACTATGTTTTCTGTAAGCATGCAAGGATGTTGTAATGTACTTACTTCTTGTTACTAATTTTAGTTCATGAGTAATAAGTGTGATTAGTTTGTCATGGTAAACGAAGAAGAAATGTCTGAAAAACTTACATAATCATGGAGACTAGGTTAAAAACCAGCCTCTTTAATAAGAAAAATGAAAAGCAAATTAAACGCAAACATAAAATTACAAATGTCGCCCTAACTCATTAGAAATATTTTGACTTGTCGTAGCTTTAAATAATAAAAAGGCCAATAATATTAATAGTGTCTTAGTAGACTCTAGTGAAGGATAAACTCAAGAACATAGAAATTTAGAATGAATGTAACACACGATATAGACGAATAAATAATGAACATAGGTACTGTGGAACATAATAATGTTATTATGAAAATGAAGAAGTCAACGGCAGCATAAGTGCAACATTGTTGTGTACCGATATCTTTATCTTATAGTTTCAATCGAGCCAAATATTTACGATGCATAAATAAATACAAAATAGGAAAAAGCAATTCTTGCTCAAAGCACCACCCAAATATTGCATGCAACAAAATTTGAAGCCAAATATTTGGTTACAAATTACTATATTTGCATATATGTACGAACAGGAAATATTTTGTTTAGTTTGTTGGTTGTGTAAAACTGAAAAATAGAACAGAGGTATTTTTTAATTTATGTATTTACAGCAAAAATCAGAGATTTGGTACGACTCAGATTACGCGACCGGATCGATACGTGACTTAATTAATTTATTTTTGGCATGTCATACCGAATTGTAACTTACAGATTTCATAATATTTAAACGTCATGACGTCAGAACATAATGATTGTTTATGTTTTCATGCTTATAGTCTAGAATTTTGTAGCATTTATTTGTGTGAACTGATAAAACATAAATTACCTACTAAATTATATTTCAATGTTGTCTAATCAAACCTGGTTTGATAACGATACACTTTCTTTGTTATTGTAATATTATAATTGATTTATCTTTTAAACACCTATTAATTTTGTTGATGATACGGACTAACTTAATCCACCATGACTTGCCACTGACCTATCAAAACTTCCATTTATCTTTTCTCTCAAAAATAAAGAAATTATTTATCCCAGTACCATAAAATTCTATACAGCTCCTACGCTTGAAAAGTATACCGGACCAAGAGTACGGTAAATATGTAAAAAACCATCGAAGCGCAACATCTGTGTTGACAGATTGCTCGAGAAACACAACTTTCCGCTTTCTAACGCAAATCCGATGCCGTACCACATTTCCAGGCATACGTTTTCATATTCTGTTTAGACTTGTACGTGTGGATGGAATCTTCGGACTTTGTAATGAAAAAATAAAAAATAAAGAAAGGTTTTCTTGTATTTTTCTTCTCAGCTGTAAAAATGTTCCATTGTTGTTAGTGCTATTTAAATTTTTAAAAGATATTGTTGGAAATTATTACCAATTATTTTAGTACTATTGAAAGGTCAAAAGATGTCGTAAAAGACAATAATTTGAATAAGTAAAATTGTGTTCTCGAATTATATTCTAAGATTTTAGGACGTAGACGTAATTTTTTTTTTATCTAAAATTGTCTCTTGGTATGGTATCCAAAACGCGTCAGTGAGGGGATAATAAATTCACTCTAATAACATTTTGAATACTGTGCATTTATATCTAAATTTATTTTGGCATGAATAATGAAATCAATCAACCGTCAAGGATGCTAGTACTACACAGTCGGGTACACGTGTATGGGTTAGTATAATTAGATAAAGTAGGTTATGAAGACCATATTACCAATTCCAGATAGACCAGATAATATAGTGTTGAATTCTGCGGTTGTGGACCAAAAATTTGCGAAATTACCAAACATTTGCCTTTGGAAACAAGTTATCATAAAGGAAGTATGTGTATTTCCGATATAAAGTTAAATGTAGGTCATAGAAGAAACTAATTAAGCACTATCTATGATATAAGCTGTGAAAACCTCAAGAAAGTAATTTCCTCTCTCTTTATATTTTACAAAAATTCATACACGAGCATATTAAAAATTTATACCAGAAAGCAAATATAACATTACAAAAGCCTAGAACAGTTTAAAATAACGGCAAGTATAAAGCTGAAATAACAATAATCCATCCAAGAATCAGTCTAGCCTAGCTCTCGCTTACACCGTACGCAAATTACAAAATTAAAAATGCAAAAACCGCGAACATTACACCACGTATGAAGAAAAAGATTCCCCAAATGAGTTAAAGCTGGGAGAATTCGCGGCGCCCTAATTCAATCCCAGCTCGGTATACTTTGTATACAGTAAACCGTATCCGACATTTAGTTTGAAAATAAAAAGCTGAAATATACGACAGAACGGATTGCACATAACCCGCCAGTCTTTTGGGATTTACCTCAGCTCGGTTTTTACGCGGACGCGTGTCACACCGAAATGTAATGCGTTATCAAATCCGGTGATTGTTGCATCGGTTCCGGTTGCAATGCATTACTTTATTTATAAGCCTCCGTGGCGCAGTTAGTTAGACGCCGCATGTGAAACGAGAGGCCACGGGTTCGATCCCCGCACCGACACAAATGTTTGTGAGACCGAAAAGTCTCTCGTAGTTCCTGATACCCATGACACAAGACTCGATCTTAGTATGGGGTCAGGACTATGTATGTGACTGTTGGGTGTATTTATTTATTTACTTATAAGTGATTTTAAGTATGATTAATACATACATACATAATCACGCCTGTATCCTACAGGGGTAGGCAGAAACTATTGATCGCCACTTTGCTCGATCCTGACATATTACTTTCGCTTCGTGTACTTTCATCAATCTCTTCATGCATTCTCGTTGGTTCAGGGTACTTTTGACATGACCCTTGTTGAGATTGATTAATATATTTTTATGAAATTAATTGGACCTTAAAAAGATATGCACTTATTGCGATTGCTTTTCATACTAACCAATAGAATTGAAGTTATCATTTCAGCTATTATAATATCCGAGGAACTAAGACCGCAAGTCTTGCTTTTAATAAAATGTTTCACAGGTGACACTACATCAATCCGCAAGTGTGACTTTACGACCCAACATTATATTTTCCATGATCTGACAATGAAGCACTTCATCGTACACGGAGTTAGGTTAGCCTTCATAAATAATGTTTAATAAAGGTAAATTCTAGGCAAAATTTTTATGCTTTAATAACTTCTTTATTGATTATTATAAATGAGCCTAGCCTTTTATATAAAAACTCATTTTTGTAAACACCTTTATATTTTCGGCCTCGATTACGTCACGGTATAAAAGACAGCCTTCCTTATTCGGATGTAAATGTAGGAGTCATATTGAAATTCTAAGGATTCCAAGTGTAGGTAATTCCATTTTGTAAGCGACTTCTTTGTGGTTCCGACGTTAATCCAAAACCATGCAGTATATTGACAGCCTCCGTGACGCAGTTGGTTAGACGCCGGCTGTGAAACGAGAGGCCGCGGGTTCGATCCCCGCACCGAGGCAAATACTTGTGAGGCCTATAAGTACTTCTTCCGGGTCTAGGTGCTTGTGAGACCGAAAAGTCTCTGGTAGTTCCTGATACCCACGACACAAGACTTAATTGGTCTTAATGTGAGGTCAGGACTGTGTATGTGACTGTTGGCAGTATTTATTATTTATTACCATACGCCCATAGATTTGAGGTTAAAAGTCTTCGCCACACAGAACCCGTACTTAACTCCGCGTCACACGTCATGCTATAGCTAACTGCAATTATGGGCCTGCGTTGTATTGTACTCTCTCTCTCACTCTTCAGCCTTAGGAAGTCCACTGCCGAACATATGCGTCCCCGAAGGTTCTTCACATCGACCTCTTAGTAGCGCCCTGCAGCCAGCGACTGTATGTCTTGTGTGCTAATATACACGCAAACAGAGTGCGGGATCCATCCATAAAGGATCCTTTCTCAGTTTAGTACCACAGTAGAACACAAGGTTTATTATTGCAATGAATGGACGAGCAAGCCATTCGCATAATGGTAAGCGAAACGACCGCTCATGGACAGTAAAAAACCAACCAACACCATGAATTATAAAGCATTGCTAGGAATTCCACTGCGCTCGCCATCCTGAGGCATGAGATATCAAGTCTTAATATGTCCAGTAGTTACTCTGGCTACAATGTCCTTTAAACCGGAACACAACAGTGCATTTACATTGCTGTTTAGCGGGAGAAATTAACATTGCTGTGATACCCACCCAGGCTGCCTCTCACATATGAGAGCTACCACCAGGTGGCGCTATATCATCTTGACGCGGCGCTTACAACGCGTTCTGTGTGGCGAAGCCCTCAATGAGGTATGCCGCGAGTCCCGTTGACTAAGCAACTGGGTTTATTTCTTTTAAATTACCTTTGTGCTGGAATTTTGAGTAGGTCAAACGGTTTACGGCCTTTGCTTTAAATGCAACGTAAAATGTTGAAGTTTATTACTTACGCGAATAGTAAAAGAGGCGTCATTAAGGTTCAAAATGGTGTAATTTGAATAATAGCAACGGAAACAATACATGAGTGAATCGTAAATCTGGAGTTGCAATATAAGCATGTTTTCACGAATTGAAATAGAGTGTGTTTGTTGTTTTTACGAAATAAAATAAAGTGTAAATATATTATAAATTGGTTATTGACTGCTTAAGTACGATTGGGAAGGTTGGCCTAACCCTTCTCAATTGTACTCCTGGTTGTAGAGGAGACTTGTGTCCTGCAGTGGGACAGTAAAGTACAGTACTGATTACTGGTAATCTTATTTGGTTAAAAACAGTAATTTATAGTTAATAATTTATAATTATTGTTTTGTAAATACATTGAAAATCCTAATAGTACACTATGATAGGCTGATAACGATGATGATCATTAATATAATATTATTCTCTATAGTATTTCCCGCATGTGATCACGTTCCGTATCAAGTTACACAGCTCAGTAATATTTAGTGGAATGTCGCTTAAGGTTACTCACGTTTGGAATGAATTATGGGCGACGTCGATAGCATGCATGCATCTCATATAAGGAGAAGATCGCATGAATTTGAATTTAATCTACTTTGAATTTAATCTTCTACTTTAATATAAGCCCTTGTAATACACCTGCGAAGTAAGGCAATGTATTAGATTAAGAATTACGAATATTTTGAATAATAATGAAGCTATTCTATTGAATAATTCACACAAATTTCAAGCCAGGGATCAAATGAGTACTTTAAATACGTTTTGCATCCAACCGTATGCTGTTACTGAATAAAAATATAGCTTTATATGTAATTGTCTGACTGCCTCGGTGGCGTAGTTGTATTACGGTACGGTTACAAAGCTGAGGTCTCGGGTTCGAATCCCTGGTCGGGCAAAGTGATATTGGATTTTTCTATTCATTATCAGCCCGGAGACAGGAATTTGTGCCCGATATGGCGATGGGCTCGCCCCCTATCACATCGTGGGACGGAACATGCAAGGCGAAATGTGGGTGTCCTGGTGGCGCCTCATACCGTACATTAAGGCGTGAGTTTATGTATGTATGTATATGTAATTGTATTGTATTGTATCAGTCTATATATGTCCCACTATAGGACACGGGCCTAATCTACTATCGAAAGGTACTATTGAGAATGGTTAGGCCATATAGTCCACAACACTGGCCTCGTGCGGGTTGTCGGACTTTACATACCATAGAAATTCTTACGGATCCCTATGGTATGCAGATTTCCTCACGATGTTTTCCTTCACCGTTATAGTGCGTGGTGATTGACTATCAATACACACATGATTACAAAAAGACAGAGGTGTGCCCTGGGATTTGAACCCGCGACCACCGTGAATATGTAGGCAGCCGCGTCTGGTCCGTTACCGACAGGCTATAATATAATATTTAATTTATATTATATTTATTGTAGTAAAATAACGAAAAAGTCACGTCTCTTAACTAACCTAGATGTACAACAAAAGGAGCTAAGAAGTAAGCATGAGTACTAGAAAACAGCATTAAACCGCATTGAGGAAATTCTATTCATTGTAATTTTAGTAACATCGCACCGGGCATTTTTCATTCAGACCGAGTTGGCTGCAAAGCGCCGGTCAGGAAACTTGCTTCACAACTTTTAAACTTTCATAAAACGTCGATAAAAGAATAAAATGTGCGATATTCATGTAAAACGGGCGGGGATCAATGATTCTTCACGTTCAACATTTCAAGACTAGTGGAAGAAGCATTATTCAAAGTTTAACATAATTCCCGGAATCCCGATGGAACATTTAGATGCAGAAATCTACATGCATATGTTGAAAACTGTTTATACCGCTGCTCTCGGAAGACGCAGGGGATTCTATGTATACTTTAAATGATAATATATCAACAATAACACTCTTATTACGGAAAGTTTAGCGTCGGATGTCCTAGTACAATGAACGGAAGATTAAGTAATCAAACAGCCGCTGGTATATTGCTATGGCAGACCATGGAAGTCCTTGGAGTTTGCCAAAGTTAAGAAGCAAACTTTCTTTTTGCTGAAGAATTCGAAGAAGGTTTCATCAATACTGAAACAAATCTGGTTTAGTCCTCATTCTTAAGAATCTCACCAGTATTGGCATTTTCACGATGGTTTTTCAGATCATTGGGGCCTGAAAATGATAGACGAGACGATCAAACTAGATTATTAGATATATAAAATTTTCTGCCATTTCTTCTTTTAACTTCTATAATACACATCTTAAGTATAATGGCATGTAAATACTTTCCAGATTCCAGCTCGCAATTAATGTAACTTCTAATTAAAAGCTCTCAACCAAAATAGAATATCATAATACCAGCTGCGAACTCCCACATGAAAACTACTTAATTGTTGATATTAAGTCACTCCACAAATAGAACGTAATGAAATGTATTCGATAGATGCTAACTAAACATCGTGAATCCTAAACAAATAATTCATTAAAATGGAGCTCCGTTTCGTAAACAACGCTAATGTGAAGAAAAACAACCAACAAATACTACGGAAAGGGTTGTATGAATGTAAATGGAGCCTTATTTGGTTATGATAATTGTGTGAAATATCATCCATTACTTTGTCACATTCCATCAGAGCCTCTTTCTGAAACAGACCTAGTTATTTTCAAGTTTATGAATAATATAGAATAAGATTTAAAATAAGTTAAGGGTGTGATGGGGTTGACATGGTGAAACATATCGTCAAAAGCCCTAATTTGAACAAGAATAAAAAAAACATCCATTACTACATTGTCGGTATAATTGGGAATCTAGTTGATAGTGACGTCGTAGGCTTGAACTTCAGACACACATTTCTAACTCTTCAATGTATTTTTGTATACCAGTACAAGTTACTGCAATGCAGATGCCTTATACTTATTATTATCTGATAATAAGTGCCGTAGAATACAAATACAGTACCTATCGCTGAGAAATGAAAACATCTCACCGGTTGACATAATTATGTCAGTATTTTTTATTGCGATGAATGGCGAGACGAGCCTGCCGGTAGCCTGATGGTAAGCGATCAAAATTTTTTTTTAAATTAGGCTAAACAAATCTTACTCAATTCGGTTGAAGTTTGAAAGCGTCGGAGGCCTAGATAAAACGGCGGAAAAAACGCTCCGAAACCATATTGGCAGTGTCTGCTGCAAAAATGCGAGGGTAAAGCAATAAAATGAACGTAACCGATGGACGTCCGAAGTTTTTGCGAGCCTTGACTGACCAAAATCCAGACCTTTCTCGCATGCCTTCGTTTTATTCGATGAAAATAGGGAACTTCAGATTTATAATCGTTGATTTAATTGGCGCAATAATTAACAAATTTACCAAACAGTCTTACAATTCAATCATGTCTTGTGTCCTGGTATCAGAAAATATGAAATACTTTCATGGAGGCTATCGAAATATCCATAAAATCCTTTAAATAATATAAGTCACTACAATTATTGAAATATTTTTGTTATAATTTATTATATTTGTATTAATCATATGATACTACATTCATATACAGAGCCCTTATTTTAGCAGAATTCCTCAATTTTTTTCTCAAATATAAAACATTGCCTACAGCATTTACTACACTTGATAGAAAACTTTATAAGCGTCGTTTCAGCCCTATCGTTCATCGGCCATCAGTTCTCCGCGCCGTGTCCCGCCCACTTCAATCCGAAGGGATTATTTTGCAGCCAAATAAATAACGTTGACCTACTTATTCCCCATTTTTCCATCCATCGTATACCAAACATCAATGCCCTACAAAATCATTTAAATCTTATAAATTATGCATGGCAAGATAACAAAAAGCCAGGTACAGGTGAAGACAAAATTCATTATAATTTTAATCGGTGTATAACAAAAGCCATTAAACTCACAGCTTTTAAAGGCTACCGAAGGTCCGTAAGAAGCTAATAAAAATGGTCTTGGCCCTGTCAAGTTTCTTATTAGGGATACTTTATGAATAATGCAGAACGGGAAAAAATATAATGGAGCTGAAATTTTTTCGCATGAATATTAGATGGATTGTTGTATGCTTTCTACAGATACATTTGAGAAATTAAGGTTTATCTTTCCTTTGTTGTAAAAAGAGCAACCTGTGGCCCAAATATTTAATCGTTATAGAGAAGAGAACGAAATCCAATGAATAAACATTATACAAACGGCTTTTGGGTCTTTGATCAGCTATCTCATCCACTAAATGAAATGCAATAGCATAACTGTCACTTCACTTTGGTTTTTTGTAAGAAAGTGGTACCACCGTTCAAACTAGACTTAAAAACATACAGCAAGATCCTACCACTTCTTATTTAAAACTTTTTCAAAACAATCATTAGGAATACGGAAGGATCGTACGAATTTGTCCGCTGGAAATGTAAATAGGAACCGTTTATTTGACTTTCATTTCCACTCGGCCAATACACTTTGTGAGGTCTGAATTCTACCACTTTTACCTGGAATTATATTAACCTTGGTATTAGACCCACGTGGAACAACTTAAAGTAGATGAGGAAGATAAGAAATTATAATCTTGTAGCCAAGTTCCGAACATAACGGTTGTCATTTTTGAGAATGCCGTCATTTACATCTTAAAAATTTCATTCGAGGTAGGCTTATGGGGGAAAATTTGTATTTACACATCCTGAGAGGAAAATATATATAAATAAAACGAAATATTTTTAAATTTGTATTATAGTTCGGGATGGTTTTTGCTTAACAACGTAAGTTCCTAAAATAGGCTTTGTAAGATAGATATTATTTTAATATATAACATTTTGATACAAGTAGAAATAAAACCTACGAAACAAATTCTACCCCTGAAACTTTTTAACCTAACTATCGCTATCCTTCATCCAACGACAAACTGCCCCTAGTTAATTTCTTCATAGCTACAAATTCAGTCAATTCACCGTTCATGTTCTCGACTATACACTTTAAACATGTTTGATAAAGCGTAAACATGGTCTGATTTTCAGCACTGATTCGTTCGTACGTATCAAGTGTTTAACTGCCATTGAAATATCGGTTGAATCAGTTTGTCTGCGTCGTGTTTCACGGTATGATAATGTTCTACTTTACTATGCATGGACTGTGCCGCAGTTGCTTCAAGCGTTAGATCCACTTTTGTTATTCTTTTATGAGTTAATGTTTAGCGATACTGTGGTGCTTCTGGCTTGATAGCTAGTCTATCGTCTTTAGTATCGCTGTGAGCTTTAATGGATATTAAGATGTTTTATTATATTATATCTAATGACTAAGCCCTGTCGATATGCTTGTTACTTATTACATTTAACATCATTGTCCATTCATTGGAAGGTGACAAGTTGAAGAACTTGCCACATTTCTAATGCCTCCTACACACTATGTTTGAGCTGCCGGTAAAGCCGCATAAACGAGCCGCCGGCAAGGCCGCCGGGATGTGCCGACGGGTTGCACGAGGAGGCGGCGGCTTGTTAAGTACAATTATTATTATCATTCTACTTGACTGTCACAACTGAAATTATGCTCTGTGACAAAGGCCGGTAGCATACCCGCGCGGCACAAACCCACCGGCTGTGCCAGCGGCATAGTGTGTAGGAGGCATATGATCAACCTTATACATACTGAATTTATTTTCTGCCAAAGACTAATAAATATTTTCGATCTGTGCAATTGTTAAACGTTAAAAAAGCAGTCAATTTTTTTCTCATACTCGAGGTTATACACCCCAAACAATGTGGAGATAAAACAATTTTATTTCACTGTCGAACACAATATATCCCAAACTGTTCCCGTGGGACCTCTTCCGAATGCCTCATACGATGTGGCAGATTAAAATAATATCAAAATTTATACTCTCCAGGGCGTCTAACCCTTACATCCAGACTTTTCAAGTCATTTAAATTGGAAAAGAAATGTCTGATAGATTTTTCTCCTATTTGTATGGTTTTGAATTGAAATTATTCAGCGAAATATTCAAAATTGTTTCATAAAGTTTGATTTGGAAACGTAATTAATTAAGTTTGGCTCGACTTTGTTTGTCACTTGGGTATAGAAAAATATTCGAATTTTTCATTATTTGTGCAGCTCTAGATATTTTTGGAGAGAACAGTTATTTTCTTCAAGACTATTTTTAGAAGAAAAGGACCTACCATGTAGCAACTAAGTTACTGTATAAGCCCATATACGTTCCACTGCAGGGCACGGACCTCCTCTACAATTGAGAGTACTATTGTGAGGGGTTAGGCCATACAGTCCACAACACTGGCCTAGTGCGGTTGGCCTAGCAACTAGGTTAGCGGGAGGTTATTTTGAACTTTTCACAACTTTAAATGTCACCTGACAAAGATTCAGGAAAGTTACTTATTATAAACTGGCAACTCTTTTATTAGTCTAGTTCATTGGGCAATTATTTGTTTGCAACTCCGTCAATTTGTTTTCTTTATAATTAATTTCGCCGGTAAAAGACGAGCAAGTTTCCCTGAGACTCACCGAGCTTTAGTACTCGGTATCACGGCAGGAACATTTAAACACATTCGCGACGTGGCATTCAAGACTCTGTGAAGAGCCTTATGTGCACAAACGCGTCGTCGACGCAATCCTGCCGGTCTTCGAAGCCTGGATGGCACGAAAAGACGGACGACTCACCTTTCGACTTACTCAGGTAATCACCGGGCATAGATGTTTCGGTGATTATCTGAATAAGATAGGGCGTGAATCAACGGCGAATTGTCACCACTGCAATAGTGGAGAACCGGACTCAGCTGCCCACACTGTCGTGCAATGTTCTGCGTGGGAAGTGGAGCGACAGGCCCTGGTCTCTCGAATTGGAGGTGATCTCTCTCTTCCAGCAGTCATAAGGGCAATGCTGGAGGGAGAGTCAAAATGGAAAGCCGTGGCCCTCTTTTGTGAAGTTGTAATGCTTCATAAAGAGGCTGCGGAGCGTGATCGCGAAAGAGCTGATCCCGCTCGGAGACGGAGACGCAACGGTGGTGGAAGAAATCGCCCTGTTTCTTCCGCGTAGCACAGTTGTGGAGTTTATGTTGGTGAGGGTTTAAAGCTCACGCGCTGGAGGCACTTTGGTGTGTTCGTATTGAGGTCCCAAAGTGCCTCCAAAGTGCAGATGGAGACATGGGGTTTTTTAGCCGGTAAGAGTCCGGCATGCCCGTTCTATCCAGATAGTCGGGTATCCAATGAGGATTTTCCCCAAGAGAAAAAAAAAAAAAAGTACTCGGTGTCAATTTATTGCGTGTCACTGCTGATTCTGGGTGACATGAGTTACAGTGGTGAGAATGTGGGCGTCATAATCTCTATTCATGTAGGGCTGGCGCAACGGACTTTTATCCATGTTGCTGATGGATTTCACTACAATCAGGCGCTTGCACGAGGCAAAATTTTCAGTAGAAGTGTAAAAGTTTAACATATTACAACCTTACACACGCTATTTTATTGATGATTTTTAATGCTAAAAACCCACTTCCTTTTCTTAACTCTTATCAATCCACTGCTGGGCAAAGGTCTCCCTCCTCTTCCACCATAAATCGCGGTTTGAAGCAATTTCGGGCCACATGGGCTCGAAATCGTCCAGGTCGCCACGTCAGCATTTTTTGGCCTGCCGCGACGACGTCAGCCATCAGTACTCATTAGCTCACTGCTTTAGCCCATCGATCCATTGACAGCCTCTGTGGCGCAGTTGGTTGGACGCCGCCTGTGAAACGACAGGCCGCGGGTTCGATCCCCGCACCGAAACAAATATTTGTGTGATCCACAGGTATTTGTTTGGGGTCTGGGTGTTTGTGAGACCGAAAAGTCTTCGTAGTTTCTGATACCCACGACACAAGACTCGATCTGAGTGTGGGGTCAGGACTATGTATGTGACTGTTGGGTGTATTTATTTATTTATTATTTATTTATTTATCTGAATGCTTTAGAGTCCCATGGCCTGCCCAATTCCAGTTAAGTTGTGCAATCACATCCGCAACCAACACTAGTGCTCTTGCGACCTCTTGTTTCATAGTTGACGTCTTAACCAACTGCTAAGGCTGCTTAAAAAGTATCCTTCCTGTAAGTACTGACTAATGTCAGTCACAGCATGTTATCTGGTATTATATCGTCACTTTTCCAAGCCTCTGTGATAGCTTTAAGCCGCATTGCAGTGTCGGTATAACGCAACGTGCTTAATCAAGTCGGCCTTAAGCGATCACAACGTACGTGCCATAAGCCCCCTGATTTCGGAGCTCTTCTGTTACGTACACGCATTCATTAAAAATTGAGTTTCGATATTAATCCTTGTTAACATTAATTTAGTGTTGTTTTTCAAATAATAATTCAAATTATGGCTACTACGTACATACATGCATAAACTCACGCCTTTATCCCAGAAGGGGTAGGCAGAGGCGCCACCAGGACACCCACATTTCGCCTTGTATATTCTGTCCCATGATGTGATAGGGGCGAGCCTATCGCCATATCGGGCACAAATTCTTGACTCCGGGCTGATAATGAATAGAAAAACCCAATATCACTTTGCCCGACCCGGTATTCGAACCGGAGAGCTCAGCTTTGTAGTCGTACCGTTAATCGTAGTACAACTACGCCACCGAGGCGATGGCTACTACGGTTCTTTTTTAATACTGTCACGATAGTGACTACTATGATTCATACTATTATCAACCAATGTGAAATGTTCATATCTCGCCTGTCGATATAATTATGCCGGTCTGATTGAATCCGGATATATAAAGTATGGACCCGAAATGCGATGCTAACGTGGTTCACTATAACAGGTTCTTAAACACTGTATGGATTAGAATTTGTGCCTGGCTTCTAACACATCTTGAGACGGAAATAAGCTCGACAAACCGTGAGTGACACTTGTGGCACCTTTCCTTCTGCAGGAATACCAGCGCGGGATTACGTACATTGACTTCAAGTATGATATATATTTAGTTTATACATATCTAGTCTGAATGTAGATTTTTCTAATCTGTTAATACAAAGAAGTCGCAGATTTGAATGCTTCTAATAATGTTATTTCGGGAGGAGGCCAAAATGAAAATGGAAATGTAAAAGTAACATTTATGTAATTCATTCACACAAAGACGTAATAATCAGGGTACTTTTACCCTGAATATGTAAATTAGTTAATGAAACACTCGAAAATTATTTGATTTCTCATAATGATTTTGTAATATTTTTGTATGAGAAGCCCCGGGCGTCGGTGCCTTGATGTTATTGTTGTGGAAACCTTTGATAAAAGGTCTATTGGCTTTGAAAGCAAGCGACGAGAAAACATGGAAATGAAGCTTTATGTTTATTTTAATTGAGAATATTTAATGTATGAAGTCGATCTTGTAAACTCTTTGAAGTATAACTTTTAAAATGTTTATTTACCTCCTATGTTCATTACTCTAATGTTATTACAATCATGCCAGCCCGCTGAGATGCCATCACGCTTCACCGGAAGGATCCAGGATTATAGGAAGGAGGGAACACGTGTTCCATCAGACCGTTCCACATCTTGAATGTGTGGCAGAAAAAAGAATTCGAGAACCGTTTGATTCGCGCCGAGATAGATTGACCCGTCAAGCTATGGCACCGCAAGCCAGCACGCGTGGTTCTGTTAAGGAAAGGAGAGGAGGGGACATTGCAAGTCGAAATTATACTATACAATTTCAAAACTCGATTAAAGTAAGAAGTCACACGTGCTAAATCAAGAATGTGACAATATCGAAAAATAGCCGACTTCGGCGATTGAAAACGTGAAAATTGAATCTGATATCAGTAGGAAATTTCATATTTATGCAAACTGGAGTCGTTCCACCTAGAGCGGTGTCGCAATATTCCGCATATTGGAAACTTTATAGCGGCGAATGCAGTTTTGTTTTAAATAAAAGCGCCACGTCTGTGGCATGTAGGTTTGCGCGAATAAATTATGGTAACGTTCCGCCTTGCAAAGTTGTGGTACGTTGTCAACTGATTGCAGCCATTATTATTATTAAACAGAAAGCAGTAAGTCCATTACCACTGTACTTGTCTACAATTCTTTAGTTTGGAAACGTGATTTTTATTGGTCTGTAATAAATTGTATTAGGGAAACAAACACAAATAAATAAAAAACTAGAATCAAACAAAATCCATTGAAGTTAAAATTAAAAGAACAATCAAATGATGGAGCCATTTTTACATGATCGAGTAATATTAAACAAATGAACGTAAAGAAAATAAAGATTATGTTCTCCAAAATACTTCAAAAATATTATTTGTGGAGTAATATTTCGTGTAATAAATATTTACATCATTAAACATAATTCACTGGCCCTGGATTTGCCGGATTGTTGACTTATTTTATTTATAAATTCTTCATTCATCTCAGCGTTTGTTTAGGATAAGGAAAACGCCCGGAGAAGGGTTCATGTTAACAATAATTGGCGTTTTTGTCTCAAATCATTTGCTCTTTCGTTTCTTCTTTTTCGAGTAATTTATTTCTGTAATGAATTGTTTAATTAAATTCTGTAATTAATTATTTTTCAAGAAAATGAGGGTGGAAGTTCACTTGCTAACAGAATAATGTTTTATTACATTTCCTGAATACAATTTTTCAAAAGCCGCTTGTTGCACGTTTCTATAAGGAAGTTCTACGTTCAATAGAGAATATTTTATAGCTGACTGAAGCTAAGGTTAGAAAACAATTTGGCAGAACAGTAAAAAAACAAAGATTAGGTAACCATTTTGATTTTATCTCAGCTTTTGAAATTGTAAGCTTTAACTATTTACAACATTTAGTATGCTTTCATGCTAGATCATTTTCTAGATCGCGAACAAGCAATAACTAATAGAAATCCGAAACAGTACAGCAATGAGAGTCCATAAATTGATGACAAAGAGCCCATAATATTTCCTGGTAAAAGGGTACAGTCGCGAACAACGGTTACGTTTCTAAATCTGCAATAAATCCATCATTGGCGTCAGTATGGGCGTTGATGCTGTTTTATGGAACTATTCGGAGACACTATCATTCCGGTTGTTCGGAACTGAACGATTCATAAAAAGAGCCATTTGTGCGACTGTCCTTTTCGAGGGGGACGTAAAAGTTTAGTGTATTGACAGTGTGTACTTTGATTTTATTGGTTTGCGGTTACATTTAAAATTTATTTTGTTTTTGCTTTAATCGACTTAAATGCAAATGACTAGATTCAGTATATCCAATCGTTATGTCAAGATAAAAGTCATAACGCCATGCAACGTTAATGAAAATAAAAATTCCATTTAACTCCATACACTCATCATATAAATGAAAATTCTGAGGAACTTAATTTTAAAATCAATTTGTGCCTTTAAAATCCTGTAACCTGGTTAGTGATATTTTCAGTGCTTTCTGTATGCAGACTTTTCACATGACGTAAAGTATTTTGTTTTTATTGTGATGAATGGCGAGGCATGCCATTCGCCTTTATGCAGCCCAATAATCAAATCAAATCTAAATATTCTTTATTCAAGTAGTCTTTTACAAGATCTTTTGAATCGTTAATTTTTGCTACCACCGCTTCGGAACGTGTTGTAGCTGTGAAGAAGAAACGGCGCAAGAAACTCCCTCAGCAACATGAGCTGTCTTCTTTTTTTTTGCTTTTCAATACCTCGTACTATTTATTTCCCACCTAGTTGTAGCCCATCCAATTGTAAGAAGCCACCGTATATCATAGAGTTTTGCAATACCAAGGTCTGTATTGTATCAGCAACATTGACCATTGCTGAGAAAGGGACTTGTCTGCAACCATGACTTCGATTGAGAAGGGTTAGGTTAGTCCACCACTCTGGGCTAGTGCGGGTTGGTGGACTTCTCATACTGTAGATCTCTATGGTAAGCAAGTTTCCTCACGATGTTTTCTTTAACCTCTAAAATGTATGGTAGTTGAATATGACTGCCTCGGTGGCGAGCAAAGCTGAGGTCTCGGGTACTAGTCCCGGGTCGGGTAAAGTAATATTGGATTTTATATTCATTATCAATCCGGAGTCAGGAATTTGTGCCCGATATGGTGATAGGCTCGCCCCTATCACATCGTGGGACGAAACATACAAGGCAAAATGTGGGTGTCCTGGTGGCGCCTCTGCCTACCCCTTCGGGGATAAAGGCGTGAGATGACGTATGTATGAATGTATGTTGAATATGAAAAGTCAAAAGTGTGCCCTGGTATGGGGGGACAGTTATTATGTAACATTGCAAATACTACTTCTGGAATTCAAAAGAGACTTAAATGAATGAAGTGCTAATTCACTACATGTGTAATTTTGTTGTATTTTTAGATTGCCCAGATTAGATGGCATAGAACCTCATGGGGCAGCGGCAAAGGGACAAATTATACAGTCTGGATCCGTCAACATGTGTATTAATTATCACGATGCGACGTGTAGTGTTTACACGAGGCTAACAATTAGGTGCGTATTGTTTGTAAGAGTTATGAATACTGTCTTAATGATGTTCAGAGTTCAGATTTATTTTTGTAAAATATTATGAAGGAAATGCCAATTCATCCATCGCTGTACTTTGGTATATTAGATATCGATTGATTCTTAAATGCGTCTCTAAACGGAATTTCATAATGATGGATAATATCGATTTTTTACTGGTGGTAGATCTGTGATATGTGAGAGCAACAGCTTCGCTATTGCTTCACGTCTTTTTCTGTGAGATAGTGGAACCTCGGACGAGCTGACCATTCACGCAGAGTCAAGGCTGACAACAGCGTGACTCTACCAGAATATTCTTTTTTATGATTTACATGACGTCAAACAAAAACTAAGCATATAGGAGCAGACAAAGACCTTAAAGGCTTAAAGGTAAAAAGCACTTCGCGTGTCACTGCCCTATTATTTATCTTCTATTACAAATAAGGCCAACAAGCAAGCGGCTCATTTGATAATTATAAGTTATCACTACCACCATTGACATCAGATTACAATATACACCTAGAATTTCTTACAGTCCAAGAGCTGACACCAATGTTTGGGTAGGTATTTGAGGCAAGCTGAAAACTTGTCCATACCTCCCCAAATATGTGTTAGCGGTAATATGTAATTTAATATGTTGTAGTTCAATGAGATTATTTTTTTTTGAAAATATAAACTAATATTTTTAAAACGACCCCTTAAGATTAAGCCCCGCTACTCACCAGCCAGGTCTGAAGCTCCGAGTTGGGGTAAAATAAGGGAGGTATAGGACAAGTTTTCGGCTTGCCTCAAATACCTACCCAAAATTGGTGCCATCTCTCCTACTACTATTACTGTTTGCCATTATACCGTATGAACTAAGAGCAACTTGATTCATCCATATTGCAGAACTCGGCTTACCATTACCATGGGTGAAATAATTCACCCCTTAAGTAAAACGATGCGAAATATTTAATGCTCGAATAAACAAATCCTTCAATCGATACGTTTGGGTATTCCTGCCGCCATCGACGGAGTGAAAGCAATTAGCTGGAGGAACACTTTTTTCCTCTTCCGCATAACTGATTCGTATCACGAAAGAAGCGGAGTTAGGTCGGATTATTTATGAGAAGTTTCCGAGAGGGTGTCAAATTTGCCGGCCTGAAGTTGGCAAGTAGATTTGGTGGGTCTTAAAATAGACTTTGTTCTATGATTGGGAAATTTTAATACCAGGCTTGGTTGGATAACTTTATTCATAAGAATATTAGGTAATTTTTAGATGTTGTTGTAGTAATTGTTAATTTTGTTTAGTTTCGTTTGGATGCCAATAATTATAAGTGTCATATTTTATACCTACTGAGTCCAGAAAAAAAGTTTAAGAAGTTTATCTGTATTTTCAATCCTTGAACCACAAGATAGTTGTTAATGCAAAATAAAAATAAGCAAAGAAAGGTAAGGGATTATGGTTTCTTGCCAGTTCTTCTCTGGCAAAACAAGCCTTGTGAACCGATGGTAGAGGAAAAAAAAGTGACTGAATCGAAATAATGTACGACATTTTAAAGATTCAATAATATATTTTCATTTTCTATAGTAAATGAAAGATATAGTCAATAAAGACGAATGTCATGCAATTTAATTTAATATTTAATTTTAAATAATTATAAAAATAACTTAATCATTTATAATCCATAGCACGCATCCAATCGCGACGGGACTCTTTTGCGAAATTTTGCATTTCGTTTACATTGTTCAGCGTTGTAATTAAATATGAAAAAATAATCCGTAGTTTTAATACATTTTGCATGACATTAATTAAAAATGCCGCCGATAATGTTATTATGGATTATGGTACTTTATGTGCTGTAAACGAGGGGAAAGTTAGGGATAAAATTAAATCATGTAATAAGAATTTCTTAATTAGGAGTTTAAGCTTTTTATCACGTTATACAGTTTGCCCAATCCCAAAAATAATATAAATCCGCTATATACGGATGCGTGTATATAACTGGTTTTGACCGGATGAGCATAATAATGTCGACCAGAACGAGGCAACCTTTCATAGATCGCACTTCATTTGCCATCATCCACATTATGGTCACTTTGTCGTGCTGGTATAAACCTGATATCCGGGGACAAGAATGCCCCGACTGTATATTACGTGACCGCCAAACAAAAAACAACTGCTTGACTCTCCAATCGGGATTTCTAGGTTTCCCACAATGCGTTTTTAGACGAAACACTGGTGCATTTTACAATCTATGTAAATAAATGTACCCTGTCTGTCAATATCAATTCTGTATCATTTTTTAACTGTCCCACTGCTGGACCTTTGCCCAACTCCTCTATCTCTCCCTGAACGCCTTCCACTCATCCCTATAAGTTGCTTATACCATCCAAATGCTGCTAAATTGGTCGAGGTCGTCACACCACCTTTTCCGAAGCCTACCTCGTCACCTCTTGTCACCGTTAAGTATCTGTATCAAATCAACTGAAAAATATATAAATAATCGCAAAACATAAATAGAAGCTTTTAAATCAACGATTCAATTCGATCGCAGCCCACTTCCAACTACTCCAAGTTGATTAGACTCAATAAAGCAAATTAGGTTCGACGTCAATTACTAGCGTGTAATTGTTTAGGGGATTGGGACTGGACGGGATGGTAAATATAATCATATTATCCAACTTAATCACGTTGCTATTACGTGACACAAAATACCTGCCTTTTCAAATGTTTGCTTTTTTATCTATTTTTATAGTTTCACTAATTATAATTATGTAGGTAATTTTATTTGAAATGCTTATTTGATATGGACGAGTATTACAGTAAAACCTATTTGGGTTTATTAAATTTATATTGGAATTTTTAGAACTATAATTAAATATTATATGACTTCCGATGTTTGAAGCTTTATGTTATCAAAAAAAACGATTGCATTTTGTAGCATACAGATTTAGCGCAATATAATTATGTAAAGTTGGTTTTTGTAAAACGTTCTCACTGCATAGAAGTAATTCTAATTTGGCGAAATGTGAAAAAAGCCATGTTACTCAATCAAAGTAATGATATTTTCAATTGCCTTTACTATAAAATTCACTTTTTATAATTAAAATATAAAAGTCCGTACGAATGAAAGACCTTTGCAATGCATTGAGTAAATGTAAAAACAATTTCGTATATCCTCTGCTTTTCACAAACATGCATGCTTGTTTTTCAATCAACATCAGCAAAGTATCGAATACGTGTTCATTACTTTTTAATTAAATATTTGGACATAATTTACAACGTATTTGCATTTTATTTTCGTGTATATCCACACCTTTTGGATGTGGGAGTGATTTTTGCAATCAATAAAAGCTTTATTTACTTTTATGCGTGGCCGATGAGATTTTCCATTGGCTGTCACAAGCCTTGAAATCAGCCTCTATCTTCTTTAATTCCTAACTAATTATAATCTTTAGACTCCAATTTATCCCCCTTAATTATTATTTAAATTATTTTTTTGTTGATATGAAAGGTTTATGATTTTAATTTTACCACCGACTGTTTGGTTTAGCTTCTTCTAATAATTCTTAGATAATAAGAATGATCAATGATTTAGCTTTTAATTTTACCACCGGATCTTTTCCTAGTTTCATCTAAAAAATTTAAAATAATTTCGGACACGATCATAAAGATATATTTTTAATGGTATTAAATTCATACTATTGTTGTTTGATTTAGGAATGGAACAAAGAAGTTTACGACCCATACACACTAGCTATTCCAATAACTCAATATCACATTAGTGTCTATAGATTTCCAACTCTATTGTTTGAAAAGTCGATAAAATAAAATCACTATTATCCTTATTTAGGTCTTAACTGGATGTTCTTGCGTAATTGAGTCTGGAACTATGATTAGATCTAATCCCACGCCGTGTCCCGATAGACTACAAAACAGATTGGCCTGAATTTAAATACTTTTCATCCCCTTGTGGATTAAAAACTACTTTTCTACGAGTAATTATCTGAAAACATAAAAAAGCTCCTCTTAAGTTTTAAAAAAATGTAAGACGAATTAAAAAAAGATGTTATATTAAATTAGGGGTGGAATAAACTGTAATCGATGGTGGAAAAACTCGCCATACAGAATCACGAAAACATGTAATGTTTCTGGTTCAGCCTGTTTTTTTTTATTGGGATAAATGGTGACACGAGCATGCCGCTCGTCTAATGGTAAGTGATACCACCGATCATGGACAGTAGCAAATCCAAAAAACAACATGAATGATTGCAAATCATTCCACTACCCTCGCCATCCTGAAATAAGATATTAAGTCTTATTATGTCTAGTAGTTACTCTAGCTACAATATCCTTCAAACCGGAACACAACAGTGCATTTACTCTGCTGTTTGGTGGTAGAAATAGACAACGGTACCTAAACAGGCGGTCTCTTACATACGAAAGACCTGTTTAACTAGATTTGTGCACGCCAGCATTATGTATAGTCACTATGAGGATTGCACTACATTCACCTACTAAAGGAAATATTTCACAACTGACGAGGCAGTTAATCAGGCAGAGCACAGGGCATTTAGAGGAAGAAAGTACCCGATACCAGCCCGACTTCAGACTTTAAAATTCACATTTAAATAATTTGAGCCCATTAGACTTGCTGCAGATGCTCCTTCAGATTTATTCGTTGGTTCTATCTGGCGTTATTTCAAATCAGCTTAAGCGATATTTCTGGAGTCTAAAATATGTCTATACAGGGTATATCTAGACTTCAGAAACAATGCAACTAAAAATTATGCAAAACAATTCTTTTTATTTATTTTTTTTGCTTATTGTCGTATTTGGGTGATAAATACATAGTTTTCCTAAAATAATGATGTACACCTTTTTGGTTTTAAAGACGCAATGGTACGAAAGCGTTTAAATTACTATTTCCCCAAAAACCAGGTATTTCACACATATATCACCCCACCCAAACACGACGACATGAAAAGAACTCAAAAAAAAAAATTGTCGCTTATTTCGCAAAATTTTTAGTTGCATTGTATCTGTAACCACTAAAACTACCACCTGCGTTTGTTTTCGGTCGCAGTCTTTATATACCATGCATAATGTGGCGACATTATAGACACTACGATTGCTGATAAGAAACCGAAATAATTTACAAACGTATTTATAATAAAATACAACAAAATAACCAATAGCTTTCCACCAAAACATAAAACAACTGCAACAATAGGGGTACAAGATAAAACACAATATCCAACACAATTAATTGCGGTCGAAAATTTTAAGGGGAATTTCCTATAGAAAATATTGAACAGGCCGCGATCGGCTTCCAGAATGGTTTTTAATTAACTTGTAAGTATTAATTAATATTTATTGCATTATGTTGATGAAGCCGGGAACAAATTTTTATTTAAAATTAATATTTTTGCACCACATTTCAGTAATGATAATATCAGATTTATTGTAATTACATAATATGTTAATTCAAATTGTAATATGCTGTATTAAATTTAAATTATATCGTTAAATAATAATCATGGGATAAAAGTGGGACTACCACTTAGCAGCATATTGTGGAGACCAGCGACAGATAATATCCAAGGTAAAGATGATCTTTCAACAGTCAATACTAACTTATGGCAGTAGTGTGCTAATGAGTAGCGAGAGGTGGAATATTCAACGGGAAAGCTAAATTCATTAATAATTGAAATATGAACCACGTAGAAAAGGAAAGCCGGTGGGAATCGAATTATATGTCGTTTCGCCATTAGTATCAACCTTTATTAAGAATCAATTTTCTGTATCAAAAAGTCCTTAAACATGTAGATCTGTTTTTACATTATTGACATTGATGTACGTCGCCCTTGTTCGAGAAGAATTTTAATAAACTTTTACTAACTTTCAAATAGCGTCGATGGTATTTGGGCTGATTGTTGGCCGAAGTATTTTCGCTGTAGAGGGCTAATTAAAGAAATATTTCGGTGTAGACAGCCATGGGATTAATGGCACATTTTGGGACTGTTGCTGTAAAACGTATCGTTTGTTTTTAGCTGTATTCTGGGGGGAAGGACTTTGTAGGAGGTAACATGGACATTAAGAAATACTACACTATCCTGTTGCCACCATCAGCATACTCTTTCATTTCATCAACCTCCTCCAAGGTATTGAAAAGGGAGCCTAACAGCTTTCCTTTCGGAGTTTCCAATTTTCCTCTTGAAGTCCGCCAACCAGCTGTACGCCAGCATGGTGGACTATGGTTTGAGTTCTCTCAATCGTACTCTCGATTGTAGAAAAATTCCGTGCTTATTAGTGGTCGATAATGGGCTGATTCAGTACAGTATAGTAATAATTATTGATGGTATTAATTTAATGAATATCAACGTATCTAAGTCATCTGATTAGACGCGTGTCAGGGCCTTCAGAACTCGATAAACTCGTTTCCTTTGAGATGGCATACAAATGTTGTTGAATTAGCTTTGTGCGTGTGATGAGAACGCTCAGGCTGCTCACTTGGCTGGAAAATTACTATTTCCTTAATACTGAAGTGTTATTTTGTACAGATTAGTGGGTTTGGGAATTGCTTTTGGAGCTACGTGGAGCCTTTGTTTGGAGTGTGTCAAAGTCCTTTGTGTGGTGTATTAAGACAATTTTGTGATATCAATATAATATATTGCTTCATTGGATGGTCGATAATTGTCTGTATTTTAATACGGTACCAGAAAGCCATTTGAGCTCCAAAGTGTAGTTAGTAGTTTTAAGATTTGTAAAGACCTTATATTTTATTGAATGGGTTAAATTAATAACACATTTTTCTTCAGTACTGCAATTTTCTGCTTTTGAAAAAAATCGCTTATTTTAAAACTCCTTTGGATAAAACTTGGCTGCAGTCCAAACTTAGAGCAGAACATTTATAAAAATATTCTTTCGTTATTCTAAATAAGGCCCTAATAGGGTTTTTACCTAGTAAAATCCAGCATGCTTAAAATAAGCAAATATCAATAGATCATCATTAATTAACTTGAAATTAGAATGTATGTAGAATGTAGATATTTTTCAAGCCTCGATCTTAGTGTGGGGTTAGGACTATGTAGGTGACTGTTGGATGTATTACATAATTACATTTAAGAGTTTCATTAGAACGACCAATTAAATAGCGCTTATAACAACTTAATACAAACAAATGCAATATATTTTCGTAGTAAGTATTGAAAGAAGAAAATAAGATTTTTTTTATCATCTATACCAGACCAGACACTATTTAAATAAACACATCAAACTACATTTCTCACAGATAGGACAGTACGCGCCACTAAATTTACATATTTCGAGTGCTTCCTGCGACTTTGCGCGCAATTGTCGACACTCGTGTCTGTCCCGCCGAGATAGACCAAATGCTGCCATAAATATTGTTAATAAGATAAAGCAGCTCTCTTCGTAACTGTACTGGAAAGGCCAGCCTCTAGAAATTTATACGTGTTGGAGTTCGGAGAAATTGTGATTGCGTCTTGTAATATTCTGGCGAAAATATGAAATAAATATCGAGTTATAAATGCTACGAAATATCATAAATATTCTAGACGTGATAGAAAGATAAACGTATGAAGTCGTGTTCACAAAAGAAAAATAATGGTATCAAATAAGAGAAAAGGTTAAAGTAGTTTATGTTCTTAGACAAGAGCCCAAAGAATATTTATACTAATACTCTATATTAACGCCATGCCGGCATAAAAATACCAAAAAGATATGTTGAGTCTCTCAACATAAAAATAATACATATAGTCTATCTAAACTAAGAAGTTCCATTTGACGTTTCATACTTTTAACGTAAATAACTTTGTGCAGACGTAACCCACACAATTTGAATAACACTTTCCGTAAATCCATGGAATTATGAAGCTATTCTTATTTTATCACTAGACTTACAATCCATAATTACTAAATTTAAACTAGAATCCTTTAAATAAAGCAAAATAACCATTTTAAACAACATTTTTTTTTTTCTAGACGTCATTACAAAGTCACTTCGGTAGGTCTTTTACCGGTAGAGTCGAGACTATTCAAACGCATTTGTATACGCATAATCGGTAAAAATATTTAAATAATCGAGCAGATATAAAACAGTTGGGTTTTAATTTTTAAAAATACTGAACTTGCAGCTAATAATAGGTATGCTGTCAACGAACATACATCAATAAATAATGAAATAATAATATTAATATAAATTAATTTATTATTAATTAATAGATTTGGATATTACAATGGAAATGAAGGCAGTATTGTAGGATACGGCACACAAAGTGAGGAGGTTCCTCACTTTGGAGTATATGTATTGTATTGTATGTATGTATCATGTGTTCATAAGCATGTGCGTGATGTGGACTGGACTCAAAAAGTGTCTGCACCCGGGTGAAGCCGGGCTGGGCCGCTAGTAATAGATAAATCACTTCTTTTGTTCCTAAATAGTAAAGTGACTTATGCAATTGTTGATGTCTCATTAGAATAAAAATGTTCATGAAGAAATAAACGAAATGATGTAAACTGAAAATATAAACTGTAATCGATTAAGAAATACAAACAAATATTATCGATATCTCGATATAATCGGATATTGTAAGAACCGATTTATTTGACAGCATCCCTATTTCCCGATGTCAAATGGAACTTCTTAGTTTAGATAGGGTATAATTGGCAACATCATTGTCATGTAACATCAACGCAGAAAACATAACAAAAGTTAAGTAAAATAAAAATATTATATTTTACTTTTTTTAATATATATTAAAGACCGAGATATTACACAGTAATAAACCCCAGGATGCCATAAAATACTACGTGTAACGCAAATAACACATGATTTCACAGAGAAGGGAAAGAATAGCACCTAACGGTTTTCACTCCCGGAAAAATTCAATGTTACTCAAGGTTAACTCATAAAAATCAGTACGTGAGGGAATCAAGGCCGAATATATATTACACAGATGTAAATGACCCTAAAGACATTTTGATATAGCTTTCTTATGAAATATTGGGGATATTCAACCATTGTTCATTCTTAATGTCCCGAATAGGAAATTGTGTTTCCTTTTTGTACATTTGTATTTGACTGCCTCGGTGGCATAGTTGTACTACAGTATGATTACAAAGATGAGGTCTCGGGTTTGAATCCCGGGTCGGGCAAGGTGAAATTGGATTTTTCTATTCATTATCAGCCCGGAGTCAGGAATTTCTGGCTGATATGCCGATAGGCTCGCCCCCTATCACATGCTTAGACGTAAAATAAAAGGTGAAACGTGGGTGTCCTTGTTGCATCTCTGCCTACCCCTCCTGGGAAAAAGGCGTGAGATTATGTATGTATGTAATATTCACAATCTTAATTTTTGATTTTTTCGCACGACTGGTATTTTCATTTCGTTTTTATTCACCAAGGGCGGCATAGGTGCTGTCATAATTTATGCATTTTACCAAAAAGGTTTATTGCATGTTCCTCCTTTATTTAGGCAAAGAATACTCAAGTATGCAGGTTTCCTTACATTTTCCTTCATTAAACCTTAACCATCTTGTGTCAAACAAAGTAAAGGAGAAGGGGCAAACATGTATGGACTCCAGCCTATTGACCAATAAGGACGAGCGATATGTCATTGGAAAGGTCTTTTCAGATGTTACAACTTCTTCTATGACAACTAAACCCAAATCGCTGTATTTAAGCTAATATAGCTACTTAAAGACAGACCGAAAATCACACGAAAGCGGCTCGGCATAGTGAGCAATAACAACAAGCGATACGTCGTTGGAAAGGTCTTTTAAAATGCTACAACTTTTTCTACGGCGACAAGTCTCAAATCAGTGTGTGAAAAAATATATCGCTGCGTAAAGGTAGCGCAAGGGTGAAAACATGTATATGGACTCATAGCCTATTGTCCAATAACGACGAGCGATATGTCATTCGAAAGCTCTCTTCGTTTTCTACAACTTCTTCTTTGGCAAGAAATCCCGATTAGCTGTATTTAAAAAAATATTTCGACATAAAGATATCGCGAGGGCCATATATATGGACTCCAACCTACTGGCCAATAAGGACGAGCGATACGTCGTTGGAAAGGTCTTTTAAAATGCTACAACTTCTTCCATGGTGACAAGTCTCAAATCAGTGTGTGAAAAAAAAAATCGACTTAAAGATATCGCGAGGGCCATAATAATATGTATGTCTCATAGTCTATTGTCCAATAACGACGAGCGATCCAATAAATCTCTTACTGTATTTAACGTTCGATATCTTGCAAGATTCAGCAAATTGCGCTGTATCACAATCCAAAATTATGTATTTCCTGCATCTGTAATAACGTCCACCGTTTTAAAATGTAATTGTTAATTATTTACGCAAGACAAGGATTTTCAACATACTACTAATGTACGTGAAATGACTCCTGTTTCAGTTTTGTGATATGATGAAATACCATAAATTCAATCCAGGTATTGGTCAGGAGTTGTCTAAGGAGTGTTGCGCGACATTATATACTCGTTTAAATAATTAGTAATACTGTTTTTTACCGGAATTTGTACATTTGCCACTGGCGTTGATTATTGGCAATGCGTATAATAATCCAATCCGGAGGGCTCTTAGAAAAAACAAACACAATTTAAAATAGAGAAACAAATAATATAAGGATATTATGTAGGTATAGACTGCCTCGGTGACGCAGCTGTATTACGGTATGGTTTTTTTTTTTTTTTTTTTTTTTTTTTTAAAATACTTGTCCCTCCGATACCGTTCAGAGGTTTTTGCTACATAAATTTAATGATTAACATACATAAGTTTAAAATAGACTAGAAAATAAAAAGTTACACAATGTAAAAATATCGCACATAGAGTGCTTCGTCTGATGTTAATCTACCTATCTGAACGATTTCAATCGTCCGACAACTACAAGATACTGCTATTTTACAATAAAAATACAAGTATGTACACAAAATCATATAAAAATTTAAAACATACAGACTTACATACTTGTTAAAAGAATTTAAAAACATTGTAAAATTTACACGTTTTTAGATATAGCATGTCTTCTTCGTCAAAACCACATTCCTTGGCAACTAGGTTTATATAATCTTATATTATATTAAGTAGTTGCCCCATCTATTTGTTCCTATTCAACACTTTACACGCTATATCTTTACAGTATCTTAAAAATTTACATCTTATCTCACCGGTCTCCAGTATACTGCTTAGGTTATCTTTACATATTTTAATATCAATTTCATTTTCTACTTTCAGACGTTGATACAGATATACTGGGCATTCGGTCAACACGTGCAAAACATCTTCAATGGCCGCTGGGTCACAGATGCATGAGGGGCTCTCCTTGCACTTGAAGCGATTCAAGTACTCAGAGAATCCCCCATGACCCGTGAAAACTTGCGTGAGAACCGGGTCCGTTGGCATCTTCCGGATTACGCTGTATGCTTGTCTGGCGTCAGGGAAAAACAGCTTGGTCACTGAAGCTGTTTCTCCCGCCCGATAGCGCTCGTTCCACTCGTCAATCGACGCCTGTCGGATCTGTCGCTTGACGAATGATACGGGGCATAGGTCATAGTCGGGCTTCTTTTTCAGCGTTTGGGCCGCTGCTTTAGCGAGTTCGTCTGCGCGCTCATTCCCAGCCAACCCCACGTGCGCCTTAACCCAAAAGAGGTTAATGGTTTTATCGCACTCTACGGTCTTACTCAACAAATCGTTGATGCCAAATGCAATGGGGTGGAGGGAGTTTCCGCTCGCGACGGACTCGAGCGCGGCCCTCGAATCGCAGAAGATGCTGTAGTCTTTACGACTGCCCTGTAAGGCCATTTGCACAGCTTTCCGCAGAGCGAGCAGCTCTGCCTGGTAAACGGTGCAGAACGATTCCAGTTTCATTTTGGTGGCTTTCGTCTCGGCATCGCCGTCCCATAAGGACACCGATGCTCCGACTTGGCCACCAATTTTGCTGCCATCCGTATAAACCTTGACGGTATTGGCAGCCTTTAGGTTCAGCTCTGCATCGTTCACCACGCATTCGAACTGCAACGCTCTACGGTGAGCCGGGTGTTTCGAAATAGCAAAGGGCACAGGACATTCCACCTCTCGGTCACCCACCACTTGCTGAGTATGTCCCTTTTTCACTTCATAAAGAAGCGCCGCTTCTCGGACACGAATGTCTAGCGGGAGGATCCCGGCAAGCAGCAGGGCCGAGTTTAGTGAAACGGTCCTGTAGCCCTTTACCATTTTTTGTGCAAAACCCCGTTGAACCCTAGCGAGCTTCTTCTGTATCCCGATCTTATTGCTCGCTGGCGCCCAAGCACTGGCCGCATATAGTATCGTGGGTTCAACGACTGCCGTATACAGGGTTTTCACCACTTCAGGTCCCAGTCCCCACTGCACCTTTGCTGCAGTAGCCAGTCGTTTGTAGAAGCCTATAGCCTTTCTACAAACTTCCGAGACGTGCGTGTTGAATGTTAGCTTGTCATCCACAGTCAGGCCCAGTATTTTAATTTCGTGCGACAGGCCAATGTCCACTCCGCCCATGCGCAGGATTGGGGAGTCGTACTTTAGTCGTCGTGTTACGACCATAGCCTTCGTCTTCTGGGGAGCGAAATTCAGCTTATTCCGAACTCCCCAATCCCGCACATACGCTAGCGCCTCATTGGCCTGTTTCTGTATTTTTAGTGTCTCATCTCCGTGAAACACTAACACAACGTCATCGGCAAAGGCTTGGCAGTAAAAGCCCCGCTTGTCGAGCTCCTTTAGCAGTGGGTCGAGGAGCAAGTTCCACATGATGGGACCACCAATAGACCCTTGTACACATCCCTTGGTGGTCGTTCTCGTGTGTTCTACTCCGGCGTAGCGAACTTTGACTCTACGGCTCTCGAAGTAGCTATCTACTAACCGTCTTATATTTTTCGGACAACCTTCCTCCGCCAGTCTGACCTTAATAGCAGGCCACCAAGCACTGTCGAAGGCTCCCTCTATATCCAGTGAGATCAGTGTGACAATTTTCTTGTCACTCACTTTACCCCTGATGTACTGGAGTAGGGTATAGAGGGAGTCTTCCGTGCCTCTTTGGGGCATAAAGCCAAACTGTCGTGTACTCATCCTAGGTAGCAGATGCCACTTCACTCTTCCCACTACCATCTTCTCCAGAATCTTTCCCAGCACCGGTAACAAGCCTATCGGTCTGTACGATTTAACGTGTGTGTAGTCCTCCTTTCCGGGTTTACGGAGGACTACGACCGTGGCCTCCTTCCAGATGGTCGGGAAGTGGCCATTTGTGAGGCATTTGTTAGCCAGTGCGAGGAACAACTCCGGATCCTTAAGGATAGCTTGTTTGCAGATGTCGGCTGTTAGACCATCTGCTCCGGGGGCTTTCTTAGGGTTGAAGCTGTTCACAGCCGCCAAGGTTTCATCCATGGTAAATGGCGGATCGTGATAATCACTATCCGCTAATCCGTCATTTATGCTATGAGCTTCTGCCCTAATCCGCTGGTGTTCTGCGTTATCGTCCTCCACCCGGTCCTCCGGGTAGAAGACTTCCGCCAAAACCTTCGCCGATTCCTCTGGACTAAGGGTAACTCCATCTTTCTTCAGGGGGAGATCTTCCTCTCTTTTCGACACTCGCCCTATCACGCGATAAATGCCGTCCCAAACGGTTTCTTTTGCTTGTCGTTCGCAGAATGCTTTCCAACTGTTTGTTTGGGCCCTTTTAGCTGCTGTCTCATACTCTTCCTTTGCTTTCAGGTACTCTCCGACGACGTAGTCCCTGCGGACTGCTGCTGCCCAGCGGATCCTTCTCCTCCTGGTGACCATGGCCTTTCTCAGTGAGGCTAGCTCATCAGACAACCATGGAATAGTAGGCTTTCTATTAATTTTGAATTTAGGTATGCTCTGATTACAGGCTTCCAGAATGACTTGAGTGTAATCTTCTACTATTCCGTCTATTTCACTTTTGTTTTTTAAATTTACAATATTGCAGGTATTAAATTTAGAATCTAATTTTAATTGGGCGAATTTATCACTAAATTCGGCCCAATTAGCTTTTTTAGTATTAAAAATCCGAGTGGTTCTACTGATTTGAATCCGGTCTAGTTTGCCAAAATTGATGTTAAATAAAATGGTGTTGTGGTCGGAGCTCACAAGGCCTTCACTGATCCGCCAATCGTTCACCTGGCCGAGAAGGTCCTCTGTGCATAATGTTATGTCCACATAGCTTGTATAGCGCTTACCACCCCTTATTGTGTCAAACGTGGGTACGTCGCCTTCATTGAGCACCTGGAGGCCCCATTCTCCTATGCATTCTGCTAGGTCCTCTCCCCTGCCGTCAGTACCCGCGCTGCCCCACCACATGCTTTTAGCGTTGAAGTCACCGCCGATGAGGACATTGGTGGGACCCAGTTCGCTAACGATCCTCCCCAGTTGTTCCAAGTATGGCCCTATGGGTTTATCCGGCTCAAAGTAGACGGAGACCACGGCGATTTCCCGGCCTCCAGCATATATGGTCACCACTGAGATGTTGGTCGTGGTGAACTTTGGACATGGCTTGACTTTGGTGTTATCGTCAAATACTACAATAGCGGCCTTAACCGTAGTATTGTCCACGCCTACATACTGGAAAACCCTCGCGCCGCCGTAGTCCCTCAACCTACCTTGAGCGCCCACGTATGGCTCCTGGAGTAGAGCGAACGCCATTTTTCTGCTCGCGGCCTCCAGCATAATCTCCTGCGTAGCCAACTGCTTTCGCTGGAGATTAGCCTGGGCCACGAGCAGTGGCCGTGCTCCTGCTGGGGGACCGTTTTGCTCACTTACCCTGGGGACAACCTCAGCAATACGCTACCGCCGTCCGCGCCAGGGCATCCCACTTCCTCCTCACCGGACATTCGCCGCTAAAAGCATTATGGTCGGCTCTGTCGAGACCCGACCTGACGCAGTTGCAGCACGTGGGGGGCGCCTGTGCCAAGCGTTTGGCACAGTCCCTACCAAGGTGCGCACCCCCACAGTGACTGCACACGTCAGTCTGGTCACTACAAAACCGCCTCCCGTGGCCATATCCGAGGCAACGCGAACACTGCACAAGAGGGGATTGGTCCTCGACCTTCACCCGTTGGACGTCGATATGAACCGACCCCTGCTGGGTAAGTCTCTTCCACAACTCTGGAGAGACTTGTAGCACTACGTGCGATGTGAGTGCGTTCCGCGCGCCCTTCCGGAACTTTACGGACATGCGCGCGCAGTCCCCCTTCACATCCCCAATCAGGTTCCGGTTCTGTGATCGGAGTGCTTTGATGATCTCTTCGTCCGTGTTGTGACTGAGGACGCTTCTCAGGATTACAAGAGGATCCTTGTTCTTAACATCCTCCACCTTGAAGCGTCCTTCCCCTTTCTTTATCCTTTCCTTTACCCTGTCCAGCTCAACTTTCGAATTACAGCCTAAAATCACTTTCCTGTCCTTAGCCTTCCTTATCCTGTCAATTTGTATTCCTTCGTCCCTGGCGTTGACAGTTTTTCGGATCCGTTCTAGGACCTGCTCGCCCGTCTCATTCTTATCCTCCGAGGCTATGACCACCGAATGCATTGCTGCCTGGTTCGGCCTCGGCCTCGGGGGTCCCGTAAGAATGCTGGCGTAGCTCTGTCGCTGGTCCCAGTCCTCTTTCTGTTTGCGGATCGCCTCCGTCAACGCCGCCATCTCTTCCTTATTCCTCCTGAGCATCTCACTGTGCTCATCAATCTTCTTGATGAGCTCCTGCTCTCCTGTTCTCCTACAGTCATCATCTTTCCTTACTGTGTTGTCATCCTTCTCCTTGGGTGTTATCTTTTCAATACGTTCCCCTTCCTTATACTTTCTCCCTTCCTCAGCTTCCTTCACCAGCTTGAATAGCCTTTCGGTGGCATTCGTGACCTCGTTCTTAATCTCAGTTTTGAGATTGCGGCTGTTGCCAATCGACAGCTTAATCCGCATGAGGCAAGCTTTTGCCTCTGCGGTGCGATTGGCAAAGGTGGTGGGTGCCGCAGGTTGTTGAGGCCGCTCAGCCACGCTGGTGACATCCGCCGCTTTCCTCGCCTGGCCCGTACCCTTTCCCTCCGGTTGCGATACCGTAGCCCTCTGCCGCGATGGCCCTGCCAGCACCGGCTCCGCAGATTTTTCAATCTGCGACTCGATGCTGCGCCTAGCCTGCGCGACTTTGGTGCCGGTCGCATCCTTTGGGCTGGTCTCGTCGGGCGTTGCGCTGCGGCGGACTGCTCGGGGTTCCACCTCCTTAGCGGGAGTTCTGAACCCGAACATTTTGGGCGCTGAGGATTTCGTACGAGGATTACTTGTCGACAGGACAAGGTTAACACTTGAGGGTGTAAATAGCCCTCAAATGTATACACACAGATTTCCTAAGCAGTAAACGAGTCACGGTGATTCTATTATTAATTTTGTTGTCGGATTTACCAGAGGGACGCGTCAGTTTATAAAACTTTAAGCTTGCAGGTGTATGTGGCCTGCAAGCTGAGTAAAACAAAATTTAAAATTTAAAATTCCCCACAGGGGAAAGGTCCTAAAACTAACTTAAATCTACTTAACCTATGTCAATTTTTAAAATGTTAAAATAAATTAGTTTAAAATGTTGTGTTCCTAGTATCTGTGCGGAACGACGTGTGCGGGGTCGCACCGGTTAAAGGCCCTACTAAATGGGTAGAATTTAGAATTTAATATTAGGATTTTAACAATTTTAAAAACCAAAAAATGTCCAAAAAGTAACCGGGAACGACTCGAGAATTCTGCCGGGCAGGGATTGTAGGCCTTGAAGAGACCTACAATTTGAACCCTAAAACGGGTCTCCAAGCCCAATACTAAGGAAGTTAGGACGGGAGGGGGTGAAGCAAAAAATTTGCGGGGAAGTGGGGGGGAATCTTCACCTCCGAGGGGGTGAAGGCGGGGGGGGGGGGGGGGGGGTTGTAAAAATTTTGGGAGGGGGGGAGTTTTGGTCGGGGTCGGGGAAGGGGAAGGAGATCGGTCGGGAAGGAAACTGGGCTTCGGAGCTGCTCGGCCTTCGGGGTCCTCGCTCGTCGACAACGTGACGTCACCGAGGGGTCAGGTGGAATCGGCTCTGGGAGTTGTAGAGAGACTTCCAGAACCGTCTATTCGAGAGTAGGTGTTGTTTACCCGAAATCCACCGACTGCAAGCCGTGCGGTGACTCACTTGTTGTTGTCAACCGAGGATGGAAACCTCCACTACGCAGCACTCGCTACAACGCACAGCGGAACACGGAGTCACACACAGTGTTACAATTCCGGCACAATACAAGCAATTACGCAGTTACGTCGCGACCTTGAAGTTTACTCTCAGTTGGTTTTCGCCCTGCAAAAATGACGGTATGGTTGCAAAGCGGAGGTTTCGGGTTCAAATCCTGGGTCGGCAAAGTGATAATGGATTTTTCTATTCATTATCAGTACGGAGTCAGGAATTTGTACCCGATATGGCGTGAGCCTCGCGCCCTATCACATCGGCACGGAACACAAGGCGGAACGTCGGTGTCCAGTTAGCATCTCTGCCTATCCCTCCTGGGAAAAAGGCGGGAGTTTATGTATGTATGTTTTAGGTTAGACTTATTTCTACGACAAGCTTCGTTTAATGCCGAGATAGTCGTATAAGCTAATAATGTAAATAATATTTTTATTCCTACTTTGTATAAGTACCATGTTTAGGTATTTTTTGATAAATAAATAAACTATTATTGTAATATATAAAGATATGAGGTCGTTATTTATCGTCGTTATTGGACAATAGGCTATGAGTCCATATACATGTTTTCATCCTTGCGCTACCTTTACGCATCGATATTTTTTTTTCACACACTGATTTGAGACTTGTCACCATGGAAGAAGTTGTAGCACTTTAAAAGACCTTTCCAAAGACATATCGCTCGTCCTTATTGGTCAATAGGCTGGAGTCCATACATATGGCCCTCGCGATATCTTTATGTCGAAATATTTTTTTAAATACAGCTAATCGGGATTTCTTGCCAAAGAAGAAGTTGTAGAAAACGAAGAGAGCTTTCGAATGACATATCGCTCGTCGTTATTGGACAATAGGCTATGAGTCCATATACATGTTTTCATCCTTGCGCTACCTTTACGCAGCGATATTTTTTTCCACACACTGATTTGAGACTTGTCGCCGTAGAAAAAGTTGTAGCATATTAAAAGACCTTTCCAACGACGTATCGCATGTTGTTATTGCTCACTATGCCGAGGCGCTTTCGTGTGATTTTCGGTCTGTCTTTAAGTAGCTATATTTTTTTAAATACAGCGATTTGGGTTTAGTTGTCATAGAAGAAGTTGTAACATCTGAAAAGACCTTTCCAATGACATATCGCTCGTCCTTATTGGCCAGTAGGCCGGTATGCGCCTTCTCCTTTAAACCAATAAGAAACCTTTTTCCGCAGCCCCAAATAAATTAGCTTTAGAAAAATATGGGAAGCAGACAAAAAACGTAAAATTCAGTGACAAATCCTATACATTAGTACAATCCGAGTCGGAAACACCCAACTTGAGATAATTTAGACTCACTCCATGCAAGTGGATTAGAGTGGTACTTATTCAGACTCACTCTCATTATAGGGTCGGTTGCTGTGAATGGTTCAGTCGTTCCTTGGTTCTTTTGACGGACTGGTTAATTTCTTTTACGAGACACTGCAGCACATATTGTTTTGTTTTGCAATTAATTAAAAACAGGAACCGTATAATATATTGCTTTATAACACAACATGACAAAAAAATCTAAAACTTCAAGTAAACTTCATGTTTTGTAAATAGGGTAGGTAATTTGTACATCTCGTAATGACAGCCTCTGATTAATTCATTTAAATTCTTTTCAAATGCGTATGAAACTTTCGTTCAATGTGTTTACGTCTAGAAACTAGACTAAGTTTAGATAGTCTAGACAATGATACTTAGAATTAGAGTTCTATATAAAAAAGCAAATAGCCCACAATCATCATCAATTACACAAAAAAGGACCTAGATCGAATCAATCAATCTTTCCCCACCCGTGCCTACAGTGTACCCAATTTGTACATTTGACTGGCTCCACCCTACTTATTCACCCACTTAAAGTGAGCTACCAAGCGTACGTATCTCTTTATCCAATTACGGATAACGGGGGGGAAGAAAAAAGGGAAAACGGGATGTTTCCTTTGCGGCCTTGAACGTGAAATTTAACGTACACAGTGAATTTCCGGAAACCCGCAGGATTTTTAAGGTTTATTTTTTTGGGTTATTTTACTGTTATACGTGTTGCTAAGTTGATTATATTACATATGTCAGTATGTTGCTAGAAGTTTTTTTATTTAGTAGAAGTTTATAAAACTTGTTATTTATGTACGCGTTCTCTATTATGGTTATTCCATTAGTGCCAGAGTTTCGTCTTCAAGCGATAAAGCTACGTTTCCATATAAAGATGAGCGGAGTTGTGTAGTAATCGTCTTATCACAATTTTATGATGTTCATCTGTAACGAGAGGTCCAATATGATTGGTCGATTGTTACACACTCCGCTCCGCTCATCACCGCTTCAGTGAAAATACCTTAGCGTACACGGCAAACAGAATTGATTCATCTTTTAAAGTAATATTACAAATAAACGTGATCGTATGCTGTACAGATAGTATATTCAGAGATGTAATTATCTCTCCCCAACTGACTTAATAATGCCAGTATGCTCGACATTCCATTAAATTAAATTATTCCAATTTGTTTATGCAATTATTTTTATTAAAATTAAGTTACATATTCAATTATATAATTTCTGTAATGGATTGATATTACAGAAATGAATGTTAATAAATAATGAGATATTACGAGTAAACTAGAAGTTTAATAAATGGTAATTAAATAAAATTGAACTTAAAACAGCTGTTACCTATTCATTGAGTGGATTTTAATTATTTTATTAATATAATGTTTACTGCTTTATTGTACTATTAAGTGATCACATTTCATAATCATCAGCCGTACATATCCAATGTTAAAGAGAGGCTATATACTATAGTTATCCTAGGTATTTCACGTAATTTCTCGGCCAACGAAAGAACGGAAAAACAACAGTAATAAAAGGGCTTCAGAATTTCACAAGCCGAACGAAACTCAACTGCAAAGCTGCCGCTTTATATCAGTTTTCTGTGAGACAATAATATATATATTTTCATCGGTATAGCCGACCCATTCCAAAAGTAGTCCAAAGTAACTTATATATGGCTACCACTTTTGAAACTATTACAATTTCAAAATAGCAAATGGGAGTGTGATAACCGAAAGCACTTTATCACTACATTCGTGAGTACTAAACATTTTATAACAGTTTATTCTTTATCAGAAGGGCAATAATTTTAAGTGGTTTTTGGCGGTACTCATAAATAAAAAGCATTATCGGTTTACATATTTCACCATTTTATTAGATAATCCTAAATTCGTTCAGTACGCTGTATAGTAAAATAAGATAGTATTATTTTATATAATTGTCACATTATTTATAAACCCGCACGTGAATTATCTAAAGTTTGTCTCAAGATCAAGTAAAATTACTGAAATATCGCAAACCTTTTACTGTCTAATCCGGACTTACGAAATAATATTTGAAGCAAAGTCGGCTTGACTACTTTTATGTGAACAGTTTTATACACTCATCCTATTTCTATTCAAGACTGGGCGTAGGTATCCGCAAGTAAGGATCAATCATTCCGGTCTTGAGTAGCCCGTATCCTTCCCTTATCCGCCACCTATTTAAAGTTTTGTATACTGAACCTCACCTTGGGTTGGAAGGCAAGTGATACCGGCGTATTCGCGAGGTGCCGGAATAGAAGCATAACAGCTTTCACATCACAAAAAAAGCACTTGTATTGACCGAAGAAACCGCGACAGTAAGGCTGTCACATCCCGACTATTTTACATGAGATAGGAGCGCAAATATCTAACACCAAATTCAACTCTTGTGTTAATATTAAAAAAGAAATCCTAACACAAAGAACCTCATCCACGAACCTCATATCCTCCGAGCAAATATTTTTATTAAAGCGTACACTACAGTGTGCAATTTATGCAGCCAGAAGGATATTAGGCAGATGTTCAGAATTTGCATTAGAAACACAAGCTTATACAGTCGTGCACGTGCTTCCTTTGTTCTGAAACAAAACTCCATGAGCTAATATAGGATTTGGTGTATATTCTGTTCTGTTATCAAAGGAGCGAAGTTGTTATTACTTCTTGGTTTTCACTTTAGTTGGTAATGTTGGAATCCTGCGTCTGAATAATGTCAATTTGGATGTGGAGATGTCAGGTTTGGTAAATTGTGAGGAGGAGTTAATTAAAAATGTATGCTATAAGGATATAAAGATAAACGTAATTATATATATTAAAAACAATTCCAGCAAGCACCATAAAAATAAAATGTCACTAATAAAGTCAAATAATTAACTTGATTGTTAGATAATGCCTACTAAAGAGAGTCCTTACGGTAGGCAGCGAACCTGGCTGTGACCCATGGCCTTGCGAAGCTTTCCATCAGGCGGGCGGCATGCTCATCTGCCTGAGAAGGCAATTAAAGAACTCTGTTCTTTATAGCTTTCAGATTGCTGACGATAGGATATTATTAGATCTAAAATATTTGTACGCACCTAGATATCAACCATACAAGTATGTATGGTATGTATGTATGTATGCCCGATGTCGCTTCCGATATCGGGCATAGACGACAGTGCATTCAATTTCGAGAAGTCTATCCTAATTGTGTTTAGACCTAAATGAGTGAATACAAATTTTAATCACATTAAATGGAATAAACCTAAAATTCCACGCAAAGACACGCCTCTAAACGACAAAATAAACATAATTAAAATACTTGCCGGGAATTCTTTTCATCACTCGGGGAGAGGAAAAAAATTAACAATCTAAATAAAACCCCGCTTCAATTAATTGCGTTATTCGCTTTTTAAAGCGGTAGAGAAGTCCTTACGTGTCGCAGAATATTTTTTTCCTCGCAAATGTCCTTCGGCCCCGGGGGTGTGCTTGCTCGATACATTCTCGAAATGAAGTTAATTAAGGACTCTATTACTTATTTCCTTTTCGATACTTCGTCCGGAGTTTTTCCTCTGATCAAATAGTTGAAGGTGTGTTAGGGACTTTTGGTTCGTGGGCTATAGAGACTGTTTCTTGATGTGTTTAGGTGGACCTTTTTGCGTGGTATTGATAAATAAATAAACGCAACAGTCAATAAGTCCTGACCCCATATTGAGATCAATTAAGTTTTCTATCGTGGATATCAGGAGCTACGGGACTTTTCGGTCTTACAAATACCTGAAACAATACCACATCACACAAACATTTGTTCCGGTGCGGGGATTGAACCTGCAGCTTCATGTTTCACAGCCGGCGTCTAACCAACTGCGCCAGTGAAGCTGTCAATTAGTATTGTTAATGATATTCTAAAGTTGTATAGTATTGCTCATTGTTAAAACTGTTGTACGAATGATCGGCTCAACCAGATCGGTATTATTCTCACAAAAAAAATACGTATCAGTTTTGCTGTTACGTTTGGTGAGTAAGATTTCCGGAGACTTTACAGCTGATATGAGGATGGAGGATGTGTATACAAGATTATGAAAACCTCGTCACTGTCAATAATACTCAACGTAGATGATTTTAAATTTTAATATTTTTTTTAAAGTATTCGTGAAGTAAATGTTAAATTCTTGTTAAAAAATATCAATACTCTACCAGACATATTTTAATTTCCGAGGGAAATTAATTTTATCAAACAAAAATAAATGAGTTGTATAACTGCCCTGACATTTTGACGACTAACTTACAAAATATACAAAATTAAAACATCAGAGGGAACAAATAAACGAAACAAACGGTATCAAAAGTGAAGATTATTTTTAGGCAAAGGCACTATTTGAAGAGGAATATGAAATATTTTCGATTTGTGTATTTTATGGTAAAAACATACTAAACATCAGACCAAATTGACGCATGAATTCAAAATTCATACGCGTTTTACAAGAACTTTTTTACACCTGCATAACAAGGCAACTACAATATGTCTCATGATAAGTCCATAGCAATTGCAAAAGTGTAGAAGATGACAAAAATAACTAAATCAGTAGAATAGGTACGATATTGTAAAAAAATGATGTAATTAGTATACAAAAGGAATCAAATGTTAATTTAAATAGGTACATGTATACATGTATTTTAAAGTACTAATCAAGTATTTTTCAAGTATTTCTCGGAAATCCAACTTCGGAAGACTTAACAGATCCCAGTAAATTCATCAATAGCCGTTCAACCGAGCGGTTAATTGCTAATCTTCGTGTAGTCTCTGGCGATTTTACGGCAAAATATGATTTACTCAGAAACTAATGAACCGTTTCACTTGAAATTAAATTCAGTGCAAACGTCAGGTAAAAGTCTTGAGATATTCACATAAAGGTAATTTGTTGGAAGTGCTGATTATATTGCATCTTCTATCGACAGCCTCCGTTGCGCAGTTGACTAGACGCTGGCTGTGAAACGAGAGGCCGCGGGTTCAATCCTCGCACAGAGACAAATATTTGTGAGGCTCACAAATATTTGTCCCGGGTCTGGCCGTTTAGAAGACCGAAAAGTCTCTCGTAGTTCCTGATACCCACGATACAAGACTTAATTGATCTTAATGTGGGGTCAGCTCTATGTATGAGACTGTTGGGTGTATTTATTTTTCATCAAGAAATAATTAAACTTACATGATGGTGGTACGATATTTCACTTCAGAATGAAAATCACCGAACAAAAACGATTGTCATTTTCACAGTTAATATTTTTTAAACTGCCTGCATAAAAACTGCTAATAAATAAATAAAAAATTCTGAATGTTGCAATCCTGAATTGTAAATGAATTTATTAATTACAAACACGCAAATTGTTACCTTAGATTAACTCTTTCTTACTTCATACAGAGCAACCGGTTCATCCAGCAGGAATATTTACGGTTAAATTACAATACAGAAGTTGCAATATTGCCTCAATATTCATCATAGGCGCAGAGTCTTCACATTCTTCCTACAACAACAATAGTATGTATTTGAATTATAAATGAAAATTAATAGTCCTATTCACCTATTTAATAACCATTTCATTATCATAACTAACTATTTAAAATCCACTGCCTAAAAATTACCTCCACCAAAGTTTAGCTTATTTTTTGATAAATTTATTAGTTTTGTTCTTATTATTTAAAATAGCTTTTATAATATAAGTATAAATTAATTTTCGTTCATTGACCCACTTGTCTAACAAAACTATTTGTGCTAAGTTCCTTTGAGATTTCCAAATGAAAACTTGCTTCGAGCTACTGACCTTTGTTTGCCCATCGGTCATCAACCCCAACCGTTGAATCCATTTACTGTACCCTTGTTTGGGCAAAAATATTTCATTTCAGAGAGATAATATCCGTTTGTAGAATACTGTCTAAATATTTTTGAAGAGAATCGTTATATTGAAGAAACCTGCGTAGGCTTTTCTAAGGTAGATTAAAAGGTCAGGAAACTATTTATTATATACTTTTAAGTACTATTGTATTTAAGATACAACTTTACTATGGAAAGTTTTAATATTGAAGCTACACCACAAAAACAAAGCCAAAACCGCATAATTTTCTAAAAAGAATTGAATGAGACATGTAGTATCTTGCCTACGTACAACATACATACATTCATAAGCTCATCCTTGGAATCCTAAACTCTAAGTAGAATTGCGAAAGTCTCTTACACTTTGGCCTGTTTATCTTCTTTCAAAGATATTATAATGTAGCGAGCCTTTCGATGTGGGTACAAATTCCATTCCTAAGGAATTTATATGTAATCCATATTGTGACAGAACCACGCAATGCGATAAAGCAAATCTTGCGTTAGTTTAGGATTAGGATATGAAGAAATATTTTCAACCATAGGTAGTTTATTATATTTGAATATACATACATACATACATAAACTCACACCTTTATCCCCGAAGGGGTAGGCAGAGGCGCCACCAGGACACCCACATTTCGCCTTGTATGTTCCGTCCCACGATGTGATAGGGGGCGAGCCTATCGCCATATCGGGCACAAATTCCTGACTCCGGGCTGATAATGAATAGAAAAATCCAATATCACTTTGCCCGACCCGGGACTCGAACCCGAGACCTCAGCTTTGTAACCGTACCGAAATACAACTACGCCACCGAGGCAGTTGTATTTGAATATAATATTGGAATATTTATATTATGCGTACACCTGACGCTGCCCCAACTTTCGTTCTCTTCTCTTATATCCATTTTATGTTTATCTGTCAGAAATTGCCTTGAGTGATAAGACGGCCAATTGTACTTTCTTTTTTCAGTTTATTGTCTCCTGTTTTGTTTTATTTCTGGTGTACAATAAAGCTTTAAATGAATAAAGTTTAATACCATAATATTATGTCACCCTAAAAGACCCAGTTATCTAACTTCGGAGGCTTGTATATAGCGACAAGTAGATACTACAGTCTATACCACAGTAATTGACGACGGCTTGTAATCAAAAAGTATCCCGTAAAAAAAATATTTTACAATTTTTCTGTTTCTCCGCATTTTATCTCAATAATTATTTCCAGGAAATCCAATTATCTGCGAAATGCAGAATTTCAAAAACAATTTTTGAGAGCAAACCGTTTTTGAGACACATAAAATTTAAAAACGTTTTGCAACAAAAGCCACGATAAAAACTGAAGCGGTCGAAAGCCGGTGACCTATTAATTACAGAAGTCCCGGATGACGATGAAACTCTTAATTATCCGCCACTGAACTTGATTCTTACGGCCGAAGTTGTTCCCACTATAAGTTCTTGGCCCTTGGGTTCGGTGCTAAAACTTTATGGAGATAAACATGCATACTTTACTCGCTCACTCCGGAAGCGGCTTTTGGTAATTTGTTTTTGTTTAATTAAAGTTAAACGTGATGAACCATTGTCGAAATTGAGTTTGCGAGATTGATTTTTGTGTGTGTGTACCCCAACGTTACCTACCTTAATGAAATGTTTTATTGCTTTAACATGGGCCAAGTCGTTATAGAACCTGGGTACTTGAAAACTCGCTAATATTAATTCGAGAGTGTGAAGTTTATTTAAACATATTTGGTAATATTTAAATCTTGGTGTATTAAGACCTTATACCTAAAAGTTCTAAAGACCTGTACTTACTTGTCTTATATTGGGATTATAATTACATACACATGTATAATAGTCACGTCTGTATTTTATCCTACGCAGAGACTATGCCGAATTAATATTATAATTATAAGTCGTAGAACTTTGAGTCGAAACATATATACCAACGAAATAATCATCGCATAGGGCATCTAGATATTATGTGCTGAAGATTGTACCAACCAAACGTATGTTTTGAATAATGGACTGCCTCCATTATTAAAAAAACAGAGACAGAAAAAAGAGTCAGAAAAGAAAGGGAACGAAAATATGTAAATAGGAAATGACTTGTTATTCACCAACAAAGATAAATCCTGACGGCATCTCGCAGTGCGTTGTTCCAACAAAATTTCTTACAAGATAATAACCATTAAGAACATTATTTACAAACGAAAAACATTCAATAACCCGACCGCGACTCGCGAGCAGATGAAACTAATCATATTATTCAAATAAGAATCCTTGTAATCTGAATCCTGAAGGAACACAATAATGCTAAAAAGCCTACCGAAAAATTATCCAAGAATATGAGGCAAGTGGCTGCGTACTTCGTTAGGGAATCTTATACATTCAGAAGGGACGGGAAACTTTCACTCCGGTCTGAATTTCAAACAGGACACTTGCCCTTCGAGCTCACAAATTTTAATATAAATGCTTATTTTGGCCATTTGATTGGACTGTGATGTTGTTTATCATAGAAATTAGCTTTTTGCAAATTAGTTCGTGTTAGTTGGACTGTGGAGACAATCGTGATGTTAGTTTAAATCTAATGCTCAGAGCCAGGGTCAGGCAGGGTCTTGTTATAATGGTTGCTTCATTTCTGTTTTCAATGACGTATTTCTGACATACATATCTTACTCACAAAATATCAGACGTAATCCTCGCTAAATTACACCGATTCCTGCACTGATGTTTCACGAGGCTACTGTAAAAATCTTAAAAAGCATCCAAATTTCAATAGAGACGATGCTTTGAAACGTGGGATCCAATTCTATATTTTATTAAATTGGAACCCAAAAGACCATCTGCCTGACCTCAAGACACAGTGAGCTCCTTCTGCGTAGGTCGCATCGCAAAAAACAACTGAATTTTAAAGAACATCGGTCATTCCCATACATGTTGGGACCTGATAAAAAAAAATATTGTACACAGCTGGGATATAGTTTATTTTGTTCTTTAGTGCTTGAGGAATAATGCGCAGTTGGAAAAATATTCTTGTAAAGCCGGAGATTTTAGATTATTTCATAATTTGTAACCTAACCTAACCTAACCTAAAAAAGGTTAGGTTCGAACTAATAAAATATAGCACTTTATAATGTCATTGTCAAATATACCTAATGTATCACAGAACAATGTACCTCATTGTTCTGTGTAATGTATGGTGGTATTATGGTTAGCAAGTAACTGGGAAGAAAATTGCACTAAATCATAATGCTCGCTTATTTATTACTAAGCTCTATAATTTCCCTTGTCATAACACTAATTAACCTTTGAATATACACTATACCTGTTACCTTAAGATAATAAGAAAAAATGTAGTATTTTGCTAAAAATGACCTCTTTCCATTAGTTCGCCGTATTTCATTACTTCGCAGGATTTGATCCTTCCTAGCGGCTAGCAGCATAAGCGAATTGTGTAATAATACAGAATGTGATTTTTTTAAACATCAGGTTCAATTCCATGCTACAATATTGATTTTCAAAAACGCAAATATTCAATTTTATTTTCATATCAAAATTGGGCCCGAGACTCCTATAAGTATTTTTCGCTATTCTTTATATTTTCGAATTTGGTCTTTCATACACACCTTAAAAAAATCTCCCTATATGATAGAAAAGGAATATACCAAGCAGTTGTCACTAAAATAAAACAAGAAAATATGTTAATGTATTTACTCCTCATCTTGTCTTATCACTATAGAATCTAAGAAATCTGCAGGGACAGCAACATTACTTTGATCTCGTGCCCATGCAAGGGTTTCCTGGTGGGATGAACCAGCTGCTTGTTGCTCAACATTTTTGTCAAAGACTAATACAATATTAGCTTCTTGAATTGCCATCTCCCAAAAAACGTGACAAATATAATCATCATCCATGATCTAAAAAAAAACATAAAATGACCCACCGTCAATATTAGGCTCCAAACAATGTATACGGATTGGGTCTTTTGTTTTTTATTACAGGATCCCAAGCCACATTGATTAAATAGTAAATTGGATACCTTGTGGATTCAGGAATACTTCCACTTACTGATTACAGAAATGACTCTGGTGTCAAGTTCCAGGACAACGAAGTGGCGGAGTGTATTAAGACGGATATTGCATTGAACACTATGCAAATATTTGTTGAGGCATAGACTGTTGCTCCGGGTTCATGTTAGAAATATGGTGATACTTCGCACTTTAAACCAAATCACAAAGCGTTATCGTTATCCAATGTTCCATCGTACAAGGTCGTCAGAAATGCAAGGGTCTATCGGAGTCTGCAATCAATGCCAAGTCACAAATATAATAATATACAGAGAATTAACAGTAGTCGCAAATCGGAAATCACAAGAAAGCAGAATGGTGACAGCCCGCAGAAAAGTCACGTGTGTCATAGAAAATACCTACACTTTATTTTTAATTCAGCACTACCTTCAACGCTGCAGTTAAAACCTTATTTTAAAACAAAATATGACTGATGGAACGCGCTCATATGCGTTCAATATTATTAAAAACACTTAAAGTTTTTCTTTTTTTTCCCGGTGTTTAAAAATAAATGGAAATATGCATTTTCATTCTAATAAATTATACTATTTTCTGATGTACCATTCATAACTGGTCGCGTTCATGGTCCATTATGGCCGATGTTCTTTAATAATTGTATATTAAGGGTCGTTATATGGTAACAGTCACTGAGTGGATGCCTAATACCTCAGTCCGCCCCGTGACCACGAAAACTGGAAAGTAATCGAAACGTCGAGAAGTTTTTAAGAATATAAAAATTAAACCAAATACGCGATTAATAATACGCGATAAATTTCGCCACACACCAAATATTTTAGATGATCTGTTACGTCAGGCACAATTTCGCCCGTCTCCTTTATATTGCATTACACTAATTAAATAACCATTATACGTGCCAGTAACAAAATGTTCTTTGAAAAAATATCACGCATCCCAACTTCAAGACAAAGCAAGAAAAATAAACTAGCCACAAAAGTTTGCTCAAAAGCCACACATTGTACACTAGATAAAAAGGCGTTAGTTAATATTCTACAGCGGTGCGACGCCCCAGCACTCGCCAATTCACTAAACTCAATTGCCATTTGCCACACAAAGCATAATTCTATAAGACATGTTCCGTGCGACATGTACCAATTTGCGTTGCGGCATTAAAAATAAAACATATTGTTTGTAGTTTCCAAATCCAATTTTGTTTGCTGGTGTAAATTACATTTGCCGCATTGTGGTGGCTGAAGAATGGATACATATTGCATAAGCTCATACTTGTATCAGAAAAGAGTGAGCGGAGATGCCACTAGAGCTAACAATTCGCTCTTTTTTTTGTTTTAAAATGTGCTAAGACTGCTAAGGTGCGAACTTGTCACCATATCGGATAATAATGACTGCCCTGGGAAATTTGATATATTTTTTAACCCTAAAACTTAAAGTAGATCGTCCAGCCTAGGTACCAAATTACACGAACATCGATTTCATATTCCATAAAATGGATAACCAATTACAACAATTACAATAGTGATAACAGAACAACCCAACATGTCTATTCCAAACTTTTTGCTATAACTTAACCGCACAACGACGATTTTCCAATAGCAGTCAACAAAAGCACAGAATGGGACATTTTCCATCACAATATCACGTACAATCGGCACACGACCACGCTCTAGTTTTGTTAAGAGCCCGTTTCATTCATTATTCATTCGTTGAATGATTGACAATGGAACAATCCAGTTTCCCGCAAGCCTTTCAAATTGTAAAGCCATTAAGGCGATTTTTTGCCTATTACGGGTTAGTTAAGCAAATGCAGTTTGGCCTGCATTCATTGGATTTGGAATCCGATTTTTAGTTTTGGAAGCAATGCCAATCGTACAATGTTTTTAACAACCAGCGGGATAGAGCAATATAAAAAATAAAAGCAAATTTAAAAATGTTTACAATTTTTTTATCATATTTAATTTGATTAATTTAATTTAATTTTTTATCATATGATTGTCATTAAATACTGTCTATAAGGCACCTGATGGAAAATTAAGTGGAATAGATAATATAGTATTCACCCATATGGGATATTCAATCTCAAGCTGGTCAAATTAATTGTGGAGGCCTGATTGTATCGAGATATGTACACAGAATGAACCGTAATGAACCATAAACCACCACTTAGCATAGTGCTCATCAATGCTTGCTTGCTTACCAATATGCTACCAAAATATCTTATTAATAAAAAAATACCTTGTTTAACTATAATATATTAATAACATTAAAAATGAAGTTTATTTCTTATAGCATAGATCCGATAAACACAATACTTGAACAAAGTTAACCACTTTTAAAAATTTACTTCGTCCATTTTCTGTATGATATTTTATAATTTTAGAGGCGCTCTGCCGTATCTTCAAGCATATTTTATTAAAAAGCAAAGAAGTTAGAAAAGGTAAAAGCTACTATGGTTGCAACTCCAATATTATTTTTATTCTACTAGTTTACGTGAAAAGAAATGCAATCTTCGCGTGGTAACAATTGACGTTGAGTAAACTGGCACTTTTCATTTTTCCAATAATCTTTCGAGATTGGGTATCGAGTATTGTTTTTAATGCCATGAATGGCGAGACGAGCATGCCATTTGCCCGATGTTAAGCGATATGACCGCTCATGGACCGTAGGAAACCAAACAACACCATGAATCAAAGCAATGGTTGGCATTCCACTGCGCTCGCCATCCTAAGACATAAGATGTTAAGTCTCATATGTAGTTACTCTCGCTACAATGTTATTCAAACCGGAACAAAACAGTGCATTTACACTGCTGTTTGACGGGAGAAATAGACATTGCGGTGGTACCCACGCAGGCAGCCTTTCACTTATGAGAAACCTACCACCACTATTCTAAAAAATGTCTCATAATGGTTATTTCTATGATAAGTATAATACTATTTGTTTAAGCTATTATAAATGTGTAACCGCTGACAAGATTGTTCATTATATTTGAGTCCTATATTTGTGAAACGTTTTTGAAAAAAACAATTTTTATAAACATTTTTCAAAATCTAGATTTACCTCTACATTGTCATGGTTATCATCCATGATTATTATACCTGGAAATAAATAAATATTTATAAGAATAACCATAAGACTTCTTTCCAATAAAATAAATTAATTAATTTAGAAAATATTCCAGTAATTCCATGACAATTAACAGGCAAAGATACATTAAATACAAGCTTATTTCCCTGTAAACTGCATATAGTAATTCCGGAAACTAATTCCTTGATACGTGTACAGCTGTTTCTTAGAGCATGTACGACCGACAATTATTCCACTGACATGTCAGCTTATTAGCGCAAATTATTCCAGGAAAATGTAATTATTTGTGGAGATTGGAATATAAATATTATTATAATTATATTAATGACGCACATATTTATCACGTTCTGTTATTATGTCATGTTATGAAAATTAATTACTACATAAAGATTAGAAAAAATATTTAAGAGTTCTTGAGATAAAACAATAATTGCATTATACGTTATTAAGGTGGCAATTTAAAATGTTATTTAATAGGCTATTAGGAGTTCCAACCAACTCCTTACGTGAGCCAAGTCAAGTTCACCTACTCGTGGTGAACCCTAATTGCCAATAAACGAGGTTCAAGCAAACTATCAATGAAATAATAATAAACATTCTTAGTAAGCCACAGATATGGTGATTTCTACATCGAGATTTCTACCATCCTGTACTGTAGTAACTCTACAATCAAGTCGATTATACGTATACTACCCCCAACTATGAGCTACCAAATGTTCTTGTTTTCATTTATTATTAGTCATACTTGGTTATCATTCATCTGAATTTTATTTTCTGAAAATGTAACATTGCCAAGTTAGTACAAAAATAAATAAATAAAATGCTAAAGCATGGACATTTCTTGTGAACTACACCAATGTATCTGATCATGAAGCACATTGAGTGTGTCTGGCATTTGAAAGCCCTTTTATCACAGGAGGAGCGCGGGGCACGTCCAGTATAGTTCACGCGTACCGACAGTAACGTGTTAACTCTCTGCAAATGCTCGCTTTACTTATTTTTTTGCGTAACAATAGATGATTGCCTGTCCTGCTTGAGAAGCTAAAGTGGTTAAGTTTATGACTTTTGTAACTCTGTACGTTGATAGACTGACTTCCCGAAATGCGCGCGACGGCCATCGAGGGGGTTTTGGTCAGTATGCTGGCGTAGATTTTTGTTAGTGACCAGGCTCGGCCGCAATATCTGCAGCGTGTCGGGCTGGTAGGCCAGTGACACCTCTTTCAGCCTCCTCTGGGTATTGGAAGGGGTATGTCAGTGTCACTTTACAACTTTTCCTCTTGATACAAAAAAGGCTGTCTTCCTTCTAAAATTATCAGTGGTGTAATTTGTAGACAGCATACATTACAATAAGGAAGCCGGTGGGAATCGTGTTATGTAAACACCCATATTATATTTAATAATATCATTATAAGTCCTCTTATCATAGGCAGATCGTGGGGCACGTCTTCGATCGTTCACACTCACCGACACTGATGTGTTAACTCTTTGCAACGCTGCTCTTTTCTTATCAATTTGCGTAACAAGAAATAATCGACTGTTCTGTTGGAGACTCTATAGTAGCAAAGTTATTAACTATTGCTTCTTTATTTATAAATACTACTAAAAGGTATTCTAAAAATATCGTTTAAAATAATTAACACTACCCTACTTACAAAAGGAAAGCCGGTGGAAATTGAGTTAACATTTTTCTATAAACACCCATGTGTTCAATCATTGAAAACAGTGAGAGCAACAGCGTGGTATGTCACAGGAGACGCGCGGGGCACGTCTTCGATCGTTCACACTCACTGACACTAACATCTTAACTTACCGCAATGCTTGTCTTTTTTATTATTTGCGTAACAAGGAAGGATCATTTATCTTCGTTATTTTGTCTTAGTCTTAGAAATTCTACAAGTCTTCATTGCCGCATTCAACTAATACACCCGGGCAGTGAACTGTGAGAACCTTTGTTCCAAAATCATATTCGGTAACCTGATTGCATAATTTTGATCCCAAAGGTATCAATCATTAACGTAACATATAACGATACGTTTTCGTTACGTTAATGCGTGGTCAAGGGCAGTTTGTCACGATGAAAATCGAGTATCAATTTCATGAAAGCCTAGATTAAAGGGAAAATAACTAGACGCCAAGCGAAAAATACCTTTAAGGGCATTAAGACCTTAATTACGAAACGAAGGTAATTTCATCCTTCAGTTATATTAAATAACCCTCTGTCATTTAGATAGCCTCCGTGGAGCTGTTGGTTAGACGCCGCCTGTGAAACGAGAGGCTGCGGGTTCGATCCCCGCACTGAGACAAATATTTGTGTGAGCCATAGGTATTTGTTCCAGGTCTGGGTGTTTGTGAGACCGAAAAATCTCCCGTAGTTTCTGATACTCACGACACAAGACTCGATCTTAGTGTGGGGTCAGAACTATGTAAGTATGTGACTGTTGGGTGTATTTATTTATTATTTATATATACCAGGCGTTAAAGGAAATCCTGATAAAAAATCAAAAAATCAGGCTCCCTTCTCTAAATAGAATCACATCGACATCCTGCGCAAGAAATGAATTAATAATATTCCAGCCAGCATCCTTTCTAAAGGTTTTACGACACTTTCGATCTTGTACCGAGGGGAGATTTCTCATGAAGTTACAATTTATGTCCTGAGCATGACCGGTCTAGTTTAGTCTCTGATATAAAGTTGTACTGTCGGAACTTAGTATAGATTCGATGTTACATTAATCTTGTTTTAAAATAAGAGTTTTTTACTGTTTGATACTGGATAAAGGGCGTCATGATTTAGGTTGATTTTTATGCAAAGACAATTAATCAGTGTCATTATTTCTTACATAATATTATTATAAAGTTTTGTTTATATAACAATAAGTACCTTTTCCAAAGTGTGATTTACATATCATTCTTCAAATAATATTCCTAATAATCTAATACTTACAATCAAATCTATATTTATCCTTATAACCTAACCAAATATTACAGTTTCCACCACAGTAAAAGCAACAAGCAGTAACGTCACAATTTAAAATGGCAGATTTATTTTCCTCTCAATAGAGGTGCAGTCGCTTGCACTCGTAATGCTTGTCGGCGCGTCAACAAGATTGAATGTCAGACATAAGGTTACATTGCTTTGAAGTTCTAACATGACACAAACATTTCTATCTAAATGTTTGATTTTTTTTAGAACTTTTACAAGTTTGGGAAGCTTTTTATTTGACATGGGGTCCCGACATCAATTTATTTATTTATTTATTTACACACTTTATTGTACACCACAAAAAGAATAACACAGTAACAGTAAATCACTTAAAACTAATGTCATGGTTACAATTGGCGGCCTTATCGCTAACTGCGATCTCTTCCAGGCAACCTTTGGATGGATTCAATCATTATTATATAGAAATATGGGGTAGTACAACTGGAAAAAAAAAATGGAATATGGATGTGCGAGCTTTACATAATAAACATATACATACATAATATATACCTACATTATAAATACATACATACACACAAATATACATATATATATACATAAACATATACATATTAGTACATATCAAGTAAACTTAAATGATGATATAAATAAAGAGGATAAAAAATATTATGACAGGATAAAAAGTTATTGTAGCGACAAATAGTGAGTCTTAACAAGTCTCTTAAAAATTGGTAGTGACTTGGCTTGCCTAATTGTTACTGGTAATTCGTTCCACAAGCGAGCAGCATGAACTGTAAAAGACTTATCAAGAAATGAAGTGCTGTGCTTGGGAATGTCTAGCGTCAAGTTCTCCGTTGATCTAAGAGTTCGTGCGTGAGTGTGACCGAGGAAATTAAAGCGGTTTTTAAGGTAGTGGGGGGTGGTGGGATGGAAAAAAATACCATATAGGAGTGAAAGAATTCGAGTATTTCGGCGAAAACGTATTGATAGCCACTTGAGTTTCACTCGAAATTCGGAGACATGGTCATATTTGCGAAGACCAAATATGAACCTAATGCAAAAATTAAATGATTGAATGCTTTTTTAAATGATCTTTATATTTTACAATTTTGTGTACAATCATCACAATTACAATAATTTTCAGGGAAAGCTCTCTGTTAAAGGTAAAACTCCCAAGCATATCTAAAGCAACATTAAGTATATTATCATTCTTTAAGTATTCCTTGTCATCAGTATTATAAAAAAAAAATAAAAAAAAATGTTAATGCTTATTTTCCCATCTAATAGTACAGGTTCCGCCACAGTAAAAGTAGCAAGCAGTAAGGTCACAACTTAAAATGGCAGATTTATTTTCCTCTCATTTGAGGTACATTTGCTTGCACTCGTAATGCTTGTCGGCGCGTTGACAAGATTGATAATATGTAAGACATAAAGGTTACATTTTAAGGGTTGCAAGTCTTTTAAGGGTTACTGTATACACTTTTATAACAAAGTTCCCACTCATATTAAAGCCTTAAGTATTGAAAAATTCAAAGTTACTATCAAGCAAAAATTATGCAATAAAGCTTATTATAAAATTTCAGAATATCTTGATGATAATAAGGCTTGGGAATAGTATAGTATAAAATTAATTAAATATATAGTATCTTGGAGCGGAGGTATTAGTGTGCTCTGTATAATTTAATTTATATTTAGTAACTTAAACTATTTTGCTTTGCTTTGTGAGCGATTTGGATAAGTCATGCTCGCTTAAAAGTCTGTGCTTGCGGTGGCGTCGTGTGCCGGATCGGTCACTTCCCTGTAGCATGGTTGAGGAGGCCGATGGCTGGCACATGCGTCATACTCGTGAACGGGTGCTGCTTGTGTGGACTGGTCTGTCCGATTTGCTTACTTTGTAATTGATAAATGGATTACTTAACGCTTTTATAATTATTTATTGCGTTGGCAAAACAGAGTATACTGATTCTTCGTTATGGGTTACTTCGTTTCGTTTCTCTCAGCCATATTAAATATAAAGTAAACTTATTCGTATTAAAATATATCCTACTTGCAAATCATAACAAGTTATTAATGAACTGCTCTGATTTAAACCAACTTGTAATTTTTGTAATTTTTGTAATAATCACTACATTGTAAACTGGTTTTGAAAAGAGCAACACTAGAGTTTCTTGCCCGTTCTTCTCTAGTGAAAACCGCTTTCCGAACCGGGTGGTAGTTCAAAAAATGACTGAATCTAAACAATGTTGAACATTTTAATGGATTCAATAAATTATTTTCATTTCATTTCATTTTATTTAAATAAGAGGTTGAGACGAATATGCTTGAATTTAAAAGGCCTTATATGAGTTCAGGAAGTATTTTTAGATAAGATTTTGTTCATATCAATGCGCCTACACAAGGCTCGTTTGTTAGAAAGTAGGTTGTATAATGATTTTGTAGGATAATTTATTGAATAGCAAGACGAGCATTCCATTTGCCTGATGTTAAGCGATAAGATCGCATAGACAGTAGCAAAACCAAACAAAACTGAATTACAAAGCAATACTTGGCATCCCACTGCGCTCGCTATCCTGAGACATAAGAGGCTATGTCTCAATATGTCCAGTAGTTACTCTGGTTACAATGTCCTTCAAACCGGAACACAACAGTGCATTAGCACTGCTGTTTGGAGGGAGAAAAAGATATTGCGGTGGTACCTACCCAGGCGGCCAATCACATATGAGAGACCTACCACCAGTAATTTACAATAAAATATAAAGACTTGATGCCTGAGGCATTGCCTACCAATCCACCTTTTGTTTAAAGAGAAAATATAGTTAGTAGGCACAGAAAAACTCGTTAATTTATTACTTACATTAATTTTCAAAAATTTCGTAATATTAATATCTTTATATTCCAAATCGCCGTTCTTTTATAAAACTTAGCAGTTTTTAATCATTTAATTCTCAAAGCAAATTACCTAGCTTTCTACTAATTCTTACCTAACAAAAATAGGCACATCAGAAAATAAGATCACGTCTCAAAGCTTAGCAAATTTTAATCATTTAATTACTCAAAGCAAATTACCTAGCCTTGCCTAACAAAAACAGGCACATCAGAAAATAAGACCACGTTTCAGTAATAAACAATGACATCGGTTCAAAGAAAACTTTGGGGATAAACGAAGCCGCAAAAATTGCTTCAAATCAATTTCTTTGCCAAAACTCCGACAGAATAATTCGAAAGAAATTCAACAAAGCGTTAGATTATCGACGATGTAAAAACGTTTCAAAGACGTTTTAGGATGCGTTAAATTTCTTGATTGGACGCCCTGGATGTTTTGGGTATTTTTAAGAATATATACATAAATATTTGTAATATAACGGTTAGCCTAGTAAGTTAGAAGATGGCCTTAACATTCTCAAATCAACAAGAACAGGCCCATGTCCCACTATAGGACGTACCAAACACATCGTAAAAAACAACATTATGTTTCTTATGATTTCAAATTTGGCAATTTTTTTTTTAATTGCAATGGATGACAAGACGAGCTTGCCATTCGCCTGATGGTACGCGATACGACCGCTCATGGACAGTAGCAAAACCAAACAACACCATGAGTTACAAGGCAATGCTTGGCATTCCACTGCGCTCGCCATCCTGAGACATAAGATGTTAAGTCTCAATATGTCCAGTAGTTCCTCTGGCTACAATGACCTTCAAACCGGAAAACAAAAGTGCATTTACACTGCTGTTTGGCGGGAGAAATAGACATTGCGGTGGTACCTACCCAGGCGGCCTCTCACATATGAGAGACCTACATTTAAATTAATTTACAATTTTACACTCTTACTTTCTAAAAAGAACCACGCGTGCAGGCTTGTGAATTCATAATACTTTTCACTACTAACTCGGTTCAAACTATGCACCATCCAGTGAACTACATTCACAACCCATGTGTTTCGATAGTTAATAAAAACTTGAGAAAGAAATTATACAAACCTATACAACTGTTTAAATTGGTCAGAGATGTAAATTGTGTAAATAATCGCTTATTGATTAACTATTTGGATAGTAGATCAATAACGTTATCATCAGAATAAATACAATTTATGCATAATACCTAATACCAGTAGTATGACGTAGATATATTTTTCACATTAATAGGGTATTTAAATCAACGCCAAACTGCTCTGAATATGTCAATAATTAAATTCAACTCAAACACCAATTTGGAACTCCTTTGAGACGCGCAATAACCCACATTTCGATAGCAGAAAAATTGAATTCATTCATTTCATAATTGGAAATGGGTTTCCATCATATTACCTTTCTTTTGTTAGAGAATTAATTGAATCCTGAATGCGATTTCAATTTACCCCTCCGCAATATGGAGCGCTGAAAGAACTGTTTGAGATTTTAATTTTCAGCTAAAGTGCCGCTTCATTTACTTGGATTGTCGATCAAATACTGCCGAATTGTCGAATTCTCGACTTCAGATATATTAAGAACTATAATTAATTAAGAATGGGGTCTTTTAAGTGTTTTAGGTGCTTACAATAAGAAATAAATTGGCATGGTCTTACTTGGCTTAAATATGTAAATGTGTCGGCTCGACCAGAGTGGTACTGTCTTATGGAAAATTTAATTGGAGATACAAACGGCTTTGCTTTTGTTTGTTTCCATAAGTGCCAGAGGAGATAATAACCTATCTTCTATACGCAAATTCTAAATTTTATAGTATCAGTAGTATAGTTATATCGGTTTTTGTAGATTGGCTTATATTAATAATTATCAAGTGTCTCGGTATCCAGACAAACCTGTAAAAGGATTTTGCGATACTTTAATATTTATACTAGTAGTTAAATTTAAAATAAATTAATAAGCTTAAAAAATATATATATCTAAAAGGTAAACTCTTTTCGTCGCCGGCTTAGATCAGCTTGAGACACACATTGGCAACGTACTCCTGCAGCTTTCTTAGGAATTGGCCATACCATCTCAAGTGACATTTCTTGTTCCGAGACATTGGCACATAAATTTGTGTAAAGCGAATGTACCTGTATTTCGTGTATAGTAAAATTTCCTTTTCTAAATTCATGAGACGTAATTCCGCCCGCGCTTTAAGGCGTTGACTCACACGAGCTAAATTCACGGTTCCTGTAAAATAGAAGAAAACAGGTTTCTCATTCTTTTGTACATAGTTGCTGTTCTTGATGGTAGGATAATTGTATTCACGATCACTGAACATAGCGGTTAAGGATCCGTCATAGTTGTCCATGTAACTGTCAAATTTCGGATTCATTCATGTGTAAACCACAAGTATTGGTTTCTTGTCTGGGTGTTTGTGAGACGGAAAAGTCGCTCGTGGTTCCTGATACCCACGACGCAAGACTCAGCTTAGTGGGGGATCAGGACTATGTATGTGACTGTTGGGTGTATTTTTGAATTCATTTATATCCATATACAATCAGGCCGGAAAAATAGTCATGAGAGATTGCCATTTACCGTCTGTGGCTGCAGTTTACTTTACACCAAGGCATCGTAGTCACTGTCGTTTCAGTATAAAAATGTATTTATTTTCTGTATTTATTTATGCCCAGAAAACGCACCTGCCGTTATGTGTCATGTTTAATTGGTATTCGAAAACACATCTACATCCTACAATGCAAAAATATTATCAGCTTGCAGTAACATTGTTTCGTAAAATGTGGTTTTATGAGAGTTTATAAACTAGGAATTTTAATAGATCAAAATATGTTTATTCAAGTTCGTTTTTATGAGTATAGATAACCTACGTATAAATAAAATAAAAATAGTTTCTTCAGTAGATAAATACTATTGTCAATAAATACAATTCAGACTATATTCATTGTTGCTTATATTCTAAAAAATATTTCATAAACATCCCGTGTGAGCCGCGAATCCTCAGTAGTCCTTTTAAAATGTAAGAACTTGTAATGGAAAAAATTAAAGAATGCAAATGACATGACAGCGCCGTATTGTTCCGGGGGTTGTTCCTCATCCAGCATTAACATTAAAGACGCTGCTTATAAAACACTTCATCACCATATATTATTTTTGTTTCTTGTTGTGAAGGTGGTTTTTTTTTTCTTCGCAATGAGTGTCGAGACGAGCATGTTATTCGCATGATGGTAAGCGATACGACCACTCATGGACAGTAGCAAAACCAAATAACACCGTGAATTACAAGGCTATGCTTGGCATTCCACTGCGCGCCATCCTGAGACATAAGATGTTAAGTCTCAATATGTCCAGTAGTTACTCTGGCTATAATGTCCTCAAACCGGAACACAACAGTGCATTTACACTGCTGTTTGGCGGGAGAAATAGACAATGCGGTGGGTACTTTAAATCGTAGTCTCGATTGTAAAGGAGGCTCGTGTTTTGTACATTACAGTACAGTTGAAAAGTAAAATGAGATGAATGAAAATATAGTTAAATAATTTATGGAAGACTGATTGCAAATCTTTATAGATATAACATTGAATCGAAGTGTTTTTTGTCATACATACAAAAAATCACCCCTGTGTCTTCGAAGACATAGATGTCTCTTGAAGTTAAAAGCGAAGATGTATGTACGTTTTTATTTTTTGTAGCTATGTGACTCTGGAATCCCTGTGCAAACAAAAAATAACATATTAATATAAAATAGAATTAGCGTCATATCAACTTATCAATTATTTTTCAAAATTTCGTCATAATATCATAGCAAATTTTATTTTCATTTATATTCATCTTACTGACCTATAAAAAAACACTAAAAAAACGATTCGCCTGTCAAGTTCACAAAGATATTGACATGTGAGGGTTTTAAAGCGATGTAAGACAAATGGACGTTACGACACGATTCATCCCGATAACTCGAGAACAGTTGCTTGTGTTCTGTCAGGACTATTACACAAAGCATCTACAGTAAGGTATGAACACAGTGGGATACTGAGCTATGGTTTACATCTTGCGTCAATATTTTGCAAAGTTTGTTTATTTTTGTGGATGCCAATTTCTAATTTTATAAATTCCTCGAAGCAAATCAGCCTCTATACGCAAAGATCACGTTTGAATTGTGTCGTGGTTGTTAATTCGGTGATCACTTTAATAATTTGAGAGCCAATATCGCATGTAAATGAAATTATGTGGGTTTTAAATTTTGCGTTTAAGTTCATCAAATCAATCATCACTAAAATTAACTTTACAATGACTATTTTATTTAAAGGCCTATACCTAATAAGGCTAAGACCCTACCTAAGAATATCCTATCCAAGGATATTCATATGAAATCCTACACAATATATTACATAGCATATCTTTAGCTGGCTAAAGCCCCTCCAAGCTTACAAGGCCCCCAACATATTATGTTGATTTAATGGTCCTTGATTGTGCCTCGATCCGTTTAAATCCCGATAAATTTCAACATAATGCTGTGGTGTGTAAGTAAATTGCTTCTAAGTTATTATCTGGCTGGGACCAGCAGTATGTAAATTCAAGACACTATAAAATAAGCTTTCAGGATAAAACGGAGGTGATAAGCCTTTTTAGTGGTTGAAGAGTTTGAAACGTCAGCACTGGGTTTCTAAGCCTTTAAGGTCTTTGTCTGTTCCTATATGCTTAGTTTTTATTTAATGTCTATCTATATCTATATCAGCCCATATACGTCCCACTGCAGGGCACGGGCCTACTTTACAATCAAGGTAATCGATTGAGAGTGGTTAGGCCATATAGTCCACCACGCTGGCCTAGTGCGGGTTGGCGGACTTACATACCGTAGAAATGTAAATGTAAATTAAAAAAAACTGTTGTAGAGCCACTGTCATGACTTAGCATGAATGGGCAGGCTCGTCCGGGGCGGTACTACTGTCTCACAGGAAATCGACGTGAAGCGATTGCTTTGTTGTCGCGTTTCGCTCAGTGAGTGAGGTTCCCGGATACCCATTTTCTCTTCCCGTCCTTTTTCATACCCGCTACCTTCCCGATTTAATGGGCCGGCAACACATTTATGATCCAAGCGTTGTGGGTGTTCATGGCCGGCATTGATCACTTAGGAATAGGTGACTAGTTTGCTCGTGTGCCGGTCCTATACAATAAAAAAGATTACTAACTTTGATTTCAGGTGATCTTTCGTTTGTTTGTAAGATAATTCAAAGACATCAGTAAGTGATTGACATAGGTCTTCTTTTTTGATACATTAGTTCCCAATTTTCTATGTTAACTACATAACCAATAGTAAATAACAAATTGTACTCTCAAAAATCACTCATGATCTACGACGAATATCCAGTGTTTTTACTAACAAATCGCTGTTTATCTTTTTATATTTCTTACCGGCTGCAAATTGATCTTAAATGTTAAAATACTTTTTTATAATATAACAACTATTGTAAGCTCAATTATTAATTTATTCTAAATAAACATACTTCAAATAAGCAGTATCCCAAAAAATAGCAAAAAATCAAAAAACACATCTACACCTATGCGCCATCAGCATCCAAATGGAACCAAAAGCCAGCAATTTGTTAGTCCCACGGGAACAACTGTGCCAATTTCTCACGGTCGCATATTCTTGTTGCAGTGTATCAAGCCTGTTCCGAGCAGACAAATGGCTCTATTTATCAAACTCGTCGTTTTAGCGGTGCACTTACAATGTTAAATATGATTTAGATGAACAAATGCTCCGCACTATGCCGAGAATTCGGGATGCTTTGTATAGAAATTGTTACGTAATACTATGTGTGGTAATAATTGAAATTTGGTCTGTTTTGCAAGTGGTAGTGCGGTGTTGTAGTGACCTTGAACTAATTAAGGAATGGACTAGTTCAGCTTTTATAAAATTGTTGTGAAAGGATAAGTGACTGCTCCATTTAAATCATTTATTTCTTCCATACTCCCAATACAACTCAATAACAATATAAGACAAGGAAAAGGTCTACATTAATATTTGTAATATGCGCGTAGAAAGGTATACGCTCCATTGGGTCAAGAATATTGAACAAAATATTTACTTAAGATTTTACAACCGGTCTATTAGGCTTTAGTCCTTTCAAAACGTTGTTCAAGCCGAAAGATGTTATGGAATTAAATACTGATTTAGAAAAAAATAAATTTAAAAACCTCACGCTTAACCCGAGGAAGTTTTCACCATCCCTAATCACCTAGACGATTTTTCCCAGGCTTAATCGCACATTTTTTTCCAAATTGATCCACTAATTAACATTTAGATCACAACCCGTTAAAGTCACAAGATTACTTGTCAAAAACATAGCCAACGAACGCCGGCGCCATTAAAAACTCCAGCATTTGCAGCGATAAAACGTCTAATTTACATGTTGGAAGTTTCGGAGCGACGAGCCCTGAATGCAAAAATAATATTTCATCAAAAACTACCCATAACATTTTATTCCAGCGGCGTTTTTTCATAAACGCCTCGCGATTTTCTCATAAATTTTTACTAAGTCTTTATTTTCTTTGTATTTGAAAAGCTCTCTCGGGTGTTCGTTAACAGGTTTAGAAGGGTTTTTCTTTTGTAATTTTTTAGTATTGTACCATTTTTATTATTAATTTGGTAGGTAGTTAGAATACTTTTGTAATTACGCGGGTTATGGAGCGATTTTTTTTTTATTTGTTAGGTATTACCTCAATTCCAACAAATTTGTTTTATTTATTTAGGTCCAGCTTAATAAAAAGGGCCCAAAATCACTTCCGCGGCTTAGAAGCAAGTTGAAGTATCAGTAGCCAGGTCACAATTCGTTCAAAACTGATGGCCGTAAGGTTTGTAAAAAGAGAATGGAGACCAGTGGTTTGGATGTTTATTCACTAGGAAAATAGACCAATGCGTCAAAAATATGTATTTATTTTACGCTTTATTGTACACCAATTAAATATTAAGTAGACATCATAACATAAAAAAATGTATAAGTGGGGGTCTTATAGTTTAAAGCTATTTCTGCCGGACAACCATGGGATGGATATACGAGAAAATATTATGAACATGACGTTATGTAATGTAATGTATTTTGTTACATAACTATACAGACGAATCCCACAGCTCCACATAATATTAGTAACCTTTGTTCATACGCCTACCTTAATATCAGATAGTTTCATGCCTGATTTCCTCTCTATAACTCATTTTAAATTATGATTTCCGCCGGAAAGAGTCTAGTGACTAATATTATTCCGACCCAAAACTTGCGGGTAGTTCATCATATCATTTGTCATAAGTTACTTCGTAGAGATCCGAAGAAATACTGATATTTGCTCATGAAACAGAGGACTTGTGAGAGTAAACGGGTGAAAAACATGGTTTTATATTTATTATGTTAAAGATGTTTTGAATAATAAATGTAACGGAAATAAGATTGTTTTTTTACATACATACACAAACTCACGCCTTTTTCCCAGAAGAGTAGGCAGAGGTGCTACCAAGACACCCACGTTTCGTCTTGTGTGTTCCGTCCTGCGATGTGATAGGAGGCGAGCCTATCGGTCGCAAATTCCTGACTCCTGGTTGATAATGAATAGAAAAATCCAATATCACTTTACCCGACCTGGGATACAATGCACCTGAGGTTAAGTGCCGTGCCATTCAAAAATACATCGGCGAGACGCTATTATATCGGCCTGTAATAATGTGAAAATACCCTGGTTGAAGCTGCGCGGCATACTTGCGTAAGTTACTATCTAAGTTTTAACTGGTGGTAGGTCTTTCATATGTAAGAGGCCGCCTGCGTAGATACCACCGCATTATCTTTCTTTCGCCAAACAGCAGTGTAAATGCACTGTTGTGTTCAGGTTTGATGGACATTGTAGCCTGAGTAACTGCTGGACGTAATGAGACTTAACATCTTATGTCTCGGGATGGCGAGAGCAGTGGAATTCCAAGCATTGCTCTGCAACGAAGGGTGTTGCTACTTGGTTCCATGAGCGGTCGTATAGGTTACACTCACAGAAATAAAAAAAGCATAGTTACAGTTACGAGTTTTTCATCGTTGTTAATGTGGTCACTATCGTGACGGGTAAACATTTTTTGGATAACAGGTTTTGGGTCCCCGGCAGGCTTTCTCTTCGGAAATGGTAGGGTGATAAGACAACAATACAATTAAATATACGAAAACATTACATTAATATTCAAAATATTAGAATGACGGTTTGTCAGTAATAAAAAATAAGCAATCAAATTTAATCTAACGGATAACGATTGAAAAATACCTTCAAAGCAAATAATATTTAATGTTCCATTTTATCAAAGTATTACTAGCAACTAATGAACGGCAGCAAGTACTTAATGGATTATTTTCAGTCAATACCACTTGAAACGGGCTCAATAAAAAGCGAATAAAAGCGAACCTCATCTGTTAAGCACTGGGGAATTAAATAAAAAGCATTTGAACCACTCTCAATCCTTTTCATTCAGGGCATCATTGGAGTAATTATGTAAAACTTGTCTATTCAATATTTTTAATGGAGTAATGTAATTAATAATAATAATTATTATTATTTTTCCAATAGAGGGCTATTTATCACCTATTGATAATACAGTTATGACAGCCCGCTCGAAATCAAATATACGTAAGCTGAACTGAAAACTCGACTTCTTAGCATGGGTCACATTGACAGGTTTTTTCTTCATACTATAATATGGTGGTTGGTATCTGAGTGAATGTGAATATTTTACTACCAACTATAGGGTCTGTAATGTTAGGTTACGTTTGTTAGGTTAGTGGACTTTATATATCTTCAAAGTTTGACTGCCTCGGTGACGTAGTTGTATTACGGTACGGCTACAAAGCTACCCGGGACTCGGGTTCGAGTCCCGGATCGGGCAAAGTGATATTGGATTTTTGTATTCATTAACAGCCCGGAGTCAGAAATTTGTGCCCGACATGACGATAGGCTTGCCCCCTATCACATCGTGGGACGGAACATACAAGGCGAAATGTGGGTATCCTGGTGGCGCCTCTGCCTACCCCTTCGGGGAAAAAGGCTTGAGTTTATGTATGTTTATGTTTGTATGTAAGTTTAATATTTATTAAATTTATTTTCACTGATGAATATATTATGTAAATGTCCTTTATGGTTTGGATTTTAGAATTTATATTGGGATCGTCTTTATTCCATTGTTTATTATATTTGGGATGTAAGTGTTTTGGTTTGAATACTGTAAGCTTGCATTTCACTTGAAATAAATAAAAAAAATTGTAGAGAACACTCAGGTTTACTGGTTCCCTTAATAACATAAAATTAATTCACCACCATTAAAGGCCTAATATCTGTTAACCAACATTACATCTAGAAAGCAGTGTTAAATGTCGTGAGTTTGTATTCGCGACCTCTATTTTGAAAGTCCATTCACCACTGACCTATCACCCACTGTAGTAATAAAGCCAAAGCATAAAAAAGGGGAGATGGGGGAATCGCAACTCAATCGGTCGCGCACCGTTGAATAGCAATTTACTTAAATTATAGTTGTAATACACGGGCGGCCGGCTGCGCTAATTGAGCCATTAACACTTTGTGCCAAATTGGCCCGACCTCCTCCGAGCTAAACACAGTTCGCTTAAGTTTGTGATGCGCGGATTGTAAACGGATTATGTCTATTGATTGGTCACTGTGTTTATTGATGTGGAAATTGAACTAGTATCTTGATGTTTAATAATAATGTTTTATGTGTAAAATAATACTGCAATAAATTACAATAAATAAATACTGGACATAATGAGACTTAACATCTTATGTCTCAGGATGGCGAGCGCAATTGAATGCCAAATATTGCTTTGTAATTCTTTGTGTTGTTTGGTTTTGCTATAGTCAATGAGCGATCGTATTGCTTACCATCAGGCGAATGGCATGCTCGTCACGCCATTCATAGCAATAAAAGAATTGTATAGGTATTTACAAATTTGCTACAAAAGAAACAATAAAAATGTATGGGAAGGCGGCATAAATTTAGATAAATTTATCGATTTTCATACCTTTCTATGCCTATTATTTTTTTTAATAAAATTACGATCACAACAACTTGTACTTGATTAACTGCATAACTTATGAAACTAATAATTTCCGCCAATGTTAGCGGTAAACATTTTAATTTTATTAAAATTTTAAAAGATCCAATCTCAAAGTATGCAAAACTTGAACCCGCAGGTTGACAGTGATAAATCACGTTTTAAACGCCACGTTATAAGCCACCGCTCAACCACTACAGATTCTAGATAGTAAAAATAAAAGCATGGTTAACACGAAAGTAGTTAGAATGAAGAATTTTAAGGAGCTACGAATACTTTCGTAGCATGTTTCACGTAGCTCGTAGCACATACGTAGCTCGTAGTTTAAGCCGTATCAGTTTTTCACAATTTTGTATTTCAAGTAAAGTGTAGTTTGAAGATAATGTGTTTCACAAAATATTGAGGGATTAGGATAAAAATCCTCTACTATACTACTCTGAAAGTCCTAAACAATTTATGAATGTAATACAGTTGTTACAAAAGAATAAAAAACATCTGGACAATGTTTCACCGGACCGTAAAAATAAAATAATCCGCCCGTAAAAATAAAACAAAACCAGTTCTTTGCCACGTGATTTATGTACCCACAAACCCTAAAACTTTTAATAATAAAGTGTAACTTACAAGTTGACTGCGCAATAAACATGGCTTATGAAATATTTAACTTAATTTGTCGTACGGACATAAAACGTCACCGTGGGCCCATACAAAAATACGAAGATACATAATAAAGTGACTCGTTCATTCGTACCGCAGAATTCAACATTTTTATTATGATTAAAACATTTTATAGAGCGGTACTGCTGTGTACTTTTTACCGTTGTGTAGTTTCCACGTTATTTTTGTTTATACGCACGTTCCCGTTGGACTTTGTTTATGGAAATACCGATTTTTGTGCGGTTGATTATTTCAAACTTTTGACATTAGATGTCATTTTCGTAACCAGCAAAATATTACATTTTCTGCATGTACTTTTCAAATTTTATTTATTTTATACTGACTCTAAAATTATACGTCGACGGATGAACAAAACACGACATGTTTCGCGACACAAATGCAATTTATTGTTACGTCATAGGGCAATCGGTAAAATTATAGTAACGTAGTATAATGCCTGAACATTTTTAATTATGTAAAGGACTTTGGATTCCCACTACAAGGTAGATGACTTAAAAGGTCTAGTCTTAGTATTTATTTCTGTTAATCTTTAGCAAGATGGAACGCTGATCCGGTGATCCTGTTTGTCGCCACTCAAGAACGAAGATCAGATTATTTTTCTCGTCAGTCTATAGCCAACAATAGACTACACAAGAGTCACAGTGGATTAGACAAGTCATCATCATGGGGCTGAGATTTTACCCACAAAAACGAAGTCCATATTTCCACAGCCCATTAGCAATTTCCAGCATTCAGCGATCTCCTGTGAACATTGTCCGGCCATCTATCTACGCTATGTTTGAACGTCTGAATCTGCACTTGCAGAAAATCCTCTATTCTGAAAAATTGGTTGCATCAGTCACAATAATAACAACCATAATATTCAAACTAGGCCTTACAAATCTCGTCCATATTCCAAGCCAACCCACCCCGATTAAATTTTCAAGAAGTGCGGACTTGATACGTCTTGTTTATTCCCGTAATGCAATCTACATATATAAGACGATATTTCAGCCGTGATACGAATACCAATGGCGCTAGCAAAAATAGGTCACCCGCGTTAGAAATATTCGAACAGGTTGCCTGAATCGATGCGTTTTACAAGAAATCGTTCTTGTCTTGGTAATATGAGTACGCAAAATTCTCTGGATAACTGTAATGGCTACAATGCGGGAGAATACGTGCCTTGTGTTGTAGGTATCAGAAATTAGGAGGGTTTTTTGGGGTCTCTATTTATATTTTTATTCTGATTGTACTAGCGACTCTTTGTATGTAATTAGGACATTTGTGTGACGATTCTGAAAAGACAGCGTATTTATAATAGGCTTTTTTTATTGCCGTCATAGGCAGATGAGCTAGCAGCCCGCCTGTTGGTAAGCGGCTCCCATTGCTCATGAACCTTCGCAGTGCCAGGGGTCCAGCAAAGAGAGTAGTCTCTTTAAGCCTCGTTTGAAGGCTAGAAAATGAAGTGAAAACGATTTGTTTTTCAATGTCTTCACAATCATCAGAAATAAAGATTCTTAGAACTATCTGTATCCAGCTACTTATGCGATATGTATGTTATTTATTTGGTATGTTTTTACCTAATATCATGATCCGAATTGTCACAAATATATTAAATTCATAGTCATAGCCCACATACTGTATGTTTCCTGTATCCCGTTTTATGATGACGTGCAAACGACCTGTCAACGACGTTACTGACTGAAACATTCTTGTAAAGACGAAAGACTTCGTGAATTCTCTTTGTAAATTTGCTTCGCATATCGAATGTCAACGCTCCTTTGTGGCAATGCAGAAAGAGCCAATTAGGTATAGAAACACTAGACGTGTAGAAGAATTTCTCAAATTCTCTGCGTGGTGATGTCAAGGATATCGACAGATCGAAAGGGAAAGAATATTTTTGACAGCAATAACACATCTGTTACAGCTGTGGAACAAGTAGCCGCAAGATCGATTCGAAACCAAGACAAACGTTTAGAGTTTTAAGTATGAAGTAGTTGAAGTAGGTATGTTCAAATAACAGGACTTGACTAGTACCTTAATCCACAAACTCCAAAAGGTTACGGTTGTGTAAACGACCTATATATCCTATATACCTAATAACAACCTACATACCTAATAATCACAGACCTATTTAATATGAAATCCAAATTGCATTCAATTCAAATAAAATCAAAAATATATTAAAAATTATATAAACTCATGCGTTTACCTATACAAATAGGCATACCACTAGAATACCACACAAACATACCTAGAACTTCAAACATAGGTAGGTTGCGTCCCCGCTCAAAATATATTTCGTTTACCCAATAAAACGTCGGACAACGTTCATCATGGTCCAGCAGACCGCCGGCCAATTATTGGCCTGATATCGAAACACACATTCGTAACGACAGCAAATAATCCATTTCCAGTGAAGCCCGATACAGCGATACTGGAATAGTGTGATATTTTTATCTCGATTAACATAAAATGTTGGATAATGGTTGTATGGAAGGGAAAGTTAGGTTGGAAATTATTCAAAAGGCTATAGATACTTTTGGATATTATCTACCTTTAAGTTAAATAGGTGTAAGAATGGATAATTCGATATTTTGGATTGTATTTTAAGTTTAAGTTTACTTTTTAGCAAAAAATATGCAATGTTTAATGAATGAACTTATGGCGGTAAGATTTAACGTGTAATCTGACTGAAAAGGATTTTTCGTATTATAAATTCTTGTCGTGTTCTTTGCTGATTGCTATATTCATACATTTACACAGAATAAATACAAATAGTAACCTACATACATATACATTAACCTCAGCAAGATTTAATGAACAATCATAAGACAAGCTTACCATCAGAAACTACAATTAACGAAAATAATACACAACTAGTATGGTAATATTGTTCACTGTTGCGTAGAATATTTAAAATTTCTATTCTCTTTTTAAAATAAATAAATATAAATAAATAAATACACCCAACAGTCACATACATAGTCCTGACCCCACACTAAGATCGAGTCTTGTGTCGTGAGTATCAGAAACTACGACAGACTTTTCGGTCTCACAAACACCCAGACCCGAAACAAATACCTACATGGATCTCACCAGTATTTCTTTCGGTGCGGGGATCGAACCCGCGGCCTCTCGTTTCACAGGCGGCGTCTAACCAACTGCGCCACGGAGGCTATCAAAATATCATAAAATTTTGTTGCACGAAAACATGCAGTCAGAAATAAAATAGTTGCCTTAGTTTATGATAGCGTAACTTTCATAAAATAACTGATACGATCAGAAAATTAAAATGTTGGTCTGATGATAAAATAAAATTGAACTTCGTTTTGATGTCAAATGTTTAAATTTATTTACTTTAATTTATTTCTGTTTTATGGCATTATCATTTAATTGTAAAACTGATATTTGTAGTTTCATTGAAGTTATGTAAACATTGCTATTATTTATGGACCTAAATTTTATTTATATAAATTCAAATACAATTTAATAGTGTTATGCAATGTTGTTGATTGAAATATCTAGTGACTTGTACTATGTATTTAAAAAAAACATTATCTAGATAATTATAGCATATATACAGTTGCTTTTTTGTCTGGTTTTGTTATTCAATCTATCTTTCCTTAACGTGTCATCTAAGAAATAACGTAATATAGTAAAAAAATACATAATACCTATTTCATTTTCATCTGATTAAAAAAAAAACTGCTACGCCATTTCTCCACGACTGCGTCGGGACGTCACCTAGCAGAAAATATTGGCTTTAAACTCGCCTGAAATTGCAGTAATAATTGCCGATACTGCGCGAAATTTGTATTCGATACAGCAGTGATTCAGTGCCATTGACTGAATTGCTTACACCCCTCTCACTTTACCTGCTGCCTTCCCCCTCCGACACCATTCATCTTTACAAACTGGCATTCAAGCAAGCCGCTTGCTTGCTTGTGAAAATTAAGAAAAAATATTGTATTGTTAACAGCTATTTTTCTTTGCATTGATTGTGATTTATAAATCATATTTTAAATTTAATAGGTAATTTGAAATTATGTTTTTTTAAGTAAATCGCAAAGGAATTGCACTGCATCTTATGACTGCAAAGGTAGACGGGATATCGAATGGCGACACACGATTGATTTCTCGATATTATTCCGGGGACGAATCATTGGTACAGTGTAGATAAGATTTCCGAACCGCGAAATCCTCAGTTCCCTTCCCGGATCTAGCAATGCACTCTGTGTGAGTATTTCGGTTTAAAATTTTATTTAAAATCTTTGAAAATAAAATTTTAAGCCTAAATCTTGATGTTTCGACTAGTACGTCTGCCTACCCCGTTGGGGATTTAAATATACTTAGGCACATCTACAAATACCACCATATAAATGGTATAATATATAGCACCAAATTCCCTTGAATCCAATAATTATAGAACATCTGCATACATCACGCTGATTTAAAGGAAAAGGAGTGCCGATTGATGATCGTCTTGTTGCATTAAACTTAATCCTTTCCCCGTCCGGTGTGTTCCAAATAAAACTAAATTCCACACACAGTCGAGGTCATCACCAGATTTTTTTATACAATAGGTACAGCAATAGTATGGACTAAGGATCGAGCCCAGTGGCGTGCTACAGGAAAGGCCTATGTCCAGCAGTGGACGCAGAAGGGCTGTTGATAAGCAAACGAACAATTAAGCCTCAATGGCAGCTCCTGATTCTCATGGTCCTAATTGACAGCCTCCGTGGCGCAGTTGATTAGACGCCGCCTGTGAAATGAGAGGCCGCGGGTTCGATCCCCGCACCGAGACAAATGTTTGTGAGAACCCCAAGTATTTGTTTCGGGTCTGGGTGTTTGTGAGACTGAAAAGTCTGTCGTAGTTCCTGATACCCACGACACAAGACTCGATCTTAGTGTGGGGTCAGGACTATGTATGTGACTGTTGGGTGTATTTATTTGGGTGGGGTGTATTTAAGTCACTTGATGGTAAGTAATCACAGCCCATGAACAGCCATGGCTTGGATCATAGATGTGTTGCCAGCCCAACAAACCAGGAAGGAAAAAGGATGCGAAGAGGATAGGGGAATAGGGCGTCCGGCAATTTAACTCATCGAACGAAAGAAGTCAAACGAAGCTGTCATTTTACCCGATTTCGTGTGAGCTAGTGGTACGGCCCCGGACGAATCTGCTATTCATATTGAGTCAAGACTGACAACGTCGCTCAACCACTTTAAAATTGATATAAGTTCAGAGTGACGTCCTTGCGTTGGTTGAGCAAACGACTGAACGTACACCTGATACAAGTGGAGTTCTTCTTCTTCTTTTCACTATAGGATGGCTCTCCCCTGGGTGGTGATATTGATTATATTTAGAAGTAGAGAGGTTAAACTAATAGAAGGATTCCATATCTTATACGAAATCAGTTGAGAGGAGGAGAAGAATATGTCTATAATTCTCACTCACTGAATGAAACACAATAACAAAGCTGTATCTTCAAGTCTTATTTGTGGTACGTTAGAACCACCTCAGTCGAACTGGAACATGTCTAAAGTAGTCTAAAGTATATGACACTACCACTTTTAAAATTATATGCTTTTAAAATTATCTATTGAAATCAGCTTTCCTGTGCGTATTTCTCGATCAAATACTAATTAGTGATCGTTAATAAGGTACTCGATCAAACTCTCGATTGGAGGGAAGTTCCGTGATCAATAGGGCCATTATGTGCTGGTACAGTAATAAGGTACCATTCATCGCTGATACGAGTATACTCGTGTTCATTAACTAATCATACATTATTTGATTGACCCCTTAGTCATACATCATCTTTATTCCAACACCAGATTGCAATATTGGTTTTAATTTCCACATTTACGACAGATTATGTAATAAAACATAACCTTTTATGCAAAAAATATATTATTGTAAAAAGATTTTTTATTCGAATTTAACAAAACCTATATTACCAAGGTATAGATTTATTGTCGAGGTATTTTGCAGTGGACTTCCTGTGGCTAGAGAGAGAGGGAGAAAGAGTTAATAATAAATAAATTCATCGTATGTTTTTTATTTGTCATTTATTTTTAACAACACTGTAAAAATATATCGGAATGTTTTTGCAAAACTTATTACGAATTCATATAAAACAAGTCGTTTAGAACAACAAATATATTGCTACAAACAATTTTATTCGCATTCAACAAACCGGTATTGCGGAGGCAAAGATTGATTTTTGAAAAATGCTTTCCGCGCGCATTTTATATCGTCATCCACGCTGTGGCCATTTGTTTGTCGAAAAATGCAGTTTTGAAGGTGAATAAAGTGTGTTTCGGGAACGCCCTGCGATAGTGGAAAAATGTTTGTTGCCGGCAACAAAAAAGTGCTCCCAGTGATTTACAACGCTTTGATTGTCGACGAAAAAATCGTATAAATATTTATGTCGGCCCGTAACGTGACAGGGCGTGTAATATCAGTTCCAATAATATGAATAAATCCTGTCGTTCTGTTTTCGCTGACGTCATTTTTACTAAATTTATGGCGCTTTTTAATTTTGCGGTTTTAATTGATGGCATTTTTTTTATTTCATTTTGTTCCGTATCTATATGACAAATGTTTGCGTGGAAATAAATACTTTTCGTTGGATATTGAGTGATCAATTTTTAGTTGATGAAAAAGCATTGTGAATCTTATTTACTATGTACTCGTATTAGTCTTAAATTTAATGTCTCGTATTAGTCGTACTAATTATAAGTGCGCGGTGGCCTGTTGGTGACCGGACCAGACGCGGCTGCCAACATGTTCATGGTGGTCGCGGGTTCGAATCCCAGGGCACACCTCTGACTGTTTGGAGTCATGAGTGGATTGAAAGTCAATCACCATGCACTTTAACGGTGAAAGAAAACATCGTGAGGAAACCTGCATACCATAGCGATTTGAAAGAATTTCTATGATATGTAAAGTCCACCAACCCGCACTAGGCCAGCGTGGTGGACTATATTATGGCCTAACCCTTCCCAATCATACTCTCCGTTGTAGAGGTGGCTCGTGCCCTGCAGTGGGACGAATATGGGTTGATAAATAATCTTAGTAACAATTTTTTTCATTTATTGGTTACATAAAATAAAATGACTTCCATGTATCCGATGATTATCTTATTTTTCTTTTTTCTTTCCCCCTACGATTCACTTCGTCTCATTTCATTTCATTTCATCAGTAAGCTATTTGCTCTTTTAACAGTCCTGGAATGAAAAAAATATACAGACTGTAAACTCAGAAACTACATTTCCAAGATTTCCAATAACACTAATTTATATTCCCAAACTATTTGAAAGTCACGTTCAAAAGGTCAATTGAATTCGTAGTCTAAAACAGCCTTAGAAATTCAATGACATATTTTAAAACTTTAAAAACTTTTATCTCTGCAAACCTAATGAAATTACATTTCAATATACCAATTTTTTTTTGTCCAACTAAAGTTGATCATAGTTGGATAATGTATTCATGAGCACGGTTTTCATTTCAATGATTCCACGGTTCGGCGACCTCGGCGAAATTGAGTTTTGATGTAATATTTTCTTTGATGCCAAGTGGACATTCCTATTAATGAAAGATTCATTAAGGTACAACAGTCTTTGATCCAGAGATAATATTTCTTTGGAAGCTTGTAATTGTGAGAAAAAATAAATATATTTATGAAAAGATATTTGTTTTTTGCTGGTTAGGAACCATTCATGAATGTATTACCTGACATAGATATATACAAGTGGGTCACGTTCTAAGATCAATTAGTACGCATTTGGTTTCAGGGCTGGCATAATTATATTAACCAGCGAGATATAGGCCTAATAATTTCCATCAGGTAATAGCTTTATTCGGATCAGTAATCATCAGTCTTTTCCAAATCGTAATGTTTCTTCTATTAATAGTAAATTCTTCTTTCAACCTAGAAGTATAAGGAATCTAGAATAACTGAAAATGTTCAGCCCATATCCATAATGCATTGCTTCTACCATCATTGGTGTTGTGGTTAATCATGATAGTTTAAAAAGGGGCCAATCAACCTCAAATAACCCTGGTCATTCACATCATAAAAAAACGACCTTCACAAACCTTGCAGGTTGAAAAAGACCATTAATATAAAAGGACAACTCAATACACCATTATATTGCAGATGATATTTCGCACACTAAGATATTACACAGTTTTGCCACAAGATAGAAACCATTTTTTACGCCCTCACTACGTCTATAACTCATGTTGGCGTCTTCGAGGGTAGGATTATCTTTATCTGCAAGGTTAAGCGCCTGATATTGTCAGGTGTGGTCCTTATTTATTGTTCTGTGATAGCATATTCGCATATTATGTGGAAGTATTGAAGTATTGTAGAATGTATAAAAGAATTTCATCGTGTTGAAATTTTACTGGCGGTTATAGAACCTCGTGCGCTGTTATGAAACGCAATTGAGGTGGATTGTTATATTAAAATTCGATTTAGTTACAACTCCCTGTCTTGTCTCATTTCGTTTGTAACATCATCAGGCAAAGAAATCTACTGCTGAATTTAGCTGTACGCTCGTTTGCCGGGCCTAATAAATTAAAATAAACAAGTCTAGCTAAAGAAAACCGTTTAAAATGACCTATTATATGAATAAGATGCACGATACACAGAATAAATATTGGCATGTTACGAGGAATTTACACACATACATAATTTAATTATGTATAAAATATAATTCCATCTTCACATCTTCTGTTAGCATACGACAAGAGATAAGGAACAACACACATAACATTAAAACGTGTTATCTTTTTAGCCACTACTTAAGCGTCGGATTTCCTTAACGCAGTTACGGAGTGAGGCGGTAAATTATTGTTATAATAAATATACGTACATACATGCAACCTACAGCTGCAAATTATGTTTGTGGTGTGAACCAGTTATTCGTGAGTTTCAGTCTCTAATCGCGGAATTTATGTTGGGATTTCTCCGGATTATCAGTGTTCGAATAAGGTGGTTGTCACTTTCCATAAAAATTTACTCTGACTGACTTCTATGCTTCACATACATATTAACCCATGTTTGCCCGCTTATGATCGAATCTCATGCTAGCGACAGGGACTTTATATGCCTCTGAAATCGATGTAGATATCTCTCAGTCGTTGATGATAAAAAAAAGTGTGCCGTAGCTTAGGTTCGAATCCGCTATCCCTGGTATATATATAATATATGTAAAGATAATCATTTAATTTCGTTAAAATCGTGCTCATCGTTGGTGTTTAAAAAAACATGAGAAAAATTAGAAACTGACATTCCGTCAGATGTCAATTAATTAATGTCAATAAATTGGAAGCAATTAATAATTTTCTTTTGATGAATTCATTGATCCATGATTTAAATGAACTTTGAATATCGTTTCTTTGTTTACAGGTGTTTATTTTGAACTGAGCTACCTTTCACTACATTACTTATGAACCACGTTGAAATGATTTAATTGCAACCTTGGCCACATATGCCATCTATTTTTTATTTATGAAAACTATGTGATAACTCTCACTTGTTTTATCCTTGACGTTTTTATTAGAATATACAATTAAAGATTCTGCTCAGTTTGCGTATTTTTCATTAGTTAAGGAATTACTTAAATCCTTTCATAAAAATATTAAATCAGGTTAAAGAAACTCCACTCCATACATCCAAATTACCAAAACATCGACGAAGGGCATACATAAACATATAAAGCATTATAACCCAAATAATATTGTTACGTGCTGCTTGGCTAGTACACCGAGTGTCGGCGATGTTCGGTGGAACTCGGCGGTGTTCGGCGAACTTGTCTGCCGCCACTATTGACACTGGCTACATAATAGAAGATTTTACCGCTAGGTGGCGCGAGCTATGCGGTTCTTGTTTTGGTTTTTGTTGTTCCGAGTGTTCGCTTTTATTTTCCTTCTAGAAGTTTCTTTTGTGAAATAAAAACGAGTAATACAAGTTACAGTGTTTTAATAATATATTCCCCTTTAAACCCTCAACTCCGTGTTCATAACCAGCCGCTACAGGACACCGGAATGACAGCGATGAATAAAGTATATATTATTATGGTCGTAAGTTTCCAGTTGCTAACTGCAGCTTACTTCATGGAATATATCATGCGATGAGTTGAGGACACACTGGGAGTATTTTAAACTAGACTGCCTCGGTGGCGTAGTTGTACTACGGCACGACTAGCTGAGGTCTCGGGTTCAAATCCCGGGTCGGGCAAAGTGATATTTGATTTTTCTATTCATTATCATCCCGGAGTCAGAAATTTGTGCCCGATATGGCGATAGGCTCACCCCCTATTACATCATGGGACGGAACATACAAGGCGAAATGTGGGTGTCCTGGTGGCCCCTGTGCCTACCCTTGTCCCTTTCTGGGATAAAGGCGTGAGTTAATGTATGTAAGTATGTGTAATTTCAGATACATAAATCTTGCTCTAAAATGTGTAGAGCACGCAATCCCACTAATATTGTGACTGAAAGTTTGTAGAGATATTCGTTACTCTTTCCCGCAAAAATTACTAAATGATATATTTTGATGAAACTTCATCGTATTGAAGACTAACACAATATAATAGCTTAAAACGTGCCGTGGTACTTGGGTATTTTAGCAAAACCTATGTATTTACCATCCAAACCCGATGGTTCCAAAAAAAAGAACAAAAGAAAATCGACGCATTTTTGCAAAATTTTTACATGCATTGTGTCTGCAGGCACTAAAACTACCACCTGGTTTCGTTTTCGGTTGCAGTTTGGATACACCCGGTATAAGCATCTTTTGCCGGTAGATACGGAAAATGATTACCAATCTACTTAGCTTCATAAACGCTTGCTTATTCTCTCAGTATCTGCTAAGTCGTGGCTGTGTGCTGTATAAATTACCTCCTACTTCTAATATTGTAAAATTCTTTCCTAACATACTAAATATTGCGTCGCCACGTAGCTATAAAATAAGATCAAATTAAAGGTTTATAATTATTCCATATTTTAAAAGTAAAGTAACTGAATATAATCAAGAAGAACAACTTCTGAATTTAATGATAGCAATAGACACTGATTAATTCAGACTTTCCAAGACATCGTAAAAATATTTTATAAGAGAGCTATTACTTTACATTTCGCCTACGCGAAGTATCGTCGTTCAGGCGGCAAAGTCGAGTAATTTATCTATACATTTAATAAATTTGTAGCCGATCGACGTCTGTACATGGAAGATAAATGAGAAAATCTAATATGGGGGTACTGTATTAACGTGATAGAAGCCATAACAATAAATTTTGTATTTTTGTCTGTTTGTCTGTACTTTTGTGCACGATAATTTCAAAAACGCTTGAACCAATTTCGTTTATATTTTGTATGGAGGTAACTGACACTCTTGACATAGGCTATTTTAACCCCCAAAATTGAAGTATTCCCGTCGGATGAGCAAGGAATTCAATAACCTTTATTACTTTTTAAAACTATGTATGTATGTACTGTATGTATTTAAAATGCATATAACATTTATTTTTTCTTCGAACTGATAAAAAATATATAGAAATATGATGACAAAAATAAAAAACTATAAAGTGTCTTATGTGCCAAATATAATGCAATACTTACTCCCCTTTCCTTCTTACCCCTCATACCCCTTCCTTATTTAAAGTTTGTAACTTACATATATAAATGCGGTTGCCAAGTATGACGCGTATATATGGACGGATGTGATCTTTCAACGTCAAATGAGCCACTACCGCATTCGATGCATGCTTTGAAAATGTGTCACCGAACTTCTTAAAAAAAATTACGATCGGCAAAGTCCCTGCGGAGCTGCAGTTCTATGTAAGATTCGATATATTTTTTTATTCATGTATGCACTACTTAGTAATTCATATATTTTTAGTTTTTAAAATGGGTGTTACGTTACTTTTACATTGTATATGACTATAAAAACAGCATGCTATTCTCATTTTACTACACAATTTAATGACTACTGCGTCTTACATAATTCATAAAGTATATTTTAAACAGGCAACCAATTAACGCAGGGTTTAAAAGTTGCCTATTTGCGAAGGATATCGAAATATTTATTTTTGTGCGTATCATACTCAAGATGCAGGAGTCCTTTAAGTACTACTTTTTAGAAAAGAAACCCTGGATGAAAATTCAATCATCAAATATTAAAGCCACAAGTTACCCACTTTTGCTCCCATGGCGACGTCGTAAGGGAGAAAAAATATTAAAACCATTATTATTTCTTGTTTTCAAGGTCTTCTTCGAATCAAAACCTCGGGATCAAATCACAGCCTATTGTGAGCGTCTGCAAAAACTTTCCGACGATTTCTTTTGACAGGAATATTTTTTCTGAATTGTTGTTTTTAAGTTTGCATGATATTTGTACATATTCGTTTTGCCCTCAGGACTAACTTCGCTTTTTTAAGACTTGGACATTTTTGTTAGTTTGTAGGATAGTGATAACGTAGTTGGGAATAAAACGGAATGTACATGTATAATTAGAGGTGTTTGATAATCGCAAAGTTGCATTAGGTCATTATGAAGCTCTAAGAGATAAATTCTTCAACCATGAAAAAGGCAAAAACTGATTTGAGAACGTATTTTTGTAATAACACAAACGCATATACAACACCTTTTTTTATGTAAAATCACATCGGGTAAAACCTACATTATTTATAATCATAAAACGTATCTGAAAATATTCAGAAACATTTAACCGCTCTCATGATTTTTATTACCAAGTATTCCTTAATAACTATCCTAGCCCATAATCTATAACGACAGTCCACATCCCATATTCCCGGAAAATAGTGTCCTCAAAACACTCATAAGACGTTAAGCCTCTGGTCGGGGCGATAGATCATATCACTGAGTCATAAGCCCAGCTTGGCTTAAACCGGCATAATAATTTATATGACTAGGGTCGAAGGGATGCCCATAAAGAGGTATTGTGTTTATGTGATTTTCAGACGTTAAGTTGACGGCTACTTCTGTTGATACTATTATGTCTCAGGATGCGAATGGAATGCCAAGCATTGCTTTGTAATTCATGGTGTTAGGTTTTACTACTGTCCATTAGCGGTTGTGTTGCATCAGGCGAATGACATGCTCGTCTCGCACATTCATTGCAATAAAAATAAATTAAATGTGTGATACAATACTTATAGTGAAAATCTACCGATTCGATTGCCTATATTTATCCCGTACCATCACTTTTCAGCTCTATTACAGATTGGCTTAATCCTTTTCGGATTAAACCATTAAAATTCCTTACCGTTTTTATTTTTCACTGGAAAACAAGCGATAATTACAACGAAAAAAATATGGCTTTGAACATGGATCATCGCGACTAATGTATCAACCCTAAATATCAATTTACCAAAGCAGTGAACTACGTCACCAAAACACTTGTGAATGCAAAGCACTGAATATATTAGTTTACTATAAAAAGAAAGATCAGCGCCATTCAGCCGCCGGGTCCGTCTCAATCGCAGTCGTTACTTGGGTTTGTTATGTAAATCGCGTTCCGATGGCCTTTACAATTCCATTGCGCTGATTTCATCCGGGAAAAACTCTATTATTTCGCTCCGTTCAACTAAATGGATGTTTTGGGAGCAAACGCTCGTCATGTCGTAGAATTTCTTACTTCAGAATTGGCAATTTGAATATATGGTAAAAATTTAAAATATTAATGACCGTTGCTCAGTGGTGTAGTTTGGGGCTTAGTGGTAAATTTGCTGGTCAGGATTTTATGGTAGTTTTCCATAATTAAGACATTGTAACTTTAGCGGTGCTATTAGAAGACCATATAAGCATTAACCTGTACTGCCTTCATCGTTAATAACAATAAAAAGACGTAATACAACCTAAATGTAAATAATGAAAATAACAACATGAAACTTTCAAACAGCTAGAGTCAGAGATTAAGCGCTCCAACCAGAGACACCGCTCGTACAATTAACGCTTAAAGCAAAGATAACGCTTACGAACAGCAAGAATATTTTCATAAATATTTCTCATCAACATTTTCTCCACCGTGTATTTTTAAATTGAGCCTGATTTAATCTGCGTAACCTGACGGCTTTGCATATACAGCGCTAATTTGTATTATTCAAATGGCGGCACGCACGCTAAATAGTGGTTGCCGTTTAACTGTACAAATAAATACATTAGCATTTTGTTTACTTATGAATTTGGAGTTTAATATTCTGTCATGATAATTGCGATTTGAGTGGACGAAATTTAGCGAACTTTTAGGTTAACGATCTTCTACTTAACCTTTGCTGTCACTTCTGTAAGTCAGGGTTGTTATGGCGCAGAAGTGACATAAAGTATTGAAGATCGATAAGTCTCTAGAGATAATTAAAATAAATAATTGCCAAAGATAGATTATTGTAGAATAGATCATGTGGCTTTTAATCACTTAATCATACAAAAAATAACAATATGTAAAGGTATCTGTATTCTTTCCTTACTTATGCATGCTTTGCATAGGTAAGTTTAAACAAACGCAAGAAAAAGCTATCATTCAAACGTATTCTTGTTATTCTTCACAGCCTAAAGGAATACCTTCTACATTATGTAGTCATAGGCAACTGTACTTATAGCTTGAGGCAATAGCTTGCAATCAGGTCGACCTGAAAACTCCTCTACCAAAAATAAATACACCATTTGTTTACCGATCCCGCCGCTACGCGGGCTTAACTACAGGCTTATTTAAAAAGCAATCACTAAAAATTTGCATGAAGCACGTTATTTGTTCAAAATTGAAAGCAAACATTGTTTTTATTCCCCGCAATACGAGAGCTATTCGTTTGAGAATTTTCATAAAAACGATATCTGTTTCAGAGGCCATCAACAGAATACACAATTCACTTTTAAAATTCATAACGAGACCTTTCAAAGAAGCCTTGACCTATTCATGACTAAATTCTGAGTAGGGCGACAATTAATTTTTTGCAAATCCGCTTTGGGAATTTTTAATTGTTGACATCCTCCGTGGCGCAGTTGGTTAGACGCCGCCTGTGAAACGAGAGGCCGCGGGTTCGATCCCCGCACCGAAACAAATGTTTGTGAGACCGAAAAGTCTCTCTTAGTTTCTTATACTCACGACACATGACTCGATCTTAGTGTGGGGTCAGAACTATGTATGTGACTGTTGGGTGTATTTAATAATTATTTTTTATTTAATTAACAGCCTTCGCAGTTGGTTAGACACCGGCTGTGAAACAAGAGGCCGCGGATTCGATTCCCACAGCGAGATAAATGTTTGTGTGAAACACAAGTATTTTGTTAGATACCGAACACTACGCCTACGATCATTCTAAAAATTACTAATAAACTACACTAATAATGGCATGGCAAAAAATAAACCATCAGGCACAACTTTTTTTACACCATACCTAAGTCTGGCAAACGAGCAAACAGGTCCCCAGATAACAAGTGATCATTGCTGCCCATGATCATCCACCACGCTTGAATCATAGATGTGTTGCCGGCCCATGAAATCGGGAGGGAAGCGGGAAAGAAAGAGGATGGGAAGAGGAAAGGGGTTATTGTATTGTATTGTATCAGCCCATATACGTCCCACTGCTGGGCACCGGCCTACTCTACAATCGAGAGAGTCGATTGAGAGTGGTTAGGCCATATAGTCCACCATGCTGGCCTAGTGCGGGTTGGCGGACTTACATACCATAGAAATTCTTTATAATCGCTACGGTATGCAGGTTTCCTCACGATGTTTTCCTTCACCGTTAAAGGGGTTATTGGGCAACCGGCAATTTCATTCACCGAACGAAACGCGACAGAGAGGCTGTCGTTTCACGGCAATCTCCTGTGAGATAGTGGTACCGCCGCGGACGAGCCTGTCCATTCATGCTGAGTCATGACTGACAATAGCGTGACTTCGAAAAACTATTTTATCGAGTATTAGTATAATATTGGCTTCATCTAGAATATGGATATTAAAACCCAATCATTGTTTTCTAACTATAGATGGCATTGACTAAACAAGGATTCATTTAGCCCAAAATTATATTCCCTGCTTAAAAGCCAGGAATAAAATAGGTTAAAAAACATATAATTTGCTATAACAAAAATATATTTGTTGTAAAACTGGGTCCCTCCGCCCCCAATACTTGGTTGCCCTACTTTAGAAGCTGTTTTTGTATAAAAGTGTTTTATTGTATTCATTTGAATTAATTTTATGCTTGGAATGAATAGCTGGATAATCAAAATACAGTATGAAAGCCAAATGAAGTTTGTTTAAGTAACTCATTGTAATATTATTTTTCGCATACATTTTATAGACCTTAATACTGCCATTTGGTATAATGTTACCGTTTTATTTTGAAGGCATGAATTTTTGTGGGTTATTTCACGGTATATTTCACGACACGAAATCTGTTTTAATCTCACAAATTCTTTAGAAAGTCTGCACGTGTTTTTTACTTTTTCTTGTTGTCGCTTGTGTACGGATTTAGTTGAAATACTCAAAGCCATTTTACTAAATCAGTGTATGCAACGTGGATTATTCATTCTGGGTTTCAATTGTAAGGGAAGACAATCACCTTTGTAACTATAAGCTATCAATCAGCCAGTATAATTTATCGAACATTTAAGAATACTTCTACAAGAATACTTCGGTATATATTCAATTTTATCGAAGATTTATTCACCTATCAGGTATTCTGTTGCTATGGATTTTTTGAGTTTTTTGTTCAACCTTCCCACCACTGGGTAAAGGTCTTCTACAACTCCTTTCAGACGTCCTATCTCTTTCTGTGGTCGTCCATTAACTTCCTTAGTAATAACATCTTTCACACGATTTTATAATTTTTCCGCCCCGTTATCGTTTAGCATTTTATTTTTCATATTTTGCTACTTCTATCACTTTTTAAAACTATTCAGTCCAAGGCAGATCTTAATTATCAAATCAAAAAGCCTCAAGTGAATTCATGGAATAACAATTGATGTTACCTTCCAGTTGGAGCACTAACGGGTCTATTAATTATATTCTGCCATTACAGTGGGTAGACAAAGTTTGATTACTCCTTAGTTCGAGCGTCCTGTGATCAAACCTAGACGAACAACGATCAAGCCACGACGCTAATCTCTTAGAAGATAGTTAACCTTCCTATACTCGCGCCAATTTTTGTTACACCTATACTCGCGCACGGTGTCACAGACCGATAGATTCATACCCCTACAATATATATTTTTAAATATATATTTTTTAAACATTACCATTATTTTAAAGTTTAGGATATAATGAAACAAAATAGTATGGATAGTACTTAATTTATTAATTATTTTATAGACTTTCAGTCTATTACAAATCAGTCCTCAAATTTGAGATATTTTTCTTAAGTAATAGGAAAACGCAAATAAAATCTGAACTTCTTCTTAAAAATAAAATGAACTTCTAAATAACAATAAAAAACATATCAAAGGCTATATTTATCTATGTTTGGCTTAGTTTGAAGCTTCACCATGACAATCAGGGCATACAGCTGTAATGTTCCAAACAAAAGTCTTTTTTGCAGGTGGCACAGTTGTAACGTGTCTTGCGGTTTTTTTTTGACGAGCAGTATCCACAACGACATATGTCTCTTCTTGTACCTCCTCATGGTCTTCCACCTCACTGTCATTTTCGTCTTCATAGCTAGAGCCAGAACTTAATTCCTCCTCTCCAGCAACAATCTGATTCCGTCATCGTCCATTTTGATATGATATACATATAATCTAAAAACAATAACAAAGTTGATTAAATATATCATATAGAGCAACATACATGCATAAATTTTACTATACATAAGTCATAAAGTTTAAAAAATATATAAATTCAATAAATATATAACATTAATACTTACACTAAATCTTGCACCTATGCTCGCGTCGGTCTCACGGACCGATTGGTGCCAAATGCCACCAGACGTACGCTTCGCACGAACGCACGGCGTGCACTAAACTGAAGTAAGCCACAAATCCGGCAGCTAGCACAGAACTCGACTTCTCAGGATTATCGTGCATAAAAATAATTACGAAAATGTGTTTCGTCGGTCTCAGAGACCAATGCGCGAGTATAGGAAGGTTAAATTGTAAATTTAGATCAACATTCGGTCCCATCAATTTAAACTCTGGAATTTAATAAATACACACAACAATTTCATATAGCTCTAGTTGTACATACTCCCATAAATAATTGTCTAATTTCATATCCATTTTACCCACTGCGTTTTTTGTTCTATAAACAATAAATGTTTCTTCTTATGCCTACATTTATTCAACATTTACTTGGGCTTTGCGCAAAAGGCTCTGCTCTGCCATATTGCCGAATTATTTGGCTAGTAATGTTACTCCTGGCTACCTGCCACCTACCTATGCACTCCATAAGTAAGCCTTTTAGTCTACATTCAAGGCAAATGCGATTGGAAAAGCTCCCTATTTTTGAAATTATCTTTTTTAACAAACTATACGACTTTGATTTCATCCATATTATTAGACAAATTCAAAAATCCCTAGACGAAATTATCGGTTCTAAAATCGAATCGTCGATAGTGCATTGTACCGTATTTGTGAGAGATCTAAGCGCTGCAGTAAACATACCAATCGAAGCTACAAAAGGCCTTTCAATGCAGCTGGCATTAGGAAACTAGATATGAAGTTTTATGGCGGAGATCCAACTGCTTATAAATCTCGAGGCTTTGTATAGCCAATAGAAACTGTATTTGCTATTTTGATTGTCGACTGTTTGATTAAGTAAATCGGACGGGATACTTAAACATTCAGCCCGCATAACAAACTTCTAAAGCCGCGAAAGCTAAGAACATTTTATGAAATTCAAGAGGCATTCCGTAACAGAATCATACAAATTTCTCTTGAAAGAGTAAAAATATATTGTTTAGAAATTCCATCTGGCTCCGTGATGAATGGATGGAACGCGCACGGTTTCAGTTGAAGGAAACATTCCTTCGTTGCATCTTTACATTTTTCTATTTAGAATCTCCTCTAGGTATTTAGCTTATCCTTGAATTGCGGACGCAGATAAGATATTTTATTTTTAAAGCTTTTACGGGGATTGGATTTGCATAGTGGTTTCCTAGATTTACGCGAATGTTACACATTGAAATAAAACTAATTTTTACGGATTTTATCTCGATTTGGTTTAATTTTTACATTTTTTAACACCCCGACGCGACGTTTCGATTGCTTTACAGCTTTCGTGGTCACGGGCCGGACTGACCGAAATGACTGAAAATTAGTTTTATTTCAATAGGATTGGATTTGTTTGCTCTCGTCGTTGTTGCGTGGCGTTGAATATTTTTGATATGGAACAAATACATACGTATGTATTAGCCGATAATAGATGCGTTTTTCTTTTGGTGATAGTTACTTGCCAAAGCAGTAGTATTTTCCAGGCTTATAAAGAACAGCAATAACAAGTGCTCTCACATATTTGAAAACTCATTGTTATACATTTTAACGTGATTTTATTCGTCCTTATTACCATTTCCTACAATAACATTACTGTTGTATTATTCCATTGTTCAAAACTAAATTCCACATACGACGACGCAATACTTATTTCTATTTTCCTCCCACTGGGCTCTGGGCTGTCAATGGCGCCTAAGCCGATATATCCACGTTTAAAATCCCGCTATTGTATCAATAAATCTATATCATATAATGGTCACAAGTGCTTTATAACGTAAGAGATTGAATCCATCTTTGACCCGCGAGGGAACGGGAATGCACTTCGATTAGAGGGTCTTTATAGCTGAATTTCTCGAAAATTCTCAACGAAATATACAATAAAAGCGACGTTCTAAAGGAATTTCATCATTGAACGTCTGTAATAGCGTATTTTAAGATTTTCTGCGACGGAAATGTTTTCATTGGTTTTTGTTGTTTACCTGTAGTGTTAAATTGTATTATAACCTTGTGTTGGATAAATAATTGTTTTGAAAATAGTAATATTTCCTATGGATGATATCTATAAGCGATATTTTAATGAAACGAGCGACCAAAGGTCTATTTTGCATCTAGACAAATATTTATAGTACACAATTGCATACAATTAAAAAAAACCTTTGTTTAGAAAAAGCGTAGCCATAGTTGCTTATTTATTTTCAACAGCTGGATCAAAACCGCAGCCCAAAAATACATTTTGTTATTTTTGTTTCTATTCACGGAAAATACACACCATATTTGTATGGATGGCTTTAAAAATACAAAATCACATATTGATTCAAACTAAACTACAAACAAATAGAAAAACTTAACTCCGCAACTACGGTATACATACATACATACATAAACTCACGCATTTATCCCAGAAGGGGTAGGCAGAGGCACAACCAGGACACCCACATTTCGCCTTGTATGTTCCGTCCCATGATGTGATAGGGGGCGAGCCAATCGCCATATCGGGCACAAATTCCTGACTCCAGGCTGATAATGAATAGAAAAAGCCAATATCACTTTACCCGACCCGGGATTCGAACCTGAGACCTTATCTTTGTAGTCGTACCGTAGTACTACTACGCCACCGAAGCAGTCCGGTATACTCTATTAAATAACCGTGGTTGTTATCTTAATTACCGCAAGTAACAGTTAATAGGAGGCAGTAGAAGCAGCCACAAAAAGCTATCCATGGCCGGTGTAAACTTGTATTCCTATTGTTATACTATCGTCTGTTACAAAGGTAACAAAGAAAGAAAATATTATGAGCGTATAAAGTAAGAATTGCAATAAAAAATCAAAATTAGAATAGACTTCTAATTGGAATATTAGTTAAGTATTATTGTAGTGATGGGACTGATGTATCCCAGAAAGAAGGTCTTGACTTGATCATTTGAATTATTTGAATGTACAAACCACGCATGATACCTGAAATCGCTGAAACGCAACAATCATTCATTCATCTCTATATTCCATTTCCGAGAATCTAATAGTGTGGCAAAGTTTTTGGTAAATAAACTCACACACATCGTTCTGACCCACATTGAGATAGAAATCTAGTGGAAACTACGGGATATTTTTCGTTCCACGATACTATGACTCAAAACAAATATTAGTAGATCACACAAACGCTCAGGATGAAATCAATTTCTTTTCAAAGCGTATGTTATTTGCATGGTAAAATGAAATTAAACTATATAATTAATAACACTTTGCACTTAACTTTTTACAGCTGATTTCTGATATTATTCGAAATGCACAGCAATTCGTCACGAGTCTGTCAGAGGCAGAATAATTTCTTATTAATTTAGATAACTTTCGAAAATAGTTCAATGACATGACAGCCAGAAATTGTAATGATTACTTGAACTAACGTTTCTATTGACACACACGACCCTTTTCATTTAATTCCACCATCAACCTATAAAGCCTAACCTAAAATAAAAAAAAGTATTAAACTTGATAACCCAATAACCCATCTCACGCATATATTTCAAAGACCTAGTAAAATTCTTATCGTGTATTGATATTTTTATACTAAAAGCGAGTAAAAGAGGTATAAGAAAAAATACACAACCAGTATCGGAATGCCTTTATTTACCGTCGTAAAACTGAATTACCACGAGAGAGAAATCAATGAAGCAGCCGAGCTCCCGACTGATAGTCGAGGGAAGGTCGGCTTAGCTTGCTTAATAATAGAGTACAGATTAAATAAAATATTCATATTTTGATACAAATTTGATGATGTTGCGATATAGATAGTCTTGTTAAGGTCATAACTTTATATTGAACATAAAAAGATTATTGCGCATTAAGATGTGAATGGTATCTGTGTCTACATAATTATTGTTATGACCTATTATACAAGTTATTAGTATACAACGGCCTCCTTTATAACTGATATAATGAGAAAGTTTAACCTTTATTCTACCTCTTTATCCTCGTAAAATATGATCTTTTTCACTTTCTGAAATTCTAAGGGAAATGTGTTTGGGAGGCTGGTTTTATGATATTTATTTCTTTTGTTTCAAAATGAGCAATATCTATTAATTCAAATCTAATTTTTTTTTTTTCAAGAAATCGAGTTCTATGATCTATCCCTTGATTTTAAATATTCGACTCCATCGTAATTATCATCTCCTAGTATATAGTCTACATCAACACAGATGAAACAAGAAACAAATGATAAAAAAACAAATGAATGTTCATTCAAGTCGAAATCCACTCCATTGTAAATTATATAAAATCCTACCACATAAATACATACATGTTTAAAAGAGTGGAAAACAATTAACCTCGGTAATTACAGAGCAATCACTCAAAGTGCCCCAACCCTAATGTTTCACGCCCGGCGCAGTATTTTATCTGTTTCGAAAAAGACCGAATAAAAGTAGATTTTCTGAGAGCCCATCGCTGCAAAAAAACTTGGGGCCGTTAAGACGGGTCTATACCCTAATGGTGTCTTGTATTTTATTGTCGGCCTTGAAATTTTATTATTGTGGTGCCTTTGTTTTGTGTAAGGATTGATATGTATCGCTGAGTAGGCATATATATATATGTATATATATATATATATATATATATATATATATATATATATATATATATATTGTTTAACTTCACATACAAACATATTTATTTATTTATTAACCTTTATTGCACCATAAAAAAAAAACAATTACAATGAAGCAATAACATTTAAAAAAGTACAAAAGGCGGCCTTATCGCACTGGGCAATTTCTTCCAGGCAACCTTGGGATGGGTATAAAAACAGAAGAATGAGAATCAAGGAGTAAATAATAATCTAGAATGATGATTAATGAAGAACACATTGTACATAGGCGGACTTAACACCAGAGGCATCCTCTTCCAGTCTACCTTGAGATGGTGTAAAGATGGTGGATGGTGCAATGAATGTGTAAAGATGACAAAAGTAGGGTAAGTTTTTAATTAATTTAGACTCCATTTCGGATGAAGTGTACGTGGTAGACTCGATGTCACCGATGATCAACTTACCAGCAAACGATTTAAATACGTGTGTTATCTAGAGGATCAGGAGGAAGACATAATTTTAAATTTGGGGCCTTAAGTATTTATTTCGGGTCTAGATGTTTATGAGACCAAAAAATCTCTTGTAATGTCTGATACCTTCGACACAATATTTGTAAAACCAGGTCAGAACTTCGTATATGACTGTTGGATGTATTGATTATTTTTTTCAATATTTATTTTTTTGATACGTTAATAGTACGATTGGGCACAAAATAAGCAGATTAACCCTTAGTAAAACCACTGACTCTAGGATTACTGAATCTACGACCAACGTTAGCTTTTTCGTTTCGTGTGGGTAGATTGTGAGTTGTCACTGCCTCAAAGCGGAGCAACGCTTTAACAATCTCTTTATGTTCATGGGCTGGGGAAATCATGCGAAGAAGTTTTTCGACGACTGTGCAACCATCATACATTTACGTAAGTTCTCTTTAAGGCTAAGTAATTGTCTATTCTTTTTCGCTATTTAAAATAAAGCTTTAGTGATATTTTTGGTATTCATGATTTTATGTAATTAAATATATTTAAGAAATAAAGTTTAGATTAGTACATTGACTCCGGTAATAAACTGCAGTAAAATAAGCAATGGGAAAGCTATAAAAAAAGGTGAAAAATTCAAAGCAAATATTGCGGAAAGATAATCCATTCATTCTGAATTACCCCTAACGTACTAAAGCTCGTTAGGGATCACTTTAGATAACCCCGGTGATTACCACGCGATTCAAGTTCCACATCTCTTGAGATTATTCTTATATAAAAAACGACAACGTTATTACCCGATATCTTCAAATTTTGATATGCCGATCCGTGTTTTGCACAATTCGCGGTGCTATATATGCAAAGATTTAAGTACGATAAAGCACGGCTGTTTTAGTAGGGATATTGACTATTTATGAGTATTTTTTTATCTATTACTACCATAAAAAATCAAAATAGGATAATTATCTCAACACTAAATAATAGCTTAAATATCAAAGCATAACATTTTATATTAAAACAAAAATTTACTTATTTACCCCAATATTTCTGAACTGCCCCAAACGTACTAAGCCTCGTTAAGGAACACTTTAGATAGCCCGGCGATTACCACGCGATTCAAGTTCCACATCTCTTGAGACTGTTCGTAAATAAAAATCGACAGCGTTATTACCCGATGTCTTAAAATGTTGATGTGCCTATGCGTCCTCGGGGCCGCGGTTTATATCGTGAGAATGTTTTTGAAATTGTTTGGGGTTGCGAAAAAGGGTAGATTGTGGAGTGTAAACAATAGAGAGATAGGGAAAGTTATGGTGTTTATTTATTGTGTTTTAGGGCTGATTTTTTAATCTTTAGAACGTGACTAAATATAAATATGTTGCAATTAGACTAATTTGTAATTATGAATGTACGCATGTTGTATTTTAACTAATATTTTTTGTTTAACAATTCAATAAGCAGCCCTTAGGAAACTCCGATAATAGAAATCACTGCACATTACGTCATTATTTAGTAGGCTAATAATAAACAGTAAGCCACTCCACTTTACTTCATACAACTTAAATATACAACAAAACCAAAAAATCATTCAATGTCCGTAATATTTTTTGTACACGCGGTGAAAAAACGTGTGTTCCGACATTGACCTTTACGATCGCCATTTACCCCACACGCTCTCATTTACCCTAACTTTTGGGAAAACACACGGCGTAGTAAGTTTGCGTTCTTTTGATTCCAAGAAGTCACGGACAAACCATTACAGGCAAGACCACTTTAGTATTCCAGAATTAGTTTCCGTGGCGGAATATTTTAAGGCTCTGAATTACCCCTTTTACGATGGGGCCAGTTGTTTCGGCTCGTGTTATGACCTTACGTCATACAGCACTATAAACTGCGAGTTTGTCTCTCCAAGGTTCTCCTTGTAGTTTCAGAAAAGTAGCAATTTTAAGTATCTGCTCTCTAGAAGTATTTTACTTGATTATGTTTGTACTTTGGCTAAGTAGCAAATTATATTGCATATCATTCAAAGAATTATTTTACAGTAACAACATTACAATGCAGTATTTAAAAAAATAATAATAACAAAATATATTTAGACAAAATATTAATAAATATGAGTACTTTATGCTTGAAAAAAAGATGATAAAAGTTGGATCTCAGAACGCCAACTTTAACAAGTATTTGAAGATCACACATTTTTGTGACCTATTTCTGTAAGGGTTGAAGTTAAGCAGGCAGCCAATAGCAAAAATATAAAGCCAAATTATTCCGAAACTCGACAGACAGAAGATTTACGTTGCTGAGATTTATGATTGTAATATTACTATAATTACTGCTTATCGTCTGATCAAATTTAAAAATAGCTATTACGGTCGTTTTTGTAATTGAGACGTGCTTTAGAAACAATTTTCATGAACTTAAATTATGAGTGGAATTGTCGCAATATTTTAACTCCAAATTTAACTTCTAAAAGCTCGGCTAAAATCCTCCTAACTTAAGGTCATAAAAAGCACATTTCAAATAGTACCCCGCTCAAAATGATTTAAGAGCCCCACTAGGTTTAAAAAAAAAAAAGAACGTATTCTCACTAACGCATAAATCGTTTGAACCGAACTAAATGTTGATAAAGATCTTAGCTGAATCTTCTTTAAGGCAAAGAAATGCTCAATAATTTGGTTGGGGTACGTTTAGGCCGAAGTGAGTACGGGTGCCCCGATTATTTATATGATAAAAGATGTAGCCCTACGCTGGAGCCACAGTATATTCAGTATATTCAGTAGCTCAATTATTTATTATTGTTTTATTTAAATTGAATGGAGTAGTTGTACTTCCACCTATCGTATAATGTGTCGTAAATATAGGCGAAAATATATGCAAGAAAGGTTGGAATGAAATTAAGCCAGAATAGTATTTTTTTTTGTATACTATTCACCAATTCGTAATTTTCTTTATTATTCTCGCCTATTTATTCAACACAGGACTCATTTTAAAATATAAATCAAAAGGATTTTTAAGCAAATATCTTTCAGATGTATGATAAATAATGTTTTGCATATTGAAATAATTATTACGCACAAATAATTTTATCACAAAAGTACTCGAAAGGATATATTTTTTTATTATTAAACATGTAATATGCATAAACAATATTTTGTTACTACTTACAAAATATAAATGTTATTAATAAAAAACAATTTAACAAGCCTCTGTTACCTTCAAACATCTTCATTACTGAGTTAATATCAACTTAGCACGTGTTATAATCCCATCTTTCAACCTCAAGCAGACAGTCCATAATAATTCACTAAGGGCGCTTTCGCGGTACTAACATTGCTTGCCCCCTAATCAAAATTAAATTATTTATTAACCCAATAACGCCACGATGTTTGTCTTCATCTGGTTGTATTTAGGAGGATAGTTAAAATATTTGATTGCTGTGGGGTAGAAACACTAAAATCGCAGTAAGGGGTATATTATAGTAGGATAGTTACACTGAAAGCTAATTTTGAACATAAGATCTATTGCTGCGAAACGAGAGGCCGCGGGTTCGATCGCCGCACCGAAACAAATATTTGTGTGAACCACAGGTATTTGTTTCGGGTCTGGGTGTTTGTGAGACCGAAAAGTCTCTCGTAGTTCTTGATACCCACGACACAAGGCTCGATCTTAGTGTGGGGTCAGAACTATGTATGTGACTGTTGGGCGTATTTGTTTATTTAACTGTAGCGCAGCGTCTAGTTTTACCACAGGTTTCTTACCAAACAGCGACACAAAAGCTGCCAATCTTATTGATGTATAAGAATTTCAAAATTTCTAATATTTCAAAATTTACTTAATTTTCTCTACGAAAAGCGATTCTGAATATTAAAACAAACTGCAAAATTGAAAAAATCACTTAATTTTATGCATGAGAGTGAATATTTATGAGGTCTTAGAATTCTAATTTCGTCAACAATCTAGTTGAAAGAACACAATAAAAAAATTTTTTGCGCAGATATCTGAATTTAGTAATTTGCTTTTGACTTGGTATGATACTAAAAATAAATGTAGTTTTTCATTCTTTCAAATGATGTATAAAATTCTCAATGAATTCATTATTCAAGTTTCATATTTCTCCTTTGAATACTTTTTCGGTTTCTTTTGATTACTTTTTTCATATTATTTTTAAAAATATATTTAATAAAACATCATTTTCGCTATAGCTACAATAATAAAAAACTAATGAATTTTATTTCAAAAAATAATGTACGCCCCAATGCTTTTTGTAACTGTGCTGTGCTTTTTGTGACTGTCTCGGTGGCGTAGTTGTACTACGGTACGACTACAAAGCTAATATCTCGGGTTCGAATCCCGGGTCGGGCAAAGTGATATTGGGTTTTTCTATTCTCTATCAGGCCGGAATCAGGAATTTGTGCCCGATATGGCGATAGGCTCGCCTCCTATCACATCGTGGGACGGAATACACAAAGCGAAAAGTGGGTGGTTCTGGTAGCACCTTTACCTACCCTTTCTGGAAAAAGACGTGAGTTTATGTACAATGTATGATTACAATATTACTAAAACTAATCATTGCAATTGGTGGACAGCTTACAGGGCACGAAAGCGCTGGAATCGCAGCGTAGCAATCTTAAATGGACAATGTTACTAGGTATGCCAAATTGCTTGAAATGTTGTCTCAGTAAAGCCTTTATGTATACAAACACACTAGTTTTTGTTGTAGTCAAAAATACCTAGTAGTTTTGATTTTATAGGTATTCAAAGTTTTGAAAAATATCCGAGTCCCGCTACAGTCGCGTGATCGCTTGTGACGTCATTTCGCAACGCGCCGCACGGGCCACGACTCGCTTCGTATCAAATCGCCAGCGATTATAGTAGTTGTAATAGCTTGCGCAGTGTTTTGTTGTTGGTTTTCGTTCGCGTATTAAGTTAATAGTTTAATAATAGTAAATATTATTCGATTAATAAAATGGATGAAGGATTCGAAAAAGGGCAATCGGTTAATCTACCTAAAATAGATGGATTAATGGTTGCGCATTACTTATCAACAAATAGTGATTTCGTTGCCGCCGAAATGCGAGGAATAATAATAGTTTAAAAAACTAAAAAACACGCTTTTTATAGAAAACCGAACTAAAAAACAGAAAATAAATTTTAATGAATATTAATTAAGAAAATAGTGTTAAAAATTTCAATGAATATAAATTAATAATAGTGTGAATAAAAAAAAATATTTTATTTTAAAAAAAGCGTGGGGTGCATGGTGTCAATAGTTATAAATATTTTATTGAAAGATATGAGTAGAGTGATTATCATTTCGATAATATCTTAAAAAGCACCCCACGCTAAATAAAATATTTTTTTTTATTCACACTATTATTAATTTATATTCATTGAAATTTTTAACACTATTTTCTTAATTTAAATTCATTGAAATTTATTTTCTATTTTTTAGTTCGGTTTTCTATAAAAAGCGTGTTTTTTAGTTTTTTTAAACTATTATTTATTTTCTACTTTTTAGTTTGGATTATTTATTATATTTATCATATTTTGCAAATTGAAAAATGGAATAATTTTATCAAATTAGTATATTGTCATCGGTCCTCAATAAATCTACAAAGTTTGAACGAAATCTGGCCGTTTAAAGTGGGTCAAAATCGCGCCCAAAGAAGTCGGTTACAAACAAACATACAAACATACAGGTGAAGCTAATAAAAAGCGTGTAAAAATGCAACAGTAAGTGAAATTTCCGTGCTACTACTTATGCTTAATAGTTTATCTGTTCTAAATGGTTTTCTCAAAACAAAATACCCAACTAATGTCGTAATGGAAGAATGCAACTCAAATAGTAGAACTACCTACCTACCATTAAATTTGTAAGTTAAAGACAACAAATATGCATGTATTATAGTTTTGTAGCTATTGGTAGGCACGTATGTATAATATAGGTAGGTAACGCTCTTCTTAGTAAATTTAAATGAATACATACATACCTATATTGATTTATTGCATACTAGCTTCCGCCAGCAGCTTCGCCCCAGTTTCCCTCAGAAGCTGTACATTTTCCCAGTATTAAAAGTAGCCTATGTGTTATTCCAGACTTTCTTTTCTGGCGAATTGGTAGTTGTGTTTGTGCATTTAGGCACAACACATGATTTCCTAGTATTTGGATTGGACATTGTTAAAAGTCTTTAGGTATAAACGTAATATTATTAATTATAGTACTCTGTGGGTATAAATTCAACGGCACGGGCGCGCGACCACGAGCGGACTGAGTGAGCCAGTGAGCGTGTTGTGGTATGACGTCACACCGTAACCGGCAGCCCGGGTCGTACGGTTACAACTTGTTTTACTTCTAAATCGGAAACTAATTGACATATCGAAGTAATTCTTTCACTAGTATTTTTTATTTTTGCCAGAGAATATGGAGTGCTAATAATCAAAATTAGTTAACATTCTTCATTGTCACATGCATCCTGGCATCCTCTACGGCGTAGACCTAGGTACGTAGCCCGAGCGTAGCATTAAGTCTACAATAATCATATTACAGTCTACGTTACAACGTGACTAAACGCGTTACTATTATTGTATTTTTCGTGACTCAACTCTCTAGAGACCAAAAAAATGTCACTTTGACAAATTATTATTGTCATTGATATATTCATCCTTCTGTCTGGGTCAACCCTCAATTATTTTGATATCCATTTATTTTGTTTATTGAGATGTGTCAGGGCGTTTTTTGTTTGTATAGTCGGAATAATTGATGAATAAAAACACACCTTTATGCGTTTGACAGTTCGAAATAACAACTTGTAATAACCTTTCATTATTCTGTATAAACATCGTGAATGGTCAGTTTTTCTAAATAAAATGTTTCAGGGAAACAATTTTATATGAGCAATAAATAAAACATATTGGTATGAAAGTTATCTCACGGCTTTTATATATTCAGCGCAGTCTTTTATTTTTTATCTTTTATACAGAATATAGCCAAACAGTTTGCCTAAAGAGGTCGTCATCATAACCAATATAAATGCACATTCACCATACCTGGAGAATCTCAGGTGCAAAACCTAACTCAGGTTTGAGAATAAGAGTAATAAATTAGTACTACTTTTACTAGAAAACAACTGTCTCTCTCTGTCTTCCCCCAACCGCAGAAAGTCCACTGGTGAACGTGGGCCTCCGCTGGAAATTGCCATAGCCAACTGACCACTAGAAAAAGCCAGCAATCCACACTTACTAACCAGCTTAGCAAAAGAAAAATCACAAGACACGACACCGACTTATACTTGACTATTTCAAAAAAAGAAAAAGAACATTATCAAATGGGTATTTGACTATCATCGAATTTTTGTATTATTTTGCAGGCAAACACAGGTGCCATTAAAAAAAATGTGAACACAGTGTTATAATACCTTGTAACATGAGGCAAATATTAGTATTTTAAATTAAAGAGTGGGGACATCTTCCCGTCTCTTTCACACCCTACAAGATTTAAAACGTTTCTAACTTGTTTAATTCTGAATGGATTTACAAAATTCTTTGTATGCTAGATTTTTTTATTTTTATTGCAATGAATGTCGAGACGAGCCTGCCATTCGCCTGATGGTAAGCGATACGACCGCTCATGGACAGTAGCAAAACCAAACAACACTATGAGTTACAAGGCAATGCTTGGCATTCCACTGCGCTCGCCATCCTGAGACATAAGATGTTAAATCTCGATATGTCCAGTAGTTACTCTGGCTACAATGTCCTTCAAACCGGAACACAACAGTGCATTTACACTGCTGTTTGGCGGGAGAAATAGACATTGCTAGATTATGGAAATGGATACATTTTGATGAATACAAAAAAAATTAGTCAAACACCCTATTCAAAACAATTACAAAGCACTTAATTCCTACCCACAGGGTAATGTTTCCTTAGCGAAGCGGTACTCAGCAAACTTCGTACAACTAAGGTCAGATTACAATCAAACTTGGGATGGTGGCAGCAATTTACTAATACACAGTAACCGTACACTGCCGTATCTGATGTAATTAATAAGTTTGGGGTGGACTATGTACGCGGTCTCATATCAAATTATGTATATTGAAATTTATTACTTTAAATTATTCGTGCACTTTTGTTGTTAATATGTTGATAGCCTCCGTGGCGCAGTTGGTTAGACGCCTGTAAAACGAGAAGCCGCGGGTTCGATCCCCGAACCAAAACAAATATTTGTGTAATCAACAGGTATTTGTTTCGGATCTGGGTGTTTGTGAGACCGAAAAGTCTGTCGTAATTTCTGATACCCACGACATAAGCCTAGATCTTAGTGTGTGGACTATGTATGTGACTGTTGGGTGTATTTTTTACTTTAAATAATTATTCGTGTACTTTTTATGTCGATTAAGTTCGTCGTAGTTACCAACGTGTGTTGCGCTTCGGGTACATCCTGTTTATATTATACGGTTAGAGTTAGGCCGGCATAATAATTTTAGACAATCAGTCAGACGATCAGTGAAAATGCACTGGACAGCAGTGCATTGTAGTATTTTTTCGTACCAGTGTGAAAAAGAATAAAATAAGGCATTAATTAACGCTTACATTTGATTGGCTTTAATTACCGTCTTTGATCAGCGATGAATTACTCGATTTTTCACGTACCATGATTACTGATGTAAACTAAATAAATACAACCCGAAAATACAACCTTATAGTCCTGAATCTACATATAAATCCAAGACTTGTATATTGATCATAAATTACAAGCGTTTCTTTACGGTCTTGCAACAGCCAGACCCAGATCATAATATATTTGTTGGCTGCACAAAAATGTGTTTCGGTGCATCGAACCCGTGGCTTCTCGTTTCGCAGCTTGTTTTAACCAATTGCGTCACGGAGGCTACAAACTTGTTTAAATAGTACTTCTATTAATTCTCACACATTTTGGTTTTCCGTCACCCGACAGTTCAATCTCGAATTTTCATTGACAGATGTTTCAAACTTGTTTTGACAAGTTCGTGATGTTTTTGAGTGTCTACTTTAATTAGTTAGTCGAGTTGTCGAAGCGAATTTTGTAAGTGAAATGTTCATTTCAATAAGGAATTGTTATTTTAAGTAAACGTGGTTTGTACAAGGTTGAGACGTTTCTATTTATCTTTGGGATTCCGTTTTCTTTTGTATATTTAACATTATGAATTTGTAAAAATCTTTTATGAATTGAGTTTTGACAGCGTATGTACATTTTGTCTGATTTTAAGTTCAATTTAAAAGCATACCATTTAAGTAGACGTGGGAAAACGCATGTGCAAGAAAAATCTACAAAATAATGAAATCTTTAACTAGCTTATTCTTCTCAGGCAGGTATGAATGTGTCAAAGAGGCGAGAAGTAGTAATTTATTGCTGGATATTCCATTAAGACTGTAATCAATTATATTTAATGGTATCAAATATAATCTATTTTCTTGTCATCATAATATAAAACGACTGACCAGTGTAACGTCATAACTTAAACAATATAAAAAAACAGTACAATAACACATATCCGCAATGAATTTTTATTTAATCCCTTTTATTAACTACTCACCTTCACGCCGAGATTGAAAAATGAGTATGTAAAAAACAATAAAACAAGCAATTTATTCGGCTAAGAAGTGGGCGGCGGAAAACGCGGTGCTGTTTAAAAATGTACGCGCGCTAAGTGAGATTTGTGTTCTCTCATAACGCGTATTGCGCACGTGACCAGTGCGGTGAGAGATTTTAACTTTTGTATTTTTCATTTATTTAAGATGTTTAAAAGATTTTCAGGGATGATGGGGGCACCGTTTGCAAGCTTTGGTATCTCAAGTCACATGTCTAAAGTGAAGAGGATTAGATGAACCCTCCAAATTGGAGGAGGCGTTTTTGTAGTGGAATTCCAGTGGGTGATCATTATGATGATAGATATAGTAATTCTGATAAATACTAATCACTTTCCATCCTACTCTACTAAATCTCAGGCCCGTGATCACCGATACTTAATCCAATATTTGCTTAGTATAAGCATATATTAGTCTATGACTACCCCTTAGGAGATACGAGCCACGTCGTCAGCATGTTTACTAAAATATGAGTACAATGATATTCCATTATGCTTTTAACAAAACACACAGAAAGATACAACGATATTGTTCATCTGAAAACACCAGAAAGACATAAAAATGCACCTAAATCTCGCTCGCAATTGGCAGAAACGAATAAAGTAAATCCAAACAATTTTATTACAGTAAATAAATAAATTATTTTATTTTGTTTAAAGCAATCGAGTCGCATTCCGTGCTAGGTGGCTGGGAGCAATAAAAATAATATAAAGCACTGGTTAAATGAAAAATAATGCTCCCGCAAGCAGACGCCGGGGCAGCGCCGAGGAAATTAAGCGTGGAAAGCGAAAAAAGCACACTTTCGTAGAAAAACACTCCTTATTTGTTTAGAAAATATTTTGCACGGACTTTATGTGGGTTAAAATTTTGAAATTTTTATTTTTATATGATGCTTATATTGCCTGCCATTGTCCAATAGTTATGTAAGCATTTCGTATGTTTATAATGAATATTTTTGGAAGATTTGATTGAGTGATTTTAGTTTCTGTCAGTTATAGAAATGGATGAAATAATGACGCAGGGTTTCAATTTTAATTTTAAACAGTAGGTTCCAAACAGTTAATTTAACGAGCCCTTAAATCCGTAATTCAGGATAATTTATTTTATTTAACTTTTGTATTTTATAATTGTAAAAAATCCACTTAATTAAACAATTTTGCGCTAGTCAAATAAATGTGTGCTGAAAAGGTAATAATTATGGTGACTTAAAAGGTACATAACATCTGATGCCGACATTTATCCATATTTTGAAATTAGTTTTTGAAATTATTTAGTTTAGTATAAGTTCAAATATACATAATTAATTAATTAAGTATTATAAACGGTTAGTAATTTATGATCTGTTTGTTTAGGATTTTCAATCCGGCACATCATAAGTTTCGTAATTGATAACTTTTTTTTATATTGCCATGAATGGTGAGATGAGCATGTCATTCGTCTGATAGTATGGACAGTAGCAAAACCAAACAACACCATGAATTACAAAGCAATGCTTTATCCTAGAAGGGGTAGGCAGACGCGCCACCAGGACACCCTCATGTCGCCTTGTATGATCCGTCCATTGATGTGATAGGGGGCGAGCCTATCGCCATATCGGGCACAATTTTCGGACTCCGGGCTGATAATGAATAGAAAAACCCAATATACCTATGCTCGACCCGGGATTCGAACCCAAGACCTCAGCTTTGTAGTCGTACCGTAGTACAACTACGCCACCGAGGCAATCTTGCATTAAAAGTGAGACTTAAGAAAAAGCATAATGCTGTTCCACAAAATTATTACCGTTGGAAAAACTCCTAAAAAAAGTTAGCCAGTGTAAGGATTGTAAAATTTCGTTAGCGACACCCGACTTTTATTCCACCGGTTTAGCCGGATTATTCCGGTTAAGCGCGGCGGAAATATGGCGGATTTTCACGTCTTTGTTACTCGTTGTCGGATGTATTTAAATTTACTGCGGCGGTACTCTTTAGGGGTCGATCTTATGAACATTTTAGTGAGATGCCGAAAGTATAACGAGTTTGAATATGAAAAGTTTGATTATTTGACCCAATTTTATGTTGGGTTAACTTTAGCCCTTATTCTTGTTAAAGAAAAATATTTTGTTTATTAGGCACATTGTTTTGTGTTTTTTTTTGCATTAAGGTATTTTTCATACATAAATTACAATATGACATTTAAGACATTAGAACATTTTTTTACTATCTCAATGTAACATCGAAGTAGCGCTATTTTTCATTAGCAGTTTACTTAGAAACCGACCACCTGATGTCAATCTTTAATACTCGTAGAGTCATAATCATTTGACAACAATTTTAACATTCTAGTGGAAACTTCTTTAAAATCAAAATATTTTCCCAACAATTAAAACAATCGATAGTTGCAAACACTTCTAATTTTGAATCATAGAGCCTTCGATCACGTGACCATCTCCACATCTCCCAAAATATTTACTTCCAAATTACACCTAAAATTTAATCACACATCCAAAGTACAACAACCGAGGTTATTGACACTATCTTGCCAGTTTGATGTACCCGTAAACATTAAAACTAAGGGAACGAGGTCATGAGTTGAAGCCTCCCGGGCGCAGTTTCCTTCTGTGAAGTTACGGATAACTCGCTTTGCTAAAACGTCTCGCAGGAAGTAAATAGACTGGTTAGATTTACAAGGAATTTGCTACTTGATGTAGTAAACATGTACTCGTAATTTGTTGATAGCGATTCAATTAAAGGGAAACGAGATTTTCTAGGGAAACTTCCAGAGTTTTAATAGTATGCCATTTTAGGAAAGACTATTTTAAAGGGAGTATTTAGTATGTTCCTTCTAAGTCCTAAAGTACATCTATCATTCCTTTTTTTCTTCATTTTTTGTATTACCTCATTAATTCTATATTATATTAATCAAGTCCGTCCAAAGGCTGTCTGTAAGAGATTGGAGGTAGCGATTAAGCCACTAATTATTACCATGTTTTAAGTATTTTATCGGTTTAACTGTTTCTTTTTACAAATTTTGGTGTACAATAAAGTATATAAATAAATAGATAAAATGCTAACCTATAGACTTCTCTAAATTTTGCGGACAGGATATTCTTACCGTTTGTACAAAGTCAACATTACACAATGGTGTTTGTCGCATTCAGAGTTAAGGTTGTATATCGGGATTGAGCAGGTGGTTCCTCCGTTTTGCCTGCACTGCTCTTACCATCAGCCGCACTAACATTTTTTTTTATTAAATTTCATAATCAAAAGGTATATGGGCGAACTTAAGGCCACGACCATTCTCTGCCAGTCAACCCTGAGATTGTGCAGAGATGAACTGAAGTAGGCGTACTGAAACACCTGTTCATATATATTATTACATAAATATAAATAATTACATACTTACATACTATATAAAACTATATATTTATATACAAATATTTACTATAATATAATATAATGACACACTAGTGTAATGATTCAACCACTTCTTTGAAAAATAAATCCCGTATCTTTCTTTTAAACACGAAACGGTTAATAAACCAGATTATTTTACGGATTACTTTGGTCGTACCAGTATTTTAATATACTTCTTAAAGAAAATGTAATGCAGTTAAATCCGCCAGCGTAAGAGATATTTCTTGTGAAAGGTTTTATAGATTAGTCCAAAATGGGAAGTGCATATAATAAATCTTGCAATATGATAAAGTAAATAAATAAATATAAATAAATAAATAAATACACCCAACAGTCACATACATAGTCCTGACCCCACACTAAGATCGAGTCTTGAGTCGTGGGTATCAGAAGCTACGAGACTTTTCGGTCTCACAAACACCCAGACCCGAAACAAATGCCTGTGGAACACACAAATATCTGTTTCGATGCGGGGATCGAACCCGCGGCCTCTCGTTTCACAGGCGGCGTCTAACCAACTGCGCCACGGAGGCTGTTAAAGGTTCTAATATTGACTCTTTCGGGAAATCATAAAAACCGTACCCATATCAACTAATACGAATATCAATTTCTATTAACGCTCTACCAGGTGAATAAGGTAATCCGGAAAATTGCAGGTGATATCTCTGAGGGAATACGTTCAAAAGAAAACGTGACGACACAACTGCGCCGCGTTGTAATTCATCGTCAGCCCCGCTGTATTATGCAAACGACTCGCATTTCGTTGACACTGTGTTAATATTTCATAGTTTTCGACACTTACCATTAGTTGGAGCGATTATTATTTTAAAATATAAGAATTATAATTTTAAGACTTACGTTAACAGAACTGATAAGCAAAGTGTTTTTTAGTTGTAACTTAGGAGTAAAAGGGTAAAAAGAAATGTTCTCAAGAAACAAAAAAATAAGAAGAACATTAAGTTCTTCTCCGGTTCAGTAAGAAAATGTATTGTAAGAAATTGTATGCAAGTATTAAAACCACTTCAGTGCCAAAATGAGCAATGAAAATTCACATTAACTTAGCATCATATTTTATTAAATAAAATCCGAAATCGAGAAACAAATAAACATAAAACAACAATCTTATCGTGCACATGGAAACAATTTAACAAGAACCTTTTAACGTAAAAAAAACCGCCCAGAGACAAACGACTTACAATTTTTGCAAAAACGTTGTAAATCCGACTCATAAATCTAACCTTTGGAGTGCATTTGGCAAAAGTAGTAGGCTAACAATTAATCAGAAGGAAACTGCAGCCGGGCCATCTCAGTTGGACTGCGGCCAATATAAGCTAGCTACGTTGTGGGTGAATGAAAAAGTTTCACCCACTCGCATGATTATACGAAATCCCGTTGTGGCATTTAGTTTTAATCGTATTATTATTTTTAGGTATATTAGTTTAAATATTTTTTTATTATAATTGACCTACAATATTTTTTTTTGTGTTTTGAAATACATGTAATATAATGTGTTTTATGTAACTAAAACCTTACGTAGGCGAGTTTGCCTCAACAATCATAAACAAGGTGAAATAACAGTGCGCACTTTACATAGCGCAAAAAACAGATGACTAGCTCACAAAGTAGACAGTTGGACTTATTGAATAAATAAATACACCCAACAGTCACATACATAGTCCTGATAGACCCCACACTAAAGATCGAGTCTTGTGTCGTGGGTATCAGAAACTACGAGATATTTTTTTGGGCTCACAAACACACAGAGCCAAAACAAATACCTGTGGATCAGACAAATATTTGTTTCGGTGCGGGGATCGAACTCTCGTTTCACAGCAGGCGTCTAAACAACTGCGCCACAGAGGCTGTCATTTAATTGCAGGAAATCGCTGGATGCATTATATGGATGGTTATAAATTCTAACAAATCTCTGTGGACATCTTGGGAGAAAACTATGTTCTACAGTGGCCTTTTAAGACTGAAATGATAAAAAGCTTAATTGTTTTAACTACATAATTATAATTTGACAGCCTCCGTGGCGCAGTTGGTTATACGCCGCCTGTGAAACGAGAGGCCGCGGGTTCGATCCCCGCACCGAAACAAACATTTGTGTGATCCACAGGTATTTGTTTCGAGTCTGTTAGTCTCGTAGTTTCTTATACCTACGACACAAGGCTCGATCTTAGTGTGGGGTCAGGACTATGTATGTGACTGTTGGGTGTATTTATTTATTTATTTATTAATTGACGGAGTCGCTATCGAAGCACATAACTATATCTGTTCAGCATATTTCAGACCTGTGAATTTGGAATCCAACAGTACGTTGCGGATGAAATTACCTATTTCATGCTTCACTCTTCAGACAATGTTCTCACAGAGATACGTGAGCCAGATTCAACGCTTCATTCGCTTACTTTCGAACAAGTACTCAGATTGTAATTAAAATTTTCAACGAGCTGTTTCAGTTTTGCAGTTCTGCGATATCTTTTAGAGTATGTATGTGAAATGTGTTATATTTTTGGGAATTGATACCTTTATTTTGTAGCTTCTTTTTTCATATGGCATCTTATTTTCTTGCTAAATAAACTTTATTCATGTCAATCGTATGAAGATCAATTGGTGAAGGTTATCCCAATTATTAGTTGATTCTAATGATATATTTACCTACTCGCAGCCGATGTACAGTAATTAATTCCACAATATGACACAGTAATGTAATCCTACTTAAATAATCTTTTCGACCAGATAAATAAAACCTACCAGCACCATTATTAAAAAAATAATCTTAAACCAAAATCTTACGAAAAGAAAACCCAAACTGCACCTCAACGATTAACTTTAAAACGTAAATACTGCAACAAAGCGTATGTGCTTGTAACATCTGAAATGGCATCTTCTATGGCAAAATGTTGTAATGACATCGTAAATACGATTTATTGCTTAAAATTACCTTTAGATAGCGAGACTGTAAAAGTTAGAGGCGATTTGAGAAACACAAAGGTAAACAAGCTATTTGAGAAACATAAACAAGCTATTGGTTTTATTGAACTGAGTCTTGGGAAAATTGAGTCTAGCTTTTTGTCTGATCGTGCGATAGACGTATAAAGCCAACGTATGTAATTAATCTAAAGATATTTTTTTTTATTGCCGTATAGGCAGACGAGCTAGCGGCCCGCCTGATGGTAAACGGCTACCGCTACCCATAGACCTTCGCAATGCCAGGGGTCCAGCACAACAAAGTCACTGCCTACCTTAAGGATAGTACTCTCTTTAAGCCTCGTTTGAAGAAGGACAGGTCATAGCGCTCAGGAAACACCGATGCTGGGAGTTCATTCCAGAGCTTGCACGTTTTTTTTTTTTATTTTTATATCATAGGTCTGGCAAACGAGTAAACAGGTCACTTGATGGTAAATGATCACTGTCGCCCATAAACATCCACAATCAAGGATGTATTGCCCGCCCATCAAATTACGAGAAGAGCGGGAAGGTAAGGTTGGGAAGAGGAAATAGGTATTGAGCATCCGGCAATATCACTTTACCAAACGAAACGTCACAGCAAATCTGTCACTCCACGTTGATATCTTGTGACACAGTGGTACCGCCCCGGACGAGCCTGCCCATTCATGCTGTCATGACTGAACAGCGTGGCTCTACCTCTTCCGAAAATTTTAACTGATCTCATATCTTTTTTGTGTCGAAAGGAAAGCTGTCAAGCCCCACTTTCTGATCTAATAGTCGTCACCGATTTCCTCATGGATGTTCCAATGAGAACGATGTTCAATAGTGTCTCTAATCATTCCCTGAACTTTGCCATTTTGCACAAATGTACCTTAAATTACTAAAGCCCAAGTCAAATTAGTTATTTTTTAAAAGCGCATGTAAATTAAAATGAAGCCAAAAAATACTCAAAACTGAAAAAATAAATGAATATCGATTATACGAACCTTGTTGTTTTAACTTTAAAACCTATCAGAGCTATCATAACTTCTCAAGTACTCGAGTTGTCCGAAGTTCCATTAATCTTAAATTCAAGGCAGACTCTTGTATAATTGATTTTCAATTTAGACGGTTATTATAACACTATAAACAGTTAGGTATTGACTTTAGGCTCAGATGATATTATAATGTTCGAACTTCAGACTACGATCAACTTCTTAAACAATGACGAAGTTAATACGTCATATTTTTAGGTATCTACACAATATTCAAAGTGCGTTCCACAGTTCAGCATTTACTTTTATAATAATTGATTATATTATTACATAAATGGTCTGTGGAAAATCATTGCTATTTTCTTGAAGGGAAACAACAAAGAACGATACCTTATCACGCAATTTTTATACACGCCAGAATTAGCATCTGGTAGAAAAGTATAAAAAAAATCTACAGAAAACGTTTTATGTTACATAAATAACTTAACAATCATACCATCAATTTCAAAACCACTCAGCGTGAAATCAAACATTTTCGAATGAAATTCACTTGTTCCTCGAACCGGATGCATAATTCATCTCAAAACCAACGTTAGTTTTCAATGTTTCAAACTTGACAAGCTTCAGACACTTGCAAGCAGAACGATTCATTGTTATTATTTATTCAGTTTGCAATGACAATGGTTTGTAATATTATTATACTGTATCAGCCCATAGACTCTTCTACGAGGGAGAAGAGAGAACTTTCCTTACGGTAGGCAGCTACCTCTGCTAGACCCTTGGCATTGCAAAGGTCCATGAGGGGCGGTGACCGCTTTCCACCACACGGGCCACATGCTCAACTGCCTGCGAAGTCAATAAAAAAAAAGTTGGATTAAGAGGGTTTAGGCTGGCCACCACGCTTGCCTAAAGTGGGTTGGTGGACTTCACATTCCATAGGAAAGCTTGTAAAGATTTTTATGGTCCACTGGTTTCCTATCAATTTTTCTTTCATTGTTAAAGTGCGTGGTAATTGACTACCATTTACGGATAAAATCCGTAAAAAAATAGTTTTATTTCAATGACTATTAATAGAGGGGTCATCGTAAACAATATTTGTGCGCAGTATATGGCACCCCGTGAGAAGCCAGTAAAACGAGAGGCAAGATACTTTCCCTTCGCAGTTATGAAAGAAACAGAAACACAGGAGTACATGTACCGCTCTTTGTTCTGCATTTTTTGTTTGGTGCCCTCTAGTTAATATCTCAATGTAATGGATTATTCCGTCGTCGAATTGTTTGTGGGGAAATGTCACATGTGTTTGAACTAGATTTCGCCTGGGATTCATCGCGGTATTGTCGTTGGATAATATCTGTGTATTTTGTCACGGTTTTGATATTTCGGCGAAATGCCGTGTTTACTTTATTCATTGAGACAACATAAATAAATACATATATATAAATACTCATGTCACTGGTATTGACAAAAGGTATAAAGGATAATATATTATATAAGGTTTTAGATTATAGCCTAACCTGTCTATCTACTTATCTATGAGTTATGGAACTTTTTAAATATTCTTTTTTTCTTCACCTATTGTGATTCTCGACGGCTACAAAAACAGGCACTTATTCTGACTCTTAACGTCATCTTCCTTCGTATCTATTTATTCATCTAAATTATTGAACATAAATATTTTTTTGGAGCTGCAGAAATTAAAAGCAGTACAATAAAAAATATTTATTTTAAGTAGATGTTAAATACATAAAAATATTTTACAATGAAAATCCATTTCTACTATGTATCTTTTTAAAGAGCTTTACCATATTTAAATTGGGAAAGTTGATACACGCATCTGATATCCGGATACCATACCCATGAAACAAACCCGGCTAGAATTACACTTACCATTTCCTGTACCTCAGTTGGAAAGAATAACGACCAATATTTTCCTTCAGCTATGTGGGCGTCTCGATAACGAAGGACCTCACTTTACACAACGAATGGAATAAACCGATCTTTATAGCCAACAAGCCTATATAAGTCATAGATACATCTGAAATTGCAGAAAAATAAAGATTCCCGAATACTCGCTAACCTTTAATACTCGGTGTCATCAAAACGTGTGATATTAATTATCCTGGTTACAGAAGCTGCAGTAGCAAGTGTGGTAGAGGGAGAATCTTCTAAAAATACATACATCCATAAACTCACGCCTTTATCCCAGATGGGATAGGCAGAGGCACCACCAAAACACCCACATTTTGCCTTGTACGTTCCGTCCTACGATGTGATAGGGGCCTATCGCCATATCGGGCACAAATTCCTGACTCCGGGATGATAAACAATAGAGAAATCCAATGTCTCTTTGTAATCGTACCGTACTACAACTACGCCAACGAGACAAAAATCTCACGCCGACAAATACAATAATAGTATCAATAGCATCTTACAAAAGAGAACAATAACAATTGTCCGATCGATGTTAAATTCCCGATACAATCTTCGGTACGACAGCACAATATCCTAGAATCTAATCGGACGTTGGATACCGATGAATTGGTATGGCACAAATACGAACAAATAACGTGGAAGCTCTTAATCTGGTCGTCGAGGACGTCCACGTTCGACCATCGCTTGGTTGGCTACTGATTCGTCTAATATGACGTTTGGGTGTTAGATAAATGATTGATATTTTGATCTGATTATGTTATTCCGTCCGGGTATAATAAAGTTGTAAAGGGTTCTAATATCCTTTTCAGACAATATGGTGCACTAGTAACAGACTTTTTGCGTGAATCTTGCTGATGGTCGGTTAAGGTATAGTACAAATAGGTAGAAATATTTACTGGTGGTAGGTCTCTCATATCTGAGAGGTCGCCTGGGTAGGTACCACCGCAATGTCTATTTCTCCCGCCCAAGAGCAGTGTAAATGCACTGTTGTATTCCGGTTTGAAGGACATTGTAGCCAGAGTAACTACTATGCCATGTAATTCGTGGTGTTGTTTGGTTTTGCCACTGTGCATGAGCGGTCATATCGCTTACCATCAGGCGAATAGCATGCTCGTCTCGCTATTCATCGCAATAAAAAAAAGTCAGCTTGACTGCGTCTGCGATAGTCTATACATCCACCAACAAGTTGGGCAGACGTTCTAAAAAAGATGCAGAATTTTGCTAGATGCATCACACTTTTAACATGTAGCTGTGGAGATCATTGAGGCAATGGCTGAAGAAGAGTATAATGACTCTTTTCATAATGTATTGTTTTTAGAATAATAGTAAATGACCTTCTGTTAACTCACGTATGAAGATTCCTGCAGGTCATAATAGCGCTTTATTAAAATAAATTATAATTCATTTTGTCCCTGAAATAAATATAATATTATACGTAGGCGTTAATGGACAGCCTTGAAAACCACAACTCAATAGAAACTACATCCCGAATGCTGAACGAGTACAGTAAGCCAAAAAGCTTTGTCTCCGTCCTGAAACATTTTATTCTATTTAGTTCTTTGAGCCGACGCATTTTGCAGACTGTGCGCCGTTACGTATTGCCCTCACGTCCACGTCAGTTCAAAACAAAGGCAACATTCAGCAAAGCTGAACTATTAAGTCGTATAGAACTCGCCTATGTACTTTCATTCTTGAAGGTCATTTTATGGGCCTTCGTAGTTTACATAAGGGCTGTGGGTCGTCTCATTTGTAAATAAATATATTGTGTATTAGGTGGTAGGAACCTCATACGTAAATGACTGTCTCCGTAGGTACCACCAATTTGTCTGTTTCCATAGCAGGTAGTCGTGTGTAAGCGCTATTGTATTCCAATTTGAAGGTGATTATATTTAATGACCTGTTCCCTCTCTCATATAATCCTGGATCCTTTATTAGAGTTGCAAAGAATCAATTAAATAAAAAGGTATAATTATATCGCATTGATAATTATCCTCTCTGCTATTCAATGCTTCATTTAGACGGCACTGTATTTATCATATGGTGCAACCTCAATTGTAACAATACACTCATTCCTCTCTTTCAATGCATCGACTAGGGTGAACCAAAATAAAATAAACAAAATTTCGAACATGAATTTTAAATGGTTCATGCAAAAGCTACACAATTTACCTTTTAAAAAAGCAAATAATTTTGCAGCCATTTTTTAAATTTATTTTGATTCTCCGACTGATTGGCAGCGGCGCACAAAAAGAAACGCCTTTGATATACATCCACAAAGCCGGGTCTGTGGGCATATCGCGTTACAATTACGAATTTATAAAAAGAAAAAATATTACATTAGTTCAGTTCGTCGACTATTGTTGAAAAATATTTTGAGCAATCATTCGACTATTAGGGAGGGAACTGCGATACTGAATGTCTCAGGTTATAACCTTATGACTGTTATAACTATAGGGCAGTTATTAAAAGTGCCAGCTGAAAAACAAGAAGCTGCAGCTTAAGTTCCTGCACCGAGACATATTTGTAAGTTCCAAAAATATTTATTACGGGTATCAGTTTTGTTAGACCAGAGAGTCTCGAGAGGTTTTTGACACTCACTTCTCGAGACTTCTTAATATTTGATCAGAACTATACCAGAATATGGAATGAGGTATTGCCCAAATAAATGATATATAAAATGAAATAATACATACATAAACTCACGCCTTTATCCCAGAAAAGGTAAGCAGAGGCGCCACTAGGACACCCACATTTCGCCTTGTATGTTCCGTCCTATGATGTGATAGGGGGCGAGCCTTGCGCCATATCAGGCACAAATTCCTGACTCCGGGCTGATAATGAATAGAAAAACCCAATATCACTTTGCCCGACCCGGGATTCGAACCCGAGAACTCAGCTTCATAGTCGTACCGTAGTACAACTACGCCACCGAGGCAGTACATACATACAAACATACATATAAGATATCTATTCAGCAAATTACTTCGAGACCCCTCATTAAGATTCATTCAGTCTTGTCTCATAGGTATCATACCCACACCTGAAACAATTAATTTTGGATCACACAAACATTATTACGATGCGCGAATCGAACCCACGGCTGCTCGTTTTATATGTCTAACCAACTGCACCACAAAAGCTATCAAACACCTACACAATACATAATAATCAGATCCCATAATGTTTGACGTCCACAACCTTTGTCTGGAGGTTCCGAGATATTTACGGCGTCTCGAAAATTGACCGCAAATTCACGTTATTGTACACTTAAGGCGGAGTGTGGACTGAATTATGCAGCTGACGTCGCAAATTCCCAAACTGGGGTGGAACCGCGGCACGAATAGAAAATGTCACTTGTAAACCGGGCTACATCGCGTATTTGTGGTTGGGAATGAGTGGTATTTGAATACAGGCTTCGCTATTTTGCAGTTTATTTATTTATTGTTCGAATACTTTACTTAATTCTGTAAAATTTTAAATCTATAGATTATTAACCCTTCCGGTGTCCAAAACGCCCATTTCGGGTACCCTGTCAAGATTTATGTGACGTTCTCCATTGTTCTCCATTGTGTAGCATTTGTCAAAAGTCTATTGTCTATACATGGACACCTGAAGGTTTAATGATACGGTGCTAATCGGCAGATGCTGTCGACGTGGATAGAAACACAGAAAACCGATGTGGATAGACGACTTTCGTGACGTGTTCCGCTCGGTGAGTGATATTACCGGACGTCCAAAAGCTAGAAGGTATTCGTATCCACTCGTTTAGTGACCCTACACTATAAGTGGAATAAATACAGTAAAATTTTGATAGAAAAATCACCGGAGAGAGATTATCCAACGAGAAAACCGTCAATTTTGTCAAAGTCTACGTGCAGGTTGAGAACTCTAAACAAAACACAATCGCACAGGTCAGGATATTAACATTCTTCAACCAGCGAAATGCGTATGAAACTATAAGATTATTTTATAAACAACTCGTTCAAAGTCGGGGAAGCAAGACTTATCTGCAATTCTTTCTCGAGTTCACTCTTGTTGTTCGAGATAATAGAACAAATAATAGCATCGCTCAACGGGATGGAAATTTAAATGAAGTTTTGCATTTTTTCTTATCAACAAAATGTACAAAGTAATCTTTCTTCTCTGTTGATTTGTAGAAATTAGATTTGTTGTGGACAGTGGTTATACCAGTGGTATAAATAACAGCGAGCTAATTTAGAGCGGTTCGGACTATCAAAATAAAGATTGGACACAAGCATACACCTTTTCTAATTTCCATATGTTAACTTTTTTATACTGCCACGGTAAAGGGACTACAATTTACCGGGTAGTAAATACAGTCTAGTCCAAAAATCATAATGAAAGTGCATGTAGAATTTCAGAAAATACTATAGAAACATCGAAGTTTGTTTTTTTTTCCGCCTGATTGTAAGCGATACGACCGCTCATGGACAGTAACAAAACCAAACAACACCATGAATTACAAAGCCATGCTTGGTATTCCACTGCGCTCGCCATCCTGAGATATGAGTATTAAATCTCTTTATGTCCAGTAGTTACTCTGGTGAAATCAACTAACCCACAAAAAGCTAGTTAAATGGACTGCAGCCCCACTTCCCGTAAATCATTAGAGAATGCTTCTAATTAATACAAGATTACCTCAACTATCAATAAGGAAAATATCACAAAAAAAAATATCCCTTCTAAAGAATTTATTGTTTATTTGCGTCAAGTCTTCCCCTTAAACAACGTTACGGTTACTCGTAAAATATTTGACATACATGACCGTACTTAATCAGATTATATGAATGCTTAAACCACATAATAAATGAAGTTATAAACTGTCCCACCTACATTGTCTCTCGAGATAGTTCCTGGTATGATGTACAGGTGGCGCTTTAACAAGTGGGCGTTAGGACACTCGAGATAATTTTAAAGCAATAATGACAATGTAGATGGGCGAAAAGTTTAAAGATTATGTTAGATCTATAAATTTCATAATTAAAAACTATACTTTGTATCTTCGTTTGATAGCCATAGATACAAGATGTTGCAGATTCGATACCCACAACGAGGCAAACGTTTGTGGGATCAACAAGTGTTCTTATCGATTCTAGGTATATTGTCAAATAAAATATTGACTCGAAGTTGCTGGTGCTCTCTACAGAAGCCTTATTCTATCGTAAAGCGTAGTCTTGTTCATGTCTGTTGTGTGCATATTTATGAATGCGATACTATTTTATTTGAATAGCGCAACAAAATGTGCAAACAACTCATCTCATGGCAATCAATCGTGATTAATATATCGAATCAAATTTCATATTTTTACTGGTGGTAAGTTTCTTATTTGTGAGAGGCCACCTGGGTAGGTACCACTGCGATGTCTATTTCTTCCGCCAAACAGCAGTGTAAATGCACTGTTGTGTTCCGGTTTGAAGGACATTGTAACCAGAGTAACTTCTGGACATAAAGAGACTTAACATCTTATGTCTTAGGCGAGCGCAATGGAATGCCAAGCATTGCATTGTAATTCATGTTGTTGTTTGGTTTAGCTACTATCCATGAGCGGTCGTATCGCTTACCATCAGGCGAATGGAATGCTCGTCTCGCCATCAATTGCAAAAAAAAAACAAAAGAACAATGAAATGATAGGAATTATTCGTCACCTAGCAACTTCACTGTCCTGAGGAGGCAGCAGCAAATCTGTTTTCGTTTTCAGTTTTCTGTTACACAGTGATAATTCCGAGCTGGCCCATTCAAGTTTTAGTCGAGACTATCTAGTATCTGTGGAGCGGCTGATCAAACTTACATTTATACATTAAGTATATTTTCTTTTGTGAGAGTTCTCCACAAGAATTTGAAAGGCATGTGAGGTCTACCAAGCCTAACTAGACCAGCCTGTTTGACTAACAAGATGTAAGTATTTACGAAGTAGAACTCAAGAGTCTCGAAATGGCCTAGAAATGTACTAAGATGGCTGGATATAAAATTATACATACATACATAAAATCACCCCTTTTTCCCAGAAGAGGTAGACAAGGTCAAGCAAGAAATACACGTTTCGCCTTGAATTTTTCGTCGATTTGATTTTTTATTTCGATGTGATAGGGGGCGAGCCTATCGCCATATCGGGCTGTGGGCACAAGTTCCTGACTCCGGGCTGGTAATGAATAGAAAAATCCAATATCACTTTGCTCGACCCGGGATTCGAAAGCCGTAGTGTGAAGAAGCATCTCAGCAGGCCCGCATAATTGTATCGAATGTCATTGGACCGCCGTCTCATGCCATTCGATACTCTATCTGGACGGCATTTGCTGTTACCATCAGGCGCAGTGCATTCACAATGTCACGTTAGTATAAAAAATATCTAAACATACTACTTAACACCTTATACACCTTTACTTAGCTAACAGAAACCCGAAACCACCAAATAACTTACCCGCAATTTAAAAACAAGAGCAATATAACCGAGTAAATGGAGCTGCGTAAGTTCCGCACTAACGGAGGCACCATGGAGTCGATAACAGGAAAAGTTTCAACTCTATTGACTGTGGGAACATACCCCAAGAACGTTTTCAACCAGCTCTAACTTACAAAATGGGATTACAGGTTAAACAGGATAATAGAGTTACTGGATGGGACATCAAAATTTTCAGATTTAATTTTTTTCTTTACCTTTATTTTACCACACTTATTTTACTTTGACAGCCTCCGTGGCGCAGTTGGTTAGACGCCGGCTGTAAAACGAGAGGCCGCGGGTTCGATCCCCGCACCAAAACAAATGTTTGTGTGATCCACAAATATTTGTTTCGGGTCTGGGTGTTTGCGAGACCGAAAAATCCCTCGTAGTTTGATACCCACGATACAAGACTCGACCTTAGTGTGGGGTTAGGACTATGTATGTGGGTGTATTTATTATTACCAGTACACTTTTACCGGTAAAATCGCCCTGTCCAAGGATCATTTTTGATATGTTGCAAATACTAACCATGCTTGGCAGGCGTGTTGACAGAAACAGGATGAAGATACTAGCGCTGATGACACAGCCACGCCTCATTAGCTAGTCCATTTAACTACGTCATCTCTGCGTGGGAAATTCCACTACGGTCAGCAGCCAAAGTTCCGTTCATTGGCTAAAGAACACCATGAGCAGGTGAAGTTGACTCACGGCCCCGTTGATTAGAGACCTTTACAACTAATTATATCTAAAGATATCTGTTTAGCCATCAATCAAATGATATATCAAGCAGGCGTGAAGGCTAGAGAATGAAGTTTCTTCTAACGTTAACCTCTTTAGAAGTTTCTCTACATATTGAATTAACTGCCTTTAATTAATGACTGCCTCGGCGGTGTAGTAGTACTATGGTATTATTACAACGCTGATGTTTCGGGTCCGAATCCCTGGCGTGGCAAAGTAATATTGGATTCTTCTATTCATAGTGATAGTCTCCCCCTATCGTAGGACGGAACACGCAATGCGAAACGTGGGTGTCATGGTAGCACCTCCGCTTACCCCTTCTGGGAAAAAGGCGTGAGTTTATCTATGTATCTTGCTGCGTGATTGAAACCGCGGCCTTTCGTCCCAACCATTATTATACAGGGTATATCAAGACCGCGACCGAAAACGAAGCCAGGTATTAGTATTAGTGACTTCAGACACAATGCAAGTAAAAATTTTGCAAAAAAAATCGACAGCTTTTTTTTTGTTTTTTTTTATTTATCGTTGTATTTGGGTGATTTATACATAGCTTTCCTAAAATTAAGATGTACACCTCTTTATTTTTTAACACGCAATGATACGTAAGGGTTTAAATTAGTATTTTCGCAAAAACTAGGTATTTACCACCCAAACACGTTGATTTCAAAAAATTCTAAAAAAAATACCTGTCTCTGTTTTGGCGAAATTTTAATTTGCATCGTGTTTGTAACCACTTAAACTACCACCTGGCTTCGTTTTCGGTCGCAGTCTTGATATACCCGGTATATCATTCTACCCTTTTTCCTTCCAAGTCAAAAATCCTGAACAAACACTAGCTGACAATAAAATATCGAATCATAAAGCCTACAGTCTCTAGTTTCATGGAACTTTCATTCACTACTCGATATAGCCTGTTATAGTACATAGACGTATAAAATACAAAATCGCTTCAATGGACTAGTGGCGGCGCAAATGGTCTGTGAACCGTAAAGCCCTTTTCGATTCCCGCGTCACTCAAACCTTTGTGTGAGCTCTCGGTCGGATGGCTCGATTTGCCCGAAAAAGGATTAAATTTGAATGGCCTATATATGAATCTATTTGATTCTGACTGTGGCTAATCTAATTCAGGCTAAACTATTTAAAAATATAGGATAATTGTTTCAATCTTTATAATTTAATAAATTACGACATTACATTTCCATATAAACGAGTTATAACGTTGGCTTTATTTTTCTTAAGAAAAACGTTTTTACGAATATAAAATTTGCACATTCTTATGTAATTCCTAGAAATAAAATTAAACAATTTCATATAAAAAATATTCTGCATATTCATATATTAGTTCATTTTAAGAAAGCCTTATGGCGGCTTAGATTCAGTTATTATTTAAGATATTGTTAAAAATGTTATATGTTAAAAACAATATTAATAAAGGAAAGGGCAAAAACAAAATTCAAACACACCGCCAATGGAGGTGCTGGGATTTGAACCCAGGACTTTCAGCATGCGAAGCAGACACTCTACCACTGAGTTACACCCCCGATGAGTTAATTGGCGAATTAGTCTAACGGTTCTTTCAAATTGTATAGCTAAAGTACTTTGAATTTTTTTGGGAAATTCGCTCGATTTGGTACTTAACTCTTGTACAAATACGTAAAAAAGTTACATGCGATAAGTTCTCTACACTATTGCCAATGCCAATGATGAACCATATTGAGTTCATTTTACGCGTGATATAAAAAATATTATATCTATAGTGGTTTCTTAGATTTAAGCGAATGCTACACATTGAAATAAAACTATTTTTTACGGATTTGGTTAAATTTTCTAATTCCTTCCATTAAACCCATTTAAAAATATTTTTTATTATTGTTTCTGCTCTCAAGTGTAATTTATCAAACGATTTACTAAACATAAAAAAATCTATGTTGTTATTTAGCCACAAATCTAGTCATATATTTTTAACATTGTTGTATTGTTTACAGTATAATATTTTATTATTCTATTAGTTTCGATTTTAGTAGGCGATTGAGAGCGGCAGTTTTGCATGTTGACTCGCAGTAGATCTTAGATAAACGAGAGGCCGCGGGTTCGATCCCCACACCGAGACAAATGTTTGTGTGAACCACAAGTATTTGTTTCAGGTCTGGGTGTTTGTGAGACCAAAAAGTCTCTCGTAGTTCCTGATACCTATGACACAAGACTCGATCTTAGTGTGGGGTCAGGACTATGTATGTGACTGTTGGCTGTATTTTATCTATTTATCTTGTACCCTACAATCTAAATCGTTTGTATGGAGACAGATTTCTGTTCCCATAACTCTTTGTCCCCAGTAATCTTCTTATATTCGACACCTGGGAATTGAATACGTTCAGCACCATACATCATTCTTGCTCCAATCGCCTACTATGGAGTAAGACCTTGTATTGAAATAAGACAATGGAAATATTGTGGGGTTTTAATACGTATTCATATTCTCTTAGACAACCCCGTATATTTTGACATAAAGGTTGTCATAATCACGTGTTTCAGGTTAAGTCTGTGTAGATATGTCTGGTTTTGAGTAAGCTGCATTATAATCCGGCCGCTCAGAGAATGCGATCCTGACACATGTCAGTTGATCATGAGTAGTGATGGGAAATAATTATCATTTTGCTAAACTTTTGAATTATTCCCAGTTAAAGTAGCAAGTTAGAATAATTAGATACTTGACTATTTTCTATAAAGTGATACATAGTAGTAATATAGTAAAAACATGTTAAACAATTATAAGTTAATAATATAAGTTAATATTAAATGTTCTTATTTAAAATATTTTAATAAAAACGTAAACTTCAATGCCAAATTTAAATAAAATTCACAAATGTGAAAGATATTATATTGCTGCCAGGTGAAATAAAGAGTTAGATCCGTTTAATTATTACGTTATACATTATTAAAAACACAAATGTATTATTTTATATTATAACGGAAAATAACGTTATAATAATCTGCTATTTTTTGGCCACATCACTCCAGAAATGAACAGTTGACATAACCTTGTAACGGCGTGGTATGAACTTATAAACATAATATTTTTATTTTTATTAACCGTCGAATGTAGTCCAAAGTGATAAAATTTAACCTAAATTTACATTTTATTTAATTTTTTATGATGTTTTATTTCGTAAGTAGGGTAAATAAATAAAATTGTTCGATAATGTATTTACATTTGCTGTCGTTGCATTTGCAACGACACTTCAAAGTTACGTCGTCCGTTCGATTACAACCTTTCAGGAACGCATTCTCTGAGCGGCCGGATTATAGTTGTGCCAGATAGGGCGATAGGCTCGCCCCCCAAAACACCGTGGGACGGAACACACAAGGCTAAACATGGGTGTTCACTGTTCAGGTAGCTCGTCTGCCTTCTCCTTCGAGGAAAAAGGCGTGATTTTATGTATGTATGGATTAATAATTGCATTGTCTGACAAGAGCCGATATATCACCGATGGCAATTTTATTCGGACAATTTTACTAAGGTGTTTTGTAGTCACTTTGTCGTGTCTGTACAAAGAATCAGTTTTGAAAAATTGGTGAACACACTTTACCTGTTGTAATGTGTCATTAAGCCCCAGTGAGTTTGTGGTAAAAGGACTGAAGCGAAAGACAATTTGTTTATAACAAAATAAGACTTAAGATTAATTACTAAGACCCTTCATACTGTATATGTATTGATGAATAAAGATTCCGTGCCGAGACTCGAACCTCGATTACTTGAAGCCTTTATCTTTAGGCCACCGCTTCCTTGCGGCGTCGCGTCGTCGCGGAAACGAGGCGACCTAAGTATAGTTTGCGTTCGTTCCTCGACCACCCGAACTCCTAACTTCCACATCAGAAGCTTGCGTCTTTAACGGGCACCCGTGCAATTTGAACACTCTTGAGGATCGGAATCAACCGGCGGCTTTACTAAATAAATGTGCACACTCACCCCGTGGCCAAATGATTTTAACGTACTCCGGACTTTAACAACAATATTCCACCACACAGCGAGATCAGATATCAAGCCTGCATCGCTCTCTTGCGGTTTCCAATTTAGGACTCGCAAAAAACCAAAGTACTAATAACTGAGCACCACTCGATCGTTTTTAGTTTCCGCCAATCTCGCTCTGTCGAATCACCTTCCTCTACCCTCCCTTCATATTTATCTCACATGTCACCGTTTTCGTTCAAATCCACAATCGTATATTATTGTTTAAACGTGCCTAGTGACGCCGTCTACGTTGATTGATGGATATTAAGTTAAAAATCATTGCAATTCCATTAAATAACGTGCCTTGTAACGCCGTCTATGTTGGTTAATGGAAGGTGAATTAATCATCATTAAACTGTATCAATTTGGACTGCAGTAAGAATTTTAAAAGCGTCACGAATAATGTTCAAAAAATTTACAATCTTTAATATTGACTGCCTCGGTGGCGCAGTTGTATTACGGTACGGTTACAAAGCTGAGGTCCCGGGTTCGAATCCCAGGTCGGGCAAAGTGATATTGGATTTTTCTGTTCATTATCAGCCCGGAGTCAGGAATTTGTGCCCGATATGGCGATAGGTTCGCCCCCTATCACATCGTGGGACAGAACATGCAAGGCGAAATGTGGGTGTCCTAGTGGCGCCTCTGCCTACCCCTTCGGGGATAAAGGCGTGAGTTTATGTATGTATGTGTTTAATATTATCACATATTAGCTTCAACCACAGGAATTCCACAGGGGAACATCGCATTCCCCTCCAAGAATTCAAGAATTTCCATATCATGTCAGCTATGAATCTACCTACAACTAGCGATTTCCCGCAATCTTTACTTTGGTACTGTGCCGTAATCCCATTAAAACACGTATAATATAATAATAATATATTAATTTCTCACCGTAAATGTCTTTATCCGAGGCTGTTTACCTCATAAGATCATGATTTTGTCATCCGCCTCGATACGGATGGAAATGGACAAAAACTCCAACTCCGCCTATTATTTTTACTTTATAGTTGATTTCGTTGCGGTTTAAAGACAAGTTAGACATTCCGGAAACTCGCTGAGCTCCAATGGTCAGTGTTATTAAAATCCGTATCATTTTTGATCCTAGCTCACAGGAGTTGCAGTGGCGGGTGTGAGGGCGGGACAGTCTCCACTATGTCGCCTATCCACCTTTTGTTCTTTTAGGAATCTCTTCATTCTAAGTTCCTGCCCTTACTGTGTAATTAGTGAGTACAATTACACAGCGCAATGTACGCTTACATCCCATTAAAATGTTTATTTAAAAAGACAAGCGCCATACAGTTAGGAATTTTCAGAGGCGAGCGCGGTGCAATTTCACAGTACATTGCATCTTGTGCAACTATTGCTTGCTAACTAGAACAGGCGCTTTGTACTTAAAATGTATATAAGAATTGTTTAATGAACCTTAATAAGATTTTCATTACAATGAACAAGTTTGTTTGAAATTTTATAATGGTATGCTTTGCTTTTTCCCTTGGTAAGTTCAGGTTTTGCTATCTAAAATATTTTTATTATTTTGTGTAACTATTTTCTTGTATATTTTATGATTTTACCGGCTCTATCTTTGTTAGCGTATTACTGTAGAAATAGGACTTCGATTTAGATTATTCCTGTTTAAATAAAACAAATACTGTAAGTAAGGGTTGAGAGAAAACATTTTTTTTTTCGGAAATCTATTCATAAATGCCTAATGGTGGTAAAGGCTATACCAGAAAAATAGAAGAGAAAAATCCTTAAATTTGACGTAATATCTCATCACGCATATTTACTACATTAATTGCCCAATTACTATAATAAACCCACTAAAAACGCTGTTGAAATCCAGCCAATGAAAACTAATTTTTGCACTCGAGTTATGTGAGTAGCCCGCAGATTCCCGGAGCTCATGCACCAACAATCCGGGGTTGAAAGCTGGCATGAGGCCAAGTGGCCCGAGATAGGAAGCCTTCAAGTGGGTAATCCGGACTCATTGGGGCTTTAGACGGTGAGGCTATGTTTTTAAGACTTGAGCACTTAAAATATAGGATGTTTCAATTTATATCCCGCTGCGAGTGGTGGTTGTGATAATTTCCCTACGTAAATTTTCAGTTTAAATAATTCATTTTATTTAATTTCGTTTGGAGAACTTGAGTTGAGTTTTATTATTTTCATTTTACGTTTTTTTTTTCATTTCATACCTACAATGAACCTTAAATAAAAGGTACTAATATTTTGAATTATTTTTCAATCTTCACGCATAGAAGTTTTTTTTTTTTTAACATCTGTACATCTCATCAAAACATTCGCAGCCGCTGGAAAGAAAAAATAAAAACAAATTCGTTTAATAGTATAGAAATTTTGGATCTATTCCTACTGAACCTCCAACACGTATTCGGAAAAAAGAAAAAAGGTTTTTAGCACACTTACTGTTAACTAAAGTACGTTTTATATTGCAGTTATTTTGAACAAGGAACATACATACATAATCTCACGCCTTTTCCCAGAAGGGGTAGGCAGAAGTGCTACTATGACACCCACATTTCGCCTTATAATATGTTCCGACCCACGATGTTATAGGGGGCCAGCGTATCGCCATATCGGACACAAATTCCTAAGTCCGGGCTGCTTTTTCATATGCGTCATTCTGGTGGCATCCGATACTAGTAATCAATTTTATAAATGGAGACATAGATTCCTCTATATACGATTAAAGACAATAAAGTAATTATTACGTATTATCAAATACTTAGTATTCTAAGATAATTTATATTTGGAACAATTTCTTTGATATTACTATATTATCAATGTTACACTAGATAAGACATTCAGTACAAAAAATGTGTCCCACCTACTTGCGGTGCATGCACCACACATGAATCAGTTTGCTTCGTGACAGTGACAGTGCAGTACGCCTTATCGCATACGTTTAAAAGTAATAAATGAATGTTTCGCCGTCAAACCGAAAGCGAATCGTCTGAAGTTACAACATTTTAATAAAATACCAGGTAAGTGATGTAATACTGCAGTGTGCTTTTAAAATAAGGTGGCACTTTATTTTTTTGACGTGTCTCGTCTATTTATGTACAATTAATACTCGATAATTTTATCTTTACAAGAACGATCAATGTATCGGTAGGTTATACACACACCTGATTGTAGTAACCAAATAAATGTTAATCCATGGGGCACATAAGGAATCACATTATATATTCATATTTTCTAATTAAAGTGTTATCTTGTCAGGACGTTATGTCAATCACCGTGAGTTTGAAGATTGCCAGCTTAGGTGGTCATTCTTGTTTTTAATTTGTCTTTGTCATTCTGTTTCAGTGCATAGGTTTTCTTTATCTACAACTTCCGATCCAAAGAATTTTTTTAGCCCATTTTGGCCAAAGTAACCAGACCATCGCTATTGTTTACTTGTTAATTTTATTTTTTGGTCTTTATATCATTTTTTTTACTTAGACTTAACGTAAGCGGCTAAAGTAAATGAATATTTTTTAAACCTGGATTTGGTTCCAAATAAGTGTTTCTATAAAGCATTTTATAAAGTAGAAGTAATTGAAGTGTTGGCAGTAGTCACAAGTCAACAGCTTCTAAAAATTAGAATCCACTTTAGTCAAATTAGGATATCACTATCAAGGTGTTCTTGTAGTACTTTATCTTATCTTAATAGTGTGCAATATATATAGATAACAAGATTCATATACAACTTTGTGGATTTCGACTTCACTTGTTTTATTTTGTAAGCGTCCTACTGCTGGGCAAAGGCATGCACTTTTTCATCCCACTCTGTTCGTTGCCCTTATTCCTTTCAATTAGAATAATAGTATATTGTTCCATCCAAAGTAACTATTAGACATAAATTGAACATCTTATTGGCGAGCGCAGTTGAATGCCAAGCATTCCTTTTTAATTATTGGCGTTGTTTGGTTTTGACACTGTCCATGAGGGGTCGTGTCGCTTACCATTCGGCGAATGGTATGCTCGTCTCGCCAACCATCGCAATAAAAAAATACTGGTACGAAAAAAATACAACAAACTTATGATAAATGCAGTGCAATCCAGTTAGATTATTCACAAAGGCGAGATCTCGTCAGTCGAAATAATTATGCCGGCCTGATAGCAATGTAGATCTTTCCACACTATCATGTACTAGTATCAAATGTTTAATAGTGTAAGATTACTAGATTAAAACTGTAATACACAGATACGCTATCACAACAATCATTAGGCAAAATAGGTTTCGAAACCGCACCATCCATTATCAAATCATTGATTAAGAAAATAACAGTAATACACATTATTGCAGTAGATATCAGTCATGTGTACACGTTGAGGCGTGCTCCAAAATGTTTAGCATATTAAAAGTATTATTTTTGTTCGGTGTAGTGTGCGCGCAAGACAATTTGTTTTCTGTGAATATATTGCATTATAATGATTTTCACGCCAGGTAAGGGAACGTGTTCTGATATTTTTATAAGGCTATTCAACTGTTGCGATTTTACTGCCAAAAAGGTTATGAAATGAAATTACTTTATTTTGACTGCATGCTAGTACACGTGTGTTTTTTTTTTAATTTTTATAAGGGTATATATTTTAAATTGTTGGTATTTTACTCTGGATTTGTCCGGCCCGCATGGTGGATTATATGGCCTAACCCCTCTCAATCGTACTCTTGATTGTAGAGGAGGCCCGTGCTCTGCTGTGGGACGTATGTATATGGGCTGATAACGATTAAAGATAAGGTTTTTATTCGTATTTAAAAATTATGCAGAAATCTCAGACTTTTTCGTGATGTCTTCTTTCAATATTAAGTTTATCGACAATTATATAAAAATAAAATATTGTATATTTCAAAATGACAGAAGTATGTATGTAATATATATGACTTCATTCCCATTCATAATTAATCATTATCCTAAAGCACAGCACCGTAGATTTTCCCCAAAAATTCAATGAAGTCTGCATTGGGCAACATCTTGTGACCATTTGAAACCTGTCAGAACCATTATCAGATTAAAATAAAAAACGCTATATTGAGCGAATCTGATAAAAATAATATTTATTGTTAGCTGTAAAATTCACGTGGGTTTGTTACCTCTGCGAGTGTTGATATCACGTATTAGATTGTGATAGCAAGACTTCGCGCACGGAAAACGATGCATGATTAACACGATAGTTCAATCATGACTCAAAGACATAAGGCCTTATTCATAGACAGATTAAAAAGCTATTTTAGTTATCGAATGTTTTGTCCCTTTCGAACGACTTTAGAATTCAGTTCGAGCGAAGAAAACAAAGCATTCGATAACTAAAATAGGTTTTAAATCGGTCTATGATAGAGTTTATTTTTATGCTTGCTCGATAAAGTTACTACTTAAATCAAGTGCAGTAGAATCTAAATTCCTAAGGTATCATAATTCGCGACTAAAAATGGTTATCCCTATAAATCGGCATAATATACAGAGCTTCGCTTGCAGGTGTCTCTAAATTAATTCCACCATCTGCATCATGGAATTACATCCTTTCATAATTATTTCAAGTTGAATAAAAGTAATATATTTTAATGGTTGCTACTCGATATTTGCTCCTAGTTGAGATTTTGTATAAGTGCCGTGGCAATCAACAAGTAGCGAGACGAAGTCGTGATTTCATGATAATGTTATCATTTTTCAATACATTTATCAAGATAATAGATTTCAGACATTCATAGATTTATAGCTATACTTTTACAAAACTGACTACCATGCAGTTGATAGTAGGCATAGGATAGTCTAGAAAGAGTATTCACTCGCAAGATATTCATAGTTATCATCTCTAACTGGTCAATACTATTCTGCCGGCCCGTTTGACACTATGTAGACACAAACAGAGATCGAAACAAGAAACATTTTGTGAGTCACTATGATGTTTTCTACCACCGTGAAATTTGTTCGATATCTTGGCGAAATACAATCTTAGCATCTACATATCATAAGCATTTACAATATTTATATAATTTTTAAAGACGCGGCTGCGAGGTCAATGATCCACCATCACCTCACTACAGTTTTCTAACAAAAATCACAATATTGGTTGCAGATTCGTAGAAACAAGTCCTTTCGGTGGAGTATGCAACCCAAGCAACGCGCCCTGTATAGGTGGGTTTGCCCGTCTAGCTACATTAGTCCGGCAAAGGCTTGCTGCTGAACCAGACTCCTTAGTCCTCAACGGAGGAGACAGCTTCCAAGGAACCATCTGGTACAATATTCTACGATGGAACGTCACTCAGGAGTTCATGAATATGATACCTCATACTGCTCACGTAAGTATACCGGGTATATCAAGACTGCGACCGAAAATTGCATGTTTAAAAATATAGAGTTGTACATCATTATTGAACTAAAACTTTGTATATTATATCACCCAAATACTACGATGAGTAAAACATTACAAAAAAAAAGTTGTCGATTTTGTTTGCGAAATTTTTACTTGCTTTATGTTTGAAGTCACTAATACTACCACCTGGCTTCGTTTTCGGTCGCAGTCTTGATATACCCCGTAATATTGTGCCTTCCATAAAAGCGAATGACTTACGTAGGTTTCATCATGGTGTACGATGGTCGCTATATCAGCAAATTTCGATATCACGAATACCGATGTGTCTTTAGCTATCCACGTGTTCCCGTGTTATGGTTGGTCACATGATTTTCTTTCTAAGGCTTTTCATGATAATTCTTCAATCATATTTCATCCAAGGTTGTCTAGAAAAGATCGCTTTAAGGCTTAAGCGATATTTGTCTCATTTTGTATTTATTTTTGATCTTTGGTTTACAATAAAGAGTATTGTATTTTATTCGTCAATTATAATCAGCAACAAATATCCCGAATGTTATTTATATTCGCTAGGCTAGTGATAACGTTCCGCCTGACGAGTACTTTGATAGAATGTCGTTCAAAAATCAAACCAATTAAATTTCGTTTCAGGTCCTAGGAAACCACGAATTCGACAATGGAATTGATGGCATAGTTCCTTACTTGGAACATCTCAACTCGCCTGTAGTAACAGCTAACATTATAGATGACGATGAACCTACTATACAAGGATTGTACAACCACAGCATCATTGTTGAAAGAGGCGGACGCAAAATTGGTATAATTGGAGTTATTATTTCAAGCACAAATGTAAGTAAAATAGAAGTATAATTTATTTATTTGACAAATAAATAATCAGGTGAGCCGTATGCTCGTTTCCCCCTATAATATATAAAAAAAAATCTTTTTCGTGTGGTGGACTACATCGTCTAACCACTCTCAATCGTACTCTCGATTGTAGAGAAGGCCCGAGCCTTGCAGTGGGACGTATCTGGGCTGATACAGTACTGTATTGCAAATATCAAGGAGGATACTATATTTTTCAGGAACTAGCATCAACAGGGCGGCTACGGTTTACTGATGAAGTTGAAACTGTTAGAGCGGAAGCGCAGAAACTGCATGATGAAGGAGTCAATATGATTGTAGTACTATCACATTGCGGTATCGACATCGACAGGTATGCTTAAAGTGCAACACGTTGATTGCATGTAAAATTATAGTTGGATGCAGGTACGCTGATTTACTAAATTATATTCCATTCAAAAATATAATTAAGTGAATAATAATATAATAAAAACAACTAACCTACATAGTCTGACACGATAATATTACGATAGTAATCTCGTGGGTATCAAAAATTTCAAAGGATTACATGGATTTGGTTACAAATCACAATACATTTTAACACCGCAAACACAAAAAAACACAAACCCAACTGAACTCAAGAGATTTGTGGGTTATTAAATCATGTTTGATTCTAGAGAAATAGCACAGCATGCTGGTCAACACATAGACATAATCGTTGGAGGTCACAGTCATACACTACTGTATACTGGAGATCCTCCAAATACCACCTCGTTTTGGCCACAGGGGCCGTACCCTGTCGTAGTAGAACAAAATGGAAAGCCAGTAAGTACCGGATCATTCAAAGTATAATATTTGAAATACTATAAGTTCGTTGCACCGCGTAGGTCTTATTGAATAAGTATTTATACTAGCGCGTCTAAGTGACAAACCGCCAACCTGCACTAGGCCAGCGTGGCGGACTATATAGCCTATACCCTCTCAATCGTACTCTCGATTGAAGAGGAGGCCCGTGCTCTGTATTGAGACGTATATGGGCTGATACAGTCCAAGTGACTAAAAAAATAAAATAAATAAATAAAACACCCAACTGTCACATACATAGTCCTGACCCCACACTAAGATCGAGTCTTGTGTCGTGGGTATCAGAAGCTACGAGAGACTTTTCGGTATTTCTCGCAAAAATAAAAGAAAATAAAAAATATATTACGTAATTTTTTCAGGTACTGATTGTCCAGGCCGCAGCACATACACAATACTTGGGCGAAATCAAATTATTCTTTGATGATGATGGAAATCTCATTAGATGGGAAGGCAATCCACATTACATCGGAAACGAGATTGCACAAGGTAAGTGAACGAAGGCGAAATATACTACATAATTATGTAAGCTTTGTACAGTCTTTTTTTGTCATCTGGTACAGAATAATTACGTAGTTGACCTCACCAATACATCGTTGGTTGACGCTTTTCATAAGCCATAGAAATTCTTTGTAAAATCTTTATGGTGTGTGGGTTTCCTCACAACGTTATTCACCATTAAAATTGATGGTTATAGATACGAAGAGAATTAAATAAATACACCCAACAATCATATAGTCTTGACCCCATACTAAGATCTAGTCTTGTGTCGTGGGTATCAAAAACTACGAGAGACTTTTCGGTCTCACAAATATCCAGCCCCGAAACAAATACCTGTAGATCACACGAATATTTATTTCCGTCCAGGGATCGAACCCGCTGCCTCTCGTTTCACAGCCGGCGTCTAACCAACCGCGCAACGGAGTCTGTCAAAAATAAATTATAAGAAATAAAATAACATGCTTATAACTTTCCAGCAACGGATGTATTAGAAAAAATCAACCGTTACCTACCCATCATAGAAGAACAAGCATTGGTAGAAGTAGGCACATCTTTGGTGCACTTGTCTTCACGTTGTGCCTGTTCGGAATGTAACCTCGGCAGTTTTATTTGCGACGCGTTTATGCATTATGTAAGTGTTTATATTCTTATTCCTATTACCAGCCCTTACGCTACATTTACATGGGTTTTATCATCTTCATCATCATTATCATCAGCCCATTGCAGTCCACTGCTGGACATAAGCCTCTCCCAAGGTACGCCACAGAGCCCGATCTGCTATTTTATGCATCCAGACTTTTTCCATGGGTTTAACACAAATGACAATTATAATTTAGCTTAGATTTTTACCAAAACCACGAATTGACGTCAACGTCTTTCAGAAACAATTATTTAGATTTTTTTATTTAATATATAATGGTCACTATACCTGTCGATAATAATTTTCCACTTTACTTCTAACAACGTTTTTTTTCTGTCACGGCACAGTGACTGCATTGCACCTGGTGGTAAGTGCAAATACCGTCCAGAGAGAGTATCGAATGGCATCAGACGGCGGTATCATGCCATTCGACATAATCATGCCGGCTCGCTAACATGCCTCTTCACGATACGGCGAAGGGACCCAGAATAATAGGAAGGAGGGAACACGTGAGATGACAAACCGTTCCACAGCTTCACTGTGCGGCAGAGAAAATAATTTGTGAACTATTTGTTTTTATGTTTTAGGTTCTGAACCGCGCTGAAGGGAATAACTGGCACGATGCACATTTCTGTGTCATGAACCAAGGTGGAATTAGAGCCGGCATTTCACCTGGCGGTAAGTATATGTTTTATATTGTCAATTACCGAGCAAATTAATTTAACCAATTTATAGATCTTGAAAAACTTCCTTATATTGTAAATTTTAGTATTGCTTACCTTTTTGTTTACTTCATCAGTACTTAAGAATAATATTTACAAATATGCAGAACAATTTGACTTAAACATACTGCTAACTACTAATCTTTACCCGATATTAACTATTTAAGATCAGTCAATAACTTTAATAGCTAGCTAGCCTTCTTGCTTTCTTTCTTCCGTCTCTCTCTGTCTTCGACACCAAGACCCGAAAAAGCCTTTGCTCGTATCCTTCTCCAATTGTCTGTACCTTAGAAGTCCAATACTTCTTTCAGTGGTAACATTTGAAGCTGTTCTCCTATCAACGCCTTTTGAAAACAACGTGGAGGTATTTGAATTGAGAGGTGATCACATTATGGAAATGCTCGAATACAGTGTAACCAACGATCCATATGCTGGAGCGAGGATGTTGCAAGTATCTGGTATGTAAAGCAATGCACAATTCAGTCTTGAATATGTTAATAAATCAACGCTAAGTAAAATAGATAAACACAGGACAATCTAGTCTTAAACTTAATAATATTACACCACGACATATAGAAGAGCAGAATTTGATAACCACTGTCGAAAACTTTTGAAGTCAGATACACGAATGATCAATCGAAAGTGGAGAATAACCAGCCAAATTAAATATGAAGATATTCATGACATCTGGAGGTTATGGTCTGCTAAATAAAAGTATCTCTTTTTTCCATTAGCTTAGAATCATAAATTCTGAGATCAGTATAAATCCTTTCGAAATGTAATAACTTTGAGTGTGTAATGGCCTTTCATAGGAACATATTCATCATCAAAAGACTTACGACTTTCAAAACATTTTTCATAAATTGATATTCAATTTACTTCAATTCGATCTCATCTATCACTATCCCTTCTGTTATAGCGAAGGGTGTATTACCCTATCAAACATAAATCCTTCAAGCACCATTTTTTATATAAAATCTGGAAAAGATTTCGTAAAAATCCACCCAAATTTTGTACCGGACTTTGGTTCAAACGTATTTTTTTCTCCCAAATTGAGTTTTAGAACTTTCACAGAATTAACAAATTGTAACTTTTGCTAAATCAATTTGTAGTTTTGCCAAAGGCTGGCGCTTAAACGTTTCCGTAAAACCGGATGAAATTAAAAAAGTATGGTCATCAGAACTTGTTAATAACTTTCAATTAAATTTGTTTCGAATGTTGTAGCTTTAACAGATTTTCGCTTAGGTTACACTTTGGTATTATAGTGTAGTAAGACTTTAATTGTTTTAACTGGATAATTTAATTTTAATAGACCGTGGTTAGTTGCTTGTTAATTAAAATTAATTAGGCATAAACTGATAGCCTGATAGTGTTTATACTTTTATAACTTTAGAGCATATTGTTTCTAGATTAACTATACATAATTTATATAATACAAAAAAACATTTCTCAATTTCTGAAAGACATTCTCGAAGGTTTCTATTTAGTAGTTTTTATCTTCGTATCTAATAATGCACAATAAAGTAAGTAATATGGATTTTCGTTGTATCTTATCCTATCTAATTATTGTTTCTGGATATGTAAGCTATGGTTTTTCAAAACGGTAGTATCTGATACAGACTTACATGTTTTAATTGAAAAAATACGTTTTATTGCGGCGCGCGTAACTCGAACCTTATCGTTGTAATCCGACATATGTACCTTTAAATATATATTGTTACTTAAACCAAATATAGATAAACGATTTCGTGGTCTATGTCTACCAGCAGAATAATACAGATGACAAAAATTTTGAATCAAAACGATTTCCATCTCTATTCCTCTTTATAGACCTAAAACAATTGCAACACAGAAAAGGCCTGTTCCATTCAAAAATTCCCATATACCAGATTAAAAATTCCTTCTAAAAGATAGGTTGCAATTAAATTCAGGGCTGCATGTGTCGTTCGACGGCGTCCTGCCGGTGAACAGCAGGGTTGTCAATGCGAGTGTGCGGTGCATCGACTGCGATGTGCCACGCTACCTACCGTTGGATCTCGATAAATACTACCGAGTTGTCTCGCAGAGCTTTATCGGGCAAGGAGGTGACGGATTTACAGTGAGTTTTTTGGTATTAATTTTTTTAAAGTATGTCGGTAAATATTAATGGTAATATTAGTGGGTTTCGACATATAGAGACACCATTTAGTGATAATATTGTTTCGTAGAAGGCTGACAATAGGTAACTGTTTCGATGTTTCGTTTGGTCAGTGTGATAGATGAAGTCCCAAGGATTTCTAATTTTGATATCCTTTGCCAACAAAAATAGGCATTTTTAACGAGAGGAAAGCTGTCGAGCTTGCTTTGTGCTGCTGAGGGAAGTAGAATCGTTAAAAAAATATGGGGAATAATCTCTTAGGTGTAATTTTTCCCTACTATGTATTCACCGCTACAGAACGCTATTATTATAATTTATGTACTTTATACATTTAAGTAAAAAAGACAAAGGTCTTTGTTTTATACTGAAAACTAGTCAACTAGGTAGTTCACTGCCATTCATTTTTTTAGTATTATAAAATGAATATAAAAGCGTATACAATTCGAGTCCAATGGTAAGGGTCGGAATGTTAAAGCGCACTATTTTGTACGCGACGGCATTGGTCTAAACTCTAACCCCTTATGGGTGTGATTTCTGTATGAAACGAAATATTATAAACCATTTCTATAATATGAAGGTGAACTCATATCGATTTTTTTTATTTCGCCTAGATTTCCTGTCTTTGATGATAAATTAATTTATGAATTTCATGAAAATACGGAGAAAAACCTCTCTATATTGAACAATAAACCGAGAAAATCATTACAATCTAATAATAGATTTCAAGCAGATTAAAAATCAAGTGCCCTAAGCAATTTATGAACGGCAAAAATTTACGTGAGCCAGCGTTCTTCAGGGTGTATAGACAAGACTGCGACCAAAAATGAAGCCAGGTAGTATTAGTGACTTCAAACACAAAGCAACTAAAAATTACGCAATTAATTTTTTTTTTACTTATCGTCGTGTTTGGGTGATAAATATATACTTAGCTTTCTTAAAATAATGATGTGCACCTTTTTTATTTTTAAAGACGCAATGGTACGTAAGGGTTTAAATTACTATTTTAAAAACTAGGTATGAGCCACCCAAATAGGGTTGTTTTTATTTGCAAAAAAAATTGACGCTTTTTGCAACGTTTTTAGTTGCATTGTGTCTGTAACCACTAAAACTACCACCTGGTTTCGTTTTCAGGCGCATTTACCCGGTATACTTCATCCATACATATCAGCTATATAATCTCCTATGCTTTTTCCACCCCCAAAAACTTATATTAATCCTATAAATTCGTGTCATATCTTCTACATGGCCCAAATTGCTTTAGATTTTGGTAACAAGTCAATATTAGCATTATATTGCCTTCATAAAAAATAAGCCGGCTTCTTACATCGTCAATGTATTCGTGGTATGTAATGTATACATCCTCTAAAACCTGTAATTGCATACGAAAACAGTTTAAAAGCGTAAAGTGCTTTGCAAAAAATATTATCATCGGACAATGTATGCTATTTTTTCAAATTTCAAACTCTTTAACAATGGTTGATTACTTTTTAGTTGAATCTTTCACTAACCTTATTATTTTTTAGATATAAAACTTATTTTTTTGCTGATGTTTTATGGTATTTTTAATGACGCCTTATTTATGTTTTCCATAGCAAATTCTACAGGATATAAAAAAGTTTTTAATTGTTTTTCTTTATTTTTAAGCCTAGATATATTTATATAAACACAAGAGATTGATAACGTTCATATATTATACAGTTAGTGATTCATTTCCTACAAAAAATGCATACTTACATAGACTCACACCTTTATCCTAGAAGGGGTAGGCAGAGGCGCCACCCGGACACCCACATTTCACCTTGTATATTCCGTCCCACAGTGTGATAGGGGGCGAGCCTATCGCCATATCGGAAACAAATTCTTGACATATTACGTACCGTAGTCTTGTACATTATTAAGAACGGGTTATCAAACATATAAATATTTCTCCTTTTCTAGATAATAATACATCAATCAAAGAGCATTTTACTCAGCACCATTCATCACCCACGACAGTGTTACACCTGTCACAATTTTTGTTCCAAAGCAAAAACTCCATTTGAACAGGAGTCGATTTCCTCAGCTGTCATGTTTAATGAACCGAGAGAAAATATTATGAGTCCCATTTATTATGATAGGAATTTGTGTTAGTGCAGAAAAGTAATAGCCTTTCGTTGACTTATTTTTAGAATATAAATTTGACTGACTCATACAGCCTCCGTTGCGCAGTTGTTTGGACGCTAGCTGTGAAACGAGAGGCCGCAGGTTTGATCGCCGCATCAAGACTAATATTTGTGTGAACTACAGATATTTGTTTCGGGTCTGGGTTTTTGTGAGAAAGAACAGTCTCTCGTAGTTCCTGATATCCACGATACAAGACTCGATCTTAGTGTGGGTACAGGACTATGTATGTGACTGTTGGGTGTATACTCTATGTTACTTCGCCAATATGCCGATAGTAGGATCTACGTATTTGTCTGAATTCTTACTAACGAGTAAAACCTGCTACAGTCATTCACTGAAGAAATTCAGCGAGTTTCAGAAAGCCACAGACTGGTCTAACGCGCAAAATTTATTATTCTAATTTTATCATTCACAAAATCTTATTGTCATTAAAACAACCACTAAAAACACCAGAATATGGCTGGAAAACAGTATAGCATACCCGCAAGATTATGATCCTTCATAGCAAAGCAAGCAATATTGGGCAAAGCGGTTAGCGGTAGCTCAATGTTAGCAACAACAAAATACCGTATAGATTTAGACCTGATTCCATAGCAAAGCGGGACCCAATATCGTACTAAGAGGTAGAACCAACGTGTGCTAGAAGTTCCACTTTGCAGGTATTCGTACGGTGTTCGACGGGTCACTTCCAGTTGGCAGCCGTGTTCTCAATGTGACGGTTCGCTGTATCGATTGTAGTGTGCCTACATATGAACCTTTAGTACTAGATAAGTACTACAAGGTTATGACAACTGACTTTATAGGCGCAGGCGGCGGTGGGTACTATGTAAGTCTAGTAAATAATTTTAATCAATTATTTTCTCCTGATATGCTTTTATAGGAAGTGTGCAAATACCTGTTTGAAAAGAGATTAAGATAAGACGGCTTTATTTTGTTAATCGTTCGAGAATTTGCTTAAACTTGGCACTGAAATGCTAGGTACGAAAATTAGCAATAAATTCCATGAGAATTTTTCTTGATAAATTAATATATATGTATGTGATGTCTACCAACATGGAGTAAACTAACTCGACTTAGAACATAGTTTAGCTTTATTTACATATTGTTTGCAATCATAACTTTATCACAACCTTACATATTCCCTTATTAATCCCAATATATCACCTAAAAACCCGTTTAAAATAAATCATATTTCGCTTAATTAAGTCAATTGGATACAATATTAGATATTTGTACCTTCTTTTATATAAAATACACGTCCCACGTCTGGCTACTTGTACAAATACACCAACAACTAAAGACACATTTTAGTGTTACACAATATTTTAATAATAAAATGTCAATACTAAATTCTGAATTTAATTCTCATTTATCACAAGCTCAAGCCTGCTACGGTTTCAAAAAATGTGAATAATTTCAAATTAAGGAGTTACGTCACGGATTTTAACTTATGGCCAATATATTTTGATTAAAATAGCCTGTATGGACGTATGCAAATTGCCTCAGTATATTTAAATTTCCATTATCACATTAATCTTGTAGAGGGTCTTTTTATGTTTGTCATCAGCTTACGAACATGTTTTTAAGGGAAAGTGATCACCGTTGTCATATTTGCAAGAGGTGAATTATAGACTGGAAGCTTTTGTAAGATAAAAGATAACGGATGTGATGGTGGAGTAAGGAAATAGATAACCAATCTTCGATGTAACATCTGTATGATAGAATCGTTTTTAATCTTTGAGGGAAATTAATGCAATAGTTTAGGGGATAGTATTGGGTCTTCGGCAATCTCACTAACCAAACGAAAAGCGAACACTGCAACCAAGTTCTTTTCTGATGTAAACGGTATGAAACAATGTAGAATGTATGTTCTAATTAGATATAAGAATATGCAAGCGTTTTGGTAATACGGTATATATCTAAATAAATTATACTAACAGTCAAAAATGATTCGCGCACGACTGTCACTAACAAAATAGTCGACGCCGGATTATTTGTTAATAACCAAAACATGATCAGATTTCTCATTACTTAAAAAAAAGTAGATCAAAGCCATTTCTATTGATTATATTAAACATAAAAGAAGTTTTAGGGCAGCCTGGAAATAAAATTATCACACATCGTGGGACGGAACATACTAGGCGAAATGTGGGTGTCCTTGTGGCGCCTCTGCCTACCCCTTCTGGGCTAAAAAAGGCGTGAGATTATGTATGTATTGTGAAAATAACATTTCACAGTCCAACACATTGAATATTTTTGATATAATTACAGATGATATCAGAAAACAGGAGAAACGTGGAGGTAGTGGGGGTCGACTACGATATCATTATGCAGTACATCAGACATCAGTCTCCAATAATCATGGACCAAGACGGACGGATACAAATCGACAACCCGTGCATAGTGTAATTTTGTATATTAAACTTTTGTGTACTATTTTCTTTTTTTTTATCTGCTGGTATTGGAATATTCGTATCTGGATTAAACATGGTCTATGGTGGTGGAAAGCCTAGTACATAAGTAGTTACGACGAGTATTGGGTGCAACATGTGTACATCTGGTTGCAATAAATGAAATAGTTTAATGTCGATACAGAACTTATCAAATTAATTTCAACAGTTGGAACAAAACGAACTTATTCTAAACTCACTTACCAAAACACACGAGTACTCATCGCACAATTGAAATTATCAGAATTGTCGAGATCGGCACTGTTTGCCATAAACAAAATATTGAAAAATTGAATTGGTTTTAATCAGATTGGTTTGTGTCGACTAGTAAGCGATACCAAGCACGTTTTAATCATAATTATAGTAGTATGAAAAAATTCAACATTTTAGTACTGATTCTGTATTTCCCTCAAGTAAATTCTTTTTTTCTCCACCGATCTGTAAGAAAACTCTACCTAATTGAATTAGCCCACAACGAGGAAGAAAGAAAATTAATTTAAAGCAATTTATATAAACAGTTAACCAGATCCAAAACTAGGCTTGCATTCTGAATACCAATTGAAAGTACAAGACAAGTTCCGAAAGAACGGGGAATTATAGAAAAAAGTCACGGGAGATTTAATTGTCGTAATAAATTTTGCTGAATTGATCGACGAAATAGTAAAAAAGAAAAGTTGCTCACTGGATTAGTTTTTCACGCTCCGAATAAGAGTTATTTTCAAAAGAATTATGTGGTGAAATGGCAGATATATTTCAAAATACCTTCTTAAAAAACCGAAGAGAGTTTTGTTATAGCGTTCTCTTTTAACAGAGTTCAAAAAAGGAGGAGTTTCTCAATTCGTCGGAATCTTTTTTGTTATATCATATAAGTTTTTTAGAATACTAATACCCAATCCTTAGCTTCAACCTTCCTGTCCTCCTCCCTTTCCGTACATTCTCAAAGCTCGGCAAAGCACTTCCGATCTTCAACAAATATTAGTAAATAAATTAATCAAGTAAGTATTTATTATTTGTTGTTAACTATTTTCGGTGACGGCGATTACTGACCATCAAATAAATCGCTAAATCGTTTGTCGGTAACGTTTTGTCGATGTATTGAGTATACTCGTAGCAAGCTTAATGTTTCCGTAAGGGATCTTGCATATAAGTATGTCATGCAACGTGTCAGCACGCATAAGGTTTGGTTGAAAGGTAATAAGACCTATTTCAGAAAGGGTTGATGTCAAATTTCTAGTAACAATATAACCCAATTTCTCTTGAAACATGCACATTAAATATGGAACTGTGGCATAAAGTCGGATAGCAAAGAAAATTATACAACAACCTTACAAAATAACGTTATTTCACATCAGTGGACTTACTCCGACATCGCTACACTTAACATCAGGTGCAGAAAGTAACATAAAAAATTTCAGAGATAAAAAAATGATTACATATTCTATAAAACTGGCAGCGAGCACATTTGCCAGTCTCGTTAACACGAATGCCGCTGAATGGCATGACGTGTCAATAGCCAGCCAGTATATAGCAAACTGGAGCTTTTCGGTCACAAAATTTGCGGTTAAGCAGCGACTTAATTAAAACCGCCCTATTTAGATTTTGCGACGCGTGTGTTTATGTATGAGGGAATTTAAAATGTTTAATTACTTATTAGGACGGATTTAGAAATGGGAATTAAATTACAATGGATACGTCGAATGCGTGGTACGAAATTATACTTTAAAAATTTTCTTGCTCATTAAATTAATAAAATAGCGAAGCCTTAAATTATTACATGTAACTCCTACATCATAATCAATTCTAGACGACGAAAAGTTTCATCATAAAAATAAATTTATCTTGTTCTAGTTTATATTTTAAAAATATATTTATATAATCCTGACACACATTCATAATCCTGACCCCACACTAATATCGAGTCTTTTGTCGTGGGTATCAGAAACTACGAGAGCATTTTCGGTTTCCCAAACAAAAACCATAAAAACAACCAAAATGAAAAAACGACCCTTGACCATCAAATTTTTACTCGTCTCGAGTGTACCGGTATCACGAGGGCGTTTTTCAAACAAATATTGAAAGACAGCAGTCCTAAACACATATAATTATGTTGTTGATGAAACAGCGTTTTGTAAACGAATTTGCACGCAGCCCATACACTTTGTACTTTACCGCAATTTATTCCTGTCTTGGTGTACCTGTGTGGTGCTTTAGTCAGCGTTTAAAAATTAATCATGTGTCAAATGTTTTGTATGCGCGCCGTTTTTCATGTAAACATTTGTATAAAGTTGCCTTAATAGTTTGATAGTCATAATATGTGTGCTTTTAAAATACGGGGGCACTTTATTTCTTTGACGTGTCTCGTCTATCGGTAGAATATAAGTCAATATTGATAGTAGAGAGTATGGCTAGGAACTATGAGATCCTTAGTTGCATTCACTAGTCCAATTAATTATGTGTGAGTGTTTCAGTTGAAGTAATCTTATGAGTTATTTTGGAGAGAAGTTTGTTTCCGGTATTTTAAACTAATTAAAACGTAATAACTCTCTCTCTCTCTCTCCCTCTCTTTCTATCTCTCTAGCCACAGGAAGTCCACTGACAAATACTTTTACACCACGGAAAGAATCTTAATATACTTTTTTTAACCGTCTTTCTATAAGAACAAGCGCCTACAAACCTACACATCCAAGCTATAGTCATAATTAAAATAAATAAATAAATACACCCAACAGTGAAATACATAGTCCTGACCCCACACTAAGATCGATACTACGAGAGACTTTTCAGTCTCACAAACGCCCAACCCTAAACAAATACTTTTGGTTCACACAAACATTTGTCTCGGTGCAGGGGTCGAACCCGCGGCCTCACGTTTAACAGCCGGCATTCAACTAACTGCACCACCGAGGCTGAAACTGGTTTCAATCTTAACTTCCAACAATCCATCTCAGGTTTAAAGACACTTGTCTATACTGACTGCATACATACTTAAACAGATCCCACACGGTATAGTCAACAAACAATAATAAAGTGGAAAAGTTGATGATGACACTAACTTTGTGGCTTAACTCACGTCGTAACTCACACCAATAGTAGCACACTATTGGACAACAGTTTGTTCAATATAAATTATTAGCTGCGGTTTAGCTTAAATTTATGATAATCACATTTTAATTTTGGTTTCAAATCACATTGTAAGTTTGCCTTTTCTTCATCTCCAACAATGTTTATTCGACTTTCAGTCAATAAATTATTCATTCTGAAATTACTAACTTGTTTTCAGCAACTTTTTATTTTTATTGACTCCTTTTCCCGCTACCACTTAGATAATATTTTTTAGACAAAACATATAGATATATAATTAAAATATGTATATAAATAGTACGTGTAGGGTGTAGGATTCACACAAATGCTTACACAGTGTATTATATTAAAGTCTTCCAGATGAAATCACTCTTCAGAAATATCGTATTGAAACTGAGTAACTATTAATAATTACATAACCATTAAGAACCGTATTGTTTAAAATTTAAATGTTGTTTCAGAAAAAGATTAAAGAATTCGTTACCTAGGGTGCAGGTATACCGTAAGGAGGCTACAAGTTTTATTTTTCAATACCTAACATTTATGCGTCACTATCCACTAGACCTGTGTCGATCGTGATTGATCGAATCTTTATGATTCGATCGCAACTTAAACACGAGTAATCGAATCATGGTTCTAGAAAAGATTCGATCTTATTTCATCCGATTATCAAGTGACAAACTAAACCAATTTGGACTCTATTTCAATGCACGTACCGTAGCTAATTGCTTGCTCAAACAAATAATCGAGTTGTGCATTCGATCGCACAACGACGTATTAAACAAAATATCTTCTATCTCTTTCGTTTATATACAACATCGGACATAAATTCACCTCATCTCACTCTTTCTCTCGTTGTTTTGATTCTTAATCGGAAAGAAATGAATTGCGCGGGATCGCTTGCGCGGCGGCGTCTATCGTATCAATTTATATTATAAATAAGAATCGACGCGTGATTGAATGTTATTTGAAATCCATTCAGTTGCACTTGCGACTTATTAATATTAAAAGTAAAAAGTTAATAATATTTATTATCATGCTTACATGAAATAAAAAAAAAATAGGTAAGTTTTAAGTAAAGCAATAAGAAAATGAATAGTATTTTTATCAATATCGTTAATCTAGCCATAACTGTTCAGTAGGTAACCGTTTTTCGGGCATACAAACAAATTGCGAGTTGCGACACACATGATTGAAATGATCGAATCATTTTAACTCGATCACCATACGAGTGGGTCATGATCGACCCGGGTCACGACGAATGATCGATCGACTCAGGTCTACTATCCACCCTTAATCAAAAACGAAGCGATTCCGAACTGAGCGATACTTAACAAAGACTATATTAGATAAAAGCGGCGTCTTTATCTTATAGTACGGTATAATTATACGAACAGTACATCTAACATTGTCTTGTTAGTTGTTACTGAAAAACGAATACCTTAAGTAGGGCGCGGCTATACCGTAAGGAGGCTTCTTAACAGTAAGGCTCTATGTCGCTACATGTTATGCTAACAAGTAACAACTTACGGTAGAAATGGTTTTGCTAAAAAATATCTCTTTTCTTTAATTTATCGTGTTATTATTTTCCAGAATTTAATTCTTATTAGCAACACTATTGAATAGTGTAATAATGCAGCATGTATTTTTTGTGCAATATCACAGGGTTCGATTCGTTGCTAGGAATATGGATTTTTTTTTTAAATAAATTTTTAGTTTTCATTGAAATTGAGCTCGTGACTTATGTGTATTATTATTATGTATTATTTAATAAACCACATACCTAGTTTCAGGTGTTGTCATCCACGCCGACTTGAAATAACCGTCGGACAACAATGAATTTTATTTTTCGTACTTTCGGACTGTTTGTACATGCAGCTATACTCGTAAAACATCACATCTTTCTGAATTTCATAATTATTATGAATGAATGAGAAGTACCTACTCACTGGACGCAGGCCGCTTCTTACGTCTTCTTAAGTCTATGTGGCGATTTATGGCCCTATGTCCTATGTATAGGCTTCCTGTGACTGAAGAGAGAGAGAGAAGTACTCCGTAGGTAATTGTGAATGTTTAATTCTTATCATACATACATAAACTCACGCCTTTTTCCCGGAAGGGGTAGGCAGAGGTTCCCCTAGTAGCAACCAGTGCACCTACGTTTCGCCTTGTATTTTCCGTCCCTATAATAGTCCCGTGTAATAGGGGGCGAGCCTATCGCCATATCAGGCACAAATTCCTGACTCCAGGCTGATACAGAATAGAAAAATCCAATATCACTTTGCCCGACCAGGGATTCGAACCCGAGACGTCAGCTTTGCTATCAAACCGTAGTGCAACTGAGACACCGAGGCAGTGTGTTAATTCTTATCAACGTAACAAATATGGACTACATAGGAATTGTTTATTAATATAAATTTCTCAATTAATGTTACATTCTACGCTGCTCATACCTTCGGGCCCTTATTTTAGTGTCACAAATAAATCGAGTTAGGGCTATTTCCGGATACTCACAGTAGCCTCAGTACAAGGCTAGGACGATTAAGAAGCTTTCACCGAAGCCCTGGCTACAAGTACTTGACAATGTAACGGCTTTAAGGCCTGGCTTTAAGGCTTTACTATGCTGTATGTATATATTTTTCCAAGAAATTAAGATTTATAATATTTGACAGCCTCCGTGGCGCAGTTCGTTAGACGCCGCCTGTGAAACGACAGGCCGCGGGTTCGATCCCCGCACCGAAACAAATATTTGTGTGATCCACAGGTATTTGTTTCGGGGTCTGGGTGTTTGTGAGACCGAAAAGTCTCTCGTAGCTTTTGATACCTACGACACAAGACTCGATCTCAGTGTGGGGACAGGACTATGTATGTGACTGTTGGGCGTATTTGTTTATTTATTTATTACAATTGGCCTCCTCCAAAGATTTCAACACCGAATTAACAGCTTACCGTTTAATAAATAAAAAAATATTTCAACTCCTACTGCGCCTTAACAGTCTGTTTGACGTCTTAATGTCTTTTCTAAGTATTAACCGTAATAGCTTTTCACTTTGTTATATCGAGAGTAGCCTTTCTGAGATAGCCGTAATGTTCTTCGAGGGCTATTTATCGTTTTAACTCATAATTAATATCTTTACTTATGATTTAAGTGCGCTTTTTTATTGCCAGGGCTAAGGGCTACTTATTAATCATTTAAGGCTGGGATAATACCATTTTAGTAAATAAATTTAGCTACATTATTAATGGTTGTTTAAATATACAACGTTGTAGTTGTGAATAGTTTTATTATAACATTTTAATGGCAAATAAAATAATTTATAACTTTTTGATGGAATATTCCTCATCCCCCCGTCACTTTTTCTAAGTCATTAAATACCAACCACTTTGCTTCACGCTATTTTTGAGCAGCAGTGATTAGTCACTATCACTTTGACCGCTTACTGTTTACGAATGTAAGTCCAAGAAGAATGCCTTCGTACCTCTTTACATCAATAAAATAAAGAATGCTTTATGCTTATTTACCAGAGATTATCGTCTATCGCAAGTTAATAGTTTACCTTCAATGCACTTACATCATAAAGTGCAATCAGGGTGCCAAATCGGTACCAAAATATCTACTAAAATGAATATAAAGTCTGGCTTTATAACTTTGCCATTTTTAAAAAAAATGATATAAAAGTTTGATTAAATTAGTATAAAACCCTCAATTTCAACTTCTCCAAAACAATACTAATTACCTTAAAAATCCGCAAGTATAACCCTAAAAATCTGCTCGAATGTCACGTACATAGCCAACATCGGCACGTCTGCGGAAGGGTCGTTATGACCCAACGTGCAGAGGTGGACATTACACCTAACCCTCCCGACAGGTGCGGCTGAATGTTTTTATCAAACCCGGTATTGGCGCAATGATTTTTGTTTCGCAGCTGAGACCGATATTTCCGTGTGAAAATTCATCGGATATTTTTGGTGGTTTTTGCTAGGGTGGTTGTTGAAAAATGTCGCATGACCTATTATTATTTAGTAAGTTTTTTTTATCTAGATATGGGTTAAAAAATCATCTTGCGATCAAATCGTCCGAATTCATCTTTCGGAATGTGTGACACTCTTGGCTCAAATTGTAGTCTTATGAGTTTTAAATTTGTACACAGCCAGATTACAAAAATATATTTTCAAACCAAAATGCTTACGCAAAGTGAATTTCCCACTCTGGGAATCGAACTAACCACCTAAAACATAAGCCGTTACACGCCGCAACGAAATCAATAAGGTAGTAAGAATATTAATTGGACGTTGATTTCAAAAAATGCTTTAGCACTGAAATTCATAAACCCCACTTAATCCGATACTAACAACGTACGCTCCGTTCCACGTGACTTTCAGAATATCACGTGTCTAAAAGGATTCCAAGTACTAAAGACGATCACGTTACATAAACTAACTGTTTTGTTATAGAAAACGGAGAATACTGGGTGTACCCAAGCGACCGAAAACGAAGCCAGGTGGTTGTTTTAGTGACGACACAATGCAACTAAAAAATTCACAAAAAAAGCAATGATTTCTTTTGCAATTTTTTAAGTATGCTCGTTTTTGAGTAAGACGTTGCATACCCTTGCGTCTTTATAAAAAAAATCGAATCGAATTGTCGTAAAAAATCGCATATGAACCTGCGCATATTTATTCAAAATCACCATTTTCAATAGGTCAGTGCACAAATGCTTATAAATATAATTTAGGCCTTAAACAAATGTAAATCTTAAAATCATATCAATGTAAATCATAAGAAAACACGTATTGATGCGACACATAATTAATGTCAAACTACTAATAGAATAACATTACATAAACGATGCTAAAACCTAATACCAAAACTGATTTGAACCACACGCCTAATATACACACTATGTTTGTATTAACCCGTAGAATAACAACTGAGGCAAAATAATAAAGCGCATGTCTTAACACAACACGTTGCCTTTAATCTAAAACCGTCAGTTAAATTGCTGAGTACGCGTTAATTTGCCATCCTTTGACTATAAAGAGACACATTGTCGTCGTGTTTGCCGAACTCATTATCTGTCTGAGTCCGTGGGTTGAGGGCAAACTTTTGGTGACAATTTCGTTTGTACCGTCGACATCGGAATCTGTTGTTTTAGCTGGTAATATTGGTGCAGTGTTTTGAGACAATTATCCAAATATTTATTTGTCTTTCTATTAAGCTTAACTCTTGAATGCATAAGACTGGGAAGCCTGTACAGGAATTTCGAAGGTATAAAAAATCAGGCAATCAAAATTAAAGACTTATTTTCTCAAGGGTTTATGTCAAGCAGGCAGCCGTTCGTAAAACTACGTGCTAGATGATTCTGCAATATGTTTTTTTTTTTTATTGGGACACAAAACAGTTGAGTGGAAACATGAGTGACATTAATTCATGCCGCGTCACGTAGGGATAGGCAATATCTACTAATCTCTTCACCGACTACCATCAATTTCTTCACGCTTTCTCGTCATTCTAGGGTACTTTCAATCAGATATGTTTTTGTTTATAGTTACAAGTTAGTACAGTAGAAGTCGGTAGGAAAGTCGGTCGGAAGAAAAATCATGGCTGCGGAACATCCGGGAATGGACAGGGATTGCGAGCGCCGCAGAACTATTTCGCCTCGCACGAGACAAGGAGCAGTATGCTGAGCTGACTTCACTAGTTGACCTTCACTAGTTGGAGAGGCACTACAAGAAGAAGAAGGAGACGAAGAAGACAGTAAAAGTGAAGAATGTTTTCTCTTCAACATAAACGATGCCTTGACTACACCTTTATCGAGCTTATTAGTGGCAGCAATCACTTCCCATCAGATAGGTCAACTTATCTATCTTTGGCTATTAAAAAATGCTGCATACACAAGGTAGCAGTGTGTCACAATGTAAACGAGTGTGTAGTACCCACAGCTATCAAGAGCTTAGAGCATCCATTTACCAACCGATTGAACTTGGTCTCTGAACAGAAATAACTATTTCTGACTGCAGCGCATTGCGTCCGAGAAAACAATTGAATTCATAACGAAGAATTTAAAAATGTTATTTTGTAAGCATTTGTTTTTTATTTGTATCGCAACTTGTTCGATTTGTAATGCTAAATGGATTTGTTGATTGCAAAATTGTAGTTTTTTAATCATTTTAATAAATTAACTATGAAATTTGACTGGCTTGCTTTGCACCTTCGCAGAGGGCTTTATGCGCTGCGAAAAGATTGCAGTCTTATTCATAGACATAAATTAATTTTAATATAAAATATCAAATTTCTTTCTATTCAAGCTCTTAATGTTTAGGGGTTTCACGAAAAATATCATAAGGGTCGCCTGAAAGCTGTTTTTTATACTGGCATAACATGATTACATTGCACCTGAGAGTACATACATAAACTCACTTCTTTATGGTTTTTCTTCTTGATGGGGTAGGCAGAGGCGCCACAAGGGCACCCACATATCGCCTTGTATGTTCCGTCCCACGATTTGATAGGGGGCGAGCCTGAATGCCGAGCCGAGCAATGAATAGAAAAAACCAATATCACTTTGCCCGACCCGGGATTCAAACCAGAGACCTTAGCTTTGTAATCCTACCGTAATACAACTACGCCACCGAGGCAGCACCTGAGGGTAAGTGTAGTTAAATCCTAATTGAGTATCAAAGGGTGGGTGGTGGTTACGTCATAATACGGCACTGTTTAAAATCCCATAGACAGAAGTTAAACCCGAAACGCGGCACGCTTACGTAAGCCACTAAAGGTTTTTTTGGCATATTATAGTAGTCGCTGTCCAGATGGTCTCGAATATCATACCACCAGTTATCCATGAGCTATACATGAAAATATATAAAAATCCTAACAAAACTACTGCCAGTACTTTAACATGCTCGTAGAAGACTTAAAACATTGTCAATTCCGGTACACCTTGCCTCGGCGTGTCCTTAAAACTTAGACCATTAGCAACTCGTTCAACTTCTGGTTTTGTTACGTGTTCGCTTTGATTAGACTACTTTACTGTTTCCACTTCATTATCGAAGTTTATTTCCAATTAATTTGTTTATTTTCTAGTTGGGATACGGTTGCTAATGATCTGAAGATAGGCACGAAGACGAAACCAGGAACTAGGAACTAGCTAACTGGTGAGACTTTGTTGTTTTTTAAATGCGTTGATAGTCTTTCGGTATTAGACGGGATGCGGCTGCTTAGATGGCGGTCGCAGGTTCAAATAATAGTAATAAAAAATAATAAATACGTCCAACAGTCACAAAAATAGTCCTGACCCCACACTAAAATCAATTAAGTATTGTGTCGTGGGTATCAAAAACTACGAGAGACTTTTTGGTCTCACCAACCAGAACCCAAAGTGGTGAAACCCCCGACCCGGAACTTGGTTGTGGTTTGAACCCGCGGGCTCCCGTTTCCTAGCTGGCGTCTAACCAACTGTGCCACGGAGTCTCAAACTTTTCTTTCTTCTTTTAATTTCATTTATTTTCTTCATTCATAGCAGTGAACTCTCGGCTAAAGAGAAGTTCTATGCTCAACAATAGGCGATATATTATTAATTAAAAAAACCGACTTCAATCAAAATTGCACTAAAAAGTAAAAATTATATTATCTATTTAATTTTACTTGTAAACGTTGATAATTTATTTGTCGACTTGATTTGCCAACAAATCATAATATATGCGTAACATATTGAAGGCGAGAATTGATAACCTCCTCCTTTTTTATTTATTTTTATTTAAATAGGGTGACACAGTACTGTTGAAAACGCTCTATACTGTATAAACCATTCCACGTAGTCTTACAGTTCAATGCAGCGTTTAATTAAAACAAATCTCTTTGTAATCCGATGAAAGGTTCCTAAGTTTCTTTTTTTAATTTAATCTCAGCGCTTGGGTTAATGTAATCCGCGTGTATTTAATGCTGCTTCTCCGTTGTGTGGTAATTAACTTTCAACGGGGAAAACAGAGTTTGTATATTCCATAAGTTGTAAGATTACAATTCACTGCTCATGTAGTCGGTAAATCGATAAGTCGTATAGGTCTAGTGGCACAGTTGTGGAGTTTATGTTGGCGAGAGTTTAAAGCTCGCGCGCTGGAGGCACTTTGGTGTGTTCGTACTGAGGTCCCAAAGTGCAGATGGAGACATGGGGTTTTTTAGCCGGTAAGAGTCCGGCATGCCCGTTCTATCCAGATAGTCGGGTATCCAATGAGGATTTTCCCCACGAGAAAAAAAAAAGGTCTAGTGGCAGTATGTGGTAGTAAACCGTGAGATTCTTGCTTCGATTTTTTTTATTGCATTTATCCGGCAAAACGAGCAAGCAGGTCACCTGATGGTAAGTGGTCACTCATGAACATCCACAACGCTGTTTCATGGATGTGTTGCCGGCATATGAAATAAGGTTCATAACTATGAGTGGAACCACTGTCTACCTCCTCTGCTTTTTTATAGCAATGAATGGCGAGACGAGCATATCATTCGCCTGATGGTAAGCGAGACGACCGCTCATGGACAGTAGCAAAACCAAACAACACCATGAATAATGGTTTCTTAGATTTACGCGAATGTTACACATTGAAATAAAACTATTTTATACGGATTTTATCGTGATATGGTTTAATTTTTACATATTTTTTTAACTTCCCGACGTTTCGATTACTTTACAGCTTTCGTGGTCACGGGGCGGACTGAGGTATTAGTCATCCGGATGACGAAGTAATCGAAATCGAAACGACGGGAAGTTAAAAAAAAATTAAAAAATTAAACCAAATCGCGATAAAATCCGTATAAAATAGTTTTATTTCAACACCATGAATTTCAAAGCAATGCGTGGCATTACACTGCGTTCGCCATCCTGAGACATAAGATGTTAAGTCACATTAAGTCCAGTAGTTACTGTAGTTATAATGTACTTCAAACTGAAACACCACAGTGCATTTACACTTCTGTTTGGCGATAGATATTGCAGTGGTACCTACCCAAGCGGCTTCTCACTCATGAGAGACTTACCAGCAGTATCGGCTTATGTAGTAAATTAAATGAATAAAATCCTGCTTCACACTTAAGACCCATTTTCGTATTGTCCACCATTCCTACTAATATTATAAATGTGAATGTAAGTTTGTTTGTTACGCTTTCACGCGAAAACTACTCAACCGATCATCATGAAACTTTGTACACATATTCTTGGAGGTATTAGAAGTAACATAGGCTATTTGTATCCCGAAAAGTTTAGTGTTCCCGTGGGATGAAAAAGGAATTCAGATATATTTGCTACTTTTTTATACTGAAAAGGATGGGATTATATTCCATTAGTGAGAATGAGACGGGGCGGGCGGGATATAACGGGACGGAATGGGACGGGATGGAAGATTTCAAATAAAGTTAACCACGCAGACGAAGTTTGCGGGCAGAAGCTAGTTCTTAATAAAAAGACTAAGATGTAGCACGTCGTCGTAAAGTTTAATACTAGACGCAGATTTAAATATTGCAGACTTTTTATTTTACGGTAGCAGGCTCGCAGAATTCTTCAGAGACTTTAAAAAGACTGTTAAGGACGCTATGCAAGCGGGACGGAAAGGAACAAATCCCGGCTGCACGAGGATATTTCTTAGTGAAATGTTTTTTAAAATTTCTCCATCGGTAAAATGCTTAAGTTGGAAACTGTTTTGCATAAAGCCGGGCATGCGGTGCGGTTTTAGGATTTTTCACGGCATGTTTTGCTGTTCTTGTTACAGCGGATTACAACTAATTGGTATTGTTGAGTGTCTTGAGCATATATCAATAACAATTGGAGTTCTAGCGTCGCTGTCAATTCTTTTTTTCTATAAGGCGTTTGGATCACTCAGAAAAAATAAATTGATTTTTAAGGCGTACTCATTTTTGTTTATTAAAGACTTCGATTGAGAGTTCAGGCCATAGTTCACCATATTATCACCAGTCTTATGATATATAAAATTTTGTTTAATTCTACTTCAAACTTCGTTTTTTTTCCACGATAATTCGTCCATAACATCTTTTCCTTTACTTTATAAATAACGCCTCATTATCTAGACTAGTTCCAAAAGCCACTAATTCAACTGTTAAACCTTCCTGCTACACATATTGGCCTATTACGATCACGACCGAAACCTCGATCAACAATTTACAATCTGCCATTTAGAGCTAATATACTGCAATATGTTTCGCATAAATAAGCTTAGCGTACTAGATCGGGAACATGAGCCAACAAACATATTAGTTACTAGCGGCCCGGCCCGCCTTGCTCGGGTGCAAATACACTTTTTACAATATTCTATCGCCTATGTTTATCAAGGTTAATGTAACATTCTAATGTGAAAGAATTTTTCAAATCGGTTTAGTAGTTTCAGAGCATTGCAAACAAACAATCAAATCGTTCCTCTTTATAATATTAGTTTAGATGACTTCGTTAATAACTGAAGTTTTGCGACAGTGTCCATGAGGATATGTACTAGAAGACTAATGGTTTCTTAGATTTACGCGAATGTTATATATTGAAATAAAACTAATTTTTCGGATTTTATCGCGGATTTGCTTCCATTTGAAATTTTTTAACTTTCCGACGTTTCGATGACTTTCTAACTTTCGTGGTAGCAGTCCACTCCGTGACCACGAAAGCTGTTGGGGACCGAAGAAAGCGACAATTTGTCTTACTTATCGTCGTGTTTGGATGCTAAATACGTAATTCTGCCTAAAATAATAATGTACACTTTTTATTTTTAACGACGCATTGGTTCGCAATGATTTAAATTGGTATTTTAGCAATAAATATTAATATGTATTTATCACGATCATTTACGATATTTCATTTTTATTTGTTATACTATAAATAAATATAATATATATACCCAACTATTCAAGTTAATAGTCAAGTTCAACATAGTCAAGGTCAGTAAACGCGACAGGTTAGTAAATCCACATTACTTGAACAATTTATTCAACAATTTATTCTCGACGAAGCCTGTAGTATTTCTAGCGTAGTTAACGATCACGAAAACTGTCCCGGCTCATTTACCTCGTGTGTGGGTCGTAATGGCGTCCGATAACATCTAGTACGAAAAATTAACTCGACCATTAATATTTGCTTTGTCAGACAACGAATGTGTATTGCTAACGGCTAAGTTGAGATGTGGAGTTAGATTAGTATAATTGTACTAAGGCCTAAATATAATTCTAGATATAGTTAATCATATAATATATTTTTTACACCCTACAGTCACTTACATAGTCCTGATCCCACACTAAGATCGAGTCTTGTGTCGTGGGTATCAGAAACTACGAGAGACTTTTCGGTCTCACAACACACAAACCCGAAACAAACACCTGTAGATCACACAAACATTTGTTTCGGTGCCGGGATCGAACCGGCCGGGCCTCGTTTCACAGGCGGCGTCTAACCAACTGCGCCACGGACGCTGTCAAATATAAATTATATAAACTAAATTAAAATGATGTAGTTTAGTGTGAACTCGTGTTCATTAGAAATTATGGTTAAGTCTTGGATTATTGGTAAAAGAGGTGACTTAAATAAGCAGATATTAAATCTTTAATTAGTGGTCATGATACTACTCCTTAGTATATACGTATAAACGAAAGAGGGAAAACCTTTTCTTCTCGCCGAACACTATCTTCTTACGTTTGAACAATTTGTTTTTATCTCGGTTGCAGATTGTGTGTGATTAAGTAATCTAAAATGAATGCTTTTGGGTAATATCCTGTCTTGAGCAGTTACGTTTGGATTAGAAAAGTAAACAGTTTTTCTATGAAATAAGGATTCATTTTTATAAAGATTTAATCCGATATAATAAAACCAATTTTATTTATTACCCCAAATACTTCAGACTTATTTTTCTACGTTATTTGTAACTGTTAAGATGCCTAATTAATACGCATTTAATAGTTTCAATCAATCAGGGTTTTATCGTCTTAGGGCCTCGTTCACCATCTTCAAGTAAACCGTTGATTGGGCTAGTCATCAGTTAAAGTCAACCGTAACATCACGTGTCGATTTCACGATGCCCCAGTAACATTTATCCTATGATTACACTAATCAATACTTTACTGGCTAAATCATCTGCCCATTAGTGTATTTACTTCATGGTTAAAATAAGGTTAAAATCTCAACGTCCTTTTTAATTTTTTAAGAAAAAAAAACACGCTGACACCTCAGCGGGAGGCAGGGCGAGGAACATTTGACCAATGATTTAATAATAATATTCTATAATCAATTGCAATTGACGCAATATTGAACGAATGTTTCGTTCAATTTCTTATGTCATTCACTTAACCAGCACGTTACTTTATTTTCACTTGTGAAACGACTGAAGTAAATCTGCACATTTACTTAGCAAATAACGTTAATCAAAAAGTAACTGATCAACGGTATACTTGAAGATGGTGAACGAGGCCCTTACAGCAAATAATAACATTGATCCTAGTTAGTAAGTACATCCCTTTGTAATTAAGTAGGGACAAAGACGTCTTGTCGTTTGACTGATTCATTCAGTGGGTGTGAGCGTAATATATCAACGTCAATTGATCACAAGGCATCTGTTACCGGAATCCCTGTATCCTTGTTTTTGCTATTGATAAATGCAGTAGTATAATTAGTTTTAAATATATCTATCTATATCAGCCCATATACGTCCCACTGCAGGGCACGGGCCTACTCTACAATCGAGAGAATCGATGGAGAGTGGTTAGGCCATATAGTCCACCACGCTGGCCTTGTGCGGGTTGGCGGACTTACGTACCGTAGAAATTCTTTAAAATCGCTACGGTATGCAGGTTTCCTCACGATGTTTTCCTTCACCGTTAAAGTGTGTGGTGATTGACTATCAATACACACATAACTCCGCAAAGTCAGAGGTGTGCCCTGGGATTTGAACCCGCGACCACCGTGAACATGTAGGCAGCCACGTCTGGTCCGTTACCAACAGGCCACCACGCATTTAAATAATTATATGTTTCTTTATATCCCCTATGCATGATTTAATTATTTTGATAGTCTTGGGATAAAGTCACGTAGATTCTATTAGTTGTTTAGATCAAAAATACTTATCGTTTGTAAAATATATATTTGGTGTGCGTAACAAAACATGTGCGGGGAGTAATATTAATTAAAATCAATATATTTTAAAGCTTTTATAAAGACCCCGGCGTGGTCATATCACTAAGATTTATTGACATCAGAAAGTTTTTTAATCTTTTGAAGAATATAATACATATTATGGTATAAGCATCATCATCCTAATTGTTACTTAAATAATCTGTTTCCATAAAACTTTTATTTTTCGGTCATTTGAGCCGGGTATAACGGTGGATATGTAGGTGTACATTATATTTATAATTAATAACAAAAAATAAAATAAAAAATATTTCAATAATAATATAAATAATATTTATGTCACTCCTTAAAAGCAAACTTGTTTTGCCTAGTTTAGACTCTTTCGATCGGGCCAGTGAGCGGGCGCAGGTAGTTGCGAATAAAAACTACGTCACTTAGACTATCTGCTGTCGAACACCGCATATTGTACCGCGAGTAATTAGTGTGAGATTAATTAATAAAAAGTGAATATACAAGTTGTTTGATTTGGTGATCTGGACGCTTACAGATATTAGAATGGTCTGACTTTGAAAAGTTAGACCACACAATTAACCAAGATCTTCATACATTTACCGCACGGCTAATTACGCAAAAGGTATACCTATAAGCAATATATATTACTATTTCCGTAGAGGACGTTAGTTTACAAGTTTCTGCCTGAGGGCCAGAAACCAATGTTCGAACTTCCGATGAGTTTTAGAAAATTACGTTTGTATTTGAAACTTTGAACCGTGTTCTGGCGGAATGAAACAAATGTTTGTACCCTTGTGAATGTTTGAAAGTCTGAAAAAAACTTATAAACGTATTGATAGCTATGATACTTTACTGAAACAAAATTAATTTAAGTGATTTCATAAAGGTTTTTCGATTATTATAATTTTTCGTTTCGAAATTTTATTAACGAAGCTTATTTCTTATGATATTGTATTTTAAATCGCTCACCCATGTTCCAATATCGGGCATAAGCTTTCAACTATATTCTGGGACAAAACTTAAGAAGAAAAGTGAGAAGCCAGCTGTGAAATGGGATGCTGTGAGTCCAAATCGAGCGGAAAAAATGCTACATAACATAATAATGATTGTATGACCTAGGAACTTTGTGTTTGATAGATCTTTATTATTACTGGTTCAAAGAATCTTTGGCGAGTTTAATAACATTGATGATCTCTTCGGTTTGTACCCAACATCGCACTATAGTTACCCCGCTTAATATGAAAGAAAGTTTGTGAATAATTCACGGTGTAATTCATGGTGTTGCTACTGTCTATCAGCGGACGTATCGCTTACTATTAAGCGAATGTCATGCTCCTCTCGCCAATCACAGCGATAAAAAAAATACGCTATCTTTCCAAAAAACTGTAAAACGTATGATTGTTAACTGTATAGTAATGTTTGATAAGTATAGTTAGTTCATAAAACAAGATTTCGGATAAGCGGAACCCAAACGCCGCAATCTTAATAACTGATGGTTCTCCTAAGCGCAGTTTGTTATACCAACGATGTGCTAAAATGAGGTTGGCTAACATCCAAACTTAATATGAATTCCCTCGCTTTATTTTTTAATACTAAATGGTCCTCGATACTATAAACTATTACAGCCTGATTCATATACAGTTTTGAAACCTATTTTAGTTATCGAATGTTCTATCTTCTTCGCTCAAACTCAATTAAAAAGTCGTTCGAAAGGGACAAAACATTCGATAACTAAAATAGGTTTTAAACCTGTCTATGAATAAGGCCGTTTGAGTGCATTTTCAGACTTTGCTTCAGCTAACTTTATATTTTTTTTCATTTATTATTCAAAAAGCCAAGTCACAAGACCACGATAAAATGATTACTAAAGCAACCCAAAGCACACAAAATATTATGTAGATATATTTGTAGTTATTAAAATTCTTATAGTTCATTAGCATATTTGTACTTTGTAGTTAATTAAAAATCATTTCAACAGATATTCAGCTGATAGACCATGAATAGGCGAGAGATGGTTTTCTTGTCAGTAGATACTAAATTATATCAGCCTACTAGAAACAAAATGTTTTCTTAGTGACTCCTGAATACGATATACCTACGGGGGCACTTAGGTTGTATTATTAGTATATTATTTGTCGTTATTTTATCCTCCGAAAATTAATTCAACACCCTCTTTGACGAGCACAATATTAGCACAATTATGATAAACACGATATCTAAGAATTGATGACCCATTTTTATCGAAGAGGTATATTTTTGTGATAGCATAGAATTCATTGGGTCGTAGATTGTATTTTTAGGCTGTCTCGATTTCCTTTTTTTACATCTTGCTCATGAATTGCCTTGCCGATCCCGTGGGAAATTTACAAAGTATTTTATATTTTTGTTGTATATTTCGCTGATTTCGAATGCGCTGCTCTTCGTGAAATTCATCTGTAATGGATTCGGAATTACGGGAGGCGTATAAATCTCCATCAGTTTTAAATCCGTTTCATCCGTTTTGTGGTTGTTTCATAACTTTCTTGATGACATTAAGGACTGGCTCGGGGCCTCAGATCATTCATGTCAAGATGTATGGGAAGTTTTCCGACACTTATAAATTTAAGATCATACCAACGTTTTTGTCTAATGACAGCATGTATAGGCTAAGAATCGAGAGATCCTAGATTTAAATACCAGGTCGGGCCGGTTGTGTGAGTATTCGATTTAAAAAATATCATATTACTTGCCGTAGTCTGGAATGTGTGCCCAGCATGGCGATAATCTCGCCTGCTGTAACGAGTTTGCGCACTATCCCTTGGTGTTGCAAATGCGACCTTTGCTTATTCCTTTGGGGATTTAAGTATTTGCTACATATATGTATAAATAAATAATTAATTAAATGCACCCAACAGTCACATATGTACATACTCCCGACCCCACACTAAGATCGAGTCTTGTGTCGTGGGTATCAGAAACTACGAGAGACTTTTAGGTCTCACAAACACCCAGACACAAAACAAATACCTGAATAGAAATCGTATCTACGTCCTATCATTATATCTACCAAAGAGGCTATCCAACCTGTACCATAACCAGCATTAAAGAATTCATCCCAAGTCGCCACAAGGTTGTTGGTACAGTAAAATGCACTTTATTTGCCTTCAGCGAGTATCGGCCTGAATGCCTCACTTTCAAACTGCGCGCTCCAGAGCACTGGGCCCTGATTGCATATTTTATTCTACCTGGCTGAAAGTTTTGCATTCATGTTTACATAATGATTTCTTAGATTTACGCGAATGTTACACATTGAAATAAAACTATTTTTTACGGATTTTACCGCGGATTCGGTTAATTTTTTTAATGTATTTCTAACTTCCCGACGCGACGGTTCGATTACTTTACAGCTTTCGTGGTCACGAGGCGGACTAAAACGTTGGGAAGTCCGTAAAAATTAGTTTTCATGTTTATTGTTTTATACCACATAGTTTATGTGTTATGTTTTTGCGAATCCCATAATATATTGAAAAATAATTTTATTGATTTTATTGCAGTTTTTTATCGCAGATTCTTTGTTATATTTTGACTGCTGAAATAAATTTTTGGGAGACTTCATAGGCTTTGTAGTCATGGGGTGGACCGACTGACTTATTTTAAAATAAGGACATACATTTTTAATGTCGTATGTAAAATAAAAACTAATTTGTTGTTTATGGTTTCATTGGTTTTTTTTAAATTTAGATATAATTATACATGACTAAACCACATTTTATTACTTCTTATCTGTGGGTCTCATAAACATTGGTTCCTGTGGCCTATACAAGGATCGAACCCGTGCCCTCTTATTTTACAGCTCAATACGAGCTGACATGCATCCATTAAAAATATTAATAAAGATCGGCCACACAAAATATAAATATACACCACAACAATAAAGACGAAATATTGCAATACCATCCATCAATGAAAATAAAGTAACTCATAAAGCGATGTTAATAACACTAAAAGGATTCATATACCATACAATATAGCCGTGACGTCACAGAAAGCTAATAACGGATTTCATTATCTTTTATGAGAATACGTGGCTTGTAACGGAATGAGGGACTCACTTATATCCTCATTAACACTTTTATTGCCCTGACAGTTTGTCACGGAACTGTTATTAGCTATTAACGAGTTGCTATAACGTTATAACGTTATTTATAACCGGTTTAGTAATGTTATAGGTGTTTTAATTAATGAATTTTTTACTGATTTTGTTTTAGAAACAGCATGCTGTGAGTGCGAGATCTTGCAAACTAAGAAGAAAGACACGAGACAAAGAAGATGTCCAATAAATTGCTATGTTTTGGAAGAGGTTTTTGTTCAATAATATTTTTACAATAAACCCTTGTAAATTTTGGATTGATATTTTATAGTAATAGTTTGTACGCTCTAATTTAAGTAATTTTGTGAGACATTTATCTTTGAGGTTCAAACATTATTCCAATAAATTATCCTAACTTTTTGCTAGACTTCAAACGTTGTTACCGAAGTCTAGGTGACCTTACTAATCTCCAGTCTATAGAGTATAACTCAACTTTGACGTTAGTCTTACAGGTACGAACTACAAGAGTCTCAAAATAGCAGACTTTTAAATGAGAAACCGTAATCTACTTTGACATTTTTGATCAATTTTTGTTTACTCAATTTTACTGGTGGTAGATTTCTCATATGTGAGAGGCTGCTTGGGTAGATACCACCGAAATGGATGCCGCACCGGACGAGCCTGCCCATTCAAGCTGAGTCAAGACAACAGCGTGGCACTGCCACTTTATTACCTTATGATGATGTTTATAATTTTACACACTATCTAAAGTTTTAAAATTTCCTTACTAATTTCTTATAGAAACAAAGCGAAATCATCTGTAGCGGTAGATAATAAAAATATATTACAGTATGATCACTATCACTTGAACATAATATCATGAAGTGTTCGCGTGTTTAGAGGTAAATATCGTCAAATACTAAATATTATTTGTTCCAATTTCAATAAACTCTCGTCTTAAAAATAAAATACCCCCGTTCAATAAACGATAGAAGCCGGCTCTGTGGTGTAACGACGCGTACAGAGGGCGCGGAGATGCGGTCACCCAGGGCTCGCAAAGAGCCGACATATTGAAGCAAAATAAATTGTCTACCGAAGAGTAAATAAGAGAGTAAAATAATTTGTGTCTTAGAATTTATAAGCATCTTGTCTTATAACGCATTGTATGACAACTGAAAAAAAATGAGACGCTTTGAAAATATTGGCATATATCGACAGGAGAGCGCATTAAAGAAAAAAGAGATCCCATTTTGTTAATGTTAAACCAAATTTAATGTAATTTTGTGTATTTTATGAGATATTACAGTTGTCTTGACTCTTGGTATTGGTATCTGAAAATTTCAGCCAAATAAGTTCATATATTACAGTCTGCCAATATGTTAGCATAATATTGTGAGTCTCGTGTATGGTTGGCTATAGCCGGAAGATTTTGGGTTCAATTGCGGCTATAAGAGTCACCAGGGATTGGAAAGTTTGCTCGACATGGCGATAAGCTCTGCCTATACCACATCTAGTAGATAAATAAGCCCAACAAACTGTGATTGGCACCGGTAATACCTATGCTTCACCCTGTCTGCATACATACATGAATATATTTATGTAAAAAAAATAAAAAAGATGATGTCAGTTTTTAATACCTATGTTAACACTTTTAATTTATATTTTATCCTAAATGTCAATGCATGCAGTGGCAACTGAAGGTAATGCAATTAATTTATTATTGGTGTGTTTGTAATGTTCAATTAATAAAGTGAAATTACCACTGATTGTCCCTAAACACTACAATAAAAATAAATAAAATAAAATGTATGAGATCTAGTCTAGTCACTACTGCGCAGATCTAGACAAAGGTTATAAATTAAATAAATACATATGTACGTAAACTCACGCCTTTTTCCCAGAAAGGGAAGGCAGAGGTGCAACCAGGACACCCATGTTTCGCCTTGTATTTTCCGTCCCACGATGTGATAGGGCGAGCCTATTCCCATTTCGGGCACAAACTCTTGACTCCGGGCTGATAATGAATGGAAAAATCCAATATCACTTTGCCGGGATTGGAACCCGAGGCCTCACCTTTGCAGTCATACCGTAGTACAACTACGCCACCGAGGCAGTCGCAGGTTATAAATTAATTGTCAAAATGTACCTAGAATAGTCCTACTAAATGGTTTCACCTGAGTTCTCTTATTATCCTTACATACATGTCGCAGTCTCTAACACCGGCCGGCCTAGGCACTTGACAGCTTATCTATTTTAATTTCTTGTGGTACGAAGCACAGACTGTAGCGATCGATTTATAGTCATCAGTTAAAGCCACCCGTAATATCTATTGTCAATTTCACGAAGCTCCAGTAACCAGTACGTTACGACTACAAAGCTGAGGTCTCGGGTTCGAATCCCGGGTCGGGCAAAGTGATATTGGAATTTTCTATTCATTATCAGCCCGGAGTCAGGAATTTGTGCCCGATATGGCGATAGGCTCGCCCCCTATCACATCATGGGACGAAACATACTAGGCGAAATGTGGGTGTCCTGGTGGCGCCTCTGCCTACCCCTTCTGGGATAAAGGCGTGAGTTTATGTATGTATGTACTTACCTTACCAGCTCCATCTTTTGCCAATTAGTTACTTGATGGTTAAAATCCCAACCTCCTTCCTTAGTTTTAAAGCAAAAATATTACGTTGACACTTTAGCGGGAGGCAGGGCGAGGGACAATTGACGTAACATTGAAAGAATTATCATTCATTTAACCAGTAGGTTGTTACTCGAAATTTAATATTTAACTGGTGTAATCGACGAAAAATGTTCGGCATTTTTACTTGCTAATTAACCTTAACCAAAAAGTAACGAATCAACGCTTTAAAATAAAAATAAATAAGTTCGAATTTCAAATTCGACGCCTTCGAATTACAAAAATCGAATTTTAATTTCCAAAACCACTTTATCTATCTACCGCTGGTTCCCATCACACGCGCCAAAACCGCAAAGCCAGCATCTCCAGGTGTGGAATTGAGACAGTATCAACTGACCGAGATTGGATGCGGCCAATCCCACTGTATCTAATACAAAGTCCAAATTAGTCGGTGCGGTCGCACGAGCACTTCACGCGCATTGTCCGCTGATTGGGTTAGCGGCGACTGAGCTTTACTGCTCTCAATAAGTGACTATAGTCAATAGTTTCTTACGTTTAACGCAAATGTTACATATTGAAATAAAAGTTATTTTACGGATTCTACCAAGGCTGTTTTAATACGTGGGTTAGTCTAAATAAACTAAAAACTGCGATAAAATCTGTAAAATAGTTGTATTTCAATATAATTTATGTGGTTGTTTAGAGAAATTTGAAGAATGTTTTTAGGGCTATATGACAAAGAATATTTATTGTATTTCTATAAACAGTGACAAAACATTTAAAGAATTATAAATGTTATACTTATGATAAAAATACAAAAAAATATTTTTGTTACTAAATTAACTACTGATATCATTTCACAAAATCGAAGTATTGCCTTTGAATGATAAGTAATTAACCTTTAGAATTAGTCATAAAAATACCCTTATACACAAAACAATTTAAATCTCTTAAAAAATAACAATAGAACCCACATTCCCTGCGCCAACACAGAAACACCTTAATTCCTGTATTAATTCAATTCCCTTCCATTCGCAAAAACTCAAGCGGATGTTAATTTAATACGTCCAAGTGAGAGTCGCGAACTCTCCAACTCGGTCAACTATATTCCAACCGCGGCACTGTTGTCGTCAACAATTATTTATTTATTTTAGAGCACAGAGGAAACGCGATTAAAGTGGTCACTATGAATCTAAAAGCTTTTTCATACAACTAATGTTTGTGTTGATGGTATAAAATCATATCTTCCCAGATATACAGGGTATATCAAGACTGCGACCGAAAACGAAGCCAGGTGGTAGTATTAGTGAATTCAGACACAATGCAACCAAAACTTTCGAAAAAAAATCGTCAACTTTTTTTTGGTAATTTTTTACTTATCGTCGTATTTGGGTGATAAATACATAGTTTTCCTAAAATAACGATGTACACCTTTTTATTTTTTAAGACGCAATGGTACGTTAGTGTTTAAATTACTATTTTCGCAATAACTAGGTATTTACTACCAAAACAAAAAGATTTTTAAAAAATTGTAAAAAAAAACCCGTCGCTTATTTTGCGAAATTTTTATTTGCATTGTATCTGTAACCACTAAAACTACCACCCGGCTTCGTTTTCGATCGCAGTCTTGATATACCCGGTATAAATCAACTATAGATCTTTATACAACAAATTGATAACACATTCAACTCAGCCTCCGTGACGCAGCTGGTTAGCCGCCGGCTGTGAAACGAGAGGCCGCGGGTTCGATCCCCGCACCGAAGTCCGAAACAAATATTTGTGTGAACCACAGGTATCTGTTTTGAGTCTGGGTGTTTGTGAGACCGAAAAGTATCTCGTAGTTCCTGATACCCACGACACTAGACTCAATCTTAGTGTGGGGTCAGAACTATCTAAGTTACTGTTGGGTTAGGTTAGGTTTATTAGGGGTGCTATGTCGGGAACCTCCACGTGGTGCACCCTGGGCAACGTGGGTCATCGTAGTTGCGATTTGCAACTACCATGGCCGACGGCTAATATCCGACGGGGAGGGCAGGGAGTTTGGCGGTCGCTGTCTTTTGTAGCGGCCGCCTCCATCTCTCGTTTTTAGGTGGGGCCCATCTCAGGGCCACCCTCCGGTTCTGTCCCGGAGGTCTCGGCGGGCTCGGTGTGCGCTTACCCCGCCGCCGGGCGGGCTGTGGGAGTGTCCCTCCCACGGTCGCCGTCGTATATCGTAATCCGGTTGTGAGGTTTGTGGTCATGTCTCGCACTCCTGCCGGACCGAGGGTCTTGGCTTAACCGCCCGGACCGCGAGGGAGGATGCCTCTATAAAAAGTACCCCGAATCCCAAGCGGCGGCGCACCGCGAAGGGATGCATGGCTGATGGGCAGTTCAGTCTCTAGTGCGACCCCCGCCAGAGTACCGGCCGACCCTCTGGCGGGTTACGCTAGGCTTACCCAGGTACAGGGGGCACTGCCTGGGCGGACCTTCCTTTCCCCCATACTCGTGGGAATAATAATGAATTCAAACATAATTAAAACCAAAACCAAATCATGTTCAGTAGTAGTGGAGAGGCTGCCAGACTCGGATGCACCTGAAGCGTCCAGTCGGGCACCCTCAGTATTGGTAGTGCCTGCGGAGAGGAACGCGCCATCCCGTGACTTCGACTCGGAGTCCGGGATGAGCAGCGACTCTTCGCATGCGAAGAGAAGCCGCACTAGGCCGCGCGGGCCGCGTCCTGCGGAGAAGCGGCAGAGGGCGAGCGATGGTGGTAGTACGGCAGAAACGGACTCCCGTGCTGCCACCAAAAAGCAGATGAGAAGAGCAGATGACGACGCCGTCATTAGGGCGCAGGCAGATTACGAGGCGGCTCTTGAAAAAGAGCGCATCGCAGAGGCCGAAGCGATGGAGGCGGATGAGGCCGATCTGCGGAAGGCCAAGGAGGCGCATCCTTGGACAAAGCCGACTCCAAGGGAGGCGCCGCCGGCTACCCGCAGTGAGGCCCTTACGCGGATGGCAAAGCGGCTCCAGCACGTCTCTCGCACGTCCCGACACCTCAAGGGTACGTATGTTCGGGACATCAATGAGAGCGTGTCGGAGCTGCTGGCGTTGGCGCAGGAGCCGTCCTCTGCGGAGCTCGCCAGGGTCGAGGCGGAGAACCGCGACCTCCGCCAGAAGGTGACGGCGTTGGAGGCTGCCCTCACCACGCAGGGCAGGATGCTAGAAGACCTGCTAGCGACGGTCGGGTCGCAGCGGCAGCCTGCGGCTGAAATGGCATCCGGCGCTCCGGGGGCGGACGTCCTGGGGCGGCTGCTGGAGGTGCACATGGCGAAAGTGGACGCCAAACTAGAGGCGATCGCCATGCGGCTGCCTCCGGAGCCGATTCTCCGCCCTCCGCTGGCTGCCGACCGGGCAAGGGCCAAGGCAGCCCCGAAGCCGCAGCCACCCGTCGCGGGGATACCGGCCGCCTCGTGGCCGGCTCTAGGAGCGGGGAAGCAGAAAGCTGCCCCTGCGGCCGTTGGCCGCCCCGCACCAGCTGCTCCTGCGGTGGCTCGCCGCCCCGCAACAACTACCCGGCAGACCGCGGCTTCGACGGCTCCGCCGCCAGTCGCCTCTCGGGAGTCCCGCGGGCGCAAGCGCGGAAACCGAAAGCGCGCCCCGCCTCGGTCGCAGACGCCACACCCGCCCCTTCCACCCGCCGCATCCACGGAGACTCCGTGGACGGTGGTGGCAAAGAGGGGCAAGAAAAAGTCCCGGGCGGCCCAACGGCCGGTCCAGGCCCCACGCAGGGCTGCTCCCCAGCTCCGTCTCCCGCGCAAAGCCGCCGTGACACTCACGGTGACGCCGGAGGCGTTGAAGCGGGGAGTAACGTACGCCCAAGTCCTGCGTGAGGTCCAGACGAAGGTGGACCTGGCCAGCCTCGGCATCGCAGGCGGGCTGAAGTCGAGGCGGATAGCCACCGGGGCGTATCTTTTCGAGGTGCCCGGGCCTGAGTCGGAGGCAAAGGCCGACTCCCTCAGTACCAAAATGAGGGAGGTCCTTCGCGGGTCGGAGGAGGACGTTCGCGTCTCCCGGCCCGTGAAGACTGCGGAACTGCGCGTCTCGGGGTTGGACGCTTCAGCCAACTCCGAGGCAGTCGCAGAGGCCATCGCCCGTCTCGGCGAATGCTCCCCCGACGACGTTAAGGTCGGGGAGATTCGAGACGAGCGCTCGGGCCTGGGTGCGGTGTGGCTCCGCTGCCCAGCGAAGGCAGCGGAGAAAGTTGTAAAGGCGGGGCGTGTCCTGGTGGGCTGGGTGGCGGCGGCGGTGCGGCTGCTCGAGGCCCGGCCCCTCCGCTGCTTCCGCTGCCTCTATAAGGGGCATGTGCGCATACAATGCACCGGCGAGTGCGACCGTAGCGGGCTCTGCTACCGCTGCGGTCAATCGGGCCACAAGGCCCGGGAGTGTTCCGCGGACCCGCACTGCGCAATCTGCGCGGATGCGGGAAAACCCGCGGACCATCGGGTGGGCGGCAAGGCCTGCGCTGCCTCCTCGGTCCCGCACCGTTCTCAACGCGGTGTGGGAGCCGAGGTTGCGACGCGGCCGCAACCGTCCCGCCCCGAGACGATGGAGATCGCCCATACTTAGATGGAGCTTCATTTCCTCCAGGCGAACATCAACCACTGCGTCGGAGCACAACAGTTGCTTGTTCAATCCCTGGCGCAGTGGTCGATCCACGTGGCTGTGGTCGCCGAGCCATACTCTGTCCCTGCCCGCGACGACTGGGCAGGGGACCTTGATGGCTCGGTGGCCGTAATCACTCGGGGCGCCGCCGGCTCTCCGCCCTTCGAAAAAGTAGCGAAGGGTGCGGGATGCGTGGCGGTCTTGGTGGGAGGGGTGTGGGTAGTAGGAGTCTATTTCTCTCCCAACAGGTCCCAGGCGGAATTCGAGAGCTTTCTCGCGCGCCTGGGGGCCCTGGTGCAGCTTGACAGCCAGCCTCGCCCCGTGCTTGTAGCCGGCGACTTCAACGCCAAATCCTTGGCTTGGGGTTCGTCGGTGACCGACGCGCGGGGCGAGGCCCTGGAGGAATGGGCGATCTCCATCGGGTTGGTCGTCCTGAATCGGGGGTCGGAGAACACGTGCGTGCGGCACAACGGCGGTTCGGTGGTGGACGTGACGTTCGCCACCCCGGCCCTTGCCCGCCGTGTTCGGGACTGGAGGGTTTTGGTCGAGGAAGAGACGCTGTCCGATCATCTCTACATTCGGTACAGCGTCTCGACCTCCCAGGTCTCCACCCATCAGTCCGGTGGTGGTCCGACTGCCCGATTCACGGGCGGCCGACGTTGGGCCGCGAAGCGCCTCGATGTGGAGGCCGCGAAGGAAGCCGCTATTATTCAGGCGTGGCTCCCCGTACCGGATGGGCCGGTGCGGGTCGAGCAAGAGGCGGAATGGTTCGGGGTGGCGATGTCGCGAGTCTGCGACGCGGCCATGCCCCGGGTCACCCGCCTCCCGGCGAAGCGCCAGGTGTACTGGTGGTCGGCCGAGCTCACAGAGCTGCGCGCGGCTTGCATGGTCGCGCGCCGCCGACTCGCCAGGCACCGTCGTCGTCGGACACGTGGACCCGGCGACGACGAGCAAGGGCGGCACCTTCTCGACCTCCACAGAGAGGCGAAGAGAGCGCTGCGGGTGGCCATCGCGCAAGCGAAGGCCGCGGCGAACGTAGAGTTCCGGAGGTCTCTGGACAGAGATCCATGGGGGCGTCCGTACCGTGTGGCGTTGAGGAAACTCCGCCCATGGGCGCCCCCACTGACACAGAGTCTCCGGACCGAACTTTTGGAGGACGTCGTCGCGGCCTTGTTTCCGGCCACCGAGGAGTTCACTCCTCCACCGATGGCGCCACGTCCACCGGCGTCATCGTCGTTGGTTTCGGCAAGGGATATCCCGGAGGTTTCGCCGCAAGAGCTAGAGGCGGCAGTGCTTCGGCTGCGGAGCAAGAACTCGGCCCCGGGGCTCGACGGGGTGCCCGGTCGTGTCTGGGTGCTGGCCGTCGAGTCACTGGGCACGAGGCTCCGCGGCCTTTTCTCCGCGTGCCTTGAGCAGGGCATCTTCCCGTCGCGGTGGAAGACGGGCAAGCTTGTCCTGCTCCGCAAGGAGGGGCGACCCGCGGACTCGCCGTCGGCCTACCGGCCCATCGTGTTGCTCGACGAGGTGTGCAAGCTCTTTGAGCGCGTAGTTCACGCGCGCCTCGTCGAGCATTTGGAGGACGCGGGCCCGGACTTGGCGGACTGCCAGTTCGGGTTCCGGCGGGGCCGGTCGACGGTCCACGCAATTCTGCGGGTCAAGGCACAAGCGGAGCGTGCGGTGTCCCGGGGTAGGGTCGTGGTGGCGGTGTCTCTCGACATCGCCAACGCGTTCAACACCATGCCCTGGGCCTGCATCGAAGAAGCACTGCGGTACCACGAGGTGCCGCCCTATCTCCGGCGTCTGGTGCACGCGTACTTGTCTGACAGGTGCGTGGTGTATCCGGGCGCCGACGGGTGGCATCGCAGAGCGGTGTCGTGCGGTGTTCCGCAGGGGTCGGTTCTCGGCCCGCTCCTGTGGAACATCGGCTATGACTGGGTGCTCCGTGGTACCAACCTTCGGGGCGTCGCTGTCGTCTGCTACGCGGACGACACGTTGGTGACAGCGACGGCCAGGACATTCCAGAGGTCCGCCCTGCTCGCCTCGTTCGGTACCGGACTGGTGGTGGGCAGGATTCGGCGACTGGGCCTCACGGTGGCCCTCAACAAGACCGAGGCCGTGTGTTTCCACGGTCCTCGGTGTGGGCCTCCGCCTGGGGCCCACATCACGGTGGAGGGCGTGCGGATTCCCGTCGAGTCGAGGATGAAATACCTCGGTCTCGTCCTCGACAGTCGATGGGATTTCCGTGCGCACTTCGAGGAGTTGTCGCCGAAGCTGGTGAGGGCGGCGGGCGCACTGGGGCGCCTGCTGCCCAACACTGATGGTCCTGGCATCCCTTGCCGAAACTTGTATGCTGGAGTCGTGCGGTCCATGGCCCTCTACGGGTGTCCCGTTTGGGCCGAGTCCCTGGGCGATCGCTGCGTCCGCCTGCTGCATCGTCCGCAGCGCATGGTGGCGCAGCGGATTATCAGGGGCTACCGCACGGTCTCGCATGAGGCGGCCTGCGTATTGGCGGGAACTCTGCCCTGGGTGCTGGACGCAAAGACCCTCTCGTCGGCTTTCTTCCGACGAGAGGAGGCGTCCGGGCGTGGGCAGAGGCTGGTCCCCAGAGAGGTCGAGGCCATGTTGGCCTCCCTCCGCAGGACCGCCGTGGAGGAGTGGCGTTCCAGGCTGGAGAGCCCGAGTGCTGGCGTGAGGACCGTCGCGGCAGTGCGACCTGTCCTCGGACAGTGGATGGACAGGCGCCACGGCGCGCCGACATACCGGCTGACGCAGGTGCTCACCGGGCACGGTTGCTTCGGTGCGTACCTGTGTCGCGTAGCCGGAGCGGAGGAGTCCGCCGTGTGCCACCATTGTGGCAACTGCCGTGAGGACACGGCCCAGCACACGCTGGAGGAGTGCCCAGCCTGGGACGAGGAGCGCAGCGCTCTCATCGCGGTCGTAGGAAGAGACCTCTCGCTGCCGGCCGTGGTCGCCGCCATGGTCGGCAGTAAGAGGTCGTGGCGAGCCATGCTCTCCTTCTGCGAACGCGTCATGTCGCAGAAGGAGAGCGCCGAGCGGGATCGGGAGCAGACCGATCCCGCTCGTCGCCACAGAAGACGAAGGAGGCGCCGGGATGTCACCTAACCCGGCGCCGGAGAGGCCACGCGGGGTCGCCGTCCCTACCTTGGCGGCCCCCGAGACGTGACGCAACACGCGTCTCATGTCGCGTCGCTACAGCGGCAGTGCACATAGAGGCGGTCCCGGCGCGCTCTGTATCAACGGTATCCCGGGGCCGTCTCTGAAGTGCACCGATGGTGGCCGACGCGGGGTTTTTAGTCGGTATTTCGGCGCGTAGATTTACGGTAGGGACCCGACCCAGCGGCCGCCCGTCCACATCCACGGGCGGCACAACATCTTCGCTGGGCTCGGAAGGCGCCGGTGAGTCCGACACACCCTCGCCCCTTCGGGGGTGGGATGGTCCGTAAAGGGATTTTCCCCGCGAGAAAAAAAAAAAAAAAAAAAAAAAAAAGGTTAGGTTTATTAAATAACGACAGTCGAACACAATGATGGAAAACCTGGCAAATCACCGACACGAGTGTGTCCGATTGAGGTTCACCTGTGAATATGTGGTTTTGAACAACGAGTAAAAACTATTTAACTTTCCTTTTGGTACCCTGGGGGAGGTCGAAAGGGTGTGTCAAACACGACACGTGACGAAAAACGAGTGACATTGCACTCGTTTTTCAGTCCGAGCATACTGATTAAAACCCCTCGGTGACCATTACACGCATTTTTGAGCAAGCTGGTATAATTGTCGATAGGCTCGTCCCCCATTACATCGTGGGACAGAACACAAATCGAAACGTGGGTGTCCTGGTAGCACCTCTGCCTACCCCTTCTAAGAAAAATGCGTAAGTTTATGTATATATAGGTTTCAATTATTTTTTTTATTTATGGCTTTATAGCATAATTATGTCGACAAATGACAGCCATCGCGCGTCAATGGATTTTCTATCTAGACGTCATTCACAGACCTCATTGCACGTATTACCCGTCGGAAATATCTGTTGACCTGAATAATTGACGTCATTGGAACATAAGTTCAGCAAATTCAAAATATAGGTTGAACAAATTGAATTAAAAGAATAAAAAATAGAATTCGCATCCTTCTCAAAACGTTTTTAATGTAAGATAACATAGAAGATAGGGGAACATAAAAAATTAAATTTGAACCGCATTCCAGCTAGGTTCACAGATATTTCCGACAGGTTATACTATCCAGTGTTTTGTAGTCACTATAACGTACCTGTATAAAAATACAGTGATAGAAAACCATTACATTGTAATAAATAAAAAACACCAATTCTTAATCTATTTGTTTTGTGACGCGTAAATTTTGGCCAGAGAAATATTATAGGCCGAAAATAACACCGAACTCAATATTGCATTTTACATTTTTACATTTTAAACCTTAATTCTAAAACATTAAGCAATATATTCGCGTGGAGCTGCCTAAGTCAACAAATACCTTAACATTCGCAACACTTCACAAAACATCTCCAATACAAGAAAAATGTCAAATTCGCGTTTTGTTTTCTGCTCGTTGAAGTGAGAAATCAGTAAATCGAAAATCCTTTTATGTCGGGGCGGTTAAATGAGGGATAAATATTATGACAGTTTATATGGAGACAGAGGTTTTACACTGTAGATATGAAAAAATAAAATAAAAATTGTTTATGGACACGTAAATTACATAAACATTAGTAGTAACTTGGCACAGTTTTTAAGTTTTTGTTATAATATATATATATATATATATATATATATATATATATATATATATATATATATATATATATATATATATATATGTACTGGTTACTGGTTATCTGGTATCTGTACTATATCAGTTTATAATCGTCTATCGAGCGATGTAGAGGCATTAGATATTAGTCCACCATTTTTAGGAGTATACGCAACTACGCAGCTTTTGTCATTATACTTTCGTTTCGACTGCCTCGGTAGCGTTGCGTAGTTGTGCTACGGTATGATAACAGCGGTGAGGTCTCGGGTTTGAACGCCAGGTCGGGCAAAGTGATATTCGTTTTATTTAATTCATCAGTTGAATTTGTGCCCGATATGGCCACAGGCTCGCCCCCTATCACAATGAGGCACGGAACACAGACGGCGAAATGTGGGTGTCCTGGGAGCACCTCTTCCTACCCCATCTGGAAAAAAGACGTGAGTTTATGTATGTATGTATGTTTCCGTTTTCTGTTATAGCGAGAAATAAAGTACAAGTACATACAAAAACTCAAAGACGTGTTGACTTGGGTTTACTAAATTATTTTACTGTTACACTTCAAATCACTATTTTTATTATTTATTTAGATTTTATTTTTATTTACTTTTTTATTTTTATTTTTTTTTTTATTTTGACAGCCTCCGTGGCGCAGTTGGTTAGACGCCGCCTGTGAAACGTGTGGCCGCGGGTTCGATCCCCGCACCGAAACAAATATTTGTGTGATCCACAGGTATTTGTTTCGGGTCTGGGTGTTTGTGAGACCAAAAAGTCTCTCGTAGTTTCTGATACCCACGACACAAGACTCGATCTTAGTGTGGGGTCAGGACTATGCATGTGACTGTTGGGTGTATTTATTATTTTATTTATTTAATTATTTTAAGCCTTTACTGTCCCACTGCAGGGAAAAGGCCTCCCTTTACTTCTTCCACCCCTGCCTATCCAAGGCTTTTTCTGCTAGTTATTGAAATGATCTGAGTCATCTCTCCACCTCCTGCGCGGTCTACCACGTGGCCTTTATACGTTTTTTTAACTTAAGAATGCTTTTAAATCTAAATCCCTCATTGAATTAGATCCACGGAATTCGCTTAATTAGAAATATTATCTTCAAAAAAATTATTTATCCTACAGAGTTGAATTACGTTTTTCTTCCTTCTTTTCTTTCAAGATCCGGTAATAAAAAAGGAGATTTTTTACACAATATTTAAAATATTTATGACAAAACACGATACCTTGAAAAACATGAAATTGTAAGAGGAATATATTTTTTGTATCCTTTTGTACTATTTTACGATTCTTTTTCAATTTTCAATGTTTAATCTTATAAAAAGTAAAAACGGCGCATGAAAATCATCAACAACAGATGAAATACATTATTATCATCTTCAACAATTATTTTACAATTATCAATGTTCAATCTCTTAAAAAGTACAAACGGCGCATGATAATCGTCAACAGATGATAATATACAATAATTATCATCATCTATGTATAGCCAATGCAGAACACTGTGGAACCTAAATGTTCCGTAAGAATTTCCAAACCTTTATTATGTGCCTATCTACCTTGATAAACACAAACAAATAAACGCTACATATAAAAAAATTCCAATATTACATCAAATTCAATAAGTAAGCCTGCAAAATTCAATACTGCGTCCAAACTTCCAGCCCACTAAAGAACCGCGAACAATTCCCCATTAAATCATAAGAAACAATGCGCAACGCGGCATAAGAAAGTCATGATTAAAATCATAGATTTCTGTTTGCACGAGTTTAGTATTGTATCCTTACTTACGAGTTTTAGTTTGAACAACTTTTCTTATTATAACTTTCCTTCATTTTCTAACTTTGCACCTATAATTCTTGTAACAGTACATTTACGTGGGTAAAGTGGAAGTATAGGTAAACATTCCTTTGGGACATAATAAACTTGAGATTTTGATCAAGTATACAATTATACATTATTCAGGGTAAATCTAGACAGCGACCGAAAACAACGCCAGGTGGATGTTTAAATTTTAGTAAAAAAAGCGACAGTTTTCGTTTTTCGTTTTTTAAATATTATCCTGTTTGGGTGTAAATATCTAGTTATTGCTAAAATAATAATTTCAATTCCACCATTCCACCGCGCTTGCCATCCTAAGACATAAGATGATAAGTCTCATTATGTCTACAATGTCCTTCAAACTGAAACACAACAGTGAATAAACACTATTATTTGGTGGGAGAAAAAGACATTGCGGTGGTACCTACCCAGGCGGCTTCTCAAATATTGAGATACCTACCAGCAGTAAATATATAGATAAATAAATTAAAAAGTTTTTTTTTGTAAGCTTTAATTACTTGACTAAGTTAAAATTATATTCCTACAATATAACAAATATTGTACAATATTCGGTAACGTAAATAACTTTGTAAGGCTATTACAAGTTAACACAATATTTGGCGAAAAAGGTGAGGTATGAGGGTTCCTTATTAAATAACATTATTACAGTCACACGTATATCTCCAAAAGGGTAGGCAGAGGTAAATCTACGCCGCTCACATTTCACCATGCTTATTCTCAACACAAAAAATCTAACGGGCCAGTCACCATAACTTGATATTATAAACGTTTATATAATTTATTTATTATTGCGCACTAGTTTTAAATTGTACTGTTACTTTTTGTGTATAGGTACATTAGTCAACACTCCTAATTGTTATTTTTCCCAAGAAAGTCAGATATAGAAAGTCTTGATATACCCGGGTATATCAAGACTGCGACCGAAAACGAAGCCAGGTGGTAGTATTAGGGACTTCAGACACAATGCAAGTAAAATTTTCGCAAAAAAAATCGGCAACGTTTTTTTTTTTTGTTATTTTTTACATATCGTCGTTTTTGGGTGATAAATACATAATTTTCCTAAAATAATGATGTAGACCTCTTTATTTTTAAACACTCAATGGTACGTAAGGGTTTAAATTATTATTTTCGCAAAAACTAGGTATTTACCACCCAAACACGATGATTTTTAAAAAATCTAAAAAAATATCTGACACTGTTTTGGCGAAATTTTTATTTGCATCGTGTTTGTAACCACTAAAACTACCACCTGGCTTCGTTTTCGGTCGCAGTCTTGATATACCCGGTATAATTGAATAGTTTAAATATTTATAGGTACCTATGAATAAAATTGTTAGACTTAACTAAATCACACATCACATTCTTACTATTGCATTCCAAGAAACCCTTGTAATAACAGTGTACAACAAATGAAGTAAGCAAAATGCATTAGCAATTTGAAAACAAAAGAATGCTTCCATTAGAGCTAGCACAATCTGCTCGGTTCATTAAGTTGTTGAGTGTATGAGATATGCTGTGTAAAGGTGAAAGCACGGGCTTGTAAAAAGAGGAGTGGCAAGGCTCGTTATCAGACTCCTAAACGGAATAGAGTTGCTACTACTTGTTCTCGATTATGAAAATGATTGGTTTTTCGTAGAGATAGTATCTTATGTGATTCCTTCATGAATCATCGGTATCTATCTAAATAATTACAAATGAGTTCTCCCAGTCAGGTAAAATTTTACCATACAGATTAATTCATGCCACCAGTTGTAAGCCGACGCAAAAATGAAAAGTATCCATGAATTATAAGCTGTTGATAACAATGCGGACGTGAACTGCTGAGACGGTGGTGGCGGGTATGAACCCCAGAATACAGCTCTACTTTTCAGCGCTATAAGTGTATTGTTATTCAATTCCAGTGCAGTTACTTTGTCAATCCATAATCAAAATAATAACATAAATCGATCATGAGAAAACAAGTGAGAAATCTTCGAGAAGCCAATTAAACTCTTAGTAGCGTCGACGGTCATAAATCGTCCCTTACCGGCTCAGCGAAAACGCGTAATGCTTTTATATTACCGACGTCACCTGTTCCGGCACCGTCTGCAGTTTGATACTAATGCTTTAAAACTGCACGTTAAACTTTTACAATTTCACCATATGCTTCAAAACACACGTTGAAAATATTTCAGCGTTGATACAAACTTATATTAAAAATTAAAAATATTTTCTAAGTTTTTTTTCGTCAGTGGAGTCGTTAGTTGATGTAAAACTGTCAAACGTTGCGTAATTGGATTTTTTGCAAAATATTTGTTAGTAATTTTTATGGTAAAAGCTGTCTATAACTCATCAGCGGCGGTCGGTTTAATGGCGTATAAATATCTGGATAATTTACGCCAGTTTTATATCAGCCCTGTTATTAAACTTCTAGGCAATATCTTCTTTGTCATTCAGAGGCATAAAATCCAGCACGCTGGCGTTATGAGGCGTTACATTTTTTTTAAGTAATCAGAAAACCTAGGCAATCAGCTTTTTTGTCGCTGACACATGACCTACCAATGTTCTATTTATTAAAGTACCCAGTTGTAATTAACATTTCATAAGTTTTTCAAAGTCGTAAAGTCGCTCAACGTGCTATGGAAAGAGCTATGCTCGGAGTTACTCTAAAGGACAAAATTCGGAACGAGGAGATCCGCCAGAGAACCATGGTGACCGACATAGCTCTGAAAGTTAGTAGGTTGAAGTGGCAATGGGCTGGCCACATAAGTCGCAGAACAGATAACCGCTGGAGTAAGCGTGTTCTGGAGTGGAGACCGCGTCTTGGAAAACGTAGCGTGGGACGTCCTCTGGCCAGATGGCGGGACGACTTGCATAAAAGGGCCGGCAGCGACTGGATGCGTAAAGCAGCAGACCCTGCTCTGTGGCGTACCTTGGGAGAGGCCCATGTCCAGCAGTGGACTGCAACGGTCTGATGATGAAGATTTCAAATCAAGTAGATCCTGGCTCATTGATTCCCCTTACTTTCTATTTATTAAATAAAAGTCCCAGCTTATACTAATTCCCAAATAACATCCACTATGAACGACCCATTAGCTCCACGTGTAAATTCTTCAACACCTAACGACATATTTCCGACAGCACAACAAAGTTGGTCCTTTATTAAGAGCTTCGTACCGGTACGCGAGAAGAAATGTCGGGAATTCCATTTAGTAATTTCGAACGTACCAGCGCGTGATCGGAATGTGGGTGCGATAAAATAATTAACGATCGGGCTAATTGCATCAACGTCTGGCTGTTTTAATTTATTGTTTTGGCGCAAGTTGTCTACTGAATGCATTTTTGGAGCGTAAATGAATTTCGAACAAGAGTTACACAATCGTTGAAGAAGCTACATAATTCATCTGAGCAGCAACAGTAAAATTTAGCTATCTGCTTATGATTCATCCAGTCTGCAAGATTTTTTAATCTTCTTCTTTCGAATATATTTCCTCTTTTACATCTTAACATTGTATAAGGTTAAAACTGCACTTACTATTTTTATGCGGTGTAGTTAGTAGACAGTCATCTTAATTAGGTTAGATACTGGCTCGAAACCCCTTCTTATCATACAAAAAAATATTAGACGAGGTCATTCTGACGCCGACTTTAAGTATCGGTTTATTCACCTGATCAAGCATCAAAACCTTTTATCAAAATTCACAGATCAATTATCATAACATTGTCTCCTCAAGGAAGATGATAAATGACTGTTCATACGGCACGATTTAACACGGCTATTCATTAGTCCTTACGCGTGTATTCAGCCCATGCATTAATACAAGACGATGACATTGATGGCGACGCTACGGTACCAATATCAATTAATATTGTATCCAGTTGACGTAGCTTCGCTGTGCGTATAGAGGTCAGCGATGCGATAAGCAAACATTCATTCATACAGAATATAAAACTTAAAGCAGAATTATTTCAAGATTATTATAACGAAATAGAATGTACATGACGTTGATGATAGCGATTGGAGGAAACTGACAGATAATCTTCAGCACCGCAGTTATATTTAATTTAATTTTGAATTATGCGAGCCTGCCACCGGAAAATATAAAGTCTGCAATATTTAAATCTGCGTCTGATATTAGACTTAACGGCGACGAGCTACATCTTGGTCTTTTATTAAGAATAGTGGACAATACGAAAATGGGTCTTAAGTGTAACAGGATTTTATTAAATTAATTTAGCCGATACTGGTGGTAGGTCTTTCACATGTGAGAGGCCGTCGGGGTAGGTACCACCGCTATGTCTACTTTTCCGCCAAACAGCAGTGTAAATGCACTATAGTATTCCAGTTTGAAGTACATTGTAGCCAAAGTAACTACTGGACATAATGAGATTTTACATCTTATGTCTAAGGATGGCGGGCGCAGTGGAATGCAAGGCATTGCTTTGAAATTCATGGTGTTGTTTGGTTTTGCTACTGTCCATGAGCAGTCGTTTCGCTTACCATCAGGTGAATTTCTCAAGCTGGCCACATTACAATTAAAACTATCATAGCATTTAACATCAAACACTTATAGCATCGCTCTGTACCCACAAGCCTGTAAAACATTATACGCAAGGCTGTGAATATTGGCAATTACAGCACAATTGAACGGCCGTGTCGGACTTAATGCGGCCATATTAGCTCGACAGGCATCTTGATAACGTGAGTATGATCACCCTGGAATCACTAATTACGTAGGATCATCATTATTTTATAATTTTTATATTTAGTATAAACGGAAACCTAGTTAAGGTTGCGGAAGTCGCTGCAGAAGGCTTCCAAAAGGTCTCTATGGATAAACTTAGGGGAATCTTATGTTCACTAGTGGACGTTCAATGTAAAGAGAGAGAAGTAAATCGGGTGAGTCAGAATGCAGGGAGAAATCGCGAATCAACTGATTTTCTAGTTTTACGATGAATGGGATTTTTTGATATTTGGACCACATTTTTTTCTAGAATTTGGCAAAACACATGTATGCTTTCCGATATATACGTATTTTATTCCTGTTTCTATTTACTCCAGCATTTCTATTGATCACGCATCCAGAAGCATACATTGGGAAATTCAGAAGACTTGATCAGGTGATATGCTCAGAAGATATGCTCTACATTTCACAAATCGTTTCAAATAACGTACTGCATAGTTCGCTGACTGGGTACGGAATGCTGTTCCATTCGTTATCGCATGCCTCGAACGGTCAGCGAAGCAATAGTGCTTTAATTAAAACATTTATTTATATACAATTGAAGGCATAATTAAAGTGCATCAAAAAGGTCCACCGGAAGTTGTCCCACATCTTGAAATTGGGGGCAATGGGTGGATTACTGGCAGATTTTCCACCATCATGAACGATGGTCGCAATTCGGCCAGTAATTACGAAAATCCTACCACCAGAAATAACTTAAAATCCTTGTATCATCAAGATTCAATAGGAAGAAACTTAGCCGGGTAGTCTAAATCTTATAATTTTTTTTCTCTCTTTATTCTACCAAAAGGGTATTTTAACGCTTCTAATTCTACTTTTTCATTCATTTTGTTACCAGTCCAAGACATCTTACACATCAGCTAAAGCTCGCTGAGCTTTAACGGAGAGTGTGAGGGCGGATTTATCTTAACCATAAAAGGAAAGTAAATCAAACCATTACTAAGATACATAGTTCCATTCAACATAGCAATAAACTGCTTTTGATTAAAAGCGTTACATGTAGGATAGTATAAAAACTCGTTAATTGCTATAGTACAAGCGCCTTCGGACCTTAGTAGGGGTCGTAAACACAAACTGAGCGTTTTATTGGGGTCTAGCCTACATTTTACTGTGCATTTGTTTTTAATTGTCACGTGGTTTATGATGATTGTCTTGGCTTTGTGATATGATAGTTTCAAATTGGTAGAACCATACTGTAGTTACCTTGGACCTGTACCTGTAGTTACCAAAGAGATGGTCCAGATAGTAGTGGTACCAATTTCTCACAGAAAATCAACGTGGAGCAACGGATTTGCAGTCTCACCATAACAAGATTACTAGAGGTCCATTAAGTGGTAAAAGAATCAAAGTGGTAAAAGAATAATCAACAAATCAATAAAAGAAACAAAATAGAAGCTCATGATCTTTTTCCTTCTCTTTCTCCTCCTCTTACAATTATGTCTTTGGGATACAAAAATAAGCTAGTAATTTAAACAAATATTTTCGTCTGGAATCACAATCCACGTCTTTGTATTATGTATTCAAACATCCAACAATGTTATGGAAACCCATTAAAATTCCTTGCAGTTCACATTCCTGTCACCTCGTTATAGCGCCTCTGTTTTGACACGTCATTGTCAAAATGTCTGTCTCATATACGTGACGTCAGCACGTAAGTTTACAAGGCCATCAGTAATGGCACCTTCAAGATAAATGGAAGCCGTACGCAAAATTGCTGTTGCTGAAGATATTTCACAGTTAGAACAAAGTTACAACACGGCACATTATGATTAAGAGTGTTAACCAAGGATATTTCTTTTATACCATAAATTCAATTTCGGGGATTAATAAATATTTATTATCATTAAAATAAATAAAAATAAATAAATAAATACATGGGCTGAAAAGGGTATACTCGTTGGTGGCAGAAGATTGACTAATCTTCGGTTCGCCGACGATATACTTCTTTTCGCCACCGATCCAAGCGAAATACGCACAATGCTCGAAGACCTGAGCCGGGCAAGCCTTGAAGTTGGGCTTCAGATGAATGGGGCAAAGACAAAGTTAATGACCAACAGCATGACACCTGCAGTGGGGGTAGACGGGCAAATAATACGATACGTCGACGAGTACGTTTACTTGGGCCAGATAGTCTCTTTCAGGAATAGACAAGATTGGGAAATTTCCAGACGAGTCGAAAATTCTTGGAAAAGCTACTGGTCCCTCAAAGAATATCTAAGAGGTGATCTTCCGCTCTCTCTTAAACGCAAACTCGTCGACATGTGCATTTTGCCCGTCCTAAACTATGGCGCCCAGACATGGTCATTAACTGCGTCTCAGAAGCTCAAACTCAAGGTTTGCCAGCGAGCAATGGAGCGCAGTATCCTTGGTGTCAGGCTAACCGATCGCATCCGGAACACCGAACTGCGCTCTAAAACTCGCATTGCAGATGTGGGACGCAAGGCAGCTGCATTGAAGTGGAATTGGGCTGGGCATGTAACTCGAATGCATCCAAACCGTTGGGCCAGGCTGGCAACAAGCTGGATTCCTACGAATGGCCGAAGAAGACGGGGAAGACCAAAGATGCGGTGGAAGGACGAGTTGGATGCATTCGAGCCAAAATGGCAGGAGCTCGCAGAGGACAGGGTCAAATGGAGAAAAAAAGGAGAGGCCTTTGCCCAGCAGTGGGACATAATATAGGCTACAAAAAAAAAATAAATAAATAAATACACCCAACAGTCACATACATAGTCCTGACCCCCACACTAAGATCGAGTCTTGTGTCGTGGGTATCAGAAACTACGAGAGACTTTTCGGTCTCACAAGCAATCAGACCCGAAAAATGAATTGCACTTTTCTATTTAATCGTAAAATAGGCTATCTAATAGAAATAGTTAATGCAATTAAAAACATTTGGTATGCGTATTTATAGAAAATGTATCATTAATATTACTGTAAACATTTACACATATAAAAATGTATCACCTCTTATAATCGAAATCCTTCCTTTAAATACATAATATAACAACTGTATTTTACATCTTTTCATCTACCACTAACGCCATCTATGATGCAACCAACGAACTACATTCACACATAACCTCACCGTCATTAAATAAAGATAACCTTTACATTTAATAGGATGAGCAAGTTTCAACCCTGTTTATCCCTACGGTGATAATAATAGTTTCTCTTGCTGATAATCCCCAGGGGTCGCCAGATAATTAACTTTTACACTACATTACATAATGTTAGTGGCAATAGAGACGGGAAATGGAAACAAATATGATTGCCTTTGAAAGGACCTAATAGTATAACATTAGTTAAGTTAAACGGAGCGTTAAAAAGCATTGACCGACATAATTGTTTCGAGTGGTGAGAACCGTCTCCGAATAATTCACAAAATATTAAGATGATGATTATTTATGTGCGCCATTGTATTTTTGCAATCTCTATAAAAAAACGCTTTACATTCTTGTCAAGTGGTGTTTAATTTTTACCACCGCCTAAAAGCATAGTAGTACTTCATCAAAACAAGACAAAGTAGCGAGACACAACCTATCCTTTACTCGCAGCGTTGCGTTCAAATCTATAACTTCATGGTTTATTTTGAATGATACAAAATATAACATATTCAGAATATAAGTCAAACTATCCTGTAATATACATACATAAACTCACGCCTTTTCCCAGAAAGGCAGAAGTACGCTACCAGGACACTCACATTTCGCCTTGTATGTTTCATCCCATGATGTGATAGGGGCGTGTCTATCGCCATATCGGGCAAAAATGCTTGACGCCCAGCTGTTAATGAATAGAAAAATCCAATACCACTGCCCGACCGGGATTCAAACTCGAGACCTCTGCTTTGTTATCGTTCAGTACAACTACGCCACCGAGGCAGTCCTGCAATATTTATAAAATTAACGCTACTCCACCTGCGTATTAACTTACCCCAGCCAAATATTTGTTCATAAAGAAAAAAGAAAGCAATAAAGGATAAAAGTCATCAGAATCTCCAGTTACTCAAAGTAAATGAAAACTGCAACATAGTCCAACAATAATGAAAAGCCAGCGGGTGCCACTCTTCATTTGGTCCGTCTAAAAAGATTATACAACTCCGCGAACACTGAAATGAAAGGTGTTGACTGGCGGCGCACATTTCCTTCTCGCGAACTTACCAGACTCGGTTTCAAGTGTTTGTAGATCGGGAGCTAGTGGACATGTAACAATATATATTATTACATTTAAATTTTAATTTCGTCTGTATTTTTTACCCTGTATGAATTAAGGCATATGACTTAGCATTCATTTCAGCCTATGTATATTTGCTGTAGAACATACTATAAATCTACAAGTCTTGTTTTTTAAATAGGAAAAATCCTCATTGAATTACCGCATAAAGAAACGTGTAGATTTTTACTGTGTATAACCCCATGTTGGTCTCCACCCGCACTTCGAAAGAACTCTTGGAACTCACAAAGAACACGCTGAAGTTCAACCAGAGATCTGTTGGCCTTCTCTTGAATCTCGTTTCAGAGAGGATTTTGAATTATTTTGGATTTATACATTATATGTAAAGAAAGAGAAGAAAATAAACTATAAATTGGCAAGCGTTGTTTAAAAATCGTATTTGTATTGCGCAAATACACTATAACTAACGCATGTGAAATTTCACCGACGCACGACTAGAAGCAAAAAATATATAGCAACTAGAAACCAGTGCTAACGAGCCCAACTTTTAATAAATAAAAAATATAGACTAGCTGACGTCACCACCCAAATGTAGCTCAGTTTTGTTTGTCATACCTACATCATCACAAAGTATTATAATTGAAAAACCTACGAAATACGAGGCAACTATAAAGACTTTTGTATTTATTAAAGCTTTCCATTTCCGTTTCTAGCAGAAACTAAAATATATACTTCACGAAACTAAATATACTTATTTTTAACTTGATAAATGTCTTCATAGCGATCAATATCGCAATTGAATTTCCAAAAACCATTAACATTTGACACAAGACTTTATACATATTTATGTATATCAGCTCATGTTATTGAGAGGGCAATTCTACGAAATTAGAACTCCGCAAAAATAAACCTAGCAGCTGTTTCTTCGCCTTTATTTTTTCTAAGACCAATTCAAAAGAGTCCCTTTAAGTCATAGTCAAATCCAACAAAAGCTTTGCATATCCTCGGCTCTCGTCTAAAATCGTCTTTGAGATGTCCTCTAGGAAACTTAGACCTACCATAAGAATTCTCAAAGCTGCCTGAATTAACCAGCCTTTTCTTATCAGATATCCAGTCCTACTGAACCCAATCCATTTAAATTTTCATCCAAGTCTCACGTTTTCAAAAAAAAATCATGACAAATGAATCTAGCATATTTTTCAGCCGGCTCCCGGGCTTTAGCTGTCAGGGACAGATGTCACAGAGTCTGAGCTATTTAATTAGTCCAGCCTTGATAGAACTTTTGTTGCACCACTCGGTGACGTTCCGTGTACCGCTTTCAAATTGCATCGCGTTTTTAGAGTTCCCTGCTCAGATATTGAAGAAGACTCTCGTAGCTTCTGATACCCACGACACAACACTTAATTGATCTTAATGTGGGGTCAGGACTATGTACGTGACTGTATAATACACCTATTATTCATTTATTTTAGTTAATAGGTACACTAAATAGTATATGATTTATGAGGACTGGATTAAAAAAGTATCTGCACCCGGGCGAACAAAGTTCTATTATAAAAGCCTACTAATATTATAAAAGAAAAGTTTCTTAATCACCCACACGATTGTGACGTTTTCACACAAAAGCTATTGAGTGGAAGCTGTTGAAACTTTACAATAAGAGGTTTACCCAATACACATTAGTTTCAAACTTAGAGTAATGGGCTTAATGACTGAAGTAAACCAGCAAACAAGAAATTCTAGCTCTATACGAAATGGGCTCGTGACTTCGTCTTTGGATACAGAACTCTCTTTACCCGAGCCTGACTTCGGTTGGTTTATTTTTTATATTCATTTCAACTGCAGTTGATACTTACATTTCACTAGTTTGTACAAGTTTTAATTAATTTCAACTACCTTTGGGTTTTGAAATATATTTATTGGTTTTTCTGCAAACGTCGGATATGGGTGGATAAGTTTAAATTAAATGGAAGATATGATTTTACTGTTCAGTTTACTTTCTTCGCCTCTTTTCAATGCGGAATACATATTATTTTGACGGAAATATAAGTTTCCGAAATGAATCCCAGGTATTCGACCATAAAATCACATGCCATATAGTTATATCTTTTTTATGGAATAGAGGACAAATGAACAGTGGAACCACCCGATGATTAATGGTGACTGCTCTTAATGAGCATCTGCCACACCAGGAAAACGTCGATGCGTTGCCGGCGTTTAGAAAAAGTATAAGGTATTTTCTTAAGATCATGATCAAATCAATAGACGGTATTCACGTAAAACAATTGCTCAAATGCAACAAGAATCATGTAACTGGAAGTTGAAGATATTCATAGAATTCGATAGCGGTTTACTGTCGACCTACGACAGACGTACACGCAACCGAAATGGAATTACCGGGTAGATGTTCCACTGCCACACACCGACCTCTGATATTTTGGCGATTGGGTTTTGTGGAATTCAGAACATTGGATTGGGATGTCGGCTATCAAGTTGCCGCATTGCGGGGTTTGGGCATTTGGAATAGAAATAAATTATGAGAAAAGTGAAAAAGCTAGAAAGTCCAGTTAAACGGATTTTTCTTCCATACTGCGGCTTAGCTGTGCTCTTAGTATTGCCCAAATTTGTGAACAGTAGTCAGTATTGGTCGCTTAAGATCAAGCGAATTCAATCGTCTGCCTACACAAACAATAAGCAAAAACATTTCCAATAACATCAGTTATTATGGAACGCCTACACATTTTTGTTTTCGTAAACATGATAAAAAAGGCAAAATTTTACAAGCAATTCTTCAAGTAGGTACCTATATCAAACAAACCTAAAGTCTACGTAGTTATTAGCAGATCATCTAATTACGAATTCCCTTCAATTCCATAGTTCAATCATAAATTCCCGAAGCTAGTAACAATAGCATTGCCGAGATGTCAAGGTACTTCGCCACGCCCTCAACACCGTATCAACTGCTTGTAACTAATTTGAAATTCAAAGGGACGTGTAGCATCGGCTCGACGTATCGACGAAATGGTTTAATTTAAACGACACGGGTTTGAGAAACCGCAAATTGGTTCCACTATTTGAACCGGAATGTTAAGTTCGACCTATTGAAATATCTAATTGTGGGTTGTCGTTAGAACTTTAAGGGCTCATGGAGCATTAACGCCTTAAGGTTGGTATCAATCTAACCTTACCGGCCTATTTGAGCTGTAGTTGTATTGGCGTTAGTTCGGCTTTTCAATTCCGTAAAAATTATATTATAAGCTATTTCTTTAAAATATTTGACTTCTTAAATATTGTACTTTACAAAATGCTGCTTTAATTCCAATATGTAATAATGTATTCTATCGGACTTTCAGTTGTTGTAATAGGTAAACTGCCATTATAGCATTTATGTATCTTCGTGGTGTAGAAGACAAGAAGCTGAAAATTGTTCATCAATCCTGGCACCGAGATAAAAGTTTAAGTTCACTAAATATTCGTTTCTAGATTGGCTGTTGTTGTATAGAAGAGTACATCTTAGTTTCTGATACTCGTTTTATAAGACACAATCAGGAGTAGTGAGGAGTACATGTGTGATTATTACGTGTTATTATTACTATTTCGAAACAATTCTCCGGCAACCAAATCGAACAATACCAAATTGCAACAACAAACCGGATTTTTTAACCGTAACGTGATTCTTTTAGTAATTCCAGCTGTAATCTCTGTACGAGTCGATACGTTTCCGAAGGTCCCCTGAGGCGAAAGAATCTACACAATCCATTCAAACGGATCTAAATAGCATGTCTAAACAGAAAATGTTCCGAAGCTAGTTAAGGCTTCGCAGTGCGCAACTGATACGTCAGCGAGTCGGCCGAGACTGCGTTTTCAGCTTTAAAACGGATGTTGGTTCATCATGTTGTATTATCGATAGAGATCTACGGATGGGGAGTTTAAGAAGCTATTGATTTTAATGGAGTATTTTCATTCATACCTCGAATTAAATAAATAATAAATAAATTCACCCAATAGTCAAACACATAGTCCGTATCAGAAACTAAGAGAGACTTTTCGGTCTCATAAACACCCAAACTCGAAACAAATACCTGTGAATCGCACAAATATTTGTCTCGGTGTGGGGATCAAACCCGCAGCTTCACGTTTCACAGCCGGTTTCTAAACAACTGCGCCACGGAAGCTGCCAAATAGTGTAAAACAATTAGTAAAATAGTGTTTTTAAAAGACGTGAGCTTCGATGCATGACGTCAGTTCTTTGTGTCCTACTGTCGATCTGGCGCATAATCTATGTTTCTTGCCTAGTTAACCAAAAGATGATGTTAATGTTTTTGAAAGTGTTAATCCACGCTGCAGCTACGAGTAGTATTGCTATAGAAATGGGTAGGCTCGATTCGGGTAGTATCACCATTCACAGTAAACTGACGTAAAGCAATGATTTGCTTTCCGTTTAGCGATTGAAATTACCGGAGAATCTTCGAAAATTACCATTTCCTCTTGGACTCGATAACCGCCAATGTAAGAAAACCTGCCATAATAATCCACGAAAATTTCGGGTACAATCTGTGTAAAACTGGTGTCGACCCTCAATAATCATCTCTAATTTTAGATACTTTATCTGGCCAGCACTGCATCCCAGATGCAATGTAGTCACTTTCGTGCCAGTATCAAAACGCTACACTTCACAAATTCACAAAAGCACAAGCATTTGTCAGTAACTTCGCAATACTTTTTTCTCCAACTTGATCGATCAGCGTCAGGGCAGTGTGTAGCCATCTGTTACAGACATTTATATTGATGAGCGAGCTCGGCGCGAATCCAATGTTTCGATACGGCTGCATTGAATTTCGTCGAGGTGTCTTAGAAATATCGTCGGGTTTAGTTCAGTTTCAATATTCACTAGCGTCTAGAACTTGCAGACTTTGTAAAACGACGTTGAATTTTAGAGAGATGAGAAAGTAATCCAATATGGTGTAAATTGAATATAAAGGATTAAATTTTTATCAGAAATTTAGAATTTGTTACTACAATACGGAATTTAATGAAATTGATGCCTCGTAATCGAGTGGCGTGATCGGCGGTTATCTAGAAACTGAAAAAAGCCTAAAGTAATAACATGCATTATCATTGTATTAATTATTTTTATCGTTTTTAAACTAATATATTTTAATTTGTTTAGATTTTAAATATAAATTTCTTTTTTTTCAACAGTCAATACATATTACATATTCAACAACACAAAAGCACAATGAAAAGCAAGTCTTGTTTCGCCAATATTAGATATTACAAGGGGCTTATTGGTCAAATACACCCAGACAAATATTTGTGGATCCAAATATCTGTAATCGTAATATTCGCCATTTAGTTTACGTACGTTTATTTCGCTTTTAGTTTACCTTACTACGTTGGCTTTTATTGATTGGTCAAATTTCACTCCACTACCCAATCGATTGAAATAATATTGTTTTTCATTATTACATTCATTAGCACTTGGATCTGAAGTCAGATACAGAAGGCAGATCTTTCTTGTATGGCGTGTCTAAAAATAAACCTACGGCTTCTTTTCTGTCATTTCCATCGAAGCATGAGTTTCTTGTCATGTAATTGTTGCGTAGAAGTTACAAGTTTTCCTTTACTATACTGGGTATAAATAAACACCGCCTTTGATTTGAACCTTAGAATTTTGCTTCGTCAGTCCAGTCTCCAATTAACAAGACTCTTTCTCTCTTCAGTCAGAGGAAGTTTTCTGCTGAATATTGGATCGCCCCAAGGGTTTCCAAAGACACTTGTTGAAAGCGTCCTTTTGCAATCTTAGTGCACCTAACCTTAACTACATTATCGCTGCGTAATTACATACTACAGTCTTTAATAAAATATTCTAGACGTCTACTTAAAGGGACTACATTACAAAGATTATGCCAAATACTTAGACAAGATACTAAAGCGTCATTGTTCAGCAGACGTAGAATCTTTAGCGTTCATTTCACAGATTCTTCGCTAAACAATAAAGTCACAAGAAGTGCTACAATTTTTATAGCTGTATTTTGTTGAGCGATTGACGCAGAAGCAGACTTTTATTAGAATAAATAAACTAGCGCCCGAATACTCAAACGCCATACCCTTACTAACACATTGAAATAAAACTATTTTTTACGGACTTTATCGCAAATATGGTTTAATTGTTACATTATTTAACTTCCCGTCGTTTCGATTACTTTACAGCTTTCGTGGTCACGGGACGGACTGACCGCCCCGCCCGACCACGAATCAGTTTTATTTCAATTACATTCGCGTAAATCTAAGAAACCTCAACACATACTACACGCGGAACTTCGAAAAATCAAAGCCAATCGCATTATGGTACTCATTAAAAAGGTAAGATTGTATTAGACAGGCAGTTAGTTGTAAATATGAAATGCAGTTCGTATTTTTGCGTGTTGTGCGCACAACCATTAACATACATACATACATTCATACATACATATAGACATACATACATAAACTCACGCCTTTTTCCCAAAAGGGGTAGGGAGAGGTGTTACCAGGACACCCACATTTCGCCTAGTATGTTCTGTGCCATGTGATAGGGGGCGAGCCTATCGCCATATCGGGCACAAATTCCTGACTTCGGGCTGACCCATTAATCTAGCTATAATTTTATTTCTTTGACGGACGTTAAATAAGAACCCAGTACTAAAAGTAAACAATGATGCAATTGCAAGACATTAAAGAGGGGCTTTGGTGTAGGTTCAAGGGCGCATAAATATTTAACGACCGTCTCGAATGCGTTGGCATGCATTCTGTAGCCACAAACACTAAAATGCTAGGATTTAATTGTCTACAAACATTTGTTACGAGTTCGTTTGTGTTGTAAATTATGAAAAAGCTCGTCGTGCTTATTATCGTCCCAAAATTGGATACAGGGCAAACTATTTTACGGGGCACGAATTACAACCCTTTGCAATTTATATAAAAACCTATACAAATAATACAATAATGTCACTCAAAGTGTTAAACTGATATGAAAAAATAACGTAAGACCTCACGGTTCACTGCTAATAAACAGCTGACAGTCTCCGTGGCGCAGTTGGTTAGATGCCGGCTGTGAAACGAGAGGCCGCGGTTCGATCCCCGGACCGACACAAATATTTGTGTGATCCACAGCTATTTGTGGGTTTGGGTGTTTGTGAGACGGAAAAGTCTCTCGTAGTTCGTGATACCCACGACACAAGACTCGATCAGGACTATGTATGTGACTGTTGGGCGTTGTTATTTATTTCTTTATGTTTATGTAGTAAGCAGTCAACCGCGGCTTTGCCAAGGTATAAGTATTACTCCACTCCTCTTTACTCTCGTTACCAGGTATTAAATAAATCAAATCAGAATCACATTTCCCACTTATTCTCCTCTTTGTTCGGCTCCTAAAGGCCGAAGAGGTCACTCATTCGAATGTTCACATGCTGTTAACATCCCAAAATCAAATCTAATACTAACATATTTTTTTAATATTACTAAATTTTCAGAGATTATTGCGTTCAATCTAATGTTTCGGCTTTTAATTGCATTTCTAAGGTTTATAAAACAGTTATGAAATCAATCAATATGTGTTCCCATTCACAAGTTTTGCTTCTAAGGTCAATGCTTTATTCATACATATAAAAAAACCTGCTTTGTACTCTGAACCAGGACATCAATTCCAAGGCTTTATGACGTCATGCATTATTATGAATAGAAAACACTGCAATTTTGACTCCAATAATTGCCTCAACTGTGCACAAAAACCTAATAACCGAACATTATATTTTTTATTTCGTAAATAGTCTTATATCAGACGAAAACAGTTTTTCTATCAAAATTCTGATGCATTACATAAATGTTAACATAACAATAAACTTATATAACACTGAGCTCCGCTAATTATTTTTTGCATAATTCAGTAAATAAATTACAGTTATAAATTATATTTAAACAATTTTATACAAATAATTTTATTTTTTCCTCAAATAAAAACTAAACGAAATTAATAATAATAAATCATATAAAATATATTTTTAATTCCCATTTTTTATACAGGGTATCTCAAGACCGCAACCGAAAACGAAGCCAGGTGGTATTATTAGTGACTTCAAACAGAATGCAACTAAAAATTTCGCAAAAAAAATTGTCATATTTTTTGTTGGAATTTTTTTCCTGATCGTCGTATTCGGGTGATAAATATATAATTTTACTAAAATAATAATGTTCACTTGTTTATTTTAAAAAGCAAAATTGTACGTAAAGGTTTAAATTACTATTTTTGCAAAAACTACGTATTTACCACCCAAACACGATGATGTTTAAAAAATTGCAAAAAAAAAAACTGTCGCTTTTTTTGCGATAATTTTCATTGCATTGTGTCTGTTACCACTATAACTTCCACCTGGCTTCGTTTTCGGTCACAGTCTTGATATACCCGGTATAGTTTCAAAAAACGAATCAACATAACAGTTTCATTTTCAAAAATCATTTTCGTTTTTAAATAAACAAATCGAAAATTTGCATCAATTCATTTGTATTTTTGTTTCATTTTGAGGAATTAATATATACATATAACAAATTTGTAACCGATCGATGTCTGTACAGGGAAGATAAATAAGAAAAACTAATATGGGGGGTCTGTATTAACGTAATAGAACCCAAAACAATGATTTTTAGAATTTTTGTCTGTTTGTCGCTTAGTCTGTGCGGTTGCGCGCGATAAACTCAGAAACCGCTTAACGGATTTCGATGAAATTTGGTATGGAAGTAGCTGACACCATGGATTAACACTTAGGCTACTTTTCATCCCGAAAAATTAAATTTTGCTTTAGGATAAGGAAGGAATTCAAATGTATTTTTGACTTTGTATACTCAAAGGGATGGGACTGAACAGGATTACATGCCTTGAGTGAGAATGAGACTAGACGAGCGGGATATAACGGGACGGGACGGGACGGGATGAGAAATTTCAAATAATGTTAACATCAAATAAAGTTAATCACGCAGACGAAGTTTGCGGGCAGAAGCTACTTTAAAATATAATGATAAATTAATTGCATAAGATTAATATTAAATCACATCATTATTGCATATATGTTTCATACAACCTGGATTCATACAACCGTGTGAATCGCTCAGTTAGCGCAAGGTCGTGCAAAGAGACGTACTACACTCGGATTATTCAGTGTATATATACCGTGAGTAATTCGTTTATTTGTTTTATTTTTGTTTATTTTTTGACGCGTTTAATTATTTTGGTTTCGTGTTTAATATTAATTGGATGAATTTTTCGATTTATTTTAATTCAGTTATTTGTTATGTTTCATTTGAATTGTTTATACAAAAATGATTGTTTTTATTTAAGTTACAAAAATTTGATAGAGATCTAAATAACTTATATTTACATTTCCCATTGGAATTTAATAATATTTTAACGAAATATGTTTGAAAGTGTAGTGTACTTTTGTTTTACAATTTATTTGTCTGTAATTACCGACTAAGTATTATTTTGGTCTCCACTAAAGCATAATTCAGATAACATCTAACTTTAAAACCAGTTATGATTTTTCAAGCAAATATAATTTTTTATATCCATCATATAAGTTATAACCTGGCTGAATATAAGTGACATAAATAAGTTATTAATTTTAAACTATATTTAATTTTATTTGCCAATTCATTAGACGTGTGAAATAACACCATAATATAAAAACAGTTCAGTTTTATACAACTGTTTTAATACTTATTTTTGTATTGTTTGTATCGCGGTAATTATGGAAAAAGAATGTCAGATATTTATATAAGATTTGAAAAATTAAGTTTATAAAGATAAAAGTACTCAGTAAATACTACATCACATTGCTATCACAGAGTCAATAAACGAAAGTGTTGTGACATATTACTGATAACAATGTTACGTAACATAATTGTTTACGATAAATCTATACCACCAGAGAATCTATAATAATATGTTAAAATTCGTATTCATAAGCTTCTACGTGTTCCATGCCACGTTTAATAAATAAATAAGGAAGACTATAGTAAACGCAATGAGACTATATCTTAGGGTAATCTACTGATAACCAACCTACGAAACGGTTGTACGGTTGTAGTTAAAAAAAATACTGAATCTAAATGATGTATATAACATTTGATGGATTCAATAAATTATTTTCATTTCATTTCATTGTAAAAAAAAACTTTATTTCTTAAAATCAACACTTTCTTTTAGTTTGCCGTATATCATTACTTTTCAGCATTTGATCCTTATTAGTGACTCTATTGAATGGTGTAATAATATAGGTATGTTTTTTTTTTTTTTTTCAAAAAATCAATATTTACAAATAAAGTTAATCACGCAGACAAAGTTAGCGGGCAGAAGCTAGTATAACTATAAAACAGTTTTAAATCATCGTGAGGCTTGACATAGTAAACAATACTTTAACCATTTAAAGTTTAAACTATACATGTGTGCTACTCATCGGTTTTATAATTACTCTTTCCTACGCTGTGAAGTCCCTGTGCAACAGGAAAACTGAGCAACCTTGGGTTTTATTCCGCAAACATGACTGTACATTAGGCATAAATAAAAGCACGTTTACATACCGGAAGAGATAGGCAGAAGTTTCACTAGTGCCATAGTTATCTGAGCTTGGTCCAAAGAGGTGAAAAGGAAACCTATCACCATCTTCTTCCTCTTCACTTTAGCCAAAGGAAGTCCACTGCTGAACATAGGCCTCCCCCATTGATTCTGGCTTAATTTCATTAAACCTTTCTTTCATACATTTTCGCCTATATTTATGACATATTATACGATAGGTAGAAGTACAACTATTCCACTCAATTAAAATAAAACAATAATAAATAATTGAACTACCTCAGTGGCGTAGTTGTAATACGGTACGACTACAAAGCTAAGTTCTCGGGTTCGAATCCCTGGTCGGGCAGTGATTTTGGGTTTTTCTATTCATTATCAGCCTGGAGGCAGGAATTTGTGTACGATATGGCGATAGGCTCGCCCCCTATCACATCATGGGACGGAACATACAGGCGAAATGTGGGTGTCCTGGTGGCGCCTCTGCCTACCCCTTAGGAGATAAAGGCGTGAGTTTATGTATGTATGTAAATAATTGAGCTACTGAATATACTGTGGCTCCAGCGTGGCATCTTTTATCATACAAATAATCGGGGCACCCGTACTCACTTCGGCCTGAACGTACGCCCAATGATCTCCACATCGATCTGTTGGAAGCAGCCTGCATCCAGCGACCTTCTACAATCTTATCCAGAACGACCGTCCACTTATCAGCTTGCCACCACAAAATTAGTTAAAACTCACGATAGCCATGCAATCAAACTCATTTAACTTTGAAGTCTTTCAGACGGTTTTATTTATTTAGTCTTTATTGTACACAACAATAAAATACAATATATCTACATAAATAACAAAAAAAAAGTACAAGTGGCGGTCTTATGGCACTAGGCAATGTCTTACAGACAACCATAGGATCGATTTAAGAGAAGGAGATAGAGAGAGCAATGTAGATATAAATCACGATTGAGAGGGGTTAGGCAATACAGTCCACCACGCTAGCCTAATGCGTATTACCCTTAATTGATGTATACAATATTAACTATAAACATTTCCATGATATGACACTTATCAAGACATATCTTAATAATAAATAGTTTGTAGTTTAGGTACATTAAGGTACATTGACAGCCTCCGTGGCGCAGTTGGTTGGACGCCGGCTGTGAAACGTGGGACCGCGGGTTCGATCCCCGCACCGAGACAAATATTTGTGTGAACCGCAAGTATTTGTTTCGGGTCTTGGTGTTTGAGAGACCGAAAAGTCTCTCGTAGTTCCTGATACCCATGACACAAGACTCGATCTTAGTGTTGTGTCAGGACTATGTATGTGACTGTTGGGTGTATTTATTTATTTATTGAGTCATGTAAAATAAATAACTATGTTTTTATGCCATTCAATATCTGTTTATAATTTGTCCTTGAGGGCAAAGTGTCGTCACATTGTCGGCAAAACGCAGGTCATTGCTCTACGAAGCTAAGGGCCCATTACCGTTTTGTGTTACACGACGTTTTTCCTTATGCGGTCTTTAGGATAACTCTCATAAGTTAGGTTCTAAGTACTAGCCGATATTTTATTCAAGTGCCTAATTAGCTTGACATACTATATCAGCCCATATACGGCCCACTGCAGGGCACGGGCCTACTCTACAATAGAGAGAATCGATTGGGAGTGGTTAGGCCATATAGTCCACCACGCTGGCCTAGTGCGGGTTGGCGGACTTACATACCGTAGAAATTCTTTAAAATCGCTACGGTATGCAGGTTTCCTCACAATGTTTTCCTTCACCGTTAAAGTGACCGTTAAACTTGACATAGTTACTCTGTTTTATTTATGTCAAACTATACTTATAGCCTAGTTGTTGGTTACAGGCTTAAGATCTAGACATATGGACAGCCTCCGTGGCGCAGTTGGTTAGAAGCCGGCTGTGAAACGAGAGGCCGCGGGTTCGATCCCCGTACCAAAACGAATATTTGTGTGAACCACATGTATTTGTTTCGGTTCTTGGTGTTTGTGAGACTGAAAAGTCTCTCGTAGCTTCTGATACCCACGACACAAGACTCGATCTTAGTGTGGAGTCAGGACTATGTATGTGACTGTTAGGTGTATTTATTTATTATTTATATACACTCTACTTCTAAATCTACAGATTAAAACTCCTTGGTGGCCGTCTTGCGCATTTCAGATGGCACTGGATATCTGAGGTCGAGAAGCTCCCCGATTCCTTTCCTGTGCCCGCTCAACGCAGAACTATTACTGGTCCCTCTCAGTGGCTAATGAGGTTGCACCCTTATGACTAGATCTGGACGCCCGTTTAAGGTGTTATGGGCGTCCACGACAGATTCAAGGCCACGCTCTGTCGTTCATCTCGGAATCGCAGTTAGAGAACTCTTAACCTTACCTCGTTATACTAGGCCAGTGTGGTGGACTATAGCCTAACCCCTATCAATCAGTCTCTCGATTGTTGAAGAGGCCCGTGCCCTTCAATGGAATGTATATGGACTTGTATAAATATAAAGGCAAAAATATGCCCAAATACTATATACTGGTGTATACATACGTAAACTCACGCCTTTATCCCAGAAGGGGTAGGCAGAGGCACCACCAGGACACCCACATTTCGTCTTGTATATTCCGTCCCACAAAGTGATAGGGGGCGAGCCTATCGCCATATCGGGCACAAATTCCAGACCCCGGACTGATAATGACTAGAAAAACCCAACATCACTGCCCGACCCGAGACCAGTGATAGATTTTATCTCCCGTCGAACGACACAATTAGGCCGGTTTTCTCGAAACCAAGCCTGCAAAACCCGAAACACGACACTTTCGTGACTAATATGGCGTGTCTGGACTTCTGTATGATACTTGTTATCAGTGCGAGCAAGAATATCCAATGCCAGCAAATCATTGGCTTTTGAAATGATCTTGGAGTAACCTGCACAAACTTGACAATGACAATGAATACCTCAGCCGATTGAGACGTGATAAACTTAATAATGCCGTATCAACGATCAATGTTATGTATCAATAATCTGAATCAATTGTCTTGTCATGTTTCCGTTGAGTCTGATGAATAATTTAATATTTTGTTGAGACTGGTTCAGTAAAGTACACTTCACTTTATCGTAATTGAAGTGCATATCTAAGGTTATCATCATTTGTTAAATAAATAAAACACAGACATTTTGTATTGCTGAAGGATGTTTTCGCGCTGTTTTTATTTAGCAACTGTTCAAGTTAGCAATACGTTCCAACGCATATAAGTCAAACGGCGACCTCGTTAATATTCAATTCAAATAAATAAATATACAAATTATAACAATTAACTTGTACTACTTTTGAACCCTTTGCTGAATAATTTGGCATAAAACAACCTCCCGCCTGCTCTTCTGCTTATCAACTCTTTAAGAAATTATTTCAATATTTTCCAAATATTCAATTTTCAGATGCGAGTCTCATCAGCAGTAAGGATCCTGCTTCCATTCTTAGTATCGACAATAGATGCACTAAGAATCCTAGTAATATTCCCAGTCAATGCAAGAAGCCACAGTATTTTGGGCCAAGGAGTAGTCACCCATCTCCTGAAAGCTGGTCATGAAGTAAGTATTCGTTATTACGTTCTTCAAAGTACGTTCAAATATTATTATTTATTCGTTATTTCAAAAGACTGCCTCGGTGGCGTAGTTGTATTACGGTACGGTTACAAAGCTGAGGTCTCGGGTTCGAGTCCCGGGTTGGGCAAAGTGATATTGAATTTTTCTATTCATTATCAGCCCGGAGTAAGGAATTTGTGCCCGATATGGCGATAGGCTCGCCCCCTATCACATCGTGGGACGGAAAATACAAGGCGAAATGTGGGTGTCCTGGTGGCGCCTCTGCCTAACCCTTCGGGGATAAAGGCGTGAGTTTATGTAAGTACGTTCACAAAATGTTGACTTAAATATGTATCATTTCAGGTCGTCCACATAACAGCATTTCCGAGGGAAAAGACTGCCAATCTGACGGAGATTGATGTTTCTCAAAAAGAGAAACCACCTAAAGAGAAGGATGAGAGATGTAAGAATTAATTGATTTTATATTTACAATCAATAATGGAATTTTAATTCTAACTAGTTATTATATCAAATTATATTATGATTATATTAGCCAAAAAACGTCTTAGTCCGATAGAAAATAATGAAATCTTGCAAAAGCATACTATAAGTTTATAAAATGAAACGGAAATGAAAATAATTTATAGAATCCATTAAAATGTTCAACATTATTTAGATTCAGTCATTTTTTAAACTACCACTATGAATATCATGTTGATGATTATTGCTTCGCAGAAAACCATAACAAATGTTATGAATACTCAGTCCATATAGAAACAGTTCGTACGAAAATTCGTTATTTTCATACAAAAAATATTCACGTTTATTTTTGCGGTTCTTAGATGTTTCCTATACACATACCACGGGTACAAACATACATAGGTAATATCGCTTAAAAAATCTAAAAAGTCATTCAAAAAACACATCAAAAGAAACATAATATACCCAAAAGACTACTAAATATTGTCTTATCCTAGCACGGATATTTTTTTAAAGACAACCACAATTCAGTAGAAATATGCGGAAAAATAGATCAATGCTCTTAAGAACATCATATTTATTTCAGTGGAAGCCTTCAAGCTGAAGAATCTTGTAGGTAAAACGAACCCCGCGGATTCGCTGTTCTTCCTGCAATTCATATATGAGATCAACCAAAGATTTTTTGAAGATGAGAAGGTAATAGCATTGCTCAGCGATCCTAAGCAACATTTCGACGTCGTTGTTCTTGAATGGTTCTTCTCTGAAATAATGTCTGGGTGAGTTCGTTTTGAATGAAAAGTATTACATAAGAATAACATGCAAGACGGTGAATACACTTAGGAAAACCCAAAATTAGCATAACTACTTTACATCTGCATGCGAATTTGGATAAAGTTTCGACGCAGTCATAACGACATTGACTATAAAGTAAATTGACAGCGTCAGTGGCGCAGTTGGTTAGTTTCCGGCTGTGAAATGAGAGGCTAACGTTTCGATCCCGACACCGAGATGAAAGTTTTCGCGACCCACAAGTGTGTATTTATGTACATATTTGTTTCGGGTCTGAATATTGTAGTGGCAGAAAAGTCTCTCTAACTTTTCATACTCACTACACAAGACTCCTATCTTAGTATGGTTTCAGAACGATGTATGTGGCTTACAAATTTTACGTTTCTTATTCATGTCATGTAAAAATATCATATGATCAATATATTATTATTTAAAATACAATTTAATGTTGATACTCTGTAAAACAATATGTGATTTAATATTCTTTTTACTGTGTCTTTCAGGATAGCTCCTCTATTCCAATGTCCATTAGTATGGGTGGCAACGACGGAAGCCCATTCACAAGTCCTGAAACTCGTCGACGAAATACCCAACCCAGCGTACAACGTGGATCTATTCTCAACATATCGAGTTCCTCTTAGCTTCTTACAGAGGGCTTCGGAGCTATGGGCACTTGTGCGAAAATTCAGTTTTTTGAAGTAGGTAAAATATTCAGTAACCAGTATTTTATATTGGAACTTTAAGAGACTTCAAGGGCAGTAATAATAATTAAACTGCTGTCCAACTATAGGGATCTGAGTAACCGTATGGATATCGATAATTGAACACGATGGTGGATGACCAGACATAGTGGACCACACAAGTATGCCCCATTTTAGCTTTAGCCCCTAATCTGTATCCAACAGATACATAATATACATTATTTACTTCGTTTCAAAGACACAATTCATCCAGTTTGAGATCAATAGTTATAAGAAAACATTAGGTATAAATTCTTTGGTATAATTTTTAAATTTAATTGCAGCTTCATATACGTGCCTGGACAAAGGGATATCTACGACAAAGTCTTCACTGCAGTTGCTGAGAAACGAGGTGTTACAGTACCTCCCTACGACGAAGCCATATACAATGCCTCTATTCTTCTTATCAACTCTCATCCGTCAATCGGAACACCGTTCAGACTACCACAGAACGCAAAATATGTGGCTGGATATCACATTGACGAAAAGCCTCAGCCTTTACCAAAGGTAATAAGCGTCAATATGGTTTAATCTGTTATTGTAACAGACGATGCTAGTTATCATCATCATTTACTATGAAACATATATGCAAAAATAAGCAAGTGACTTAACTGATGGAAAAGAAATACTTCAAATGACCACGGTTCAAATTCGAAATAGTTTATTCTCTCTACCGTTACCCTCCTTACAATGGTGGAAAATAACTGGGCGGCGGAGAAAGTGTGGGAAAATACAAATGTTTTGAAATAGCTTTATAGTTTCTTTTTCTTTCTCAGGATCTTCAAAAACTAATGGATAGCTCAAAGCAAGGAGTTATCTACTTTAGTATGGGATCGAATCTGAAAAGCGCTGACATGTCTGAAAATATGAAGCAGTCGTTGATTGATGTATTTGGCAAACTAAAAGAAACTGTTATATGGAAGTTTGAAGCAGAAATGGATAAAGTGCCAGCAAATGTGCATTTTGTTAAATGGGCCCCACAACAGAGCATTTTAGGTAAGTAAATTGGAATCTTTTTAAAAAGCATTGTCTTTAATCCAACAATTCAGTCTCTTATAATTCCACTTACCGAAAGAAACACGACTGAAACGCTGTACGATATTTTACATCTGTTTCATGTGGCTCATTTGAGCCGCCTGAGTCATTTTAATTACCATATCAATTATTATTCGACAATTTTAAATAAAAACGAGTACTTTTTTAAATAGTGCGTGGTGGCCTGTTGGTAACGGACCAGACGCGGCTGCCTACATGTTCACGGTGGTCGCGGGTTCAAATCCCAGGGAACACCTCTGACTTTTCGGAGTTATGTGTGTATTGATAGTCAATCACCACGCACTTTAACGGTGAAGGAAAACATCGTGAGGAAACCTGCATACCGTAGCGATTTTAAAGAATTTCTACGGTATGTAAGTCCGCCAACCCGCACTAGGCCAGCGTGGTGGACTATATGGCTTAACCACTCTCAATCGATTCTCTCGATTGAAGAGTAGGCCCGTGCCCTGCAGTGGGACGTTTATGGGCTGATATAGAATATAAAACTTTTTTAAATCCGTTGTGGAGTTAAACCCAAAGTAGCATTTAAATGGCTAATAAAAATGACACCACATTTCCTAACATTCCAGCGCATCCGAACATCAAAATCTTCATCACCCACGGTGGCCAATTATCCACAACTGAAGCGGTACACTACGGCGTTCCCGTAATAGGAATACCCATACTAGGCGACCAGCACATTAACATGAAGTCTGTCGTTGACAAAGGCTTTGGTATTAAATTAGACCTGGCTGAAGATCTGGGTAATCCTCTTCATGATGCTTTACGAGAAATGCTTCAGAACCCTTCGTAAGTATTTAAACGGCCTTAGAAATAAGATACATTTTATGGTATGTGAAGTCAGGCAACCTGGACTAGGTCAGCATGGTGGACTATGGACTAACCCCACTCAATCGAACTCTCCGTTGTAGGAAGTGTCGTGCGCAGCAGTGGCCAGTTATGGTCTAATAAAGTTACAGATATGAAAGGCTGAGTGCTCCGTTCGGAGACAAATGTTTGCCAGGTCAATGAATACTTGTCTGGGCTTTATTTTTTGCTTGATCGCAAATACCCATGTATGATTTTATTAATATAAATGTACTTTATTAGTTCTTTTTTAAAAGATTTATTGGATTACAAAACATTGAGTGATACCCATACTAGGCCTGTCTCGTGGTAATCGGCGTAGAAAGATATAAGGACAACATACATATAAGGATATAACAGGACAACACTAGATTAAACAAAATCTTGATAGGAATAGAATTATAAAAATAAACATTAATATAGAAAAAACGAGTATTCAAGCAATTTAAAAATAAGAAAATGAAATACATATTAAAACATTTGAAAACCACTATTTACAATATATGGAAACAGTATTATTGATAAAATAGAGCAATAGATAATAACAGTATTTAGTACCTCATTGGAAGTAAAACAAAGATAACATAGTGATTCAAAGTAAATATGACGAAAACATCCTTATCTGTTTAATAACAATGTGTAAAGTAAACAAAAATAAAATCGATAAGGATTTACTATAAAAAATCACGATAAGTGTGTAGCGATAACTAATACAATGGAAGATGAATAAAACATGACGAGGTCACGCGTATTAGATAAACAAACAAGACGCGACGGTCAAAACAATCAATGGATATTACCGTGCTAACAATTGGACTATACACTTTCGAGACATATTTCAAGGTATTATAAAATAGATATACACATCACAAAAAATAGTATAAGCTGTCGCTAGTATGGTGGACAAATTCCTGCCACCCGTTCAAATTAACTCAACCACTATCAATTTAATAGTAACCTTCTATTCTTTTCCAGCTACAAAAAGAAAGCCAAGGAGATATCCCAGATATTCCACGAGAGAACAATGAAGCCAGGAGACGAGCTCGTCTTCTGGATAGAGCACGCAGTCAAGACCCAAGGCGCTGTACACTTACGATCACCAGCACTACACGTCCCGTTGTATCAGAAACTGTTCTTGGACTTACTTGCTCTAATAGTTCTAGCAGGCGTTGTGACAATATATTTATTGAAAATGTTGTGTAGAAAGTTTATGAAGCAACCAGTTAAGAGTAGTAAGAAGAAAACGAATTAGGATAATAATGTAATTTTTTTTAGTGTTTTGTACAATAATAAACTGTTGATTCAGGTATCGGAAGAAATTTACAAATACTTTAAATGCCTTACCAAAAGGTAATTATATTGTAAATATTATATTTTGTGCATGACATCAATAAAAGACATTTTACATTTGATTTTTCAAATGTTCCTGAATTTCCACCTTTAACTTACTATTACATTTTAAAAACAATAAGCTGACAAAGGTGCAATTAAGTCAATGAAAATCATATTTAATATTATCTAGTCGATAGTGATACCAGTTTTTGTGTTAGAAACCAATAAAAATAAAGACAGTATTTAGCTATCTTTTTTTTTTATTTATAACATCCAACTGCTGGCAACGATCACCTTTTTCATTCACATTATATGATCAGCAATTCCCAGCCACTTGGTCTCGAAAAAACATAAATGTATGTAGGTATTTTCGAGATGGCTTCCAGCGCTGTTTTAAACTAGCGGTAGCCAACTTTAAATATATACGGCCTTATTCATAGACAGTTTTAAAACCTAGTTTAGTTATCGAATGTTTTGTGCCTTTCGAACGACTTTTGAATTCAGTTTGAGCGAAGAAAACAAAACATTGAATAGTTAAAATAAGTTTTAAAACTGTCTGTGAATAAGGCCGATAGTCGCTACTTTGAAAACAGTGCGTGGTGGCTTGTTGTCGAAAGGACTGGACGCGGCTGCAGAAATGCTGGAGGCTGCTGCTGGTCGCGAGTTCAATTAAATTGCACCTTTGACATTTCGATTTTATGTGTGAATTGATAGTCAATAACCACGAACTATAACGCTGAAGCAAACATCGTGAGTGAACCTGCATACCATAGAAAAACCTTCAGCAAAAAGCTTTATACTGCACTGAAAAAAAACATTTTAGTCCAAGAGTTTCGTCAGTTTAATGGCTAAAGACAACGTGAGTGAACTTGTATATCTACGAAATATACAGGAGAAATGAAAGGTATATAAGGTACTACTATGTCTAGTATGTTTTAGGAAGTCGCTGGGTGCAGGCCACTTCCAACAGGTCTATATGAACTTTTATCGGGAGGCCTACGTTTAGCTGTGGAGTTCCTGTGGCTGAAAAGAAGAAGAAGAAGAAGAAGATGCGAAGTCCACCACCCAACACAAGGCTAGCTTGGCGGACTATGGCCTAGTGATATAGTATACAGTAAACATAAAATGACCCCCATTGCAAATATCACAGACTACATCAATTGACCAATTTCACCAATTGTCAAATCCACAATCATCAAATATGGATCGCACTTACTGTCCCCTAAGTGAAACTAACTTTGGTCACTAGTCAAATGGCCATTATAGTGTTTTTTCTAACCAAGATGATAGGGATGCATGATTTTCCAAGGTCGTAAGAAGTCACTGGACGAAGCCTCATTCAGCAAAAGTGGAGGTTTTGGAAAAGCCTATGTTTACCAACGGACCTCCAATGGCTGAAAATTATAATGATGGTGATGATGATGATATATTAAAACTTCAACATATATTAAAACTTGGGACCGATATGATGTCATTATCACTTTAAAATAATATATTTCCTTATACCAGGACATTTTGTATTTAATCGTGTCTTATTGTTAAGGGACCAGACGCGACTGTCCGTGTTCAGGGTGGTTACTGGTTCAAATCCCAGGGCAAGCCTCTGACTTTTGCGGAGTTATGTGTTATAGTCAATCACCACATACTATAACGGTGAAGGAAAATATCGCGAAGAAACCTGTATACCGTAACGATTTGTAAAAATCTATGGTATGTAAATTTCGCCAACCCGCCCTAGGCCAGCGTGGTGGACTATACGGCCTAACCCCTCTCAATCGTACTATCGATTGTAGAGGAGGTGCCCTCCTGCAGTGGGACGTATATGGGCTGATACTGAATCCAGGATATTTATCTCCACTCAGATAGCAACAAAGGAAAAAAGAAAAGCCAAAACCCTTCCTATCTTAAAAACTTTAGATTTTTTTATTAATTTAAGTTACTTATCTACTCTAAAATTATTATTTTCACTCTTTTTCCTAATTTTATATATCTTATAATAGTTTTGGTATGTTACGTAGAAATATTTTTGTTTTCTGTAGTCTGTATGTTTAATAAAAAATATGGTTGGATTAAAATATTATGATCATTTGTATTGTTTTTATTTTTTCGTCTGTGTTATGACTACTAGTTATATTCAATACAGTCCATGTTAGGGTTGTCCGGAAGAATTCACTAATAGCGATGAGAGCGCTGATAGTTCAACTTAATCTAAGCGTTTTCTATTTTTATTAGTGACAATTATATGTAAGACTTATTAATAAAATAAATAAAAACATCATTGATATGTATAGTCAAACTGTTTGTATAGTTTTGCAGGACACTTGTGTAAATTATAAGTTTATTCTTTTGTTATTAATAAATAAAATAAAAAATGTATGCTTATGTTATATGGCTAAATTAAATTTTTATTTGACCTTAATAGCACACCACAGTTGCACATAAAGAAAACGATAACAATAAAAACTACATATAAAAAAGTACAATGGTGGTCTTATCGCCCTAGCATTGCAAACAACCATGCAATGGCTATTAGAAACGGCGATTGAGACGGTATTACGGCTTATTTAATAAAAAATCGGATGATTAAAAAATGGTTTTGTGTGACTGGAATAAAAATAAGAAATAGGTAATAATTAATTAATATCCTCAGAGAAAGGCAAACCTTTCTACTAATCGTAATTGATACCTCTTTTAGTATAAGAGCCGCTGAGCGCCAGACTTACTTTATTTTAAAAGCTTAAAGCTTGCGCATGCCTTTAAGATAGGCTTCACACAACCCACAACTATGAAGATTGGATAATTGTGGCTTTGGCGGATATTTTGTTGAATGTGTTTAAAAAAAAGACCATCAAAAGTGTCAGTTTTTGCTAAAAATATAATTTAAGCCCTTACGTACCATTGCATCTTTAAAATAAAAAAGGTGCACATTATTATTTTATGAAAAATATTTATCTACCACCCAAGTACGACGATAATGAAAAAAATATATCAAAAATTGACGAATTTTTGGGAAATGGTAATTGTGTTTGAAGTCACTAATACTGGCTGGCTTTGTTTTCGGTCGCAGTCTGGATATACCCTGTATAATTATGACAGAATTACTTTTTAGGACACTATATAGCTTTATTAAAACGTATCTAATCTACCTACGTCATCTCGTGCAGCTGCTACATCGTCATATCATCATGGATTTTGTCTGAGGCCTGCGCTTTTCAGATTTCATAATATGACGTAAGACGAAAAGTAGCGGGCTCCTACACTATTTAACACAGTGAATAGATAAACTGTACTACTTAGACATTAAAACGTTTAGTTGGTATAGGCTACGGTAGCCAACAGTCACGAGCTTTGTAATAAAATGAAAGTGTTAGTGGTATTAGCGTTCTGTTTGAGTATTGTGGAGAGTTATAAGTTCCTAGTGCTTATGCCATTGCCTATAAGGAGTCTAAATTTATTGGGCGAAGCAATTACAAGGCATCTGTTGAATGCTGGTCATGAGGTGAGTTGATTTTTAAAATTATTTATCTATACCTTATGGCTTACACAGGAAATGTTTACAGTAAAAAAGTATATTACATAAAGTACAAATAAGGGTCTTGTAGCTCTAGGCAATTACTTAGAAAATCATAACACTTCGAAACGTCGGTACAATTTAAACTTTACACACTCGCCCAGGACTGATAAAAATAAAATAATTAATAATTGAAAAAAGTAATCGTTTTAAAAACAAATAGTTTAACACCCAAATAAAAAAAAATCGCTAATAAGTTTAAGATTAAAAAATGGAGTGAGTAAATCATTTTAAAGTTAAAAAACGTAGGGTGCTCGATGATTATTGTTGGAAGCATCCCATTTCCTAATATTATTTTCCTTAAACAATATTGTTTACTTTTTATTTGGGTCTTTTTCTAAAGCTTGTTTTTACCGGAGTTATCGTCACCGGCTATCGGTATGTTCCTGGCCTTTGGGGAAAGTTTTATCAATTTCTTGTAAAAGATCTATAGGAGATGATTTAATCCAAGAATGTTTCCACAGCACATACTTATCTTAATCTTTTTATACTAAGATAAATTGAATGCAGTCTGCAGTCATACAATCCGAATAGTGTTATACTTGCAATAGACGATTATCTCTCGACAGCCACAATAACGTCGACCAGCTCGAAATAGAAAATATAAAACCGAAAATTAAACCCAGAACTGATATACTTGTACGTACATACATAAACTCACGCCTTTATCCCCGAAGAGGTAGGCAGAGGCGCCACTAAGACACCCACATTTCGCCTTGCCTGTTCTGTCCCACGCTGTGATAGGGGGCGAACCTATCGCCATATCGGGCACAAATTCCTGAGTCCGGGCTTGAATAGAAAAATCCAATATCACGTTGCTCGACCTGGGATTCGTACCCGAGACCTCAGCTTTGTAACCGTACCGTAATACAACTACGCAACCGAGGTGATATGGCGGGTCTTCTACTATCGTGTACGGTGTGAGCTATTTAGGCGTATTTGTATACAAATATTTTACTGACTTGGAGATGAAAAAGACTATCACGTCCTGGATAAGAATTTACTGGTGGTAGGTCTCTCATATGTAAGAGGCCGCCTGGGCAGGTACCACCGCAATGGCTATTTCTCCCGCCAAACAGCAGTGTAAATGCGCTGCTGTGTTCCGGTTTTAAGGACATTGTAGCCAGAGTAACTACTGGACATATTGAGACTTAACATCTTATGTCAGGATGGCGAGCGCAGGGCAATGCCAAGCATTGCTTTGTAAATCATGGTGTTGTTTGGTTTTGCTACTGTCCATGAGCGGTCGTATCGTTTACCATCAGGCAGACGGCACGCTAGTCTCGCCATTCACCGCTATTAAAAAAATAATAATAAGAAAAACACATTAGTTTGTAAAAAAACGGAGTTAAATGATGCTTTTACAAATTTCAATAAAATAAAATGCGACAGCAAAACTATAACTTTACTTTAGTTTTCTAAAGAACTGGTCGAAAAACAGTTTAACAGGAAGATATAAAAAACTAAATAAGGCATTATTCGCAGACATTCTAAAGTAATCAATGAACCGGACAAATTACTTGCAAATAGGTCAGCATTTTGGACTTTTGCCATAAATGATACCACTGCACCAATGCACTGAAACCAAATTTAACCACGAGTTGAACGGCCCAACTGAAACAGTGAAGTACTTAAGTACTACTGTTTCACAAAATATTGACGAGAAATAATGTATGGTTGAATGTTGTCGAGTTTTCAAAATAATAATGCTTCAAAGAATGCAATACATTCTCTTTAGAAATGAAGAATTTTTTTTTTGTTACGAGAGGAAAAGCTTTTAATACCCCAGGGGAGATCGAAAGACATTTGCCCTGAGACATCCCAGGGCAAATGAAGACTGTCTATTCTTATTTCTTTCTGCATTTTTCTAATGGCAATGAATCGCGAGTCTAACATGCAAGCGATACGACCACTTATGGACAGTAGCAAAACCAAATAACACCATCAATTACAAAGCAATGCTTGGCATTCCACTGCGCTCGCCATCCTAAGACAATGTTAAGTCTTACTATCCAGTAGTTACTCTGGCTCCAATTTTCTTCAAACCGGAACACAACAGAGCATTGACTATTTGGCTGGAGAAATAAACATTGCGGTCGTACCTACCCCGGCGGCCCATCACATATGAGAGACCTACCGCCAGTTTGGATACGAATATTTTATCACCAGGAAGAATACTCATAATTGACAATTTATATTAGCTCTCATATCTTTACTTACGATATTAATTTATCGCTTCACTTTATTTGTTATGTTATTAATTTCATGATGTTATTAAACAAGATAAGGATATTTTTACTGGACATAATGGAACTTAACATATGTCTCAGGATGAGCGCAGTGGAACGAAAAAAATAAAATAGAATAAACGCCAAGCATTGCTTTATAATTCGTGGTGTTGTTTGGATTCGCTACTGTCTATGAGTAGTCGCATCGCTTACCATCAGGCGAATTGCAGGCTCGTCTCGCCATTCGAAAGACAGATTTTGGCACAAACGGGAGAACGCCAAGTGGAATTCATTTTTTTATAATTTTGTTTTTTTTAGGTTACTTTCATCACATGTTTCCCTAAGGACAACACAGATCCAAAACTACGGCAGATTGACATCAGCGAAAACTACATGCTGTACGAAGGTAAAACCACGTGGTAATTAATCCACGCCTGTATTGTAGCTAGCAAAGGCAATAAATAGAAATCAACGAGCTCAAACATGTACCTACTCTACACGAATATAGATTTCATCTCCCTGTGCAATACTAAAGGCCCATTAACACGGAGCGGCTTTCTCGTCCGATTTCGGGCGAGAAATTGTATTCTAATGTTTTATATGAAGGAAAAAACTAAAAACTCGTGTACGATTATGTCAGACGATATTTACTTTATAACATTTTCGCCTCCTGCGAGTACTTAAGCTGCCGAATAACTGGTAGGGAGATTATTGATCATACGAATATCGTACACATAATTTTGAACCAATTTTATTGTGAGATAGATACATTTTATTCGTATGCTTATCTACCTTTCATCTAGCCTTTTAGGCTTGATGTAGAAAGAGGTTTTATCTCACTACTTATTATTGTAATGGAGTGTTAGTAGCCCAAGCAAGCCAACAGTGTCTTACAAAAACTTATCTTCTTGTTATAAATTTTATATCTCTGGAAGAATTAATGTTAAATTGTATTTAAATGCTCGAAATCTACAGAAAATAATAGTGCCCCAATAATACCCAAACACTAAATTTATATTAAATCCACCATTTCTAAAATTACAGGTGATGACTCCATGAACATAGGATACATTATTGAGCACGGTTTACCGCAAAACAATGATTTTTACTTGCAAGACGTGAGCGCAGAAGGAGCCCGTATGACATTCCAGAATAAACACGTTCAGGCGCTTCTTAACGATACTAGCCAGCACTTCGACGCTGTCATTATTGATTGGGTTGAAAGTGAGATCTATGCCGGGTAAGTTGATACAAGAAATGTATTACTAGAAGTGGGTAGAGTAGAAGTCAGATACACCATTCTCGAAAGGATGTGTCAAAACGTGAAGTAACAATTTGTAACTTATTGAGTTGTACTGATGATAAGATGATAAAACTCTATAGAAAATGCAAAACAGAAAAGCAAAAAAATCAAAGGATTAAGTTTAATGTTAAAGGCAATATTTAAGAAGTCACTGAATGATTGGAGAGAAAGAGAATGCTAGCCGTCTCCAACAAGTCACGAGGCAAAATTCTTAGGGGAGACCTACACTCATCAAAGACTTGTGGCTGAAGATAAAGGACAATATTGACATAGACACAACTATCATAAATTATATGTTTCAGGCTAGCGTCAGTGTTCAACACACATCTGATATGGAGCTACTCACTGGGACCACACTGGCAAGTCTTGAGATTAATAGATGAGGCGTCGAACCCAGCTTACAGTTCAAACGCCATGTCACCTAATGTTCCGCCGTTAGGCTTTCTACAACGGTTTCAGGAACTCTATAATCAAATCAAACGAGAATACGTGAGAAGGTATGATACACCACACTACATAAAGCAGAATCAAAATCTCAAAAATATATCATACTTAAACAATATCATTGTTCATAAAATTTCAGATTCAAAATAGTAAGCAAAGAACAAGAAATATACGACACGTATTTACGCCCTGCAGCCGAATTACGAGGCAGGACTATACTAGACTACCAAGAGGCGATCTATTCCGCTGCTCTTATGGTGAGCAACTCTCATCACGCGATAGGAGGATGGCCAAAAACACCACAGAACTTCAAATTCGTTGCTGGTTATCATATCCATGATAATCCAAAGCCTTTACCTGAGGTAAGTCTTTTTGACTATACAAATATATAAAACACAGGCATTTGATAGATATGAATTTGAATTAAAGGCAATGATTGTTTAATGGACAAGAAAGTAAACGACCAGACGAGCCATTTGACGGTAACTGATTAGCAATGACCATAAACACTGAAAATACCAAAGGAATCGTCGTTGCTATGCACGTGTTAGAAAAATGGTATGTAGGTATTAAAAATACAATGTTTATCTCAATATTTATTATTTACTTTTAAATAAATCCTATGCAGATACAGAATGACAAGAATATTCATTAAAACATTTATTATATCTATTATTTTATTAGGAATAGACCAATATTTTATGGACCTTATATAAACCAATAATAATATAAAAATTATAGAATGAAAAAATTATAGAAAAATTATAGAATGCGTCGATTGATTATATTATTAGGAACTATTAATAACTTGTTTATGTAAATAACTTTGTTTATTAATGTTGTGTACAATACTTTGTTTAACAAATTAATTTTACATTTATCACTGCACTAGTTTTACTTTTTAGTTGTCTAAGTTGTAATTTGTTAAATGCTTTTGTACCAAATTCAAATAAAATAAAATAAAATAACCCATATAAACAACAAAGAGAATTAATTTTACTCATCTTGTTCCAATCTCCTCGTGGACACTCTTAATCCCGTTTTCTTCGTTATTTCGTATATGCTGTAGCGGCCATCATCTTTTGGAAGAGATCTTTTCCTCACGGCAGTACCAGTCGAACTGAGCTAGCCGACTGTGACTCGACTTTATATAGTGAAGATGACAGCCGAGTTTTTAGCTTGTACCTCCATTATTATATTTAACAAAGTATAATATTATTAATACCGACTTTCTTGATATATTTATTTTATACCATACTGTATTTAAAATAACAATGTATGTGGATATTATACAAATAAATTAATGACAATTCCCAATATATATTTTAGTTACAAATATATTATAAATAATTATCGAAGTAAAATGTTAAATTAAATATGATATATACATATACCTATATTGTTAATCCATCACACGCATACTTAAACATTACGACTTTACCTGCTGGAAAAAGTTTGACTGTTCCAACCACATATCATATATAATAATTTAAATTCAAAATTCATTAAGCTCTTTTGCAAATCGTGTACGTAGTCTTCACATTCACAATTGATTCTGGGAAAACAATGATTTTATGTTCCTTAATTCTCTACCACATTTTGTCCATCATTAGTGTTACTTTGTCTAGATACATGCGGTATATTAGATTCCACGTATTCATTTGTGAACGCACAAATGAACTCATCATTAAATGATATGCAACAGACATTTGCTATCCTTATTAACCCTCACGAATGCATATCTATCGAAACATGTTTTACAACGGTGTTCACCATTTTCATGGTCGTAATCATTATAATAGAATTAATTTGATGTATAATTTCGCGACAAAATTATTCATAATGTAGTAACCCGACAAGTTGTTTTAATTTGTCTTTACATTTATGTTATTTAAAATCAAACTTAGAAATGTATTCATTTATTATGTCCGTAGATGTCTCTGGGATAACCAGAGAAATTCCAATATAATATCTAACAAAGCTGCACTCTTATCAACAATCACTTAACATAATCCACACTTCTATCACAATAAGACAGAGTAACAATAAGCATAATTGCTCGAAACTGCTGATACTCCCAATTTTACAATTATCGTTTCCAGGACTTACAGAAGGTGATGGATAGCTCACCTCACGGAGTTATATACTTCAGCATGGGATCACTGTGGCACAGCCAAGATATTCCCACACACGTCACTGAGAGCCTAATAAGAATATTTGGGAGCCTGAAGCAAACAGTGATCTGGAAATACGAAGGAGATTTGCCAAACAAACCAAAGAACCTTTATACAGTTAAATGGGCACCGCAAGTTAGTATTTTGGGTGAGTATTGCTATTTATAGAAGGGACCTGATAAAAAACCCTACATTCCGATTTTCTGTGAATTATCCCTATAATATGTCAACACTGTAGTCCGCTATTGCTAAGGCTGATAAATGGGCCGATCTATATTAGCCGATGAATAGCGGACTACAGTGATCATAAAATGTTTCGATTCGTCGAGTGTTTGATTCGTATTTTCAAATTCAAATTTAAAATACCTCCCGTGACATATGGGTATTACTATAAGTTTGGTTGTATAGTTCGATAAAATCCGCATTGGACTAAAAATTAGAAGAGATAGAATTAGATTTACAAAGCAAAACTCCGAAATACACAATCATTTATATTATTATTTTCTATTTTTAGCTCATCCAAAATTACTATTCTTCATCAGCCATGGAGGTCTTCTATCACAGACAGAAGCAATACATCATGGGGTACCTTTAATAGGAATTCCTATTTACTACGATCAGTACTATAACGTGAACAGAGCCGTCACCGCTGGATTTGGTTTACAAGTAGACCTAAATTTAGATTTACCAAAGAACTTACAAAAAGCAATACAAGAAATGCTTAGGAATCCAAAGTAAGTGCTATAACATGAATTATTTGAAATCTATTTAGTGAAAATGAGAGGCTATTTCAATGTCGGCCACAAAGGCTCTGTCAAAAATGATAACTACTGAGAAAAGGTGATTAAATTCCAATAACAAAAGCAACTTTAGCTTCCCCATTTCAATAGAAGATAATAATGGAATCGAAATGTTATAAAGTTTGTTTCTGTATGACTAGTTACCACATAGGCATATGACACAAACATGCTCAACATACACCTCCTTAAAATTGTTAAATTACTCCTCCTTGCGCCGTTCTCCTCAATTCTGAGGTTCGCGACCTACGAAGAAGCGATATAATTCAAAAATGCTTGACGTAATATAATCTTTTACACTTTAATACTAGAAAAGCTCAAAAAAATTTCTCCATTGATTATTTAATTAGTGATATGGATCAAGCTTCAAGCCATGGATAAACTGTCATATGAATGTGATGAGGAGTGACCTCTATTTAATACTTAAACGAACTTCTGCTTAATCGAATTAAATTGTATTGTAGATACAAAGAAAGTGCCAAAGATCTTTCAATGAAGTACCACGACAGACCAGTGAAGCCAGGAGTGGAGCTAGTCCACTGGATAGAACACGTGGTGAAGACCAACGGCGCGCCGCATCTCCGCTCGCCCGCACTCGCTGTGCCGGCATACCAAAAACTATTCCTTGATCTCATCGCTCTTGTATTATTAGTTGTTATTATTATAGTGCGATTGTTAAAGAAGACCTTCAGAAATATTGTTAAGAAACATGAGAAATTCGAATAGATTTATTTGTTGAAAGTTATATTGTTTTTTTTATCGTAAAACTAAACACGGTATTATGAATGCTTGTTTTTTTTTATTTTGGTCATCACCAAAATGAACCTGATAGCGCTATGAAGTCAATACCGAATATCCACCGGCATGACATGGGTATCTCCCGCCAGCCGATACATTCATGTCGGCCTACTTACATGGGTCATTTTGACGGCTTTTCCACCATCGTGTACGACGATCTCACTATTAGTAAATGTAACCATTTCTGTTATTTAAATATTTATAAAATAGTAACAATAATACTTTACTGTCTAGACAGATATTTACCCGCCTTATGGTGCTTTAAGAAATAATTAGTTTTAACCATTATCACTGACCCTGTCAAGTTACATAGTATTTCGTTTCAGATGGTGTTACCCAAAATATAATGGACGAATAATCTTCTCTCTCTCTTTCTCTTTCTCTATCGCTCTCGTCAGCCACAGGAAGTTCACTGCTGAACATAGGCCTCCCCCATGGACCAAGAGGTCGCTGGATGCAGGCTGCTTCCAATAGGTCTATGTGGAGAATGATCTTATCAAATAATAATATTTACCGATAATGAATGACTCTTCAGATAACTTGTCAGTCTATAGTTAACCATAATAACAGGAGAGGTGGAGACATCAAGTCTTGAGATAATATACTCCAAACTTTTTAATTTAAGTACCTGATCTGATCACACACACATATGTTCGTAGCCTTGTGGCCAACTGGTTATTAAAAATGTTGCAATATGAAATTTTGGCCTAACATCGCCTGACACCAATGTCTTTGAAATTTAGTTCAGAAAATCTCGAGCCAACCATCGTAACCGTAAAAAATACACAAAATATTTATATGAACTAAAAATTGAAACCAAAACGTCTCGTTAAAAAAGCTGTAGGTACATGCCTGCATTAGCCACCACTATTTTTAAAACCTATGTGGCGCAGCTAATGAATACCCTGGATGTGAAACGAGATCCCGAGGAATCAAATCCGCACGGAGACAGATATTTGTTTATTGTCTGGTATTGTGTGACACAGACCTACATTACATTTGTTTAACAATTCAATGGTATTTATTTATTAGCATAATTATAAGACCCGTAAAAATACAGCTTACCCGCCCTCCAGCACACTAACGCTCCATAACACTGAAATAATAAAATAAACAAATCAGTGACATTGAGCCAATAGATACGGTGTGAAATTTAGTCTGATACGGCTCCGCTTAGCCGACACTCGTGAATTTTGCGATAGAATGAACCTGTTAGCATTACTACCTTTATGTTTGAGTTTAGTGGAAGGATACAAGATACTAGTAGTAGTACCACTGCCTGTGAAAAGTTTAAATATACTGGGAGAAGGAGCAGTGAGGCATCTTCTCAATGCTGGACATGAGGTGGGTCGAATTAATCTCCAAGACAGGACATATATTTTGCTTGATAGTAATTTAGGTTTACTAGAAGACATTTGGTTATGTCAATGTTTTGGAATTTCGTGTGCTCTTTGATATTATGAAAGGCTTGTGATTTAATTCATTCATTTTTATTTACACATCAATTAACATATGTTTCAGATATTACAATTCCCATAATAACCAATGTTTTTTTTTTTATCAACCTGGGCGAATGTCTTCCCCGTATACTCCGTAATTCGTTCTCTAAAGACTATTTTCGCTTTAAAGTGACGAAGTTTCCACTTCTGTGGCGCAGTTGGTTGACGCCGGCTGTGAAACGAGAGGCCGCGGGTTCGACCCCCCACCGAGACAAATATTATATGTAAAGTTAACATACTATTTGTAGTCATTCACGAATCCCAAAGAGATGACCGGTGATTCCATTAGTAGACTCCACATTTCGCTGAGCTTATTTCGCTGAGCTTATTACATCTCGGTCAAGGGCTTTATAATATGACCAATCTTTACAATAGGTGCCTAATTTATTTCGCCAGCTACTTCTAAGCCTTCCACGTGACCTAGCCTTCAACGTCTCTTTGGGACCCATTCTGTGTTGATCTTCGCCCACATTTCATCTGGTACGGGACACACATGTCCAGCCCAGTCCCACTTGAGCTTGGCGGCTTTGGTAAACCTCAGTTAATTTGGTTCTGAAGCGTATTTCGGGTTTCCCTATTCGGTCTAACCGATTTATATTTAAAATGCAGCTAGCAATTGTACCTATATTATAATATTCCAATCCATCCAAAGGTTGCCTGGAAGTGATCTCAAGTAGAAATAAGGCCGCCAATTGTTAACATGCTTTTAGTTTTAATTATACTATCTGTTTAATTGATTTTTTTTATAAATTTTGATGAACAATAAAGTATTTATTAATAAATAAATAAAATATGCTTCTTGCAACTACCTGATATACTAAAAATATCGTATAATGGATTATAAGTCACACTATAAAACCCACGTTAAAGCGATGTATTGCCGTGGGGGCAATAGTTGAGAGCATTATCAATTGTGTCATGACCTTGCAAAGGTCAGTCGTTTCACATTTGAACAGACATTGAACATAAATAGCTTATATAGATTGATCCATCTCTATTAACCAATAACAGATGATGAAGAGAGACGATTGGCTGAAGATCGAGCCCGGTGGCGTGCCATAGGAGAGGCCTATGTCCAGCAGTGGACGCAGAAGGGCTGTGGCCCTAGCACGAACGGCTATTAAAAAAGTATTCGTATCGTAATCGAGAAATGTATAAAATTTCTTCAGCGCCTCTATCGTGCGTACAAAAAAACTAATTTTGCAAGCACGAATGATTTTATCTTACTTTCGTATCGTAATCGAATAGTAACGTAAACAAAACTCGAATTATAATATAAACGACGGAATGTGCTTCGTGCTACGGACTACCGTCGTACTCTGGTTATCATATCGAGTCCTCGATACGTTTACGTTACGAATTCGATAGTTTTTCGTGCTAAGGCTACTGATGTTGAACCAATAATATATAAATAAAGTTTGTATATGTCCCTCTACAAGGCTTAGATCTCCTCTGCTTGAGAAGGCTAAAGCTATACGCTGGCTCATTGGGAATAGTAATAGAAAATAAGTGAATAAATGCTGCCTCGGTGGCGTAATCGTAGTGCAGTATGATTATAAAGCTTTTCTCGGGTTTGAATCCCGGGTCATGCAAAGTGATATTGGTTTTTACTATTCGTTACTAACCCGGAGTCAAAAATTTGTGCCCGATATGGCGATAGGCTCGCCCCCTATCACATCGTAGGACTGAACATACAAGGCGAAATGTGGGTGTCCTGTTTGCACCACCGTCTACCCCTTCTGGGAACACGGCGTGAGTTTCTGTGTGTGTGAATAAATGCCGATTTGTTCTAGGTTACTTTCATTACAGCGTTCCCTAAGAAGGACAACAAAAATCCAAAGTTACGGCAGATCGATATAAGCAAGAACTTTGAGCTGTTTCAAGGTAAAATCTATTGAATCCCAACTAAATAATATCTATATAAATTAAATCATAGTTCTAACTACGCAAATTACTGGCTTGGATAACAATTGGCTTTTATTTAAAGACATCGTGAGAGAATTATTTGATGCGAGGATAGTTTTAATAAAATTTAAATAAAAACACAATATAGATACAACGTAATATTACTAGACCTTGCTGAGCGAGTCATAAATATAAGCTAACATATTAGTTACTAACGATATGTGTTTAAATTCCGGAAAAATAAAAAATATTCATTACTTGGTTGACCAAAGTTGCGGTTACTAACTTGTTTATTAAAATCTTCTTAACAGAAGAATTCTTATTTTAATGCACACCAAAATATTTGTTCCTTATTATTTATTCTCTACGTACCACAGATATTTGTTTCGGCTCTGGGTGTTTGTGAGACCAAAAAGTGTCTGGTAGTTTCTGATACCCAGGACACAAGACTCGAAATTAGTGTGGGATCAGGACTATGATGTGATTGTTGTAGTATTTATTATTTTATTTTCCTTTATTTTATAAATTTATTTTTATTTTTACATAATATAAAAATAAATCAAAATACAAAAAAAGAGATTCGCCCAACAATGGCGAGGCTCGAGAAGGCCACCGGTGGTTAGGAGTCCAAAGTGCGGAATCTCCCCACAATACGTGGCGTATCAAGCAATACTGCCTTCTGAATCTGGCTCTTGAACCAACGGCGCATTGAGAGCCTATAAAGATGTTGGATTGTTATTTTATTTCTTATTACAGCTGAAGACACCTTAAGCATTGGTTACCTCATGGAGCACGATATACCTAAAAACGATGAGTTTTACTTGCAAAACCTCGCAGCTGAGATGGGTCGTATGACTTTACAAAATGAAAATGTGCAGGCGCTGTTTAAAGACACCAGCCAACATTTCGATGCGGTCATTATTGATTGGTGTGAGACTGATTTGTACGCTGGGTAAGTTTGAATAATATATGAACAGTATTTCTGGCTGGATCGAAGTTTTTAATGGAATGAGAGTCAAATTGTTATAACAGACTACTGGATATGAGACTTAACATCTTATGTCTCAGGATGTCAACCGCAGTGGAATGCCAAACATTGCTTTGTAATAATAATATAATAATAATAATAAATTTATTAAAAACAGCGTTACAGTTTTTTCTTAAAAACTATTTATAGTAAGATATATGCTAGTAACTTATCACTAGTTCTTATAACACATATACTGTAGCCCCAAACTAAGCATAGGCTTGTATTTTGGGCGCCAGAGGTAATACATAGTATTGTATGGGTTTATTACTGTTCATGAGCGGTCGTGTAGGTTACCATCAGGCAAATGGCATGCTCGTCTCGCCATTCATGAAAATATGACACCTGACATTAAAATGAAACAGAAGACAAAAAAAGAGTTAAAGATTGTGACGGAGGTATCTTCAAATTAGTACCTATAGAAGTTTATAAACCAGCGCAAATGTAGCAACCCAAGCTCTAGCATATTATAATTGATATTCCATCAACGACAGTACAGACGCTAATGTAATAGAAGGTTTTTGCTCTAGGTACAGCATACATTGAATTTTTTTAATAGTAATAGTTTGTAATTTTTTATTTATTTATTTATTAAAATACAAAGTTAGAAACAAAAATAAATATTATTTCCACGAAACCGGGCTTCGGTTTGACCGTGGAGGTGGTGAGTCTCATTTAGACATATACAATACATTTGCATTAGACATTAAACAAAATAAAAAGAAAAACAAAATAACACTTATGAAGTTAGAATTTTAAACAAAATAAACCAAGAATCATTCATAAACTTTATAACTATAAAATAGAATTAAAATAAAAACAGGATATAACTTTAAACAATAAAATCTAGCAAAATATCACTTCCAAAAATTTAAACAGCAAAATAAAACATCACTTCTGAACTTATATATAAAATTAAAATAAAACACAATATGCATTACAACTACACACAATAGAAATAAACTGTAACTGTAAGTATACCTGCAAAGTAAAGTAAATTTATGCTTAAGGCTATTAGTAGAAACTTGTTAAAAGGTGGTTTCTTAATTTGTTTTTAAAACTATTGTAGGTATACGGGATCATTTCTAATTTCCGGCGGCAAACTAGTCACTATATAAGGTAATCGTTTATTAATGGTTCTGTCGCCATAATAATTGGTAACCCGGGGAACTACAAAACTACCACCGGTTACTGACCGGGTTGTATGGTCTCTGTAGTATGGAATTAGATATTGGTCTTTACTGCTAAATAGTTTGGTAGCCAATAAATATTTGTGCTTTTGTCTAACGGACAGAATATTGCAGATTTTGAACAATTTGGAGTAATCATTATTACAATTACTTTTAATTTTTTTACTAACCAGTGACTTAAGAAATCTGATTTGAATTTTTACTAATTTATTTAAGTGTGTTTTAAAAGTTAAGCCATAGCAATCAAGAGCATAAGAGAATAAGATATACATAACACAATAAGATATACTTTAACCATTGACCATACTGTCAACGTGTGACAAAATAAAATTATTCGTATGAATATTAATGCCATGTACAGGCAAGCGAAGTGTCGGACGCCCGCCTACAAGGAAGACGGACAACCTGGTTAAGTTTGCTGGAAGTCGCTGGATGCAGGCTGCTTCCAACAGGTCTATGTGTAGACCCTTGGAGGAGGCCTACGACCAGCAGTGGACTTCCTGTAGCTGAAGAAAGAGAGAGAGAAAATATTAAGTTGTCTATAGTGGAAAAGAGACCACTAAGTTTCACATCTAACATACATTAAAACGGTAATCTGTCGTTAATTTAGTCGGATTCAATTAAATATAGAATTTATAACCAGTACCTATTACAAATACTAAAGGAAAGACGAAAACAAGTCATTAAACTAATATAAAACTTATCACAAAAAAGCCAAGGCTACGTTATTTTTTTTACATTACAACTGACTCAAAATAATTTATCCGGAAGTTTCTGTCTTGGTATGTTTTTTTCTTTTTTATTTACGTCTAGTGTAGGTTGGCCCTCAACTTAGAATATAGTATTTAATGTTTTACGATTTGGTCAATTTACACCTATTTCCCTGTTCTAAAGCTCTATAAATTCTATTCACTAATTATGAAGTTATTAAGGCCAATAGGTTAGTAACAAAATTGAAAATCATTTGTGCTGTATAAAAACTCCTCGTGTCAAAATGTGATTAATTAGCCCAAATAACTTAAAATACAGGTATTTCCAAAAAAGATATTCGATTTTATCAATAAACATTTAATAATTATCTTATCATCTGATAAGATTTTAAATATCTATCTACATAAACAGTCGGGGTGGTGCAGTTAGTTAGATGCCGGCTGTAAACCGAAAGGCTGCGGGTTGGATTCCCGCCCTGAGACAAATATTGGTGTGAAACAAAAGTATTTGTTGCGGGTCCGGATGTTTGTGAGACCGAAAAGTCTCTCGTAGTTCCTGATACCCACGACACAAGACTCGATCTTAGTGCGGGGTCAGGACTATGTATGTGGCTGTTGGTTGTATTTATTTATTGAAATTTTTAATGATATGTTGTAGGTTTGCATCAGTGTTTAACGCACATCTGATATGGAGCTACGCAATGGGTCCGTACTGGCAGATCTTGAGGCTGATAGACGAGCCGTCGAACCCAGCTTACAGTATAAGTGGAATGTCGTCCAACACCGCGCCTTTAAGCTTTCTCGAACGCGTTGAAGAACTCTATAGCCAATTCAGATGGGCGTACGTGAAAAGGTAATCAATAATTTAGACTAAACAAACCAGAATACAAAAATAACTTTTTTTATGTATTGGAGACTATCCTGCTCCAAACATGCTCCCAACTCCTGTCACTTACGATAAACTGTAGTGTGCAGAACACTGTAGCTCCGCAAATCTCTTAGGAACACAAGGCTGTCTTTTATTTTCAAGCTATACCATATGTTTAGTAATTGAAAATATATTTTAGCACAATAAAATTTAAACTGGCAGAAAATACTAACACCGAATCAAAAATATTTTTTAACAATCTTTTCATACTATATCTATATCAATCTTTTCATACTATTTTAATAATATCATATTATTTTTTTATATTACAGATTTAAAATATTAAGCCAAGAAAAGGAAATATACGACACGTACTTCCGCCCTGCAGCTGCTTTACGAGGCAGAACTATGCCAGATTACGAAGACGCGATCTTCAACGCTTCGCTAGTAGTGAGTAACGCTCATCACGCTATAGGAGGATGGCCTAAGACTCCACAAAATTTCAAATTCATTGGTGGATTTCATATTGATGATACTCCAAAACCCTTACCTGCAGTAAGTCAACTCTTTAACATAAAGTATTAAGAGTATTAGACCTTTGATCGGCAATATTATTTATGCGGGCAAGTGCAAAGCCGTCCAGTTAGTTTCCATTGTCAATAGACATTTATCTCCCGCCATTGGATACAATTATGCTGGCTTTCACAACTGCATCTCCTTCCATTAGATTGATCTGGATTTTACTGGATTTCACTATACTAATGTTTCCAGGATCTCCGTAAGTTAATGGATGACTCCCCGCACGGAGTAATATACTTCAGCATGGGATCAACATGGAGAAGCAAAGACATTCCGAAGCATGTCACAGAGAGTCTATTAAAAGTTTTTGGAAAACTGAAGCAAACAGTCATCTGGAAATATGAAGAAGATTTGCCAAATAAACCCAAAAACTTGCATATTCTTAAGTGGGCACCGCAGACTGATATTTTAGGTAAGCATTGGATTTTTAAACGGACTTTCGATTCATCAATTGTGTCTGATGTCTGATTGTTGGAGATCATTGCTAGCTAGGTAACTACACCTTCAACCTTGAGGATCGCAAACACGTTACCGTCGTTTAAGGATTCTTGAACCTCTGACCATCGACATGCCATTCAATAATATTATAACAATAAAACTTTAACTACATTATACACAGTATTATTATTTAATAATGTAAGATGGATTCGAACTAGAAAATATGTTCGGTACCACTCATCTCACCCCTAGTGATATTACAATGTATTTTACATACAGTATATTATAGTAGTCTTCTATTCGTTTTAAATTCACAGAATGTAAACTTAAAACATATTAAGTATTTGAATATTCTTGTAATCAGCAATAATTTAATTTTAATTGCAGCTCATCCAAAATTACTATTCTTCATCACGCACGGAGGTCTCCTGTCATCTACAGAGGCCATACATTTTGGAGTCCCTGTAATAGGAATCCCTATTTTCTACGATCAATTCTACAACGTCAATAATGCCGTCGCAGCTGGATATGCGGTGAAAGTAGATCTGAACTTCGATTTACCCAAAAATTTAGAAACTGCGATACAAGAAATGCTTAAGAATCCAAAGTAAGTCCATTTCATTTCAATATTAAAATAGGTTTAGATTAAAATAAGAATGTGCGTATTTGATTTCTTTGATATTTATACGGATTCACAAAAACGGTGAAAAATTAAGGAACTTTATAAAATCAATGATCATATATTTCATTGTGTTGGCTGTGCAGGCAGACAAGCTAACGGCTCGCTTGATGATAAGCAATCAGCGCCTTTCATGAGCTTTGGCAATAGACGCAGTCAAGCAGTTGGCTTTCATGTGAAACTCGTCTTTGTTTCCAGATACAAAGAAAGTGCCCAATATCTTTCAATGAAGTACCACGATAGACCAGCGAAGCCAGGAGTAGAATTTGTCCATTGGGTAGAACACGTAGTGAAGACCAACGGAGCGCCGCATCTCCGCTCGCCCGCACTCGCTGTGCCGGCATACCAAAAACTATTCCTAGATCTAATTGCTCTTGTATTGTTAGTTGTTATCGTTGTGCTGTGGCTATTAACGAAAATATTTAGATCATCTATTAAGAAACATCATAAAGCTGATTGAGATTGATGTTTTGAAAATATGTTTTTATTTGATTGTAATAGGGAAGACCCGTTTATAGATACAAGCGTATCTCCATATTGTAGTATTACAATACATCAATTTGCAGATTGTTTTTGGAGAGTTAAACAAGATTTTCCTAAAGAAGCAACTCTTGAAAGAAACGTTGTTGTGTGTCAATATGAGGCAGACAACGACGACAAAATTTTATAAGCCAAATTATAACTAATATGAAAAGTCAAATTTCGGATCTCATGTAAATAAGAGATAAAAGCAGGGAGAAGGTAAATAAAAAGAATTAATAACATAGCTCTTATTGTAACATTAACAATGTAATTAAGTCTTCCCGAAATCTAATTGAAGCATAAAAATAGAATACGTATTTACAACAAGTGTATAATTTCTCTGTTTGTTTGTGTGTTTTATGTTACGTCATTAAATGTATTTGTTACAAAATATTTGTCAATTCATTGTACTCTTGGGCTGTAAACTAATTGACTCTATGGGTTGTTTTCCTAGAAAAATAATTTACCAAGGATTAGTTTGCCAGTTTATTGATTCCATAAAATGTTAAAAACTTTATATTCAGTCATTTTTTGTCCTACCCAGTTGGAAAGATAGTTTTCATTAGAGAAGAACAGATTCCAAACAGCTCTTTTCAAAACCAATTCCAATACAATGATTACTCGTATAATAAAAGTCACAAGTTAATAATTATAATTCAAAGAAGCGTATTTATATCTATCACTTGCAAGCTACGAGTATGAAAGGGCTAAAAATAAACCATTCAATTGAATATTGAAACCGAAGAAGAATATGTATAATAATTTCTCAATTGCAAAGTAATGATTTCTATTGTATAAAAATATAACTTTTGTTAAATGGTTATGTGCTTAGCTTATGCGTAGATTTAAGAAGGCAGGGAGAAAATAAAGCCTTTAAATTCTTCTAAGCTTTCACCATGATGCAAACAGTTGATAACGCTTAGAAAAACGTATAAATTTTAATACTCTAAGCGAAACTGCCTTAATAAACTCGTGTTAAATTCCATAAATCCTCCATATAGCGTCCGTGGCGCAGTTGGTTAGACGCCGGCTATGAAACGAGAGGCCGCGAGTTCGATCCCCGCTTTGTGACAAATATTGTTGAGGCCCATAAATACACAAACATTCGTCTCGGGTCTGGGTGTTTGTGAGACCGAAAAGTCTTTCGTAATTCGTGATACACAAGACATAATTGATCTTAATGTGGGGTCAGGACTATGTATATGACTGTTGGGTATATTTATATTTATTTATCCTTACGAGACAAGTCGCTGCTACACGAACAACACGTTTTGATAACAACACACTAGTTACATCTATTATTTCGAATCAGTTAGCTCGCCGACAGTCGTGCGTGAAACATGAATTTGTTTATAATAGCGTTGTGTTTGAGTGCTGTGGAGGGATATAAGTTTCTAGTCGCTGTACCGTTGGTTGGAAGAAGCCTTACTATATTAGGAGAAGAGATTGCAAGGCATCTCAATAATGCTGGACATGAGGTGGGTAATATTATAGATTATGATAATGGTTAGATCGAAACTAACTGAACATACGTAGTGGCAAAGGAAGATTTTATACGTCGTGTTTTTATTGAATAGGTAAGGCAAACGAGCAAATGGGTCACCTAATTGTATGTGATTACATGAACTCTTGCAACGCTTGGATAGTAAATGCGTTGCTCTTAAAATAGAAGGGGAACGGTAATCAGATATTGCAATAGTCACTGGAAGTCAACTACTCTGTTTAATGTTAAGTGGAATCCGAGGAGTATTTTATGTTAAAAAAAAATACTGCACACCTTACAACTCGCTCTTCCTCGCCTAATACAATACACAATTTCAACTTTCCTACTGAGATTTCTTATAACTAATAATAAAAATAAATACACACATACGTAGTTTGACCCCACACATAGATCGAGTCTTGTGTCGTGAGTATCAGAAGCTACGAGAGCCATTTCGGTCGCACAAAAACCCAGACGCGACAAATACCTGTGATTCACACAAATATTTGTCTCGGTGCGGGAATCGAACCAGCGGCCTCTCGTTTCACAGCCAGACCAATTAATTCAATTTACTCACCTTTTTTTCTTCATTGCAATAATTTTTAAATCCAACAAAGGTTATAAAATGTGAAAATTAAACCAAGTCGCGATAAAATCCGTAAAAAAATTAGTTTTTTTTCAATGTGTAACATTCGCGTACATCTAAGAAACCATTATAAAAGTAATAATTCTAATTTATTGTAAAATTGTGAAAACTGCTAACAATACATTATAATAGTAATAAGTTCTAGTGTTGTATTCTAGGACCTTGAGCTTGATTGAACATAAACGCTAAATTCGTATCGTCTTCATGATGTCCTTTTTTCTAGGTTACCTTTCTAACCGCCTTCCCCAAAAAGGACAACAAAAATCCCAAACTACAGCAGATTGATATCAGCAAAAACTTGGAGCTATTGAACGGTAAAATTAATTATTATATTTATAGCAACTCCAAAAATAAATACGAAATAGCGAGTCCAGGGAAGGTCATGTAGAGGGCAAGATCAGCAAGATAGCATGCTATTAAACTCTCAAATAATTTATTCAGGTTACTGATCTCCTTCCTCTTACTTTGAGTATTTTAAGTAAAAATACGCCTTTTGGGAAAAATTCTAAAATCTGAATGGCAACATCGAAAGCAAAAAATAAATACAGAAATTATTTTATATGACTTCCTCGGTGGCGCAGTTGTAATATGGTATAATAGCGAAGCTGTGGTCTAGGATTAGAATCCCGGCTCGAGCAAAGTGATATTGGATTTTTCTATCAGCCCCGAGTCAGAAATTTGTACCCGATATGGTGTCCTAGTTGCACCTCTGTCTACCCCTTCTGGGAAAAAGTCGTGAGTTGATGCATGTATGTGAGTATTTTATAAGGTTTCAAGGGACATCTGAATCCCGATGGTTTTACAAATAAGTAATGACCTTACGAGAGTATTTTGCATTTTATAACGAGAACAAGATGTGACCTTGTATAGACAACCATGTACGAGCACTTACATACTAATAACTATGTATGTTAACAACATACCACTTAGGCTCAAGTGTAATTTATTCCTTCTTAAGTTCTATAAATAAACGTTGTGCAATTTATTCAAGTACTTTATAAGTACACACATATGTATACATAAACTCACAACTTTTTCCAGATGAGGTAGGCAGAGGTGCTACCAGGACGACCACACTTCGCCTTGTATGTTCCGTCCCACGATGTGATGGGCCTATCGCCATATCGAACACAAATTCATGACTCCAGGCTAATAATGAATAGAAAAATCCTATCACTTTGCTCGACCCGGGATTCGAACCCGAGACTTCAGCTTTGTTATCTACCGTAGTACAACTACGCCACTGAGGCAGTCTATAAAATTACATATTCATTATATCACTGTTACAGCTCAAGATCATTTCAACATTGGTTACATAATGGAAAATAACGTGCCTAAATACGACGAGTATTACTTACAAGACCTAACAACCGAAATGGGACGCATGACTTTGGAGAATGAAAATGTTCAGGCGCTTCTGAACGACACCAAACAACATTTCGACGCTGTCATTATTGATTGGTTGGAAGCCGATTTGTATGCTGGGTGAGATTATTTCTGTGGCTCTTGTGATGAGTGATACAAGTCGAAAATCATCATTTTACAGGAGAGCAAAAACAAGATTTAAAAAATTCTCGCTCGTAAACTAAATGTGCTAGATTGAACTTGAATACCTTATTTTGTGGGTAAAAATGTTTTCTTTCATTGTGCGTTTTAGTTTTTTTGATAAATATTATGTTTTAAAAGAAATTCACGAGAAACCTGTGAGATATACCTCGGCTAATGAGTAACATGTGCAAAAATGTTGTGATAAATGATATAAGTATAATTATATTACTGCGCACCTAAATACTTTGTTTAAAGTGCTTTCGTGTAAACTAATATACAAAAGTTTACAAAATGTGATAAATAATTTGTATGAGTTCCTACCATAATGTTGCTCAAACAAAAGATAAAGGTATAATCCGTAAGCTTATGTTTTTTTAATCAGCAACCCCCTATTTTCATAAATTACATGAATAGTATCTGTTTGCTAATATTCAAGTCTATTGAAAATATGTGTTAAATGATTCAAGTCAAGTTATATCTCTCGTTAAAATGCTTATGTATTGTGTAAATAGATACAAGTTTAATATTATTCAATAATCAACTTTGTTGTTGCGATGTTATAATAATAAATAAAAGGTACGACGAGCCTGCCATGTATTACTGGATAGTATAAAAATCCCTTAACTGTTAATGAATAAAAAAAAAACAATAAAACAACTTTGGTGAAAAATAAGTGAATGATTTAGCAACTCAATCAATATGGAGTTTGGTGTAGATAATGGTGCGGTTATCCATGTCAAGCGAGGCGAGGTTGCGGTCTCTGATGACATACATGTCTCAGAGACTGTAAGACTCAGATCCCTTTCGCAGCCGAAAACCTACAAATATATGGGTATGCTTGAGGGTCTAGATATTATGGGTGTAGACGTAAAACACTCAATGCAAGAGCGTTTCTTTAGCCGCCTGACAAAAGTTCTTAACTGTTTTTATTCAGGTGGAAACAAGATTCGCGCGTTTAACGGTTGGGTTATGCCTGTACTTATGTACTCTTTTGGCAAACTCAGATGGACTCAGACGGAATTGGACGCCCTGGATCGTAAGGTCCAGACTCTACCAACTGCACATCGTATGCATCATCTAAGTTCGTCAGCGATGAGGTTTTGCATCCCGCGGAGATGTGAGGGCCGAGGCATTCTTAATGCTAAGGACCTGCATAATCGCGAGGTGTGAAATCTAAGGGAGTATTTCTATCACAGTAACGTGGATATGCATAGTGTTGTAGTTATAGTGTGTAAAAGATTTACTCAGCTCTCATTGGCGAATGAGAACTGGCGGAAACCTTTGGGGATGAGATCGCGAGGAAGTATGGAAGAGCAAAGGGCTGCATGGTCCGTTCTATCGGGCCCTCCACGGGCCTGAAGTGGACCGGCCGGAATCTGTATCTTGACTACGTTTTGATAACCTCTTTGGGGAACTGAGTGTTTTGCCTTTGCAATTATGGACGAAGTTATTAAGACGAACAACTATAGGAAATACATCCTGAAGGACGGTACAGTCGACATATTTTGTCGGGCATGCCACAGTCCTGGCGAGTCAATCAGGCATGTAACTTCCGGTTACCTATTCGTATCTTGCTAACGGCGAGTACTTGCATAGACACAACCTAGTAGCCAAGATCATACATCATCAAATTGCTCTCCGATATGGACTATTGTGACTTTTGAAGTGCCATATTACCGGTATGTTTCCCAACCAGTTCTTGAAAATGGTCATTCAACGCTGTATTGGGATCGGTCTGTTATCACAGATAGGACTATTGCTGCCAATAAGCCTGATGTTGCGATAATAGATCGATTGACGCGCCGAGCAATACTTGTTAATGTTACCATACCACATGACGATAACCTCTTTAAAGTTGAAAAACACATATTGTCTAAATATTTAGATTTGGCCCACGAGTTTACTGACATTTGGGATGTAGACTCAACAATTATTGTCCCAATTGTTGTTTCTGCATATGGACTGATACCAAAGAGGCTAGACCAATATCTTCAAAAGCCGTTGTTGGTCGTTGGGTCAAGAATCAGATCCAAAAGGCAGTATTGCTGGACATGGCACGCATAGTGAGGATGTTCCTCACTTTGGATCCCTAACCACCGGTGGCTTGGGTCTTGAGTCTCGCCACCGAAGGGTTAACTATTTGTTTTATACTTTTGTATGTAATTTTTTTATATGTAATATTAATGTACAAAAATGTAAAAATCTTACTAAATAAACACATTTACAATAAATCAACTTTAATGAAATTTTGATTCAAAACTAATATAATTAAATAACAAATTCTTAAGGCACAGTTTTAACACAATTATTAAAATCTTAGACTGCCTCGGTAGTTGTATTACGGTACGGTTACAGAGCTGAGGTCTCGGGTTCGAGTCCCGGATCGGGCAAAATGATATTATTATATCGTGTCATATACTCAAAAGTTCGAAAATGAAACAAATATTTTTAAACTAAGAAATAACACAGATGAGTCTTATACAAATACTACAATTAAGAAAACATGTAAAAATCATTCCAGAACAGTTGGAAAAGAATAAGGAGTTTCTTTCCATATGTAAATCAAAGATAATTTGAGTAAAGTAGCAATAATATTGATAAATAAGATTTTTATTTGTAATTTTTTATGCATGTGGTGTTCAATGAAGAATTTTTAAATACATAAATTAATTATGTACCAATACCGTTTTGACAACTGCCACTTTTCAATAAAATATAGAATAATAATATAATGTTTCTGACAGCTAGGTAAAAATTTTAGTTTTCGTATATTTACATTGGATATTGTATCTGATGATAGAATATAATATTATAATAAATCATATTTATAGTACAAAAGTATGATATATGTATTTGGACATTTGAATTATTGGTTTTGTTGTGTTTAAATCAATAAAATAATGTATTACCGCGCATAATTGTCTCACTTAGCACATCTTATTCGATATAAAATATTTTTGTAATTTGTTTGAGTTTTAGATACAACTTGATTTGTATTCTTATGCACATAAAATAAAAAAATCTGTAGAATGATATATGTCGAGATGTAACACTTAGCACATCAAAAGCAAAAATTCACATTTGAATTGGTAGGTACATGTCGAGTTGTACCCTAGTCAATATTGGAAAAAAATGGTTCAAAGTGATATAACCCTAGATATATCAATATTCACGTTAAATACACTGAAAAAAATATATGTGAAAATAATTATAATTGTACTTATACCAGTAGCCACAACAACTGCGTATTAATCGATTACAAAAACGAGTTACAACTCGAAATATATCAATATTCACGTAATTTTCGCCAAAATAGCAGCACTTGTATCACTTTACACAAAATTATCTCCGTAACTATAGCAGATAGAAAATCGTGAGTTAGACCAAAAAAAAGCTAATTTTTTTCTGATCATTTCTATATAAAAAACTCAAAAAGGGTACAACTCGACTTATATCACTTGTAACAAGAGCCACAGATTTAAAGTACGGGCATAGGTTATTTATCTACTTTATAATTTACAATGAGAGGGTAAGAAGTAAAACACACGCTACGGTTACAAATCTAATCAAGTCAGTCACAGTTACTGGTGGTAAGTCTATCATATACATGAGAGGCCGCCTGGGTAGGTACTACCTCAATGTCTATTTCTCCCGCCAAACAGCAGTGTAAATGCACTGTTGTGTTCCGGTTTGAAGGACATTGTAGCCAGAGTAACTACTGGACATAATAAGACTTAACATTTTATGTCTCAGTAGAATGCCAAGCATTGCTCTATAATTCATGGTATTGTTTGGTTTTACTGTACTGTCCATGAGCGGTCGTATAGCTTACCATCTGGCGAATGGTATGCGTGTCTCGTCATTCATCGCAATATAAAAATTTACAATAAGATACCCAGTTTCGTGTTGTGGGTATCCGAATCTACAAAAAACTATTTAAGCTATAATATAATATACATAACACTCGGGCCGAAAATGAATACTTCTACATCTTTATGGAATTTTCGTTCTACAGCCATTTTTTAATCAACTACGCCACGAAGGCAGGTAATTTACTACCTATGTATTTCCTGTTCCTTTTTTATATTAACTACGGCTACAAAGAACAAGGTCAGTTAACTGAGATACCAGCGAGATTCGACTGTTTTTTACCCAAAATCAAACCAACGGTATTTTAAAACTCGAAAATTTTAGAGTTTTGACTTCTAATTCAGGATTGGTAGCGGCATCTTTTCAAAGTACAGTGTATACAAGTTAAGGATTTAGTAGCATTTTATACATATTTTTCCAATTTTTAATTTGCTAGACATTTTTACGTTTCTTATTAATAAACCTATATTCATTTATATAACCTATTTTGTTTACCTTTTACTACTGTGCTGTGCTTATTCTTTAATGTATGTTTGCTGTTATTGCACCCTTTTTCATCTGTCTAATGAATAATGTTTCAGATTCGCTCCAGTTTTTAACGCACATCTAATATGGGCTTACTCTGTAGGACCGACCTCGCAGATCTTGAGGCTGATAGACGAGCCGTCCAACCCAGCTTATAGTATAAGTGCTATATCGACCAACGCACCCCCTTTAAACTTTCTACAACGTGTGAATGAACTCTACGATCTATTCAAATGGGATTTCGTGAAAAAGTAAGTTAATATCACCTCAAATAACAGTTTATTTAGGTATAAAGGCAGATATAATGTAAGTTAAGTGTTCAAGTGCTTTTATCTTTTCCAGCACAGCTTCCGTTAATATTTGCAGTCCTAAGGGCCTTTGCACACGCTGTATTTTTATCGCACTGACGACTCGCGTTTTACGAACGCGCGCTCATGGCGCAGTAGATGGCCAAAGGTTTACTATGCAAAGCTTTACTCACTGCATCTGAATTGCATTGATAGCGCCTCAGCCGCGACTTCTGCGCGTCCTCAAGGCGTTAAAAATACGCCGTGTACAAAGACTCTAATACTACTCTAGCTTGAAAGCTCGTCTCCAATTCGGTTGATTTCTACTTACAGTTCTACTCTTACTCAAATATTGAAAGTTTTCTCCCACATTTTATGTATAAATACTTTCAACTTGCATAAAAATATTAGTGTTATCTTCTATGCATTGACATATGGCATGTAAAAGAAATACACATTAATAGATAGAGAAAGTATAATATCTAAAAGCAAAACAAATGTATCAAAGATTTCTTTAAATTCCAGATTTTATATAGAAAGCAGGGAAAAAGAAATATACTATAAGTATTTCGGCCCTGCAGCTGCTCTACGAGGCAGGACTCTACCTGATTATGATGACGCCATCTACAACGCTTCGCTAGTAGTGAGCAACGCTCATCACGCGATAGGAGGCTGGCCTAAAACTCCACAAAATTTCAAGTTCGTTGGTGGATTCCATATTGATGATACTCCAAAGCCTTTGCCTGCGGTGAGTAGTCGATTTAGTTTCTAATATTATAGGATTAACTCCGAGTCTCGATAGAGAAAGAATATCAAATAGTAGAAGACCTTCTGCCTCTTAACATATCTTCAGTATTCTACAAAAACCCCTTGTAATCTGGCTGAAGGAACGCCAGAAGAAATGAGAGTTTTCGTGAAGATCCGGGAGACTCCGAAAATCGTTCCAGTACTTATTTTATTGTGCAACTTTAATTTTCTGATTCCAGAAGTTACAACAACTGATGGATGATTCTCCACATGGAGTCATATACTTCAGCATGGGATCGGTTTGGCGAAGCAAAGACATTCCGAAACACATTACGGAGGGTCTAATCAAAGTTTTTGGTGAACTGAAGCAGACAGTAATCTGGAAATATGAAGGCGATTTGCCAAATAAACCCAAAAACTTGCATATCATTAAATGGGCACCGCAGACTAGTATTTTCAGTAAGTATTACTTTAATGTACTACATGGTTAGTGCTGTGCTTTCTAGATAAACTATACACTAGTGAGACATTGCCATCTCTTGCGGATTGATCAAGCCAACTTGCTCGATTCACCATTCAGACTTTCCACCATATTTTCGTTACAATTTCTTTATTTAGAACACTAATTATACCAACAAAATTGTCAAAATACTCTCTTTTATTTGCAGGTCATCCAAAATTGCTATTTTTCATCTCCCACGGAGGTCTCCTGTCATCTACAGAGGCCATACATTTTGGAGTCCCAGTGATAGGAATACCTGTTTACTACGATCAATTCCAGAACATTGAGAGAGGCGTCACTGCTGGATATGCGTTGAGAGTAGATCTTATTTCTGACTTACCTAAGAACTTAGAAATCGCTATACAAGAAATGCTCGGGAACCCAAAGTGAGTATTAATTTAGTGATTATAAGATTGGTGTTTCTGTCCTGTGAACTGTGGATAGTACTAATGACAAATCTACCTATAACTTTAGGCGTACAGGCGTCGGGTTATTTTATGTCCCTTTTTCACTTAGCGATCGACAAGATTGTTTATTTAAAAATACCACGAGATGAACGCGAGCTCATCGCTCGCCTAATATTACGCATCGCGCCTGCCCATACACAAGAACAATACCACGCATAACTTAATATGATTAAAAAAGCACTGCATTACACTTCACTTCGCTACCCTGAGACTAGTTGGTAGGTCTCGTAATAGGAATTGAAAACTTGCAACAGCCTCATCGATGTATCTTCGATCCGGATAACTTTGTACACATATATCTATAGAGGCGATAAATAGCTTCATGAATATTATAAGATATCGCTGGTTGAAGGTAACATGCGATGGTCTGTGAAAATCTTTGGACGAAGGTCGTGTTCGACAGTAGACTTCCTGAGCCAGCAGACTTCCATTAATAAAAAAAAAATGATGATGATAATATACTTGAATTTTCTGTAGAAGGCCACTTATGTGAGGCAATAATGATAATGAAAATGGTGACATACATTTACTCTTCCAGGTATAAACAAAATGCTAAAGAAGTCTCAAAGAAGTACCACGACAGACCAGTGAAGCCAGAAGTGGAACTAGTGCACTGGATAGAACACGTGGTGAAGACCAACGGAGCGCCGCATCTCCGCTCGCCCGCACTCGCTGTGCCGGCATACCAAAAACTATTCCTTGATCTCATCGCTCTTGTATTGCTAGTTGTTATTATTGTGCTATGGCTGTTGAAGAACATATTTAGCAAAGTTGTTAAGAAACACAAAGTTGAGTAGGATTGTTTTGTTTCAAATTAAGATTTTTGTATTTCATTTATGAAAAAAAAACATAAATTATTAAACATCATTATTACTTTTAATAGAAATGTCTTGGGCACTGCCTATTATGGAAGGGCAACCTGATAAATGACTGTCCAAAACATAATATGAAAAAATATTGAGGTCTGAGTATATGTTTATAATTCAGGAGCAACACGGCTTCCTTAGTAAGAGGTCCACGGACACTAATCTTTTGGAGTTTGTTGATTATATCACTAATGCTATGGAGGAGGGGTACCAAGTAGATGTGGTTTATACCGATTATTCAAAAGCATTTGACAGGATCAACCATGATATTCTAATTAAGAAACTTTTAAATTTTGGCATTCACGGTGATCTACTTAGATGGCTCGAATCTTATCTTAGGGATCGTAGTCAGGCCATTACAGTCAAGGGATTTTGCTCTAGTTTTACTCCTATTCCATCAGGAGTACCACAAGGATCGCACCTAGGCCCGCTTCTTTTCAACATTTTTATCAATGATGTATCTTGTATTTTTAAGAATTCAAAATTTCTGTTATATGCAGATGATAAAAAAATATTTAAAGTTATCAAATCCTTGCATGACTGTATTGAACTTCAAGAAGATATCACAAGACTTTCAACCTATTGTCACAATAATGTACTCTCTCTCAATATAAAAAAATGTAATGTTATTACCTTTTCACGGAAAAGAACTAATATATTGTTTAACTATACTATAAATAATCAAATTTTAGAAAGAGTCACATTAGTTAAAGATTTAGGTGTATATCTGGATTCAAAACTCAATTTTAATAGTCATATAGAGAGAACTGCCGCCAAAGCTTCCCGTATGTTGGGCTTTGTATTTAGGCTAGGTAAAGATTTTAAAAGAATATCGACTCTGCAGCTTTTATATAATTCTTTTGTACTTTCAACCCTAGAATATGGCTCAGCAGTATGGAATCCACAATACCAGATACATATAAATCAATTAGAGAAAATTCAAAATAGATTCCTAAGGCATTTGAAATTTGTTTTTTGTAATTCAGATTCGTCACAAACTTATAAATTAAAAACTCTTGCCGATCGAAGAACATTTAAAGACCAAGTATTATTGTATAAAATAATTAATTCATATGTAGACTCACCCTACCTTCTGAGCAAAATCTTTCTTAAGTGTCCTCGCATTTCCGCACGAAATAAACAGACCTTCCAACAGACTACAGCTCGTACTAATTACTCATCTAATAGATTCATTTATAGATCGTCACACAATTATAACACTTTTTTCTCCGACATTGATATTTTCTATGAATCACTTTCTCGTTTTAAGAAAGCAGTTATGGCTAAGGATTGCAATGTTAGTTAATTAATAGCTCAATGAAATTGTTTTTATTTTTATATAGTTTAATTTTTCCATAATTTAAAGTGAAGTGTAAGTAAAATACTACTGTTACTTCTGTTTTCTGTTTTGTATTCATTGTCTAGTGTAATATTCCCGTTCACTTGTTTCTAATAATATGTATTAGCTTTTGGTGGAAACTTTGTTGGATTATGTTTCATATTTATATATTATCTATGATTAATTGTAATAGTTCTGTATGTTTCCCTAATATACATAAATAAAAATAAATAAAAATGTGCACCCGCGAAATTTCTCCCACTTTCTGATAGGCAAAGATAGACTGTGTTCACATTTATGGCAAACGAAAGTTTGAGCGAGTTTAATTTTTATTGCACCATATTTTCCATGGCATCCTTTAAGGTCAGTTTAAGCAATCTTTTTTAGTCTGTGTTTCGTGTTGACGAGGAATACGCGCGCGAGTTCTGTAAAGTGTAATGTCAAAAAAATATAATACAAACGAATCCAAAAGCCCAAGGAAATATAATTTTATTTGGTATCATTAGAAATATATCTCACTTGCAAATTATAACAAATTTTTAATGAACTGCTCTGATTTAAAGCAACTTGCAATATTCGTAATAACCACTATATTGTAAACTGATTCTGAAAAGATCAACACTAGAGTTTCTTGCCCGTTCTTCTTTAGTGAAAACCGCTTTCCGAGCCGGGTGGGAGTTCAAAAAATAACTGAATCTAAATAATATTGAACATTTTAATGATTCAGTAAATAATTTTCATTTCAATATAATTGATCGTTTGGATTCAAAGCGCCAATTATCGTAATATGGAATAAAACGAATTGTACAATGTTATTGTAGGTCTAGGAGCCTCCTACGCTAACGTAGGTTGTACATTGTAACGTTTATAATAACTATCAATTTTACTTAGCAGTAAGACTCGAAATACAATTACCATCACATAATGAGCAAATACTAAAAGTTACTACGTTGTCGTCTAAAATGAGATGCGTATGGTAATGAAACTAACATTCGCTTTAGATTTTACGTCCATGAACGCGTATATTCACTAATATTAGTACACAAGCTAACGGATGTGACTTTGTCTGCAAGATTATAAAAATTGACAATAATAACATTTAACTTTGATATGTTTTAGTTACCTCTTTGTTCTAGATGCACTATGTATAAATACACCCAACAGTCACATACATACATAGTTCTAACCCCACACTAAGATCGTGTCTTGTGTCGTGGGTAACAGAAACTACGAGAGACTTTTCGGTCTCACAAATACCCAGACCCGAAACAAATACTTGTGGATCACATAAACATTTGTTTCGGTGCGGGGATCGAACCCGCGCCCTCTCGGTTCACAGCCGGCGTCCAAACAACTGCGCGGAGGCTGTATGGACTGTTTACCGTGAAATCTTGAGCGAAAGTCTTAGTTTGAGCAATCCAATTTGTGTAAGTTTTTCTTTTGGATTTGCCCATCATGGCGTTAGAGTCATCGCCTTGGACGGAAATAATTTCTCTGCGGTGTAAAGTAATCACTGGTGTTACCTCAGTCTACTCATCTAGGTTTATAGAGTTGTATCAATGGACATACCTATCGTTTCATTTATATAGATATCAAAACTGGCCAGCGCTAATCTCTGCTAGATCCTGACTATCCTATCGTTGCTATAGCGCGAATGACTGGATGCATTTAACCATCTATGGCGGTCGTAAAGACCGCTCGTTTATATTTATGGGGTGAGATTATGCATTAATCCCTTCTACACACAGAAATATGGAAGCCACGGGACCTTGCAAGGGCATACTATTTATAGATGGAAATATGTGCACGTATATTTTTTTTATTGTTTAAAACAACTGTTGTAAAACACCTCTTACCAATAGAATACAACGAAAAGGAAAGATGTAAATTTTTTTAACCTATACCCCTCCCAACAATAATCCCCTTCTCTCCCCAACTGGATGGTAAGTTATTAAAAAGTTTTTGTAGCACAGCTGAGAATAATTTCGGGGAAAGCGGGTCACCTTGCTGCACTCCAAGGACGGATCTGTAGTTCTATGTACCTATATCAGGTTTTAAAGATGATACAGATATATTTAAATAGGTAAAAATTAAAATTACGTGGGTCTAAATGTTATTATCCTATTTGAAATGGAAAATAAATAACAAAATAAAAAAATATCCTCCACAAAATAACCAGATTCTATTTGGGTGTAAAAATAATGTTTTTGTGAGTAAATTAGTTTACAATTATATTTACATAATCTCTAAACTAGATAATTACTTATTTATAATTTTATCATTCATCGTCAATTATTGTCTAAAATATCTCTAGATGGGTATAAATCGGTGGTAATATCTATGAGCACAGGTCACGGATGATTGAATAATAAATAACACAATAATTGAATAAACTCGTTTGAAGCTAGCTAGGTCCACAAATCGCACATATTAAATGTAGGTAGGTACGTAGTATAATATGCTTTCGTCTATCATTTCTCAAATTGTAGACTGAGTCTTGTACTTGAGTCCGCCCCATGACCACGAAAGCTGTAAAGCAATCGAAACGTCGGGAAGTTAAATATTAATCCAAATTGCGATAAAATCCGTGAAAATTAATTTTATTTCAATGTGTAACATTCGCGTAAATCTAAGAAACCACTATGAGTATTCTTGAACATCAGTCGAGATCAATCTCACAAAAGGTAGCAGTTCAATATTTATCGAGTGTATAGCTTAAAAGAATATCGAATTTAAAATATTTTTTTCATGAATTTCCAAAATAACCCTTCATAGGGTGCAATGGACCGTTAATATCCCTGTGAAACCGCATCCACCTTCAGCATTACACTTTATCTTATAATAACATAATCATATCATAAATAATCTTATATAACAACAAGTCATTCAAATTTGCTCTTCCCGTTTTTAATCCTAACCCTGCAATGGATACTACGGAATAATAATTTGGCTGCGAAAATGATTGCTAGTATCAAGCCTATCAAATCCAAGTATATCTTCTGGTACCAGGGGACGTGGAGGGCCAAAGACTTGAGATGAGGGGCGCCTTTGGTCCTGATGACGTGTTCCACCCAGTATACTAGTTCCGCGCTTGGGTGTAGAGGTCGGTCGTGGTATAGCTTTGATAGTTCCTTCACCGTTTCCCGGTATCTGTAGATAATAAAATTTTATACTGTAAATACATAATTTGAGCGTTGCCAAATAAATAGACGTCACAACTAAAGTAGTAGAATTTCCATGGATTCCTATAAGCACTTACTTAGGATTGCCGACCACTTCCAGTATAGCGCTCTTCAGCTCATCAACCATGGTGTAAGACAAATCTACTCTTTGCCCGTATCCTTTATATACAGCAATATCCACGTTAGAGAACTGGTCAGCGAAAGCAGGAATACCGATAATAGGAACGCCGAAGTGTATTGCTTCTGTTGTGGACAACAAGCCTCCGTGAGTAATGAAGAGCTTACAGTTGGGATGGGCTGAAACAATATTAAAATAAACTTGTTTTTATTAGCAATAATAGTAGCGGCCTTCATCCAGCGATTTCCTGCAATCTTAAACAGGTCTTCCGTCCACCTTCTTAGCGGGGATCCAATACTTTGCTTGCCTGTAGGTAGAAATCCTTGGGGGAGGCTTATGTTGGCTTGACTTCCTGTGACTTAAGAGAGAGAGAGAGAGTGACAATGGTAAGATAAGCAGGTCGCTCGCTGATGGTAAGCTATTAAATTTTGGCTTACACAAGTACAATTGTTAGTCGTGTGTACGGAATCGCTATGTTAGATTGACAAAGTAAATTATTTGCAAATACGCACACAAAATGCTCGGCTGCGGTGCCCAACTTTGTATATAGACATTTTTCGGAATATTCGGCAGCAATTCTTCAAACTTCCAAATGACAGTCTGGTTTAATTCGCCAAATATCCTTAGTAGACCATTCTTCACTGCGTCTGGCAAATGTTTGCTCTTCAAGTTGGATCCCATGCTGAAGAATATAACACCGTCATTCGAACGGTCCATGATGGTTTGCAGATCCTAAAATTGAAATTATAAGCAATATAATAAAAATAATGCCATTCATTTTATTTTGTTCATTCTAACGAGAAAGTAGTGTTGTTTATTAGCACATTGCTTATTTTAAACCTACATACAAACCCAAACTCAACCTAATTCTATATCGTAAGTGCTTCAGTTAGGTTTATGTAAAGGGCAAAATTCGTTCTTAAAGAAAAAAGATTAAATGGTTCGAAGTTCAAACTCTTTTAGACCTATAACAACCGACTTTAAGATACTTGAAATTGTATGAAAGGCTTTGAAATTTAAACTGTAGGGGTTACTAATTTCTGTTCTCCATTGTTTAAATACTAGACAACTTAAGTGTCGATAAGCTAGCTAAGCAAGACCATCGGACATAATTTTATCTTTGTCAAATCATTTCAAATGAAATATACCTCTGGTAAAGGTGCAATTTTTGTATTGACGTGATACCCTCCAATGCTCTTGTAGTTCTGAGGTGTCCTAGTAGGTCTTCCCAGAGATACGTGTGAATTTCCCAACATCAGAGAAGCATTGTACCTCAACTCTTCGAATGAAGGAATGGGTATTCCTCTCTCCTGCAAAATTGGTACTACATCGCTGTCATAAGTTGCTTTTTGGATGTCAAAAATAGCGCTGGAAGTAACGAACGTACTTGGTGTAATTCTAATTAAAGTAATAATCATATTTTATTATCAAAACATTTCTATTGTAATAAGTGAATAGAATAAATTATTTTATATAATGATAAACATCTTTACACCATAACCTGCCTATAGATATCACAGAAACCAGAGGTTTTACAGAAACCTCATTAATAAAATAAAAATGGATATTGCTCTTATAAATCCAGTTTTTATTGTTCACTTAACCGAGTGTTATTTGTTCTTCATCGACTTAATTTATAACCGTGAAAATATTTCCAACTACTAGTTTTCACTTACTAATTTCTCTTATACGTCCAAAGGATTTGCGTCCACAACTCTTCGATTCTCTGCAAGAACGACAATGGAAATCGTCTGCTATTCAAGAAGTGAGCATTATACGCCGGATTCAAAGGCTCGTCAATTAAACTTGTTACCATCCAATGCGGTTCCAAGCTCGACGACCAGATCAACGGGCAACCAAACACTGCTGGTATCCTGTAAGAGTTCGTACGTAGTCTGGTAGCAAGAAAATACTAAATAAAATATGTTGAAGTAATCTACCTACCTACCTCCTACTAATAATTTAACATTATGATTAATTTCGTTGCGCGTTAAAGACAAGTTAAACATTCCTGGAGATTCGATTTTGAACGAAACTCACATGTTTTCTGCTTCAATACTAATTTGTATAAATTACTATAACTACTAATACAGCTAAGTTTTAAATGACTTTACATTCTGGTACTAATATAAGCCGCAAGGGCTCGTTGATTCCACGATATTTCCTACAGATATTTACGGATATGTTTTGGGGAGGCCTAACTTCAACAATGATCAGTTTTTGGTTTTTATATTCAACTACTGAGTTAAACTTACGCAGAGTACATTTCGCTGAACATCCACTCAGCAATGACCACGTCGAAGTGTTGTTTGGGATCTCGGAGGAGTGTCTGTACGTTTGCATTCTTCATCGTCGCACTGCTTATGTTATTCATCAGGTAGAACACGAAGTCTCTGTTTTTCACGTCCATCACTTTATCCATTATTGCCTTGATATGCATTGTGTCCTCTATAAATACCGTTTAATTGATATTTTTATAATCCTTGGCAGAAACTTTTGTAGAGTCATGACTTTTTTGTGGGTAATGATAAATCTTTTATTTAATCTCATATGTCTATCCCAAATATCTATATATGAGACAAGTAGATGAGCCTTTTCCTACCGTTTACCTTCGCGTCACCATTCAAGTTCAAAGGACAACAAACTTACTTGAGTCGGACTATATATTATTATTTATTAATCAATAATAAACTACATTTGTATTAAAATTGAATATATTTATGACCCTTGACTTTAAAGCCATAATAATAATTCCCGAACCCAGCTTTCTTAACAAATTTTCAGCCCCGCTCTCCTCTACTGAAAGATTAACCGGACCTTCATCACCAGTACTATCCACAGTTTACAGAAACAAACTAGCTAGATAATGAAGCGAAAACTTACCATTATACACCAGTTTATTCGCCGAGACATCTACTTGATGCAAATTACGCGGAGGTTCTTGTTTTGGGAACGGCGTTATATATGTGACCTTTTAAAAACATGGATTTTAGCCGTTTTTTTTATTACTAGTAAATTCCATTTATAGATTACTATGGATAATGAGAAGCAAATTATGATTACCTCATGTCCCGCCGCTAGTAAATGCTTCGTATACGCATCGCCCAAGATCGCGTGGCTTCTTCTAGGAACAGGAAAGACTAGCAGTATCTTGTACGCATCACTTACACACGAGGTCAGTAGAACGGAAAATACTGCCAAATATATCCTTGTCATCTGAAACAAGATTTTATTTGTCTCTAATTAATTATTTTTCATAGCATCCTTCAGGCGACTATAGTTCTGGCCTTTTTTCAAAACAAGAAACGTCTTAAGCCCATCTTTCGGTACCTTGCGGATGGCCGAAAATAAGGAAATCCGCACCCAAATCGGTGACTTCGTTTTTGAGATTAGCGCGCACAAACGGACATTCAGATAAACAGACAAAAATTCTAATAATAACTATTTTGTTTTCTATTTTGTCAATAAAGTCCGCCAATATTTGTTTTTTATATCAATATAGAAGATATATGAAGAAAATAGAGACAGCGATCAATTACATTATTAGGTATAGATTTCGAATCTACATTAGCACACGTCAATTCACTGAGTACACATTTTTCTGGCCTGTGTCAAGCGAATACACTGTTCTCCTGCGACTCTCACGATGTTTCTTTCTGTTTCTCTTTCTCCGTCTTTTAAACCCATCCCATGGTTGTCTGTAAGACATTGCTTTATGCGATAAGACCGCCATTTGTACTGTTTTTTATTCTGTTCCTGTATTATATTTTACTATGTATAATAAAGATTTAAATAAATAAATAAATAAAATGTTGTCCGGCCATCTGACAGGTGGTCTGCCTCTTAGGCGCCGTTCCTCTCACGTCTAGCCAGAAGCCCTGCACAACTCCACTTCAACTTGGTGAACCTTTGTTCTTCGTCGGATTTCTATATTTGGGATTCGATCAAGTAGCGTAATCTCAAGCATGGCTCGTTCCATTAGACTGTGGGCTACTTTGATTTTATGGATAGTTGTTTTCGTTAGTGTCCATATCTCTGAGCCAAATGTTAAAACAGGTAAGCTGCATTGTCATAGGCTTTAAGGAAACATTGATCTGAAGAGGTCGTTCAACTTTCAAGAAGTGAATAAAATTTATAACATTCTAAAATTTAAAATATTTTACCTTTATAATTCCAGCGTGCCAGCACAGTCGTTGAAGTCACTACATGGGTGGGTCAAACCACCGCTTCTAAATTGACTTGGCTTCAACGCACTAACAGGCCACAACGTTTGCGCGACCAATGCTAGCAATTATAAAAAACAAATCACTTATATTTATTGTATGATTAGAATAAGCATAGAAATACACACACACACTGACAAATTGCCACATAATGTCTTCACATTTAGATAAAAAATTATTGCGGATACTCACAATACATGATTGACTGACCTATATATGATCGCTGACTTATCCTTGACACTTCATTAGAAATTTGGTACCTATTGTTGTGTGCTACATTAATTAACTTTACACTATTTAACCTAACCTTACTGACATTTGATGGAAGTGTATGAAATCGAATGACGAAAGAAAAAAATACACCCTACAGTCACATACATAGTCCTGACCCCACACTAAGATCGAGTCTTGTCTCGTGGGTATCAGGAACTACGAGAGATTTTTCGGTCTCACAAACACCCAGTCCCGAAACAAATACTTGTGGTTCACACAAACATTTGTGTCGGTGCGGGGATCGAACCCGCGGCCTCTTATTGCTTCTTACCAACTGCGGCACGTAGGCTGTGAAAAACGAGGAGATACTTTTCAATCTAGAAACACGAAGACCAAGATTGGTGAATAATGCAAATGTTGGTCACGCTGATGGGTTTTATCCCGAAGCTGAAGTGGGTTTCACAAGTTTCATCTTCACCAACTAAGCTAATTGGTATCAGTCGGAAGTACGCCAAGTTCAACTATTAGTATATTTGTTCCAATACTGCCTTGATGGCGCACCATGCACTATTTTTTTAGCAATAAAATTCACGCCGTTTTCTAAACTTAAACTCATTAATTATTTTTACTTTTCAATTGTTTTTTAGTCAATTATTTATTTTGATATTCTAATACGGAGTGCGGAGTTCGAGTCAAGAGTAGGCCAAAGGGTTACTGGGACATCAATTAGTTAGCCCGGCAACAGCTGCCAAACAAATTGACACCATATTAGTGCAATATAAAGTCCATTCTCCAAGTACAATATTTAGAAAACTGCGATTTTTTAACATGACCTTTTTTTATCTACTTCTAATTGTAGTAGTGTTAAATTTCATACATATACATTTGGCAGCCTCCGTGGCGCAGTTGGTAAGACACCGGCTGTGAAAAGTGAGGCTGCGGGTTCGATCCCGCAAGGAAACAAATATTTGTGCGATCCACAGTACTTTGTTACGATTCTGGGTGTTTGCGCCAATTTTTGATAAAACTTGCGATGGACAGTATAATCATATTTTTTTCAGTACTACGGGTCAAAGTTAAATTATTTGAAATTCCTTTTGTCATGAATTTGATTTTCTTTTAAATAGACCTGGTTTGATTTAATTTTGAATGTTTCATTAAAGCCGCTGTTACTTAAAAACTGTCGGAGATAAAACGATAATGATATTTTCTTGCTGTTCCGTCATACTTTGGACTATCTCCCATTGCCGGTTTATCGTTTAGCAAAACTTAAATATAAATAATAAATTATAATAAATCCTCGTTCATAAACCAAATTTGTTTAACAACAATACTCTTTCTCCTTCTTTTAAATCCATCCCATGGTTGCGATAAGACCGCCATTTGTACTTTTTTTTTCACTTTCTTTATGTTATTTTTCTGTGTACAATAAAGATTTAAATAAATAAATAAATATTGAGTTACTTGTGCCAGTCAACCCCACTCTCATTACCGATGCTAATCTCGGCCAGATCCTGGCTATCCTATTGCCAATATAGAGCGAATAACTGGATGCATTTTAAGTTAACCATCTATAGAGTACGTTAAGGCCGCTCGTTTACATTTAGGGAGAGATTATGCACTGTATTTGTTCTATATACATGGTGTAGAAATATGTTAGCTAGTAGATTTTGCACACACATACATGTATATTTTAGGCAGAATCTGGAATCTTGTTCTAGAATCTTTCATTTTTTAAATAGAGCAGCAAGCAGTAGTAATTTTTCTTCTTACGAAGATAATAAACTGAAAAATTAATATCAGAATTTGAATGTTATGCGTCGTCGCACCTGTCTAGTGGAACCATGTATGGACGCAAACCGTGAAATACCTGGATTCGAATTCCAGGTTGAGTTACCCACCTGTGTGACTTTCGCGTCAATAAATCCCACGCGAGTTTGCAAAGACTGCCATTTGCGTTCACTGTTCAAATAAAAAGGAATAAAATTTGATGTATAGGTTCCTTACTCGTTCAATGAAATTATAAAATAGCCAGTGGGTTTTAAAAATAATACACTAATTTAACAGTTTTAAAAATTATATTTACAAACTCTAATTAGCTATTACATATTTTATCATTCATGATATGATAAAAATAACATACATCAGAAAACATAGAGGGGTAACAGGCGGTGGTAATCAATCAACGAGAACAAAATGAATTATGGAGAGAAAATAGTGTATTACATAGTGTGTACAATTACACTATAATTAAATACACCCTTACAGTTAACACTACTAATCACATTTTCTTCTTCGAGTTCCACTCCTATCTGAGGCTGGACAACATCAGGACAATTTTCATTTTTGCAGCTGCTGCTCTGGTTAGTATAATAATAGTATCATAGTATACTGACATAAGATATACCAAATTGTAAATTTTCTTTGTGTTTGCACATTATAATACAATTGAGTTCAAAATTCTTACTTTACTATGGCCAACTCTTGCAAAAGGTGTTGTTACATCAACGTACAATAAGGCTGCATTTGGAGAAAACTTACGCCTTGAAACTAAACAATATACTTTCTCATACATTTCTAAAATCAGCTTTAATACGGAAGCAACGGGTCTTTGATTTGACCCGTCTAAATACGTATACCTCTTCAACAAAATACTAACGGCTTCATTCATATACAGATTTAAAACCTTTTTTAGTTATCGAATGTTTTGTCCCTTTCGAACGACTTTAGAATTCAGTTTGAGCGAAGAAGATAAAACATTCTATAACTATAAAATCTGTCTATGAATAAGGCCGTTATTCTTATATTAAATCACAATCATTCAAACTTACTCTTCCCGTTTTTAATCCTAACCCTACAATGAATACTGCTGAATAACAATTTGATTGTGAAAATGATTGCTAGTATCAACCCTATGAAATCCAAGTATATCTTCTGATACCAGGGGACGTGGAGGGCCAAAGACTTGAGATGAGGGGCGCCTTTGGTCCTGATGACGTGTTCCACCCAGTATACTAGTTCCGCGCTTGGGTGTAGAGGCCGGTCGTGATATAGCTTTGAAAGTTCCTTCACTGTTTCCCGGTATCTGTGGATAATAATATAATTATGGAGGTATTAATCCAACAACGTTTCGTGAGAGCAGAGAGCGACACAATAAATGAAATTTATTCCAGAACATATTTGACGAACAATCGTACAATATTTCCCAAACAACACAAAAGATGGCACTACTATATTTTGATATACGAGTAATACTAACAGGAGGTTTGCTTCGAAATAACGTTGCTGTTACACAAAATATGGTTTTTTATATTGCATTTGTCGGGTGAAAAAGTATACGGCTCCTGATAGTACATCTAATTGGACCTTGATTGTCACCATCATCGATAACCATCCCTCTTTTATAACAAACTGTGAGAAGAGTTGAGGGAGATGCACAAAAATGTTGTGGTTCTCGAGTATCTTAATATCTGAACGAGTCGCTACTCGCTAGCTAAGACGGTAATTTACATCAGTCCATTCCGGTCTAACTAAACGCTACGCACGCCCTGTTTAACAACATTCTAAAGGCAGGCATACATATTCGGATCGTACGTAACGGACGGATCGCATTCAACGGATTATTTTTTACAATGCGTCCACAGTATCAGAAGCGATTGGCCGACGTTATATCAGCATCCTGCAGATTTTTGCAGACCGCTGAAGCATACAATTATTACAAAGGTGCATTCAGCGGCACGTTGTTTGATTGTATTGACTAGTGACATACTAAATATATTTATGTATAAACTATCATAGTTTTTAAGTAATAAGTAACTAACATAATATATGGAATTCTATTCTGAAATAAATATTTAATAATAATAAATAATAGCATAACTCAATGAAGTTAACAATCCATTTGATGCGTCCAATGCGTACGGTGCGGAAATGTGGACGCCTTTAATGACCGGCAAAGGAATTTTAATTCCTCGCGCATTTAAGGTACTTGTAAGTGGTCGCAGAAACAGAGAGGCCGCTTTCAAATTACTTCATCCATCCATCCATCAGCCAAAGGAAGTCCACTGCTGAACATAGGCCTCTCTCAATGATTTCCACAGTGACCTGTTGGAGGCAGCCTGCATCCAGCGACGTCCCGCGACCTTTACTAGGTCGTCTGACCACCTTGTGGGTGGACGATAGTTGTGTGTTGCCAGTGATGACATACGGCACCGAGACGTGGCCTCTCACTATGGGCCTCATTAGGAAGCTCAAATTATCAAATAAAAAAATAAAAATAAAAAGTACTTACTTAGGATTGCCGAGCACTTCCAGTATAGCTCCCTTCAGCTCATCAACCATGGTATAAGACAAGTCTACTCTTAGCCCGTATCCTTTATATACAGCAATATCCACGTTAGTGAACTGGTCAGCAAAGACGGGAATACCAATAATAGGAACGCCGAAATGTATCGCTTCTGTTGTGGACAGCAAGCCTCCATGTGTGATGAACAGCTTGCAGTTTGGATGGGCTGAAACAATATCAAAATTACATTTAATAAGCGAGACTGACGAGACGTGTGTGATAGTTCTTAATATTTCTAATACCAGTAGGTCAGTACGAGCAAATCTGGTAATGATTTCGCCTTCCTCTTCCCATAAAATAAACCTTTGTAGGCGGTAGGTAAGTAATCCGTGTAGTTAATAGCTTTGAATAGAAATTTGGTTTAACATCACGATTTTAGAATGGAAGATTGATGTTAAGTAATCATTTTGATGTGAATATTCTTTCAGTTATTATTGATTTTGACTGTTACAATCAATCTTCGACGAAACGAAAAAAAAAATACGGAGTCCTCGAAACCGACGAGCGTGTATGCAAAGATTAATGACAGTGGATGAAGCGAAAGAGGTATGTATGGACCGTAGCACTTGGCGCTCAATAGTCTCTGCCTACCCCAACGGGACAAAGGCGTAAGTTTATGTATGTATGTATGTATGTATGTCGAAATGGTCGCTCTAATAACAAAGCAAAGCCAGTACATCTGTATCTTTATCAGCCCACATACGTCCTACGGGCGTCCTACAGGCACTGGCCTCCTCTACAATCGAGAGTACGATTGAGAGGGGCTAGGCCAGTACGCCTCTTTTCAAAATAACCAATCTGAATTTAAAAATCTCATGACATTGCTTCCACTTGCAATGGATCAAATTATACAAAATTAGCCGTTTCTTGTCCCATCATTCTGTTTAAATAGAAAATTGTAACTTATGCCTTGCAGCATGACTAGCCCATTGTATGAAAGAGCTTATTATGAAGCAACAAAAAATACATTAACATGCGATTTGCAGATCTATTATACTGGTAATTATGGACATGACTTCACCAAGTCCAAACAAACATATATGTTAGTAATAAGTCATTTGTTTTTGAGGTAGAATATTGAGAGAGTCATTCACAGTTTAATATACGACGTAACGGTCGTTCAAGCTATGCCCATAACTACGATAAACTAAGGGCCAATTGCACAAACTAACTGTGCTCATAGCTTTGACTTTGAAAACGTCAATCCCATACATTAAAAATGTCAAATAAGCCACAAATGTATGGCGATGACATCATCAAAATTAAAGTTATCGTCAAAGTTAGTTTATGAAATTGTGCCTATATGCGCCGGCCAAATAGTTACATAAAATGGGTTCCTATGTATCGAAGCGCCTGAATGATTACCATGAGCAATAATCGATATCATCAGAAATTATATTCCGCATTACTGTTCTTTCAGTATGCAACTGTCGATCATGAACTTATACCACATTATACTTATGATAAAGAAATGCGATCGAGTAAGATTTCTCATGGAAAACATTAATAAAATATAGGCGACCAGATATTATTTGATTGTGGGTGTAAATAATACAGTTGCCGCGAAATAGGGCGCAAAATAAAAAGCGAGGTGTGCCCCGGCTAATGAAGTGGTTTTCATTCAATTTTATAGTGTACTAGATTGAAGACATACTCGTGTCTCCAAAAACCTATGGGAATTCAATGTAATAAAACTGACATTTGTTTTAGCTTAAAAGAGTTCTTTTGTTAGCCATATGAACAACATCTTTCCCTACTAGATTTAAAAAACAGTCTTTTTTAAAATACTTACAAAGAATGCTCGGCTGCGGTGCCCAGCTTCGTATATGAACGTTTTTCGGTATATTCGGCAGCATTTCTTCAAACTTCCAAATGACAGTCTGGTTCAATTCGCTAAGTATCCTCAATATACCCATCTTCAGTTCATCTGGTAGGTCTTTACTCTTCATGTTGGAACCCATGCTAAAGAATATAACACCGTTTTCTGAACGGTCCATGATGGTTTGTAGATCCTAAAATCAAATCAATACTATAAATCAATGGCTTCTATATTGCTAAGCTTCTATATTCTATATTCCACCTAAAATAGGCAAGAGAAAATGCTATTTTTGTAATTGTAACAGCTATTACCATTGGTGATCCAAAAATTCTTTGATAGTTTGTATTTAGGAGTATCATGTCACATTTAGCTTAATAGTAAGTCATGAATATTTGTCAATTTCGTTATAAGTGGACATAGAAGTATTCAATTACATTAAGCGGTAACTTAATTTTAGTGTTTAGTAGTTTAGTGGTAGGTCGCTCATATGTGAGAGGCCGCCTGGGTAGGTACCACCGCAATGTCTATTTCTCCCGCCAAACAGCTGTGTAAATGGACTGTGTGTTCCGGTTTGAAGGACACTGTGGCCAGAGTAACGATTGGACATAATGAGACTTAACATCTTATGTCTGAAGATGGCGAGCGCAGTGGAATGCCAAGCATTGCTTTGTAATTTATTGTGTTGTTTACGTTTAAATTTAAATTGCTTACCATCAGGCACACTCGTCTCGCCAAATAAATAAAACTTAATACACGTCTACATATATAAAAGACAGTAAATCGTTTGTTAGTTACATTGTCAGTTCTATAGTGTTCAAAATAGATACAAATACACTTATTGAAGGTAAGCTAGATGAAACTAGACGAGCAGATGACTGCTTTCTTCAGGTCAATAAAGAATGTAAGAACTTACCTCTGGTAAAGGTGCTACATTTGTATTGACATGATACCCTCCAATGCTCTTATAGTTCTGAGGTATCCGTGTTGGTCTTCCCAGAGAAACATGTGAGTTGCCCAACATTAGGGAAGCATTGTACCTCAACTCTTCGAATGAAGGAATGTTTATTCCTCTCTCTTTCAAAATTGGCACAACATCGCTGTCATAGGTTGCTTTTTGGATGTCGAATATGTCACTGGAAATGACGAATGTATTTTATATAATTATAATTTCAATATTAATCACAGTTATCTGCAAATTTCTAATGAAAGAAATGAATAAAGATGACATTAAGACCGGTGGCCTATAGATATCTCACAAACCAAAGGTTACGTCAGTAATCCCATTAATAAATCATTATAAACAACATTGGAGTTTGCTATTATAAATTCTATGTTTTTGTTATTCACTTAATGAATGCTATGACCCACAAGGTGCCAACTATTGTTATCCAGTAGTGAAAATCAATGTAATTGATAATATTTAATGACTACTTAGAAGGTGTTCTAAGCACCCATATCATCATTCGAATAATAGAAACATATTTTTCGAATCCTAAATGTTTCTTCGTCGTTTAGTTTATACTTACTGATTTCTCGTATACATCCATAGAATTTGCGTCCACAACTCTTCGATTCTTTGCATAAACGACAATGGAAATTGTCTGCTATGCAAGAAGTGAGCATTGTACGCCGGATTCAAAGGCTCGTCAATTAAACTTGTGACCATCCAATGCGGTTCCAAGCTCGACGACCAGATCAACGGACAACCAAACACTGCTGGTATCCTGTAAGAGTTCACAATGTCTAGTTTTCCGTATAAAATTCATATTAGGAACTATAAGTTATGTCGTCATGTTGCCGTTGATGACTAATCACAATTTTTCAGGCACTACAAACCTTAAATATCAACTACATGTTGTAGGTATCAGCTAAAATAAATTATTTAATAAAATAGGAGTTGATACTGGTGGTAGGTCTCTCATATGTGAGAGGCAGCCTAGGTAGGTACCATCGCAATGTCTATTTCTCCCGCCAAACAGCTTTGTAAATGCACTGTTGTGTTCCGGTTTGAAGGACATTTTAGCCAGAGTAACTACTGGACATAATAAGACTTTACATCTTAAGTCTCAGGTTGACGAGCGCTGTGGAATGCCAAGCATTGCCTTGTAATTAATGGTGTTGTTTGGTTTTGCTATTGTCTATGCGATCATATCGCTTACCATCAGGCGAATGGCAAGCTCGTCTCGCCATTCATTGCAATAAAAAAATGGGAGTTTAAATTTTGCATGGCAGTCTATGACTATACTTATCTTCAATGTGGATATTAGTGGAATTCGCTAAATCACGCGGGAAAAAATAGATTGCTCATATACAACTGTTTGTTTTTCCTAATTAAATAAAAACCACTAACAGGATTTAATCGTTATTTTTTTCCTAATGTGTTTGATTCTTATTTGTATGTTACAAATATGTGTTGTATATTTGTATGTAAGCAAGAATAGTCAAGCCACAAAAATCAATCCCTACTGCGACCGATATTCTAACTTAATTTATAACGGATTCCAATAGCAATCACGAATCAATTGGAATCCAATGAACAGACTGCACTGCACGCCACGGATTCTCAGCATTTGTAAACCTTATAGAATTACTCGGATTAGATCTTAGTATATCGATCGTCGTTGCGCAGCTGGCTATTGTTTAACAAAAGAGGTAAATCTGATCGATTAAATTAACGTTTTCATTAAAACTAATAAATGAGTGAGTAATTTCGGGTCCATTCCATTTCCACTCACGTCTGACCTAAAATAATTGGGAACGGATCTGTTTGTCAAAAATGTTACGAAATTCTGAAAGAAATGCTTGTAAAGTAAACCAGTCCATCTTACCCATAAGAATTTTATATTAAAAGTTTAGTAATTTGGACTAGCATGGTGGACGGAAACCTAACCTTCCTTCAATCGGATTCGCACAGTGTCCAATGAAATGTTTATGGACTGATATCGTCGCCACTATAACAATTCATAAAAATGAATAATTATTTTACTATAAAAAATAGACTAAATATCATCCAGCATAAAGACATAAATGCATATGATGCGCCATGACCAATTTTAACATAATATCCTTTACAAATATTTGAATCCTTCGTCTAGCTTGAAAACAATTAGTGTCTTATGTTTCGTGACTAATTTTTTTACTGTCTTTCATAATACTTCGAAGTAATACTGTCGAAGTCATACAGCATACTTTTAAAGATATGTATCTATCTAAAACTAAAATGCAAATTCATTATTCAATAAAATTATTCCAAATTTTTTAAGCATATAATATGACGATTGATAATAAATATCGAATACATGATATGCTTTTCTCTACGTATTTTTAAGTTTTTACTGTTTGTTGTGTATTTACATTATTTTATGCGCAGCTCAGGTATTTCCATCTTTACTTCTATTGAATTTGACTTACGCAGAGTACATTTCGCTGAACATCCACTCAGCAATGACCACGTCGAAGTGTTGTTTGGGATCTCGGAGTAGTTTCTGTACGTTCGCATCCTTCATCGTCGCCCTGCTTACGTTGTTCATCAGGTAGAACACGAAGTCTCTGCCTGTCATATCGATCTCTTTGTCCATTAGTGCTTTTATGTGCATCGTGTCCTCTGCAAATAATAAATACACCTAATAGTATAATACATACTCCTGACCCCACATTAAACTACGAGAGAATTTTCGGTCTCACAAACACCCAGACCCGAGACAAATAATTATTCCTTTATAATACTATTTGGTGGAGACATAAAAATCGATATTTCATACGAGTAAAAAAAACGAGTCCATATTATAATTGTGGTGTAAGGACAAATAGAAAAGGAAGTTATTTTTTGTCGGAGAACCTACTGATTGAAATGAAATAATTTTTATTGTTGGCACAGCTTTAAAATAAAACGAAGTACCTACACTTTTTATAAATATCAAAAGTATGTTTTAAACCATTTTAATGTATAACATTATATCGTATTTATAACCTCTTGTAAAACATTTCTGATTATACTTTGCACTTATCTCTCGACACTTAAAATGCATTATTATGAAAATCAAGTCCTACCTGACAAGTCTCAATTATCTAATTTTATAGCTTATTTGCAAAATATACTACTTTGTATTCAAACTGTCTAGATGATTATAATTAAACCGGTAAACTTGTTTGCTAAAAATCAGGTCCTTTTGGAGTCAGAATATAAAATTACACTCGAGTTAAGGAATAACGTCACAAACATGAAACTATACAAAAGGCAGACTAATATTGAAACATAGTATTAAAAGATTACAACCCAATAATTTAATAGACAATAGGTATGTACTTAAGGTTTTAAATAACGTGTTTTTGCAGACGCTTGGTGACAATAACAGACAATTTAAGTAATTTCGTAAGTATTTCTCTACCTTGTGTTTGTTATTTTCCTCATATGCTAACCGCAATACATAACCAATATATATATACAGGGTATATCAAGACTGCGACCGAAAATGAAGCCAGGTGGTAGTATTAGTGACTTCAGAAACAATGCAACTAAAAATTTCGCAAAAAGAAATCGTCAGCTTTTTTTTGGTATTTTTTTATTTATCGTCGTATTTGGGTGATAATTACATAGTTTTCCTAAAATAATGATGTACACCTTTTTATTTTATAAGTCGCAATGGTTTGTTAGGGTTAAAATTATTATTTTCGCAATAACCAAGTATTTACTACCCAAACACAATGATTTTTAAAAATTGCGAAAAAAAAACTGTCACTTATTTTGCGAAATTTTTATTTGCATTGTGTCTGTAACCACTAAAACTACCACCATGCTTCGTTTTCGGTCGCAGTTTTGATATACCCGGTATATATATATAAATACATAAACTCACGCTTTTTTACCAAAAGGGGGTGCTACCAGGACACCCACATTTCGCTTTGTAAGTTCCACGATGTGAGGGCGAGCCTATCGCCATCTCGGGCACAAATTCCTGACCGCGGGTTGATAATTAATAGAAAAATCCGATATCACTTAGCCCGACCCGGGAATCGTACTCTATACCTAAGCTTTGTAATCGTACCTTAGTACAACTACGCAGGCAGTCGGCATTTGCTAAAGGCTTAGGTAGAAATATAGGCCATAAGACAAGAATCTAATAAAAAAATATTTAAGTCGATTCTTAAAAAGCGCTATTTAACCAATTTGCCCTAATGTATAATTAATTAAATGTATAAATTGATCCTGCAGTCAAACTGTTTGTATAGTTTTGCAGGACGCTTATGTAGATTGTAAGTTTATTCTTTTGTTATTAATAAATAAATAAAAAAAAAGTCTCTACCCACCGTTCGCCGAATGCTAGACAACTTTATTCTTAAAATGACAACACTCACCATTAAACACTTTTTTATTCTCCGAGACATCTACTTGGTGCAAATTAGGCGGAGGATCTGGTTTTGGGAACGGTGTCACGTATGTAACCTGAAATGAGTGAAATTAAATACTATGTGGATGACTTGAAAATGGATATTAACAGTTTGAAATAAGGATTTTTAATGTGGTGTTGTGATGTTTTATCATTAAAAGAATACAGAAATATTAATAAAGTATACATTTTCCAGGCATCTCAAATTATAATCAAGGGAATCAATTGTTATCTGAAGCATTGGTAAGCAAGTCAAATTAATAGGGAGTTGTAATAAGGTCGTCCAAGAGCTTATTGCCAAGCGAACTTACAAAAAGATTTTTGGAATAATTACCGCTTCAACTTTACTTTTCTAGATAATTATCAATAAGCAATCTATTGAGATTAATTTTATTTGAATACAAATAGTTTTAAAGATTGCGGACTGTACGGCCTAACCTCTTTCAATCGTACTCTCAATTGTAGAGGAGATTCGTGCCCTACAGTGGAACCTATATTAGCCGAAACAGTACACTACAGATTTTAATACATGTCATTTATACTAATTGATAAATACTAAGGCGATGATTAGCTAATTACATGCTAATTATGATTACCTCATGTCCTGCTGCTAGTAAATGTTTTACATATCCATCTCCCAATATCGCGTGGCTCCTTCCAGGCACAGGGAAGACTAGCAGTATCTTGTATGCATCACTTACGGACACTGTCATTAGAACAGAGAATACTGCCAAATATATCCTTGTCATCTGAAACAAGATCTTTATTTACTTTTATTTTTAATTACTACCTACAATCACTGACTGCCTCGGTGGCGTAGTTGTACAACGGTACGACTATAAAGATGAGGTCTCGGGTTCGAATCCCGGGTCGGGCAAAGTGATATTGGGTTTTTCTATTCATTATCAGCCCGGAGTCAGGAATATGTGCCCGATATGGTGATAGGTTCGCCTCCTATCACATCATGGGACGGAAAATACAAGGCGAAATGTAGGTGTCCTGGTGGAGCCTCTGCCTACCCCTTCTGGGATAAAGACGTGAGTTTATGTATGTATGTATGTATGTACCTATAGTCACAGCATAAATTCGGGTCTTTTTTGACAGGAGGATCTAGCTCTTCTATTAAGCTTCCCTTCCAATTCTTCGAAGGAACACGAAAGCGGTGCTTCCATCACAGCACGCTTTTTTATTTATTTACCACCCAACAGTCACATACATAGTCCTGACTCCTCAGTAAGATCAATTGAGTCTTGTGTCGTGGGTATCAGAAACTACGAGTTTCTTGCCCCGTTTCTTCTTCACAGCTACAACACGTTCCGAAGCGGTGGTAGCAGAAATGAACGATTCAAAAGATCTTGTAAAAGACTACTTGAATAAAGAACATTTTGATTTTGATTTTTGACGAGAGACTATTCAGTCTCACACCCGAGGCAAATACTCGTGGGCTTTGTGTCGGTGCCGGGATCGAACCCGCGGCCTTACAGCCGGTATCTAACCAACTGCACCACGAAGGCTGTCAATAATGCAGGCTCTAATACCAATGACTTCAGACATGCTGCTAAGAAAAAATTCAAGCTATGCAAAAAAAATTTAAGCAGTTCCATTATTATGATATATCCAACAGCACGCGATGAAAGCTCTTAGAGAAATTCTATTTTTAAAATTAGACTACCTGCATCTGAAGATAATAATAATTAATTCAATCGTTTTTTAATACAATGTTTTTAATAGAATTATTGCTCAACGCATTTGTAATGTTTTTGTAATGTTTTTTTTTTATGTTACAATTATAGGTCAAGTAAAAAATGAAGATAATTATGTCCTAAAGGTCAAATCTCAAAAAAACTCAAAAAAAGGAAATAATTAATAATATAATTAATATTGCGTGCTGTGATAATAACTTAATTAATCATCATCATGTTTTATTTATTACATTCATTTTTAATTACAATTTGCTTGTCTTATTGATCTTATAGGATTTTTTGCGGAACAAAATGTAAGATTCTAAGTTATGTCTTCACTTTTCCAGGGGCCGCCTTCCGACTGAGTCTCCTCCATTTCGCCCGGTCTTCAGCATCCTCAATAGTAAGGCCATTGACTCTCATATCTTCCTTGACGACATCAAGCCAGCGCTTCTTCGGTCTGCCTCTCGGTCGAAGTCCTGGAATGTTGAGGCTCAGGCACACATTGCCGACGTACTCCTGCGACTTTCTTAGGACATGACCATACCTTATCATTTTCAGTTAATCACCTTCACATCTATCAAAATAAATCGTTTGTTGCTGTGCTGTGGGACGGTAAAATCTCTCATAATTTTTGATACCCAAGATACTAAAAACTTGGGTATATTAATAGAAAATGAGGACTCACTGAGGTTATGACTCTTTAATTTTTAGTGAGGTTAAAGTCGATATTTTCAACACTCAATCTGTGTTTCCGGAATTAGGAACAAATAATACTAATACACAAAATACTAGCAGCCCGTCTCAGCTGCGCCTGGGCGCTCATATTTTGTTCATATTTTTTGTAAAATTTCAGTGTTTTTAATAGTTATTCCACTATTTGGGACGGAGATAAATACAACAAATCAAAAACCATGAAAATCGGTCCAACCCTTCTCGAGTTATAAGTGTTCGAACAAACACGACTTTGTTTTATATTTAAGAGAATATCAATTTTGACCTTATTCACCTCACCGTCACACTTCTATATGTATTTATACCTTTTGTAAATAGACATTTACAACTAAAATTACCTCATTCCGAAAACTATCAGCAACAAAAATGCCTACCGACTATAAATATCGCTTTATGGACACAATACGCGGTTGTTGACAATTGATAAGAATATAATTAATATAGGCAGTATTCAATTGTAGTGGAAAATAACCGCAAGTATTATAATAAGAACATTGCATACCTTTAATAAGTGAAAATGACATACATACATGGATAAACTCACGCCTTTTTCCCAGGAGAGGTACTCAGAGGTGCAACCAGGACACCCAAGTTTCGCCTTATATTTTCCGTCCCACGATGTGATAGGGGGCGAGCCTATCGCCATATCGGGGAATATTCCTGACTGCAGGCTGATAATGAATAGAAAAATCCAATATCACTTTGCCCGACCCGGGAATTGAACCCGAGACCTCAGTGTTGTAGTCGTACCGTAGTACAACTACGCCACCGAGGCAGTCTAGTCTAATTGAAAAGGTACCTTGGATTCTTTAAATTAATATACCCCACGGTCACTTACATAGTCCTACTGACCCCGCATTCAAATACAGATCTCGACGAAGAGAGACTTTTCGGTCTCACAAACACCCAGAGCACAAATACCTGTGGATCACACAAACATTAGTGTTGGTGCATGGATCGAATCAGCGGCCTCTTCTTACACAGCGAGCGTTTAAGCATCTGCTCTAATTCTTTTATTATTATTTTTATCCAAGAGGAAAAGCTATTAAGCTCCCCTTTCGGTACCCCGGGGGAGGCCGGAAGGGGTATGTCAGTGTCTCTGGCCTTCCAGACCGGCACGCAAGCATCTGCTCTACTGAGGCTGTAGAAATAAATAAATGCACCGGCCTCATATTTTGACGATGGCATAGTTGGTGAAGGCCTTGTAGAATTAGGGCGTGAAGAGTAAGAAGCTTGGCTCTACATGAAATCTAATAACTTTTTACATTGCCAGTCATATTATGGTCTCATCTTTTTTTTTATTGCGGTGAATGGCGTGACGAGTAATCTGTTTGCCTGGTGGTAAACGATACGGTGCTCATGGTCAGTAGCAAAACCAAACAACACCATGAATTACAAAGCATTACTAGGCATTCCACTGCACTTGCCATCATGAGACAATATGTTAAGTCTCATTATGTCCAGTTGTTACTCAGGCTACAATGTCCTTCAAACCGGAACACAATAGTGCGTTTACACTGCTGTTTGGCGGGAGAACATTGCAGGGGTACCTATCCAGGCGGCCTCTCACATATGAGAGACCTACCACCAGTACATATCATCTTTGCAACATTTAATATGAAAATGTTTTTGGTGGGATTATATTGTTTACAAAAACTGTCAACAGGACATTTGCAAGCATAATGTTCTTTAAATAACTATGTTTTGAATCACATTGTTCTCCGATGAAATACTACGACGTTTAAAACTTAATGGCTGCCACTCACGTAACGATATAACTGTGCAAGTCTGAGTTTGCACCAGTGTACTGGAATGTGTGTGGGCAAATAACTGCGCAACTTCTTTCCAATTTGCAATTCGAGACTGGTGCATATGGCGGCTATATTTGTATGCAGTATATTTTTATATTGACAAATGACGGTTGTCCAGAAACCGCTTGGTTATAGCTACAATACCTTTGCTTAATGCGCTACAAACTGCATTACTCAGTTCGATTTCCATGTTGAGATATTTTGTAAAAAATTTCGATGCCCAAAATATTTTCAGTACTGGAAAATTGCTACCCAACTGTACCTAGAACCATACGGATCACAGACCATTTGTGTTCCCTTAATAGCAATATGGCGAGCAATCGCTTTACGAGTAAAAATAAGACCTTCGTGAATCGAAATCAAAGAAAGTACCTATTATAAATCACGTGCAGCAGAATTTATACTTTTCTAAAATTAAGGCTGGTGAAATGAAATTCCTAATATAAGAATTTGATAGCAATTCTAACCCACCCAACTTGTTCTCATTTCAATTTAAACTAACAAGACATATACGCAACGAAAAATGTATCTTATTCGTAGTAAATTTAAATCATATGCTGCATCTCGGGTTGTCTTACCTGGCTGTAAGGTCAGACAAACCGGAATGCGACACATTGCAGTGTCATTTTTATTGCTTTACTAAAGGTTTGAAGAACATTGCGAGTATTGGAAATGAAAGGACGAAATATAAGACAACTATAATTTGATATTATATTACTGACTGCGACCGAAAACGAAGCCAGGTGGTAGTATTAGTGTCTTTAGACACAAAGCAACTGAAAATGTAGGAAAAAAAATAGACTTATTTTTGTATTTTTTTACGTCTCGTCGTATTTGTGTGATAAATACATAGTTTTCCAAAAATAATGATGTACACCTTTTTATTTTTATAGACACAATAATACGTATTGGTTTAAATTACTATTTTCGCAAAAACTAAGTATTTAGCACCTAAAAAGTGAAATTTTTTAAAAATTGCACATTTCTCTTATATTGCGAATTTTTTATTTACATTGTGTCTGTAAAACGACCTGGCTTCGTTTTCGGTCGCGGTCTTGATATACCCTGTATAAATATATCACAGCTTCAAGTATCTTCCTATAGAATAAACGTACAATGTCTCTCGGCTTTCACATCCGTACATTAATTACTGGCGATAAGATAAGGGTACTAGACAACATTGTTTATTAATAATTGATACTTATCCAGTGTTTATATACAACTTATTATTGGTATGCGTAAAGCAGCAGACCGGGCACTGTGGCGTACCTTGGGAGAGGCCTATGTCCAGCAGTGGACTGCAACGGGCTGATGATGATGATGGGCGACAATTACAATGCCCCATTACTACGATCAAAGGACAGACATAAATCCTGGCTCAATGACGGCTGATTTTCAAAAATATTCAAAACCAAATTTTACCTGGATGGCATTGAATTTAAAAATAGATGGTGTCTTTGATTTACGCGAATCTTACATTGAAATAAATCATTATTACGATTTTTTTTAACTTCTCGACAGGTAAATACTATACGCTCATACCTATAATTTAACAACAGAAAATGAAACTAGCTTTGAAAAAAAAACGAATTTTTAAGGATATTATTGCGGATAAAATCCGTAAAAATTAGTTTTATTTAAATGTGTAACATTCGGGTATATCTAAAAAACCACTATAAAACTAGTTTTTTGCAATATTTTATCCCGTTATCCGTAGAACAACAATGTCCTGAAGCCGTGTCGTATGTTTATTTCCATAATCATCATCATCATCATCATTAGCCCTTCTGCGTCCACTGCTGGACATAGGCCTCTCCCATAGCACGCCACTGGGCTCGATCTTCAGCCCATCGTCGCCAACCGCTACCAGCCACCCCACGAATATCGTCGCTCCACCTGGCTGGAGGGCGTCCTACACTACGTTTGCCGAGGCGCGGTCTCCACTCGAGAACACGTATTTCTCTATTTTTTTTTAACTCTTATTTCCATAAGATGTTGCCTAATAATATTTTGGGATGTATCTATCTTCGATTTTGTGTGGACGTTGATTCGTGATTCCAGATTGGCTAAGCAAACCCGTTACCTTCACTCTGGAAGGCAATTGGTTTACTTCTTGTATGAATCGTAACATTCAAATGTATTTTCTTTTTATTACAATATTATTCTGTTAGAAGAATTCGGAACATACAAGGCGAAATGTGGGTGTCCTGATAGCACCTCTGCCTACCTCTTCTGGGAAAAGGGCGTGAGTTTATGTATGTATGTATGTTACTCTAAACGCTTAGATTATTTATATTTGAAGAAATATTTACTTACAATAATATACATTATATAATTGCCGTGTAAACAAATAATGAGGATGTTTTTTTTGTTATAAACCTAATTATCAATCAGAAAACATCCGCTTTTTATAACACGTTTTTGTTAATTTAATCTTCAATTGCAATGCATTTTTTATTCTTTATAAAATATTTTAATCACGTTCCACTTCAATTCACCGTCAAATAAAACATTACAATTTATGTTTAAATTTTGAACAACTCTGTAAATGTAAATATATTCAAAAATATATTCAAATATATAAAAGTCTAGATTTAAAATTTATTTTACCTTTATTATTCCAGTGTGCCAGTATTACGGGTTATCATTAGCACATTCACTTGTCAAGTCGAAGTCACAACACGAGTGGGTCGCACAACCGATCCTAGCTTAAATGACTCGACTTCAACGCACTAAAATACCAGTTCGTTTTAAAGTCCAACGCAGCTATGAAAAACCTATCACTTACACGTATAAATACTCTTAAAGATAATGATGTCATTAGTTTAAATAAATACCTTAGGTAATCACAATTGTGGCATTAGTACCAAAGTCTTATATCGTGGGTATCAGAATACTCATTGAGAGGCTGCCTGGCTAGGTACCACCACAATGTCTATTTCTTCCGCCAAACAGCAGTGTAAATGCACTGTTGTGTTCCGGTTTGATATTGTAGCCAGAGTAAATACTGGACATATTGAGACTAAACAGCTTATGTCTCAGGGTGTAGAGCACAGTAGAGTGCCAAGGAATGCCTTGTAATTCATGATAAGTGGTCGTATCGCTTCCCATCAGGCGAATGGAACGCTTGTTTCGCCATTCAACGCAAAAACAAATCCACGAGACTTTCCAATACAATAAGACTTTGATGACTAATAATCTATCTATATATATAAAAGAGGAACCTGATTGACTGACTGACTGACTGACTGACCTATCAACGCAACAGCCGAATCTACTGGAGCTAGGAACTTGAAATTTTACACAGGGATTCCTATTGTGACGTAGGGTAGCACTAAGAACGGATTTTGGGAAATTCTACCCCTAAGGGGGTGAAAAGGATTAAAAACAGTTGTATGGAAAATCTAAACCATTGAAGTTACAATTTTCAAACTTGGCAGTTTAATAAATCATTCAATAACAAAATTAACTGCATACTTAATTTGTCTAAAAATTAACACTAAAGGGGTTAAAATAAGGGTTGAAATGTTTATAAACTGAGTGATTTCCTTGAAACTGAGGGACGAAACTAAGGGTTGAAGTTTTGAAGAACCGAACTGCCGGATCAACGCACAGCCGAAACTACTGAAGCTAGGAACTTGGAATTTTACACAGGGATTTCTTTTATAACGTAGGGTAGCACTAAGGACAGATTGTTGGAAATTCAACCCCTAAGGGGGGTGAAAAGGGTAAAATAATGTTGTATGGAAAACCGCAACCGTTGAAGTTGAAGATTTCAAACTTGACACTATAATTACTCATCTTAAATCGAAAATAAGTACGTACTCTGTTTACTTAAATTTAACCCTAAAGGAGTAAAAATAAGGGTTGAAAAATATGTATCGAAAATAAAACTGCTGAAGTTATTCTTATGAAAATTTAACGTTTGTCCCTTTCGAACGACTTTTCAATTCAGTTTGAGCGAGAAAACAAACATTCGATACCTAAAATAGGTTTTAAAACTGTATATGAATAAGGCCATTTAACTACTGATCCGATTGGTCTCAAAATCGTTATCTGAGTTCCGATAATCTAAATTTGTATTCAGAATAGAAAATGTTGGCCGTCATTTTGAACTTTTTATTTATTGTTCCGATGGGTCTCTGAATCGATAACTGACGGACCCATTGATCCAATAATCTAAATTCAGAGTCAGAATTGGAAATCGAAATGCTGCACGTTGATTTTTGTCAAAAGTTTACGTAGAGGTTACAATAGAATAGTTCTATCGATATAACGTCTATATTATCTTAAACACGCAGACGAAGTTGCGGGCAAATGCTAGTCATTAATAAACAGGGCGCTTACAAACATACTAATGCTGGAATTGAACCCACAAACTCTCTTTTATACGCGGCATCGAAACTATATTACGGAGTCTGTCGGATAACATACATACATAAACTCACGCCTTTATCCCAGAAGGGGTAGGCAGAGGCGCCACTAGGACACCCACATTTCGCCTTGTATGTTCCGTCCCACGATGTGATAGGGGGCGAGCCTATCGCCATATCGGGCACAAATTCCTGACTCCGGGCTGATAATGAATAGAAAAATCCAATACCACTGCTCGGCCCGGGATAACATGATTTGGTAAAATTAAAAATTGCTACAATAGGTCCGGTAAACGAGCAAGCAGGTAACCAGATGGTAAGTGGTCACCGTCGCCCGTGAACATCCACGGTTGGTTCATACATGTGTTACCGGCCCTCAAATTGAGAGGGGAGAGGGAAGGAAAAAGGATGGAAAGAGAGGTATTTAGCAGTAATAAATAAATCTTCTCACAAACATTTGTCTCGGTGCGGGGATCGAACCCGCGACCTCTCGTTTTACAGGCGGCGTCTAACCAACAGCGTCACGGAGGCTGTCATCGTCTGCATGTAATGTAATGCAATCGTCTGCCTGTCTGTGATAAAAAAAAATCGCCTCTTGGCTTAACAAAAACAATGTGCCATTACAATAGCACATTGTTCTTTTCCACAGTTATCATAAGGATATTATAATTTTTATCACTTGTTAAAAGCCAGTTTGTAGAACTGGTATGAAGATTAGGTAACAAAAATCTTCATGCCCGTTTCAGTATGCAAATTATTATATATTATACAAAATATATTGATAACATTTTTCAAAAAAGCAGTTATGTTTAAGAAGCAATCCGAGATGCGCGTCAAATCAGTATAAAATAACGAGAGAGACGAGCATGTCATTAATAAAAGTAATATTTAAGCAGGCCTATGTAGGCAAACACACAATTTTGATTTAATTGCGATTTCAAATAAACTTATTATTTCTTAATGTTCATAACTTTTTAATATTACTAAAAAATACATTAAAACAACAAAAACGTAACGCAAAAGGATATAATGGAGGTGCTGGGACTTGAACCCAGGACTTTCAGCATGCGAAGCAGACACTCTACCACTGAGTTACACCCCCGGTAACTAATTCGTCGAATTTAACTAACTAGTAATACATCCAACCTACTAAACGATTGGTAGTTTGTAAAACATTACGATCGACATTATAGTATATTTAGCTTCCGGTTCTGGGGAGTTACTCTATGATCCGAAACGAAGTACGAATGTGCGAACGTTCGACGTCCGAAGAAAGTTATTTTTCCACTTCTTAAAATCATAGTGCAGAGAGTGCTAGTGAAAAAGAACACGCGAACATTGTGTCTTCCCCTTAATAGAGACAATAAGAAAAATGTTAGTGGACATATTCTTAGACATAGTCTTTAGAAGTTTAGGTTAGATTTAAATAACTTATTAGTCATAAGGCTAGGTCGTTATTTAAATGAAGTATTACGCCAGAGTACATCGTAAAAAAAAACTTCTTAAAATCGAAACTATTCTCCATGATACTTATCATTTACTCCGAACTATTTGGGATTTAAAAAAAAAAACAAAACATATTAAAGAAATTTAATTTTTCTTCTTGCTAGCATTTACTTTCTTCTTCGAGAAAACGATTTTGAAGATTGCCTTCAATATCACTACGACCACGAATAGAAGACCTGATATTACAGCAATGAGGTCTAAGTACATTTGCTGATACCATGGGACGGTGGCACTTAAAGAGCGAAGATGGGGTGCTCCCTTAGTTATTATGACATGTTCCACCCAATGGACCAGTTCAGCACTAGGTCTTACTGGCCGGTGGTGGTATGCAACTGACAGACTCTTCGCTGTGTCTGAGTACCTGGAAAATAATAATAATCATCAGCTCCCTGAACATGGATTTCCTTGACATTCATTATTATCATCAGCTAAGATGCTGATCATAGGCCTCCCCTAAAGATAATTATACAAAGCTTGGTGCAAAATTTGAGAGTTTCTAGGAGGTGTCTACAATGGCACTATATTCACACAGTTAAGAATACTATAATCCAAATGCAAAGATATTTAAAATTGACAATTACAATTCGCAAGAAAGCAATAAAAATTATGTCTGGTGTGTGGCATAATTTACGACTTATCCCACATTATGAATGCAATATTAAATTGAATGATGAACGATAATTCTTGGTTTTGGGAATAATTTTAAATTTTATAAATCAGTTTAAAGCCTCTCTTTTTCGCTCCTACGTACAACCCTGGGTCCTTTAAGAAGACCGCTTAAAGAAATAATCAGGCCAAGATTATCGTGTCCAATAGTAAGATTTAATTGTTTCTGATAAGTCAATACATTGCAGTAAAAATTTTAAAAATTCTCACCTCTTATCATCAAAAATTTTCTGGATGGCAGTCTTCAAATCGCCAGCGATAGAATACGATAACTCTACCTTCAACGCAAATCCCTTCATGACAGCCCTATCTACATTGACGAATTGGTCACCAAAGACCGGGATACCAATTATTGGGACTCCGAAATGAACGGCCTCCGTTGTTGATAGAAGACCTCCGTGTGTTATGAAGAGGGCGCAGTTGGGATGCGCTGAAAAGAAAGAGAAATGCTAACTTAGTTTATAGGGATATTATTATTCTTAAAATATGTTATTATATTATAGGCTAACTAACGGCCTTATCCATAGACAGATTTAAAACCTATTTTAGTTATCGAACGACTTTAGAAGAAGAAGAGCGAAGAAGACAAAACATTCGATAACTAAAATAGGTTATAAATCTGTCTATAGGTAATTCCGTAATGGTTTAGGTTATAATTGATTTAAAGCTAAACATTCCAGCTATCATAGTCATATGCACGTAGAATCAAATGTTAATAAGAATTAAATGTTCTGGTTCCTTCGTATTCTCTCTGAATATTAAAAAGGCAAATACAAGTTTTAAAAAGATAATTTAACGAGGAAGGTCGTTTAATGATCATATGAGTATAAGGAAATCTTCCAAAAAGTGAAGTAATATTTTAAAATCTGATAAATATCTAATTCAACTCGGCGGGGTTTGCATCTTGTAAATTATAGGAATTGAATTTTTGAGCATCAATTAACAAGCTTTTGGAGTAATTTATCAAAAATATATAGAAGCACGAATCATAATTATTAAATAAAATATAGTTACCTAAGACACTCTGTTGCGGAGCCCATTTCAAAACGTGAACGTTTTTAGGAAGCTCTACGGAATCGTCTTCAAATTTCCAGATAACTGTCTGTTTCAGCGATCCAAACACATTGAGGATCTCTTTCTTAACGTTCTCGGGCAGGTCTTTGCTGCTGAGTTGAGATCCCATGCTGAAGAATATCACCCCGTTCTTCGCTTCATCCATAATTTTTTGTATGTTCTGCAAATAAATATTTTATTAAATTTCTTTAGACATTTGATTCTGTGAAACCGGCTTCGAAACGGGACGCCTGGACTAGATAAATATTTATCTGTATCAGCCCATATACGTCCCACTGCAGGGCACGGGCCTACTCTACAATCGAGAGAATCGATTGAGAGTGGTTAGGCCATATAGTCCACCACGCTGGCCTAGTGCGGGTTGGCGGACTTACATACCGTAGAAATTCTTTAAAATCGCTACAGTATGCAGGTTTCCTCACGATGTTTTCCTTCACCGTTAAAGTGCGTGGTGATTGACTATCAATACACACATAACTCTGAAAAGTCAGAGGTGTGCCCTGGGATTTGAACCCACGACCACCGTTAACATGTAGGCAGCCGCGTCCGGTCCGTTACCAACAGGCCACCACGCACTCAATATTTATACACACATACACACACACACACACATACACAAACTCACGCCTTCATCCCCGAAGGGGTAGGCAGAGGCGCCACAAGGACACCCACATTTCGCCTTGTATGTTCCGTCCCACGATGTGATAGGGGGCGAGCCTATCGCCATATCGGGCACAAATTCCTGACTCCGGACTGATAATGAATAGAAAAATCCAATATCACTTTGCCCGACCCGGGACTCGAACCCGAGACCTCAGCTTTGTAACCGTACCGTAATACAACTACGCCACCGAGGCAGTCGTCTTAATATTTATGTTTTCCACAAACATTTGTATAGGGTTTGAGTGCTCTTAAATATCTCGTGATATCATTGGATATCACGATCTTATCCAATGATATCACAAGATGCAACTCTTATTATTGAAGGTGTGGTGTCAGAACTATGACTAACTGAATTAATGATTTACTTATTTAATAGTTGTTGACTGCCTCGGTGGCGTGGCTGTACTGCGGTATGACTACAAACCTGAGGTCTCGGGTTCGAATCCCGGGTCGGGCAAAGTGATATTGGATTTTTCTGTTCATTATCAGCCCGGAGTCAGGAATTTGTGCCCGATATGGCGATAGGCTCGCCCCCTATCACATCATGGGACGGAACATGCAAGGCGAAATGTGGGTGTCCTAGTGGCGCCTCTGCCTACCCCTTCGGGGATAAAGGCGTGAGTTTATGTATGTATGTATGTATGTATGACATACCTTAGGCAAGGGCTTTACTTCCTCGTCAACGTGGTATCCTCCGATATGTTTGTAGGCTTGTGGAATTATCGTCGCCTGACCTAGAGAAGGGTGTGAATTGCCCAGTACTAAAGAGGCGTTGTACTTTACATCTTCAAATGAAGGCGGCTCGCGTCCTCGCTTCCTAATGACAGGTGCAATCAGACGCTCATATTCTTTATTCTCAACGTAGTCATTTCGCCTGAAAAAAATATATTTTGATTTTATTTTTTTAACAAACTTTTGATTAATTTTGGTTTTCACTTTTGATTTTATTAACATATTATTTTTGCCTGCCGTAGTTTTTTTTTGGAAAATGTAGCGTGAGATGTCCTCTGGCCAGATGGCGGGACGACTTGCATAAGAGGGTCGGCAGCGACTGGATGCGTAAAGCAGCAGACCGGGCTCTGTGGCGTACCTTGAGAGATGCTTATGTCCAGCAGTAGACTGCAACGGGCTGATGATGACGATGTAGTTTTTTACGTAGTCTCTGCTTTACACAATTGTTTTGTATGTTGCAGAATTATTTGGCTTATTATTTCATGTCCTTTGCTTACTTATCGGCATCCTTTTTCCTAATGCATGGAGTTAGACATCACATTTTAGAGAAAATCAAAATGCAGTTGTTCTAGGAACGCTTTCTTAACGATGATTCTTTTTACCGTTAAAGTAAGTGATAGCTGAATTACGTTTAACTCGAAATACACATTTGTCATCTTTATAGTATTTAGACTCCTAAACCATATAAATCCTTCTATCTCGTTCTCTTTCTCATCACTATTTAATATTTCACCGTGTCGTTTTTATGGCCATCGGTTTTCCTAATTAGTAGAGCTACTGGAACTTTTATTCCATTAGTAAAAACCATACTCACGTATACATGTGGTATAGGACTTTAAACTGGATCCACAGCTCTTCAACTCGCTGGCAGAATGTGAAAGGTGGCACGTTGTTGGAGAACGTGTCGCTATTGTAAGCAGGGTTTAATGAGCTGCCAATCAGTCGAGTTACTACCCAATGTGGCTCCACACTTGGTACCCAGACGAATGGCGCGTTGTATACTGCAGATAGACTGAAATAAAAAAAAAATTGCTTAAGCTTAATTTCTTGTTAGCCAATTTTTTTTTCCACGCTTCCGTCCTCGCATGGCAAATGTTTGTGTGATCCACAAATGTTTGTTACGAGTCTAGGTGTTTCGTAGTTTCTGATACCCACGGCATAAAACTTGCTTGATCAGGACTAAGTGCCATACACACATGGCAATGGCAATCTCACTCAACGAACGAAACGCGACAAAGAAGTTGTCGCTTCACGTCGATTGCCTGAGACAGTGGTACCGCCCCAGTTGAATCTGCCCATTCATGCTGAGTCATGACTGACAACAGCGCGGCTCAACCACTTCTATTTCTTCTTCTTATACATTGTATATAATGTGGACCTAATGCCAGAGGCGATATGTATGTATATCCTTAAAGTGAGAGGAAATGTATGATTGTTAATTAAATTATTTATTAAATTATTTACTTTGTATTAAATAATAATTTATTCATGAAACTTGCATATTTGGTTACAATTGGAACTAACAAAAATATTCAAAATGTATTCAAAATATATTCAAAATGTAATAAACTCCGAGATAACGATTATATCGTAACATTTTATGGTGTACATATTCTTAAGCGTATTGTATTACTGGATATATCTAGAAATATTAAATAAAATAATTGGGATTTTACAGAGCCAATGAAAAGAACAAAAAATCGCAACATGTTCAAAAACCGTTTTCACGTTTTGACCTTGTTATTTGTTTATTTTATTCGTGTGTAGACTACAAAAACGCCATTTACACTATTCATTACAGAAAATATTACATATGAATATAATTACGCTAATGATACATCTAACGTCAATCATACTCGCAAAACCACATGCATTCATACAAAAAAATCCTTCTGTTACTCTCAAACATGTTACACTCTGGTTTCAAGTCCAGGATTCAGTTTAGTATTGTAAAGGCACCGGAGATTTTCACCTGAAAACGGTTCTGCCCAAGTGCATAGCAAATAAAGACTGGTTCCACATTCGGCCGTATTTGTCAAGAATTATTATTTTACCAGCTTCTGCTAGCAAACTTCGTCTGCGTGATTAACCATATTTGAAATTAACTTTTTTTGAATTTCCCATCCCGTCCCGTCCCGTTATATCCCGCCCATCCCGTCTCATTCTCACTCAATGCATGTAGTCCAGTCTCATCCCATCGCTTTGAGTATGAAAAAGTAACAAATATATCGGAATTCCTTCCTCATCCCACGGGGACACTACATTTTTCGGGATAAAAAGTAGCCTAAGTGTTAATCCAGGGTCTTCTTGTTGAAGAAGACCCTGGTCTTCTCAGTGTAAACTCTAATAGGCATATGCAACAGAATTTTATTATGTAAGTGTTTTTGTAAATTTGTAATGCGTATGTTGTTGGTGTGTCTTTATTAAATAAATAAATAAAAGAATCTCTGGATTGCAATTACCATCAGAGGCATTGTAATCCCTTTGCCGTGCCGGTATAAGATACTTTCCATTACACTCTGTCTTCGACTTGGCGCATCCAGCGTAGGATAATAGTAGGCAATGGAACAGCGGAAGATAAAATGTTTTTTCATTCTTACTCGACAAAATAATTGGTTGCGCCTGTTGATAAGTTCAGTGCTGACTAGATTGAGTAGCAAAAGGTTAAGGCCAAAGGCTTTGAACATTCGATACTGTAAAGTCGGCCTTTTCAATTGTTTCTTGACTTTCCGTTAAAAGGATCCATGATTACAGAAATTCGTTTCTCCTTACCCAGTAAGCACCTCGCTAAACAACCACTCAATGATGATAAGGTCGAAGTGTTGCTTCGGATCGTTGAGCAGCTTCTGCACGTTCTCATTCTCCAAGGTCTTTGCGCTGAGCAGATTCGCGAAGAACATGATGTGGTTGTGGTTCTGGATACGGACTTCATTGTTTATCAAGTTATTTAGATTCAGCGACTCCTCTGTGAGAGAAATACTTGAGTTAGTTTAGCTTTTGATAGACAGACCAGTTGGTACTGGTCTCGCATTAGGATATTGTATTATTCTTCTTGAGTGAGTATTCTCGAGTGGCTATTTTGAGATCGAAGAACATATATATGGTTTTGCAAAACTTCATTAAGTATTCTGAGTTAATTATAGCCTAAACATATGTCGAAAGGAACACCATACAAGTTTTCTTAGGTAAGTGTTAGCCTAGTTTTGAAATCAAGATATACGTCTATTGGTTTTCAAAGCTTCATTAAGTATTGTAGGTTCATTATAGACCACCTTAATGTTGAAGGAAATACCATAAAGAAACCTGGCGTTATTAATTTTATACTGGCAATTACACGACATAGTGAGAACTAAATATAGCACAATCTAAACACAGTATCCACCGATAAAAAAAGATTATTTCTAGCCAGTCTACACACTTACACTTGCCTATACACAACAGGAAAAACACAGATTCAACCCGAAACCAGAGAAACTTGCGTAGGTCACTGTTTTGCGATGAATGGCGAGACGAGCATGCCATTCGCGTGATGGTAAGCGATACGACCGCTCGTGGACAGTAGGACACCAAAGAATACCATGAATTACAAATCAATGCTTTACATTCCACTGCGCTCGCCATCCTGAGACATAAGATGTTAAGTCTCAATATGTCCAGAAGTTACTCTGGCTACAATGTCAGAGTTAATTATGAGGTTTTCGTCATCGTGTTCGCAAAGTTTAGCTTATCAGCGATAATAAGATTAAAAGATTACGTACTTGGCACCATATTTAAGTTGAAGCTGACATCCACTAATTTAAGATTAGGATGTGGATTTTTTTCCATATGAGGAGTTATGTATGTCACCTGGAAGAAATATCCATAATGAAGTACGATTAAGACTGAGAGATTGGGTAATGGAATCATGAAAAAAGGCTGCTCAAACAATTTTTAGTGTGGGTATCAGGAACTACGAGAGACTTTTTGGTCTCACAAACACCCAGACCCGAAACAAATACTTGTGGTTCTCACAAAATTGGTCTTTCCCATGAATCTCCACATAGACCTGTTGGAAGCGGCCTGCATCTGGATGAACTGCTACAAAATAATTCATTTTACACTTAAAAGGGAATAATTAGCAGACTCATGATAAAAAAAATACTTTAATTGGTCATAAACATAATTTTCAAAAATATACCTTTCATTAATGAATTAATTTAAAAAAGTATTTTTTTTTACAATTATAACTAGAGTAGAATATCGCCTGCCTTTTTGGCGGGAGAAATAAACATTGCGGTGTTACCTATCCAGGCGGCATCTCACGTATAAGAGACCTACCACCAGTGAAAAAGAGCTTGACGGCAGAAATAATGAAAGCAGTGGTACCTCCCAGGTGGCCCTTTGCTTCCAGGAGTTCCATCAACCAGTACAGTTTTTTTTAAGTATTTTTATCCCTTGAGAATAGTTTCTATCATGATAAATGAAGTCTTACAAATATGTAATTAGAGTAAACAAAATATAATTAATTAATAATTACCTCATATCCGTAATTAAGCAGATGTCTTACGATCGCAGAGCCAAGGATTCCGTGGCTTTTTCCAGGCAAAGGAAACACGACAAGAACCTTGTACGCTTCGCATGTGTGCATACACACCAAAATACCTAGCACACACCACAGCAACTTGTGCATTTTCTGAAAATAAAATTAGTATATAATCACCATCTAACTTTATTTCTACAATGATTTGACAATGTGACATGATACTGAAGACACATTGATTTTTTATTTTGCATATGTGACTACAATGTATTTGAAGGTTAGTGTAAAGCAATCCGACCAGGACAGCATAGTTTTGTCAACCAGCAAGGGAATGCTATGTAACGCCCATTGAAAACCTTTTTAGATTGGGCGGTACTGATTTACTTATGGGCGGTTTTTGGTAGTCTAGTGTCGTAGGTATCAGAAACTACGAGAGACTTTACGGTCTCACAAACACCCAGACCCGAAACAAATACCTGTGGGACACATTTGCCAATTAACTTAACATAATTAAAAAAAAAACCTCACGTTGATACTACATTATTGTCGAATGGAGTTTAAGAAAAAATATTTGAAAATATTTGTACTCCACGACTTATTACGTTTATCGAGTCTATTTTATCCGCCATCTTTTAATTAGAACGTAACTGATATCATACGGAAATATTAAATAACAATAGATAAGATTCGATGTTATTAGATGAATTACAATTATTGTGAAAATATTTTTGCTTTATACGTTTATTTTATAAATTTATTCAATTAATATATATTACAATGAAATTTTTTTAGAAGGCAAATCAACACTCGGATAGTTTCTTCTATCTCAAAAATAATACAAATTAAATACAGTCTATAATATGAGTCAAATACCTAAAAAGTCATATTTTAAATTTTAATCAACAAATGGTTATTGTCATTTATACACACATACATACATAAGCTAACGCCTTTTCCCAGAAGGGGTGGGCAGAATTGCTACCGGGACATCCACATGTCGCCTTGTGTGTTCGGTCCCACGGTGTGATATTTTCATTTTTTCATTTATCTCTCTCTATTCAGCCTTAGGAAGTTCAATGCTGAACATAGGCCTCCCCCAAGGAAGGCCCTGTTGGAAGCGGCCTGCATCCAGCAACTTCTTTTTATTTATATTGTTCAATAAAATAATAATCAGTTTCAGTATGTAAAGATATCTAGTATTCACTACTGAACCTAGACGTCTCCCACGGATTTCCAAGGTCTAATAAGAAGCTTTTAATTCAGTCTTTACAGTAATTCTAATCATGCGACATGTTTTGTCGCATGATTAGATTATTTTGTCTTATATCGGGTCAAATTTATTTCTTATATTATAATAAAACGTATAATATCCCTTCACACCGAGGTTCATTTTTTTATTTTATTTTGTAAATAATTTATTCTGTCCCAATTAAATTCCACGTTAATTAAAGTAATAAATAATAAATAATTTGTGAATTTATTCCCTCAATAAATTTGACCCTTAAGAAACCCTTGTCAACTGGCTAAAAACACAGTAATTCATAGCCTTAAAAATACACTTACTACTCATAAAAATCTATTCCAAATTCAAATTTCAACCAATCACCACACTCACAATACACCCTAATTTTCAGACAGAACAAAAAATAGGGTATAATAAAAACGGATCCTAATCATTTACGATATGGCATAATCTCTTTACAACCAATGAGACGCTATCTCGATGATAATAATATGACTTATATTACTCACTAGCTTCTGCCCGCAAACTTCGTTTGCGTTATTCACTTTATTTAAAATTAACTTTATTTAGCATTTCCCATCCCGTCCCGTCCCATCCCGTTATATCCCGCCCGACCCGTCGCATTATTACTCAAGCCACGTAATCCAGTCCCATCCCATCCCTTTGAGTATAAAAAAGTAACAAATATATCGGAATTCCATCCTTATCCCACGGGAATACTATTTTTTTTTCGGGATAATAAGTAGCCTAAGCCCTGGATTAACAGGGTGTCAGCTACCTCCATAATTGATCGAAGAACTCCATACCAAATTTCATCGAAATCCGTTAAGCCGTTTCTGAGTTCATCGCGCACAACCGCACAAACAGACAAAAATTCTAAAAATCATTGTATTACGTTAATACAGACATCGATCGGTTACAAATTTATTATATGTATAGATACATGTAGTACAAGATATAGTTCTAAATATTGTCGTTGTAGTAAACCATGAGAAGGTAAAAATCTGTTTTATCCACACATCACACATCATTATTTTAATAAAGCTATTATTGTATTTGATGAAGTATTATGACTTGTAAGAGATGATTATCTCGTGCTGGTCGACTCTCACAATGTTAACTTTAGGATAATTACATTTGCTATTGGTAATTTCGGATTGGTATTTCGATGGTCCTTTATCATTACAGTGGTTCAATTATTATTATTTTTTGTTTTTAGCAAAAACATACTTGTTTTCACATACGATTTTAATTAAAGACACACATATTGTTTCTTAAATTACAACTTAAAGTAAGACATCTTATAACACAATTAATAATGTCACACACAAAAATAAAACCAAAATTAAATTAACAATAATATGTTTAATATTATTTATACTTCTTATCCCCTATCATTTTTATCGGTACTAAAGAATACAACTTTTTAAATACAAAAATGACTACACTTAACGCTACTAATACTACAATAACAAAGTCCAGATATATCTTGTGGTACCAGGGCACCATCAGTGCTGGGGAGCGCAAATGTGGGGCTCCTCTTGTCTTGATCACGTGTTCCGCCCAGTGGACTAGTTCCACTCCAGGCTTCACTGGCCTGTCGTGGTAGATGAACGACAGTTCCTTCGCTTTCTGCTTATACCTGGGTATAAAAATAGTATATTATTATTTTTTAACACTTATCTTCAGTCAGTGCGACAGGCTCCGTATCTCAGTTGGTTATACGCCGGCTGTAAAACGAGAGGCCGCGTGTTCGATCCCCGCACCAAGACAAATGTTTGTGTGAAGCACAGGTTTTTTTTCGGGTCTGGGTGTTTTTGAGACCGAATGTCTCTCGTTGTTTCTGATACCCACGACACAAGACTCGATCTTAGTGTGGGGTCAGGACTATATATGTGACTCTTGGGTGTATTGGGTGTATTTATAATTTAGTTTATTTATTTATAACATCATGGTTCGGGGCGTAGTCTCCTACCTTCCGCACTAACATACGATTGATGCATCATTTTTGTTTTCATTTTTCGTAAAAAGTCGTACAAATCGATTCAAATGGAGTAAAACCATCACCTCACACAAACCGATGAGGAGTCACAGTTTTGCTGTTGTCTTTCATTTGGTTAATGGCGATGGTAGTACTTTCGTATCCGCCAGAATTGCGACGACCATATACAAAGGTAGAAAACCTGTCATAATTGTGTATAAAATTTTCTAGTATATATACTATAAATGCCGAATACCTCTTTCCTCTTCCCATCCTTTTTCCTTCCTGTTCTAACCCGATTTGATGAGCGGCAACACATCTATAACCCAAGCGTTGTGGATATTCATGGGGGGCAGTGATCATTTACAATCAGGCGATCTGTTTGCTCATTTGCCGGAAAAAAATAAGATAGTATTAAACAATGGCACTCACTTGGGATCACTCGTCATTTCCACAATGGTTTCCTTCAAATCCGCAGCCATAGTGCATGAGAGGTCAACTTTCTTCGCGAATCCCTTGCCGACAGCTCTATGCACATTAATAAACTGGTCGGCGTACACCGGTATGCCAATGATCGGCACTCCGTAGTGAATTGTCTCGGTGGTAGACAACAGACCTCCGTGAGTGATGAAGAGGACGCAGTTGGGATGAGCTGGAAGATGGAAAGTTATTTAGGTCTTCGTAACAAAAGAGGAAAAACGTTATGCTTGAATTAATACGTTGTCCATCTGTTTTAAACATAAACTAAGTTCCTATTGATCTAAATTCATGAAAATTGGCATGGTGCAAGGACTCCGTGTATAAATAGTAAATATCTGGAAAATACTGGTTTTAATGAAACTATTTTATACTAGACTCCCTCGGTGGCGTAGGTGTACTACGGTACGATTATAAAGCTGTGGTCTCGGGTTCGAATCCCGGGTCGGGCAAAGTGATACAGGATTTTTCTATTCATTATCAGCCCGGAGTTAGGAGTTTGTGCCCGATATGGCGATAGGCTCGTCCCTTATCACATCGTGGAAGGGAACATACAAAGCCAAACGTGGGTAGCACCTCTGCCTAACCCTTCTGGGAAAAAGGCGTGAGTTTTTGTATGTATGTATTTTTTTATTACAAACTTACACTTGCAATTGTATATACAGAACGGTAGTTCTAAGTAAAGAATCTTAGATGCACGTTTACCGGACATTCGTGTTTTTATAGTATTAAAGACTGTTGTATGACAAAATTGTTGTTTTATTTAGTGAAAACACGTAAATGAGATTATAATAGTATTACGGTGAATCGTATTCAATATGTGTAATTTGAGTAAAATACAATAAGAATGTGAGTTTATAGAAAATTGTAATCTAATCAATACAAACAGATTAAAATAATCATCACGTAATTATGTAATGATTAATGTAATTAGGCTAAAAATAATTACAAGGCAAAGCCTATAAAAATATTTAATTCCAATTCACAACTATCATCCGACAGGTCGCTGTTAAATTTATAAAACATACATCTTGCCAAGAAGAGAAAAAAAAACACATACGACTCAGTGGCGCTTATCCCTACAAATATTATAAATGTGAATGTAAGTTTGTTTGTTTTTCTTTCACGCGAAAACTACTCAACCGATCATCATGAAACTTTGTACACATATTTTTGGAGGTATTAGAAGTAACATAGGCTACTTTTTATCCCGAAAAGTTTAGTGTTCCCGTGGAATGAAGAAGGAATTCCGGTATATTTGCTACATTTTTATACTCAAAAGGATGGGATGGGACTGGATTACATTCCAGTAGTGAGAGTGAGACGGAGCGGGCGGGATATAACGGGACGGGACGGGACGGGATGGGAGATTTCAAATAAAGTTAATCACGCAGACGAAGTTTGCGGGCAGAAGCTAGTCAATAATAAAGGTGTTAATGGGACTTTTCACTATAATTACCATAGACTGCGGTTTGACTGTATATAACTACGGCATTACAAAAGCCTATGAGCAGCGGTGACCACTTACCATCATGCAAACGGCTATCTCGTCTACTCATCATGACAATAAATTCAAGAGTAAGACGCAAAATCAACTAGCTCACATTAGTTTTTTCATTTCTGTAGGGGCTCTTTCACTTGTATATGGAATTTAAAATAGATCTGTCGTGACATTCAAATTTTAACATACTTAACCTATTGAAATAAAACTATTTTTTACGGATTTTATCGCGATTTGGTATTCATTGGATGATTTTTCAATACAATTATTTATGTAATGAAGATCAGATCGTTTTTTTACTCGCCTGGTTTTGAATTTTAGCGCTTCCTCGTATGGTTTTCTTCGGTGATATCTTCACACCAAATCGCGATAAAGTTCGTAAAAAATTGTTTTATTTCAATGTGTAACATTCGCGTAAATCTAAGAAACCATTATACTTAACATACATTATAAAAATTATGACTTACCCAAAATACTCTGTTGCGGAGCCCATTTTAACACATGAATATTCTTCGGCAGATTAGGGAATTCTTCTTCAAACTTCCAGAAAACAGTCTGTTTCAATTCGCTGAACATTTGGAGAAGACTCCTCTTTAGTTCATCTGGGAAATCCTGGCTCCTCAGATTTGATCCCATGCTGAAGTAAATCACGCCATGCTTGGCGTTGTCCATAATTTCTTTCAAATCCTGAAAAGATGAACTGATTTGAATTTTCTTAATATGTGACGTCCAGTAATCCATAAGAAGCGAAAGTTCGACAACTGTTTTTGAATAAACTGGCAGAATAATTTCAGTATTTATGTAGTATATGTATGTACAATTTACATATACGTATATATGATTATATTCATTATAGCAATTTTGTTTGTGTTTATCTAGATGTATAATATGTATGTATCTATATATTATTCAACCTATGCATAATATATATTCTTTTAGTATTTATACTCGTAGCTTTACACCATATTTTTTTTATTTTACTATTTATATTTCGTTTATCACCTATATCACCTACTTCGATTTCTCTGCACGACCCAAAGGTTGACTGGGAGAGAATGCCTCAGTCATTAAGTTCGCCGTTATACGTTTTATAATAAGCATAAATCAATAAATAAGAGGACAAGCACCGTGGTGGATTCACCATCACAATCGTAGAGGTGGCTGTATGCAAGCAATAGGAGCTATATAGCTAATATTTTTTTTTAAATATTAAACAAAGGCATGTTAAAATGTCAAATTGTGAGAAGTACCAAGAAACTTGCGTAATAGATTAAGTTTCACCGGCCACAAACATTTTTAGCAAATAACAGAATATTGTGAATAATATTGTTGGTGTCTGCTCTACTATACAACTCAATCCATGACAACTTTTTTTTACGGCGCGGCGTATACGGTATACCCAATGACGAAGCAAGCAGTTCATCTGATGTTTTATGTAATACAACTAACATTAAATCGTTAGATACTCTGAAACTCATTCCACTTACCATCAGAAGCATCGAGTCACTATCAGTATAATAAAGTGCGTTTAAAATGAAGGTTCGAGAACTGTTATTCAAATAAATGGCAGAATCGTTAACTTACATTTTCGTATCTTTCGTAACATGTAACTTGTATTATAGATATAATATATTTACGTTTCTTAGAAACACCCTTTTGATCTCATCCATGCATCTCCTAAAGGCTGACTGGTAAAAAATGCCGACGGCATTAAATCCGCCTGTACAATATTGTATAAAGTTTAAATAAAGTATTTTACCTGAGGCAAAGGTTCGATGATGTCGTCAATATGGTACCCTCCAATAGGCTTGTAGACTTGCGGGAGTCTAGTCGCCACACCTAGCGACACGTGTGAGTTGCCCAGAATCAGGGAGGCGTTGTATTGCAACTCCTTGAATAGGGGAGGGGTTCTACCCCTCTTCACAACCAGTGGGGCGACGTGCTGGTCGTACAACTTGCTTTGTGCATCGTCGTTGTGCCTAGAATATGTTTAAATTAATTTTATTAGCCTGCTGAAAAAATATTCCACATCTGTTTTTGTATTTCCAATGGATTTTCTTATCTAAGAGCTAAGTATGTAGTCATAATTGCCAGGTTGCTTAAAATAGACCTAGAGCCCGTTGCCGCCGGACTTTTGTCATTTTATAAAAGCTGTCAGTTTTTTTCGCATGCCTCTGACATAGGCATCACACGATCAGCTATTATGAAGTTCCGATCATGGTGGCTTTGGAAGTTGTCAGCTTTAATGTGTCTGGGAATATGAAAGAACCATCAAAAGTGTCCAGCTACCAAGGATCCTTTTGATGCCTTAACAACATACTTACATATGTATAAAATAGAGAGTCTTCATCTGAATCCAAAGTTCTTGCAGGCGTCTCTGGAAGGTGAACGGAGGTATGTTCCCTGCCAGAGCGTCGCCAGAATATGCTGGATTGAGGCTTTCGTCAACAAGACGAAGTATCACCCAATGTGGCTCTAGACTCGACAGCCAGATGAATGGAGCGTTAAACACTGCTGCCAGACTGGGAAAATAGAAGTTATAAATGAATAATAGGTTGATTTAGTCAAAGTCCTAGAGCGACTACTATGGAATGGGCCGGATCGAAGTGAAACGAAGGTTTTGCGTTTGTATATTGTCTTTCAGTGAGTAAAATTGCCGAATGCCCAATAACTCCCCTCTTTTTTCCTTCTCTTTGCCTTCCCATTTTGACTCGCCGGTAAAGAAACTATGATATAACTGCTATAGATGTTGATCGACCATGGTAATTACCTACTATCGGGGAGCTGTTTGCTCGATTCCAAGACCTATGCGATCAGAAATTAATGCAGTAGTTAGGATTTCATCCCACGACCACTGTCTTAAAGCTTACGTTGGATACGTTACCAACGAGTCTACACGTATTTGTTACAACAATTAAACAAAATAATAACAGGCTTGCCATTTACCAAAAGTAACATTTTTTGTTATCGAAATTGCAGTTCATATTTTAATCATTTACATCTGTGATTACTGTTTTGCCTTAATTTAAGATTAAGTTGTTTTAATCACCAAATGGTATCCCAAGAAATAGGCTAAGCCTAGTTTTGGAACCCCAGACAATTGCTATTACTTTTTGTTTTTTTTTTTTATTGTATTGAAAACTGTATGATCTTACCCAGCTCCTAATTCAGTGAACAGCCATTCAACAATCACCAAGTCAAACTGCTGATCCAAATCATTGACGAGTTTCTGAAAATTTTCATCTTCGAAAGTCAGCACTTGCATAACGTTCGTCATGTTCATTATGTAGTCGTGGTCGCGTATGGCGCTTTCTTTGTCCATTATTTTTTTTATGTTGAATGTTTCTTCTGTAAATATGTAAGATATTAAAGTTGACCCTTTTTTATTTAAGACTCTTACGGCCGCACTTAAAAATGTTTAATGTCAATTAAATCGTTCCTTAAAAAAATTCTCATTGTAAAATCTACACTTAGTATTGATTTAATTGACATTAAATGTCTCTGAGTACGGCAGTTAAAATTGTATTTGTTTCATTTTGAATAACTATAAAAGTCATAAGTAATGACAAATAATATCTATCGCCAATTTTGTAAATACTACATGAGAGGAGATACGCCGAACAAAATGTACGTAACTAATTAGTGTGGTACGGTCCCGTCATTTTTGTTTGTCTCTGTCTCTCCTATACTTATACAATCATGCATCTCATTCTACTGATTCCCCGATAGATAGATTTTATGCGCTATACCCGCTCTAATATACCATGTAGCGATTATAATAGGTTAATTTGTTAGCAGCTTTTCTTTTCTTAGCAATTACCAGAAAATCTTTAACAATGTTTCCTGGTATGTTATGAATATTTAGACAATCTTTTTGAAAAATATATTATACTTACTCTCCAAGTGCCCAAAATTGCCGCTAACGTCTATCAGATGCAACTTTGGATTCGTTGTTTTATCAATAATCGAAGTGATGAAGGTGACCTGCGGAAATAAATTCTCAATTTAATATTTACAATATATTGCTACTTTTTACTCAAGGCGTAATATTGCGTTGTTTCTTCAATTCGCCAACAGATGGGGATTTTATTTGTGTATACCAAGTATTTATTTAAAATAAGCCTAGAGGTTCCCAATCTTTCTCAGCTCGCAGCGCACACGTTTACTATTTTGTCTCAACGCCCTGATCTATCTAGCTTGTCGAAATAGGTACAATAATACTAGTTAGGCAGACAAGCACAAAAATTAAAATTGAGAGAGAGAATTGCTTCATGGTGCCGTCCTTTACTTTCGACGCGCACCGGGGTGCCCCGGCGCACATTTTGGGAACCCCTGTATTAGTCGATAATTATTAAATACTGAGCACGAAATTCCTCTATAATTTAGAGTTCAATTGAGAGGTAGGGCCAGGTTAAAAGTACCCTGAATCGACGAGAACGCACGAAGAGATTGATGAAAGTAGACGAAGCGAAAATAATATGTCATGGATCGAGCAAAGCGGAGACCCATAGTATCTGCCTACACGTGTGGGATACTGGCGTGACGTTTATGTAATGTACATGTATTGAGAGGTCTTACCTGCTAGGGCAATTAACATATTGCATTTAAAATTGATTTTCATTGTTTAGACTTTGCTATTTATAAAAACAAATAGACAAAGTGACTACAACCCAGACGGTAAATTGTTTTTATGGTTCATCTATTTTGCATGCAATGTATGAACACGAGGTCACAATGCCATGCATTATTTTGTTTTATAAAATAAGTCTGTAATGAATAATTGCCCAATTACTCAAACGTGGATTGTAATTGAATTTTATTTCAGATTTATTTTTCTCGTGCATCATAACATAAGTAAAAACCCATTTACATGGAGAGTCGATACGATTATCGTAAGGATATAATAAAAGCTGTAATAATTTGTCATCGATATTAAAACACGATAATCATATATGGCTTTATCCATACACCGATTTAAATCCTATTTCAGTTATCGAATGTTATGTCTTCTTCACTCAAACTGAATTCAAAAGTTGTTCGAAAGGGACAAAACATTGGATAACTAAAATAAGTTTTAAAACTGACTATGAATAAGGCCGGTAACGATTATCGCATGCAATAATGGCATACGATTCTCGCCCGAAGTCAGGCGAGAAAGTCTCCCCGTGTAAATTGGACTTAAAGTGTGTTTTTTACCCCTACGTACTAATAATAAACTTTATTAATTTTAATGACCACGCGATTAGATTTTGGCCCATTCTCAACACAGATTTCATTTGAATAATTATGCACAAAAACTAGTAATTTTGATACTATCGAACGCAACAAACGAGTGACTCCATTTTACTTGATCGGAAAGCTATTTTATGGGACTAAATGAAATACAATATCAAGATTAGGACATCAGTCTACCTTGTGTTATATTCAATAATCAATATAAATTTTATTCAATTTGCATACTTTGTCATTTTAATTAGTGTCGTAGAGCATTTAAAATAGTTATATTATATCCTACGTAAAACCGTCTACCATTTGGAATGATTGTATGAAATATAGATATAATAAATACATTTCTATTAGTGTGACCTTTTATGTCGATACAGAGAATAATGGTTTCTAGGATTTACGCAAATATTACACATTGAAACAAAACTTTTTTACGGATTTTATAGCGGATTTGGTTTAATTGTTACATTTTTTAACTTCCTGACGTGTATACTACTTTACAGCTTACAGAAATCAGATCTGATGCGTATTATGAGATCAAGTTAATTTAAAATGCGTAAAATTAATATAAACATGCTGCATATTTATTGCAGCAAATTATTTTAAAATAGGAAAATATGTTTTAATGTCTATGCCTGCGTATTTAGAACTTGTTAATATTTAATTTAACGTAAATAAATTGTATAATTTATTTATATTTTACATAAATTTTATTCTATAGGTACCACGGAAATTATACAAGCAAAGTGAGAAAGGTTCCAGGAAGTCACCACCAACCGGTATCTATAGAAATCCTTCGAGGGAGCCTGTGTTCAGCAATGGACTTCTTGTTGCTGAAGAGAAAGAGAGAGAGATAAAAAGATATAGAACTAAAGGGACAAGGCGGTGCAATCAAAACAAAAAATGCACCCCGTGACTAAACTATCCCAACACAATGTATCGTAAACGCTACAAACCTGCGTAGCCAATATAACAAATTATTCTATGAAATGAAATGAATGAATTATACTAACCTCATGTCCGGCATCGAGCAGATGCTTCACAACTCCATATCCAAGGATGCTATGACTCCTGCCGGGTAATGGAAACGACACCAAGATCTTGTACGCGTCGCATATTTGAGATAAAGCAAGGATGCTCAGCAAAATAAACGATGACTTCGACATTTTCTGAAAACAAAAACATGCTATCTATAGTAAGTTGTCATATGGATTTAGTGGCAGTGAATGGGCTGTAAATCAAGAGTTTAGTTTTGATACCCAGATATGACTTCGGGTGAGATAATGATGATAAAGATGAGTAATTTGTTTTAAACAGGTTTCGGGTCTGAGTGTTTGTGAGCCAAACGTACCTTATACCCACGACACAAGACTCGAACTTAGTGTGGGGTTAGGACTATGTATGTGACTGTTAGGTGTATTTATTTTGTATTTAGGAAATTCTTGGATTGGTTCTCGAAGAACGACCAATTAACACTTTTTATACAAAGGCACCATAAAGGGTCTCCAGCTAGTATTAAAAAAAAAATGTTGGAATTTTTTTCTGTTTATCTATTTGTCTATGCCTTTGTGCACGCTAATCTCAGAAACGGCTGAACCAAATGCCCTTAATAAAATAATTAGGGGTTAGTTTGGACATTGAAGGACATTATTTTGTTTCTAATCTTCGACTTCAATCACCAGATAGATAACGCAATTAATGCCAAGTAAATAAAATGTATTTCAATATATCTCAAAAAAAAAAGTAGTGTTTGTCAAGTTATTCGAACCAAGCATTGGTATAAATAACTTAAAGTCTTGCATTAAAATCTTAAACCAATAGGTACCAAAAACATTTTATTAGATACATTACTCGAGAAGAGAAGTTTAAAAAGGAACTTCATTTGAAAAATGAACAAAAACCTTGAAATAGTATCTATAATGCACGAAGGAATTTTTGAAACAGCCACAAAAAATACAGACCTTTAAAATGTGTGCAACAAATTAAAAAATATGTTTTACAAAATCAAGAAAACAAACATGTTTAATTCACAAAACAAAGACGTACTAATGCACAGCACACTTCAGCAATACTGAAATGTCACTGCACATTTATTGTTTAATTTACATATTGTGCTTCTTCGATCAATTATACACAATTTATTTTATGATGTGCTTTTAAAAAGATATAAATTTTTCTTTGTCATTTACTTAGAGTATTTATAATTTAGAGGGAGCGCTGGTAATTCAAAACCATGAATAAAAATGATGGTGCCGTTCCACCTCTTTCTGCTCTTCTATTGGCTGAATTTTAACAGTTTGTTGCCAACATGCACGAATGAAAAAATGTTTAGGGCTATTGGATTTCACTTAAACTCATCTAAGACGAATTACCAACGAATTTATAGCAATTTCGACACCCTGCGTGGCGCAGTCGGTTAGACGCCGGCTGTGAAACGAGAGGCCGCGGGTTCGATCCCCGCACCGAGACAAATGTTTGTACTGTGAGCCACAGGTATTTGTTTCGAATCTGGGTGTTTGTGAGACCGAAAATTCTCTCGTAGTTCCTGATACCCACGACACAAGACTCGATCTTAGTGTCGGGTCAGGACTATGTATGTGACTGTTAGGTGTATTTATTATTTATTACCTACTATGATTAATATGTTGCCTACCATAATATTTTTTTTGTTCAAAATATTGTAAATTTTACTCACTGATATTGTTGTCTTATCATTCTCATGTTATTGACTTATTGAATGACGGCCTCCGTGGCGCAGTTGGTTAGACGCCGCCTGTGAAACGTGAGGCCGCGGGTTCGATCCCCGCACCGAAACAAATATTTGTGTGATCCACAGGTATTTGTTTCGGGTCTGGGTGTTTGTGAGACCGAAAAGTCTCTCGTAGTTTCTGATACCCACGACACAAGACTCGATCTTAGTGTGGGGTCAGGACTATGTATGTGACTGTTGGGTGTATTTATTATTATTATTATTAATGATAAACACTTGACAAACATGTGTCTATAATCTAAACATAATATTGCTAAAGTGTTTGTATGAACGCGTAATGTATCTCTGCAACTATCAGGCTAAGTTAAAACAAAGTTTTTGCCTTTGTTAGTTCTATTATTGAGGAAAGTGTTAAGGAGCTGAGCAACAACAAAAAATTAGGATATATCGGATATGTGGAAAATTCCCGAAAGTGTTGACGTTACACAGGACTGCGACTCTTTGTAAAAATAAATAATAAGTAAATAATAAATAATTTAACTTACCTTGCTGTCAACACACACCATGTAATAAAAACAATATTTTATTCGAATATTTCTTAAGCTCCAAAAACACACTACAATCACCTCAAAACGAACATAACTGAATAAGAACTAACTTAATAACATTGCAACAATTACGGAACGTAGTACCTAATTAATAACTCTCAATTACCTTAACGAAATTTTAATGTCATATTTAATTAAAAGGTATTTATGTTTATTATAAAGTTGACGATGGCAGGAAAATCTTCGTCATAAACGAATGCTATTATAAAAATAAATTGCATTGTGATAATGGAATATAATAAATGTCGTCAGGAAACCTGTATACCTAAGAGCTTTCTGCTAGAATACGACTGTCAGAATCCTATGAACTTTTACCAGCGTGGGTGGTTTAAACCAAAAGGCAGTACCGAAACTGGAGCGATGCGAGTAGTTCCCAGGCACATGGCGCAGACCCTAGGAGAACGGAAAAATGACTAGACCAGACCTTCTTGTGGTGCAATTATGGAACCTCGCACCGGGCGTATAATACTTACGCTACTGCTAAAAGGCCTGATACATAGCAAGGATAAAGAGGACATGTACCGACTTTTCTAAACAGAACTTTATACGCCGCCATTACGTTGTCGAAAGGCCAGACATAATCTTTTGTTGCAACTTAATCCTCTATTCCAATCTCTTATTGGATGGCCAAGCATTTACCAACAGGTACAGTTTAGCCGCCTAGCTGAACCAACACAAAGTAACTGATATTATATTTATGAACATACCTACATACATTTCCTCTTTTTTTATTGCCTTCGCAGGCAGACCAGCATGCGGCCCGCCTGATCGTAAGCGATCACCGCCAGTGTAGGAGCACAACCAGGTCACTGCCCACCCTAAGGAGAATACTCACTTTAAGCCTCGCTTGAAGAACGACAAGTCATAGCGCAGAGTATACAACGAAGCAGGAAGTTAATTTCAGAGCTTGCTCATGCGTGGTAAAAAATATCGCTAGAATCGTACCGTTCCGAACCGGATGGTTTCTACGTGGTAGCAATGGATTTTACTGCGGTAACGGGTGGTGCGACAATAAAATGGTGACTATTGCCGGTCTGGAATTGAACCCAGGACCTTACATTTCCATGCCCATGTATGCTGATACAAAATCTTCAAATCCTTTTATGACACTGATCTGTACTCCTCAGTAGTCCTTACAAATAGCCTTTAATATTATTAATGCGAAAATAACTCTGTCTGTATGTATGTCTGTCTGCTACGCTGTCACGCCTAAACTGCTGAAATGATTTTGGTGAAGTTGGATAGAGAGGATGACTAAACCTTGGGAAAGGACATAGGCTACATTTTATTGCAAAAAAAAGGCTTGAAAGAGTTGAAATAAGGGATGAAAGAATGTATGGAAAATATAAACCTTTGAAGTCACAGACGTAAACTTGGCACTTTAGTTACCCATTTACAAAAAAAATACTGCAAACTTTGATTTATTAAAACTAACCTTGATGTGGACGGGAATGCAAAAGTAACTGCACCCGAGCGAAGCCGTGCTGCGCCGCTAGTTAATAATAATAGCAAATTAATATTTGAAATCATTAGCAGTTTCATTCATACAGGTGGTCAATTGTGTAATGAGAATGATAATTAAATTACTATTAAATCAATCGATATTCGTATTAGGCAGCCCTTAATTGTGATAGTTATTAATTCGTCATTTTAGAGTCTCTACATTGAGTTCTTGGTAAATTATTTGTGGTCTACTGACTTGAATTATATGCTGGTAATAATTTTAACGTCCAATTAAAAACATAATGTTACAATGTCATTACAATCTATTTCGTCTGCTGCTAGAGTTGCCTAGATTTTACCTTCTGGGAATAATATTTTTCAGAATACGCTGAAGATATCATGGAGTTAAATAGGTTGCACAATAAAGTGCTTTAGCTTTGCAAATATTTGTCTAAAATTAGTAATGACGAGAAGCCTCTCGTAGTTTCCGATAAACACGACAAAAGACTTGTATCCTAATTTGGCGATGGGACTATGTATCTACTATCTAGCCTGTTGGATGTATTTATTAAGCTTCAAGTACTTCAAACTATAATATGTGTTGAATCAGACAGTACTTCAACCTGTCATACCTGATGAATTAAATTGATGGAGCGCCATTTCATTAACATTATCTAAATCCTATCTATAGTGCGTGGTGGCCTGTTGGTAACGGACCAGACGCGGCTGCCTACATGTTCACGGTGGTCGCGGGTTCAAATCCTAGGGCACACCTCTGACTTTTCGGAGTTATGTGTGTATTGATAATTAATCAATCACCACGCACTTTAACGGTGAAGGAAAACATCGTGAGGAAACCTGCATATCGTAGCGATTTTAAAGAATTTCTACAGTATGTAAGTCCGCCAACCCGCACTAGGCCAGCATGGTGGACTATATGGCCTAAACTGGACAATATTCTTAATATAAATTTTACAATTCTATTAACTTCGTTGAGGGCTTAGGTCAAGTTAGACATTCCCGGAGATTCACTGAGATTCAATGCATCCCACTTTTGATCCTGGCTTGAGTTGCAGTGGCGGGTGTGACAGCGGGAGTCTCTAAAACACCATATTTCCTCTCCTCTCCGCATTACAACTTGTCTTGAAAAATCCAATATCACTTTGCCCGACCCGGGATTCGAACCCGAGACCTCAGCTTTGTAGTCTTACCGTAGTACAACTATGCCATCGAGGCAGTAAAAATACACATTTAAATTATATTATAGACCGGATTTATAACTTTCCTATGGATTCTTTTACTCACCTAAATCACCGATTAAAACTTAATTATATTACGCACTTACATAATTGACTACTTGGTAAAAAACAAATACATTTATTTTTTTGGAAATATATCCTCTACAGAAAACATAAATTATAGGGTTAGTATGTGGAATATTTTGTATGATAACAAATAGGCTTAGAGCAGAATGTGCGCAAATGTCAATTTGATAATAATTGTGACAAATAGCGATCCATGTTGTATGTCACAATATTGCTGGACTTAACGTAGGTATCCTGGTGTTTATTTTTTCTTTCTATATTCGTGTAAGGATTTAGTTGATAAAAACTTATAGGCATGTACTTTGGTAAAATATTCGTTATAAATGTTAAAGTGAGCAACAATCACTTCGATCAATTTTATCGGAGAACAATCAGCTAAGAATACATGCATAACTTGGAAAATTTAGAGGGGTCCACTTTAAGCCCAAACCTCCGTCCTACTTATATTAATAAATTTTATTGTCAATTGAGCTATAATCTCATTTTTAATTCTTAATTTTTGTCATCAAACGTCTATATCTGTATCAGATCACATAACTACGTCCTACTGCAGGGCACGGGCCTCCTCTACAATCAAGAGTACGACTGAGAGGGGTTAGGCCATATTATAGTAGACCATGCTGGCCTAGTGTGGATTAGCGCACTTTACATACCATAGAATTTCTTGCAAATCGTTTTATGCAGGTTTCCTCACGATGTTTTCCTTCACCACTATAGGGCGTGGTGATTGACTTTCAATACACATATGACTCCGAGAAGTCAGAGGTGTGCTCTGGGATTTGAACCCACGACCACCGTGACATGTTGGCAGCCTTGTCTGAGCTGTTATCAACACCGCCACCACGCACTTATTAAACATACCTATTTGAAGCATATCTATGGCGCCAAAAATTATCAAAAATGCTGCAATCCTACGCATTATTTACATAATTAAATATATGTTATAATCCAATATTTAATAAAGCGTATCTCAAGTGGAAAGGAAAACGATAATAAAATATCAATCTCATATTAATTTCCGAATTCAGTTATAAAAGCGAGGATGAGCAAGGAGAAAATACATTCGTAGGGCTAACTTTCCGACGGACATTATTAATTGTTCATATACACCATGAAGGCTTTCATCCTGTGCTGTGTGATTTCTGTAGCTTATTGCTACGTTCCTCACCCCATTGCTTATGGTAAGTTTCTTTTTACTAATTACTGTAGAATATTATGGATAAAGTCCTGAAAATTAATGTTCTGTAGATCTGTAACAGCCTATTCTACTGTAGGGCACGCGCCTCCTCTACAATCGAGAGTACAATTGAGAGGAATTAGGCCATATGCGCCACCACGCTGGCCTAGTGCAGGTTGGCGGACTTTACATACCATAGAAATTCTTTAAAATCGCTATGGTATGCAGGTTTTCTCATGATGTTTTCCTTCACCGTTATAGTGCGTGGTGATTACTGATTGAGTATCAATATACATAACTCCGAAAAGTCGGAGGTGTGCCCTGGAATTTGAACCCGCGACCACCGTGAACATGTTGGCAGCCGCGTCTGGTCCGTTACCAACAGGCCACTACGCAGTTCTTCTCGTTCTTTAGATAAAGACTGAAAAAGACAAATCTGAAATTAACGGTTCGAGTTGAAGGTATGCACCACTGACTTTTCATAGTTATTTATTGTGTATTCGCAGTAAAGGAAAATATCGTGAGAAAATCTGCATGGCAATTACGTCTGCGAGACAGAATTTGCTGTATGTTATTTTTATTTGGAACTTATATCGCATACGCATAAAAATAAAACTTGCAAATAACCCAATATCAACTAGGTCTATGCCTTTTTGTGTGCGTTCACTAGACACAGGGCAGAAATATGTATGTGACGTGTAACGGAATAATTTATAGACGGTTTTAAAACTATTTTAGTTATCGAATGTTTTGTCTCTTTCGAACGACTTTAGAATTCAGTTTGAGCGAAGAAGACAAAACAATCGATAAAGAAAGAAAGAAAGATAACTAAAATAGGATTTAAATCTGTCTATGAATAAGACAATTCGGGGGCTCCACTTGTGTGAGATTTTCGGTTTGGTAAATCTCATATGAGTTGCTGGGGATTAGAATGTAAAACTAAATTTGGATCTGGTATAGCAATAGACTGGCTCGCTTACCATTATAGGTAATTTTAAATAATGATTTTTTTGATGTCCATTTAGGTACACAATAAGGCCAATTCTATACAATAATTAAAACATAAAAGAAAATGGTGTGCAACATGTTATTTCTGTTATTTAAGAAAATGCCAATGAAAAACCAGCATTTTCGGGGACAGATAACTGCGATTGTGACTGCGATTACTAGGCACCTTATTGTTACCAGATACTTCACATCGATGCGTCAACATGTGGGACGAAGGGTGCATCAACGGACAACTTCCAGGAGCAGGTATAAGAAACTCAAAAACAATATATTTTAATATCAAAAATCATAAAGAAAACAACAACACATGACATTGATTTGTTACAAAAAATCCTGAGTTTAATTACGTGGCTTCAGATCATTACGGATATAATACAATATGAAATCCACGAAATTAGTGTCAACTGTAAAACCTAATTGCAGCGCTCTCTTGTTGTCAAACTTACTCGGGAACGATGCTACAATGCGACTAATTGTGTCATCCTTCTCAAAGCGCACTAAATCGGCCACTTCATTACCAGCTACATCTCGTAAGGCATCCACCATCTCACCAACAGATATACAGATACCAGGTAGGGTCACACAACGCCATGGGCCAAGCGATCCCGTAGGTAAAGTCGCTGCGTGGACTATATTCTTCACCACAGTACTCGGACTTGACAACCATAACTCCTGTTCAGGGGGCACTGGGCAAACAGCTGGTAATCCGTTCAAAGGCTCACGGATTACTCCACTGGCAAATGACGTCATAGCTCGGTTCGGAGCACCAGCTCTCACGCTCACAGTTGGCACTCGAAGTATACGTCCATCAACATAACCACGCCTTGAGTAATCATTAACAAGGAGCTCACTCATAGCTTTTTCAGTGCCGTAGGAATTCTGCGGCATCACAGCTGTAAGGTCGTCAACTACTAGTGGAAGATTCCCACCGAAAACAGCAACGGCACTTGTATAAACAAATTTAATTGATGGCGCACGACCCCTTGCCGCTTCTAGGAGCGCTCGAGTTGCTTCAAAGTTGACTTTCATCCCATATTCAAACTCAGCTTCTGCATGGCCACTGACAACTGCAGCCATGTGGAATATGATGTTAGTATCTTCAGTTATTAGTTGTTCAACGGTTTCCGTAAGGGAAAGGTCGACAGCAACCAAACTAACTCGAGGATCATCGCGTGGCGCGGGCAAACCAGATCCAGTTAATACCAGCTGGGTCACAGGGAACGGACATTCGGGACCAAGTAAAAAATCTGCAACACGCGACCCCAAAAACCCTCTCGCACCGGTCACTACGACTTTCATCTTGAAACTACAATAATGCGTCCAAGTTGCCGAATCAACGTGTGGTCCGAATTTGGAAATAGCTGTTACTCGCAATCGTACTTAACTTTAAATACTTATTATACTTTGATAACGATTTATTATTTCTATAGAACAATAACAATGATAAATGTGTTACATAATGTTTTCTTTTCGTTATTAAATTCAAAACAAACAAAATTCTGACGACTAGAGATGATAACCTTTGCAACTTTGTTTAATAACGGAACGCAGAATATTGAAGTTATATAATCTTTTATTCACTATGCAGCAATAATTTATTTATGTACCTATCGTACCTTAGATTATATACACGTCTAGATGACACATCACACCTTACCGCACGGCTCAAATAAAGTCTATCAAATTTGGTAGACTCGCTTCTCACGTACGTCAGTGTCATTTGAACATGGATAACGTGCTCCTGAAAAATAATCCATTATGCCGGCTTGTGTTGTCAAATTGTGTCGCAATTATGTGGGAAAACTGTATAATAACACCAAATCACTTTTCATCGGTAAGTTTTGTTATTCAACAACTATTACTGCAAGAAAATACGACATTATTATTTTAAAGGTGTAATTATTTATTTGATCAGTAAATAATAACTTACCTACATATAATATAAATTAAATACATGACGTCACCCACTAAATAGTAATTTTGTTTGTTCTTTCTTATATTTTGGGTTTTAGATTTCCTACGGATTCAGTAGTAGCAAATCGTTGGACAGACATTATACAGCAGACACGAAATGAAGACCATTGGAAACCTCACAAGACCTCAGTTGTGTGTTCCGAACATTTTTCTGGTGCTGATTTATATTTTACAAAAAACGGATTACGGAGGCTAAAGAAAGGTTCGGTACCGAGCAAGGTACGATGTGCCTATATTAGACCATTTTTTAGAAAGCGTGCCTTTAGAAAGCGTCAGCATCCTAACATGTACTTCTGCAATAAAATGCATAAATGAAACTACATCACAAACGCGAGCAGAAGATGACAATGAGTGCGATACTGTAAGCGCTGGTCGACATGATATTGTAACCCAGTCTGACATTTCTTTATTAATTAATCCAGAATATGCAGATTATTTCGAGCAAGTAGTAGGATACATAGCAGGGTTTGTTGTTCGACGTATTTGTGGATTGATCAAATGTAGTAGCTGTATCCAGGCTTTAAAATCAAACGAAATATTAAAATTTCATAAATTAGTCAGTGTTCGAGATGAGGGTGGTCTTGTGTATGCTTCAGAGGATGCATTCAATATTTGTAAGGCTTCTGAATACGTAATAAGAGACTTTATAAAACAGGGCTATATAGTAACAACATCCTCTAATTATGAAAAAATATGTCTTAAAATAATTAGTCAGTTTGTTGGTCATACTTATTTCAAAAATATCGGTGATTGTTGTCAATATCACCAAACAAGCTTGTTAAGACTAATAATAGAAAAATATTTGCAAATACGATGTCATCACATATGTAAATCAGATAACATAGCCCAGGCAATAAATTCAAAGAGGAAACTATTTCGAAAACAAACACAAAGAGATGGATTTTGACCTAATATTACTGTATACTTTGTCCATTAAATGTATTGTTTTTACTAAAATGCTTAATATATATACATATATATATATATATAACATAAATTTATAATTACTTTAAATAAATATGAGTACTTTACTTAACCTATTTTGTTTAACGTTCATATTATCAAATAATGTAGAAAAGGTAAATAAATCTGGAGTAGGCATCCCTAAACACACACACCTTGACAGTTGGATTACAATAATTACACGATCGATACTCACACATATCAAAGAAAGTGAGGACACTTTTAGCGCATCGTTTGTTGGCATTGCTCAGTCTAGACGTGTATATAATCTAAGCTATCGTACAATATTATTAAAAACACACACGCAGTTTTAACTGATAGGTTTAGGTCTTAGGAGCACGAGTGAGCATGAAAAAAAAATAACTTACTACAATAAAGATGCTAAATTGAGTATGAAATTAAATCATGGTGGAATTAGGAAAGATTTGTTTATAGCCATACGACCAGTTAAACTATAATCATTACAACACACAATAATAATGAAATCGCAATTAATTGGTAACATAGATGTTAGATGTTTTTTTTTTATGTAGGTGGTGACGATGACTACTTGAATGGTGGATTTAATCCAGGAAAACGCTGCGTCAATATGTGGGATGAAGGCTGCATTAATGGACAATTAAATGGGGCAGGTAAGGCAGATTCATTTATTAGCGACTTTTATTAACTTCTGTTTCGTTTTATTCAAAGATGCAACAAATTCAAAGACTGCCTCGGTGGCGCAATTGTACAACTGTATGATTGTAAATCTGAAGTCTCGGGTTCGAGTCCCGGGTCGGGCAAAGTGATATTGGATTTTTTCTATTCACTATCAGCCTGGAGTCAGGAAGTTGTGTCCCTATCACATCGTGAAACGGAAAATACAAGGCGAAACGTGGATGTCCTAGTTGCTCCTCTGCCTACTCCATCTGGGAAAAGGCATTTGTTAATGTATGTATGTGTCAAATAAGTTTTAAAAGTAGAAACTATAGACACCCCTGATGTTGCAATGAAGCACAATGAGTCATAGGTTACCAAAATAAAAAAGCTTCCTTTCGCCCATAATGTACCTACTCTGTGCTTTCGCCTTAGCTCCGAATCTGCTAAGCCCCAGTCTGAATCGTTTTTAAATACTAAATACGCAGGTCCTTCACAATCTCATCAATACAAAGGCACATAAAGGAGATCTATCGTCCCATACATGTTCGTTTTATAGCATTATTATTGCCTATTATTTTTATATCCGAGCCAGCACGTCTCTTGGTTTCTACCTTTTATCATAAACAGAAACGATTTATTTATTTCTGAATGAGAAGAATGCATTTCTCACACCTTAATGAAATGTAAATAACAATAATCCATTAAAGCGTAGTAAATATAAAAAAAATAGGCACCGATTTAAAAAATAAACCAATTTGTTTTAAACTTAGTATTCATTGCACGACTACTTAATTTTACGTACTGTAAATTATTGTATAGGCCTTGTAAAATCAAATTATGTATTCAAATTGGCAGGAAATGACGACAATTACCTGAATGGTGGATTCAACCCGGGCAAACGCTGTGTAAACATGTGGGACGACGGGTGCATCAATGGCCAACTGAACGGCGCAGGTAAATCACATTTCCTCTCTCAAACTTCCGGCTAAAATGGCAACTGGATTCTATAAAAATAAAATTGGAACTCGATTGAACTAAATTTGTGGAAATATGAAAATATTGTCCACTTATATATATCTAATTGCCCATTTACACGAAGAGAGTTTCTCGCTTGATTTCGGGAGAATCGTATGCAAATGTCACATGCGATAATATCTTTATGATTATCTTAACTTATGTTTAGGGCAAATGTTTACACTATGCAACTTTTTTTATCCTTTACGATAAGCGTATCTTCGAGGCGAGAAATTCACCCCGTGCAAATTGGGTTTAAGTGTAAACAACACGAAAATAGCCATAAATGTAGTTCTCAGAAGACATACATATATGCTTGTAGGAACAATAAATGCTTATTTCTGGTAGTATCTATTGGCGCAGCGTTAGGATATACCTATTTAGGCGATCACCCAAGATGACAGAAATGAAGGCGTGTTTAACGACCTAGTTTTACCGTTTTTCATAAATTTGACTGGTATGGTTACCTGCTATGGTAATCTGGACGAGTAAATCTCACCCAAAGCATCGAAAGTGCCTAAACCGACACTACTTATGTATTAAAACCGAAAATCTCTTTAAAATTTCTAAAACCCACACCAAATAAGTATCTTTAGATGAGATCTTCTGACATGTCACTGTCGGTTGTGTTTATATTCTTTTAATATTAGCAAATATTTCAATTGTAACTTGCTTGAATCTCATTGTCTGAATAAAATACAGGCGTAAATGGATAAAGCGATTGTTTACCCCTAATATTGTTGCAGGTAATGACCATGATTATTTGAATGGCGGTTTCAATCCCGGAATACGATCGCTGCACGATTTTCTGAAAAAAATCCACAAGACCCACCCAAAAATTTAAGTCTAACCGCAATGAGCCTTACAGTTCCGGAATCTTTAGTAGATTTTTTTTGCTTTACTTTTAAAATGTTATTTGCAAGTCTCATCACTGTTCTGCTTCTAAAATAAAGTAATTCTTCGTCCACTTCCTTGTTTTTTTAATATATCCCATTATCGATTTTGAAAATGTCGGTCCTAACATTTTTATAGCGGAATTTAAATGCACAAAAACTGCATAATGTGACTTAAAAATATAGGTAGGAGGCGTTGGGGTAACAACAGGTACTAGGGGTAAGAACATAAACTCCTACATAATATAGGAGTTTACGTTCTTATCCCTAATATGGTGTTACCCCATCGCACCCTAGTTCAATTGTATAATCATAGAAAATTAAGGAGCGTCAGGACTAGAGCCGTCTAACCAACACCGTTGGGTACCTACGCCAAAATCATCTATTTGCAAGCAATAGTCTGTGCTAGCAAGGGAATAAAGCTCTCGTGGTAACCGATAGCATAAAACACAACGAAAATAGACCTAAATATACGCCTCGGAGAATTCTACAACGCCAGGCCGTTAGGAAATAAAGAAAATAGACACGTCTTCGTTTTGTGGCTTTAGTTAGCCAATTTGATGCCAGGATAATACTAATTTTGGAATACAGATGAGTCATTTTACATGCTAGTTCGTCGGCGCAAATAATCTGATTTCAGTCGCTCTTCTATCAAAAATGATGTGAAGAACATAAGAATATTTTGTTCGTGAGAAAAATTATTGGGAGAGATCTATATTCGCTAGTTAACTCCCTGTGACTGAAAAGAGAGAAAAAAATACTACCTAACACAATTTGGTATTTTACTGTATGTGAGAAAAAATCTAAAAACCATAAATCTATATAGTATACTTAGCATTACATACATACATACATAAACTCACGCCTTTATCCCCGAAGGGGTAGGCAGAGGCGCCACCAGGACACCCACATTTCGCCTTGTATGTTCCGTCCCACGATGTGATAGGGGGCGAGCATATCGCCATATCGGGCACAAATTCCTTACTCCGGGCTGATAATGAATAGAAAAATCCAATATCACTTTGCCTGACCCGGGACTCGAAACCGAGACCTCGGATTTGTAACCGTACCGTAATACAACTACGCCACCGAGGCAGTCTAGCATTAACGACAGAAATATCTGTTCTTTAATCTGACAGCCTGTATTTATGTTAATGATTTATGTACATGCCGATGTTAAACACCTTAGTAGGGAAGTAAAGAACAACCAGTTTAATGTAAAACTTTATTGAATCCACATTAAATGTGTCAATGACACACATAAACAATGTAGAAAAAATATTTCTCATTAGGAATTATACATCTAAAACATATTAATATACTAAATCTATAGCTATTTACATTGTATAAATGCCTAATTTTATTAATGGACGCAGTTTGGCTAATGGCTCAATTGCTTGGCAAGTATAACAAGTCTTTAAGTTGTATATTTTAGTTATGCTACGCGAAAACATGAAATTTAGTAATTGTTAAAACTACAACTGGACAAATAACGTCAAGGATTTATAAAATATCAGTTAATCTTATAAGAAAATGCACAAATCCTATTAGTTGTTGTTTTCAGTACTTTCAAAAAAATATTTTGTATTTTTTTAATAGAATACTCTCGAAACCGGCGAGTCTTAAATAGGAGACAGAATACAAAAGATGAAATATAAGAAGAAAAGTCACTGTTTACATAAAATAGATACATAACAATGTTTACAGTGTATTTAAGTTCGAAATTTTATTTAAAGACAGTTCATTAATTAATGTTGTAAATACATCGATATCAATGTTACAAATAAGTCAATGTGTAAATATGATAAAACAATAAACATCTTTTGGATCTTCAAACCATCCAAACCTAATATTAAGATGACAAACTAAGTATATCACACATGATACATTATACTTTGTGAAAATAACAACTAATAGACTTATGCAGTCTACAACCCAAAACACCTATTTAATAAACTATTGACAGAATTATCACACAAGCGGCTAAATGAAAACCAACTATTAAAGTACTAAACATCTAGTACATTGGTATTCCTACAAGCGGTGGGTATAAGCATTGTACTTATATAATGGGCAAAAAAACTTAACTAGTAGAGTTTAAAAAATTATCATTTTTCTGCTTGTGACACAATTAAAAATACTCATCTTTAACAAATTTTAATACATGTTTTTAAGAAAGGTATAGGATTTGATCCTGGTGAAATCTTTTCTGTCTTAAATACCTGATTGTTGCAGTCATATAGTAAAGGTTAGACCTCATAAAATTTACTTTAAGAATTTTAGACATAAAAATATTAATTGAAGATTTTTAAATTGCGTCACTTTAGGCAACATTTTCTATGCATAATTTTTCATAAATTGATACATTATGCAAAAAATTCAATAGTTCCAAGTCATATTATGTTCATAGTATTGCATTGAACATCAAATTTATTTTATTGTCATAATATCAATGAACAAGTATCAAAAAATGTTATCACAGTATCTTATCAGTGTTTATGACTTTATCGTTTCAATCAGAGCTTATCAATGTGGTAATAAATTAACTTGTCATTTTCCCATGATACATACACACAATATTAACAAACTGTTAGAATTGAACTTATAAGAATTCATAAGCAAATAGAGATCTTTGCTGTCTTCGCAGGCTAAGTACATACTATGAGCTAAGGATTAAAACTAAATGTAAAAGTAAAGATAAAAATAATAAATAAAAAACCAAATGAACACTTCATTCGCGAGTTCAATTAATCTGTCCTCGGAAATGATCTTGTGAGTATTGCATCACATCTATTGTTGGTTTGTTGTATGCTGCATTTATTCCGGCAGTTTGTGCTGGGTTGTTTTGAGCATTAGCTTGTCTAAACTTTGTGGAATATTTATAGAAATCTGACATCTCAAATGGTTTTGTTTCTTCCCTATATGGTATACATTTACCCTGTTCTATAATAGTCAAGTTTTTCGGCGATTCAAGCGTCACTGATGTTGGAGACAACATAGGCGGGCTGTGAGGCATTTGATTCGGACTCTGCATTGCCGAGTGTCGACCTGAGGCGATCATTATCTCATACGCTTGAGAATTTCCTATACTAGATGTTCTCTTCAAGCTAGAACTCTTTTTGAGAAGAGGTGCTTCAGATTTCGTTGGTGAATCCAATGATGTTTCATACCACTGCTTTTCTTTCACTTTCATGTCGGCTTGAGAGAGTGGTGAGAATTTGTTCATGCTAACAGAGTCGAAGTTTGAATACCCAGATTTAATACTAACAGGACTTAATGCATCTGGGTATGGTCGTCTCTCATCCCTGCTGTAGTCATCTGTAGACACTTGTAATTGTAAATGCATGGGGTTTCTCATAACATTGTGCTCACGCAGAGGTAGAACATTGGGGACTGTTGCTACCCTTTCTGGGGGTAGATGTGGCTGCTCTTGGATATCAGGCTGAGATCTGTGCTGATACATTGGGACTGGAGGTCTGTAGCCTTCAGACATGTTCTCCAAGTGTTGATTATAATCACTATGAGAAGTTAAGTGGTATGTCTGAGTCCTTTGCAAAGTATTGCGACGTACACCATCTGGACGCCGTTTAGACTGTGCTTGCATCTGATGGTGGTGAAGACCACCTAAATGCTGACTTTGAGCCTTAAGCTGCGATGCATAGTGGTACAAAAGTGGAGTGTTCCTCATACCATTAGGTACTGAGTGTGGGGCAACCGTACCATGGTTGTAATGAGTAGTAATATCAGGATGGCTTGAACTAAAATGTGTTTCTCTTAAACGAGACACATTATGAGCCTCAGGAGCACCATTGTAATATATCTTATTCATATACTCAGTAGTCATTGTGTGGTGTCTATAAATAGTGCCATCATTCTGGATATTTTCGTTTACTTGCTCCTGTCGGGCTGACAAAGTTGGATATGTATGAGACGGATGCATAGAGAATGTGTCTGTGTTCCTCTCCTGTGGTGGTGAAGGGAAGAAATTGGAACAACTGGTCTCAGGACGTCGTATATGCCTTGAATGTGAACTTTTTGTCGACACACCCGATATAGAAGGCGTAGAAAGTCTGTGAGAGTAATTTTTACGCTCAGGATCATGTGAACGATCCACTGGAGCAACCCTGAGTCGTCGCGACGAATTATCCGGCCCGTCCTGAACATCATTGCCTTCCGAACTACGGTCAACACTTTTAATGCTGCCCAATCGCTCTCTTTGAGGCACTTCGGGACTTAACGGCGCCTCTGGGGGCATAATGCCCGTTAGCTGCACTTCCTGTACACATAATTTGTATAACTCCTCATTTTTCGCCGCAAGCATCTGCTCCAATTCTTTCTTGCGAGCTTGCAGCTTGAGCAACTTGTCCTGTTTGTCAGAGTGCAAATCGCTACCCATTGTGCTGGTGCCCATTATCAAAAACAGAACTTAAAAAACACAACACATAAGTCAATGTATCAAAACAACGAAACGAAATTAAAACTGTCAATATTATAAACGAAATAAACAAAGAAAATCAAAAATTCTCAAGCGTTGACACATTTTACTACACGCACCCATATTTGTTTTCTGAAAAAATGTCGCGTTCTCTATGGTTGTGAATAGTGATCATAGGCTGTGTTTATGGTCTGTATTACAGTTTATTTTGCATTGAACAATATTATTAAATTAATGGAAATAAATTAACATAAATGATAATAATTAATATTAATTAACTTTTAATATGAATGTAATAATAAAACATTCTTAGTCTGTAATGCTTTACAAACATTACGAAGTCTGAAGTTTGAATACACATGAATGATTTTAAAACAATTAGCTAGCATTAAAAATAAAATGTTTTAACTATATAATAATTTAGCTATCTCAGATTTAAATATTACTAATTTTTCACAGAAAATAAACAATTACTACCGAGTACCAACCTGTGGTACCAACCAATGAATAGCTTCATTGGTACCAACCATTGGTACCAACCTTATCTTGTCAGTCTGACAGATTTTTTCATTACTCACTTGACGTCCTATCATCTGTAATCTGTATCAAACTTTTTACTACGGCTGAGAGAAGTGGACATGTAAAACCTCATCAGAAAATATAAGTAGATCCACTAAAACCCTTCCACAGTCCACTGCCCAAAAAAATATTAAGTGCCCCCATCATGTCCCGTGTATACAAGGCTCTTATTACTTCCGCTGATAGGTTTGTGCCTACAAAACTCCGTCCCCTATGGGAGCACGAAGCTGGTGAGTGATCTATCTACTATAGGAAACATTCTTTTTTTAAATCTCCGTATTGTCTCACAGAAAGTAATGATTTAATTTTGTTTAGGACCAAAAACAGTTTTCTTCTGGGCGCCATTATTCAAATGGGTAAGTGAACCAGAAATTACGATCAAGGTCGATCTATTAATATTCATAAACCTTGTTCAAGGGTACGCGACAATTCGAATAATGCGTGTAAATGTTATGAACAATTCTCTATTTACATATTGTGTTTGCAGTAAGTCTGTTGAGAAGTAAATCAATTATTATGTGAGCTGAAAGCAATAGAACATGAGATATTCAGTGTTAGCCACGACACGTGATGCATTTAAAGCATATTAAATTAAAAAAACTACCTCAATTTTTTAAAATATACCTCTAATTTTTATTATAACTATAAACACAACTATAAATTAATAAAAACTGTAAAACTATTTGTTTTAAATGACAGTTGTTATTTTTTTTTATCTTTCAGTGACAGTTATGTATTACCCATCGGAAATATCTGTGGACCTGAATAATTGACGTCATTGGAACACAAGTTCAGCAAATTCAAAATATAGGTGTAACAAATTGAATTAAAATAGAAAAAAGGATAAAAAATAGAATTCGCATCATCTTAAAAGGTTTTTAATGTAAAATAACAAAGCATATATGAGAACACAAAAAAATGAAATGTGAACCGCATTCCAGCTAGGTTCACAGATATTTCCGTTAAGTTATACTTGTTAGTTGCTTTGATTTAAAACACAGAAGCCATAAAATAAAAATTGATTTAACTACAAGTGAATGTGAATATGATAATTGACTAATCATGTAATCATTTTCTGCTTTTCCTCATTTATTTTAAATATTTAATCATACAATATTGAGAAACATTACACCTATAATTAGAGCATTCCTTAGGTACCTTAGGTACCTTGGTAGCCATTTACATAGATATTATACAGGATAATGCATCAAGAACAGGCTGTGCTAACTTGAGTAATAGATGAATGTACTTATCAATTAAGTTATTTAATTGAGTTCTTGGACCTTAAGTTTTGTTCATTGAATAACAATATTTATTTTACTAGAATGATTTGTGCATCATTAATACAAGACATTTATTCCATTTATTGATTAATAAAGTCAGGGCCGAAAGATTTTAACAGCAATATGTGTAATTCTCATACACATGTTTAGAATTTACACTTTGTTTGTAATGTCCAGTAAAATACCTCAATGGTGGCAGTGTTTATAAACTGTGTGTTCTTTGCCTTACTTCTAATTAAAAAATACTTTTTCGTATTTCCTCGCATTCAATGGGGATCTAGGTAGCACGGGCAGGTCTTTGCTTTATGAAAAAAATTAAACAGACAGTAAATAACACATTGACTGCGGCTCAAGCTTTTTATGTATGGAGTAAACATATGATGGTCACAGTCAATATCTTTAACAAAACTTTGTGGAAACCTGAGAATTGCTCAAAATCACTGATGGTGCAATCTTACATAGATATGTGTAAAAGTAATTATACATCATCCAGTAGATGACACTATCAAGAGATTAATCATTTTATAGCACAAATAGTGATAAGATGAAGTGGAGCTCATATAGGCATATAAAACCAAAGGTTACTTAGGGTGAGTTGCAGAAAATCTGACGTTATTGTTAAAGGTAAAGTTAACTTTAGCAGTGACAATAACAATGACCACGGGATAGAAAATTCTTTTGTTGCACCATTGTCATAATTGTTATAGTTAAAGTTAAAAGAGTGACCAGTGAAATGATGCGATGCGATTTTACGTCGGAATTTATCAGCGTATTTTTGTAAATTGTTTTAAAGTACAGGTTATAATTCAAATCGATACACAAATGACACTTATCAATACAGAGAACACACACAAATAACGAAAGATAACCGTGACTTTAACAATAACCGCCCGAAATTGAACGGTTAATGTTAATGTTAAACGTGACGTCATTTTAACAATTGTTAATTTTATGCAACCCGAAAATTGCATAACCGTCGATTTGACGGCTGATTAGCCCTTAGTTAATGTTAAAGTTATTTTCTGCAACCCACCCTTAGTGATATGATGGATAACTAGATTATATATCTTACTTATTTGTAGGATCATTTCGGATACATAAGATACATCGAAGTCATACATCATATAAACATATGGCTTGCATGAAATAAAAATAGGTATTTGTTCTTAACACAATTTATTTTACGTTGTATTTATAAAGTTAAACATTAATTTTATGGATTTGGAGACCAAACACAATTAGTTTTTTTTTTTTTTTCTTTAGGACAGCCAAATGCATGGTCCTTTAACTTTATAATTTATGACACTAATCTTACACTGCTAAAATAAATATGAAATATGAATAATTAATTTTAATGCATACTAAAAGACAACATGTAATAGATACTATATACAAATTATAACTTTCAATTATCTCAAATCTGTTATATGTACATGTTATGACATTCATCTATGCTTTGCGGAAATGTTTGTTGCGAACTAAACAGTTTTAATATATGGTAATTGTATGGCAATTGGCATGATAAAGGAGGTAATCCTGGATATAACCCTAATAATTATTACCCGGTTGTCAAATGGCACGTTTTTCCCGCGCGGAACCATTGACGCCATCCTCAGAGAGAATACCTATAGATTATTTCGTCGCTACTAAAACTGTCTTCTTTATTCATACATAGACTTATCTGTGTTAGGTCAAAGCAGGCAGAATATTGAAATGCCTAATGCCGTATTTTTATAATATCTAAAGTCAATTCCCCTCCTGTGTGTTTATGAGCAGTAGTAAAGACTTACATATTATTCTTTTCCTCCCCTTGTTTGCCTATTCGAAAACTGTTATTCTGTTTATGGGAGTAAAGTAGGTAGGTACCTGGGTGGCTGGGCCGCTATACCGCTAAGCCCGCGATGGTCGTATTGCGCATTACTGCGCGCATCAGATATCCCAGTGCGAGTATCGCCAAATTTCTTTTCACGTGATTACCCTGTCCTATACACTACTAAGAATTGGTCTCCTATTTTGGAGGCACATGTTTTTCTCATATCCCAATGACGTTCTACTGTGTTTTGCCTTTTATGCCATACATAATAAATATTTGCCAATGAAATCGCTGCTTATTGTTTATGTGCCATGTGATCATAGAAATAAAATGTCTATACAGTTCACATCAAAACATATCCGCAGTGTGAATGGCGTTCTCACAGCATCTTAACATTTTCAGGGATTGGTGATAGCTGGTTTGGGTGACTTGACTCGACCTGCCGAGAAATTGTCTGTCCCTCAGTCCGTGTCCTTAGCGGCGACCGGCATTATCTGGTCCCGATACTCCCTCGTCATCATACCGAAAAATTACAGCTTGTTCGCTGTAAACGTTTTTGTCGCGATGACAAGTGTTTACCAAGTAGGCAGGGCTATTAAATACCAACAGAGCCTAAGTGATAAAGAAACCAAACAATAAAACAATGCATAGGGATGTGATATTTAGTATATAGGTTCTATGAGTAGCCAGCTAGCTCGGCTAGACGCTTAGCGGATCACATTCTTATGGCCCTGAGACAAAGTAGATGTAGACTAGCTTGGTAGTGGGTCAGGGTGTCCAAAACACTTTTTTGAGTAGGCAAAGGCAATATTTTGTTAAAACAAAATGCCTGAACTACTATGACATTGAAATGACATCTACAGTAGTTCATAACCGATAGATAATTTATAATTTATTTTGTGACGCTCAAATGTGTGTAGCAATATTATTTTTATAGTATATTGAGATGCTTTTAAATTGTAGATATTTTTGACTGAGCATTTGTTAATCTGCTCCATTCTATGTGTATGGTAATATATTAAACATTTTAAAGACAGATACGCACAAATACCTCAATATTCATAAGGGATAGTAGAGTCGTATTTCCGTCCACAAATCTTTCATAGAATTCTATGAGAGCTTGTTTATTACAGGATGTTTAACTACACATTGAGATTAGGTATTCTACCTCATGCTCAAATAAGAGGTGTGAATCGTAATTCGTAACTCTTACAGGAAAATATGCTCTTTCAATCCCATTATTTTTGATACATGTTTCCCTTCTAATAATATTTTATATCATATTTTTGGGAATGGGTACCAAGATAAAAGCCAATAAGTTCATGTGTTTTTTATATTTTTGTGTTGTGTATGAATTAATTTGTTTGGCCTCACTTTTATTATATCCTTACCATGTGTGTCGTTCAGTGTTTAATATGTTACCATATCATCATGTTGAACCAAGGGTGCTCTAAATTTTATTATAGGCTATCTTAATCTGTGATAGCAATGTTAAACCAACTGTTACATTCATGTTATGTCTCGTGTTTCTCACTATTTAATGTAAGCAACGGTTTTATTAAAAATATGTTTTTTTATAAATCGTGTCTCTATTTTTGTAATACCTTTTTATTGGAAAATATATTTATTTATATTTTAAATCTTCTATTATTTATGTGCTTGTCTATTCTATTATCTTTGTATGTTCACTATTATATGTAAGTATTTTTATTTACTCTTGGATGACTAGGTATTTAATTCTTAAGTATGGTGATGGGTTTTAATGTTATTTATAATCTTATTAACTCTTACTGCATGGATAATTTACTGTATCGTGCTGCATGATTTGCTTTCACTTTAACATCACGCCTGCTTGCGTAGCCACGTACACAAGATGTAGTTGTAGTGTACTAAACCACTTCCATCTTTCAGGCACTAGTGATGGCATCTATCGACGACTATCGCCGACCGCTCGATAAAGTGTCGACCAGACAGTCTGCCACTCTTGCCGCTGCTGGCCTGATCTGGACTCGCTACTGCCTTGTCATACGACCTATTAATTATTCACTTTCCTTGTGCAACTTTATGCTAGGAATTGCAAATAGTGTGCAATGTTTCAGGGCTTATACATATCAAAAGAAAATGGGCATCGCGGGTTAATATATCCGCCATATTGCAAAAAATAATAATTTTGTTTTTGTTTTTATTAGTCATTTTTCAACTTCATTTTAATTAGTGTACTTTTAATGTAGTTGATTAAATTTTAAAAAGTACAAATATCTATGTCACAATAAAATTATTTAGATTTATTTATATAAATGTGATCCTAAAAGGATCCTTGACAAAATATTTTTTTTAGTTATGTTTTATTGGATTTTTGTTTACTAGTCATTTCAAAAAATTGCCATAATTTGCCCACCATTTACCAAAGTAAATTTCACAATTTGTGCCAACTTTTGTTTTATGTTGTATTTTAATTTTATTATGTAACTAATAACCTCCACTAATACGTAATAATAATGTGTAAATGCAATATATTTCAGAATATTTTCAAGGATATAATCCTGCTAAAACAAAGTTTGCACAAGTATATCAATGATTTTAATGGCTTAATTCTAATCTTTATTGTTTTTGATAAATATTAATGTTTAGATAAATCATCAAACTAATTTGGAGCCAATACCGCCTAGTGGAGTGAATAAAGATCAAATTGGACAAGTTATTTTAATATTAGAATGGATGTTATATAATTATTTCCAGAATATGGAAAAATACAAAGTCAAGTTTTGCTTCTAATTCACATTTGCCAATTAATTTTCATCGACATGTTTGATTCATTTCGGTCCTGTGATCCATTTCACCTCGAATGGCCCAATTTACAAATTCCCTTATGTCCCTATTCACTCCATTTGACTGTATAAAACAAATCCAATAACCACTAAAATATTGGAAGAGAAAGTGCAAAACGCAGTACAATATAACTTGTACATCATTTGGCATTTATTCAGTTCTAATAATACTATTGAACGTATTATAAATGGATAAAATGATGTATCGCTTGTATCTAAACGTTAATATTTATTATAGTTTTATTTATATTGTTTGTAGTTTAATATTGAATAGCTTGATATTGTGACTAACAGCTAATGCTTGAGTAGATAGAACTGTAGAAGTAGAATAATTGCACGCATGTATTGTTGTTTTTTCATTAAACTTTGGTTTTTTCTTTTATTTTATTAGCTTTTGTTTTCCTACTAGTTTATAAAATGAACCATGTCTGTGGAATCCTAATTAACTCGGTAAGTATTTTATAATGGTTGCAAGAAGTCACTGGATGCAGGCCGCTTCCAACAGGTTGTGGAAATCAAATGTTCAAGTAAGAGTCATAATACTCGTGCACTATCAGAACTCCAGCTATGGCGAGATAAGACTCACATGGTAAGTCATTCCCCAAAGGCGGATCCAGGGGGAAAGTCATGGGGGTCATGACCCCCCTGAGTTGATTCCAGATTGACAGATTTTTAAAATGTATCGTTGATTTTCACTGAAAAAGTCGTAAACATATTCACTAATAACAGGTGTAACAAACTTCGAAATAATCACTTGTAATGTATAATTGTAATCGAATCAAGTACGGCCAGTGTTATGACTAGAACTATATGACTCCCCCCTGACTTGAAAGCTGGATCCGCCATTGGTCATCGCTGCAGTGTATAAACACTTGACTTAATTGCGCATAAAACCCCTTTAAAATGGGACATTGAAGAGTAAGAACAAAATGTAGCGTGGCTGAGAAAAAGTACTGAAGCAATCATAAAAAAATAACCAAATAGTGTCATAATTTATTCCTCAACCATTTGCAACAACTTATCCATACTAATAGGCGAGAAGTTTCTCCCTCCATCATTCGAATACATAATGACATTTCTTATTACATAACACTGCATGCCTCCTATCTTGTATAGCGGTCTGCCTTCCCTTGTCTTGCCAGCTATTGGGACGAAGGTAATGCCTTTGTCAATGCATCTAGATTCTAGTAACTCTGAGAAACTCTTCTGTTGGCTGACGGAGGCGAGTACGTCGGCAATTCTAGAAGTTTCCTTGGTCTCTGGGAGGGTGAAACGGGGTGGCGGCGGGGGTTCGACAGCTTCTAAGTCTGTGCTGCGGTTCATCATGTCTAAGGCTTTGCGGAATGCGTCACGAACCGCTGGCTCTTTTAGAACTTCTTCTGGGAACAGTTTCTGCGAAGGAAAGTTTATAAGTTAAGGTGGAAATACAAATTTGAAGGCGGATACAAATTAAAGCGGTGCCGTGTCGAATGAAAATCTCAGGAGTTTTGATATTCCATCTCGGCATTTTACTATTTGAATAATTTCATAGTATATTCTTAGGGATATTCGTAGTCAGCGTGAGACCATTCAATAGGTGCAAACGTAATAAATCACACAAAAATATTTAAAGACATCATTTAAACATGGCTTTATTGCTTGAGCTCCTTGTTTTTATAAAATTATTTGGCCACAGAATTGTTCTACAAACAAGTTGATAAAAACTGTTGGCAAAACGAACGACTGAGCAAATATTTGATGGCAGCTATGACGAACTATATTTTAAGACTGCGGGATTTAATTACGTAACAAGTGATAAGATAGAACGTAATAGCGGGAAGTTCATTGTGAGTAATATATGATCAAAAATATTGTCTTAATTTTAAAATGTATCAATGTTAAAACCCAATTTGAATAATTATGTCTAATAGAAATACTGATAGGTGATGTCATCGACGACGTTGAAAACATTTAAAAAAGTATTTGTTATACTGTAGTGCTCTAATTAATAAGAGGACTCCGGCACTGTCACCAGCCCGCAATAAATGCTGGGCCCTTGGTTATTGGGCAAATAATTGATTATTTATTATCAAAATTCTATTAATATTACGCAAAATGGCGTAATTAAAAAAAACGGCCTATGTACGAATGATGGATGATAAAATAGATTAGAAATCTGTCGTTGAAATGTCCGTTAAGACTAAATCGCCTGCGATTAATCAGAGAGATACTAATAAAATAGTGATATTTGGGTTATATTTGTTACAATCAGTATAATTATAATTAGACGTCTCGTAATCATATCTCAGATGCGCAGACAGTCTCGATTAGCCCGTATAATTTGCAAAGGCAAGATTACGACTTGACTGATAAAATTTCAGACATTTTTATTAGTTCTAACGTGCTGATAAAGAGCTCAGCTGATTAATTAATCACCGTTGCCCAATTATCAACAATATTTAGAGATTGTAGTTACGGTACTTTATACTAAATTCTCATGCTCCGTCGCCACGTGTAAGATGTGGTGAATAAATTGACATTTATCTACCCCGATCTCGGCCGCCTCCGATTTGTACTGTCCAGTGTATTACTAGACCGCCAAATAATATGCCGAATTTCGTTCGCCTAAAGTTTTTACAACGCATCAACAATTATAACAATTCAATCTACCTTAAATTCAATACAATTTAAACTAGTATTATAAAGAGAAAATATTGATTTTTTGCATTGAATAAGCTCTGAAACTCTGGACCGGTTTAAAAAAAATCTTTGACCTTTAGAATTTAGATATTCTATAAACAGGGACCTATAGTGAAGTTAACGTACCTTAAATTCCGTATAAGACGTGAGCACAGTAGCGTGGGTAGGGTTAGTGTTTAACCAGGCGGCGAGCGCGGCCAGCCATCTTGGCAGTAGGGCTCGACTCGCGATGGCGGCCACTGTAGGAGCTCCTAGCAAGTCCAGCCATTCTACACACCACTGCCAGGCGGCTGTGGAATAGTTATATGGATTATGTGTTTTGGTATAAATATAGTGTTGATATTATTATGGATGTTTAATTGTTTTGTGTCAGGAAGCCCGTTTGAATATGATTCAGGCATGTAAATGCATTTGCAGGTGTAAAGAAACTTTAAACCGAAAATTGACAAATTATGTAAAAATTATATTGTGGCAAGGTGCAATTGTGACATTATAGTAGGTATTTGTATTATTCATGTCAAATGGCGAGATATAATCATCCGTGACTAATACCTTGGCGGCTCTGAACTTTTCATCAGTTATAATGTAGTTAATTAGGTCATTATGTTCCGTGTGCGAGGGCACTCAAAAGAGCGCTGGCTCGATATCAAATAATATATGAAAGCTAATATTTCTATAGTTGAGTATACTTAAACCGAGCGTAATAACCAAGATTGATCCACATAGCGACCCCTGGCATAAAAGACTAAAAACAAGAATCGAATGCATACTGTTATCCCCTCCGACGAGATGCACGGGCGCGTGCTGCAGGCAGTGCTCGAGCTTGGGCACGACGTGCTGGTGCAGCACGGTGTGCAGCGCGCCGCCCCACGCGCGCCGCCACGCCGCCAGCACGCCGCGCGCCGACCCGTCCGCCGGGTGCCAGCCCGCCAGCGCCGCCGCCAGCCGCGAGCGGATCAGCGGGTACACCGTGCGCGACAGCGCGTCGCCTGCACACACACACACACACACACATACATATACGCACACAAACACGCACGCATGCACGTATACATGTACGCACTAACATCAATATACTCGAAAACACGACAAAAAGTGTTTTGATAAAAGCAACTACTTTTAATAATCTATTATAATTTTCGTGTGTAATTTCAAATATTTTTGATAAAATTATGCCTAATAATTGTTTCTTAATGATAATTTAATAATAAATACATCCCACCCAACAACCACATACATAGTCTTGACGCCACTCTAAGATCGAGTCTTGTGTCGTGGGTATCAGAAACTACGAGAGACTTTTCGGTCTCACCCAGACCCGAAACGATTCGATGCGAGGATCGAACCCGCAGCCTCTCATTTCTCAGTCGGCATCCAACCAACTGCATCACGGAGGCTGTCTACAAACTGACATACACATATATACACACAGAGAGTCGCATGTACGTGCACACGCATAGATATATACACGTAAGCACGCTGATTTGCACTAATTTTCTTTAAAAAAATACAGTCGTAGGCAGACGAGCTAGCGGCCCACCTAATGGTAAGCGTCTACTGCTGCTTATGGACTTTACATACAATACCAGAGACACAAACAATCCGCTGCCTACCTTGTGGTGATCAATTCCTCCTATTAATTTAACTTTTTGATTGATTTCGTTGCGGGTTCAACAAAAGTTAAGATGGAGACTCGCTGAGCTTCAATGCTCAGTGCCATTAAAATGCGTGCCACTGTTGATCCTGGCTTACATGAGTTGCAGTGGCGGGTGTGAGGGCGGGACAGTCTCTTACCTTGTGGTGAACTCTCTTTAAACTATAAAATATCCTGGCAATATTGAGTTATAGATATTTTACTAGTGGTAATTTAAGTAGTATTTTACTACTTCAAAGTGGTATTGGGTTTTTCTATTCATTATCAGCCCGGCGTCAGGAATTTGTGCCCGATATGGCGATAGGCTCGCCTCCTATCACATCATGGGACGGAACATACAAGGCGAAATGTGGGTGTCCTAGTGGCGCCTCTGCCTACCCCTTCTGGGATAAAGGCGTGAGTTTATGTATGTATGTATATTTTACTAAAGCCATCACATCATGAACCGCTACACACCTGCTATGTCATGCCAGGGCAGCACCCACTGGTGCAGGGGCTGCGTGTCCCCCGTGGGGTCCCACACGCGCACGGCGGCGAGCACGCGCGGCACGATGTATCGCGACGCACAGGACGACAGCACCCACTCCGGACACGCCTCCGACCACGACGTGAGCGCGCGGACCATCGGCGCTGGGATGCGGGGGTTCCAAGATCTGAGGATAAAGAGGATAATATAAATTATTTATTTAAAGCGCTTTGGAAACTTTTGGAAGCTGTTATACAGCCGATATTTTGAAAATGATGTTGGTGGTGGTGTTAGAAGTTGACTGAACATGCTATAACAAAAAAATCACAGCGACTTGTTAAAAGTGGCCTACAGCAAATAAGTTAAGATTTCAAAAATTAAAAATATAACTATCAATTGAGTATGTCAATTTTCTAGAGGTGTATTACAGCAGAAGTAATAAAAGAAATAGATCATATTAATTCCAATTATTTTCAATAAGTTTTTGTTTGATATGCATAATTTATGTTCTTTATTAATTCTGAGACTGGAATACAACGCAAAAAACCAATATTCTGCTATAAATAAATACTTACTCAGAAGCAGTATTGATATGTTCCACATAGTGCTGCCAGATCAAACTATTATACGCCTCGTCAGTAAGCAGCTTCCTCCACTTGATAAACGTAGGCAGGGGCTCTTCTGGAGCCTGCAACGGGTCCCACGTGGCCAACATAGCACTGAGCAGTGGACTGACTATGGTCCCCGCTATTGTTCCTAGACCGAACATGTCGTACTCTAGGGGGTATAAATCCTGAAAAAATGTTGTTAAATAATTGATGATTGAAGTAGAAATACAAGAGAAAAAAAATATTTTAAAATAGACAATCCAAGATTATATCTTGCATGGTGCATGGTGGTCACTATCTGCCACCTGGGCCGATACGAACATTTTACCACCAGCAAAATATGCTTGAAGCAGGCACCGCTTATACCTTCCAGCTATCATTATATCATGTTTATAGTTATATTTCAACAGCATCACTTATCTTCAAATCAGTCTGATTAATAGTCATATCACAACATGTGTTATAAATGCTCACCTTCAAATCAGCCAAGACTTCATAAGCAGTCTCCAGCGACACTTCTGGTTTGTTCAGTTCCTCGACCTTCTCCAATATCGCCTGCACCTTGGAAATTACCACATCATGGTCCGCCAGTTTGATGTTACATTCTTCTAGATCCCGCTCCAATACCACTATCTCGTCTTCTGCTTGTTGGAGTTCGCGGGCGTTTTGAATTATATCCTGGAGGAAAACTTATCGAAGTAAGTAAATATTCTTCTTCTTGAAGAATGGAGGAAGCTGCTTTTGTACTGCGCCTATAATTACCCATTCTTCTACTTTCAAAAATTCGAGTGTTTTAGACCAGACTTTTTTGTTTAGGTTCTTCATCAGTATACAGGGTATCTCAAGACCGCGACCGAAAACGAAGCCAGGTGGTAGTATTAGTAACTTCAGACACGATGCAACTTAAAATTTCGCAATAAATCGACAACGTTTTTTTTGTAATTTTTTACTTATCGTCGTATTTGGGTGATACATACATAGTTTTCCTAAAATAATGATGCAGACCTCTTTATTTTTCAATACTCAATGGTACGTAAGGGTTTAAATTATGATTTTCGCAAAAACTAGGTTTTTACCACCCAAACAAGATGAATTTTAAAATATTCTAAAAAAATATCTGTCTCTGTTTTGTTGAAATTTTTATTTGCATCGTGTCTGTAACCACTAAAACTACCACCTGGCTTCGTTATCGGTCGCGGTCTTGAGATACCCGGTATTTTATATTATTTGCATTAAAATTTAAATATTTTAAAGAAACAAACAAAAATATCAATATACCTGTTCGCAGCAGTCGACCATGAGCTCGAGGTTGTGTATGAGGTGCGGCGCGGCGAAGTTGTCGCACTTGCGGCGCGGCTCGTGCTCGTAGCGCGGCGCGTGCGCTCGCAGCGCGTGGTAGCCGCTCAGCACGCGCTTCTCCTTGCCCGTCATGTCGATCACCGGCACGCGGGACAGTTCGCTACTGTGTACACATTCATAATAGGTTAAGAATGGTAACTGCTCTTTGATTTTATTATAATTGAATTAGAAAATAAAAAAGAAATTAAGAGACTTTTTAGCATTTATTCGGTTCGGCATCAAAATAAACTGCCTTGATGGCGCAGTTGTATGATTATAACGCTGAGGTCTCGCGTTCGAATCCCGGGTCGGGTAAAGTGACATTGGATAGGTATTTCTATTCATTATCAGCCTGGAGTCAGAAATTTGTGCCCGATATGACGATAGGTTCGCCCCCTACTACAGTTTGGGACCGAACACAAATAAATCTTCCAAATGCATAGTCTTTTGGGCAGATTTCGCACATTATTAAGTAATTTATAATTTTTTGTTTTAAGCCAGTAATTAATTATGAATATTAATGTAATTTCATCAAGTCAACTAAGCTATTTCAAAGTAGGTTAATACTATCCTACTCAAAGGACTATCAATAAATAACACAGAATACTTTTAAATAAAACCCAATGTGTTGTTCAATTGATTGATGTACCGATAAATGCAAATAATAGCATTCTAAAATCACACATTGAACAACATTTACCTATGAAAGCAAACAAATAATCCTATATATTAAATATCATTCTTGTTTCTATATAGCAAAATACCTGGCAATAGTATGCATCGTAGGTTTACCCTCTTGTATGACGTCAGCGGCGTCGCGGTAGAAGTAGCGGCCCTTGTGCGACTTCTTCCAGTTGTACGTCTTCTCTTTCGGATCCTTGTCCTGATCTTCCTTCTCTTTCAGACGGCGCTCTTCCTCTTTCTTGGCTTTTTGCTGGAGATGTAGAACATTGTCTGAATTATATTGATTGTTTATATCAAGTTTAAATGTGGGGGTTAAGTTGTCTAACATCATTTACATGAGTAATAAAGCCCAGCCCAAAACTAAACCTTATGGATCAAACAAGCATTTTTCTCTATATGAGAATCAGAACCATGGGGTTTTTTTTCCTAACTAGCATCTTATATAATTGCGCCCCAAAGGCTTTTAAATGACAAGGATATAAGATATATCGCAAAATTCTAATTAGAACCAAAAAATAATGCTATTGGTATTAAAAATCACATTCAGCTTATTTAAAAAAACTATATAAACATCAAACTTACTGTTGCTTTTTCAGGTCCATAAGCTCCAATGGCTCCTCTGCCTTTCCTGACTGTAGCCTCCACTGGCGCTGATATACCCTGCAGGTCCTTACCCAGACCTTTGCCTGGTTGGTAACCCATCTGTGTAAGAACAAAGAAAATTTGACTATAGCATACAGTATATTTCTCTGAAAAACTTATTGTAGCATTAAATATATAATAAAACAATATGGTATGCATATTGCATTTTTTTTATTATGGTAATGTCAAGAAGGGCATTGAGCCCTAAGGCAAAATTACCAAAGCTCCCTGGTTAAGATTGTTACTGTGCTTTAGGCAACATTATTACAGTATGTATTTCAGTTCTTTCTATTTGCCATTCAAACCCATGTAGAAAACTGCAATATGATATGTCTAGACATGAAGATTGAATGTGTTTTTACCGTTCCTATTTATGGTATTCTTTTACTTCCAAATTTATTGAGACACAAATAATTAAGAACCATAAAAATTCCAGGTCAACATTTTACCTGTAGTAGCAACTTAGCACCGATACCCTTAGTGTGTCTCTCCCAGGCTCCAACATTACCACCTAGGTTGGGAGGCCGCATGCCCTGACCCTGTTTTCTGATCCCTGCAGTGTCGCTCTCATCTGGGTTCACTTCTTGAGCATCCTCATCTGAACTGTCTGCTGCAAACTTTGGTCGGGAGGTTGAAGCTTCAGCTGGTTCAATTTCTGTAGAAAAATAAATATTTTCAAATTACATAATATTTATTTTGGTTACTAAACTATGTGCTATCTATCAATGGTATATGAAAAGAAATACAACAATAAAACTTTCATATAAATTATGGTTTCAATTAAAAAAACAACAATTTGGCCTCCCAGAAAAAGGAATAGACAAGCAATTTGATGCTGTTTAGAAACAAGATAGTTAAAAATTACATTAATAAAACAATAGATATTTTCTTTTGCTATTTCTAATTATCAATATTAAATTTATATATATTTATGAATGTGCAAAGAGATTCAGACTTAACCTAGAATTGTAACAACCATGATATTATAATCCATGCACAATAATGAGTATTAAATATAAATATCTAAGTTACTAGTAGAGGAATATATTTAATTATTAAAATAAAACCTTTCTTCTCCTCTTTTTTCTTGCCAGCTTGCTGAACACCACCAGCCACAAACCCAATTGGTGCAGAGAAATCTTTGGGCTTTCGAGTCCTTTGCCTGATATTGTCCTCATTGTCTTCCTCATCACTGTCTTTAGCCCATACACCTGTAAAACAAAAAAAATGGAATATACCAATATTTATCATAATAGGTGTTTTAAAATAGAAATGATACAAAAAATGTATTATGATGTTGAATAGATTGCAAACATGATTCCCACTTGTCACATTTGTAAGTTGTTGTACTAACATTGTAGTTAAGGTGTGAGAGCTACTACTACTATTAAAAATGCACAGGGTTTACTTATGACAAACTTAAAGTTGTTATCATTGTTTTAATGTATTACTATACTGATTTTAAAATCATGTAAAATGAACAAAAGTTACAATTTGCTTTAATTTGAAAGTCCTTTTTCTAGATCCCAGGATTCATCAGAACTTTCCAACGGCATTTTATGATTGCAACAAGTTCATCAACTATTGTTTACCATTACGAAACTCTAAAATTTCTGGATATTTGCCAGAATGCAAAGTTGTAGGTTTTTATTAACAAAATATTATTATATAGGTAATATTTACCGTAAATCTGCTGTTCTTTTTTCGCTCTTCTATTTCTGTTAGGATTAAACTCATTATCCAAGTCGTAATCAGTGATCTCAAAACGGATAACCTCGTCGTCCGACATTGTTAATATATATTTCTACTAAAACTAAAGGGAAGTAAAGTAAATAAAATTGCGTAATTTTAGTTTTTGGTTTGTGAGGCGCTTTTATTAGATTTGTTTTAGTTTGTTTGAAGTAAAAATACCGAAGCCGTCGCCAAAACAACAACTTGAAGGTTGAAGTTGACTGACAACCAATGACTGACAACTGACAAGTGACATTTGACAAATGACAACAGCCATAGACTAAAGAAAAACAGATAATATATTTAATTATAATCGACTATCACAAAATAATATAAAAATTTTACCTTCCAATAAAATTTGTATTATGTTTCCTGAGACGTCCGAAGTCCAATATGAGAGTACATCGATTTCCCGTCACGATTCGCCGCTAGATGTCGTTGTTTCATGGCTTCCGATCAGTGAATTTCAGTTTTACGGCAGAGGTGGCGCCATTCCTCGGTGATGTAAAAATGCAAGGCGCCATTTTGAGCTCATTGTTCGGCTCATAATATAATATAGGCCAGGAAGACCTGACCTGGACTTCGGACGTCTCAGGAAACATAATACAAATTTTATTGGAAGGTAAAATTTTTATATTATGTGTTCCGTTGGACGTCCGAAGTCCAATATGAGAGAAGTGTTTGTTATCTCCTGGCGACTTGCAGTATAAAGAAAAATGCAACAATGTGATAATTGTCTTTAATTTAATTGATATTGATTAATTAGCGTGGCCACAATCAATGTTAGCTGATCAACAATTAGCGTCAGCTGACTAAGACAAATCAAGAAATTAATTACATATTGAAAAATATTGAGATAATGATTTCTCAGCGACATTGCTTACTGTCGTTTTAATCTGCCTTTGATAAAACTTTCTAAAAGTACTTTCGTGTTGCCAGTTAGCCTTGGCCAGAATTTCATTGATAGGATAGTTTTCTAACCAATTTAACGATGCAACAGCAGACCTAAAACTTCCCGGGGTCGCCTGTAAACCTGAATCTAATAATACCTTCTTGATCCAACCCCCAATAACCGTAGGGGAGGCCGGTTTAACGGGTGTTCTAGTAGTGATAAAAAGGTTTGTAACTGGACCCCTTATGTCCTTTGTGACCTCGATTAGTGCTCTAAGCCAATACACCGGATTTATGTTTCTGTCCGCGGAAGCTAATAAGGTCCAGCTACTCTGTTGATACGACGAAGTGTCCGTCTTAGAACCAAATTTTGGAATTAAAGTGATTAATTCACCTTTATCCATAAAATGATCTGGATCACAATGTAAAAGGGTTAGGTCATGCACCCTTCGCCCAGAAGCTAAAAGCAGGATGGTAGCGGTGCGCCTAGCGATGTCATATAATGTATTGTTTGGATCATTATTTTTTAAATAATTAATGACAACTCTTGCATCCCATATGGGCAACTTTTGTGGAATCGGCCTGGCTAAGGAAATTGCTTTTAAAATATGTTTCACAATATGACTGCTAGAGATTTTAGAGTCAGATAGTGTTTCGCAAATTGATGCTATTGTAGACTTATGCACAAGGATTGTACGATATGCTAGATTATTATTCAAAAACAAATGTGCTAAATACCTAGCTACCTCAGACGGTTTTGGTAACTGAGGCGTAATCCCGTATTGCCTACACCAAATCGACCATTTGGACCATATCGGGGCGTATGTTTTTAATGTTGAGGATCTCCAGCAAGCTGAAAGGAGTTGTCTCTCTTCCAGGGACCACGTCTTTGTAAGTGTGTCCCACCCGAAATGAGCCAAGCTTCCAACTGAAGGTTCTTGACATTTGCTGGAGGTCGACCGGTCGCTGTATCCACTAGGTTGGTCCGGAGGTTTCGGATCTTCATGGGTCGGGCCCGTGAGCGACACTTGACATCGGGTCGCCAAAATGGCTTCTTCCATTTGGGAGTAATCATTATGAAGTGGCCTGCAGCTGTGTTGAGGTGTTGAAGTACCCGTGGGATTAGACCCGGCGGGGGAAACAACCAAGCGAGGTCGTATCGCCAGCATCTGCTGAAAGCGTCGTGAAAGCAAGCGTTCGAGTCTGATAAGTCGAGCGTAACATAATTTGGAACGACAAACGCTGTCTTTGAGGCGAACAGGTCTATGGATGGTGTTCCCCATAGCTCGAATATGCTTGACGTAGCTTCGCTTAGTAAATGCCATTCGGAGCCGGCGCGATTGCGCGACAGATGATCGGCTTCCATGTTGTACACACCCGGAAGGTGATGTGCGATGAGTACAACATTGAGGCTGTCCACCAGAGCCAGAAGATCCTTGGTCAAATGTAGCAATAGTTGAGACCTTGTTCCGCCTTCGTTCTTGATATACGAGACCACAGTCTTGTTGTCGCTCTGAAGCACCACTGTCGAGTTCTCGAGGGTGGATGCTTCCTGTTTCAAAGCGGCAATTACTGCAAACATCTCCTTTGCATTGCAATGCCACCCCTTTTGCGTCATGCTCCAGCATCCCTGTATCTTCTTGTTGTTTACAAGCGCTCCCCACTGCACATCCGAGGCGTCGGTGATCATGAAATTTGTTTGCAGCCTTCTTTGGTGAATAGGGGACGTCTGGTTGATATTCTGTTGCCACCATTCCAGATCTAATCTCACCTCTTCTGGATAGGGAGCTGGTTTTCGAGGAGAGTTGCGAAGTAATCTGCTCTGACGCTGCATAGAACGGCAATGCAACCTTCCCCGTGGGGTGATGAAGGTCGCGAAGTTGAAAAACCCTAAGAGGCGTAGCGCCTGCTTGAGGGTCCAACTGCCGGCAGCGAGTCGAGATGATAGGCTCTGGCGGATCTTGACAACTTTGTCCTGTGGCAGGGACTTTGTGTTGTATTTCGTGTCCCACTTTATGCCCAAATATTCCATGGACCGGGCTGGCTTGATGATTGATTTGTCGTAATTGATGCACCAGCCGAGACTGGTTAGGAAACTTACTGCATAATTTGTTTGAACTTCGAGACTCCTCCGATCGTGGTTGGAGATACAAAAGTCGTCCAGATAAACCACTACTCTGAGACCTGACGCACGCAGTACCTCGGCCGTCCAATTTGTGATCGAGGCAAACATCTTGGGCGCTGTAGCCAAGCCGAACGGTAAGCAGGTCATTTGAAGGAGGCGGCCCTGGTAACTGATACGGAGGAATCGACGATGCCGCCTTGTTATGGGTACATGATAATAGGCCTGGCTGATGTCCAATTTCACCATCCAGTCGCGTGGTTGAAGAAAATTTGGCATGAGGCGATGATGAAAAAGATGGAAGTTTGATGTTTCCATAAATTGATTCAAACCTTTCAAGTTTAGAATGACCCGATTTCTTCCATGGTTCTTGGCTATCAGAAAAAGCGGGGAAATAAAAGATGGAGTTAGCGGTGCCCTTTCCAAAACTTGACACTGAATCATTTTTTTTATTTCGGATGTCATCGTTGAAGAGATCGGCGTTTGAAATCGAGTCATGACGTCCGAAGTCGGTAAAATTAAGGGCGGCGTGCGGGTAAATGGAATTCGAGACCCTGCTATCATTTTTAAAATTGTTTTGGGAGGATTGAAACGAGCCCAAACAACTTGATAATGCTTCAGACAACCTCCCGAAAACTTTATCGAGTCACCTATGTTTCTTGATGTTCTTGCGGGAGCCTTTAATCTGCTGTCCCTTCCCCTTTTTGTTGGCGAAATTATTTTTCTTATGTCGGGAATTGCTGTCATCAAGCTGTCTCGATTTGTTTGGTTGTACTCGAAATGTCTGCTCTTGACGGGACGTTGAAGGTTGTGGTGACCTTGGACGAGCTTGATGTGAATAACTCTTCTGCTTTTCTAATTTTTCTATACCTCCTATCTTTTGAATAAATTCAGATAGGGTATTTGGATTAAACACATACTCAGCAGATGGAGGAATTTTCTCTATACCCTCACGCAGATATCTATCCTTTAAGGGTTTCAAGAGGGCCCGACGCCGGAGTTCCAGTATTTCGGCTCTTTTGCCGCATATTATTTGTAATATATCATGCGATACCGTTTTATAATCCGAATCATTGCCAAAAAGTTCACAAAGTTTTTCGTATAATGCCATTGGATTTAACTGTGCTTCTGACTTAGCCGACCAATCAATGAGACCCTGTAGCGCTGCATTCACGGCCTCATTTTGTGACATGAAAGCGTTTGATAACGCAGCTAAACTACGCTCTATCTGAGGCAGTCGGAAGGACTCCGAGTGACTGTCGAATCGTCGTAGTTCTTCGTTAATTTTCAGTTCGGAAAAGGCGGGAAAAGCAATATATTTCTTCTGACTATCTGTATAACGAACAGCATTCCAATCGGGAGAATCAAATCTGTGTAATTCAGAAATCTTCAAGACTCGCTCAGGAATAGCCCTATTCACAGTTGGTTCTTTAATTGCAACGCTTAGATTGGCAATCTTGTCGATTCTAGACAAAGGAGGTTTTAAAAATTGGTTATCTACTGCGAGTGAGTGGGTAGGTACGGGAGACGAGGATCCCGTAGCGATATTGGTCGCCTGAGTAGGGGCGGGAGCAGCGAAATTACTACATAAAATATTGTTGAGCTGACTTACCAATTGCTGGGACAAAAATTCAAACCTTGCTTCCAAATTCAAATCCATGCGTTGCCGTTTACGTGGCGGTGGCGACATAGCACCGTCACCGCCGCTGCCGCTGCTACTTTCATACGAAACCGACCGCGTGCGCGATCTTTTTCTTGAAGAATCCCGTTCTTTAGTTTCTTCCATTTGAAATTCACTAACTTCTTTAACGGAAACCGATTCTAAATTTAGTATCACTAGAAACTTTTCTAGGAGCTATTTTCTACTTAATTCTCGAAAATAAAATTTTACAACGACTTGACTTTTAAGGGCGATGTGCTCGGTATAAAAAACGACGCAACAATGAGCTCAAAATGGCGCCTTGCATTTTTACATCACCGAGGAATGGCGCCACCTCTGCCGTAAAACTGAAATTCACTGATCGGAAGCCATGAAACAACGACATCTAGCGGCGAATCGTGACGGGAAATCGATGTACTCTCATATTGGACTTCGGACGTCCAACGGAACACATAATACCTCACTATTGTATTTTTAGGGTTTCAAAAAAGGCTAATCATCAGTAATAAATGGTTGAATTTTTGACAATAAACCACAACACCGAAACTACACAGCAAAAAGGAAAAAACGAACAAAATTACTCACATTTCTTTATTAAAATTCAATTTTAAGTATATAAAATGTCTTATAATTTCACATTACAATCATTGTGCCATAATTTCAAGAGTTCAGTTACGTCGCATTACTGACGGGTATCCAATGGCAATTAGTATATAATAATATTGGCAAGCTATTAGATATATTTCAGAAGTAAATTATAGAATAGTAGAGGACGTATAATTTGAATCCATTGTCTAAAAAGCCGCGTACACATTATCAATGAAATATACAGATTTCAAATGATAATAAGAGTATTTTTTAAAACAATCAACATTCTATAATCTGAATTACAGAAGTGTCAGGGAATTTCATTAGATTAATGACCGCCACACACGTAAAGATATAACTATGCAAGTCTGAGTTTGCAGCAGTATACTGGAACGTGTGTGGCCAAATAACTGCGCAAACTTCGTTGAAATTTTCGATTCGAGACTGGTGCAAACTCGTTTGAGCAAACGCACTTGTGTGGCGGTATAACACTGTACGCGACTTTCTATATGCCTTTACAAACAGTTCATTGCAAGGTTATCTGCTTGATGTGATATATTTTATATTGCACTTATACGATATTGCGTCATCAGGAATTCCGACATTCCTTCCGCTAGACAATAACCACAAACGAAGATCTCAAAAGTATTTCGTTGTAAAAATTATTTACAAAAATTCAGTCAGACAAAAAATTGCTCCAAAATATTCCATTTAATTTGACATTATTTCGTTAATACTTATAATAAAATCAATTTTAATGTATAAGGTTTTTTTTTGAAAATCACGCGACCGTCCGTTCAACAATCTTCATAGACTATGGCTCTATGCCTAGCGGACGTTTCGGGAATCACCTCCCATACATTTTAATATTAACTCCGAGACGTATATAAATAAAAATATTTTCATCCTTCGGACGGAAACGGACGACATCCGTGATATAAATCTAATATGACACGTGATTACTCACGATCAAACCTACGTAAAGCAAATTCGAATGGATTATAATTCAATATTTAATTTCATATACTTTAGGCCATAGTGTCTAAGTTCAATTTCGCTTGTTTTTGCTATAGTCTTTTAAAGCCTTCAGATTGAGCTCCAAATACTGTTTATTGTAAAATTCGACTAATATTAAAATGTATACTACAAAAAGTAGATTATACTGAAAAACTGGCAATAACTATTTTTCACTCTCATATTCATAAGTATATCGGGCATCAAATATTGAATCATAAATTTCCATTAATTTTTAACGACTATCGATACTTTACAATCGATTTCATTTGTTGAAAAATATTGTATCCAATTGAATATTCGTTTCTTTTGTTTTCTTCATATCAAAATATCCACTTCTAACCAGACAACTTTCCCTTATCAATATTCATGATTTATTAAAATCTCATTAACATTCGATATAATTAAAATATATAGCAAATCATCCAAATAATGATGTGTTAATATAAAACAATAAAACCGCGAAATTAATCGTCTCACGAAAATAACGGAAGCCATTTACAGAATATAATTAATGACAAAATGCTACCTAAGTTAATAACTACATAAAATTAATTGTAATGTCCAAGTTGTAAAACCACATTTTATTTGTAAACATTTCTGTTATCGATACTGAAACTAATATATTATAAGGCCATTTGAAATCAAGATTTAAATGCTTTAAGACCTCAGTAGATCAATATTCTAAAAATATTTTTCATGGATATTGTAATAATAAGATAAAAAATGGAATTGAAAATATTTAATGTGTAACCTGTGTGTACCTCTGCTGAACATAGGGCTAGTCATACGATTTTCCAAACGATCTGTTGAAATCAGTCAGAATGCAACTTGTACGGGCAAGCAACCTATGCGTACATGGCTATGTTTCATCAATACCTAGATGTTCAAAATTACTTTGCACTATGAAACAAATAAAATAATTATTTAGTAGAATATTTAGACAATACGAAAAGTATTTGATAACATTGCAATGTTATATGGTCCACAAGTATTTGATGTAGGACTAAAAAATCTCTCGTAATTTCTGATATTCAGGAGTTTCTGTGGGGTAAAGACTATCTAAGTTGGATACATAGATAAACGAAACAGAAACGTTCACAAACAAAACGGTACAAAAATACACGAAAAACAAATTAAAGTACTGTTAAAACACACGTATACATTAATTACGAATTCGCCAAATGTAAAACCAAAATAAATATTACCACCGCAAATATGTATACAATAGATTGTTTGAACATCACAAAATCACAGTTCATAATTACGTTGATGGCAATCGCGTTAAAATAATTGCAATTAACTACACTAAAGTTAGGTACTTATTAAGTATTCTTAGATTCTAGCGTACATTTTTGCACGTCGATAACGTTTAATTTTGTTCTTTACGCACGCTTATTAATGTCCAATACACATTGAAGGTAATGCAAATTAGAAATTCGACAATTGATTGTTTTTATTGAATATATTATAATAATATAAGAATATTTGAATATGATATTGTCAACTTTCGTTGTTCCGTACCTTCTGCCTGATTCGAAATGTATGAGAATTTGTATGGACTTCAAAGTACAAGTATGGACAGTGTTTTTGCTTAAATTATTAAAATGTGTAAGTAAGAGCCTGATTTTCTTAAATACGTATCACTTTTAAAGACGGTATACAAGATTTTTTAATTATTCTTTTGATAAAAAAAATGTTTGGAAAGAATGTATAAATACAGTGAAAAATTACATAAATTGTCTTTTTACATCTCACTTAATGATTCGATTACTTTATCGATTACGAAATATCGATACACTGTCCATAATTGAACTGTATCGATTTAATATTAAAATTTTGACAATCCCTAACATACTATATACAATCACGTTGCTTTCCATATTTTTCTAAAAGGCGGCGTTACCATAACAAATACGGTCACAATTTAAAATAATTATCGACCATGAAAAAATATTACCTTGTAATACATCAATTGATCCAAATATGGATCGTTAAAAAGTACGTTATTCAGGACATAGTAGGATAAAAATTACTGTATTTAACGTTTGATACTCGGCAGAGGCCGTTTTATCGACATAAAGTTACAGGAGCCAAAAACTACAAGCTCTGAGTGTTCTTAAAACTATCGATAAAATCTAACACTACGTGATGTTTTCTACATTGCAAACTTCACAGTCGTTAAAGGAGTATCAATAATCGATATCACCTTACACTTACGATAATTGATTGACTATCGACTCAACACATTTTTATCGATGATTATCACACTGGGGTATCGACACACCGTCCATAAACAACTTGTTTATATTTCAAGCCGTTAGCGGCTTTCGCGGTCAGTCATAAGGCCACGGTTCTAATGTATGTGTCGTCTTCGTAGTTTTCTGCCGATAGTCGTAAGGCGTGTTCTTCACATAAGGCCGCTAATTCCTTGACCCATTCGTCGAGAATGACCGCGTTGAGTATGGAGCGAAGCGTTATGGACTGGTTCCAGTATGACTCTTCTGTGAATATGGGCCGTTTCTGTGGACTAGATACTGGTTGTAGACTGTGTGAGTTGGTTTGTGATGGTGATGCTGTAACCAACGAAAAATATTTAAAAACAATTATAAAGCTTGTATATTTGCGACAAATATGATATTAATACATGGTTTAAAAATCACATGTTTTCATTGTAATGCTGGCATGTAGCCCGCATGCATTATCTTTATGAGATGCTAGCTTTAATTTTAGTTTTTCACTTTTGATGTCACTTCAGTATTTTAAATATGTAAAATAAGTGATCTTATAAATAATAATACAGTATACATACATGATATTCTCCTGGCGAACATGCTGGAAAAGCTGTTGGAGAAGCTGCGTCGCTTGGACTCCACGCGACGGAACGGTGAGTCATCCGGTCGGTGCGCTGGCGAATCTTGATTGCGTGCCTGACCTGATGATAATTAGGAAATAATTATTAATATTTTCAGTATAAGAACCGATGAAAATCCAGTTTGAAAAGTGCACTGCACCTAACACTAATGTCAGTTATAGTATCGACTAGCCACATATGACAATCTCTCGCGTTTCTTTTGTATTATGCCAGAGTGTTAAGCAATTATTTGTTCCTATTAATATAAACTAGATTAACTTAGGTTCTCGTTTCCCTTAAATCCTACCTATCCTTTCAACGTTAATTTCAATGCACAACCTCAATATCTTTTTTCACACATTTTCTATACTACACTTAATGTTGCATCTAAATTACATTCCAATCATTTTTCCTAAAACTACATTAGGTATATAAACGTACTTTCATCTGCGGTCGGGCCCCGCGACTTAGCCAGCGCCATCTCTCGTCGTATGAGGAACACTCGAGCTTTGTCCACCAGCTTACTCGTGTTGTCTATACCTTCTGTTAGTTCATCTACTTCCTCTTTTAATGTGCTTAGAATCTGAAAAAGATAAATACTATATGAACATTTATATTTTATTGGATAACGTGACTAAAAAGCATCTGAATATGAATGCATTGCAATCTACATAGAGTCGATACAAGTCGGGTGTTGCGGATATTACAAACTACGAGACTTTTCGGGCTCACAAAAGCTAGATTTCGGACAAATGTTTATAGATCACACAAACATATGTCTTGTTCTGGAAATCAAACACGCAGCTTCTAGGTTCACAGTTAGTGTTTAAATTAACTAATCCAAGGAGGGTACTTAAAAGTATATAAGTTTTAAAGGGAACCAATCGTATTAAATAACCAACTCAAACCCCTTCACTACTTTCATCACCGCACAAAAATAATATCGATAAAATAGCATTATCGATAGTCGATACTCACTTGAAACAGTGAAGGTACGTTCGGTGGCAGTACAAATCCCGTGCATAGTAGTAACGATGTGAGAAGGGGTGTAGGCAGAGACGCTAGCCGTGATATTACACTCGTCACTCTACAGTTCACTATCACTTCCGATTCTAGTAGCGCCGCTGATTTCTTAAGGAGACTGCTTAGTAATGGACCTGAAAAAACATTTGCATGATTTCACATACTGACGAATTTTTTATCTTTCCGACATGCAATTTTTCATGTTCTCCTCCACCATCAAAAGAAATAACAACTACGAAAATTCTGTAGAATTTAAAATACCATAGTAAATTTTCTATCGTTTAAGATGGTTCCCTATTACTATGGAAATAATAACATTATAATATGTAGTAATAATTTAGCGTATTATGACCCTTAATAACCATGAAAAATATATCACTCCTGTTTAATATCATTCAAAACATTAATAAAAATGAATAAAACATTACCGATTATTGATTCAGCGCTGGCCCTCCAGCTCCTAATAAATGGCACTTCGTACTCCGGCACAATTTCAGGCTTTTCAAAACTCTTCCTGAACAATTCCTCTGCATACCCTTCACCGTCCTCATCAATTTTATACTTAAAACTCTCGTAGTCACTACTCTCGCCTATCGATAAACAATCGTCTTTCACATAACTAGTCTGGTTGAAAATATCCACATCCTTCTCATCGACATTCTGATTGTCGTTTGTTTTAGGTTCATCGATATTCTCAGTAAACGATGTTAGGCTATGTTGTTCCTTTTCTGATGTATCTGATGTTTTTAAAGTGTCGTATTCGCTAGTGCATATAGAGATGAGACTGTCGAGTTCTCTAGTGTTCTGAATGTCGACTTCCTTAGTGTTTGTTGAATTGTTGTTGGTCTCTCGTTTGGGTGTTGTGACTGTGTCGTATTTGGAAGTCCAGTTGCTGCAGGCAATGGCGCGCGACACGATCTCGAATCGCGCATCGCATAAGTACGCGTGGTAGTTGCTGTATAATGTGTCGTTGGGGTTCTGAAATGTAAACAATAGTATTATAGTTTAATATACCAGTGGAGGCATGACGACATTGATTGAAACATTAAATTTCACAGATGACGTCATGACAAAAAAAATATTCGTCAATAGCAACATGGATCTTATTTCATCAATTTTTTCCATTTTACTTTACAGGTCGCCAAGTCTCTCCCAATTTCTCAATACCTTATCTATTATTTAGACAAAATATTTAAACCAAAAACTCACCCCATAATTAAACTTAGCTTCTTGGACTAGATAACTTAGCGCTATATCATCATGCACGCCGTTCACTCGTCGCTCATCCTCCCTTTTCAAGTCCAGGACCCTTCTACCACTGTTGGCAAGTTCATCCACCCATTGTCTGGTCTTCTCTAAGGGTCGGGAGCAGCATCGAGGGGAGAGAGACAGCAGGGCCACTGCGGCATCACGATAGGACTCCGGGTCGGCGATCTTGTGTCGATGAGACGCCATTAAATGCTGACCGCTTAGAAGGTACTTGTAGATAAGCTCCATTGTCACATCTTCGCAGTTCAGGTCGATGAGGGTTTCCATTAGCGCTAGTGAGACTAGTGACAACTGAAAAAAAAAGTTATCAAATATTACGTACATCGTACACGGAATAAATCTACATCTATGTAGTTTTATGGATGGGCAAAGATCTTATATTAAATTATAAGTATTTAGGCTTTTGTTCATCACGTTACCGAATTGAAAAATAGTTCATTTCAAGCAATGTTCTCTTACGATTTCGTACTCACGATGTTCTAGCGTTCCTATCACCAACTCATATAAGATTTTCAAACAGAAACCACCAAGTCGATCAGCCGACATGGGTATAACCGAACCCATCGAAGCCATAACCTTACAGCTCAAAACCTACAAACAATGCCTCCAGCGAGACCGAACTACTAGACTAATAATGTACGCAAATATTTCACCTGCGAGTTCCCTTCCAGCCTTCTCAGCATGACGTCGATCACCCTCACTCCGTCATACTCGTACACAAACAGGAAGTGCAGCACAGCCCTGAGCAACCCCCGCTCCGTGACGCACCGCAGCGCCATCTCGAGATACACCATGGCGGCCGCCTGCTCCCCCGCGCCACTCTGCAACGCCGCCGCTCTCGACTATCCACCAGACAGGCGATGCACACGGGCGCGAGTGACAGTTACAATCGAGTATCGATCGTTTTCAATCGATTACAAAAATTTTGTGAGTTAATAAAATGTGGTGGGTTTTTAAGTTATATAAAATGAGATGATTTTAAGTGTTTGAATATTATCGATAAAGCGATTTAGGAACATTTTTTATCAATTATATTCGACAAAAATAAATATCTAATTTAGCAAAAAAACACTAACTTAATTAACACAGTCCCACAAAATTCAATATCATAGCAAAAAAAATCCCCAATTGCAAAAACCCTTAAATAATCACAAAACCAAAGTCGATAAATCGCACCAAAAGCATCGACAATTCAGTCGATTGAATGAACGCTATACAAACGAGTTTAGTACACAAAGCCAATCGATGTTAAATGATCTGTAACTGTACCGCTCATTAGTGATGTCGGTATGGCCCACACCTTGTGCTCAGCCGGCGCCCGTGCTTGCAAAGCCCACTGGCGTCAATCTTACACAAAACTGAGTATTGAAATGATACCGTAGTGTTTTTATTATAAATTGATAACTGAATGTGTATAGTGAATAATAGTATAGTGAAGCTGAGAGGCCTATGGCATTTTAATAAAGTTTAAATTCAAAGATTTGTAGTCTTAAATGCTCTTATAAAGGTAAATGCTCTTATTAAACTATTAATTATTAAAATGTCAACCGTTAATATGACGAAGGTCTATCGCTTTAGGATCTTAAACGGGGGACTCATGTTAGGTATAATAGAAAATGTGCTATGTGATATTGTCAATACTTCGTCTTATCCAATTCAATCAGCGTCATTTAAGAAATCACATGAAGATAATTTTCAATGGTATCATTTCAATACACAGTAGTAATTATTTTTACCAACTTTTAACGAGTAAAACAAGAAATATTGATTGTAAAATAGAAAACAACGTTAATTTTTGTGAATTATTTTTAAACCAATAATATTTCATGCACTTCGTTAAATACTAAAATGGCCAAGATTTACTCGGTAAAAGTTAAAAGAAATAACAATAAAATTATACTAAATAAAACATAATGTATACTTATATAACTTATACGTAAAAAATATGCATAGATATTCAAAACGACACACACACACAATGTGCTAAATAAAATATGATTATTAATTAATTTCTTTGAATTATTTAAATAACATTTATCATTATATTTTATTTCTGGCTGACAACATTTTCAGCTTATATATGACTGAACTACGCACAAATTCCTTTCGTATGTAAATATAGTTATTTCAAAAACTCAAAATAAGTATTTTCTTTTGTATTATTTTTGTGTACATATCGGTTTTTACTTTGTGTAAGTTAGAATTCCAATACTTTTTTGGGAAATTTAGATTTTTGTTATCTTTTTATTTACAAGATTGCCAGAGACATTTCATATTCTAACTTAAATAATAATACATAAAATTATATCCCATTTAAAAGAAAATGTAAAAAAATATGTTCTATTAAATATCACATAAAAATCTTGACAAAACCCTTAAATAGCTTACCTGAATTGACTGAAATAAACTCTATATAATTAGTAATTCTAATAGTATATTAATTATGAATACATCTTTAATTAATTATTAATTAAACGACAATGAAATAAAATAAGAAAGGTAGAAAATAGTAAAACAGATTTTTGGACTGTTAGTTGGTAATATCAAAATGCTACTTTATAACATGAATGTTTAGTAAAAGAGTGTTCATAAAGTTTAAAATGGTGTACATATATATTTTTAATTAAAACCTATCTGATTTACATAAAAAAGTACGTAAATATTCAATGCCCAAAAGTCAAAACATCCATGAATCCAGTATGAAACCAACATTCCTTTTTACCAATGGAAATATATTCATTTAAAAAAAACTAATAATTTGCCTTTTTTTAATTATATTATTTTTCGTAAAAAAATCATTGGTAAAAAGAAATAATACAGATTAACAGAATCACTCATCCCGCAAGCGTTCACACTAAACAGTATATTTTTACCTGTAGCAATGCTGGACCTAGAACAGGCACTAGGAACCCTTGGTAAAGCAGGTCTAGAAGGTGCTTCTTGATGGACGGATGGGCTACCTGCGGGGAAAATACAATGCAAATGTTTTATTAGGAATTCAGGAATTTCTACTATTTTTTAATAAATAAATGAATTGGTAATAAATTATTATTATATTACAGAGAACAAAAACAAATTGGAGAATAAGATTTTCGCCCCGCGTTTTTAAAAAAAAAGGTACTACAATTCTCATTCTTGTAGTTTTTTTTTCTTAAAGTTTGCAACTTTAAAAACGCCCTCTATTGCGCGCGGACTTATTTGGCGTTGAGTCTCACTTATGAGTGACTAATTAAATATTAGCTACAATAACAATACCTGTGCAACAGCATTGCAGAATTCTAGTGAATCGATAAACAGCGTGAGTTTGTGTACTTGGTTGACGTCATCTGGTGTTAGTCGGTAGATTTTGTCGCCCAGCGTGCGTGGCAGGAGGGAGTACAGACCGCTTAGACCTACAAACAAAATGGTACACCAAGAATGATTACATGATTTTTTTTACTATTTATTTCTATAGAGTCTTCCGCAGTAATCTAGTTGAAGTTATGTCAATAAAAAAAATATACTAAAAATTTAGACTTGAGAGCAAAAGTTTTAAATGTCTATGTCAATATGATATTCGATGGTTTTTATTTCTGCAAACACTTAATTTATCGACTCTAGTTTACTCATTACTTTGGACAACTAGGGTCATAAACGGATAATTTTATCCCCAAATTTAAATAAACTTAATATCTAACCAGTAGCCAGCACAGGGCAAGTATTCCCCGCCAGCATGAAGTCAGCGAGCTGTGTGCAGCGGGCAGACATCTTGGCGCACAGCAGCAGCGCGTCGCGCGCCGCCGAACCCGTGCTGCCCTCGCGGTGCACGGAGGACAGGAGCAGGCGCACTATTATGAACCTGGGGTATATTTATTTATTTATTTTATTTATTTAAGGATCTCCAACGAAGGATACACTGCATGATATAGTAAACACAATGGTGTAGCGTTATTATAGTTTACATTGTGACGTGATCTTCAATTACAGGAGACCACAGCATGCAAATTTAAATATTTATACAATAGCAAAAAAATCAATTAATAATAATAATAATTTATACTATGAAATTAATTAATAGATAGACAAATATATACATACAAATGTATATACAAATATTATACAGGGTATCTCAAGACTGCGACCGAAAACGAAGCTAGGTGGTAGTATTAGTGACTTCTGTGTAAAAATTTAGCAAAAAAAATCGATTTTTTTTTTTCAATTTGTTTACTTGTCGTCGTATTTGGGTGTTAAATACATAGTTTTCCTAAAATAATGATGTATACCTCTTTATTTTTAAACACTCAATAGTACGTAAGGGCTTAAATTAGTATTTTCGCGAAAACTAGGTATTTACCACCCAAACAAGATCATTATTAAAAAATTCTAAAAAAGTATCTGTAGCTGTTTTGGTGAAATTTTTATTTGCATCATGTCTTTAACCACTAAAACTACCACCTGGCTTCGTTTTCGGTCGCAGTCTTGATATACCCGGTATAGTGACGATTGTAGGAAGGCCTTTTAGCGTGTTGTCGATGGAAAATGTTTTATTCGCGTTGAACATTATGTAAGACATGGCTGCATGTATGACATTATGTTCAACTACTGCGACGAGACGACATAAAACATTTTTTCAAATAAAAATTAGCCCGTTACTTGAGATATATCGAAGATAGTTTTGGAACATCCTGTATGTAATTGACAACGACTAATCAATATAGTGACAATAATTCCTTTTTGTGACTGCAATGAAAATTAACTTTGCTGTATCCAAATAATAAAACTTATTAATATCTCCTCTAAGATCAAAATCATAGAAACAATATCAAAGTCAACTACCCTACTCTTGTTATATAATATTGCAAACAAGATTAGGCTTGGTAATTAAGTTTTAAATAAGATTATTTTTTTATTTTAAGTAGTTTAGTTATAAGTTTTAAATATTTGTACGCCATTAAGGCCTAACGTGATAGATCTGCTTTTTATATTTGAAAACCTTGCATGCTCTGTATTTATACTCATGTTTGACAAATAAAGATTTTTATACTGTTTCCATTCGTTTATTTTATTTTTGACAGTTCACGCCTATAAAGTACGACATTACAGTAGAACAATATTTTGAAATAAAAGTAGATACTTTCTTGACGGGTAACGCCCACTTAGAGTTGTGCCATTCGTAACGAATGACCACAGATAACAAAAACGATTTTGAATAGAATCAATCAATCGGAATCATTTGAAATAAAATTACATTAAAATGCTAATGAAAACAGTTAAACGTAATATAGTACCCAATATTAGGATCGAATGTATTTGCTGCAAATTAATTAATATGAATAAAGGTATACGTATTGAAGTGACTTTTAATAAGAGTTTAATTTAAAATAATTACAATGATTACAACGAAAATAAATGTTTAGTACCTACTTGTAATAAACAGTTAAACCATGTTGGAATTCATAGTACTTTAAGGATTAAATAATTAAAACAACTAAAAGGTAATTTGTTAATATTTTTATTTATAAACAATCGTCTGTTTCGTCGGAATCGGCGTCGTCGTCACTCGTATCCCCAGTAACACTAATTATTAATGAGTGCATGGGTAAGTTGTCAAATGCGACATCGCGATCCCAATCAGACATTATTTCTTTCTTCGTCTTATCTACGACACTCGCCCAGTTATGAGGCGTCACATTTTCACACGCATTTTTAAGCAACTCCAGCATTTTGTTTGCGGTGAAAGGAGGAGTTGTATTTATTCTCGCAGCATATCCTTTCACTTGCGCCCATATTAGCTCTATGGCATTATACTGGCAATGATATGGAGGAATTCTAAGGACGGTGTGCCCATGTTCTGCAGCCATTTCATCTATAACGTATCGTTTAGGCTGCTTCCTCATTTTTAATATTTTAAGTAACTCTACTTTTAATAGGGACTCGTCCACCTCCTCGCCATTGTTACGGAGCCAGTTTATTATTTCATTTTTTTTACTGGCTTGCGTTGGCATTTTGTTAATTTGCCGAGAGTGATAGGACGCATTATCTATAAATATTGTTGATGGCTGTTCGAGTGACAATAACATTTCCCGAAACCATTTTTCATACACTTCGGAATTCATTTCTTCGTGGTAATCCCCTGTTTTCTTTGATTTAAAAGCTAACATAGCATCTTGCACAAATCCTTTTGCGGTTCCTGCATGACAAATTATAATTCTTTCACCTTTTCCCATTGGCACTGCGGTCGAGGAGCTAGCAGTGTTGTCAGTCCAAGTTTTTGATACCGTGTGATTCGCATTGAGCCAAGTTTCATCGGTGAAAACAACATTCGACCAGTCTTCTATTTTTTTAGCTTGTCTTAAAAATTCGCATCGATACAAAGCAACATCATTGCGTTCCATCAATATTTTTCTTTTGTCACATTTTTTGTATTGGAATCCAATCCTATTCAATACCTTCGCCAAAGAAGACTTTTGACCACGGAACAAGCCACTAGTTTTCAGAGATTGTACTAGGTTATGTAAAGTAGGAATCTCTTTTCTTTGGTAATAATCGTATATATGACGACGAATAGCATCACCATCAAAACTGTCAATTGCTGTCACTTTAAAGGGCTGACGTTTTTTCTTAGGTGTAGATGGCTTGTTTTGTTCCATGCCACTACTGCCGTAGCCTTCTTTAATTATTTTTGAAACTGTTGGAGCAGTAATACCTAATGCTGCTGAAACACGGTCTCTGATTTGAGTCACTGGTATAAGAGGTCCACCATTACGGCTTTCCCTTTCAAAGTACTCATGAAGTCGCAACACAAACTCCCTTGTTTGTCCTTTAAGCACCTTTCCTTTAGGCATTTTGAAAGTGATGAAGGCAGGTACGATGTTCTCAATTCAACCAAATGTAGGAATTCACGGGTAAAACAATACGGAGGAATATAAATACTCAACTCGACGTATGAAAAATGTGAATTAAAATTCAGCGAACGGAAAACACTAGCACGGGCGCGGGCGTCTCGTTGTGAGTGACCACAAAATGGCGGCGCGCGTCACCTGTCTGCCCAGTGTTGCCGTTTCACAATTTGTTTTTAACAACATTACTATTGCCGACGGAAGTGATACGAATATTAACTTAACATGAGTAAATGGTTTATTTTAATATAATTATTAAATCAAGTAACTTAAATATCCCTGAAGTTTTATAAAACAATGCATGGAGCAAAAAATAAAATATGTATTAAATCGATTAAAACTTGTTCAAAAATAAAATCGTTTGTTATAAAAAATTGATTCGATAACGAAAAAATAAAATAAACGAATGGAAACAGTATAGTTTGAATTTGAAATTTGAAAAAGGAGCACGCATGCAACATGACACGCACACACATCACACTATCACGCATGTCAGTCGACACCTTCACTCACCCATAAGGAGCACGTATCCACTTACATATCGCAACGGCGCGATATCGCGATCGCGTCTGATCGATTCATTTCCATGTTACAAATCCCATTTTTAAATTCGATTAATAGATTTTATTTTCAGTTTCGCTTCGCGCACGTTCAGTTTTTGCTATAGTCTAAAACTCCGGAATCACCAGACCTACTTATCTTTAGCAAAGTGAAATAGTTCTGCAACATTGATTAGACAGGTTGCGTCTGTGTAAATATGAGGGTAGATAAAAGAATAAATTGCAATAGTTCTAAGATTTGCCCTACCCCATCAAAAGGCAGAAATATTCATATTATATGGAAGCAATCGACGCCTTGGCGGTATAGTCGTGAACATTTACTTACTCGGCTTGCGATCCGTTCTGCGTGTGCGTAGTCAGGAAGAACAAGTCCAGGAATTTGATATTCTGCATCAGAGCCACGCATATTTGATTCAGAACTTTTACTAGTTGACCTGAAAGGAAAATAAAAGTTGTTATTATTTATATAAGGTTTTCCTAAAATGTATTTATTTCGGTTTTGTACATATTTTTATTGTTTACTCTCTTTGTTTCTTTTTTAAATAATCATACCTATTACATAGCCATAGAACAATATAAATAAAAACACGTAAAAGGAATTGCCATCTGAAAATAAAAAAATGCCCAAGTAGTCTGCATCAAGCGACATCCTTTAAGCACATATGATTATTCCAATGATTTACCAATTAGCACAATTAAGGCCATGCATTGTGGTGGTCTCCTTTGAGATTTAATTGACGTCCACTTTCCTTGCACACGTGTGGCGAGAGTACATTTGAAAGGACTTTTAATAATGTATATGTAAATAATATCAATACTTACTTTCGAGATTAGGCGGTGGTAGTTCATTTCGAAAACTGCTCAGTAACTTTAACAACGGCCTTAGAAACGGTTCCGCTGCGATTACCTGCAACACAATAATTAAAAGAATCTATTAACATATGTAAATTAAAAAGATACAGTTCATTGTTTTATTTGGAAACTCAAAAAAAAAATATCAGCCTTGTTGCGTTTCATTCGATGAGTGAGGTACACTTATTTTACAATACCTCTGGAACCCTATGGTTTACAATATTAAAAGCTTTAAAGAAATGAAACAAAACCCATAAATAATCAATTAAATATTATTGATGTAAGTACAGTTGTTGAGTTAGTAGGTCAGTGTCTATATATTCATGGTCATTCCTCTTTATCAAATGAAATGAAAATAATTTATTGAATCCATTAAAACGTTCAACATTATAAAAACATACCTGTGTACTGTAATGACTGACGAGACTCCCGAACAACTTGAGCTGTTCCAAACGGACGGCATTTTCATATCTGAAACAAAATTGCTTAGTGAATACTTGTAAATCTCATTTTAATACTGGTAAATAGAGACCACGTGGTCTATCGTCAGACTTCGCAAAACTCGATTTAAAAATTAAAGCTTCGTGTAAACGCAATAGTGCAATGGTGCTTTTTATTGTCCTAGAAATAAAGTTTAAATATATGCCTTTTGTTGTAATAACAAGGCTTTTAGTAGCTATTTAAGAATTAAATTAGAGACAATTTCAACATACATTAATAGTTTTTTGCGTCTCTTCTCTTTCTTGTCTTTTATTTAAAGTGTTGAGTGTATAATGTATATATTTCGGAATAACCTCAGCACAACTATTAATAAAAAGTTTGGAGATTTTTTTACAGCAATAGTGACAAACAGCAAGCAACATATGGAATTGTAAAATAACCTAGTGTCATTAGAGCGTAAAACAGTGAGTGCAAGGCTGTGCGATCAAAATTCGATACGAGTGGTAGTATATCATAAGCGTGCGGTATTGAATAACCGGCTCCTAGTATTATGCTGCTTGCTACACTAGTAGTTGTGCGTAGGTTTGCTTTCATAATTGTGTAGTCACATACATAGTCCTGACCCCACACTAAGATCGAGTCTTGTGTCGTGGGTATCAGAAACTACGAGAGACTTTTTCGCTCTCACAAACACCCAGACCCGAAACAAATACCTCTTCATCAAAAATCGAACCCGCGGCCTCTCGTTTCACAGGCGGCGTCTAACCAACTGCGCCAAGGAGGCTGTCAAAGGAGGTTTTTGTTTTCGTAGACCACTTCACATAGTGTGGTTCGTATAGATACATCTCCATGATTACTCAGTACTGATTTGCTTTTGATAGTACCTTAAATGTGTTATATGTACAGCTTACATATATTGACAGGCTCTGAAAGATATAGCCAAAATTTAATAACCATCTCTGATTTAAGCCCATGCTATTAATGGGTATTCAGAAGAAACAGGTTTTAAAATCAACGACAACTTAATCTTCAGTACAATAAGCTTCATTCAACTCAATAGCAGGGACCGAAACCGGTACCGTAAATACCGGTATTTTTTGGTTACAACCGAAAAGAAATACCGGTATTTTAAAAGGTAACCCTTATCCACTAATTATTATTACATTTGTCCGATTTTACCGGTATCATACCGGTAACCGAAATAAGCATTACCTCTATTTTACACGTGCCGTCGGCATAAGTCAAAGCGGGCAGTGTTGTATGTGTGTGTACCGCCGCACGCCAACCAATCACAAACTCCTCGTGACCGGTTACCGGTATTAAATCGGTAGTCTTATTTAAGGGTAACCTTTATAATTTGTATTGGTTACCGTCATAACAGTTACCTAAATCAGAAAGGTAACCGAAATTCGTCGATACCGGTACCGTAATATATAGCGGTTTTCGGTCCCTGCTCAATAGAACTTACAATTATAGGTATTGACTATACCGTTATTAAATCATGCTCGTCGAACTTTGACCACAAAATGACGAAATCGGAATTATAAAAAGTGAAGAACCATAGAGTCATGTTTTTGTAATATTCCAAACAGGCAACATCCTTATAGACAATCCACATCCTTAATAACGTATTACACCATTCAAATGTCCAGATCTGGATTCCATGCAACACAACTTTGATCTCAATACATACATACATAAGCTCACGCCTTTTTCCCTGAAGGGGTAGGCAGAAGCGCCACCAGGTGACCCACATTTCACTCTGTATGTTCCGTCCCATGTGATAGGGGGCGAGTCTATCGCCATATCGGGCACAAATTCCTGACTCCGGGTTGATAATGAATAGAAAAATCCAATATCACTTTGTCAGACCCGGGACGCGAACCCAAGACCTCAGCTCTATAATTGTACAGTAGTATAACTAGGCCAACGCGGCAATCAAGTGACTTGAGATATCATCATAACAATCTGTCACTACATGTTCTAAAATCAATGAAAGGATTATATCTCCACATAAGGTAACTGATGAATGATGACACCTTGTCGTAATCACACGTCATCGCGTATTTTATTACGAGATTATTACTGTTATTGCGGCCAAGTGTTTTCCATTAGCAGTGGTTAGCGTCTGCCGTATTTATAAATTAAATTTGGATGGCCTTAATAAATGGCTCATTCGAGAACTGCAGATGTATGTGATGTCTATATTATTAGGGGGACCGGAAAGTAATGTCGTATTTTTGATAATAACTTCAAAGGAATAAATTTTGCTCTGCTTCTTGTTCCAATCTGGTGTAAATGTTCCTGGATGGTCGACCAAGGTTGGTTTAAGGCTTTTGACAGTTTCCCGATTGTTTGACATGGATTTGCTTCCACTTCTGCCCTTAGCATGTCGTTGTCTAATGTTGTTGGTCTTCCTAATCGATAGGAGTCAGACAGATCAAAATTACCGGATTTGAACTTGGAAAACCATCTTTGGCATTTACGAACGTCTAATGCACTTGGATAAACATCGCAAATGTTTTTGGTCGCAACTGTTGCGTAACTACCCTTGCGAAATTCAAAAAGCATACAATTCCGTATATGCTCTTCTGGTATTTGGTTGGCCATTTTACCCTAAATTGCATAAAAAAAGTCTAATATTGAATTATTTGGAAGTAAACAAGTCACAATAACCTTAAAAAGACTTTGCACACCTTCGAAATACACTGAGCTGATAAAAGATAAGCAAATATCGACATGCGCAGAAACGACATTACTTTCCGGTCCCCCTATTATTTTAGTTATCTTGACAATCGATTTCATTAAGTTCTATGAAAGTCTTATGGCTTTATTCATAGACAGATTTAAAACATTGAATTCAGTTAGAGCAAAGAAGTGAGAGAGAGCCTATAGTGATCAAGTAAAATAGAGTATCATCGTAGGCTACTGTAGCGTTCAATAGTATTAAAATGACAAGTTTTCGCTCCTAATCAAGAGAAGACCAGCTGGCCTTAATAAACTACCATAGAGAAAACCTTTTGTATATTTACACAGATTGTTATGAATCATAGCATGACTGTGAGAAAGTGAATCATTAGCTACCTAAAAATATTGATACACTAGTTGACAAATTGCTAAGTTAGAGGAGATTACAATCAGTAGAAAATAAGCGATTTCAAAATAATTCGACTATCAAAGTTGTGAATGAACATTATCAAGATTCTATTACGATTGTTACATAAGAAATGCACGATAAAATACGCATTAAACAATACAATGAAACGATATAATATGAACCTGCATTATTAAAACAAACAATGCCATGAAAGGTTTCGATGATTTGTACACGTGCCTTTATAGGGCAAGTTAAAACAATCGCTCGATTTGTATTCGCGGAATAATTTCATAGCCTTCAAATACTGAGAGAACTAATACAATGTGGTCTTTCTTACACCCCGGTACTAATTTAATTATGTTATTGTAGGGTTCAAACAGGTCTATGTGGCGATCAGTTCAGCAGTGGCCTACCTGTTTCCGAAAAGGAGGGCTCCATAGAATTGATAATTTCATGATGAGTTCGACTATTCCACGAAATCAGTGGCATTCATAGTAGTTAATAGTATCTAGAACTGACCATATCGTTCATAACGTAAACATTTTATTATATTAAGATCCACATTTAGACTGCCTCGGTGGCGTAGTTGTACTTCGGTACGACTACAAAGCTGAGGTCTCGTGTTCGAATCCCGGGTCAGGCAAAGTGATATTGGGTTTTTCTATTCATTATCAGCCCGGAGTCAGGAATTTGTGCCCGATATGGCGATAAGCTCGTCCTCTATCACATCATGGGACGGAACATACAAGGCGAAATGTGGGTGTCCTGGTGGCCCCTCTGCCTACCCCTTCTGGGATAAAGGCGTTTATGTATGTATGTATGCACGTTTAGCTATAGGTACCATTAATGTTGGCGAAAAGGCATTCCGTATACAGTAGGATGACGTGGGGTTAAATATGTCCTTAGCATCAGTGCCACCCATAGAATACCATAATTATTTCCGTTCCTAGATGTGAAATGTGACATGCCTGAGAAAATTACACCCAGTTAACTCAATACCTTTATAAACCTCACAATAGAAATTATATTTCAAAAATTCCCTCTGAGAATACTTTGAAGGAAGCCTATCTCCGATCTTCATCAGTCAATTTGCTCTTTCCAAACAATCAATGTTGTGTCCTTCTATTAAACAATCATAGTTAGTAGAGACGACGCAAATACTACGCGTAAGTGCGCGTACAGTCGGCCTTGCGTATCCTTACTTCTTCCTCGGTACCTCTAATTCATGCGGCGAGGTCCGTTATGAATGTTACGATTGCACTCATTGCAAGTGGCTGTCCTTAAATTATTCGTAATTAGCATTCTGTTGGCGACGTACTTTGTGTTTTGTTTTAAATTAAATTGAAGTTCATTTTGCGACTTTTATATTTGTTACAAATATAAGCATAATTACTCATTCTACCTGATGTTAGGTGTAATGTTAGGAAGATCAAAAATCCATTAAGAAGACAGAATCATTTGTTTTTATTTAGTTATAGACACGACTAGATTAGGAAAGAAACCAGGTAATCCGTAGTGAACTTGCTAGCAATCTCATCCACCACACAAAATGTAATACCAGAACTGTTATTCCTTATCAACATTATTTATCCGGTGCCAAATTACTCTATAATATTTGATGTTAGGCGTGGTATGGAGAAATTGTAGCCCAATTCCTTTCTATATCATGAATTAGCAAAAACAAGCATGGATGTTACAATGTGGGACAAAACAGATATTCACCAACAAACAAAATCTCATTAAGATGAATCAGGGGATCAAAACTCAAAGTAGAGAAGTTATAAATGAAACAAAAACAAATAAAGCGAACAGAACTTTACACCAACAATACGTTATCAACAAACATTTACCAACAAATACAGATAAAATAAGACCAATTGATAAGGTCCTCTTCAATAAATATTAATTCAGTACCGGAATATAAAAAATCATAACCAATTCGCTGTAAATGTGCCGTTATCAATTCCTTTGTCAGTTATTAAAATGGTGACGCGATATCATTATAATGAGTGCATTCTGAACAATACTATTGTATCAATTGCGTTATCTTTCACGTATTTGTATTCGTTGTTTATTAATTTTCAAGGGCTCTGTCTAGCTTTATTTTGTTGATTGAATTGTATTCGTTGATAGATGTCGGAAAATATCCCCCGTATAAGGAAATGCTATTTAGCTTCTCTGATATCAACCCATTGGGATGTATATTTTGATCTACCACGCTAGCCTAATGCGGGGCAGACTTTACATTCTCTCGCCATTTTCATGTAAAATCTCAATGATATAAGTTTCCTCACGATGATTGAACGCTTCCAGTTTATTTATTTATTCATTAAGGAAAACATACAGCATGAATGTTACAGACAAATAAACGTTACATAAAATAATACAAAGAAGCCAATATAGTTTTTACTCAACATAAAAGGTATAAAACAAAAATACCAGAATTACACATTAGTAGGGTAAAAGGTACACTATCAATTGAGGATAGATAATTGTCTTCATAAACTACGAAATAATACACCGTTCTTCTCAAAACTGAATGCTTAATGACTTATCCCATTACGAAACACTTGGTTCAATATCGCAGATTTTTTTATTCTTTGTATTCGATGGTCGCCATACGAACGGATGCGAATATCCTGCCCCAAGCCCATATTCAAATGAAGTCACAAAAAATATGACACTTTAGGGACCGATATTCCCTGTTCGTGACAGTTTGGTGTAACGCCTTGTTTTAATTTTTTACTGACGATTATGTTCAACATTCATGTTATGGCAATCCTTTGATGAGTCCCTAAGGAACATAGAGGGGAATCGGTGTTTAATGCAATAGTACTAAACTAATTAGATGTTCATACACAGTAGGTTATGGAAAGAGTAAAATATGTCACGCCATACGCCAAAAGAATACAAAGCTTTTTTGTAATAATTGGAATTCGGGACTACGTTCATTCAGCAATTAGCTGAGTTTACCAGACATTTGTATAGAAAATATGTATATGTTAAACAATGGTGAATTGAATAAATACACCCAATAGTCACACAAAGATCACAGTGATTCCACAGTGAGACACAGTCCTATGTTGTGGTTTACAGAAACTACGAGACTTTTTGGTCTCACATCCAGAGGCTGGGATCGAATACCCGATCTCTCGTTTCACTATCCGCTAAGTAACCAATTATACCACCCAGTCTATTTACACTGCATTATTAGTTCCCCTTCATAGTCAGTTAACGTAATTACATGGTCGATTAAATCACAATTAACAAGCTTGTTACTATCGTTAAAGCTATTGGTTTTAAATAACATTTCACATGTATGGAAGATACTCTTTAATAGACTAGGCAGATAAGGGGAAATACGACTTATCTAAATATAGAATGAGGACAAATCCTTTACTATTTCGAGTACCAAATTGTTAAGAGTTATATCGACATATTTTTACATGTATGTGTATGTACCTATGTATTTGTTTTTACAATAAAACCACGCCTATATCCCTGAGTTTGTAGACAGAGATGTCGCTTGTGGCACCCACAGTTCGCCACAATTTTTACCCATCCAAGATGTGGAAGGGAAAAACGGTATGACGTGCATAAATTCAGTCCTGGACAACTCGTACTGCATACAACTCTTTCATCACCAAATTAGCCCGTTGCAGTCCACTGCTGGACACAGGCCTCTGCCAAGGTACGCCACAGAGTCCGTTCTGCTGCTTTATGCATACAACTTTTTACTCCCTTATAAATAACATTTTGTATATTTCATACCCACTATCAGCTCATCGTAGCCACATTTATTTTACTGTGAAGACAAAAGTATATACAGAGTGTGCTCGGTAACGTCGGAAACCAATTAAGGCCCTCTTCAAACAATAACAAGTGGAAGTAGTCAATTCAAAGAAACCCATAATACACGATCAATCATGATCTCCTAGAAAAAATTACAGCACATACGCGCGGGGACAAAAAAGAAACTACGAGTATTTTTGTACATGTTCTTGTGCATAATGATGGGAGCCGGCCGTCATAGCAGTTTCTAATTAAATTCCAGCAATTTAAGGTTTGCGAATTAATAACCAATCTGTCATAAAAAAATGGTATAGTCTAGTCATAGGTTATTAAAGCTACAGAACCAAAGAATAGGTTCAATAGGAGTACCATTGTCTCGCAGAAAACTGGAGTTATGTAAAAGATTTTCGACCAGTGAGTGAAATTGACAGATTTGAGCTGATGGTAAGATATTAGATCAAATATTATCAATCAAATAGCGATTGTAATCAATATAAAATATTTGATGGGAACGAATCCGCGACCTTTCTTTCCATAGATGGCTAGAAATATTATCTACAGGCTTGAAATAACCTATTTTGGACAACAATAGCAAAAGCTGTATTCATTATGCTAATAAGTTAATTAAGGAACAACAAACGGTTCTTATCATATCATTCGCAAAGAGCGTGAGTAATGTCAGTACTCAGGTCACATAACACTTATCGCGTATGTTAATGCAATTTATTTTGGCTACGATTAATAGGTCATTGTCGTGATCTTACAAGGACGTTGGGTCGTAAGCGTTTTAATTAGTATTATTATTATAAAATACTTTAAGTATTTTGTGCTTAAGAAAGTAAGGTAAAGGCAGAATCTAAAAAGTCCAAAGCACACACAACTGACTTTCCGAAGTGTGTGTATTCTAAATTAAATATCGCTCATTTTAAAGACGAAGAACATCGTGTCGAAACCTGCACACTTGAGAAACTTAAAGGCGTGTAAAAGCCAACGTGATAGACTAAACCCTAAATCCCTGTCAATCCTAGAAGAGGTCCATGCTCGGCGATGGCATAGTTTGATCCTTTAGATAAAAGATAACAAGTAGCAATAGTAAAACAAAATTACAACACTAATTCAATTGGTATAAAATACAACATCTCGGTGCCGAAGATAGTATCATTAGCTTCCTGCGTGAATCACCACTCGTGATGGTAAACAATGCTTCTATTGCTAAACAAACTGCCACTATGCTGTTTGTACACTTCAATATCTGCCAGTGGGGCAACAGTGCCTTCTGTATTTTGCAAATTTCTTTCGTTGTGTGCAAGGTTATTTTTTATTTAATAGGAAGTTTCAGCCTCAATGTCCGCCTCATTAGCAATTATTTTACCGTGTATTCTACCTAAATATTAAAGTAAGTAGTTTTAGATCCGCCTACCTCTTGAAGTTGATCTACATCACTATCATCTTTTTTTAATGCCAACAATTTTAAGTTTTACTGGTAATTAACTTTTGTGTCTCTGAATGACGAGCAGAGTATCATGCAGTGCTTAGTAATTATAAGATCTGGGTAGTGCTGCTTGTATTTATAGTAGATGTGACGTTTGTCATCAAGCGAACGATCTACTCGTTAATTTTTAAAAAGCACGTCATTATTTTTTCATGTCTACTCTTAATACAAAACATAACATTGAAGGACAAACATAACATTGTTTAATCATTGTTATAGTATAAATATTTCAATTCCCAGCCATAGATATTACCCATTTTACTATAACTTTTCGTTCCACATAGCCTTACTTCCTTTATTGGAGCAAAAAACGAGTCTCGTAATATATCCCTTGTAAGTCTTGTAACGTTTTATCAAAATGCAACAGAATGTCTTATTGCTTATCTCACTCGAGATTTCGATGCGACCTTGAAGGAGGAATGTGATGATAAAATGATTAATCTCTTTCCAAACACTGTTAGTTGTTAGTAAACTTGTCAATAGACAATTAGTTCCACAATGATACCTACGTTAGTACGTTCACGTTGTTGAAATTGAATTTTAGAGGCGTGTGTAAACATTTATTATTGTTGATAGTAGCTTATTGGCTGTGACCTTCCAGAGACTAACTTTTAGTTATTATAGAATTCCCGTACAATGACAAAACAAATTCCGATTTATGCAAATTATTTAAGAACTTCAAATAAATTGTAAAAATTAATCGTCACGGATTAATGCTTGATTATTTAACATTATGTATATGTGATATCGATATGGCTGATAAATTTTATCAGTTTTAAAAACATCCTGCTGCAACAGAAATACTCCAATATCTTATACTTACAACAGGATAAGAAATAAAAATAACAAGTAATGATCCCTTATTCCTACCGCATGTTCTAGAACCATTCACATAATCTTCGCTTTCCACCTAGTAGTCCAAATTGTTTATATGAAAAATGAGCAACAAATTCCTATATCTTAGTAAAACCTCACTTACTTGCCAGTACATATGGCCCACTCGTACAGCTTATCCAGCAGGTTCTCTGTCAGCAAGTGTTCTAAGCAGGCAGCTGGGCTGGTGGCGGTGTTGATCTCTCTGGCCCTTGCCTCCAGGACTAGGAGTGTCGCCAGCTGTTCCAGATGGTTGACCACACCTAGGACATCGTCGTGCAGGTGTTGGGGCTGCAAGGAAGGTCATATTTAGACTACAGGTAGGTACAACGGTTGATAAATTTAATGTTTAGAAGCATAATCTATGGGTGCTAAATGAGCTTAAAAAATTAACCTGGATTTCATACCTATAGGTACGTCAAATTTAAAAAAAAATCTTGTCTGTAAAATTCTGTTGAACTAAAAATACAAATATATAATTGGGTCGTAAACTAGTTTTCAATATTTCTTTTGTTCAGACAGCTGTATTTATTCGGGAAAAAACTGTGTCACAGTAAAAATGTAGGTGAATTGTATCAATGATACATCCTTAAATATCTATATTACAATCAATGTTCATTATTATATTAACTAGTATAAATGTAAAAGCCCCATAGCGCAGTTGATTAGAGGGGAAGAACCGCCTGTAAAACGATTCACCGCGGGTTCGATCCGCAGCGAGAAAAATCTTTTTGTGTGATCCACAAAAAAATATCAGGTATTGATTTTGCGCAACGAAAAAGTCTCTCATAGTTTCTGATACAACCTTTGTATCTTTCTGTAGGGCGTGACTGTGGAGTGTATTTATTTATTATTTATTGATATAACAAAAACGTAGCTTCAGTGACAAATTGAGCGCTAATTAAAGAGAACTAGAAACAATCTTGCTATCTCAGGCCATTAAATGCTATAGACAAACATTTTTCCTTGTATACCTTCCTGTCAGCATTGCAAGAGTCACGTTTTATGTCTAAATGTATGTTATAACACTAATATTAAATGTTTTATTTATTCGCCCCATAGCTTCTTTTTCCGAAAGGTTGTGACGTCAGAGAGGTGACCGATTGTTAAATAATAAACCGTACAATTCAGTCAAAAGAAAAATTATGTCGTAGGTACTAACTCCACGTAGCTTCTACTAAATTGTTTTTGTTTTAAACTATTATAATTACCTATACATAAATTATAAAATTCATTATATTAAATAATAATACATTACAACCTAAGCTGGCGCCTGTAGGAATCGAACCCAAGACGTCGACATTTATAGCTCAGGTCATGAACTCATACATGCTACCTAACTGAGCCATGGAGCAATTACATATTATAACTTTTATATTATTATAATACATTACACATTCATATGGAATTTCAGAAAAACGTATTATCATAATTACTCATCGTGTCCTTAATATGTATTTTATTAACATCCGGCGTAATTACATCAAGGAATGCGGTAAGCCGTCCTTTCCGGCTTTTATCCTTCAAACTACGAGAGGAAAGAATTTCTTCGGCTTCAATCCCCGCCAATTACTGATAATGCGAGCATTATTTATTCTCGTGTGTAATGATAAATTAAGTAATAAGTGACATTCAACCTATTCGTTGGACTTTTGCTATAAACAACGAGTTGTGTTTTATTTTATTGTGAATCTCGCAAATTAGCTTGTTAAATGTTATTGGTGGGGTTAATGTACCTGCTTTGTATCGGACTTCTCCTCAAGAGATTTAGCACTAGACTCCTCCACAACTGAGAGATCGATTGAGATGGGTTAGGCATTTGTCCACCACGCTGGCCTAGCGCGGGATAGCGGACTTCACATACCATAGGAAATCTTGTAATAAAGAGATAAATAAATACACCCAACAGTCACATAGTGTTGTAGTTTTAACAACACCTCACCTGCGACTTAACAATGATATCGTGCGCCTGCTGCCAGTGCTTGCAGAAGGAGTTGTAGCATGCCTGCGGTTCGTAGTCGTGGCGCGGGTCCAGCGTACGGGACAGCTGCCGTGCTAGCGACAGCGACGTGGTGCGCAGCCAACTCATCGCGCCTTCATGGACTTACATCGGCCTCGTCTGCGGAGACACTTGGGGTTAATATAAATTAAATTAAATACACCAAACAGTCACATACATAGTCCTGGCCCCACACTAAAATAGAGTGTTGTGTCGTGGGTATGAGGGACTTTTAGGTCTCACCACACAGACCCGAAACAAATACCTGTGGTTCACACAAATGTTTGTTTCGGTGCGAGGATCGAACCCGCGGCCTCTCGTTTCACAGCCGGCGTCTAACCAACTGCGCCACGGAGGCTGTCAGATGATCATCTGAAATATAAAATATACGATCGTATATTTCATCATTAGTATCATCATCATCATCAGTTACCGTAATGGCCTAGTCCATTACTTAATATTGCAGCGGTCTATATCAAACAATATTTTATCAATTATCAATTGTGTGGTCATAGTATTTAAATAAAAGTACTTAAAATATGCGAATAAATCATAGAATATACCAAATCCACTTACTTAGTTCTTCATATTAATTTAAAAAAATTGTAACATCCATTTGATTGCACTAAACTAGTGTGGTAGAAAAATTGGAAAACCTCTTAACTATAGGAGAGCAACGACCAGCAGCAAGACATATATGGGCTGATAGTATTTTAAAACGAACTTTCACAACAGATTAACATTGTACGTACACAAAATCACCATCTGATTGACGGTATGTGTGTGAAAATGTGAACAATATAACAATATGTTAGTGAAACCGCATTAATTACTGTTGCGTACATCTGATGCAGTTCACTATATGTTGTGAGCCAGTTTCTTTATTGAAATAGGCTTGTACCTAATGAGGTCTTTTCTGTAAAAAGTGTTTAAGTTATAGTTAGTTAACGAATTGATGAAAATCTGTGATAAAATTGTGCATATATCTTCCATAGAATACAAAAAATTGTTGGAATAGAAAAGAACCCCTTTACAGTTACTCCATGATGAAATCGTTGACAATACTTTCACTACAATTTATAAATGTTTTTAAAATAGTTTCAAGATCGTAATATCTAAACTTCATGTTTAGTATTAAACTAGAACTAAAATTATATTGATACTTTATAAATACTTTGTGACTTAAAAACTCCTCCATACCCTGACAAACCTGTTTCAATGACAGGTAATAATAGTGGCAGTAAGCACAAAACAATAAAGAGGCCTTTAAGGAAATTGTGAGCACATTTACATACAGCTCAATGTCCTTGGGTCCCCAACATTGATTGAATAACATTTACAAATTCTTGTTATATATTGTTAACATATTTTATGTGTCTAATTAAAACATTTCAATATTATGGGACATTGCAATATTGGGACATATATGGGCTGATACGATACAGAATATTAAAGGTAACAAAGGCTAAGGATGTATTCACTGTAGTAGAGCTGAGCATGGCAGAGATGTTTATGAATCAACATGATATTAAACACGTATGTCAGCATAGATGTGTCAAATGTACTTGTTTGAGTGATTTCTAGACATCTCGCTCAACATTGCTTTTCTCTGTTGTACTGGAAACCAGCCGAACTTAGTTAATATTTGTACAGAACAAATTTTCCCAGCAATGGTATGTGCATGGGGTTATTTAAGTAGATGTATTAAAATTATCATATAATAATAAACAAGGCAAGCTTGTGACACAAAAACAAAGCAAATAAATAATAAAAGATTTCACTGAAAGAATAAAACAACTTGTTCAAACTTTTTATTTTTACCCTTTGTTGTCTTTATGCTATACTACATGTGTATAAGGTTATATGTTTTATGAAGATAATGTATGAAGGATTTGTCTTCTAAGTTAAGAACCGACAACTTTAGTCGGATTAGCTTTTAAAAGTATTAATCTGACATCAACTGTTTCTGAACGCAGAAGTTACTCTAAGGAGAGAACTTGACAACTATTCTTGAGTGTGTCATGACAATGTAATGTAGTTTTAAACTGACGTGAAAAAGAATAATGTAGTACAGCAAAACAAGAATAGTTTAGGTTTTGAATCATTCAGTATTTCATACTTTAATGATTTAATCACATATAAAAATGCCGTATAAATGATAGCCTTTGTTATAATGCAACTCTTTTAAGTAATTCATTGTGATAATAGGATAAAAAAGCTCTTTATTTTGAAACTAAAAACTTTGTGATTGATACTAATGTACCCAACATTTGTTCAATAATTTAATTGTGGACATTAAACCGGTGATTATTAATTTTATGTGTGATTCTCATTTCCTGTCTACCTAGCTTTATCTTGGCCAGTGCCAAGGTCTATTTCTCTGCTCAAATTGTGCCATTTTGACAAGTTGTTAGCATAAATCTGATATTTGATGTGTCATTTTGTTATTATACTGCCTAGAAATAAATTATATGATCTCAATTTTAACAAACTATGTTTCCAAATTAGGTAAGCTATTATGTCTAAGTGTCACAGGTCAAGCAATGGGAAAGAGGTAGTTTTGATAAGGATTGATAACATACCAATTCAGTATTAATTGTTAGTTATTTAATAAAACATATCAAAATAAGGATAATAATAAACAATTAGGCAATTGTTTGTATGTTAACATGTCTCGCAAAATAAGTGCTGAAAAGTTTTAAATAAAACCTCTATTTACACAAAATTGTTTGTGGTTCAAGAAATCCATTGGTTATGCATTGGTTCTATGAAATGAAATGAGAGTCATTATGAAGAAATTGTGTGAAATCAATTTCAACGTTTTAAGGAAAGGGCATAACTCAAATGAAATTTCTGAAATGCCTTCATGCATTATTTGCTTTTGTTTTTCCATTAATAGCATGTATAAGGTCATGTAAGTAATAAAAAAAAACGACACTTATGAGGTTTAGCAAGTTACAGATGTTGTGAACCTTGACATTATCGTTTCTACACACGAACAATGTATACGTAAAAATGTTATGAATACATTACGACGAAAACAATACCAAATTCATCAAATATAACATATGTAACTTATGTAAATACGTACGTCCAGGAAACTTGTCGAGTCGAAAATAGACCCAGCAACCCGCAAAATAAACCACAAACGGCTACATGATACGCAGTAAAGGCGACCAAATTATGTCACCCTCCACTTCAAGGTAGCTCTTTCACGACACTTTTTAAACACTAAATGTCAACTTGTAGCACTGTTTTGGTATTTTGAAGTGTTGTTTAACACAAGAAACCGTGTGCATCGATAAAAAAATCTACATTCTGCACAAAAAACGCAGCCAGGAGATAATCATGCATGAATGACAAATAGCGTTGTCAAGAGAATGTTACTATTTAGCGATGTTTGTTAGTCGATTTTATATTTGAGTCGATATGAATTATATTTAAAGTTAACTTACATAATTAAAAATAATTATTACATTATTAAACCATTTATAAACATATTTTACATACATACACACATAAACTCACGCCTTTATCCTAGAAGGGGTTGGCAGCAGCGCCACCAGGACACCCACATTTCGCCTAGTATGTTCCGTCCCATGATGTGACAGGGGGCGAGCCTATCGCCATCCATATCGGGCAGAAACTCCTGACTCCGGGTTGATAATGAATAGAAAAACTTTGCCCGACCCGGGATTCGAACCCGAGACTTCAGCTTTATAGTCGTACCGTAGGGCAACTACGCCACCGAGGCATTTAAACATATTTTAAATATACCTTTGGTTTCTATTACCACATAAAGTAAACAGAGTTAATAAAAAATAGTGAGATATTATAAAAAATATTTAAAAAATATACATTTTGTTGTATTCGACGGCCTCCGTGGCGCAGTCGGTTAAACGCCGCCTGTGAAACGAGAGGCCGCGAGTTCGATCCCCGCACCGAAACAAATATTTGTGTGATCCATAGGTGTTTGTTTCGGGTCTGGGTGTTTGTGAGACCGAAAAGTCTCTCGTAGTTTCTGATACCCACGGGCCACGACACAAGATTCGATCTTAGTGTGGGGTCAGGACTATGTATGTGACTGTTGGATGTATTTATTTATTTATTTATTTTATATCGTAGCTACTAGCAAGTTCAATGTTCTATAAATTCAACCATCTAAATAAAACTTAAAAAAGTCTATTTTATGTTTAAAATCCAATTTTATTTTCGTTGTAAAAATTACGACACAGAGTCGATGTAGTTTTAATATCGATTTAAATGACGAAACAAACCATCGAATATATCTAGGTCAACTTTAAACAAATTGGTCGTTTGCTCGTATTTAAAATTAAAACAAATGTGTCACAAATCGCATTATACTTCGAAGATACGTAAAAAAATTAATCAGTTAATATAATTATATACGTAGTGATTACTTAGGCTATGAATACGACTACAACGATGGCTAACGAAAATACTGCTTCTACGGCTATAACTAAGAAAAAATCTGAAGTAGAAAATGTGGATAGTAAAATATCAATAGAAAAGCCAACCCCGCTAAATTTCCATGCTTTTGTGCCATGGCTTTGCTTGCAATGGCAAGTTCCTGAGTTAGTTGTTGTTAAGAGAGTATATCAAGGTTTGCTATTTTAATTTGGTAGGCATTTGTAGCACGTAAACTTATTTAATTTCGTAAAATGTCTCTGAGTACCAACTACAAATGAAAGACTTTGGGATAAAGTCTAATGACCTTTCAACTATGTAAAAGCCCTTAGTTTAAATACCTATATGAATTAAATATTTTATTAGCGCCTAGGAAGTTTTTTAATACTTTTTATATTTAATGTTTCTTTGTTACTGAATTCCAGAAAAACACAAAAAGAGGGATCGAAAGTCAAGTTCAAAATCTGGGAAGACCATAAAAACGACAGAACTAGACGATCAGGTATCGGAAACGACGAAAACCTTACAAACAGTAATAGGTGCTTCGACACCTGCTTGCTCAAAAAAGAAAGTTTCGAGTGAGATATCATCTCTACGTGGCGATTGCATTCCTTTGAACGCAATCTATGATCCTCGAGGATACCTCATTGAAGTTTCCATTAAAAACTCCCCATTTATAATACACCATAAAGTTATACAGGCTATTAATGTATGCGTTCCATTCCATGCCTTCCTCACGAAGCTAGTGATTAATGGAAAGGGTCTTAGCTTTGTAACGCTTCGTGAAATTTCCAAGCTTCTTCCGCATTCTAACATTACCCACGTTTGCCTAGATGATACACTTGTACCGCAAGGTAACTATTTCGTATTACTTGACCATACATCGCAATTGAAATGTCTATTTTTAAACAGATGCAATATCAATGATGCTGTTTGCAAAGAGATTGCCATAAGGATAAATTTAAATGGACCTGCATACTCGTCCCTTAGAGTTTTAGAATTGTCTTCTAATTCAATAACAGATGTAGGAGCTGAATGCTTTGGAGATATGTTGAAAATGAATCGTCGTCTTCTTCATCTTAATTTAACTGGAAATAAAATTACTCACGTTGGAGCAAAAGCTATCCTTAAAAATTTAATGGAATTCGAAGTATCTCGGAGAGAAATAATGCAATCAATATCTAGAAAGTTAACTTACATGGAAAAAAGGAAGATGGTGTTAGAGAAATGTATGGAGAATAGTGAAGGCATAGCTTCGAAATTGTCCATTAAAATGTCTAAAAGTACAAGGTTCAAAGGTTCAAAGTCAATGGCCAGTGTGATGGGCGACCAATCAGAAATAGAACTAGCTGAAACTATGACTAAAGAACTAATAGGTGAATTTGAAGATCCATTTGAACCTAAGAGTATTGTGAGAAAAAATAACAAATATTTTGCCAAGGGTAATACGACCCTTTGTTCTCTTAATTTGTCTCACAACAATTTAAATTACTCTTCGGTGAAAAGCATTGCAGAAGTTGTGGAATATCAAAGCCGAATGTCAAAATCGGAACGGGGTACCGGCTTACTAAGGATTGTTATCGATGGAAATCCCCTCCCTGACTCTTGTGCTGAGTATAAAACTATTGAAATGTGTCTTAATAAATTAGTTCGTGAAAATCTTCCAGTGGACCGACTTAGAAAACGTTCACCGTCATATACAAAGAAAAAGACAATGATTTAATTTTAGGGCATTTATTAAGCTGTTCCTCGTCATTTAAGTCAACGGTTGTTTTTATTTAAACTAAGGAAGAAATTTAATTTATACTTAAGCGATGAAGACTTATGTTTAAGTAGTATTGTGATTTTAAGAGATGTAATTTATTTGGTCTTAATTTAAGAGAAACACTATAGACTCGAAGAAATAATTTTTGTTTCTAGTTAGTTTTTATAACCTACTTACTTTTAGAAGTAGAGATAAGATTTAAGTTGTTTAGAAAATTTCTATACCTATTTGGCATAATATTTTGTGTTTAACTATTAATAAACGATTCTATTTTTAAATACGTGATGTATGTGATTTTTATATCGATAATTGAAGTAGTTGTTCAACTCATTGGCCACATCTTTCAATATGGGTAAATAAGAAAGTATATTCCATAGGATTCTTACAACCTATTACACAAATAGAAAAATTAGCACCTATTTTTTTAAATTAAATAATGTCATATTATAAGTGGGCTTTGTTTGATGGCTTATGCATTATTTTATTTTTACAATTTGTAACGAGCAAACAGAACACTTAATGTGAATACTGCCGCCCATGAACCTGTACGACACTTGGATTGTCTTGGATTTTAAAATTTAAAGATGTGTTGCCGGCCCATCAAATCGAGAGGGAAATGGGAAGGAAAAAGGATAGGAAGGGGAAAGGGTTATCCCCAATAACCAATGCCCATTGCCCACAATGGCCATTCAGCGAACTCACTCATTGAACGAAACGCAATAGCAAAGCTGTCACTTCACGTCGATCTCCTGTGAGACAGTGGTACCTCCATAAAAATATGAATTGAACTGAACTGACAGTGGTACCGCACCGGATAAGCCCATTGATGCTGAGTAATGGCTGACAACAGACCAACTAACCAATATTATTAAACCCTATGATTAAACCCCACATATATACCATCGAGCAAAGAAAATAAACCATAGTCACTCTACGCTGATGATCTGAAAATATACAAGTGTGTGAAGTCTCATCACGAGGAAAAGCTACTTCAAAACGATATCGATAACATTTTCTCATGGTGCAAACATAACGATATGGCTTTAAATGTATCAAAGTGTCGGCATATAAAATATACAGCAAAAAAAAATCCTTTTCCATCGACATATCACATTAATAAAGAAGTTCTACTCGAGGTTGACGAAATTTGTGACCTAGGTGTGATTATCGATTCAAAACTCAAATTTGTGTCTCATATAGATAGCATAACTCGGAAATCTTACAAAATGTTGGGTTTCTTAAAACGTAACGCTCAAGGCTTCAAAACTTCCACCAAAATACTGCTTTACAATGCTCTCGTGCGAAGCAACTTAGAATATGCTTCCTCTGCGTGGAACCCGACTTACGTCGTTCACTCTCAACGGCTTGAGAGTGTCCAGAGAAGCTTTACTCGCTACCTTGCTTTCCATTCTATTGATATTTCGCACAGGGCTCCATACAATCACAGACTTCGTTTTTTCAATATTGCGCCACTTAAAGATCGCCGAATTGCACACGACCTGCTAATGTTGCACAAAATAGTTAATGGCACCACTGGGTGCGATCATCTAGTTCAGGCGGTTCCTATTGCTGTTTCTTATAAATTACCGCGAAAACCAATTACTAAACTCCTGTACATCCCACTATCTAGAACGAATGTAGGGGTGCATTCCCCCCGTTTCAATCCTTCCGAAAAAGGATTATGACCTATATTCATCACAATAACTAGCAGAGGCAGTTTTGTGGTCAGTTAGTAGTTTATACTCAAAGTCTTTGTTTTCTTTCAATTATGTCACTATAAGTTTTGCCTCAAATTTGGTTTTTGTTTACTTTTTAATTTATTTTTTAATTTTTATTGTATTAAATTATTTGTTTCACTAATTTCTTAAGTTTACTAACTTCTTTAATTTAGTAGTATTGTTACAATGAACTAACTCAGTGGTTTTTAGTGTTTTCTACTTGTTTTTATCTATACTGTGTATACCTGTAATTGGCTTGCATATTTGTAAAACCGTATTATTTCTGTTATTCTTTTGTAAGTTTAGTGTGTAAGCTGCTGGTGTACCTTAAATAAATAAAATAAAAAAAATAAAATAAAATAGTCCTTCATAATTATTGAAGTAGGTAAATCAAAGAAGGTTGAACCATTAGGTTCCAATAAAACCAAATGAGTTCCGGCAAAATTCAACGAGGTGACTTTAAATTATATCTATGGAAAAGTTAGGATATTAAAAAATGAAACCCACCTGTCTATTATTTCTCTTGTTACCTACGTCAAGTTTAACTGGCATTTTTATAACATTTTATGTTTTAGATATTTTTATTTGGATATTTTGTTATTATTATTTATAAAAATGAAAGCTGCGCCATCGCAATCCATAAGGTCCATTCGATCCACGAGCACCTTAAAATCTGTGCGTAGTGAATTTAATTCTCCGCGTCTTCTAGATTTCGACGAATATTTGACAATGGCGTGCAGGAAGTTTCCTTGCCATTACCCTATTATTGTCAGAAAAGAACTAAGAGACGGTATATTATTCTTATAATTTTTTAGGGCTGTGCATGTTCTTCCAGGCTACCTGCAGTTGCTGTGTTACCCACGAGGTGGACATACCTGATGAAAGTTGCAGGACGCCGTTATCACCCACTTGCCATTGCTTAATGCTTGCTGGAGGAGGCCTACAATGTGCAGCAGTCATCCTCACACGATGATGTAAAAATTGTAGACGAGAAAACATTTTCTACTATACTTTGGATTTGAAGCAAGAGAAGGGTATATGTAATCTAACGATGTCTCAAAAAGCATAGTTCTGTGAAACTTGTAAATTATATCAACCACTGTACATCTACTGCATAGCATCTTATGCTTAGAGTATTATGAGATGGTGTAGTCTGGTGGTATGTTTTTTCAGGTAGTGTCATAAAATATTTAATATCTATACATATTGAGAGGATTCCCAATAAAATCCATATACAATTATTTAACAATATTTTAAATCATAGTAATAGTTATGGAGCCGAAAATTCTTCGTACACTTATTTTCAATGGTATTATTTTTAGACGATCCGTACAAGTATGATATGCGTAGCGAAATCGTAAAGACGAAAAAGATAAATATTGTTACAAAATTCGTGAATGAAGCTATTCTTGCAGAAATAAAAAAAGGCGACGCTTATTCAAGTACATCAACTGCCTTGCCCGTCACTTTAATAGATGAAGACACCATAGCAATAGACGCCTTATACAATAACATGAATCAAATTGTTGAAATTGGGATCCACAAAGTAAAGAATATACCTCGAGTATTAATGCAACTCATTGGATTAATAGTTCCTTTCTATGAACAGCTGGCAAAAATCAACATAACAAGAAGTCGTATCGATGTTTACACCGTGTATGAAATAAGCAAGATGCTGCCTTTGTCTTTTATCACTGAGGTGTGCTTCGATGAATCTCCTCTCCCCGAAGCTAACTTCGCTATACTTTTGGATATACCTCGACTTAAAGTGTTATCTTTAAGTAGGTGTCTTATCAACGACGTAGTCTGTAAGGAATTATCATCAAGATTGCATTACGCGGAACCCTCTGAGCCATCATTGATAGCGTTGAATCTATCTTCAAATCACATTACTAATGTTGGAATTAAATATTTCGCGGATGTTTTACGAACTAATAGACATCTGCGCTATTTGAACTTTGCCAACAATCAAATCGATGACGACGGCGCTTGTAATCTTCTCGATACCTTGATGGATTACCCCTTGACACAGGACGAGATAATGAACAAACGAGGAAGATATTTAGATTATTTAAGAAAGAGGAAAGCATTATTTCTTAAATATTACCATGAATGGGAAAGCAAATCGACTGACGATAGTCAAACAAGCAAGAAAGTTCTGCCGAAGAAACGAAAAAATTCTGCGACATCTTTAAAAAATAAAAGTATTGCAAAAAAAGAAAAAACAGCAGATGATTACGTTTTTAACAGAGCTCAAATGTGGGCTGCGGAGATGATGGGCCCATTCTCCGATCCCTTTGGTGCTACCTACACTAAGATGAAAGACAGTTACACATATTGCGTTGGAAATTTATGTCTTAGCTATTTGAATTTATCGTATAACAATTTGACTTATCAGAGTTTAAAGAAGCTGCACAACGTTATTGTTTATCAAGCTAGAAATAAGAAGGTGGGCCAACAAGGCTTGATTAAACTTGTTATCGAAGGAAATCTAATGCCCAAGGCAAGTCCTGAATATCGTGCGATCAATGAGATATTTAATAAAAATATGTCAGTCTTTGGTAGCAGAGCGCAATCGGAAATGGCGAAGAGGAAAAGTCGCACAGCACCCAGAGTATCAATGCCTTTTGATAAAGGTACGACGACGGCAAAATAACTTCTTATTTACTGCTCAAATATATTTTATTCAGTTACAAGTGTATTTACAATAAGAATGTTACAAAATATACGCTTAAATCTAACATAAATCTAAATAGTAATTTTGATTTATTTTTTTGGACTTCATTACACTAGGTTTGGTAACTATCGTCAACGTAAAAAAATAAACATTACAAAATGGTACAAACTTATAAAAAATAAAATATGCGTCACCCATGCGCGCTAATAAGACATTTTTAAAAGACAGCACCAACAATTTCGTTCGTCAACGTCCACATTTACTAGCATTTATGCTATTTTGGCAAATGCTTAAACTAATTTGCATATTGCAGCCTTACAAATAATACTTTCGGACGATTCAAAAAGCAGATTTCATAGAAATAAACCCGCATTTAAAGTCGTCGATTGGCATTTGAAATACTGATATTATTTAGATTTATTATATTCGAAGGTGTACTCAATTCCTAGGAGGGAGGTATTCTCTGTTGGGTTGTTGTGGTCGTCCGCCGCTGCCAGTTGGAAAGCCTGGGCCGCTTGGTTTCCCTGACGGGTAACCAGTGCTGACGCCTGGATAGCTCGGGGAACTGGGTCCGGGGTAAGATCCACCCGGGCCGGAACCGGGGTACCCTGGTCCGGAGCCTGGGTAGGACGAAGGGCCTCGACTGCCAGAGGTTCCGGGATATGCCGTCGATGGTCCTTGTGGGCCGGAGCTTCCTGGGTATGATCCGGAACCTGGATAGCCGGTACTTGATCCTGGGTAGGCGGTAGAAGGTCCTTGGCCTGAGTTATCATTATACGAGCCTGGACCCGAACCAGGGTAGCCTGGAGATGAAGGCCCTGTGCCTGGGTAGCCTGATGGTCCTTGGGGTCCTGTACTACCTGGATAGGATCCTGGTCGCTGAGTTCCTGGGCCTCCTGGGTAGCCTGATGGGCCCTGAGGTCCTGAGGTGCCAGGGTAAGTCCCAAATGTTCCTTCTGGTCTCCGACCTGGGTACGAAGGTCCCTGAGGCCCTTGTGCATAGTTGCCACTTTGAGATCCAATTATAGAATAGTCATACAGATTCGCATTAAGACCGTATAGCCCAGGTGCAGAATTACAATCGAATTGGTCCCACCAGACACAGACAAAAACTTCCTGAGAGAAAACAGTTCCATTGGGGCAGAGAAAATCGTATGTTTTATTATTAGAGCATACATGGAAGGCTTGACAACGTGCTTCTACATCGGCGTAATATCCTGGATAGGCTTGTGATTCACAATTGAAGGAAGTTTGGGGCACTTCGGAGTAGATTGGGTAGTCAATATCTGGAGTGCCAGGAATTGCAGAGTAATCGCCGCCTGGATATGCACCAGTGTCTTCGGGACCGAAACCTGATGATCCAGGTCCGAAACCACTTGATCCGGGTCCGAAGCCAGGTGAACCTGGTCTGTAACCTGGTGAACCAGATTGTCCGGGATAGCCTGAACCGGGGAAGCCGCCTGGCCCGCCACTCTGCCCAGGGTATGAACCTGGATAACTTGTCGTGGGCCCACGTGGCCCTTGGCCAGGGTATGATCCTCCAGACTGTCCTGGATAACCACCAGGTCCGCTAGGTCCTTGTCCGGGGTATGACGGTCCGGATTGTCCTGGGTATCCACCAGGTCCACTGGGACCCTGACCGGGTCCGCCCTGTCCAGAGTACGATCCCCCAGGATATCCAGACAGAGGTCTTTGACTTGTAGATCCTGGGTAACCACTACCAGGATAACCTCCTGGGTAGCCTGCAGTTGAACTAGGGTAATCGTCGCTTGAGGGTCGTAGGGGGTATGAAGTTGTGGTGGGGTAGCCACTTGATGGTCCAGTAGAGTATCCTGGGCGGCTGGAGGTTGATCCTGGTCCGAACGGCTTCCCGGGTCTGTTGTACTCGTACCCATTCTGCGCGGCTGCTATGGCCAGTAACACTAAAAAGAAAAAAAATCTTGTTTTTAGTAAAACTATTAAGTAGCCATTGAATGCTAAACTAGAGATTTTTGACACATTTTTATCATAAAAAGAAAAACTACAACTAATATTAGCTACTAAAATCTAAGAAATAATTGAAGGGGAAAGCTCAATATAAATGTTATTACCGTAGGTTCAATTAATAAATCAATCGACTTAAATTAACTAGGTCAATGTATCATGCGTTAAAATATTCTCTGGAAAGAGCTATACAATAAATTAAGAGTTCTTGACATTCTAATTCGATCTTTCAAGCTCCTGAGTCCTGACAGAAGCGTACTTTATAATGCAATATCCCCACTTTAAAGTTAACATCAATGATAGCCAAAGTGATCAACAACAACCTGTAGGGGTTTTAAGTTACCTAGTAAAATAAAAATTGAGGTTCCACGATTGTACAATTAAGCCATAAACTTGCTTTTTCCATCCTAAATCTTTTAAAGTAAGGAGCATTATACCTGATGTTTAAAACACGTTTTCAGTAAAAGGTTTTATAAAATTCAGTCTGAAGACTGTCCCGACTGTCTGAACTGACTGTTCACACCTACCTCTGCGACTCCTGTGACGCAGGATCAACAATGGCACGCATTTTAATGACACCGAGCATTGAAGCTTCACGAGTCTCCGGAAATGCCTAACTTGTTTTTAACCCGCAACGAAATCAATCATAAAGTTAAATTAATAGGAGTTCGAAATATTTTATCAACTCCCCTCCGTTGCGAAGCGGGTGACACAACAATGAACAAAAGAGTTAAATAACCAAGTCAGTAAGCAAGTTCTATCTAAAACCAAAAGGGGTCTACAATACGAAAAGTTTGGGGACCCCTGCTATATGATCCATCCGCTGAAGCATTTAAGGCCCGTGACACAATGGCCGTTTAAGTGCAAGATGACATCGCGTGGGACAAACAACGCCAACTCAGTTTCACAATGTCACTAATGGGGAAATTGTTGTAACACCGTCGTAATCTGTGTTACTGGACGACGATTACATGAATTTCGGCGTGAAATGTGGGCTCCTCCAAGGTCCATGCTTAGTGATTAGCTTTAGTAGTTTGGGTCTATGAACCTTGAAATTTTGGGGTGGAATTCGAGATAGGGCAATCCATTTTGTTTAAAGCCCATTTGCATGGAGAATTTTTCGCGGCGAGAATCGTATGCCATTATCGCATGACATAACCGCCATAGATTAATGTGTTCTGACAAACGTTTACACGATGCAACTTTTTTATATCCTTACGATAATCTTATGTTCGAGGCGAGAAACTCTCTCCGGGTAAATGGGGCTTAAGTCTTTACTTAAGCCTCAAAGTCAAACATAGCTCTGCCTTTACATTGTGATACAAGTCAACACAATTTTTATTGACAAGAGATCGAACCTACTGTCCCTCCTTTTTATATCAACTTCTTCACCAGCGCACCACAGAAGCTCTAAGATATTACCCGTCGGAAATATCTGTGGACCTGAATAATTGACGTCATTGGAACATAAGTTCAGCAAATTCAAAATATAGGTTAAACAAATTGAATTAAAATAGAAACAAGAATAAGAAATAGAATTCGCATCCATCTTAAAATGTTTTTAATGTAAAATAACATAGTAGATCCTAGATAGGGGAACACAAAAAAGTCAAAAGTGAACCGCATTCCAGCTAGGTTCACAGATATTTCCGACAGGTTATAGTTGCATATAACACAATTCCGACTTCATTATAATATTTTCTAAATTTCAAATTCTTTGTTTACACGAGGACACTGTTACAAAATGAGGATATAACATTATGGCTTTTATGCACCATTAGTGTCAGAGGTTATTTACAATAATGATTGTTGTACAATTTTTCTAATGTTATGTATACGAAGCTTATGTTTTCGATGTTATCTTTGACAATCGGAATGTTTTTTGAATTTAATATCGGCGTTTAATACCCGTTGTATTGTGATAGAAATTCTTTTAGTGAATTTCATTTCATGCCTTAGTGTGGATTAGTGGATCAGTGGATTTCAGCAAGATCATTCCCAGTTGGTTTTGCTGGTTTTGCCCTCATGCCCCAAAATTCAGACTATTAATTTAATTTTAAACAGAAACGTGTAAAGAAGTATCGATTATTTAGGAATATTGAGAAGCCCATGCTATTCTCCAATCATAAAATTAAATTAAGTTAATCTTCCTACACACAGATTCATATTTCGTATCTTTGTCCATCTGTCAAGAGCTGTAGTCGATGTAGTCGTTCAAAGATGACACAAAAATGCGTTGCTCAAGAATGTTAAAAATTCACGTCGTGGTCGGCCAAAGGTCGTATCAGAGGGTAAGTTGAATAGGCAATTTCGTTTTATCATATAGATCCATCGGCCGGATTTGGAACTTCGGCGAAAAACTGCCTAATGAGAGGTCAATCAGGTCACTATTGTGAAAACTCAGTTTTAAATAACGGTGAAAGTAGGGACTTGGTATTCATTCTTCTACCTTTATTCCAAGGCTTAATGACGATTTTTTTATGATCTAAAAATGAAAAGCCTATACCGTTCAACCAAAGAATCAAACTCAGGTCTCAGTACCTCACTGTCCTTACCAGTTTTATACGGTCAATAAACTAACAGTCTAAAATTAGGTAGGTACCTACCAAACATTCCATATTCGTCATTCTAGGCTAATTTTATTCCAGCTATTGTTGTTATTTAATAGTTTTGCATATTAAGTATATTACTACTAATAAACGATATGACTAAATATTTTCTAGCCACAAAATATGCATATTAAATAAAATATTTTAAAAATGAATCCACCGCAATCATGCATTCGGTGAGATGATTTTATATTTAAAGACTACTTTAAATCATTATACTAAAGTATAATAACTATATCTTTCACCAAACACTTATAAAATACATTTAATAAGCATTTAACATTACACGTGAAGCTATTTCCTCTCGATTTCGTGACTAAAATAATTTTCCGCGGATAAAAAAGACTATTCCTTTTTTGAAATCTGTTTGATACTGGTCGCTTCGAAATATAAACTAAGGGATTTATGTATAAAAGTCGCTATGTTTTAATGGGTTTTTCATATTCCCAACCTCTTGCAATAAGGTTTTATACATGGCCATTAAGGTTTCTTTGGGTTTGCATCCATTTGTGTAATTACACATTTGTGTAACGTTAAATGACGTGAACCACATGCTAGACAAATCTACTTTTATAGAAACCATGTAGATATTTGTGTCATTTTAAAGGCATCGCATAAAAACATTTTAGTATGCGCTGAGGTCAAATAATTGATGATAATGTATATGTTACTGTAAAAGCTCGAACTGCAGTAAATCCTAAGATATTCCAGTAAAACCTAAGATCTACCAATTCCTAATGGTAAATGTCCGAAAAGGTTTGCGATTCGAACTCTTACCACCATTCCGTTGGTAAATCTTAGGATTTACATTAATGGCACGGTAAATGTTGAAAAACAAAACATCCGCCGATCCGCTCGCCTCAGTCGCTTGTTTGACACGTTTGAACTTGCACGATAATTTGATTTCTAATTGTATTTTTTTGGCAAACGAGAAAGATAATTAGGTTAGGTTAGGTTAGGTTAGGTTAATGTGTTTTTTCAAAATAATTTAAATAAGTTGGTATGAGTTTGTACTTATTACTATCATATGATACCTTTATAATAATATGTACCTGTTTTGTCTAATAGTTCATTAAAGTAAATAATTAAGAATTACTCATTGTTTTATTCCTAAAACCAACATCTACCAGCTGACAGTGGTAAAACCTAGCATATACTGAATTCGAATGGTAAAAGCCCGAAAAAATCGTCGTATTTTCAGAAATACTTACATTTACCAACTCATGTCGGTAAATCCTAAGACTTACACGTAAATCTTAAGATTAACCGTAGTTCGAGCTTTTACAGTAACATATATACTTCTTATGTAACTATCATTAAGGTAATATTTTGAGCGTAGGGTCGCCGACGTTATTAAAATAATATTTTAATTACCTATTCAATTGCAAAACAATCATGCCCTTTGTGAAAATATTCATCAAATATATTTAGCCATCCACCAGCATATTGAAGAGAAACTTCTACATCAATTACTAGTTATTAACAACAATGATTACTATAATTTGTGGTTATCAGCCAATGTGTCTAACTTTTATAATATTCTACGCACAAGTTAATTGAACCAGTTTAAGTTAATCATAATGTTACAAATGCCTTGACTTTTAAAGTAACTATTAAGTTCACTGTTAAGTTCAGTTCCCTGTTAAGTTCACTGGTGGTAGGTTTCTCATATGTGAGAGGCCGCCTGGGTAGGTACCACCGCTATATCTATTTCTCCCGCCAAACAGCAGTGTAAATGCACTGTTGTGTTCCGGTTTGAAGGACATTGTAGCCAGAGTAACTACTGGACATATCGAGACTTAACATTTTATGTCTCAGGATGGCGAGCGCAGTGGAATGCAAAGCATTGCCTTGTAACTCATGGTCTTGTTTGGTTTTGCTACTGTCCATAAGCGGTCATATCGCTTACCATCAGGCGAATGGCAGGCTCGTCTCGTCATTCATTGCAATAAAAAAAATAAAAAAAAAGTATATAATCCAAGGGAATCTTTAGTATCAAAAGCAATTTAGTAAACGCTGCGATGCGTATAATTTTGTCTCTGAAGATACCAAGTTGTAAAATGGTTGATGACATGCTGTTTATTTGTGTAGGAAAATCATTAAAATTGATTATCACCTATGGTGCGATGTCTAACATTAAATCATTACGGGTCATTAGCATCCCATATTGTATAGTGCAATGTGACGATGCTTGTCTTTTATTGATGCATTAAAATATTAATATTAATGTATGCTAAAATGTAATAAATAAAAGCTGTTTACTAGTTTAATTGCAACTCCATAGACAATATTATAAAAGTCCCCAGTAATTAAAATTCTCTTATAGACTATATTTTGTCTATGATATTTACGAATTTCTTAATTCGAATAGTGTTCCATATTCAAAGCGGTAGGTTACCGGCATTACCGCAAAGCTTGCGCTAGTGACCGCTAGGCGGGAGTCTCGTGCGCAAACATCACGACCGCGAAATGAAACAATGGAACTAGGAAGCTGCAACTTTCAGACGAACTAACATTAAATATCGTCTTATACGTGCTCTTGTTTTTGCCATTTCCTTACATTGGGAACTGTATGACACACACAATATTGGCGATGGTTTAAGTTGTAACTCCTGCTAGGATTGAACATAATACTGAAGCACCAAGCTCTTATGCTTAGTATGTATGTAAGAACACTTTTTCTTTTCTTTAAATAGTAGAAGATCAGAAGACTACCCTGCCTAACCATCTCAAATTTTCCTCAACAAAGTTTTGTAACTCTAACAAGTTTTAAAACTCGCAAATAAATTATTTAAAAAAAATAGATTTCGGGATGAGGACTGAAGCTTGCTGAGTGTTTCCATGCCACTGTATTGTTGTTTACACATAACAAAAACTACCTGAAAAATTGCCTGTAGAATTGCAAGCGAATAATCATTTAATTTCCCCTTCATCGAAGCTGAAGACAATTACTAAAAAAATCTTAAAAATAACACCAAATATTAATAAGCATCGCTTGAAAGGCCGGTGGCGATTAACATTAGCTTTGATCTCTACAACTATCTCATTGCACTCAGAACATCTTCAAAACCATTGGTATTCTAGAGGCAACCAATGCAGATAAGGACACGTTAAGTATTTGCGCAATGGAAACCCCAGGAAGATGCTGGCTTACTTAATTTAAGTTTAAACAGAAACGTGTGAAGAAGTGTTGATTAACAACTATAGATTGTATAAGCGAATGAGATTTTGCAAATAGGAAAGTCCATTGTTCGAGTCTCGTTAGGTGTATTTAGGTAAGTGGACTAATGAAGTACACTTCACGTTTCACACTTCTTGATCCACATCTTTAATGCTTCGAACTCGTTATGTAATTAATTAACATATAGATTAGAACAAAGATTAAAGGTGAGAATTTCATTTGTAAAGCTCGAACATTCTGGAGTAGGCCAGGGTGATGGACTAAGGCCATACATCTTAACTGTAAAGGAGAGTCGTGCTTAATTGTGGGTCTTATCTTTTCCCTATTCTACCTTTTAGTTTCTACCATATCACTACTGGTGGCAAGTCTCATACATGTGCGAGGCCGCCTGGGAAGGTACCACCGCAATGTCTATTTCACCCGCCAAACAGCAGTGCAAATGCAATGTTGTGTACCGGTTTGAAGGACTTTGTAGCCAGAGTACCTACTGGATATAATGAGATTTAACATCTTTTGTCTCAAGATGGCGAGCGCAGTGGTATGCCAAACATTGCTTCGATTCATTGTGTTGTTTGGTTTTGCATGTCCATGAGCGGTCGTATCGCTTATCATCAGACGAACGGCATGCACGCCTAGTCATTCATTGCAATACAACAAAAAATCTTTGACATTTTGCGCGGTCTCTAGCACCCTCGATTGTAGATCATGGGTTTACATGAACTGATACCTATAAACCTATTTTCACTGGGTTTCATCCGCGAATTTCTAGTGGTAGATCTAGGCTCTAAATCTATCCAACAGGGATAGGCGCATGAAGTAAAAGAATGCTTAATTCATGGAGAGCCAGTACTCCATTTCCATATAAAAAGACAACTTTATATTTGCATCCACGAGTACACTCCGGGCGGTTTACCTTAATACATTAAAGTTGGCTTAGTATAGAGAATCAGAGAAGTTATTTCCAGCACATAAAATCTTCATATAAAGGTAAGATTACTGTCCTAAACATAAAATTCTCTTCGCCACGAAAATCCCGCAAACTAGGGTTAAAATAAGCCAAGTTAGTCGCGTGGAGAAAATTGCGTCAAAAAGTTCGTTATAAATCGAAGTTAACCTGAAATACAGAAGTCCTCACGATCATATCACTTAAATTATACGTATTTTTTACTTCAAGTAAATATCATATTGAACCCGCACTCCGAAGTGCATCATTAGATCCACGTAGAACTTTCTTATGAATTATTAGCTACTTATCTTAGTCACGGAATGCACTTAATTGATTTGCGTATTCATCGTATTTATTTATATACCAACTGTTTATCTTAGCTTAGCTGAGTCAAGTATATGACGAGTGCATTGTCGGCCTCCTAATGATGTCTTTCCGAAAGATGTTAATGATAATAACAGGGGAATATTAGGATCTATAATGTTTTTTTGAGTTCCATAACACTGATCTCTAACAATTTTGTGTGACCTCATCGGAGCCAATGATATAAAATTGAACGCCTCCATACCTAACACAACCCAAATACCATATTTTCTATTATTGCGAAGAATGGCAAGACGAGCATGCCATTCGCCTGATTGTAAGCGATATGACCGCTCATGGACAGTAGCAAAATCAAACAACAACACGAATTACAAAGCAATGCTCGACATTCCACTGCGCTCGCCAACCTGCGACATAAGTTAAGTCTCACCATAGTTTGTATCTTATATTTATTCGTAAACAAAAACTCGAGTAAAGCCGCGGGCAACATCCAATCTAGCACAGAAAATAGTGGAAACTCGTAGTAAATTGTAACAAACAAATAACGCGATTGACATTTCAACTGCATTGTCTCAGTCAAATTAGATATAGATCGTAAGTTCACAAAGCAATGTGGGAACTTGCCGACGAAACTACGAAACCCGCTGTGGACCTATTGCGCAGCGTCACGGGTGAGTTTTTCATGAAATTATATTATGCTATTCAGACATATTATAGCAATTTTTTTTATTATACTAGATCAATATAGTAGTCAGGCAACACCGATTCATCGATTTCTGTCGACAAACAGAAGTGTATTGGGGTTTGAAGCAAATTGTAGCTAGTTACTAGGCAAATAAAGATTTATTAGTGCTTTTAACTTTATTTTACTTCATTGTTTATGACAGTTAATTAATACCATCGTTGAGATCGTGTTTTTACTGTGAAGAAGGTGAAAGCTTTAGTCTATTGGGGCGGTATCCGTTTCTTCCGGGGTGTCGGAGGGAAGTTTAAACGACCTTGTCTATCATGCTGCCTTGAGGCAATTTAATTGTCTAATAATCACCTATGTCTTTTATAAATCTCGCCAAGTAAATAAAAACCGATAGTCGGTAGTCCGTGACTATACATTTCGACAAAGAAGCGGGACTCATTCGAAGTGTTGTAAACAGTAATACAAGTTATTATTTTGTCGTTGCAGGGTCGAATGATGAGTGCTATAATAGTCCCAGAGGCCAGAAACGTGATTTATTGATGGGAAAACACTTGGTGATACTATACAGGGTATATCAAAATTGCGACCGAAAACGAAGCGAGGTGGTAGTATTAGTGACTTCAAGTTCAGACACAAAGTAAACATTTTTTTTTTGTAATTTTTTACTTATGTTTGGGTGATATATACATCGTTCTCCTAAAATAATATGTACACATCGTTATTTTTAAACACGCAATGGTACGTAAGGGTTTAAATTAGTATTTTCGCAAAAACGAGGTATTTACCACCCAAACACAATGATTTTTAAAAAATTCTAAAAAAATATCTGTCTCTGTTTTGGCGAAATTTTTATTTGCGTCATGTTTGTAACCATTAAAACCACCACCTGGCTTCGTTTTCGGTCGCAGTCTTGATATACCCGGTATAGTGCCGTTATTTTAGATATTTATTTAGAGAATTTTTGGTACAAAATTCTTGACCGTCCAAATATAGCTTTAATTTTATGATATGATTTGTAAATATTAAGAGATGTAGATCAGAATAACAAAAACTAATTTAATATAGTCAAATATCATCCAGTCTGGAGAAACTGAAAATAATGACCGTTCTGATATGGTACGAGTATAGTACTAAGTGGATTGATTATCATTTGTAAAATTCTAGGGTTTTGTGGATCTAGACATCTAAACGTCTCTACGTCTCAACCTAGGGGAGGCCTATGTTCGCCGTGGACTTCCTGTGACTGAAGAGAGAGACGTCTAAAACTGTAACGGCCTTATACATAGAAAATTTTAAAACCTATTTTAGTTATCGAATGTTTTGTCTTCTTCGCTCAAACTGATTCAAAAGTCGTTCGAAAGGGACAAAACATTCGAAAATTGAAATGGGTTTTAAAATGTCTATGAATAAGGCCGTCAGTGTTACCAATAGTTATGTTACCCAATTCTACTTACGCCTGAATACTATAACACTAATTAATAATCAGCAATTTCATAATTGCGCGGCACGGATTTAGTGAAAGCTTTAGTATTGCCCTATAGCTTCAGAGACAAAATGCACGCTTCTAATGATTACACTTATTACGAAAGCAACAGAAGTATATCCAATTTCCCCCACACATGTATATCTGCGAAAACTCTGGGGCAATAGTTAATTTAAATTCATATCCTTCGCTAGATATGCTTGTAAGTTATTAAAAAGATATTTTATAAGTTAGGTAGGTACTTATATAAATTACTTATGATTGCCCTCAAATTTAAATTTGAATTAGCATTTTTTTGCTCTCCCATAGAAACATACTCTCAACGGAAAAAGTGGAAACCTTTAATACTTTTAATTTAATATTTTTTTATATATAGGTATTTGTTAGTCAAATTAGTAAGGATTTACGATCGAGTGACTTTAGCACATATTAAAAAATACAAATTCATACTCACTGCAAAACGTTGACAAACGCAGCATGATGTCGGTGCTGCTCAATATGTCTTAAACTAAACCTGTAAACAAACAAAACATTGAATAGTCGCTCAAATAGCTTCTGTAAATGATAGCTATGAATAGGACTGAATAGAAACACAAAGGAATAAAAGGGAAAATGCCTTGGGACACGCAATAGATGCGTCGAACGTCAGGAACTAAGAAAACGGTCGTGACCGATACATCACTGCGGGCTATGCAATGTATTTCCCATCATTAGAGCATCTGTGGGTCATAGGCTCACGACTAATCTAAATTAAATTGATATTGACATTTCGATATATGAAAATTGAAAACATTTGGTCGATCACTTTAATTGCTTGACGATTATGTTTTATCTTGTAATGATTTACAAGAGTCCGCCCCGTGACCACAAAAGCTGTAAAGCAATCGATACGTTGGGATGTTAAAAAAATTAAAAATTAAACCAATTCGCAATAAAATCCGTAAAAATATTTTTATTTCAATGATTTACAAGTTTACAGTGATTGTACACCATGACAGTAAATAAATATATGAATCATCTTTGTACTCTAGGAATTGAATATACAACTTTCCTGATATCATATACCTAAATGTGTACTATCCAAGACAGTGGTATTATACTACTTGTTCTACTATAAAATTGATGAAACCAATAATTAAATTATACTATCATTTATTGATTTCAAGAAATGGTATATTCATCGAAATTTGTATTGCTTGTAAAATTCATTGAAATTTGTATATTTTTAGTCGTCCTGCTGTGTCAAGTTACCTCGATTTTTCGCACAACACACAAGAGGCCTATAGTCGCGGAAATTGACGTTTAAACTACGCCTAGATGTTTAAATCATTCACAACATTGTTACATTGTCCTAGTAAGAACGAATTCAGACATGTTAAACAATAGCTAACGCAAACAAGGCTAAGTTTCCGTTGCACATTTCTTTCGAATGAACACGAATTATATCGCTGGCCTATAGAACTTTAAGAAAATTGTTTAACACCCAAACGTTTTTACAATTATTTACAGTTATTACTTATTTGTTACATAATACCAAAATAAAAGCTTTGCTATAATGTCGCAACATGTAACAATGTCACCAAAATATTACGTATTACATAGTTTCGTTAATATTTTCATTTCTTTTGAATGTTAAACCCGTGTTATCTTTCTAAAAAAGCATGTAACTTTTAAACTAACATTAACAATAAAATATTTAATTTTATCTGTATGAATATTAAACATCAATGAATTATGAATAATATTCATTGACTTTATGTTTCAATTTCGTTCCTTGGTATTTATTGCATAATTTTAAAATATATATATCGCATCGCTCGTCGTAATGCTCGTCTCGCTATTCATCGCAATTAAAAAACATCAGAGTCGTTTGAATGTTTATAATGTTTTTTTTTATTAAACACAATATAAGAAAAAAATAAGTAGGTACAATGGGTTTCAATTTTAAGATCAATATTTAGATTATTTGGAACTCCTAAATTTGTAGCCTAAGCCTCAAACATATTATTCAATATCACTAGTGAGTGAGGAAACCAGAGAAAGACAGGTATTTATCTCTATTTTTTCTACAAATGCAATTAGGTAAGCTCTGAATGTCTTTATATCTGTAAATATAGGTTGACGACTGTAGCCTAATCATAAATATAACTTTTTGTAACTACATTTACTTCAGCCCATGAAATTTTTGGTTAACCTCTATAACATTTCGATGAAGGTAAACATCGTGAGGAAACCGGTATACCATAGCGATTTCTAAGAATTTCTATGGTATTTAAAAACATAAATTCTACTTAGACAATAATGTAATGATAGTGTTAAAATGCTTTACACAATCACAAAACACTTTACTAAATGTTTTAATTACAAAGAACGCAAGGCGTCGAGTGAAATGTGAAGAATGCTTTCCCACAATAAAAACCGCCATTGTTTTAAACGCGCCTTGTAATTTGTGTTAAAAGTCATTAATTACCGCAATTTTGGCGCTATAAATTATTAAACTTGATCTATTAATAACAATTTTATCATTTTTTATTTTTTTAATAAAAACTTAACGTTGTTTATTTAATTTCAATATATTAGATATTTTAAAAAAGCTTGTTTAATTAGATTTAATTAAGGCATGAGAATGCCTACGCACACAAGGGTTTGATGTAGACCTATATCATTCTTATGTTCTTTTTAATTTGTTATGTAATTTTCTGTGCATATAACGGCGACTCAAATAAACTACATCCGTGTTTTAAGATTTTTGCTCTGCTGTAGAACTGGTGAGTTTTAAATATCTAGTGATCTGTAAATAACTACTATAACATCTTGTGTTTAAAAATCTTGTGTTTAAAAAAACCTAAGACAGAGTGAAATGGTGCACATTGGAGGATGCGTATGTCCAACATTGGTTAATGGCTGGTTGGCTTTGGCTTAAGATGAAGTTACAGGTAAAATTTATATTTGACAGAGTGTACAAAAATTTTAACTATAAATTGAAAGTATTATTCACGGTCAATGGTAACGAGATCTATAGAACTGATATTTGATACCTATTTTGATCATTCTGTAGATATGTAATACGATATTATTATTTAATCACTTGACCATTAAAAATGTCATATCGTATTGTGTAACAAAATTCTTCGCTTTTGTTTCGCAATTATTTTGTTAAAGAGATTTTTTGCATAAGTTTTATGTTTTGTTTTCTTATTACATAGATACATGTACCGTAAATACCGTTTTGAAAACAAAAGTTTGTATAAATGAAAAGTGGATTAATTATACAAAAAAATCTAATCAATGCAATTTAATATCTGAATCGTCACTTGCAGTCGCCATTCTTTTTATGGCACATAATAAAAAGAAATAAGTTATCATAATTTTTATTAACTATAAAAAATACTTCCATTTCCAAGCCTAAAGCCACCGACCACGCAGAGACAACATAGACCAATAAATCGGAAACCTCGATCGGAACTGCTTATGCTAAACAATATAAATCAATAAAAACGCTTTTACGTACGCCTAGTGCAATGCACCACGATTGTTCATTACACACAGCAAAAAAAAAGCATTGTCAAAGATTTGTACGGAAAAACAGTAACTCTAGTAATGAGAAAAGAATTTAGCCTACACATTGTTTTACTTTTGCTGCCATTGCTTATATCAAATTAGATTTTAATTGTTTCACACTTTCACAATACATTTTTAACTGATTAATTTTATCTAATACTTTATTACGTAGCCAAGGAAACACTATCGGAGACACCAGACAGATGGAAGGTATAAACAAAACAGTTTTTTTTAATTTTTCAAGAAATATATCGTTGTAACCATTTTAGTTTATTTTTTATCACCACTTACATCCAATTTATTTGAACTGTAAAGATGTGACATGCTCGCGCTCGGCCGTAGGGCGGGCGGATAATTCAAACAGATGTAGCTACCTTATTATTTATTTTTAAATATTAAAACTGAATCAAAGTAACTTCATATCCTTTTTGAAATAAAAAAATCCGATGCAATTTACCAAAGTAGGTACCACAAAAATCCTGGCACATTTCCTATATTTCAAATCACTTTCGATTCCAAACTCAAATTCAAAATAACACAATCAAAATTTAAAATTTCGAACGTATTGAACTCACCGTGTACGTACGGAGCGCTAGCACGAAGGCGCGGACTGCAGCGTGGTGGGCAGGCGCAGGCTTTTATGACCGTTGCCATGGCAGCCACCACCGCCGGCGAAGGGATGCGCCAAGAGGGAGCGCGCTTTTGCAAAATCCGGGTCACTTTGCCTTGGTATACTTGCGGTTGAAGAGCTTTGTATTGCCGAAGGTTGTGGCCTGTGTTATCGAAAATTTAATTGCTTTGTTATTGAAATGCGGTGACTAGCACAAATATATACAAAAAACCTATTTAAAGAAGTATAGCGCTGTGATAAATATAGGTCATAATTTGAAAATAGAAAATACTAGCTGTCTGTGGTATGCTAACAATGCAGTGAGACAATAAAAACAGTGTTTTATACGATGTTGTACAATTTAGATAATAATCGGCGCCACCGGACGTTACATAACGAAAGTTCGTCAGTTGTATAACAGAATATATTTTCTTAACTTAATTTACATCAGCACATTATTTGGATGAACCACATACTTTAGAAATAATGACTTTAATATTTTAGGTAACTATAGTCTCATTGGCCTCACAACAGCGTTACGTTTATTCTAAATGTTGTAGTTGTAAGTTCGATTCCTAGGTTAAGCAATCTATTTTCCGTGCATGTTTCAGTTAGAAAAATCTGAATCATATTACGCGGAATTGAAACTTTTGTCCTTCGCGGTGATAGGGCCTCTCTCTATAAATCTTAGGACTGAAAATATAAGCTCGGCATATAAATAAATAATAAAAACATCCAACAGTCACATAAATAGTCCTGACCCCACACTAAGATCGAGTTTTGTGTCGTGGGTATCAGAAATTACGACAGACTTTTCGGTCTCACAAACACCCAGACTCGAAACAAATACCTGTGGTTCAAACAAATATTTTTGATCGGTGCGGGGATGGAACCCGCAGCCTAACTTTTATCTTTTACTACTTAACATCTTATGTCTTTGGATGTCGAGCAAAATGGAATGCCAAGCATTGCTTTGTTATTCATGGTGTTGTTTAGTTTAGCTACTTTCCATGAGCGGTCATATCGCTTAACCTCAGGCGAATTTGATGCTCGTCTCGCCATTCACTGCAATGAAAAAGAAGTTGTCAGTTTTACAGTACCTCCTTAATATAATAAAACCGATACATACGTATGTATGTTAAAACATCTCATAAGAACCCAGTTGACTGCACAAATGTGTTAATTTTAATGTACTTGTTTATCTGTTAATGTTAATTTCAGTGTATTCATAATTTAATTAGGTGTTATGTGTATTAAAACTAATTCTATTTTATTTTTACATTTGAATTTCATCTTTAAAATCCGATTTCAAGTGTTATGATTTAATTGCGTTCTTATTGTAATGTAGTGCTGTCGTTTCATATATTTTGTTTTGTATTTAGATAATCATTTCAATTCATTGATTGGTAAATATAACATAGATTGGTAAAAGCTTCTCAATGAGGGATCATAGAGGAGCAAGAAGAGGAGGAGGAAGACGAAGAAGAGAACTGTACCCCTAGCCGGAACATTTTGCAGTATCGTAATAGAATAGTAATAGTTAAATTTTGTATGGGAATTTAAACAGCGCCATTGTGAGCGTATTTAGAACTAAAATTTCACAGCGGGAAACGTTTACTTTACTATACGAGAATTACTATACGATACTTCAAAATGTTCCGGCTAGGGGCACTGAAAAGAGGAGAGTTTTGTCCTCAAAAATCTTAACTTTTCAGTAGAAAATTAAGTATGAAACCTGTAATTTTTTGCTTTTATCAAAACCTTTAAGTCACGTTTCGGACTAACAAAACCCAGACCCTAGACAAAAATTTCTAGAACGTCCTAATTTTTTCCGCAGAGCGGGCATCGAACCAGCTGTGTATCGTATCACCATTACCTTTACAAAATATTTTGAATCGCGTGGTTATGCAATTTTACACCACTGCGAACTACGCTTTAGGCCAGAATTCAATCTACATGGATAATAAACATTATGCTTGCCTTTTCTAATTCTTTTTTAAGTGGTAGAGCCAATTGGACAGTTTTGACGGCGAAGTGGTTAGTAAAGCTTATATCTGGATAGTGTCTTTGAAAAAACAAGTTGGCAAGTGAATTATGCTAGCAATATCAAACTGCGGAGGCATAACTTAGGAGGCCTCCAACTTACAGACGTGAGGTGCCGGGCGGAAATGTACTATTTTGCTAAACCTTGTCAAGAAAAGAGCTCTCCAACAAATTTTCACAAGGGCCTGCTTAGCACTACTAACTCTACTGTGCCTTGATTAATACGGAGCCCCTTATCCAATCCATTTCAAAATTTTGATAGGCTCACCATGCTCACGATGGTTCCCATGCAAGTGTTTTTGGTAGCTTTATTTACTTTCTAATTAAAAAAAAGAAATTGCCACCAACAAAAATAAATACTGGCCGGAAACGAATGCCTTCTTTAATTAACTTAAAAAAGAAAATGTTAATAGACTGGAATCAGATTAAAGTCGCGTGTTGTCTCTTGTCAATAAGCTGGAGTGACAAGCGATGCGTATCACGAAGATGGTCGATAGCTTGATTGGAGAAGCTTTCTAGTTTCTATAGTTCGCCAATTGATGCGTCGCGTCGCGTCGCGTCCAACTCGATACTAATCTCATTAAATTGTACAGAGAGGTTGATTTAAATTTAAGTACATACTACATAAACTCACGCCTTTATCCCATAAGGGGTAGGCAAAGGCGCCACCAGGACACCCACATTTCGCCTTGTAAGTTCCGTCCCATGATGCAATAGGGGGCGAGCCTATCGGGCACAAATTTCTGACTCCGAGCTGATAATGAATAGAAAAACCCAATATCACTTTGCTCGACCCGGGATTCGACCCCGAGACCTCAGATTTGTAGTCGTACCTTAGTAATACTACGCCACCGAGGCAGTTTTAAGTAGGAACGTTATAATCATTATTATTTAATCAGCGTTTCACCAGAAATAAAATTGTACAGTACACAAAACAAGCCTGCTTTGCGTACCTACTTACTTTTAAAATTAGAGCAGTCATAAAAAGGTTCGACTGGTAGAGAATGCCTTAGGCATTAGGTCCACCTATAAATCCCATCATTTATATAACGTGTAAATAAATAAATAAAAAACCCTGACAAGTGTTTTAGTAAAGCGGTTTATGTAATAATAGTATGTTTATGTATTGCACTGCGTATCTTGTAACTTTCCCTGTACATAATTTCAATGATAGTAAAAGCCACTACCGCTGTTTATTTACCGAATTCAAAAAAGGTGGAGGTTCTCAATTGGTCGGTTTTTTTACCAGTCGCTTTCTCAATTGTCATATGTATATAGAAAGATCACTGTAAGAATGTACATATTACTAATTTTAGAATGGTGCAGCAAACGTCAAAAACTCTAAAAACTTTGGTTTAATTCAACATTCCTAATTAAATGTCTCGTTATGCTCATATCACATTTTATTAAGAAATGTTCTGATTTCAGTGGAGCTTTGCAACGTTTAAGATGTGCTAGTTAGTAGTTACCCAAGAAAGATACAATCGTATTCACCCTTATTAGTATAAATGACTTACAAATCTAGATTTACTGTAAGCAGCCTATTTTCGCCTACGTTTATAATTATGTAATTATTACGGCAGCTTGTGGTCAAATAAAACTGAAGTATTTCCGTCACTATTGTTCATTCTTTTGTAGAACACGAAATTTATTTTTAAGCTCTATAATATCATATCTGTAAATATCCAACACCTTCATCATCATCAGCCCGTTGCAGTCCACTGCTGGACATAGGCCTCTCCCAAGGTACGCCACAGAGCCTGGTCTGCTACTTTATGCATCCAGTCGATGCCGGCCGAACATAATTTAATGTCGTTAAAATTTTAAATTTAATGCTTTGTATGTAAATATCCGTGGTGGCCTGTTGGTAACGGACCAGACGTGGCTGCATGTCCACGGTGGTCGCGGGTTCAAATCCCAGGGCACACCTCTGACTATTCGGAGTTATGTGTGTATTGATAGTCAATCACCACGCACTTTAACGGTGAAGGAAAACATCGTGAGGAAACCTGCATACCGTAGCGATTTTAAAGAATTTCAACGGTATGTAAGTCCGCCAACCCGCACTAGGCCAGCGTGGTGGACTATATGGCCTAACCACTCTCAATCGATTCTCTCGATTGTAGAGTAGGCCCGTGCCCTGCAGTGGGTCGTATATGGGCTGATATAGATATAGATGTAAATATCACAATACACACGGTTTACAATTTCTGAAGGGATTTTCGGGATTCCTATGCCCAATTAAGGGAACTTATTGGCTCTTAAGTAGTTAGAGCGGATTCCCTATCACCGGTCCATTACTTTCCTAAAACGCAGCATTGAGGTTAAAGTTACTAAAACAAAATAAAAACACTAAATAAAGAAAATGGATTCTTCCGATAAAAATATTTACCTGCCAAAGTATAATAGACAAAGCCAACATTTTTAAGTAGCTAGCCCCATGTTTGTGCATATAAATAGATTTTCATTTCCAATCTAATAAAATGCAATCTAAATACCGTTTCAAGCAAAGCTTTTATACATTTAAATAAATATCGAATAACAATATAAAGAATGCTAACTGGTTTGTCCGCCACCACGGAGACACAATGCACTAATATGCCTAATTTTATAGTCTAGAATGTTATTATAGTTTCCTATATGATGTCTTGGCGCCATAACTATTTTTTTTTCTCCTGACCTGAAACAAGACGACTAATAACATTATTACGAAAGATAGTCATTCAAAAAAGTCGCGTATTTTATATTTTTTTAAGTTTTCGGAATTGAAAAATGTAGAAATAAATAAAAAAGAATATTGTGGACTAGGTATATAATAATATTATGTGTAGCTTAATATTATATATTCCAAGAATTAGTTTATGTTATTAAAAAACCGTTAGTTTAAATTCTATCACACATAAATCTATCTGAGGGTAGTATGTACCTTGCTGTTTTCACTCAGTCGATAGCTCATTCTCGAGTAAGCTTCCGAGAACGTAGCGTGCTCCACTGGTGCGCTCGATGTAGCTTGTGTCGTGGACAATTTAATGCAAGTGGTGTTCAGTGACCATCATTCTCAGCACCGACCATTCAGCTTCGGGAGCGGGGCTACGATGAATAAATTATCTACATAGATACTAACTATATTATTGTTTCTTATTGCATTTTCTTGTTTTGGTTGCACCCGAACCGTCACGTCGCCTCTTGGGAAATAGTATATTTTCGGAATAAAAAATAAATGTGGGTAAATCATTAAAATGTTGCAGTTGTTGTTAGCTATATCCTAATAGCAAGGTGGAAAGCATGTATTCGCTTTAATTTCAATTTGTAGAATCAATAGTCTTCACTATTCGGAGTTACCGTTGCCGATTTGTAACTTTGTTCTCGTGACTGACGTTCAGTCTGACCCAATGATTTGTCTCTACTATAAATTTTGTTCTAACAGGGACACACTGACAGGGTGCTCAGTGATAATTTTTTTGCATAATTCAATAGCTATTTGATATGTTTATATGATTTTTATTCTCCTGACCTGAAACAAGACGACCAATTTTTCCAATTTTTACCTAAACCTTACCATCATATTTCCCTCCTCCACCCTCAAGTGCTCGCTATGAGTCTTCAATTTTAAAATCATGTAAGTAGGTACATAATAGTCAATTTTCATGAGATACAGTTAGGTATTGGTATAGGACTATTTGGCCTAACCCCTCTCAATCGTACTCTCTATTGTAGAGAAGGCTCGTGCCCTGCAGTAGGACGTTTATAGGCTGATACAGAACAGTTAGATAAGATTTGAAAGACTTCTCACACCTGGCATATTTCTACGCGCCAAAAATTATAAGTGGCACAATCGTAACTGTAGGTGAAATTTATAGGCACTAAAAGGATTTTACAACTTCTAACAACTGTTATTAGAGAAATGGGAGGGGAACGCCTCCCTGTGTTTCGAAAACAGTAGCCAAGCCTCTTCAGGTCAGCCGATGGGTATTTACACTATCATATACACACTATTGTTACACGAATCAGGCGGAAAATTATATAACAATACGTAGAATCTGTCTAAATTAGTATTTAAATATTTTTTGCATGAATGTTCATCACGCGATATAATAAAGTAAGTGGAAGTAATCGATTATCGTTTTTTCGATGGCAGGAGCGCGTCGTATAAGTACCATCACTTTAAATGTCAGTGCAACATTTGCGTGTTCCCGCTCTTTTGCAAAAGTAATAATTGTGAGAAAATTAAAGGAATCCGGCGGAACATAGTGTGCACTATACCTAACTTGTCCTAGAGAAACTTTCATCATGAATATATATGTTTCTTATTAATATTTTGTAGGTACAGTTAAAACCTCCTCATCAATGCGAAATACTGGCAAAGCTTTATAATAATAACAACAAAGCTTTGTTTTCTGTCGATTAAATTACAATTTTTAGCTGACTACAGGTTAATTCTTGCTGAACATGAAAATACCAGTAAAAAATAATCTAAGAACAGCCATTACTACTAAACCATACACGCAGTACAATAAATATTATGTTTTGCAATAATACCGTATGATTTCGTAATATATAATAGGTAACGTTTGTAATAAGGCACGCGTTTGGCTGATGGCATCCTAATGCTGATGATGCGTGGCCCACCGGCCCAATGTCAGGTTCACAACATTAGCATAATCGTCACGTGCTGTGGAGGTGTGAGAAACATTTTTTAGGATCACGATTGTTTGTAAGGTTTGTAGACTAAACTGCCAACTGACAGTTTAATCATAAACACGGTAATACTAGGGAAAGTTGAAGCAACTTTCATAAAAATCAAAATTTGATAACAAAGTTGCTTGTTATAGGCCTCGTTATAAGACTTTACAATGTATTGATCCATTGTAGTTAATCCTTAGGTAGAAGTCTCAAAATTAGCCATTGAAAGCTCAAAAAATAAGAATTCCAATTTGATAGTGCAAAGTTTTTAATAAAAATATTTATCACCTGCCTGTGGTCCCTAGGCTGTTGATTATTTCAAAGTCGTTGAAGGTTAGTTAGTGCCCGTTCCAATATTTTGGGTGGTTTAGACAAATTCTGGGACGAACAATGAACATTAAGGTTTTCGGGGGTGGACACAGGCTCTTGTTTCTATACGTCCATAATAAGACACAAGACACGTATCTTAGCGTAGAGTTATTGGGATCACATTTATTACACACATACACATTTATTTATACAATAGAATACTGAAGGACAATAAATAGTGGAATTAGTACATGTTGTGATGATTTCACAAAGGTTTCCGAAAGAGTCGTGAACAAAATTTTGTAATGTAGGTAGCTGAACAATTTTAAAACTTTAAATCATGTATGTCAATCCAGATAAAACATGTATAATAACGAAGCACACGGAATTCTTTACCATTGCTAAACCTACTTGGAAATTGTGTAACACGTTTACAAGATGTCCTTTCAGAGCCATTTGAAACGTATGGCAGCGTAATGATGTGTTCTGTGTGTTTCGCTAAATGGCCACGATAAACGATCGTGCCTGCGATGAATCGCAAATTCGACGCCATTAGTCCCTGCAGCGGGGCAATCGCGCGGAGCCTTGACGGATGTCGTCGCTTTGTCATACGTGGCTTTGTGCCTTTTGAGCCAGACAGCTTCTCTATAGACTATTCTGTTCTTTAGTATATTAGAATGGTAAATCGGCGTAAAGAAATAAATTTAAATAAATTTAAAGCGAACTTTATCAGGACACACGAATGATGTATATATTTATGAGTCGCCGAAGTTTAAGTAAAGCAGAGGAAACTGCGTAGGGGGAGACTAATTGGACTCGGACTCCTGTGAAGATTTTAACAGATGGAATTACCAGTTTGAACATAGTTACCCGTGAAAGTTATTGCTTGCTTTTACTGTAAAGAAAAATATCGCAAGAAAACCATAATAAATCTATATGATAACCATATACCATAATATATCATATCTAATCTATATCATGTATATCAGATCTAACCTGGATGGAATTTTTAAAATTTGACGCTAGTTTGATTGCTGCTAATAAAATATATTTTAAGTCATATCGCTTTAGTAATTTTAATTAAAATAGTTAATAAAGTTCGTTGCGTTAACCTCACATAGGGTAGAAAAAATATATGTACGTCAAAACAGCACCGAAATAGTAATTCAAGTTGTAATTTGATTCGTTTACGTGTGGTTACGTCACATAATGAATTGTCTTAGCGGCGGGAAACGGCATCCAAAATAATAACATCCGAAACATCCGCCGTACAATGATATAATGCCTAGACGTTACGCTTTAGTTTTTACACAATAACGAATTAGTCATACTGACCTACTATAGAATTTTTATTAATACTACATTATTGTCGGCTTATACTCTTTTAGGAATAGTTACGAAAAATGCATTCATTCGTTGCAATGTCGGCTAGTGGTACAATCCGTTCGGTTGTCTATGCAAAGAACGAAATATAACGAAATATATAAGTAACGAAATATCGAAATTTCTGTTACTCGCGACACAAGACTCGAACGCAGTGTGGGGTCAAAAGTATTTTATGTATATTGCACCCAATAGTCGGTGCAATTATTTATTGATTATCCCTTTATTTGGATTTCACAATATCAGTAGAGCTTTTATAGCCACAACTATTAAAAAATTACTTCACTATAACTATTTCCAATGTTGCGGTTGCTGTAATATTAATGTTTTTATAGACATTTTTCTGTGACTATACAAAAAAACATCCATCTATTCAGCAACAAGAAGTCCACGGCTGAACATAAGCCACCCCCAAAGATCTCTTCATCGACCTGATGGCAGCGGCAGCATCCAGAAAAAAAATCATCTAGTTATAATAATGTATCAGCCCATATACGTCCCACTGCTGATCACGGGCCTACTCTACAAAGAATCGATTGAGAGTGGTTAGGCCATATAGTCCACCACGCTGGCCTAGTTATAATAATAACTATTATTTGTAATTCAGTGTTGTGATTTGTAATGTTGTGATTGCTACTCAATATCCATGATGCTTTTAGAATGAACGACAGCCTTTTTATCCCATAAACTATAACATTTATACTTCTCGATATATTACTCTCATTGATAAACGCCTTATAGGTTCGTAACGTAACACTCAAATCTGTAACAAAACTCCAAATACAGATCTATCAAGCAGCGAATTTTTAAACCAGCAGCCATTTATCTACCCCACGCAATACGATATACTAGATATTGTTTGGTTAATACGCCTCTGTTGCTACACGTAACTTTCGCAACACTAAATGATACGCACAAATTATTTTAAACATTCATGTCATAGGTGAATTTGAAATTGTGATTGTACCTTTCTTTTAGCGGAGCAATTTGTTCCGTGAGAAATATCATCATTTAATTTGACATTTTGTTGAATAATGTAAAGATGGTAAAATAAAGAGTCGGTTGAGTGGTTGGCGTTGCGGCTACAACGTTCTGTTTTTGCTAAAACCTATGGGTTCTATCCCGCACAGTTAGATATTTCTCTCTTCAGCCGCAGGAAGTCCACTGCTGAACATAGGCCTCCACCATGGACCGCCTCATAGACCTGTTGGAAGCGGCCTGCACCCAACAACTTCCTGCGACCTTAACCAGGTCATCCGTCCACCATGTTAGATATTTGCCCATGAAAAATATGCAGTACAGGTGTAATGTATGACATCAAAGAAACTTTCTTTATTTAAAAACAATAAAATTACCAATACTTAGTACGCTTACCTTACCAACAGATGGCACTAGGATAGATTTAGATCGCGCGATCATTATTATCCGCCAGTTCTATTACTATATAAACTGCCGAGTTGGTTTTAAAGTGTGATTAGTGATTACTATTATTAATATTTTGTGTTGAAAGGGTTACAACCAGTTGGCTGGTTGTGGCCTAAATAAAAATAAGTGGATAAGACAACGAATGGTATCTTGGCTCAGCTATATCGAAGCCCAAGTGTAAATGGTCAATGTATTCCTGTGGTTTCTATCATTAAATAAATAGACCTAACAGTCACATACTGTATAGAAATACCCTGACTTTACACTATGATATGAAATCTTGTGTCGTAGGTATGTATATGATACGAGATACTTTTCAGTCTCACAAATAGCCAGACCTGAAACAAATACCTATTTGTAGGCCGCACAAATGTTCATCCGAGGATCGAACCCGCGGTCCCTAGTTTCTCAACGTCGTCCAACCAACTGCGCCGCGGAGCCGTACCTTGGTTTTTCTAATAGTATATTCCCAATCTTTATATTGTATTGTATTGTATCAGCCCATATACGTCCCACTGCTGGGCACGGGTCTACTCTACAATCAAGAGAGTCGATTGAGAGTGGTTCTCTTCTTTTCGTTTCAATTCGTAACAAAAACTTTATAAGGCTAGTGTAAATATACCTACAGTATGTGCTATTTTATAATAATTTCTACACGACATTGATAATCGAGCAACAGACATTAAAGGCGTGTGAGCGCATAGCAGAAAAACATCGATTTTCCATACAAGATATACTCTTATTGTTCGATTGTTAGCTAGTAAATGGATTAGCATGGTATGTCGAAACATTTTATGACTGGCCAATTATATTCTGATTGAAGCATTGATAAATTGAAGAGGCCAAGGAAGATCTAATTAAAATAGTCGAGTAGAGTGCCCCAAAACTTATCTCTATTGCAATCGACTAAAATGTAGATGGATGTTCTTGTTATCTACGTAAAGGTAATCAAATGGCGCCAATTAGAAAGTATTTTTACTTTAAAAACAATTTTAAAACGTAATTTGTTCAGGAAATTATTTCTGTTCTAAACTCTGCATACATGTTATGATGTTCTTTGTAACTTTTTATTTACAAATGTGCAAGCTGTCCTCCTGATAGTAAGTACGTCAGGCGCCTTTGAGACCTGCAAAACGCATTCCAATAGCTTTACAATTTTAATTACAAAATGAAGTTAACCATTTTTGATCCCATGCCGGGATTTTAAATGTTTTCTAATACATGACATTGTATTTGAATAATGACTAACTTTTGCTCATAGGTCGAAATGATATCACTCGGTTTCGGGGCACATGATGTCAGTATAATGTTATATTATGCAGATCGGTGATCTTTACCCGCTGACGTGTCTGTAATTACGTGATCCGTTGCTAAAGGCCATCTGAAAATGTATAATTAATGGCACGAGCCCCGAGTATGAACCGAAAACTAACAGTGATTAATGTTTTTTGATTTTGTTAAAGAAAAGCAAAGAATTAGAAAGGTCTCAATAATTACCAGATTATTATTATAATTTTGAAAACGTTTTGGTATGCTACAAAGTGAAATACCTATCAATTGTTGTCAAGTTTTGCCTTTAGGCACTGTTTTGTAACCATGATATTATATTAACTTGTTATAAATATTTTTATTAGCCACTTAATAAGGTATGTACTGACGCAATTGTCGACGGGAAGTAGACTGATCAACATAGGCCTTCCCCAAATTTTGTTATTGTTTTGATTTCGTCTCCAAGTTTGCCAATATAGGCCAAGTTTGTATAGAAGGTTAACAATTTTACCTACTCATAGAACTTGCAATGCCCAAGGCTCAATCATGCCGCTTACAGAAATTGATCCAACAATAGGTACTGCAGTGCCTACAAAGAAAATACGTTTTATCAACTAAATCGAGTTCCATACGCTAATGAACTCTTCTCAAATAAATCAGTTCGAAGGGTGTGAACTGTTCGCATTATCGTCCATCACATCCGCACGGTTGGTACTGCGAGTAAAAACGTGTGCGTTCCACGTTGCATGGTCGATATAATTCTATTTGCATGAAGTAAGCTCGCTATTTTAATGTCACTGTTTCTACATGCGACCATGTGTAATGAATTATTAGTTTGAAAAACAAAAAGAAGTCTGGATACTGCCATGTTCCTACGTTTCAATATATTATGTGAAGAAATAATGCGAATAGCACTGGGTATTAATGAAAGTAATTTATTTTGAACTGTTAATTTTAAATCTATCTTTATTTTTAAAAAAAATTTGTTCTGTCTTCGATGAAAATCAAGTTGTTTTTAGTAAAAATATAGGGAAATTTAAAATGAAATAATACAGTCGTGTTTGTATCCTATGAAGTCAAATATCTAAGCCAATCTTAAAACTATAACTTATTACCTACTAAAATATCTCAGACAACAATTTTATTTTAATTGTTATTTGCATGGTCGTTGATTGGATATCTTATTCCATACGTTTCGTAAAAATCGATCTTTCTAGTAATCCAATATCACATTACTGGTTCAAAACAATTACCTTGACAAAAAAATTCACTTCAGGTGTAGAGTTACACATCAAAGCCGCAGCCGATCTTTGACCTCAATACAATTAAGAGTAATTATGTTGTTAATATTGTTAGTAGATACAAGCTGCCTTATTCATAGATAGATTTAAACCTATTTTAGTTATCGAATGTTTTGTATCTTTCGAACGACTTTAGAATTCAGTTTGAGCGAAGAAGAAAAAACATTCGATACCTAAAATATGTTTTAAATCTGTCTATGAATAAGGCCGTTATACATAAGCTCATGCTTGTATCCCGGAAAGTATAGGCAGAGACACTACTGATGACTTGACCTACTAACCTGTCTCCTATAGTTCGCAGTGCCTGTTTTAGATTGTAGTTCAAAATGATAGGACTGACGACCAATAGACCGCAGTTTTTTTTTTTAAAACGCCTTCTTAACACGTTAGCTGCGGCACCAATTTTTGCATACTTTCCGTTCCTGCGGCACGAGGTATAATCGGCCCGTACCGTGACCAGACGTTAGGGCGACACGCGGTCTATTAGACCCCACCTCCTTTTACAGACTAAAATCCATTTTCTGGCGCGAAATCAAAGATAAATGAGAATTTTGGTCCTTATTGATATAGACAGTGAATTGATGAACCCTAATCCACCGTCGCCCCGGGATCTGATGGCTAGTTTAGGAATTATTAGCAAAACAAAATATGGGATCTTATACACCTCGTAACGCACTGAAATAGGGCAAATTTTCGCTGCGATTAGTGATGGGAAAAACAATATCGACGTTTTTAAACTGTCTTAACTACGCAACGACTTGACCGATTTTGACCAATTATATCTCATTAGATCGTTTTAAGGGCAAAACCTGGCAAAACAACACAAAGCTATCAAAGGATACATTTTTTTTAAATAATCTAAATTGTGCTTGAAGGCGCCATAAAGAAAAAAAAACCGGCCAAGTGCGAGTCGGACTCGCGCACGAAGCGTTCCATTCTATACCATTAAGAGGCACCTATTACAGACTTATTATTGGAAAATAATGGATTACGGTTTATGCATAAGGTTTATCTTTCTATTTGTATATAAAAATCTTAATGCGGTTCACAGAATAGAAAAAAAAGGCAACCAGAAGTAGAAAAGAAACTATCCTATTTATTCTGCCTCGGGCTTTAAAAATACAATTATTAGAACTTGAATTAACATTAAAAAATCGGTATCAATATACTTTTTTTATAAAAATCTCAATATATATGTTGTACTTATTTATGAGTGTTTTTCATTGAAACAGGGTAGACAATAAGATTTTTTGCACTGAGTGCACTGAGTCAAAATCTTTTTGGATTTTTTATCAGCTTCACGAGATGGTAAAAATGTGCGTAGTTTTTGGGTTTTTTAAAATTAACTTCTTCCGACATCGTTTAGACATGTTCGGCGCTGTAAAAGGACGTGCTCTTCAATCGACGTGATGCACAACACTGGTCGCGGGAAGCTCGCGTTGAGTGCGGTACGAGGTCAGGGGGGATATGGGACGTTTTAGCCTCGTTCCGCACTGCATTAAAATTATATTAATTCAGTGCGGCACGAGGCCTAAGACATCCGGTACCAAGGTAGGTACACCACCGAGTCCGGAACCATTAGTGATCTCAAATATATATTTATCTCTTTCCTACACTGGACCAAACCAAAGCTATGCCATTCGCACGACAGAGAAATTCACTTTTTTGCTTGCCGCACCACAGGGAAGTTGCATCAGGGGTGATTTAGGCCTCGCTTCGCACTTAACGTGTTAAATCTATCAACTTCACTGACCGAATATAAAACTTACATAAATACATACATAAACTCACGCCTTTATCCCCGAAGGGGTAGGCAGAGGTGCCACTAAGACACCCACATTTCACCTTGTATGTTCCGTCCCACGATGTGATAGGGGGCGAGCCTATCGCCATATCGGGCACAAATTCCTGACTCCAGACTGATAATGAATAGAAAAATCCAATATCACTTTGCCCGACCCGGGACTCGAACCCGAGACCTCAGCTTTGTAACCGTACCGTAATACAACTACGCCACCGAGGCAGTAAAAGGCATATAAAAAAGATATACTTTTAACCTACCTTCAGTATAACATATTTATTTTATTTTATTTTTGTATTTAAATAATTATAACATCTTTACAGTTATTTATCCAGCCATTAATCCGATGCTATAAGTAATATATCACTATTACATTTTAATTATAAATAAACAATATCATAAGCTATTTTCTACACATTTATACCACAGGTTATACGCAGCTTCAGCGAATTTCGGCAGGTTACGACTAAATATATCAATACCCCTCGAAATATCATATTTGTACCTATAGAAAATACAATGGTTTTTAAATTTATAATTTGTTACATAAATCAAGAGAGCAGAGGTCATGCGTAATTACTAATTAGATATTTACATCATGACCGCCCAAGGCTAAATAATCTAAAAAATGTGACCTATCCACTTAACAATAGAAAGTACATAGACAAAACAGATGTTATCTACTCTAGAAATCATTTAGTACAAAAAACTATTAAGATTCGGATGGATTCATTTCAAATGGATTCATTATACGTTCATGTCTGAGACTATTTACCTACTGTTACTAGGCTAACTATAATTTCTTCATCATTCATTAAATTGCTCTTAAATTAACAGCACATTCAGGGTACCTATGCTATTAATGTTTTATATTACCTATGTATTTTCTTTAAAAACAACACAATGGAAACCATCTAAGACTCTGAAACTTCGCGGCAAGCCCAGAAAAAGATGGTGAGGTGAATTGCACAGGTAGGAGAAAGACTGACAAGATCGAGCTCTAAACCAGGACGAACGGATGGAGGATAGAGAGGCCTTTGACCTGCAGTGGGACAGTCGAGGCTGATGTATGCATGTATTTTCTTTGTGTAATAAAATTGCTTGTATATCTTTCTCGCTTTCGTCACGTTTCAGGATTATAAAGCTTGAGAATTTATTAAACAGAAATTGGAATCTATTTTTAAAGTTCATACACGATTTTGTTAGCTTTTATTAGATAACTTCTTTACCAAGCGAACTACATTGCATACTTATCCGATATTAAAAATCCTTACGATTGCCAACATTGCAAGCCATTTGCAATTCTGAAATAATAAAGTGTGAAGTTCCCATAATCACGACTGTTGCGACAGGCAGGGCACATCCAGCAGAGGTCGTCCCTCATTTGACTAGCCACAAGGCGCATACGTGTAGTTATTACCTTTCTGCATAATTTTATAGTTTATATAATTCATATATATTCAATATTGTAAGTGTCAGTTTATTGCGTAAAGTAAGATAAACTAGGTATCTCTCCGAGGAAGACAGTATTTTTTTTTTACTTCAAATATATTTACATACTAGAACTCAAAGCCAACTTCCCAAAGGCAGAGGAAGAGTTGGCGTTAGAACCACCAGCATTTCGACAAGCTTATTTTCATCGTTAAGGCACAAATACCAGCACCAGACAATTCGTATGAGTTTTTCAAAAGCCACTAAGTAGGATTCAAGACCTCGCGGTGCACGTCTAACAAATTAATTCTTCCACTGGACTAATGAGTATGCGTAATGCGTTTTTTTATAATGATTTCTAAGATTTACGCGAATGTTACACAATAAAATAAAACTAATTTGTACGGAATTTATCCTTGATTTAGTTGAAATTGGTTTTATTTCAATGCGTTTTTTATATTAGGCAATTTAACAAGTGAGTTTTTTTTATTGTATTAGCTCTACATTTAAACAACATGCCTCCTACGGTTTAAAAGACAGGGTATTTTAAATTAAGACAGAAATAAAATATCATTTAATCTCAAAAACAGAGTTTCTCGACTAATTTTGAGGTTCAGCATAAAAGAAACGAAGCAATTCGTGAAACACAATATAAATTAACTACATAAAGTTTGAACGACGAAGACAAAACATTCGATACTTAAGTAGGTTTTAAATCTGTCTATGAATAAGGCCGTTATACATAAGCTCGTGCTTGTATCCCGGAAAGTATAGGCAGAGACACTACTGATGACTTGACCTACTAACCTGTCTCCTATAGTTCGCAGTGCCTGTTTTAGATTGTAGTTCAAAATGATAGGACTGACGACCAATAGACCGCAGTATTTTTTTTTTAAAACGCTTTCTTAAATCTATCAACTGCACTGACCGAATATAATTTTTTTTATTGTATTAGCTCTACATTTAAACAACATGCCTCCTACGGTTTAAAAGACAGGATATTTTAAATTAAGACAGAAATAAAATATCATTTAATCTCAAAAACAGAGTTTCTCGACTAATTTTGAGGTTCAGCATAAAAGAAACGAAGCAATTCGTGAAACACAATATAAATTAACTACATAAAGCAGTATTTAGGTTCTCTTCGAAAGACCAATCAAATTTTGGGTAGGTTAAAGGTATACAGAACGTACTTTAATCAAATTATACCAATTTGATTTCAATCAATACACAACATCCAATAAATATATTTTCTCATCAAATGTCGACTCATTTGTAGTAGTGAGTTGCGTAAACGTTAATTCAGTTTATTTGGAAAACGTTCCGATGTCACAAGTTGCGACGTTCGCGGAGACACGAACTTGTAATGCTTTGCTTAATTTATAATAACCGCGCTTTGAATTCGTTTCTTGGTTTGTTCGGGGTACTGTTGTGAACACATGACTAGAAATATCCAATGCCAGTTTATACGTATATTTAGTATTTTACCCTTGTTTGTATTATATTGCATGCATTCTATATATTTACCTACCAATGCACTAATTTTTAATCCCCTTTATTAGGTAAATTAACTTTAAGCGCCATTTACCTACACAAGGAGAATCGTATGCCAATATCGCATGACATAACCGCCCTAAGATTATCTTGTTCTGACAAGGTATACACGATGCAACATTTTTATATCCTTACGATAATCGTATCTTCGAAGCGAGAAACTCTCCCCATGTAAATGGGGCTTCAGTAAGATAGATCAGCAAATTATGTTGATAACATTATGAGTCATCTAGTAGTAAATTGGGTAACTAACTTCGTAATTAATGAGAAAAGAGATGCTTATCATTAATTATTACACAAAACCGACGTTCAACAATCCACAAAGCATCTCGATTTACGTACAATGAGGTACACTATTCAGTCCAGATGGGAAGGTGTATATCATTAATTATCACATAAAACCGATGTGCAAGAATCCGAACGCATCTAGATACATATACTGTTGCCTTTCTCCTAGAAGGGATAGCGAAAGGTGCTACCAGGACACCCACGTTTTGCCTTGTGAGATCCGTCCCACGTAATGAGGGGGCGAGCCAATCGTCAATTCTGGCACAAATTCCTTACTTAAGCGTCTATATGTAGGAACAATTAAATATACCATTAATCTATCATGACTATGACAGCCTACGTGGCGCAGTTGGTTAGACGCCGGCTATGAAACGAGAGGCTGCGGGTTCACAAATATTTGTCTCGGGTCTGGGTGTATGTGAGACCAAAAAGTCTTTCGTAGTTTCGGAAGCCCACGACACAAGACTTAATTGATCTTAATGTGGGATCAGGACTATGTTTGTGACTGTTGGGTGTATTTATTTATTATTTATTTATCATACAATGTTACGTAGATCCTCAAATACTCTGAGAATTGAAAAACCTACAAACTCTAGATAAAACTGCCATAGTTATTTACCGAAACAATCTCCTTATAATGTTTCACTCGACTGTACATTATTGTGACATATTTGTCTGAGTCGGTACGCTTATTGATTGCGGATGGCTTACCTGACACTTCTAATACCAGGATGGAAACATTATAGCGCTAAAACACCAGTTTATAATCTACTATTTGCAGTAATAAAGTGCATTTGTGATAAATGTAGCAATGTAGAGGCGATAAATTATGCAGATTTTCAATTCAGGCGTTTGTAAATGCTTAGGTGATTACTGTACGGGTTTTGAATATTATTAATACTACGATATTAGTTATAGATGGAGAAAATACTATAGGGCGCAATAGGAACCGAACTGGTTCAGATTTTAGCTATGTATTTTTTTCATGTAGTTAAACCTTTTCTGAGAAAACTTTTATAATTTTTCTAACGCTGTAAAATATTGAAAGACTTAAGCCTAAATTCAGTGATTACTAGTAAAATCATATGGTCGAAGTAAAATAATTTTCAAGCTAGATTTTACCTCTAAGAGGTAATTTGGAGACGAGAAACGAAGAAATCACTGTAGCACGAAATTAAAGGATAATTTTGTTAGTAAATTACCGTGGATTGGACGAAACAAGCTGCGATGTAGTCCTACTACAAGTATTTTGTGTTGACCTATCGCTCGTTCCAAAACAATTATACGTCATTTCAGAATCTGGGAATCAAAAGGCTTCGCGAATTGTTTCAAAATTACTCGTACTTCTGATGTTGTTAGCGTTGCTTAATCTAAGTTGAATAATGGTTTCTCAGATTTACGCGAATGTTACACATTGAAATAAAACTATTTTATACGGTTTTTATCGCGATTTTATCGCGTGGACCAAATCGCGATAAAATCCGTATAAGATAGTTTTATTTTAATCTAAGTTGTTCAACATTTTGTTGTGAAAATTAAATATTATAAGTAGAAAACTCAAGTAGAAAAAAGTTTTGTAATCTTCGTATACTTATTTAGTATATTTGTGATTTTGATATGGTTAATTTTATTGTAAAATGTTACATTGTTAAGGTCAGTTAAGTATCTGCACTAAATTATCTAAGCAATAATCGCATTTATGAGAACAAGAAGTATGTACTTTTTATTTATATTTTTTATTGAATGAATATGGTTTAAAACGTTGGAATTGCATTATATCTATTGTTACTTGATACACAATCCTTAATAAAACAGCTCACATTCAGTATATATAAAATTTAATCCTCGAATCAAGGTTAATTCATGTCACTAATAACAATAAAATATACCATAGTCATTCGTAATGCGACATTCGCATCGAGTAGATAGCACAATTTTGGAGTCTATTCCCATCACATAAGACACAAATTCACTTCGCACGTTCTTATATTTCAATCCGTGCCAAAACCTACATTTCCGTAACAAAATATTTCAAAATAAGAATTTAAAATAACAATGCACTAATTGTTATTCCACATTCGAAAGTCTGATACAAAAATACTTATGTTCACTAACATTCCGATAAGTAACTGCTAAAAACTATTGAATATTAAATATTAATACAATATATAAACATAATCACTACATATTACATATTGTAGATTACATTTATAAACTAATTTATGGTAAGACTTCTTACGTTATTCGAAACTAACATCAGTATACTTGATATATTTAATGTAAGCATAATATGCTGCTTGACTAAGTGATAAGTAGGGACTAATATCCCCTACATTCTAAACGAAACCTACATGTCTTTGTCACTATGTCGAATTCACTTTCTTTGATTAACAAGATCACTGTAAATTAAAATGATCTTTAAATCACTCAGATAAGGTATAATATCGGAAACTAATGTTCCTACTTAGCACCGCTATATCGAAATTGATTTTTAGTATAGGTGGGAAACGCCGGATGTGAGCACAACTACCCTCCTTTTTAACAAAATATCGAAGAAAAATAGCACCGCAGTTTTTTAACAAAATAATGAAATCTTATGACAATTTGTCTTTATGAGATTCTTTGACATATCCTCCCAATTACTTAATGACTAATTTGTCTTTTCTAAAAACGATTAAAAATGTACGGTGTTACTTTACGTCGACAAATCTATCGGCCCTAGCACCATTTGCAACAACTATTTCTGGGCACTATAAGTCGACCCATCCTGTATTTTCTATTCCCTAGCCAAATCATTAGGGAATAATTCGTAACTTATTTTTATTTAACATAAAATGTCAAAGGCGTTTTCAATTATTATATTTTCCTTTATCAAGTTCCGCATACATGTAAGATAGGCCGCCTTTTCGCTCACATATTCTATGATATTAAAACAATTGGGTTGATCTAAAAATGGTCAACTTTAACAGCGACAGTGTTGAGTGTCGTAGTCGCTGGCAGGTGTATCTGGTCCCAGTCAGTGCTGAGGTGGGCTTCCGTGTCTGTTGCCTTGATGGTGAGGCCCAGCGAGGGGATCGCGTTGGCGCAGTGAGGCAGTCTGAGGGTCACCGGCCTGAGGAACACCAGGCCTTGGGGCCCGCACATCACCAGGGGGGAAAGCATCGCTTCACCTGGACATTTATAAAAACCACTTCAAATTTTGGACTTCTATAGCCGATGAATTTTCAGTATTTGTATATTACAAGCTGTAGTGTTTAAAGTTTATATCACATTTGAGTGCTAAATTTCTAAAATTGAGTGCTGAAGTTAAATTGTAAAGTTTTAAAAATAAAACACAAAATGAACACACAAACACAAATCGCAACACAGTTATTGCAGATGTTAAAGCAAACCAAGCCAGTAATGACACAGAGCAAGCAGATGAAGCAAGCGTTACTAATGAAAATAAATGCATACTTATAAAGACGAAAATAATAAAACAGACAAACAGGAGCAAATTTTGAACAAGGATTTGGAAACGATCACAGTACTGAAACGACATTTGAAATTTGCAGACAAAGAACCAATAAACGCCATTGTTGCACATATATTTACAGTGCACAAACGTTAAACATTATTTGGAACATACGAATCACTTGGTCAGGTGTAGGTAACATCGCTGACGACGCCTCTCTTCGAACTCTAAGTACGAGTGTATTGTGTGGCAGAAACTGCGTAAATATAAACAATATATCAATTCATATCGGAGAAGGGATCACAAATAATAATGGTAAATTTGTGATGTGATCTGATGCATGTGCGCAATACAATTTGGTGCTAATGAAAAACGTGATAATACAAATTATAAAATAATGTCATTAGCGAAACACGCGCTTGACATGAAATACATGCGACGGAAATTGCATGCTTGGTTAGTAAATTCATGCAATAGATACGGTACACAAAATAATTGCAAATAAATCAAAACATTCAGTACGCGCAAGACCTTCGTAATTCACAATGCCCAGACCTCAAATCCCATTTCTAATCCAGTCCTTTGGTACATAAATGCCAATTAGTAGGTGCAATCTACTTCTACTAGGTTTATCGCGTGCTTCGTTACAAAAGCATTACCGTTATCCATATCGATGGGAGGTCCCCCCACACGCTGGCTCAGTCTCGGGTCTGACACCGTAAAGTAGATCTTTTGTTTGATGCCTGGAGCTATCGCCTTAGGAGGTATTATCAATGATACGCCCCATTGTCTATCTTCTAGCACGCCTCCTTCGCTATCGAATATTCCCCACGTGGTATGAGGACCTTCAGGCTCCACCTCTTGTGTTTTAGAATCAGTTCTTTCGGATAGCGTTGTCTGTATTGCCGTATTCTGATTATTTATAATCGTGGTTTCGTTCTGGCTCGCAGTCATGTTCTGCGAGTTGTCCTCGCTCGTTTCTGGACTTTTCTCAATTATTTTCTCGCAAAAAGTTACCATTTTGTTCATTTTTGGCGATGGATCTTGTAGATCTTGGGAGGTGTAAGGTGTACTTTGTGGTTTGTTTTCAAAGTTCATACTACACTCGGAAGTGTAGTGCGTTTCCATAGATGTAGTCGATTCGTATGGAATGGGAGACGAAGTTACTTTCAATGCATTTGAAATGTGATCAGGTTTTCCGTGCAACCTAGGTGCGTATATTACTTCGCCTTGCAAAACGTTTTCCTCAGTATTCATCGACTTTTCCTTTTCGGCGTCTGTTTTTGATTCAGTTAATCTCAATGTTGAAAAGTCTATTTCTTTAAATGTGTCGGTTTTTAAACCATTTTCAGCTTCAGCCTTTGTCTGGTATATAGGCTCTCGCCGAGATAAATGGTTGGCATCGCTCAATTCATAGGGGCTGCTTCTCGGACTACTGACTTGAGACTCTGGCGGCGCTTCTTTCGTTTCTTGTTGCGACTCATATATAACGCTCTCTTTCAATTCTCGTTTGGAAACATAAAGGGGTTCTCTAATTTTAGCAGCATCACTCTCATTCGTGTCTTTTCTCGTCTGGTATATCATGTCTTTTTTCGCTTGATTTCTTTGTTTGATAATTTCTAACTTTTCCTCCAATTTTGTGCTGTATGTCGTTTCTTTACTGGCTATTAGTGCAGCTTTTTGAGATAAAATCTCTTGTTTCGACACATAAGTGCATTCTGCCGATGCTGGTCGTACATCGTGCCTCATATCTAAGGTGTCATGACGGTTATTGTACGGAGTGTCAGAACAACTCGATTTAACTTCCGAACGAGTCGCGTATGGAGATTCTGTCTGCTCCATTCGTGCCATCATTTCCGTTCTGGTAGCGTAGGGAGGCTCGCTCATACATTTACTCATCGGCGAGATTCTCCCTGGGAAATTAGTGGGTGTAAACAACCGTCTGTCCTGTCGTCCTGCGTAAGGACACTCCGCCCAAGACGTGCTTGGTGGTGGTTCATACGTCCTTTTGCCATAAATTGGCTCTTTTGTAAAGGACCCATCCATTCTTTGCTTAAGCATTTCTTCCTTAGTATTATAAGGCGACTCAGAGAATCTTTGCCTTAACATTTCCTCCTTAGTGGAATACGGGCTGTCCTGTACAATTCTACCTCTCATCATTTGCTCTTTGCTAGAATATGGTGATTCACTCATACCGGCTTCTGAATGCTGTGCCATTTCCTGTTTATTGGCATATGGACTCTCTGTCATCAGCTCGTTTCTAGAAGCATAAGGACTTTCTCTCACACATTCTGCTTTAGTTGCGTATGGTGGGTCCATTAGAGGCATAGCAACAGTCTGAGTATTTCCATACGGACTTTCAAAACTCTGGTTAGAAACTTCTGAGCTACCATATGGGTTCTCGCTCGAAGTATCATACATGGAAGTATAAGTTCTTCGTGGTTTAGGAATAGGATCATACACTATGTGCTCTTTGCTTTGGTAAATCGGTTCGGGAGGTAGTGGTTGTGTGGGGTGGAATGGTTCATGTTTAACTTGTTGTCTTTGGTAAATGGGGTCTATTTTGGTAATCATGTTAAAGCTGGAGTTATGTCCGTAGATCCCTCGTCTACTGTAGTCTATGAGGGAGTTTTGTCTACGCAACAGCGGGGTAACTTTGGGTTCTGTTTCAATGTCACACATTGAGTTTTGTCTCCTCAAATTCTTCATCACTGGTTTGGCGTCGTAATCTCTTATTGTGCATATCGATCCGTTTCTGTCATCGCAGAACGAGCTCTGCCGTTTCAGGATCGGTTTGAGCACTGGCTTTTCGCAAGAAGACGAGTTGCTTCGCTGCAACATTTGGTTTCTAATCTGTGTATTTCTCATGTGGATGCTTATGTCTCCTAGGTCGGATTTTTCTCGTCTGAGCATCGGCATGTGGTTGGCCTGGTGTCGGTGTTGTAAGTCGCTCTCACACAGCGACTTCTGTCGAGACACCTTTTGCGAGGTTTTCGTTTTCGAACGGAACAAATCGAGAACTGCGTTTTTTATGAACGACGGCTTTTTAGACAATTTCTTTTTAGTTTTTGGCGAAAAGGTCTCGTCGCGCTCCACGCTCGAGTTCATGACATCGGATGAACTGCGGAACCCACAACCAAACGCCTACTTAGTTACTCAATGATCTTCATGAGCGTTTTAGTTTGTACGATATATAATTTTGTATAATTTAAGTATAAAAATATATATCGGACGTTCTGAAACGCTCAGTTATGACAATAAAAGATGAATTTTGTAAAATTAAGAAAAGCATATTGAAATAAGTGTAGAGATAAATAAATATATATAATACATAATTTACTTTAACTATAATCAATATAATAAATAGATACATACATACCAATACTAATTGGGTACAGGCAGAATTTATACTTTTAGTCACAAAATAAATCATAGGAGAGAGAAAGAAAGGGCTTAGATCAATATGCTTTCATATACCAAGTTGCACTAAAATGCAGACACGCACTGCCAATTGTTCCGTAACTTCTAATTTCTAATTACAGAATGTTATTACAATTTACAGTCTTACGCCCGGTACAGAGATATATGTTACAAATAATATGTATAACTTTATATACCACATACAATACCATAAGTATACTGCCCGACAAGACATGTTAGTCGTTTGTGAAGCGATCGGTGTTTGCATGTTAGAGCAAATTGTACAGGGGCTTGGACCATACAACATCACTGATATTTATGACACTTGTGTTTGAGGCATGCATCGTATGGAGAGAGGGCTTTATTTGAGATATTTTGATGACTGTGGTGTGGATGAAGTGCCTTACCTCAGGTTATGCATGTGTTGAGGTTTCCTGTACAGTTCGAACGCAGAGCCGCGCTGTTCTCTGCTGCCTGCTAAATCTGTTGAGTGTTTTATATTTTAGAAACTGTAATGTATTTGTGCGTAGACTGGTAATGACAATTTAGAATATCATAAAACTGAGTCTAAATTTAGTGGTTTATTTGCTATTTCACTTGTTATTAGTGGACTTGCTAAAGGACAAGTAATTAAATTGTGGGTTGGCGTTATGTTAGCTTTGACTTTTAGAAATCTCAATATGTAGCCTAAGTTCACGAAATAAACGTTATATTTTTCACAGGCTATATTGTGGAGAGAAACTAGTTTTTAAATTAGGGTATTTGGAAAATTGAAGAATAGGCGAAACGAATGATTTTCAAATTATATTCTAAAATATGGGCACACATTTATTATATACGAAAAAATCTATATTTCAAGAATTAACAAAGGCTTAACACAGTTTTAAGCCATTTTTCTAATAATTTTTCAATAGTGCACAAAAAACGCTAGTAGGTGTCATGGCGTCCGCTTTGATGTCACTACTAGGTAAACATGTCATTGTGTACTACTAAATCTGTGGTCTATGCGCAGCGAATGCGTCATGTTTACATAGGAGTGACATCATGCGTTGTGAAGAGCGTTTTTGTCAAAATGGCCGATTGCTATATTTTGTACTTTGATTTTATTTAAAATCTTATTAATCTCCAAGTATAGATTAAAACTGAATTATCATTTGAAATCCTTGTAATACGTATTTTCCCTTAAAAACATAAAATCTTTAATTTTTTGATACTGTCGTCTCGCCTATTCTAAACTCCTTTTATATTATTTCTTTTTACAGCCACCTAAGTACACTATAGTAGTAGGGCGGGGCCAACTCGCTTTGTTTATAAATGAACAAGTATAATGAATAGTTATAAAATGTGTGTGGTGGTTACCGATGAGGTGCGGGTTGTGCGGCAGGTTGATGGCGCGGTGGTGCGCGGGCGGCCCCGAGTACGGCGGCGACTGCGGCGCCATCTGCCCGCCGTACATGCTCTGCTACAATGAAATCAAATGAAATGAAATTCGTTTATTGGTCACGTAGGCAAGTAAATAGCTCTTATGACAAGTCAATACACATAGTACTTATTTTCTATTTACAAGATATTCGTTGTAATTTTTATATTAATTTTATTATATTAAGTATTATATTACTTATTAGTATTTTATGGATTTTTTTCCTTAGGAAATACATTATTTACGATAATAACAGCGGCGAACACATTATCTTATTTGTTTTGTTATTACTATGCTTGAGTGGCTATAACATGGGACTGATAATAGAGGCGGGACGCGACGCTGACGAGACATAAGAGTTGTATTAATTGATATGGAACACGTCACACAGAGCCGACTCCCCGAGTGCGATGGCCGACCTCCCCAATACATTACAACTCCAAACGACCTGTGCCCCTAGCCGGAACATTTTGCAGTATCGTAATAGAATAGTAATAGTAAAATTTTGTATAGGAATTTAAACAGCGCCATTGTGAGTGTATTTGGAACTAAAATTTCACAGCGGGAAACGTTTACTTTACTATACGAGAATTACTATACGATACTTCAAAATGTTCCGGCTAGGGTCACTGTCCGGGATCGTCGCCGTCCCATCCCATCTCACCCGCCGCTTGACGACACCTTAAGACAACAATTAGCTAACATGTTCAAGAATTAACCTACGGGTGCGCGGCAGGCGCCTTTTCTACCTTTTTTATATTTTCTTTAGTGACAAGAAAGCGTTATTCGGCGGTTCACATTCGCCCGTAATGCGCGTGAGGTCCATTGAGAGGTTTAGATGGTATTATGGAGAAAGATCTTAGACCTCGCTAGACCCATGTGGAGCGTAATACCTCCGCGGTGCGGACATTTTTAGAAGCTTAAGGGGTTTTTTCATAATAATATTTTACCTGTGGGTAGTTGTGGTTGTGCGTGCGGTGTGAGGGCTGCGACAGCGAGTGGTGGTGCGCGTAGTGCGGTGAGTTCACGCCCCCACCCCCTGGCACTCCCCCCACGCCGGGGCCGTTGCGGGGCACGCCTTCTGTACTCTGTGAGTAAAGCATTGTATTATTCTCTAAAAATTTACAACTTATAAAAAATTGCGATTAAACATTAAGAACGTTTTTAAACCTATTTTAGTTATAGAGTGTTTTATCGCGCTCAAACTGAATTCAAAAGTCGTTCGAAAGGGACAAAACATTCGATAACTAAAATGGGTTTAAAAGCTGACTATGAATAAGACGTTAATAGTTTAGCATAATTGTCAAGAGGAGTCCAGGATTGCATGGGCCAAGTGTTTCATTTTAAAATCATAAGCCAATCATAAAGGTCTCGCCAGAGAACGGGTGGGACGGGACGGATCCTTTACAACTACAAAGGATCCGACAGTGTCGTGACTGCGTCGCGTCGCCGTTCCACCCGATGTCCGGCGAAACCATAAAGTTCAACGTAAACATTTGCAGACAAAAATTAATCATAGGCTCATCGCACTGACCGATCCAAATATGACATCAGTTATTTCACTTCATTTCGGTATTGACACCACTCCAGTCGAATGTATACTGTAATCAAGATTGGAGGCGTAAGGCGCAGGTCGCGCTGGCGCGACGGCAGTGACCAGTGGGAAATACAAGATAGCACGAGGCGAGCAGCCCTCGTGCGCCTTGTGGGTGGGGCTGGCATGTGTGTGCGTGGAACAGAGCGGGCTCGTGCGTCTTGCGGATTTTTCAAATAGTTTTGGTTATTCCACAAGTCGCGTGTACACTGTACATATAGACTAATGCTTTGCGGAATTGGGGCACCCATCGCTCGCCTCGTACTATTGTATTTTCTGCTGGTCGCGTCCACTCACGCGGTCGCGCCAGTATGGTCACCGCTTAAGGCTGCTTTTCGATGGAACACAACCCTTGATAGAACACAGGTGTGTTCATATATGCTATTATAGATATACTGACATACAAGTCTTATATGATTGGGTGGGTCCTGCATATCTCTCCACACAAGCCAGGCTTATTCGAAAGGCAGCCTAACTCTAAAGTTTGCCACATTTCTATCAATTTACTTGCGTAAGTTAAGATGTGCACAAGTATGCAATAACACCGTGTGTTGAAAAATACTTGCAAAACATTCTCTCATATTTGCGCAAGTAAATCGCTAAGAGTATGTTTAGTCTCAATAGTTAGTATTACATACCCCGTTCCTAGGATGCATGGGCGCGTCAGGCGGGCGGTAGTGCTTGGGCTTGGGCGGCGGCACGGGCTTGTAGGGCGGTACCGCACCCCCTCCCCCTGCTCCCCCCGCGTTCCCCGCACCGCCGGGGGTACCCCCCACCCCGGGCGGCACCCCCCGCGCGCCGTAGTCCGCTTGTGATGCCGAATTCGTGCGACCCCCGCTGGAACTAAAATATATTGCTGTATTTGTTTGCCTATAATGGATTTGGATGATGATGATGATGATGATGATGGATCATATCATATTATCCCCCTGTCTCATCGTGGGGCGGAACACACAAGGCGAAATGTGAGTGTCCTGGTAGCACCTCTGCCTACCCCTTCTGGGAAGAAGGCGTGAGTTTATGTATGTATGTATGTATGTATGTATGTATGTATGTATGTATGAAATGTGTGTACCTGTACTTGGCGTGTTCGTTGCTGGGCGCGCTGGGCAGCGAGGGTCCGCGCGCGTGCGCGGGCGCGTGCGGACTGCTGCCGTTCAGGGGGGGAGGGCGGGACTGCTGCGGACTGCGGTAGCTATCTGCCGATCTGCCATACAAATATTACATTCATAAGGGATATAGTAGGCGAGAAGATAAATGGTAAGGAGCTGTGGGATCTATGTCCGCAGTGAGACAAAAAATATTTTTGGGGTTTAAAAATATGTTAAATAAATATTTATTAATTCATAAGGTAGGGTTGAGATTATGTGAATGAATGTTGGTTTGATTTGAAAAATGTATCTATAATATGATATTCTTATTGGGATATGATTATTGATAGTGATTATTTAAATTAAGTTAATGATAATATAAGCTAAGTGTTATTGTAATATGCACAATAAACCATTCAGTAACAATACGACTTTTATATATTGTGTGCATGTGTTATTTATTTAATAATACCACGTGGTTTTTTAAATTAAATAGCCCTTATATTTTTTAGTTTAAATTGAGTGAGTTTAGTTTTAACTATTTATAACTATCTATGTGTAAATATTTCAAAACAACAACAAATAAAATATGAATGATCACTGTGACTTACTTTTTCCGCACCATTATTTAATATTTAATTCTAAAAATATCCACATAACATCAATTTTGGCCACGTTATACACATCTATTCGAATTATTAACATTAATTACATTGTATATGTATTCACAACGATTAGACATCGGTACAAGCTAGGCAACAGATAAATAAACACTAGATCGAAGAGACAAGTTAACTTCGAGACAAGAATCAAAAGTAAAGTGAAAGTTGTAGAGGGCAGCACTATAGAAAAAACTGGAGAGTGGGAGAAGCTTAGCAGTAATCTCACACTTTTACACTAAGGATAGTTATTGTCTTAAAACTAAACACAATGAGGATAAAGGCAAAAGAAAAAAAGGTAACAACACTGTTGTGTTCCGTTATGAAGGATATTGTAACCAGTCATTATCAAGGTATTAAAAAAGTAAGACGCTGACTGATTTTATTATATGTCTGTATTTATCCAACACTTTGAAATAAAACTATTTTTTACGGATTTTATCGCGATTTGGTTTATTATTAATTTTTTTTAACTTCTCGACGTTTCGATTGCTTTCCAGCTTTCGTGGTCACGGGGCGGACTGCGTCAGGAAATTAAAAAATTTAATATTGAACCAAATCGCGATAAAATCCTCAAAAATTAGTTATATTTCAATGTGTAACATTCGCGTAAATCTAAGAAACCATTATATCCAACACTTATTATAAGTATTATTATTTATCAGTTAAGCTATTGGTACACTATTGACTGCCCTCTCTTTTATCCTTTTCTTATTTCCATCCCAAGATAGTCGGTAGGAGAATGCCTTGAGCGATACGACCGCCCTATGTACTGCTATCTAATTTAATGTTTTAATAAAAGGATATAAATAAAAAAAAAACTTTGGGAGAGGTGTATGTTCACCATTGGACTTCCCATATGAGAAGAATGTATAGGTTGTCTGGAAGAGATCGCCGTGAGCGATAAGACCGCCGCGGTACTCATATTTAGATTTAAGTTCCATATATGTATATGTTATTCCTATGTTTTGTGTACAATAAAGAATTAGAAATAAATAAAATAAAATAAATATATGTATGTACCGACCTGTAGTTGTTCTCCGGACCTCTGTTGTAGTCGAGTGAGTTGTGTTCGTGCGAGTTGGAGTTGCGCTGCGGGCTGTGCGTGTGCATGTATGTATGTACCGACCTGTAGTTGTTCTCCGGACCTCTGTTGTAGTCGAGTGAGTTGTGTTCGTGCGAGTTGGAGTTGCGCTGCGGGCTGTGCGTGTGCATGTATGTATGTACCGACCTGTAGTTGTTCTCCGGACCTCTGTTGTAGTCGAGTGAGTTGTGTTCGTGCGAGTTGGAGTTGCGCTGCGGGCTGTGCGTGTGCATGTATGTATGTACCGACCTGTAGTTGTTCTCCGGACCTCTGTTGTAGTCGAGTGAGTTGTGTTCGTGCGAGTTGGAGTTGCGCTGCGGGCTGTGCGTGTGCATGTATGTATGTACCGACCTGTAGTTGTTCTCCGGACCTCTGTTGTAGTCGAGTGAGTTGTGTTCGTGCGAGTTGGAGTTGCGCTGCGGGCTGTGCGTGTGCATGTACACTACCGCTCAAAAGTATTTGGCCACACATAAAAATACATTTTGTAAAAGTTTGAATAAGTAAAACGACTTGATAGTTATTTAAATAATTTATTGGACATATTTTGGACCTATTTAACACAAAATAATAATTAATTTTTCAAGTTTGGACTCGTCTATACGTCCACCTTTATTTTTAACTACGCTCTCATAAAAGCTTTGGCAATTTAGTCACTAATTTCTGTAAAGTTGTTTGGTCTATCTGCCGCCATTCGTCGTGCAGTTTTTTCCACAAGTCTTCTTGAGATGTAGGACAGCGTTTTCGTACCTGTCTATCCAATTGATCCCATAATAACTCGATTGGGCTTAAGTCCGGTGACTGCGGTGGCCATGTCATTATTTTCAATTCCTGTCTTTGTTCTTTCTCGTGCAAGAAACTTTTGCATAGCTTGGAGGTGTGTTTAGGATCATTATCTTGTTGAACGATAAATCTCGAACCAATTAACCGGGTTTCAGAAGGCATTGCGTTATTTTCTAAAATGTGTTTGTACCCTTCCTTTTTTAAAGTACCCTCTATCCGCACTAGATCCTCGACGGCTGAACCACCAAACCAGCCCCAAACCATCACAAACCCTCCACCTTGTTTTGCTGAAGTCACAGTACATGCCTCCATCAACCTTTCATTCGAGTGTCGCCAGACAAAAACTCTACTTTTGGATCAAAAAATTTCAAATTTTGAATCGTCAGTTCAGAGCACCTTTTGCCAGTCTGCACTTGTCTAATTCTTGTGTCCTCTAGCCCAAATAAGTCCCTTCTATTGATTAAGTACTTTCAAGAGTAGTTTTTTACCGCTATGCATCCCTTAAAACCTGCGTCAAGAACTCTCCTTTTCGCTGTAGAGACACTGACTGGTTTATCTCGGCCCTTGTTGAACTGTGCTGTTATTTCTGGTGCAGTTAAACGTCTATCGCGTTTGCTTGTAACAACCAAGCTTAAATCTCCACTAGAAGTTGTTGCTCTTGGTCTGCCTGAACGTGGATTGTTGCAAATTGTACCTTGAGTTGCAAATTTCTTAACAATATAGTCAAAAGTTTGTCCTCGTATTTTCTACAGTCTTGAAATTTCTCCATTGCTTTTACCAGCTTTGCGAAGCCTGATAATTATGCCTCTCGTCTCTTAAAAATGTTCTTTGGTTTTACCCATTTTGTTCTAAATTTCAAACAAAGAAATTGAAAACAAGGAAATAATATTAGGCGTAGAGCACTGAGCTATGGAGAGTATGTTTTTTGGTCTAATCACATCAAATAACTGATGCAAAATATTTTATAGTGTTTATTCTAAGTTTTGTTTACTTTATTAGATAATAGGTTCACCAAAACAAAAGTGTCGCTTGAAAGTTTATATTCAAAGTAATGCCGACGATAGCATTATTTCGGTTTTATGACCACGGGCCGGCACATAACAATAAGTTGTGCATATTCTTATTGTAGACAAGTGCTTTGCGGTGAAATACAAACAAAAAAGTGAATAAAATTATTTTAAGAAGTGTAGTGTTTTTAATATAAAGGAAAAGTGTAGGTGGCCAAATACTTTTGAGCGGTAGTGTATGTATGTACCGACCTGTAGTTGTTCTCCGGACCTCTGTTGTAGTCGAGTGAGTTGTGTTCGTGCGAGTTGGAGTTGCGCTGCGGGCTGTGCGTGTGCATGTATGTATGTACCGACCTGTAGTTGTTCTCCGGACCTCTGTTGTAGTCGAGTGAGTTGTGTTCGTGCGAGTTGGAGTTGCGCTGCGGGCTGTGCGTGTGCATGTATGTATGTACCGACCTGTAGTTGTTCTCCGGACCTCTGTTGTAGTCGAGTGAGTTGTGTTCGTGCGAGTTGGAGTTGCGCTGCGGGCTGTGCGTGTGCATGTATGTATGTACCGACCTGTAGTTGTTCTCCGGACCTCTGTTGTAGTCGAGTGAGTTGTGTTCGTGCGAGTTGGAGTTGCGCTGCGGGCTGTGCGTGTGCATGTATGTATGTACCGACCTGTAGTTGTTCTCCGGACCTCTGTTGTAGTCGAGTGAGTTGTGTTCGTGCGAGTTGGAGTTGCGCTGCGGGCTGTGCGTGTGCATGTATGTATGTACCGACCTGTAGTTGTTCTCCGGACCTCTGTTGTAGTCGAGTGAGTTGTGTTCGTGCGAGTTGGAGTTGCGCTGCGGGCTGTGCGTGTGCATGTATGTATGTACCGACCTGTAGTTGTTCTCCGGACCTCTGTTGTAGTCGAGTGAGTTGTGTTCGTGCGAGTTGGAGTTGCGCTGCGGGCTGTGCGAGTGCATGGCCGCGGGGTTCGGTGGTGGCGGCGGCTCCATTTTACTAAACACAAATGCACCATTTACTTGTTGAATTTAATATTAATTACAACAGACAGTCAAATAATAACGGGTAAAGTCTTGACTTTATATTACATACTACTTGACTTGTGTCGTTGGTATTAGAAAATACCTTTCGATTTATTACATTAAATCATCAGTATTAGCAATGAATGGATAGTATTATGAGTGATTTAATTTCTTATACTGGTATGTGACCAGATTACACTGAAAGAGTTACTCGATTTACGAATATTGCCATATTTTCAAAACGAATATTTTTTTTAACTAAGACTCATGCTTAATGTTTTGACATTTAAGCACGTACGTAAATATTCGGTAATTTTAAGTCCACATCCATTTATGATGCTACAAAAACCTCCAACTCTAAATAGTATAAACTACACGTATAAATCAGCGGCTTATAGGAAACATAGGACTCACATGGCGGGCGGCGCGACCTTGAGGTCGTCGGGCGCGTTGGGCGGCAAGCGGCACGCGCCCGCCGCGCTGCTGTACTCGTACGGGGACGTGCCGTCGAACGAACCTTGCTGGTAAACATAATAAAAAACGTTTCGTTAATTAATTTTAGGTGGGAAAATTACAACTATGTCGGACGACATTTGGTTAGACGCCGCCTGTGAAACGTGAGGCCGCAGATTCGATCCCCGCACCGAAACAAATATTTGTGTGATCCACAGGTATTTATTTCGGGTCTGGGTGTTTGTAAGACCGAAAAGTCTCTCGTAGTTTCTGATACCCACGTCACAAGACTCGATCTTAGTGTGGGGTCAGGACTATGTATGTGATTGTTGGGTGTATTTATTTATTATTTACACCATAATATAACAGAAAGAGATAAAGTTTTCAAACATTTAGTATGTTTTCTTATTTTCAAATTATGTATTACTTTGGAATGCAGTAAGTATGAACCGGCTCGACTAGTGTCACTGGTTCATAGATAAAAATAACAATTCGAACGAGTTGAGAATCTCCTCCTTTTTGAAGTAGAGTAAAAAGTAACTTAAAATTGTGACTGTGCTATGCAAAACACAACAGTGTTTTATTCAGTGAAATATCCCTTTTCTCCTCCTGCCCTATTTCTTCCCTTTTCCATAACAGAGCCAATTTATGAGGCTGATAAAGCACGAGTTAAGTGTTGATGTTTATGGGCAGCAACATCCACATACCATTCCGTGAGCTGTTTGCTCATTTTACCGGACTTATCCAAGTGAAAATAGACCCTAACCCATACGAATAAGTCTATTATTGCAGTGAGTGTTACCGGATTGTTGTGTCGGTGCCTGTCCAGCGATCCCTGGTGCATGTTGGCGGGGCGCGCCGTGTACGTTGCCTCGTCGCCAGACTCCTTCGCCACGCCGAACAGACGCTCCTGCGCACTGGGCCGACTGTTTTGCTGCGGAATACAAGGATAAGTTTAGTCACAGGTTTAGTATAGTGGTGCTGCTGATGTGAAATCGGAATCGAATTTCTGCTCCTATCGCGCGAAATGTAAGTAAAGTAAGATGATGAATGTTAGTAATTTTAATTAAGTTGATATATTTTATATTCAAGATTAATGATTAGCTTTGCCATCTGGGCAGTAAGTTTTGAAATTATATCAATCATTTAGCAATGTCGTCAAAAAAATAGTTAATTAGAGATAACCGTACATAGCGGTTAAGGACTTGTCATCGTTATTTATTTAACGCAATAGGTACATAAACATACGTTAATTCTATATAGGTAGTATAAGGTAGGTATATCAATTAATTATCTAAGTGTTGCGTATCGGATTTAGGGTTTGTGTGGACAGGCGAGACATATTACCTTCTGCATTAATATCCTTTGGACTGCACTTTGTGATGCGAGTATAGATGAAATAAAGGATAATATAGGTTTTAATAGCCTCGGTGGCGCAGTTGGTTAGACGCCGCCTGTGAAACGAGAGGCCGCGGGCTCGATCCCGCACCGAAACAAATATTTGTGTCATCCACAGGTACTTGTTTCGGGTCTGGGTGTTTGTGAGATCGAAAAGTCTCTCGTAGTTTCTGATACCCACGACACAAGATTCGATCTTAGTGTGGGGTCAGGACTATGTATGTGAGTGTTGGGTGTATTTATTATACTCACAGGGCACACCTCTGACTTTTCGGAGTTATGTGTGTATTGATAGTCAATCACCACGCACTTTAACGGTGAAGGAAAACATCGTGAGGAACCTGCATACCGTAGCGATTTTAAAGAATTTCTACGGTATGTAAGTCCGCCAAGCCGCACTAGGCCAGCGTGGAGGACTATATGGGCTAACCACTCTCAATCGATTCTCTCGATTGTAGAGTAGGCCCGTGCCCTGCAGTGCGACGTATATGGGCTGATATAGATATAGATGATACTAGTACTACGGGTGGTAGTTCAAAAATGACTGAATCTAAATAATGTTGAACATTTTAATGGATTCAATAAATTATTTTCATTTCATTACTCACGGAGGAGTTGTGTCGCAGCGCGTGCGGCGGCCTGCCGGGCGGCGGCGCGGGCAGCAGCACGCCGCCCGCCGGCCGACTCACCGTGCCACGCGGCGGCAGCTCTGGAACTGAACAACATATTGTTCCACTCCACTTCACACCACTAACTACTACCTACCACGCTTCTAGAAGGGATTATGGAGTATAAGCTACATTCACTACCAAGTCACATATGGCATAATATCATCAAAAATATAATAATAATCTTTATAACACTTTATTAGTTACAACATAGGAACAACTGTGATGCCCACACTAGACTATGCCTGTCACGTATCCATCGAAAATAGGAGGTTACGCTGGTTTGAGTACAAAAGATTTTCGTAGAGTTATAACTATAAAACCAATGAAATTAAAATTAAGAAAAGTTAATATATACAAATTAATAGACAAGGAATAATTAACAACGCTTAAACTTATAGTAATAATAAAATCCAAGTGAAAATTGTGCGTATAAATCAGTATACATTCCCAATAAGAAGTAAAATGAGAGAAGGTAAATCTTGCCATTAACCGAGAAAACAAAACAGAAATATGAACAGACAGGCACATACATGAAACTCAAAATTGTATACCACTGTGGATATGTATATTTCTTTAGTAGAATCCCAACAATTTTTCTTGGACTAAAAATTGTCTATATCACCTACAGACATCATGATAATTATTTTGAATTACTATACAAAAATAAAAAATCCAAATGAAAAACCCCCTTACCTGTCCCATACAGGGGCGAGTGTGGCGGGGAGTGCGTCATGGGGTTGGCTTGGTAGGGCGGCGCGTCGCCCTGCGGCATGTGCGCGTGCGCGTGCATGTTGGCGGGCCCGTTCGTACTCGCTGAGAACCCGTACTTGCTGTCGCCGTAGCTGCCTTGCTGTAGGTTAATGTGCGACATAAGATGGTATTTTTGAGAATTATTTAGTGTAATATCGTGGGAATAATTGTTTTTTTTGAAAATATTGATTTTAAGAATGGATGAGAAAATCACAACTGTTTCTCATTTTTTATTTTTGTTAAGGCTTTACATTTTAAAGAATATGTAAGGAAATAATAATAAAATAAGTTGACAAAGTTTGTTATTTTAATAGAATTTAAAATCGATCGCTTCTAGGGTTATTTTGCTATTTTTTTGCTAAATTAATCTCGAATAAAAATTTGTATTTTCCTTTACAATTCAATAATCCAACCCTTCGCCCAAATGCTCGACAGCATGAGAAACCCAGACATACAAGAACAATGACATGGCATGACAGCAGCTACAAACCGTGTAGGGAGGCGGCACGGCGTCGGGCATGTGCGCGATGTCGTCGTCGCGGTCCATGTTGTCCTGCGCGGTGGCCACGGACGGGTCGGACGAGGCCTTGACGAGGCGCGGCGCCGGCGGACTCACTTCCAGGTCGGACTCCGGACTCGACGCGTACGACAAGCGGTTCTCCGTACTCGACGACATTGAGAACAAAAAGTCGTCCGACAACGGCTCGGGCCTCTGAGCGGGGAGGTATGGAACGGGGGACAACACATGAATGATCGCTCACACTAACGATTAGGGGCGCACACGATCAACATTCAAACAAAAAACATTAGTGGCTACGGCTTTGAATGAATATTGATTCAAAATGGTATTGTACACTGGTAATATTTACAAAATAAACACACGTACACAAAAACAATAAAGGATACAAGCGAGCGGCTATTGGAAGCGAGTTACAAGCGATTACGTAAGCTAATATACAAACAAATAAAGTTGTGCTAAAACTAATGGTAACTCCGGGTTAGTGATGTTAGTGAAACTAAACGTACCCTAAGTGTTGCTCTGATATCGGTTTGCTTATAACAGGAACAACATCCCTCTCGGCTTCTGCGTTATCACATTTCCCGTCTTTGTCCAGCTCTTCTAACTTAAGAGTTGGCAAAGACAAGTTCCTGACTTTGTTCAGAGACCTCTCGGAGACGGTGGGCAGGGTCCTGACTTCGCTGAACCGACCCAGGGTGGCAGGCTTCCCGCTGCACTTACAATTGGGTATCCTACAAACCTGTCTCGAAGGTTTCTCCAGACTTTTGTCCAGGCTTTTGAAAGGCTTCGGCATCTCCTTTTGCAGCCTCGCCTTCCATTCCGGAATTGCATTTGACTTCTCATTATCAGTGACGTAGAATGACGCTGGTCGGTACTGATCGGACATGCTCGGGACGACCGAAGACGGTCTTTGGACATTTGTAACAGGAGATTTGCTAGTGGTTTCGAGAACGCTGTAAGGCCTGAACGACTGAGGTTGGTAGACATTGCTTTTAGCGTAAATTTTGCTGAGTTCAGGGCTGTCGTTGACCGGAGTTTTTAGTTTAGGAATAGTTTTCCTGTGATGCAGTCTATCGTCGTACGGGTTAGCGACAGTGTGTCTGTTCTTGTTAGGCATGCTGTAGACATTGTTAGGCATGCAAGGAGTCAATGTTTCTGAGTAGTAATAAGGCACTAGATGGTTTCTGTTAGCGTCATACACATGATCGTAATGTTTAGTGGTGATGATGTTCTGGGGTGAGCTGACAGGGCGCTGCGGGGAGGGTTGGTAGGTGTTGATGGGGTAGGAGATGGGGTAGAAGGCGGGGTAGGGGGACGGCGGGATGGGGAAGTATATGTCCGACACCATTTCAACGTGCTACACCGCCGCAAGACAGAACAGAAACGAATATTGTTAATTATAATGTACTGTTGATACTGGAATGCTGATACAAATATTTATTTTAATATACAGGGTATATCAAGACTGCGACCGAAAACGAAGCCAGGTAGAAGTGATACAATGCAACTAAAAATTACGCAAAAAAACGTTTTCAATATTTTTATGCAATTTTTTACTTGTCGTATTTGGGTGATAAATACATAGTTTTCTTAAAATTATGACGTACACCTTTTTAGTTTTAAAGACGCAATGGTACGTTAGGGTTTAAATTCCTTTTTTCGCAAAAACTAGGTATTTAGCACAGAAACGAAGAAATTTAAAAAAATGCTAAAAAATCTGTTTTTTTTTTTCGAAATTTTTTGTTGCATTGTGTTTGTAAACACTAAAACTAACACCTGGCTTCGTTTACATATTAGTAAAAATGAAATTCAAAAATATTGATAAAGTTATTCATATTTCAATAATGTTTAATGCTTTATTTGTATCAGCATTTCATAGTTAATTAAATATTAAGGTATAGAAAAACATATAGAGCACATAAAATTTACCAAATGCACCAAAATGTCCTTTACCAAGCTACCATCTCGAAGCATGATGCGTTACTGTCGCAATAAATACGTTATTATAATTTATAACATAGTCCACATAAGCCACCAGCTCCCATATCACTTACTATGACAACTTAGGTAACAACATACTTGGGTAACTTAGGTATACTAATTTGTATACTTTTAGGGAGTAAAGCTCGGAATCTGTCTCAATAGGTGCTTTATTGTTAGTCACCAGGATTAAATAGGATGTTTGGAATCCTCATAATTTCTTGACTCTTAAACCTTTCGCTTCTTTTTTTACCCCATTACACTGCCGAGTACCCGAGAATTCGATTGAGGAGGCTTAGGCCAAAGTTCACTCTGGCTTATTAAAAATGGGGGCCTCAAATACCATAAAAATCTATGGTATTCTCACGGTGTTTTCCATCACCGTCACACACTTATATATTTAACCTAAAATACCAAAAGCCTCATACCTTGGTCTCGGACACCCAGAGTTGTTGTTGCTGCGTCCTCTGTATGAGGTCCACCAGTTTGTTGAACCAAGTGTTCTGGTTGGCCTCGCTGAGAGTGATGGTGTGGGTGAACACATGGCCCCATACACGTTCCATATGTTGACACTGTTCTAGAAGCTTCTTCGATGACTTGTGGGCGGACCTGGGTGATAAAATATGTTTTGTAATTAAAATTTGATGTACCTACTTTATAATTTCATGTCAAACGGAAATTGTTTAGTATAATTTTGTTCTAAGTATTTCGGTTTTTTAAATTCTAGTAATTAGTGTTTTTAAAATTAATTTATTCTTAAGTTAATATTTCTCAAACATTGAAGCTTTAAATGATCGAATTAATTTGAAAATAATTAACAACTCTCGATGTTAAATTACCTGTGTTACAATTATAAAGTCCTAATGAATGCTTTCAATATACATACTACTTGCTCTGAAATCAATAAAACTCCTAATCCATACATACATACATACATAAGCTCACGCCTTTTCCCCAGAAGGGGTAGGCAGAAGTGCTACCAGGACACCCACATTTCGCCTTGTAAGTTCCGTCCCATGATATGATAGGGGGCGAGCCTATCGCCATATTGGGCACAAATTCCTGACATAAATTCCTTCTAATGCTAATAGAAAATTTAAAAAGCAACTCACTTAGGCAACCCAGCTCTCAACTGCTTAATAATATGTTTATTATCGGCCTTGAGGAATATAACAATGGGGTAGAACTGAGCATAGTTGAGTCTATCCACGGCGTTGGGCGTGATGTCCAGGAGTGCGTGTTTCCCGCGCTCCATGATGTTGCGGATGCTGGACAAACGGATGATGCCGGTGGACTTTGTCTTACTGTCTTCTAATGTACTGTCCATTTCTGGAAAGGTGAGGTAAATTTGATTGGTGGTTTTTAGCCTTTTAGGCAGTGGGTTGGCGTAATTGGTTTTGTTAACTCGCTGATGGTGTTGACAACATCGGTGATGAAATTATTTGTGAGGTGGATTTTTTAATGACTTCGTAATCTTTTAGAACTGAGGATGTTTGGCAATTTTTGCAATCTCTGGAACCAATGCCAACAACAGCTTTTCCGGATAAGTATGACCTGCCAGACCTTCAAAAAAAGAACGTATTCCAACCTTAAAGGCTGGCAACGTATCTCTATGCCCTATAGTGTTGCAGATGTCCATGAGCGACGGTGATCACTTACCATTAGGTGAACCGTATGCCCGTTCGTATAATATAAACAAAAATGCAAATATCTGTTTTCTGGAATATAGCAGGAAATCGGTACTGACTATGCGAAGGACATCCTATCTGAAAAGTGATGATGATGATGAGTATTCCTAGCCGTTTTCGGCCTCGGCGACTATTACATTGAACACAATTTTTTTTATATTTTAAGTAGTACGTTGATGTTCCGTCCTCTGATGCGTTCTTGCGTGGCTTACGTACCCTAGCTTGTTAGTAAAGGTACGAGCGCATGTTGGGCATATCTGACAAGTATGGTAGGTGAGTACTGACTAGGCGAGGCAAAGTTGTCGGGGCTGTCGGCCAGCAGGCGCTGGCGCGCCAGGTCGGCCACGGCGCCCAGCACGATGAGCGGCCGCACGAACCCCGGCTGCCGCAGCGCCACGCGCTCGTACGCCGGGAACTTGCTGATGCTGTCCGACAGCACCACCTCGTCCCAGTGCTCCTGCACATACATTCACACGGTTGAAATAAAACTATTTATACGGATTTTATCCCGATTTGGTCAGTCCGCCCCGTGACCACGAAAGCTGTGAAGTAATCGAAACGTCGGGAAGTTAAAAAATGTAAAAATTAAACCAAATCGCGATAAAATCCGTATAAAATAGTTTTATTTCAATGTGTAACATTCGCGTAAATCTAAGAAACCATTATTCAGACGGTTGTTCATACTTATTAACCATTGACAGCCTCCGTGGCGCAGTTGGTTAGACGCCGCCTGTGAAACGAGGCCGCGGGTTCGATCCCCGCACCGAAACAAGTATTTGTGTAATCCAGAGGTATTTGTTTCGGGTCTGGGTGTTTGTGAGACCGAAAAGTCTCTCGTAGTTCTGATACCCACGACACAAGAGTCGATCTTAGTGTGGGGTCAGGACTATGTATGTGACTGTTGGGTGTATTTATTTATTTATGACAGCGGGCGGGACGGAAGGACTCAAAACGATCCTTCGGCGTCGCTCCTGCGTCGATACAGTTAATACTACTTCCCGGATAAATAAATAATTTCTTTATAGGTGATAATAGAGAATAGACGAGGCCCTGCAGTGGGACTAATATGAGCTGATACATACACGGATGAAAATAAAGGCAAATTATCTAGAAGAAATAACTTGCCTAGCATATATATTTTTTTAACGAAAGTAAAGCACTTTAAGCCTTCCCTCCAACACTTCGGGGGAGGTCGGAAGGGGCATGTGAGGGTCTCCGGCCTTCCAGCCTGGCGCGTGGGGACAATTGTCCGCACCGCGCAAATGTTGCACCCAGGCTGGGTCCCTACCGAGATCTCAGAAGATCTTTTGACGGCATACCGACTAAACCCTCTCGATTGCCGTCAACATAATATACTAACCACGAACGCGCCCGTAAAACTACGTACGTGTGCGTTGCACGTAGCGCACGCGCATCTAATACAAACGTACCTTGCCCAAACTCTTGCTACGTCTATGCGTGGATCGCCTTCGCCTGAAGAAGTTGTGTTTCCCGTCGTTTCCAGACATCTCCTTTTTGGTAGCGTTGAACTGCGCCGTCGCTAATTCTTCCGCCCGTGCTTTGTTGGGAATCGTGCCTTTTTGCACCTCTTGGTTGTTGCGACCTGATGAAAGATGTGTTGGTTTAGCTTTAATACAACAGCTGGGGGTAGCTGATGGGGTTTCCTTCTTTTTCACTTGTTATAGAAATTTTCTTGGTGTTTGGAACTTGGGATTAGCCAAGAGAGGGAGCAACGTTTATCAGTAGGACACGTACTTTATGAAATATTTATGACATAATTTAGCATCTAACATGGTCAACTAATTGTGGCTATAGAATAGTAATTATAATTTAATGCAGAAACCCTAATTCTATTTTTTAAATTCTCTTCTCTCTGACACTTAGTACCGCCATAATATTTGATGTGAAAAACACGTTTGAAGGTAACTAATTAGCAAAAATTTTAAAAATATTATAAAATCTAGTCTACAAAATCAAAAGATACCGCAAGAGTACGAGACAACTTCAGAGACCTGTGTTAGTATGAATTATCTCTCCGACTACAAACTCTATATAACAACGTTTCTCAGTTTCCCTATAAGTGATGGTGGTGAAAGTGATGGTTACCTATCCTGTAGACGTGCCAGGCGCCCACAGTGCCGTTGTGTAGTGTGTCGAGCACGTGGAACACATCGCCGCAGCGAAACGACATCTCGCCCTCCGTCGGCGACGAGTAGTGGAAGTGCGTCTTTATGTGGAACGAGTCGCCCGCTGCATACACAAACAAACACATCATCATTTATTTATTTTATTGATATACACTTAATTATAGATAGAAAATACAATTGGCGGTCTTATCGCTCAAAGGCAATTTCTTGCAGACAACTATGGGATGGATTTTAGAAAAGGGCATTATCAATCAATATTATTGTAAGTAAGGAATCAGCGCGCGAAAAGAACGATGCACGAATGACACTATCAAAACGGTTCTTAGAAATATTTATTATGTGTTTCTCAAATTATTTTTGCTTTAATTCTATATTCTATATCAGCCCATATACGTCCCACTGCAGGGCACGGGCCTACTCTACAATCGAGGGAATCGATTAAGAGTGGTTAGGCCATATAGTCCACCACGCTGGCCTAGTGCGGATTGGCGGACTTACATACCGTAGAAATTCTTTAAAATCGCTACGGTATGCAGGTTTCCTCACGATGTTGCTTTAATTATAAAAGTTAAAACCATATTTTTTTCTCATCGTGTTGTAGTTAATGAACAAAACGTTAGCGTTTTTTCATTATAATAGAAATGTGATTTTTTTTGTAAATTTATTTGTACTAATTTCAAACAAAACAAAACCTCTACATAGCAGAAAGGCATTCTTTTCAAAATTTATGAAACCATAAACAAATTCCATATTCATAATTGTCAACTATTTTCAGCCACAGAGAGTCCAATATGTAAAACACTCACGCATCTGTCCGCTGGCCACCGCATTGTATTCATCCGGCGAGTGTTGAACGATGAGATCGATGCGCTCCTGCAGGCTCAGTAGAAATAACACCGCCTCTTCGCGAGTCACACCTTTCATCTCCATGTCGTTCACCTGTTAGATCATCATCATCATCATTTTTGGCAGTTAACATTTAAATGAGATGAATAAAACAAATATACCCAATAGTCACATGCTTAGTCCTACACAAAAATACAGTGTCGTGGGTATTAGAAACTACGAGGCACTTGTAAGTCTAATAAATGTTTCGATACGGAAATTGAACCCGCGGATCATTCTTTCGCAGCAGGTATTCTTAAACAAGTATGCCACGGTTCCTTTCTAACAATTTTATTGTTTTTGGTCAAGATGATACTTTCCTATTCTTAAAACACGAACATGCTTATTCTTACATGTATTTTGACAGCCTCCGTGGCGCAGTTGGTTAGACGCCGCCAAAACGGGAGGCCGCGGGTTCGATCCCCGCACCGAAACAAATATTTGTGATCCACAGGTATTTGTTTCGGGTCCGGGTGTTGAAGAGACCGAAACGTCTCTAGATTCTGACACAAGACTCGATCTTAGTGTGGGGTCAGAACTATGTATGTGACTGTTGGGTGTATTTATTTATTTTATCACCCACCTTAAGTATCTTATCAGCGGGTTGCAACCCCTGCAGCGCGGCGGGGCTAGTCGGCTGCACCCCCGACACGAACACCCCCGACCTGTTGCCCCCGCACAGCCGCAAGCCCACCGAGCCCTCCTTCTGGAAGCTTATCAGTCGCGGCTCGCTTCTGCAAATTTATTTAAAATATCACTGTAGTGTTTTATTAGCAATTTTAACAAGTTTAAAGTTTACAAAGGAATTATCGCACACACTTATAAAACACATAAAGACCAATAAAACAAAGTGACTCAAATATATTTTATAATGGTTTCTTAGATTTACGCGAATGTTACACATTTAAATAAAACTATTTATTATGGATTTTATCGCGATTTGGTTTAATTTTTACATTTTTTTAACTTCCCGACGTTTCGATTACTTTACAGCTTTCGTGGTCACGGGGCGGATAGTCCGTTTATTTATATGTATATTTATATTATAGTCCAATATATTTTCGCTGAAAGTCCCGCAACGTATCATAATATGCGCTAGAGAGCTATTTATTTTACGTCACTTTACGTGTCAGTGACGTACGCGCAGACACACTCGTGCGCAGTCAGTAGCTGGCGCAAGCAACGGAAACGAAATTGAACTCAGCATAGCAAGGCTATAGGTTCGAGGTCGATAAGTAAAGTGCCGAAGAATCGAGATCAGGTTATTTGTAGGAAAGTTAGCATGAAAATCCACCTAATGGAAACCGCAAGCGCAACATGAAACACTTGCGTGGGTCACTATGAAAGCTTTTACATTTTTGCAACTTTGAATATTAGTGCGCTTATGACTTGTTGTTTCCATTACAGTTAGGGTTATGAACGATGCTACTTACGTTGGTTTATTTCTTTGATTGTTCATTACTTCTTCTTCATATAATTGCCGCCTACTACTGTAATAATCTGAAAAAAATATGAAAAAATAAATTAATTAAGACTATTTAGGAACACTTGTATTGTGGGGGAAACGACCTCACAGATTGTCATTTTATCCCTTTATCCCGGTAATAAAGTGGCTGTCAAATATAAAACTCAAAGTTGTGGGTACCAGAGCAGGATTAGTAAGAATTTGTAATTGATTTGTACAAAATATTTTCATACATTCCAATGACTTTAAACTTGGTTACAATCAGTGTTTAGTTTATTAATGCCAATCTGTACTAGACTAGGGTAGTAGTCTATGACTTCACCTCCTGAATAGAATTCTTGGTTGATTATAATTATAAGCTGTTGCAGTACAGTACAGTATATTCAGTTCTGTGCGTATACCAGTCCGTATGCGTGTGCGTGTACGTAGGTGTGCGTGTGCGTGCGAGTGCGTATACGGGTGGGTACGAGAGCGTGCGTGTGCGTGCGTGTACCTGTGCGTGTGTGTGCGTATGCGTGCGTGAGTGTGCGTGAGTGTGTGTGGGTGTGCGTGTGTGTGTGTGTGTGTGTGTGTGTGTGCGTGTGTGTGTGTGTGTATGTGGTAGTGTGCGTACCTTCAGTGCGTGGCGGCGGCGGTCGCGGTGGCTGGTCTTGTTCGTGCACGCGGCGTGCGTCGGGCCCGCGCACGGGCGCCGCCACGTACAAGTTCTGTCCGCTGCTCGAGTACGCCGACGATAGAGGCTCCGCGCCCGGGTACATGTTGTGCGTTGGCGCGTCTGATACAGACAATAGAAACGTTCATACATTACACGGAAGTATGGAAATAGTGGTGGTAGGCTAGTCAGTGGACTCCCTGTGGTTGATGATTGAGAGAGATACCAGTGTTACTTATAAGGGTCCTGACTTCAACCAAAAAACTCGACTTTACGTAACTCAGATTGATTGGCCGGCATGATTGTGTCGAATGGTATGAGACTACCGTCTGTGACCATTCGATACTCTATCTGGACGGCATATGCACTTACTACCAGGTGCAATGCAGTCACTATGCCGTGGCAGATTTAAAAAAAATACTCAGAAGTAAGGGCTCCATCTATTACATTAGTCTAATGATCACATGCCTAATCTGGTGATCTGGTGATCTGGTTACTCAACACTTGCGTAGAATAATATTCTTCATATTGCCATCCACTGGAGAATGTTCAATCTAAATACTTAGCAATACTAATCACTAATTCCAGACAGTCTACAATATAGATACCACACATATTTAAACTCACCTAAACTACTATAATTGTTCTGATAATTTCCATTAGTGACCGTCTCCTCTCTGATCAGTTCCCTGGTGACGACCAGGTTCAGGCGGTCCTTGCAAGACTCTACTAGTTTCCGCGCCTCCTTCAGGGTCATGGCGTCTGATACAGCGGTGTTGTTGATCCTGGTCACCACATCTCCTTCACACAGACCCTGGCCGGCTTGGTTCAGCTGTTCTCTCGCCCGCATTGTTAGTTCCTTCACGTAGAGTTTGCATCCCAGGACAATACCGAAATCTGGAAGGAAATGATTGATTTGAAGATTTAATTTTTTATTATTATTTATCGATGTCGCAAAAATCTTAAACATCCCTAATCCTTTAATTCCCGTCTTTACTCATCACTATTTACATCTAATGCCATAATCCTCGAGCGGACCTACGATAACTACCTAGTTAACTTGATATTGTAGCTAATTTAGTCCGTTTAGATTGTAGATCATTAAAAGCGACAACAATAATAATTTTAACTGATAAACAACGTTATCTTAGGAGTAGTAACGGAATAGGGGATTACTAGCTTAATGATCTAGATCAAAACTTTAACGACAAATGTATGAGAAGCAAAAACTAAGTATAACATTAAACTGTACACAGCAAAACGGTAAGCAATAAGTATGGTCTGGTTTATCTATAATCAGCGGATGATAATGCATTAGCCATTGTGTCGTCAGTGAACGAAGATCTTAGAACAAAACATAATGAAATTAGAAAATTGAATAACATAATGAAATTTTAAAAATGTATAAATTATGTAGTTTATACAATATTCTGCATCAATAACAGTAACATAAATACTGCATTTAAAAAAGTGTAAATGCTGGTCTTATCGCACAAAATTTTAATAACCATGCTTACATAAAATAAGCATGAAACATATTTTTAACATAGAGAATATTTTTACTGATCGTTTAGTGGTACGACTCGAGTATTGAAACACAAAAGCCCTGGAAGACCTAAATTAACAATGTCGTATATCAAGAAAAACTTAGCAAAACGTTATCTAGGCCCAAAACGATTTCACGGGCAATTATAATTTCCAAATTTCCGGTCCTATTTGGAAATAAGCAAAACCCAGACTAAATCTTGAAGGACCAGTTTCATAAGTCATGCCAAAATCTGTGTAATATCAATGTTATTATGATACGGGCCCCGCACACCAAGGGGTTTGGCGCACCCAGTATCACCCCAATTCTTTCCATTTTTTTGCTCGTCAGAATCTATAGCAAACTCGGCGATACAGAAGGCGTAATAGCTTATGTTTTTGGTTGTCTCCAAAAAAGCAACAGACTAGAAATTACAATCATTGTAGCCTAGACCTTAGGGAATTGTCCATTGGCTATTTACTGATTTGCGGACTGTATATACCATAGACGTAAGAAAAAAGAGTTGTGTAACCTCACCTTCCTTTTTCCCGTTCCTGGAGAGCGCGAGCTTGATGGTGGTGGGCGCGGTGGGCGGCGGCGCGGGCGCGCGGCGGCGCACCACCAGCGACACCGCCGCGCCCGAGTCGCGCAGCACCTGCACCGCGCGCGCGTACTCCACATTCTCCAGCGGGATGCCGTTCACTGAGACTATCCTGTCGTTCACTCTGCAAGGACAATATTCACCTTTAGATATTTTGAGACATATCATTGGTACATATTTATACGCTGGATGCTGGCTATTTCCAAGAGGAAACCATTACAGGAGGCCTATGTTCAGCAGTGGACTTCTTGTAGCAAAAGATGATGATATTTTTTTCACTGGCACAGAAAATTGCCTGCGATGCACTTAGCAAAAAGTGAATAAGTTGTTTAATTTGAAATCTTGGATTTTATCGATGAAGCTGAACATTAGCCGTGCTGAAACTAAGCATAAATCAAAGATCACGAGTTCGACCCCCTCACCGCGAAAAGCTTATAAAATCTACGAATAATTGTTACGAGTCTGGGTGTTGAAGTGCCAAGTCTTTAGTAGTTTCTGAATAATGTACCCACCAGACTAGACTTCTATCCCATTACGGAGTCAGGTCTATACGAACAACTGTGGCGTGTATTTATTTACAATCGGAATTTATTTTCACAACATTTTGTTAGTAATAAACACGCATTATATCAACCGGGTGATAATTTAGCACATTCACATCTCGCCATTCAATTTGGAAGTCTGAATAAATTGTCGCGTTCCGGTGCTAAATTTGCAGTTTTTGTGTTGTTGCTGTCAATACTCGATAATGCATGGGTATGTATCTATGCTAGATCTTATTGCAGCTACTTGTGATTCTCAACATATGTATGTTTATAGAGAAAAAGTAACATGTAAAGTGTTTAAAAAATGTAGGTATTTCTTTTTTGTATTACAAAACAAGGGATTTTTTAAAAGTAAATTATGGGGATTTATGTTACTTTTTTGTGGCTTCGTTGCGTAATGCGTTGATTACATAGACTTACATTAACCATGGTACGATTATTTATTATGCAACTTTCATTACCTAACAATAAGACCAACAATTGGATTCCAAGCACTGCGTTGTAAATAATTGTCAGTTTTGGTTATTATTTTATAAATCCTGACAAAAGAAAACAAACATACCAATTACACACAAGTGCCTTGCATTATTCGTATCAGAAACTAAAGAGGATTCTTTGTGGCATAGATATCCGAATTTAAAATAAATATTAATTTATGCGGATATTTCGAGGAGTTTACCGGGCTTTTTAAAAGTAGTCGGCTTTTTGCCCGCTTTGGCCTGAACTCTATGAATTAACAGTCACGACCTGTCACCACAATCAACGATTTACACAAAGTAAAATCACTCACTGCAATTTTTCCTCTGCGGGCCCTCCTCTCAACACATCGGACACGGCAATAGAAGGGTCGCCGTTTGCGAAGTGGGGGTTGTCGCGACCCCCCGACACGGCGATGCCGAACCCGTAGCCCTGCACGCGGTTCAGCCGCACCCGATGCGTCTCCCAGCCGGCGCTGCGTTCTGCGGTCTAGACAGAGAACATTGTCTTTAGTACTTAGAAATGTTTTCAGTATACATATTGAGTGACAGAAGGGATTAACATTAGAAACAATTGTATGTAGTAGTTAGTACTTAGAAAAAAAATTCAATTTATCTTAGAATTGAGAGCAGGAATTATAAAAAGAAATTGGGTGTAGTATAAGTAGATTGTCGTATTTATATGCTGTCTTTAGTGATACTAAATGTCCATTGCGTTTTGCGGGCTAACGGGTTCCAGACGTTGCCAATGTAATGAGTGGACAAGGCCCCCGATAGACATTATTATTGATTATTATGTAGTTGTGGTCTAACTTACCATATTATAAAATAAAGTACCTAGTACCTACCGTCATAATAAATGTATTTGACTGTATTTTCCATGTTATGCATTAAAATAATATACTTACGCCCGAATACTCAAACGCCACTTAAGTATTATAATGCATTGAACTACGTAAGTCCGGCTTAAATGTACTGGTTAAGTGGAACGTGGGTAGATAAGTGCAACTTAATTTTTAAATGGCGTTTGAGTATTCGGGCGTATATTGTACAAGTTAATGACAACATACAAAACAATATTAAAAACGTATATTTGGTAGTAAATGAATTAACCACAAATAATCTTAATTTAATTCTAAAATCTACATAGAATTTGACCCGAATGAAGAAAAACCAACAGTTGAACTCATTGACGTAATAGAGGGCGGTGGTACAACCCCGCGTTTATTGCATTATGTACATACTAATGCGAAACCCAACCTGTTCGCGTCGTGTTTTAACATTTGCATAGACGCCCACGAAGGGCGCCTTGTAAATCTCAACTCGTCTATAGTTACAACATAGTGCATGTAGGTTAACTGTTATGACTCGATGTTATTTACTATTGTACTGGGATTTAGCAGATTTGTATTAATTTACTAACGGCCCAGCCCGGCTACAGATAGTTGTTGACGGCAAAACCATTTTGCCATCCACTCACCAGTAAATTGACAGGATTGGATCTTTTAAAACATAATTTATTTTATCTGAACTACCATATTATAAGGTTTACAATTACCTAAAACCGCAGACCGTAACAAACACGAAAATTTTAAAGAAAAAAGATGCTTTGTAGTTGGTGTTGGTGCCCCGAACCCTCCTCTTTAAAATCTGCAAAGTTATGCCTCATGCGTACAGGTATTCAAATTACTATGTGCTAAAAATACTTTAGTGATAATGAATACAGAATAACAATCAAAACATTCACATCGGCTAACAGCACGTATTTACAAACACAAATTGTGTTGCCACACCATTGTTATGTTAAATTATTGAAAACAAGCAGCTATAAAGTTCATCTAATATTAACGCATCGATATTACTTTGATTACTGTTACAACGTTGGAATTAAATGAAAATATTTTCATTTCAACTTTCAAGTTTTCTATAATTTCATAAGTGTTTAAAAATCTGAAATATATCCCTAGTCCTAGTCACATTATATCACTCTTTTTCTTTTTAGTAACATCCGAAGAAGCCTAGTAACAAATCACCACCAAGACTTTTGGATAAAGACGAAATCATCATCGTTAAAGCCATCACGAACACCATATTTCAACTCAAAAAGAGCAAAAGTTTCCGAAACAGCCATATTTTGTGCATTTACACTGATTCAAATAAATATGTCCCTAATAAGTAGCACGGTAATGGTATTTCTCACGCGGTCAGGAGTGGCTATGACTCGGTAAAGGCACTCCCCGATTTAACTTCTTCTCGAGAATGGTAACCGGTTGGGAAAACCAATAAGCCTAGTTTAAACTAGTCTGCTGCACTTGTAGCTATCGTTTTAAGGAATCTTCGGTTTATTGCAGCAATGAAATTTTATAATAGATAAGTTTGCGTAAGATTAGTGACAGTTGGAAAGGTGAAATAGGTGTCTACACCGTCTCTTGGCGATCTATAGTCTTTACGTACTCCAATAGGACTAAATCATATTGTATTAATTTAAGCGAAAATATTTTGAAGGTACTTTGTGTTTTTAGAAGGTACACATTCCTACAAACTAACACTGACAAAAATGCAAATTATGAATGGAATGAATCTGATATTAAGTATAATAAGTAAAAAAGAGTTTGATAAAGATAACGCATTAGGTATAGAAGAAACCACATCATAAACATTAAACAGTTTTACCCACTATCAAAGCTTCTAATGATGCATTAGACTGTCATTGAAACCTCTAACTTTACAAATGAAGTCGCATTAGCAACGGATACAAACGTAGGAAGACGTTATTAATATATTAATAAATACGAAACAAGATACATCACATCCCATTGTTCCATTGAAATGGAACGCCTCGCAAGATTATGTTCACGTTACAACATGTCTTGAGGGCTAAAGACCCGCAAACGTCCTCGGTATAGCAAGTATGGTCGTGTATAGCCGAGATACAACTTGCGACCGACCTTCTCAATGCGAGCGGTTGAGTTCTGACTCACAATTTTAAAACTTGTTATCGGTCAGTTAGTGACTAGAGGTTTAATGATTGGGTATTCCTTTTTGTTGTGCAAGAAATTAAACGGAATAAAGTCTTATATTTTCTTTTTCGATTTTACTAAGTTAGGAAAGCTCGAACACCTGCATTGGTATTTAAATGAAGATGCTCTAGTTAAATATTTAGATCTTAATATTGCACAATGCACATTTCATTATTGAAATTGTGGAAGAGATTCTAGAAATCCTTGTGTTTAAAAACCTATTAAAATATATTAGAGTTATTATTTTAATTACCAACTCAACGCAGTTGCTTACTGGTTTAAAGATGCCTACATAAACTGTAGCTGAGAACTCATAATTATGGTCACTTGATAACAGCATAAACGATTCATGCTAAGCCCTGAGAATTGTCGATTCAAATTCTGGATATTATACTTTATTTATCGAACGTAATTATTCAGTCTGATATTTACAGTTGAAATTATGAACTCATCACTACCATAAACTATTATTATTGCTAATCATTTAACAGAAGAAAAGTCAAAGAAAAGTTGAATAATATTCCAATCAAACGCGCATAAACACAAACAAAGAAACATAGATAGATGTAATTAGAATGAGGTAGTAACAGACATCATAACAAGTCAGAAGTCTTTTGCCCATTTACGGATACGCCCAGATATTATTTAATATTAAGTAATGGGTCAAAGTACTAATACACCTTCGGGCTGCATAACTCGCGCCTACGCTGTTTGTGCAACATATATGAAATCCTACGAGTGTGACATAGTGACACTTTCTATAGCACCTCTCATGCTTAATTTGTTATGTTCTGTTGAACAATTATTACGATTCTGTAATCCCGTGTGAAGTAATCCTCAATATTGAGATATTTTGAAAGAAAGCACATAATACTTTGATTATCAACGTTATTTGTTGTTCTTCTCAATAACTCAGGTAACATTAATGAAAATTCGATATTCGGGATTTTATTTGCACGAGCTGTAATTACTGTAACCAGAAATACATTTACAGTAGAATTGGCAATCATTTTCTTTTAAAGGCTGTTTGCAAAACATCTAAAGAAGCCAGAAAGAACACGATTCTTTAGATCTGGCTTTATATCACAATAAATTTTCCTTTTACAACCAATTATTGCCGTTAAAACAACACACGAATGCTGAAATAAGAACGCAAATCTGTCCACATTCCGACGTGAAATAATACAATCAAATACACGGACATAATTCTCATTTTGGTACATTTTATTGCCAACACTCCCGGTAAGGCTTTAGTTACTTTTATTAATGAGATGACATCAGCCCAATAGCAGCTGTGATACACGACATTAATAAATGCTAACGTATTGCTTTTTTGCTATTATAATACTATTTTAATAATTTAGGATATGGATTACTTATTGTGAAACAAGTCAATCCATCTTTTTTTTTCCTTGTACGAGATCGATGTTTACCTGGAGTGTTTAGAAACTAGGTATTGAATTTAAATTTACAATTTATAAATGATTAAATATATATTGATGGGATCCATAAATAGAGACACGTTATTAAAAAAAAAATATTAGTTTTAAATATAAGAACGGGATCTCCAAATCGACCTGTAGAGATCCTTGGGGGAGCCCTACGTCCAGTAAAGGACTTCCTGTGGCTTAACAGATAGATAAATAAGAAAAAGCCCTCTTATGACCTTGTCTAACAGTTGTAGCTAATTTATAAACAATTATTTAGCTACAACTGAACAGCAGAATCCGGTTGCAATAATTACATTTAATACATTAACAACACATTCATTTCCATCTCTCAAGAAGTAAATTTGTTTCCGATACTACAAAACTATGACGCAGTTTTTTATGCTTTTTAATGATTACTTATAGCCGCTGCTTCGTCTGCAATTAGCTGCCAATTTTAAAATTCCTGATACGATCAAACAAAATCGTGACTCTCATCGAAGGAATGTAAACCACTGCCATACATTTCATGATTAATAAAACCAACGGATTTCGATAAATCATACTTATAAACATCCTTTTAAATGATTGGTAAGTAATAATAGCATATTGGACTGCGTAATTTAAAATAGTCAACAAAAAGTCGATTAAAAATAAACATAAACAAATACGACAGGAGTAATTTAGACGAGTCAAGGTAATCAGCAGGCTGAGTCACCGTTCTAAGGTGGACAGGTAAATTATATGGATCCTTAATTTACGCTATCCAAGCAAATGCTCGTTAACCCTATCCAAATGGTTAGAGAATGTGTTTTGTAAGACTTCTGTCTGCCCTTATCCCGTGTTTAGATGGGATCGGTGCTGTTATTTATTTAACATACTTACAGTGACTTATAGTTAAAATATGACGACTTAACGGTGCAAAGGTTAATAAAATTAGCTTTCTACGCCGGAGGCGGCAGGTTTGATCCCCAAAATGAATAAATATTTGTATGGCCCACCGATAAATGTTTGTACGAGTTTGGGCGTTAGTGTATATGTAACTGTTTGTAAATGCACCCACGTTATTATATCATATTAGTGTGTGACATTTTTCTTTTTTTAAAGGGAAATAGGAAGTTTTCCTGACATCTCCAATAGGTTTTCTTAAAACAAAGTCAACAGTGTTTTCAAACCAGTACATCTTGGTATTCGGTATTGGGTCTGAGTGAAGTTAGAAGGTCGATGACTATATCCCCAATGGAATGCGATTATGCTTTTAAACTGAAAATGAAGAACGAACTTGTACAAACCATGGTTCGAAGTATTGGCATTAGGTTCCGTAATCAACATCGAGAAGTCCACTACTGGACACCAGTTTCTCTCAAGAAATTGTAGCAGTTTCAGGGTGGCAATTTTTGTATTATTACTAAAACGATATATTTAAATACGATTGGTTTTATTTTGTGAGTAAAGTGGTAGCATGATTTTTAAGCAACGATTTAATTCAAATAGCGTGGTTTTGTGGTATGTAAGTAAGAAGCTTTTAAAAGCTCATTGTTTTAATACTGTGTGATGGTTTTCTTGCAAGTTAAATTCGTAAGAGTCTATTAGATTTCTGTTGCTTATCTTTGTTTTGATTTTATATCTTGAGCTATTTTATTACCTTTACAATAAAGTTCCATAACTCAAAGTACACATATGTTTAATGCATATTCGTATATTCAAAGTTGTCTAGGATCTTAATTAATGTAAAAAATAAGGAAAATTTACATAAAATTGACTAATTTCTTTGTGATTTCATATTTATATTTAGGTATTTCTTAAACATACACAAAACTTATTCAATCAATTTAAAAGAACTCATAAATACTATTTCGTATATAAATTCCATCCTCATATTACCAGTTGCAATTAAGATTAGGTATAATGGCAAAAGCCGTACGATCCGCAGCAAAAACGAACACAAAAACTCATCTCTGCAATGCTAGGTACCTAATTTGGCCGCACAATGAAATGTGCTGTCGCCAAAAAAACTAAACAAGTCTAACGCACCTGTAATTTTTCAAATCCAAAGTTATCCAGTTTCATCGTGTTATAATTAAGATTATTCATTTATTTCACTTTACGCCATAAAATTAGATAATTAACATTATTGCACTACACTTATATGAACTTTGAGACGGTCACTTCGCACAAAATATCTGCATAAATTAAAATTCCAATCACATTTAAAAAGTTATTAGTTCTTTTGTTTTATTTTAGTTCAGTTCATCTGTCGAAGGCTCTATTGTAGGCGTCCATCGATGACGCCGCCACGCGCTGTATTACCGAACAGCCTTATTCGAAGCCGGGATGCAAACACGACAAAATGTAAATGATCAGTGCGCGCCTTAATTTCTCTAACGAACACGTGTTTCTTAATACGGCCGGTTAAATGTCGGGGAGGTACGCAACACTGTACTGCTACTATGCAAATGTTTGTTTACACATAAGTTAGCGTACGGTAGCGGAATGCATGAGACAGTTCGTTGGCGAAGAAAGTATTGACTAAACATGTGGGAAGTGGCTCAAACAGCTGAATTCCTTGAATATGAGGACAGCGCTCGCTGCCGACGAACTTATCGAATTTTAATGCACTTTACATCCGTGATTTGATTAAGTACAATGCGGACAACTATGAAGAATGAAGTGAATAAATGAAAAAATAGGCATGAGGAAATTATTTGATACTTCTACAGTATTTATGAAACAACTAAAGTTTTTATGAAACAAAACGCCTACCTATTATACTTACTTTCGACTACTAATAAGTATTATTATAATATATTAGGTGCTACATTTTGAAATAGAACTGCTTCATATTGTTTTTCAGAAAGATAACACCGAATTAAAACGAAACATTAATAAATAGCCGTATAGAGGGATTTTCGATCACCTTACATCAGAAATTCGTATGTTATAAGCAAAAAAAAGTGAATATAAAAGATTGAAGGGTTTATTATTTCTAAACAATTTTGAATTTCATAAGATCTAGGCTATTCTTTGTGATTTCTTACATACGCATACGCTCACGCTTATATCCCGGAGGCGGCAAGCAGAGGTGCCACCCACACCTTACCGAGCTTATTTAAATATTTGATAGGCAGCCCAGCATCATATTAAGCACGTGAAAATACCAGTCATGGTCAACTCATATGCTTTTTCAAAATGAAATATCACGCAAAGAGGATTACGAGAACCGGGAATCGAACACCTGTACTCGTGGTTCACAGCTTACTGAAAACATACATCTTAATTTAATCCATAACTGTTCATCATTAGGCAACTGCTATCTGCATTGCTCAACTCAGTCTACATAACAAAGTGGTGGTGTCCGTAATTTGTCATGGGACACTTTACACACGCGTCAAATTGAATTCCAACACATTTAGTGCTTCACAATACGTTCGTTCTCAGTAAACGGTATGCGGTCACATCATTATTCGGTCTGCAATTCGTACACTTACAAAAACTATCATACACTTACCTTTAGATTATTAAAAGACTTTTAATGCCAATATATAAGGTTCAAATTCAAGTGTAAAATCCAGCAGTTCAATGCAAAGATAATCTTGTTTCTGGGCTGAGACAATGGACATTCTATCCGTTCTGAAGCCAGAAGCCTATGCACATGTTTCTATCACAATAAGCCGTATTGTGTGGGAGTTAAAGTTGTGTTTTGAATATGCTGTGTCGATGTGGGCCGATAGAATTCGATATTAATATCCCATTATGATGCTACACAGCGCCTATAGACAAGGTATTATTGAATACTAAGTATAGATATTTGCTGTTTGACTAGATAATATTGAAGGCAGTTTGCAGGTAAAAAAGTTATTGACTTTGATGTAAAAAAACTAATGCTGTCTAGTTTACTCCGGAATACATTAACGCGCTATTTAAGTCGTATTTATATTTACTGCATCTTTCAAGTTCCACTCAAAGATGAAATTAGTATTCTCAATCATAACTTAAAGTTTGACGCCTATCTATTGACGACTCAACTGCTATGCCAATTACTTAACTATCGCTTATTAATTACGTACTATCCATAATATTATCGTTATTACTAACGATTAATTTATAAAAAAAGGCTTTTTATCAAGGTTTAAAAAATGAAATTCAATAAAACTTGAGTTCTCCCTTTAATATTATCTTACTAATTAATGTAACATAATATTCAATTCATGTATCATACAAATGATGTAGCACGCATTTACAGTCAATATCTAAACAATATATATGGGATTACCGGGGAATAAACATTATAATGTCTATAATATTCCGCATCACTAAATAATTATATTACATTTACAGATATAATATGCCCTATGTTAACGTTTAGCACCTCTATAAAGTTCTCAATTACTTATCAATTGTTATTAAAAAAATATAACACCAATTGACAATTGTTTGTCGCCAAGTTCCTACAAGTTGAATATAAAATTTTGAGATGTGAGTTTTAAGTTGGCTTTGCAACAAGGGTGTGCTAGTTGGCTATGCAATGAGCAAGAGTGTATCAACTGCCAAACACCAATAACTTCATGAATACTAATAATTTTACTAATATATTAACTGCAGCTGACCTACAAATATTACATGTTACACATCACATATCTGGCATTTTATTTCCATACATATTATGCCCTAGCCTAGCTGCACTAGTGAACAAGTTGGTTTATTTAACATTGTAGTGAACAAGTTGGTTTGTTTAACATTGTAGTGAACATGTTAAAATATTGACTGCAACACTGGTGTGGAGTATTATATCTATACATAATAAGGTCGAGCCACATGCTCAGATTAATTACATAGCTATGTCAATGTAAAATATTTTAATGCTTCTTACACAAGTATCTAGTTTCACCACTAGTATCTTAGTTATTATAAACCAAAAACATCTATGTCCAGAAATCATACTTGTAATGGAAAACTATGTAAATTCACTAGTCTTGAAGTTGACCCGAGAAGCCACATATCTATAGTAAAATGCTTTATAACCAAATCAACATGTTTTTAAGGTCAATTTAATTTAAAAAGGCCAATAAAACAATTAAAGTTATTAAAAACAAAGTCATACACATGTATGTGTTCATAAATAGCCTGGTATGCTGGCTAAATTAGCGCCCTTAAAATCTAATACTTCATCTGGATTACTCTTCAGTTTCTCAATCAATGCTGCCTTGTTGAATTTGATTTCATTTGAGACTTCCTGTCTCAGTGATCTTATTTTACAAACAATTTGATATCTATATGTATTTCCTAGATCCGGCTGCCGTAATAGATTTTGAAGCTCTTGAATGCTATCGGGTAGCTGTGTTTCTGTGCTGTCATATGTAATCTCAATGTTGCTATATTCAGATGGTTTCAGCTTCTTTGCACAAATGTGTATGTGGTTTGAAGTAACAGCGTCTACTAAAATTTGTCCTCCATTGTCATCAAACACAATTTTTTTATTAGTCTCACACACACATTGTTCAATCTCCTCATCTGATTTCCTCTTGTGTTGTCTAGAACTGTTTTCCACGTCTAAATTTAATAAGTGTCCATATTTAGTTTCAATCTTTTCAACAACTTGTTTACATTTTAAATAAACTGTTCTTAATTCCTGTAGGTCACTGGCACTAATTTCAGTTGTGTTTTTTTCTTGTGTAATAGATGTAGCTAATTGTTTCTTATTCCGTTTCTTCTTTTTGCTTTTGCATTCACTTTCTGTAGAATCGTTTTCGGTGTTTGTCGATGAACTTGTTTCTTTTATAATCGGAATTTCTCGTACATGATTGTCCACAACTAAAAATTTCTTGCGTTCAGTACGAGGCATTTGTATGACTGTAACTTCGTTTGTGTTATGGCTGTCTTCATGAACGACCATTATAAAACAAGTTTATCCTTACTAATATACTATTTAAAGGTTTAATATTATAATAAATAAAATATAAAATGAATACAGCACACGTGCTTCTTTCGTAAAAGGTGACTGTCAATGTCACTTCACACTTGCCAGCACAGATTACTTAGGTCACTCAGATGGATATGTCCCATACATAGAATTTTACCTTAGCGTCACTATCATACATGACAGATTTTTTTTTTTTAATTTTCTCCTGTAGCTCCGGCATTGGCTCTTCCTATTTTTGCCTACAGTGCTCAATTTCTGACTCGGGATATATGTCTTTTAAGACATCTCGTCACTTTTACCTTGGTTTTTATTAATAATTTAATTTGTATTTAGGAAATTTGGGTAGTAAAATAAAAATACATTTGTTTATTACATCTTTACTTTATTTTTCTTATAATACATATTGACGGCTTTTTTTGCATTGGTTGCAAACTTTTATTTCTTAATCTAATAATATCTGTGCCCTTTAATATCTTATTTATGATATTGCACCAATTTATTCATTGTTAATCTCAAAGAAATATCTAGAAAATAACCCAGAACGACATTCCTGTGTACATTGCAATCAAGGAAGTCAAATGAATACTTGAATAAAATATTTTGTTAAATTTCTTTAATTATACATTTTTTTTCAGGTTGATTTTCCAAGTATTCATTTACTTCCCAAATTATATTATCACCAAAACATCTCACGGCCTGCTCTGATGGGTAGGCCAATTTTCTTTCTCGTACACTTTAGTATTCTCTCATCGATATATAATTATGAATGTTTGTAGAAATTGAACCTGTATCTTTTGCAATTAAATTCACCTTGCATTGCCTGCAATTCATTTTTATTAATATTTTACTTACGACCCACCCAGCAGTGTATGCACGTAAGTGAACATGAAGACATTCTTGTCTACTGTTGTAGGAACACTTTCTAGATTTACAAAACCTACATTGGAGGATTCAGGTGAAGATTCAAGATTGTTTTTATTGTATTTAAAAAGAGTCTTTAATATTATCAACTGCTCACCTAAATCCTCTTCACAATTATTATAACTCTCAGTATGGAATTTTATGAATCTAGTTATTAACAATGACTTAAAGATGTTTTTAAAGGTAGCACAATTAGGATTTATATTTCGTGAATTATAGGCTCGCACTTCACCAAAGCAATTTTCGATTTGGTTTGAATTAAAGTATCTAGGCAGCATTACTTTAATTCCTTTACTTTTAAAAATAATTCACAACCTTTTAAAACTTTCTATTGTTGTAACCCAATTTTTTTATATGGGCACTTTTTTCTTTGCTTGTTTTATTTTCAACAAACTTTATATTTTGAAGAGTGTTAATCGCTTTGTGAGGTCCAAAGTTCCTGTTAAAGCTTACCTTAAAGCTTTTTTATTTTTATCACTTATGTTTGTCCCATTGCAAGAATCAAAGAGGTTGTCAAGGACCGATACTTTTCAGCCGTATTGCGAAGTGTTGGGCTCACTGGCGTTCCATCAGCAAATTTTGCTACAACAAAAAAAAAATATGGTTCATATTTGATAATTACATTAAACAGAGTGTTAAAATATTCAAACAGTTTCTTAAAAATATTTATCTCAAGAAAGACTTACAAAAATATGAAAAGGGGGGCCTTATCTGCTAAACTCAAATCATTTAAATTTTCTGTACTTAATACTTAAAATCAAAGTACAAGCTATTCATTGTTCAATTGTGACATTCTATACACAACCAAAATTCTTTAACATAGTAAAATATTAAAATAAAAGGCATACCAATTATTATTTACTTACCAATATCCGGGCCAATATTTTTCTTAGCAGCTTCAATCTTACAATATGTATGATGCTTACATTTCTTACAATAATTATGTTCTAGTAGATTTCCTGAAATAAATTGAGTTATATAAGTTTCTACAATATTATAGTTTATAAAAACAAGAATAAAATCGGTAAACAAGCAAATGAATCAAAATGCTTTTTAAAAATAATATTGGTATAACATAGCCTGGAGAGCTTTTAACACACTTATTTAATAGCTGTGAGAGTTATGGAGTTACGGGGATATCCAATGAAATTATTTTTAAATTATGGGAGTTTTGTAAATGAATTGGTTATAATAAAGGCATTAAATATACACTTACCTAAGTGGCCAAGAGGATCAGTTCGAGGAATACCACTGTTATTTCACTTTGAGAAAATAACGTCGGGTAGGCACCAAAACGGAGACGAGGCCTCCGAGTAGTAGGTGCAATAAATCTCTTTTCAAAGTGTTTCTGGCATACGTGGCATTTACGAAGTTCTTCTAACTTTAAACTACGCAATCTATCATAGTTAATGCACTGTAATCACTTTTGGAGTCCTGTCTCCCTATTAGGAAATCTTAACAAATTAACTGTTCCATTTGAAACTTTGACAATGTAAATAAATATGGCCACAGATTACTTAGATCACATTGACGTAACAACGTAATGGCGTCGGCCCATAGTGATCTAAATTCTAAGTAATCTGTGCGGTCCAAGGTGACGCCGGGTAGAAGTAAGAGGTGGGGGCACCGAGGTAACTGTCATGTATGATAACCTCAGCCATAGACAAGCCATGTCGTAAGGTCGAAATTTTTTCTATGAAGATTACCTGCCGTGCTTGCCAGTGTTGACAGCGCATAGGCTAGTGTTGCAACTGACGAGTCATGAGAATCGATAATAATCGACTAATTCTATCGTGTCATAAATAGTGTTTTTTTATAATTTGAATCGTAAACTATTTGATTATGGATTCGATTCCAATGTTTTCACGCCAATCGTGAATACTGTTTAATAACATGGTTCTTTAAAGCATGAAATGTAATGATATTATAAAACTGTAATGTGTAATAGTGATTAAAAGAAATTAATAAAAGTAATAAATATTTATTCATCTGTATTTTTATTTTTCCTTTTTTTCTTTTTTTTAGGCACATAATCTTCATCCTGATTTTCAGTACTCTCAGGCAAATTAGTGGCTGGCAAAGCCTCATTTTCTTCAGCAACTATATCTGAATACTTTTTCTTTTTAGATTTTTTTATTTTTTCCTTCTGAATATTCATATTACTACAAATATTATCCTCGCCATTTTGCTCAGTGTCTATTTCTATATTAGGTACTTTATCCCCTTTTGATTTCTTCTTTTTCTTTTTGGGTTGTTCTGGTTCTACATTGTCTACAATTTCACTATTAATATTTTCATTTTCTATGCAATTATTATCTGATTCATTGTTTTGATTCTTTTCCTTCTTTTTCTTTTTTTTCTTACTAGGATCATTAATATTCTCTCTGGCTGGCGAAGCTGCTTTTTCACTAGTCTGTGATTGATGAAATCCATAAAATGAAAATGAGCCTGGACAACTGTTTTCTTCATTATTTTCTATGTTATCAGCTGTTCCAGAAAACCCTCTAAAAGCATAATCAACTTCATTATCATTGTATGTGTCGCTATTTAATATTGATGACTTATTTTTAGTCTTTAAAGCTGCTAATTTAGACTTGAAATAATCCTCCATGCTTCCCTTGTCGGTGAATATTTGCTCCTTGGTTTCCACCTCTTTTGTAATATTTTCCAATGTTTTCTCTTCATTTTTAAGACTTTTCTTGCCAAATATGTTGGCCAAGTCTTTCTCGCTATACTTTGTTAAGTCTTTACCCCGAGTAAATTTGTGGTAGTGTACTCGAGCCTTGCTTCTCTTTGATTTGTCCTCTAAAGATACACCACTGTGTAGTTTTTCTTTTTCAGCTCCTCCTGAAAATTAGGTGTCATTAGTATATGTTTACAAAATTCAGAATGATCGTAAAAAATATTGGTTATGTGCAAAATGGCTACTCAACATATACAATTACTTTGTGGTGTTTTATATATTTAAACATGTAGGTCAGAAATTACCACATGACAATAAAATAAGCATAAATATATCTTACAGAGGAACTATAAACATTTTCATAAGGATATATCAATAAAGAATACATGGAAATGGAAGGAATTTTTACATTGTAAACAGAGGTACTTACCATTAGATAAATCGGCTAGTAAAGCGTTAAAATCGTCTTCATGCTTTGTCCACTGATCGTTTTTGTCTTCATAACCCAATCCTGCGTCATCGTTTTTATATCGGGCCACTATATGCTCAACCATTCCATTTTCTTTCGCACCTAACCCTTTGCCCGAACTCCATCCCATTTTTTCCAACATTCGCTGTCCAAACTTATTAGGGTCATCGCTCCAGGCACTGTTTTTAGCACGTAGATTAATTACTCTTTGTTTTCGGCGAGGTGCCGCTAACATAGACATGATTTTAATTTAAAAACACATAACACAAATATGGTTAGGTTAGTACAAAATGGCGGAACAACGTGAATACGCCGAGCGCCACACGTGGTGAATGACATTGACAACACTACAGTGAAGTTAGTGCGTTTTGTGTGAAACGGAACGTGATTAGTCGACTGAGGAATATAAAGCATGAACTGTGCGCAACAAGACTCCCAAGTAACAACAGCTCGTTAGAAAGAGACAAAGCGATTGTGCTGTCAACACTGCGAGACAAATAGATGCCGCTCGTTCACTTTGTCTCACTCACATTTCCAGGGTAGTTTTTTGTCTGTTTTTTGTATTCAGTTTGTATAGAAATGCGCAGCTCTATGATATCGCTATCATAATAAGTATGTAAGAATGAAAGCTGCCGGTTTCGTCTTAGGGAGTTTTCGCACGAATTTGTTTGGTAGATAGAGGGGTAACTTTATTTTTAAAGTCTCTACTGTAAATATCTATTGATGTAGATACGAACTTACAAATAAAATAAACACAACAGTTTTCTTTATAAACGTTAAAGATAGGCATATTTGAATAGTGCAGATGTGAAAAATATCAATTATAGATAAGTAATCGCGTTAGTGGGTCATATGCTCGTCTGTTTACGCCCACTTTCAATATTATGATAAATCGCACATCGAATTAAATACAAACCTACACGACACACATAATTATTATGTAGGTAATTACAGGTGTAATATGTTTTTCGGCATACATGTATACATACGTACATACATAAACTCACACCTTTTTCCTAGAAGGGGTAGGCGGAGGTGCAACCAGGGCACCCACGTTTCGCCATGTATTTTCCGTCCCACGATGTGATAGGGGTCACCCCTATCGCCATATCGAGCATAAATTCCTGCCTCCGAGGTGATAATGAATAGAAAAATCCAATATCACTTTGCCCGACCCGGGATTCGAACCCAAGACGTCAGCTTTGCAATCATACAGTGGTACAACTGCGCCATCAAGGCAGTAGTAGCTAGGTTTTAGATGTTATAAAATGTGAAACTATTATTACTACTATATTAATGTTATAAGATTAATTGTTAGTTGTTACTTGCACGCTTTACTTCCACAAGATAGAATAGGTACGTAAAAAGACTGAAAGAAAAAAAAGGACGCCGTAACGTCAATTACTAAAATAACTTAAAAATCTGTTTACCCAGCTTATCTTTACATTAACTGACAATAACTAAAGACGTGGATTTATCCGCTGAAGATTGACATAATATGCATAAAACAGATCGAAAACACGAGGATAACCGGTTAATTGAATTGTTTATCCCGTTTTTATTATTCGATCCTCCAAAATATTAAAGGCATTATTCATACACAGTTTTAAAACCTGTTTTAGTTATCAAATGTTTTGTCTTCTTCGCCCAAACTGAATTCTACTGTCATTCGAAAGGGACAAAACATACGATAATTAAAATAGATTTAAAATCTGTCTATGAATAAGGCTGTATATCTTTATAACTAAAATGTGCAATGATAGAATCCTACGTAATTAATTTTCATAATTATTAAGCCGTTACCGTTAGCGGCCTTGACTGTCATGAATTTTTAATTACGATAAAATTTTATTGGATCATTAGCTAATTGGAAAAACTGAAAGTGGTCGTCGACGGTCATTTTAGTTTTCTCTTACTTTCTTTATTAATTATTATTTGATGTCCGCGAACTTTATCTTGATTGCAGCGATTAAGCGATGTTGAACGAGGGAATCGCTTAATTATTTGTGCGTGCAGTTTAAAGAAATGATTTGAAGGTTTATCTGCACTTGCTATATGCCTTTCGCACTCAAAGTGGTCTAAATCTACCCCAGGGGCTCGACGATAACCTGATATGGACTGTATCAGTGAAAAATGTAATTGGGGCTCCACGTTTGGCCACTTTATTTTAGCGCGACTTTTATTTTCGCTTTTTAAATTCCCTTAAATCTTTTAGAGTGAATCATGTGATAAATAGTTTAAAACCGCTAGGTATATCAAACATCATGCTCTGAATTCAACTGCGCTACGTCTCCTGTATAATAACTGTATTACAAATTTGTTTTGAAAAGAGCAACGCTAGAGTTTCATGCTCGTTCTCTGCCGAAAACAGCCTTGTGAACCGGGTGGTAGTGGAAAAAAGTGATTGAATTTAAATAATGTATGGCATTTCATGGGTTCAATAAAATATTTTAATTTTTATAAAATAAAAAGTTATCTTACGAGACAAAATGTTTAGGGACCTCTACCCGAAACCAACCAGTGCCTGGAGGGTTGCTAGTGGCTCTCGCTTTGCCGGTATACAATAGGAAATCAAGGTTACAGTAATATTAGCTATACTATCCAGTTGTTTCTATCTATATCTATGTATTCAGCTACAGGAAGTCCACAGCTGAAGATAGGCCTCCTTCACAGTCCAATTCAATTGTTTAGAGTTATATAAAGCTGGTTCAGATGAGAACTCTAATACCGGTTTGGAAGAAAGTAAAAGTATGATCGCTGGTTGAATAATATTTTGGTCGTATATTAAAATTAAAGATGGTTTACGTTTTACATTTTATAATTTTTTTATCGTTTTGTTTCATGATTCTTATGCATATGTGTCACGAGAGACGTTTGGTAAACTTATTTGCATGTTTATGATAAAAATGTTTTACGTAATTGTTCAATACAATATTATGATAAGATTAGAATCAGAACATAATATTACAACTCTTAGGTCAGCACAAAGTATTCCTGAGATTGTCGGAGACCTCAGCCGACGTTATTCTGTCGCCGGTGAGAGATAACCATTTCTCGTAGACCGTATACATTATATTTGAATTGCACTGAGTGCATGAATTGCATTGCGGTTACATTTTCGTGCCAATATAAAAATACATTCTTTAATAAGGGATACCCATGCAACGCAGTACATTAGCTTAAACTATTAAATTAAAACAAGCATGCCAACCAGTAACTAAAGCCAACTATGGATGAGCATTAGGAGCAACATTTCTAGTAATGGTGAAACTTAACCATACATGCACCGCGAAAGCAGACTCGGCGGGTCTCACTTGAACAGCATTCCTAGGAAAACGACTGTTATTTCGCTGGAGGTAAATTAGATATAGTCATGCCAAGAACGGGACCACATCCTCTGCTTAATTAACTGCGCACTTTAAGCGTCCTGCTGCAGGAAATATTTTGGATGCAGGACTGCAGGGCGTTAATTTGGGTGCAGCAAGATGTACCTTGCTGGGTAAAATTTTTTTCAACTGTACCCAAGGAAGTTAAAAATTATGCTTTATTTTTCAATTCATCACAAATAATTATGCAGAAGCCAGTATTAATTAATCGTATTATGTCCCGTGTGGTTAATAGCCTGTGATTTATTAGAAGAAAGTCGTTATAGAATTTATCTAGCAATAAAAACATCACCGCGATAATCTAAAACCCATTTGCATCGATTGATTTTTTTAATTGACCACATACAAAACAGAGAGATTTATGCCACTAGTTTTCGTCTACATTTACAATGTCTATGGTCAGTGAAAACGCGCGAAAACGCCTCTCGCGTGATAACATCCATAGAATGTGGCGGGAAACGACGCGTGGGTAATTTCGTGTCTCCAATCTAGAGTTACCTGTTACATGAGCTGTGAAGAAATTCAGCTTTGATTTCCCGTATATCTAGTTTGTAGCAGATTTGTTTACAAATAAACACTTTAGGCAATGATCAACCATGCATTACATAAGGTATTATGTTTCAATAAAACGGAACGTAAAAAAACAGTATTGTGTATAAATATAAACTCGCCCAAAATATTCGCGCTATATTTAAAGGAACCATTTATTAAATTGAAATTGAAGTCTTTCTAAATTTATGAAATTGGGACGGAACACACAAGGCGAAACGCGGGTGTCATTGTAGCACCTCTGCCCACCCCTTCTGGAAAAAGGCGTAATTAATATGAAATTAAATGCTCCTTAATTTATCAATATTTTTTACAAATACATAGGATATTTACTTGGAAAATCTTAACCGTCAGTAATATTTATTATTCGACTGGTTTGAAACATTCTTCTATCTTTCCATAACTAAATATTTGAATAGGATACGTGAATGCCCTAGTGACATCATCAATGCGGTGAAGCAATGTTGCACAACCATTAGATCTCAATTTTATTTTACGACTTGCAAAGGTTTTGAGTCCTTGCATGGTGAGTGCTGCACATTATTATATTATTTGCGATGTAATTTTCTTACATCGGATATTATTAAGGAGTTTTATGTCATAAATATGGATTGCGGTTGTGATATTAAGCATGTTCATGATCTGAGGTGTGTTTAAGTCTCATTGCAACAGGAAATTAAGCTACAACACAACTGACAGTATAAACCGGCTGTTAACTTGTTACCTTTTCTATGTAGGTAAATACTTATGTTTAAAATTACCAAAAGTGTCGCTAATTTGTCTTATTTATTATTTTAAATGTCGCCCGACTTATTCCTTTTTTACTTCCGTAACGTATCAATTAAATCAACACATGCACTAACATTAAAAATGTGTATAGGTGTGTTATATAGGTAAATCTCGGATAAACATTTGTACTTTCGTCATAAGCTTAACTCTCGGCCTAGAAAATAAAAAAGAAAATAAAAAAATCCTACTTTCAGTAGGAGCGATGTTTTCATTTAATAGTTTTATTGAATATAATATTTCTTGAAAAATTGCGAATGGTTTTATCTTTTTTCGTGGATATTTGGAACAAGATGAGTTCTTATTATTTTTCTCCTGCGTAAAACACTAAGGCGTAAACAAGAGGATTTTCTAAGAAAACTCTTACTAAAGAAGTTAGAACACGGAAAGTTATAAACAAGAGCAACTTTAATTGGTATTAAATCTCTATAAAGCAGCCAGCAAGGTAATGAATGAAACGGAATCCGCTAGATTGTTATAAGGTAAAAGGGCTTATTTACTTCACTCATATACTTTTGTATTCTTGGAAGCTTTTACTAGTCTCGTTGTTAGTATAGTAAGTGAAAGCCTAATAATTAACAGGTAATTAATTTCTGCGTATTTCTCATTAATATTTTACGCTGAATCGAACAAAAACTGAGTTAAAAAGCATTTTCATTTTACTACTGCGCAGGAATGATATGATTCGGATTGAGGACTTAGAGCGACCATGTTTGACGGCAAAGGTAATAGTAATTTCCAACGATTTGTGATTATTATACTATTTCTTTATTTTTATTATTTCTTGATTCGTTTCATTTATTTAAGATCGACACAATGCTCCTTGATCCTTTTTTCTTTAATCTCTTCTTTCTGTTACTACTGCAATCACTATAACCCTTTTTATATCATCATTTACACAATCCATTCACACGTTTTTGACCTGTCTACTAAATGCATCAGTTTTACCACTACTACTACCATAACGGTGAAAAAAACATAGTGAGGAAACCTGCATTTGATAAATTGATTAGTAAGAATTTGTATGGTATATAAAGCCCGTCAACCCGAACTAGGCCAGCGTGGTGGACTATAAGGGCTAAACCGTTTCAATTATACTATCGATTGTAGAGGAAGCCCGTGCCCTGTAGTGGGACTTAATATGATATACATACATTCTGCTACCATAGCTCTAGTTACATCTAACACATTCCCAGATCTCACAGTTGACACGATATGCAGCAGTTTTGAGTTAGTCACAGTGCTTATTTTGCATGAGCTATTTCGAGATACAGACGGGAAGCTCGGCAGACGACCTATATTAGTACTCTGCATGGTGCATCAATGAAACTTCCTATTTGTAATTGGGTGACTGTCTTTATTGAATAGGTCATAGTTAGCTGACAACTAGAGAAAAAAAGAAAAATGTTTTCACGAAAGCCTGGCTGTTTCTGACTCACCGCGCTGTTGATATTCAAAGTTTTTAAACATTAAGCAGAGTCAACTATTATGATCAGACGGCCTCTTACAAAAATAACCACAGCGATTTTTTGGTAGCTCACATTTTTTACTACTCAATTTTTTATTCTTTCGCGCTGTCTACCTTCTATATTTTATCCATAGTCATTAATTCTACGACAATCTTTTAGATATTGCAGATTCAGAGGCAGCAATGATCACCTTACATCCAGCCGATTTCACACCATAAAAAGTTTAAATCCTACACATACAATAAAGTATGTACATAGATATAAAAGCTTATAATAGTCGCACAAAAAGGTATAATGTCAGATGACTAATAAAGAAAGACTAGAGCGAATCCGGTATGCGTGCGGCGCGGTCGAACAAAAACTAAACCTTACAGCTTACGTTAAGAAATGTAGAGGTAAACTAAGGCCTTACATCAAGGCTACCCCGCATTAAGAAAGTATTAGATGCCGTAAGCCTTGTAGTCTTATAAATCGACTTAGTCGAACAATTATTCAGCTGTTAGTATATGGTTTCGAGTTCGAGTATTAGTAAAAGGCTTTTCCAAAGGGGAATGCGGCTTTTGGACTAATGCGTTAACCATTTTATTTATACTGCAATTAAAATTTTATTTATACTGCAGTTAAGAACATTAGAAAATTTGAGAAAGGCTACTGAATTGGTTTGACTTTATGTATATTATGTATCTCAAGGACACAGTTGGCAATTGATTTTTAAGTATACATTTGGTAGTTACAGACACTGGCAGAATTGCGGGTCAAGCCATTAAATAAGAACTGTACTGAACATAGTTGCAGCATATAATTCGAAGATTCGTAGGTACCGACAGTTTCGATAGTTTACGTAGGTCCTATCGATATAACTACATAACTTAAAAAAAAAATTCGGACTGTTAAACCGTCATCTTTGGAAAAACAGTGCAGGGAATATCTACATTTTCGTTTCATAAACTCAATGCCCGGAATAAGATTATTTCCAGCAAATTCCTCTGGTCACATGTGACAATCACCCGTACGTTATCCCCAGAGGGATTATTCAGAGGTGCCCCTAAGGGGAACCAATATTTCGCCGAGCTTATTCCCAAAATGAGATAGGAGACAGGTAGGCTTCTCGCCATACCAGGCACAAATTCCAATGCTAGGTAACTTATATGAAGTGTTTCAAACTAAAACAATAGGTATACATTGATTAAACTGTGGATGGACGGCAGGACCTAATGGTTCACACTTCACAGGCTATTTATACACGCTGATAAGGAAAGAAAATGAGGAACTAACAATTAAAATATTGCCTAGGTTCAAGAAAGAGAACATTTGAGATATAAAATAATTTTGTAGAGAAATAGACTTCTTTAAAAATATAACCTACAAACTTTAACTTTTCTTCTTGACTAACTTATTAAGATTAAGAGCATTCCTTAATACAAAAAAATCTTACATATGAACTACTTCTTGTATTCAAACAACAACTAAAGCAACCACACGTTTAATAAACGAGATTCCTGCAAAAGATTTACGCTAAGGAAATAAATTGGGTGTTATCGAAGCTCACCTCAGCGATCGGAGGCCGAGGGCTCATGAATCTTCATCCGTCTTACAAGACTCGGTAATTTTTCTTACACATATCTGTTAGGTTTGGAGCATTCCCTTTGTTTATTCATTTAAAACGAGATGTACGGACGAAATACGATTACCTAGTATTTTGTAATCTTCATGCAAGGTAAGACCGCCATCTGTACTTTTTTTTGTTAATCTGTAATATCTTTAAGTGTATTTTTTTCCTTTTTTTTATGTGCAGTTAAGAATAAATAAATAAATAAATAAATAAATATACTGCTTGATTTCTTTCCCATTTTTTGGTATAACATCGTACTGAACGTAGTATAACTGTTTAATTGCTTTGTTGTTTTATTAGTTATTTTTTCACGTAGATAAGGCTTGTGAACAACGGATTATTTATCAATTATAATATATTAGCGCTTCGTACTTACCGTATATAAAGCAGCACCAAGAATCTCAGTTGTTTTCAAAACAAGTTATATTCAATGACATTGAGAAAAATAATCCTACAAAAATACATACGCATTTACATTTTCTGCTAAAATAATTCACTTTCAAACACGAACACGAATTTACCGAAGCATTCTTAACGGAGCATAAACAAACCTCGGTGCATATAAAGAAAATGCATGCGATATAAATATTTGATATGGAACGGAAACGGCGGGCAAAGAACCTGCCTCTTGATCGTGGGAATATCGATGTGTGACTCACGTACCTTAGCATCTCGCATATTTGCACAACTATGCTGTACAACAAATAGCAACGCTTATGTATTCTTTCAAAACACTAGCTGCGCCGATCGCTCGTGTATATGATTTTATAGTACATACATAAACTCACGCCTTTTTCCCATAAGGGGCAGGCATAGCTTCCAGGACACCTACGTTCCGCCTTGTTTGTTCTGTCCCGCGATGTGAAAGGGTCAAGCGTATCGCTATATCCGGCACAAATTCCTGACTCCGGGCTGATAAAATCAATAGAAAATTCCAATTTCTCTTTGCCCGACTCGAGACCTCAGCGCTGTAATCCTAATGTAGTACAACTGCGCCACCGAGGCAGATTTTTGCATTATCCAGAAAAACGACACGAGCAGGTCATTCTCCTGATAATAAACATCACGTTATAAACAGCACCAATACTTGGATTCAGAACATAATATTAAACATTACATGGCACTGGATTTCGCTCGTCACCGTGACGCCTAGCGGCCTTGTTCATAGGCAGTTTTAAAATCTATTTTATTAATGAATGTCAAAATCTCCGCTCTTCTCCGCTGAATTCTAAAGTCTTTCGAAAGGAACAAAACATTCGAGAACTTAAATAGCTTTTAAAACTGTCTATGAATAAGACCGTAAGACATTAGTTATTTCAAGTATTTTAATGCCTTGTAAAAGCTGACTGTCTTAATGTCTTTCAGACCGTGGTTCCCTACTGTTGCTTCGTGGCAGAAATGGACTAAACGGTGATGTGAATACCCAGGAGGTTCCTTAATTATGGCCTACCACCTACAAACCATACATTGCAATGTACATTATCAATAACCGAAGACTTAGTTGAAAACTAGTTGCAATACACATAATATTTACTGTACAAGACGAGCTATAAAACCAGTACAAGAACTACGAAAGCTGTCAAACTCCAGAATGCCTTCACCGCGATATTATGTTACATGTTTACAGTTTGCGCAATATTCATCCAGTTGGTCCCTTCATTAAACGCAGGAGTGTCTAATTGCGAGCCTTAACGGTGTATCTCGGAGGCTGGCGGCCGAGCCCGGGGTGAAAACAACGCAAAAAAATACTAAATTATCGTCGGCTCAACCGCTTTGCCGTCGACAGCTGCGAATTGGCGCGGAACTGGTTTTTGGGAACGGTGACGTCATCTGACATGTGCCTCCCAATTTTGGATGTTGGTGCAAAAAACAACGTCTCTTTCATCTTGAGGATCCATTCGATTTTACGGCTGCTTATTATTATTAAGCCTGTGTCTTCATTGTAGTGTGGTCAGGTGATATTTGCATTTATTTAACAAAGGGGAACGAACTTGTGCGGTGGAATGCGATGTATATTATAATTCATAATTGTAAAGCATTCATACAAATTATTTTATGTTTTATGTAAATTAAAAGGTAATGGAACTGCCATCACTTTAATTTATAGTACTGAAGGTTGTACATATTTGCACATTAACAGTGGCCATGTTAATTATTATTCCTCCAGTGTCCTTGACTACACCAATAAGTATAACCTGTCCCGTTTGTCGCAGTTAACTTCTTCCCCACTATTTTTTGAATTTTCGCTCACATCTCTAATTAATTTGAATATGAGAAAATGCAGGACTAATTAAGTTTATTTTGTGCAAACATCTTTGTCGTTATTGATTTGCTTCATCAGTACTGTGGTCAATGGTCATAGACCCCAGTGTTCCATTACAAGTGATCTAAGCTCATCTGGTGGAATGATATTAATACAGATTTAACTTTAAAGACTTCCTGATGATGTAATGAGGCAAATATTGGTGTTGATTTCTCTATCTATGTTAGCCTGTATACGTCTCATATTTGAGACAGACATCTCTCCTAATTTCATAAGGTTTAATGGTAAAATCCTAAAGGAATTAGTACCCGATATGGCGGTAAGCTGGCCCCCTATCACATCATGGGACGGAATATACAAGGCAGATGTGGGTGTCCTGGTGGCGCCTCTGCCTAAGCCTTCTGGGATAAAGGCGTGAGTTACGTATAATGTACATATATGTGTAATTATTATCACAGATCTCAATTTTCTATATCAGTTATTTGAATATGAAACGTTTCCAAATATCCAAGCGGAGGCTAATGTACAAATGCTGTTAATTTACAAGGTATTAATTTATTCATTGCGCATTAGCTGTAGACAATCGCGGACATACCATTAACGTCTAACACTAGTCTGATTTACATATGTCCATTATCGTGAAACAAATCACACAATGTTGCCACTGTAATGTTTGAGAAAGTAGTGAATTGACCGGTTTTAACCTCGGTGTAAGAATTTCTATGGTATGTAAATTGTAAAGTACGCCAACCCGTACCAGGGTAGCGTTGTGGACTATATGGCCTAACCCCTTTCAATAGTTCTCTCGATTGTAGAGGAGCGTGTATGGGACGTATAGGGGCTGATGCAGTGCAGTACAAGCCCTTGCTTTAATCATTTTAGTATTACAAATTACATTAAATCCCAAAATGGAATTAATATACAAAATCTGATCTACAATTGAAATAGGCAATCAGGTAGTTTTTCTGGTTACTCGATACTCGATTCCACCAAGATAGTCGCCACTAAACACGATAACCAAATACCTGTCATAGTGTCTATCAGGTGTATTGAAGTTCAAAAGAATCTGATATATAATCAATTATAATAAGGAATTAGGTAGTTTAACTAGTGGTAGAATATTTATTTAAATAGATAAACGTCACGCCTGTATCCCATAGGGGTAGGCCTCTGCCTACCCCTAGTCATACATCCATAGTCTCTACTATGGAATATGGATGAAATGATGAAAGTGGAGGCTTTGCTCGATCTTGACATACTACTTTCGCTTCGTGTACTTTCATCAATCTCTTCATGCATTCTCGTCGGTTCAGGCATTAGTATTCTGTGGTTCAGGGTACTTTTAACCTTTATAAATACTTTTTGTTATAGTACCTACCGCGCTGATAGCAAACCAAACATGATGGTAGGAAACCTGTCATACTGACACTATCAGGTGTGTAGTTCTACGGGTTCAACCTGTGTATATCCGGGTTTGAGAAGGCCAGTATTATTGTGTGGCGATAGGCTCGCCCCCTATCACATCGTGGGACGGAAATTACAAGGCGAAATGTAGGTGTCCTAGTGTAGCGCCTCTGCCTACCCCTTCTGGGATAAAGGCGTGAGTTTATGTATGTATGTAGTATTATTGTGGCGACCGGGAAGAGATCAGCATCTCTGATATACCAGGTGAATTTTTACTACTTGTCGTGTCTTTATGAGAATATTTCTTATTCTTTTAAAGTTCAAGACAGCTTAAATGTTATATGAATGTCGGCAAGAATTTTAAATTGTCACTTGTAGTCATCGCATTTCAGGGAAAAAATAATTTTAATCCAAGGCCAGGACTTATAAGGTCATGACCACACGCGCGGTCATAAACTCAAAATCAAGGTCATTACATTGTTTTTGAAAGTACGAAAGTATTTTTGCTGTATTTCGTATAATACTGTGTGTGTAAGCTCGGTTCAATATGTAGTTAAGCTTGACGAATTACGAGAAATGAATTGATTAAATTAAAGACTTGGAGATGCATTTTTGAGTATCTACGCAGGCGGCCCCTCACATATGAGAGACCTACCACCAGTAAAGACCTCGTTGGACATTAGTAAACTATTATTTTCATCTTAAGTAGATGTAAATTGCCAATGGTGAAAGATTAATTCATAATTATATATATATACTCGTTTGCCCCATATAATAATAAAAAAAAATACATCAAATACATAGTCTTGACCTCACACTAAGATCGATTCTTGTGTCGCAGGTATCAGAAATTACAAGAGATTTTTCAGTCTCATAAACACCCAGTAAATCAAATATTTGTTACAGGATGAATGTCAATCTAGCAATCTTCCTTTCCCATCCATTTCGCCACCTAGTTTGTTATGAAACAATAATTTATTTAATGTGAACCTAGGAGTAAATGACGAGTAACATATACCCGTCAACATTGATGATTTACGATGCGTAAATAACACCTCAACAGATATTTAATAATGCCATTATATGAGTAAACTAATATTTTCGTAATCCTTTAGGTTGTGGACCGTGGGGACCTGGAGTAGACTCCCAGGCTAGACAATCCATTCTGTGAGTTTTCTTACATTTTATGCGGTAAACATTTACAGCCTCCGTGGCGCAGTTGATTAGACGCCGCCAGTGAAACGAGAGGCCGCGGGTTCGATCCCCGCACCGAAACAAATTTTTGTGTGATTCACAGGTATTTGTTTCGGGTCTGGGTGTTTGTGAGACCGAAAACTCTCTCGTAGTTTCTGATACCCACGACACAAGATTCGATCTTAGTGTGGGTTCAGGACTATATATGTGACTGTTGGATGTATTAATTTATTTATATTTTTCGATCACCCGGGACTTAATTGTGTGCTTGATATGGCTATATCCTCGTTATCCACCTCTGACTTTTCGGAGTCATGTGTGTAATGGTAGTAAATCACCACGCACTATAACGGGAATGAAACCATCGTGAGGAAACCTGCATACCATAGTGATTCGAAAATATTGTATGGTATGTAAAATCCGCCAACCCTCACTAGGCCAGCGTGGTGGACTATATGGCCTAACCCCTCTCAATCGTACTTTCGAATGTAGAGGAGTGCCCTGCAGTGGGACGTATATGTGCTGATACAGATACATACACATATGGGAAGGGTCTAAGCTTGGTAAAGTCTGCCTACTACTTCTGCCTGCCCCTACGGGAATACAGGTGTGCTCTTGTCAGGTAAGTATTGATTTGTGTACGTTTCGATGTATTTTTCTTGATTGATGACAAATAAAACAAAAAATAAATATTTTCACACTCATAGGGATATATGTGTTAATAAGTATCTATTACATAATAAATATTCCACGACTAGATATGTATCTATTAAGTTTTAAAAGATGATTGTAAGTACTTAAATAGGGAGATTCAATATATTGTCTCACATACTCGTCTAAAGTATAAACGGAAAGAATCTTCTAAAGTATAACAATCTGCTAAAAATTATAAAGAAAATCCTCAATAATAAATCACATTTTAACAAATATTACACTTGCTTCATGAAATACTCGTCTTTCTCTCATAAAGTAATATAGTAACCGATCTGTTTCATCATAGACAATCACGTTTAGCACATAATTGTAATACATAATCAAAACAATGGATGCTGTATTGCACAACAGTGACAAAGAAATTGTACCACGTGACTGGCCAATATCACTGGTAGTATGTAATAGTTCATTATTTATTTATTTACGTACTTTTTTGTACACTACAATAAAAGAGAGTGTAGTTAAATCACTTCAAACTAAAGTCATGGTTACAATTGGCGGCCTTATCGCTACCTGCGACCTCTTCCAGGCAACCTTTAGATGGATTAAATTATCAACTTATTTATTAAATTAAATACTTTCGCAAATGTTGTAAGTACAGACGAGTGACACAATATCGCCTTTGGTACTTTATTGTTTAGGTAATGTATTAAATTATAGGCTTTTTATTTGATTCCGAATTAAAATTGAATGCTATTTGAGTTTAAGCCACAACGTTTAACACATGAAAATGTATCATAGCAGTGTCATTGTACTTATTCATAGGTATGCAACGGGAAACGTGTTTTGCCCCATCGATACACAGCACACAGCGCCGACTTACCTGAGAATCGCTTCGGACGTGGTTCAAATTATTCACAACCAACCCGTTGTCTGTTGCTGTCGGATCCATCTCAACATCATCCAGGAACAACAAGGAAATAACACCGCCACAAAACACTATCAACCGTACAATTTCATTTCACAGCACACACTGAGTCGCTGGTGGAAAACGCATAGGCACAGAACAGAACAGTCATCCGAGGCCTGCACTAAGGCTTCACTTCACCGAACGAATTAGTGCAATCAATACACCAATCACATTACGATTACAAACTTTAAAACTTGTACAAAGCACGTTTGTTGGTGACGCCAGGCGGCGAAAAGTTAACCGCGCGTGATTTCTTTGGGACTCTCAAAAGCAAATGGTCATATAGACTATCAATCTTTGCATACCAGAATGGTGAGTTGAAACGGAGGTTGTCGGCGCTCGGGCGGCGCGCGAGAGAGAAAGGGACGACCGCTGGCCAGGTACTTCGGCTCGAAGCAAGCGGACATTATCTACAGGTTTTACTCTCCCACTACAAGAAGGCACGGCGCGGACTCCGACGCTCCGAGCTTGAAAGTTTAGTTGAGAACACGCCGGCCGGAACGTGCTCGCAAATTGTCTTCGCGTTTATAGCGTCTCTGTTATCAACACAGGTGGTATGTTTTCGTGATTAGCCCACGATGATTTCGTCACGAACACGTCTAACTTTTGCTTTTCCGCTATAAAACTTTCATTTGATTCTTTATCGGATATTTGGTGTTATTAAATGAACTTTAATAACCGATTTATAATGGGCAAACGGATTCGGTCGTAGAAGCGATCGATTCGTTCGGTAAATGAGACCGGTCCCAGTTCAGCTCTGGTGAAGGCCGCTGACTGCACGGGACAATCCTGCAGGGACCCCGCACACACACAAACACACAACACACACAAAAGACCGGCATAAAAAGATCTCTCGCAGCATGAACACGATTGTAAACTGGAGATTATTTTTACCTGGCCGTGTTGTAGGTGTATAATTGGCATTTTTTTTGATGAGCGATTTCTATAAATACATTTGTTTGTTGTCTGTACTAGACAGGTGGGTTTCTCTGTACACAGTTGGACAACATGAATTAAATTAAGTGTAAGAGACGTTAATAATAACATCATTAAAATACAAGTTCGAATCATGCCATTACGTGTTGTTTTTTACCACATTTTGAAGCAACAAATTGCAATAATAATTGCGTTTAGTACCGGACATAATTTATACAGAAAAAAACGCAATTAAAACCTACTTAGACCTACCAAAAAAAAAACAACGCATGCAAAAAGTTTATCATCATCCTATACAACCTCCGAGCCAGAACGTTGACAATTACACCTTTTAAAAAAAATCAGAAAACATTTGCGCGTTGTAACGCCATCGAACACATTATATTGAACAGTAAAGCCATGAATCCTTGAAATGTTACAATGATCAAACAGGACCTACTGTTCGTGGCGTGTGTGTCCTCGTTCGTGTCATGCATCGCAGCCATAGCTGAGAAAAACATGCGGCCCACAACACCACCATGGTAAGAATTTTCAGTAATTGACAATGTCAAAGACATCGAAAATGAGCGCCCACGCAAAGGCTTTACTTATTGCAATAATCAGACTACATAATAATAGATTCTCTACCACACCACCACTGATAAGTAACAATTCCTTGAAAATGTCAGACACCTAAAATGTCGGATGTAGTAGACTATGCAATATGCATTTTCCACCATCTAGATTTTAGCCTATATTTCACAGGACAGGGTTATCGAAAATATAAAATTTGTCAATACATTTGCCGAGTCTAAATGTAGTAATTTCAGTTTAAGAAAAATGCCTTCTTTATTCCCTGTCTTTCTTTCCACTCAATGTCTAACACACTTTTATGCTTTCAGACACCTACCCTACCTACAGACCTTACCAATGCAACATCCAACCGAAACCAACAAGCGTTTTCAATGACAGCCTGAACTCACAACAAACCAATCAGAACCACCACAATGAACAACGGAATCAAGCCTACGCGCCTCTGGTACCGGACGGGAAGAAAGCACTTCTGGAGATGGGTCAACGACAAGATCAACACCAGACCTCGATACGAACAAAGAGATAAGGAGCACCAACTGCAGATAGTCGCTTTAATAATTACTGCTGCAAGTACTATACTCTACAGCTACGGTATGTTCAGTCCGCCGCAAGATGTAACCATAATAAGATCTGGTACGGCAGGACCCTGCGATGGCCCGCCAAGGAAAAAATGCCCTAATGCACCTTCATCTCCGTGAACTGACGATCTTTATTGTGGTGGACGTCAAAGAAAAAATGATAAAAATTTGCGAAATAAATAAATAAATTTAGTTAATTTACTGCTCATAATTTGGTTGTTTTATTTAATGTTTTGTCAATACTTGTAGGAAAAACGCACCCATCTTTAAAAATTTAATTACTTTCCAGCCTTCGATAAAATAACACAAAATTCTTGGGTTTGAAGGGAAATCAGAGAAACAACTAGAAATAACTAGCAAAATATTTCAAAAGTATTATTTCTCGATTAATATAGAACATATTATACAAACCTACATTTGTTTTTTTACTACTATAGATTTATGAAAAAATCACCATGACCGTCCAGATTTTTACAAATTCACTTCAGCAACGCACGTACAGATTTATTTGCAGTAAACGTTGAAGTTTTCTTGTATTATTTTATACAAAAATTGGATCTCATGGAGCAAATAGCAAAGGCATTAATAGTTTCAGTAACCGTCGTCGCCGCTTACCATTACTACATCACACAACAGGGCCAAAAGTAAAAAGATCCGAAGTCACCCAGAGAATAAAAAATAGAAGATTGTCTTTGTTTGTCATGCTGACGGAAATGCTAAACAGAACAGTTAAATATACTCGTAATTTTACAACAGTATTGCATAAAATATTATGGGCGTAAAGCCACGAAGATCTCTTTGATATGGACAAAAAGAATCAGTTGAAATTGTTATGCATAGCAATGACGATGACTTCGTGTTTAGCGTATTCGTTTGGGATGTTCACACCGTCCATGCCAAGGTTGAGGCGAAAACAGACAGTTGCGGAGACTCAGTCAAGAGAAGACAGGAGAGGTACGATAGCAAAGCAAACGAGCACAGTGATAAAAATATTAGAAAATGGTGAATAATATAAATTGCAGGCAATATCGACGTGTGTATGGACAATGTTCAGTGAATATTTTAGTTTTTTCTAATTTATTTTTATTGTATAAAAGTTTCATTAAATTATTTAATTGAGGACAAGTATCTTTTATCTTCCTCTTTATATTTTTTTATATCATCTACAGGATGTTCTACTGCTCTATTTGGTTACATATCCCATTTATATTTCCCACTTCTATCTGTATAATGTATTTACATAAATTCTTTGTATATTTGTATGTTATCCTACATCGAATATTGTATGAGACAATATACGTCCCACTACAGGGCACGAGCCGCCTCTACAACCGAGAGTACGTTTGAGAGGGGTAAGGCCATATAGTCCACCACGCTGGCTTGTGCGGGTTGCCGGACTTTACTACATCGGATACATTGAAAATAATTGAATGTAGTGGGCGTATGCTTCATATAATCATCTGTAATGCCTTAAAATCTAATTTGAGGCGTACTAGAGAACTACGTAGCATACGCCCACCAAAATGATTCCAAAGCTGCATCTGCGCTAACCAATTTGTAACCTCGAAATTGAATAGCTGTTCAATAATATATCCACAACAAAACACTTTATTGATATTAAAGTGTTGAAACATAATGACAATAACAAAATTGCATGTTTCATTACTATGATATTTTATTTTATTTTAATTTTAATAAAAATCCCATGTTCATTTCAGAACGTTAATTTGTTTTGGAACCGTACAACTATTGTAGTAATATGCTCTTTTAACACAAATGGTACATCTGATAACAGAAGACTCGTTTCTAATTTATTGAAACCATTTGAAACACGTAAACAATTTAAATTATTGGATTTCTTAGAATCACGATGGAGCCAGTGTTGCGTATAGTATGAATGAGTCGGTTTCATCAGAATCCCACTCCTATCTCGTAGAAAAATAAATATATTAAGCATTTAGACAGCCTCCGTGGCGCAGTTTGTTGAAGCCGGCTGTGAAACGAGAGGCCGCGGATTCGATTCCCCCACGAAATGAATGTTTGTGTGATCCACAGGTATTTGTGTCGGGTCTGGGTCTTTGTGAGACTGAAATGTCTCTCGTTTGTGATACCCACGAAACAAGACTTGATCTTAGTGTGGGGTCAGGACTATGTATGTGACTGTTGGGTGTATTTATTTATTATCTATATTTTTTGTATGTATACATTATTTCCGCATTTTTCCTAAATAACTAGACTATGTCATTGTACTATCCATCTATCATTACGGAAAAATCACGTCAATCCGTTGCTAAATTGCTGCTGGAAATAAGGATGAAACAATAAACAGTCGTCCTCTTAATTTTTAGTATAAGAATGTATGCTGCACTGCTTTCTATGTCATACTTAGTACCTCCTGATGTTATTGAATTTGTGCTCTGTTAAATACAGAACACACCTAAGAACAAGTTAATGAACCGCACTTGAATATGTAGTTGCCACTCTTCTACCTTTCTTATTGTAATCGAGAAAATTTATGACGCATAGCAAGATATCTCCTGTCCAGTAAATTTATTTAGCTCAAATTTATCGTCTCATAAAACGAGACCCGAGTGCTACTATTTTTAATTTTATTATACAAGTAAACCATTAAAATATTCAAGTGCGATATTTTATATTAAGTATTAAGACTAATAAAATAATATATTGTTTAGGGCTGTATGACTTTGCTATTAATTATTATTATGCCATTAAAATATTACACAGATACATCGTGGGGAAACCGGTATACCTCCTTGCCCTGTGGTCCGCCCGGATTACCTGTGAGATTTTGACTAAAGACTTTTAAAGGTGTTTGAACCCCACCAAGCTGCACTAGACGAGCTCATTGGATAAAAGCGTGAATATCTATCAGTAGTTAAGACAACCCGTGACCAGCAATAGCAAGCATACGGCCATATATTATTTATTGAGCATTTAAAAATGTATCGAAAAATGCCAACTGGTGAATGAAACCCGAAACCGCAGCTTCATCTTATCACCGAGACGAATAAGTGTTTTTTTTATGGTTAAAGTATTATAGTGGTGTGAACTTACTCATAGCTTATGAATAACAGCAATGCAATGAGCTATAATTTTTATTTTCAAAGTTAATTTACCATCAGCTCAGGATTAACGTAGTGAAATTAAGAAAATATATCGTAACTGGTGTAAAGACCTGTTAATTAATAGCCAGTACAAAGCTCACTATAACAATGGAATTCAGAACCTCAATTTCTTAAATTAAACAAATCCTCTACGGACCGAACTCAACGTACTACAGATAAAGAACTTAAAAAAAGAATAATGTGTCACTTCTGTCGACAGTTACTTCAGCTTTGAGATGTCACAAAAATATACAAAAAATATATAAAAACATATAACATGAATGGGAGAAAACTGTTTTTAGATGCCATCGTATTTTCTGGTTCGTTCTACGCATCATACACTATGATGTCCTATTTCATAGAAAAGTATAGGACGAAGCGAATCTCCGGCCTTGAGAAATAAATTATGGTCTATCCAAGTAAGTATATAAGTAAGGTAGAACAACTTCGCCTTATCTACAACTAATTTCACAATATTAGGGACAGTCACTTTATCGATCCGGCGTAAAGAGTACATAAAAGATAATATTCACGTTCATATGGTATTTAAGTTTTAATATCAAATTTGTAAATTAAATTATGTTTTTTTAATTTATTGCTAAAAGTCCAAAATTATAAATAAACATTTAATTATTATTAAGTTTCTAGTATCTTATGCCGTTTAGCCATCTCACACATTAAAACAAATTATAACATTTCATATCTTAGAGCCCGCAACGGAAGAACCAAATTCAGTAAGTGCTAATGTAAACGTTTACAAATCCATTAACATACCCTTTTACGTCTCTTTCTTCCAGGATATGTGTTCAAGGGTTGTGGAGGCGGTATGTGGTAGAAATACGGCGGTGCGTACATCATCTCTTCCATTCCTGGGGCGATAGAAGTCGCCCGTGACGGCACCATAGACCTGATGGTCCCGTACAAACTCCTGCTCCGACTTTGGCTTCCGTACATGTTAAGCATTGTCACTGGCTGAATTGTCTATGCACGTTCACGAAAAATGAAAACTAAATTGAGGCATTCCCCATTTAAAATTAGAACGTAGAGTAGAACTTATTTTAAAATAATAAAAAATAAGCCACTAATGTTTTATTTTATTGAAAGCAACGAGGCCTGGCTAACAGATGAATATTTAACAAAATATTAAATCCTTAGGCACCCCGTTTTTTACGCGCGCGCGGCCAGTATTGTCACAGCATCAAATGCGTGACGCTCGGTGGAGAATGCAGAGCGAACATGTTCACATTACATCTAATTATCATAGTTTATCTGCTTTTTCCAATAGGTTACGTGGAGCGCGACGTATCGACGTGCATTCGCTGCCAGGAGAACTGTCCCATCCAAATTTAAATTAAAGCAACATTAATTAGGTATCTACAATTTGGAAAATCACTATTTGAGATTGAGTGAAAAAACGAAAAAATTATACACCCAACAACCACGTACACCAAGCTAAGATCGAGTCTTGTGTCTCAGAAACTGCCAGAGACTTTTTGGTCTCACAAACAACCAGACACGAAACAAATACCGGTGGACCACACAAATATTTTTCTCGGTACGGGGATCGAACCCGTGGCCTCACGTTTCATAGCCGGTGTCTAACCAAGTGCGCCACGGCGGATGTCAGAAAAGTGTGTACTTTGACAGTATTTAAGATTGGAATGGCTAGTTTTAAATAAATTGGATCATTAGACCCTCACTAACGCTGTCTACGTTTACAAAATGATGGCATTTCCGTCCGTTTTAAAGCTACATTTAACTATTAAATCAGAGGTGTTGTTCTCAAGTGTAATACTAATCATTTTATAAATGGCACAAAACAGGAGCAGAGAATGGATTAAGTAGAGTCCTCAATGCATCTAAATGTAGGTAGACCATTTAAACATTTAAATTAATGATGACATTTAATGTAAAAAGCGTAGAGGGGAAGTAAAAAGAGCTGATATAAGTAGATTATTTTTACTCATTGATGCAGTCTGAAACTATTAAAAAAAACTATCTATTCATAAAAATTAGAACGATAACTGCGGTTAGTAAAAACCGAGTTCAAGTCACGATGGTGTTATTATTATATCCTAGTTATTCGTAATTATTAATAATTTTAACGTTAATATAAAGCGGGATGGTTTTCACGACAGCAATTGTACGTGTAACAGCTGAAAATGAGGGAAAACCATGCGCGCACGCAGGCGTGCGGCGCGACACGCGCGGTTGACTTTGAAAAGATGTCATGTGCGTTCTTTGTTTACATATCTAGCCTATTTAGTACGAGCCATTATCAAGTATTAATTATTGCGAATATTTTTATGTAATTAGATAAGAAGTAATTTTAATCTTTAATCATTAAAAATATTTTTCCAGTAGGTACGTATATTTTTTTAAAACTATACAATATACTCGGGGCAGGTTTACATTTTTAAGTCCATTGATAAAAAAATGGGGCTAATCTCGATAAAGTGCTTACTTTTGTATTATTATTATTATACATTATATATTATTACTTTCTACAGCTATGAGTTACGAAAAATATTTATTTTATTTTCATAATTATGAAATTGCCTTAGAATTTCGTAAGATCGTTTAAACTAGCAGCACTAGTTTAGCACGTTTCACGAAAAGGGATAAAGTAATATTATATAAGTTGCAATAGAAATTCCAAGTTAAGTTAAAAGTTAGATACATTATATTAACAGCGCCATCTTTGACTTAACGCTTGCGTTACAAAGCCATACTACTTAGCACCAGTAATATAACTGTAGTTCAAGTACTATGCACCGAGTTTCCATATTCTGCCGCTAGATGGCCGCACACACCCACCAACTTGATTACACGCGTCAAATTCAAACTATTTTTGTCAAAAATGGCTGAACAAATAAGATAATTCAATGTAATAAACAACAATTGCCGATTTTACGGCGATGGTCGGGCAATAACAACATCATACATCATGGCAGCCGGCACGTTGGCTAAAGCGTTCTTCGCGTTAATTTGCGACAAAGTTCGGTGCGAATCTGGCAGGGATAATGGATTTGGCAAGACCTACGTATGGGCTGGCTCGTTGGAGTCAGGACTTCAGATAGCCATGAACCACAGGAAGCCAGTCATGGTGATTATCCACAAGTCCTGGTGCTCGGCCTGTAAGAAACTGAAGCCGCAGTTCGCGAGTTCCACGGAGATACAGACTTTAAGCAAACACTTTGTTATGGTCAATCTTATTGATGAGGAGGAGCCGAAGAATAGCGTGATGGCACCTGATGGCACTTATATACCCAGGTATTTAAGTATTTATGAGTAATATTTATATTCCGTTGGTTAAATAAATACACCCAACAGTCACATACATGGGTCCAGACCCCGCACTAAGATCGAGTCTTGTGTCGTGGGTATCAGGAACTACGAGAGACTTTTCGGTCTCACAAACACCCAGAGCCGAGACAAATACCTGTGGATCACACAAATATTTGTCCCGGTTCGGGGATCGAACCCGCGGCCTCGCGTTTCACAGCCGGCGTCTAACCAACTGCGCCACGGAGGCTGTGAAAGAAAGGCCGGAGTTAATGAGAGTAAACGATGATAAATGCTATACAATTTAGCGAAATAAATTGAGGAGAAATTGAGAGTAAATCAGAAATATCATCCCACGCATTTCAAACGAAACTCTACTGTTGGTTTTTAAAGTTATAAAATATAGGTACCTACTCCAATTCTTTTACCTCAACAAAAATTTTATGGAATTATTTAAAAGTATTTTAGTAATGACTGCGTGGGCCTGACTTATTTATGCCTAAATCTCTCTCAGTCATCTACATCGTATAGTCATTATAATATCATGCAGGAAGAAACATTTTTTTTTCACAGGATCTTATTCCTATCGCCAAAAGGGTTAGTAGACAAGGAAATCTTCAACGAGGAAGGGAGCAGCCAACACAAGTATTTCTACAGCCGACCAGACCAGATAGCCAAGGCCATGAGGAAGGTCCTGGACAAGTACAAACACGAACAATTCGATGTATGAGGACATTTCAACACTTATTGTAGGAGCCAGAATGTAAAACAATCATGAAATGAATTTAGCAGCATCGGAAAATCAGCAAGTAGCTCTACTGGTGGTAAGCCGTCAAGACTATCTAGGATTCGTTTACTTTTTAATGTAGGTAATCAGGGGGGTTACTGTATGATCCGAAACGAAGTTCGAATGTTCGGACGTTGTACTTAAAACTGTACGAATGCGCTTATGTACTTCACAAAATGATCGAACCCTCTGTCGTAAGTCGTAACCATTGACTAAGTTCGGAGTTAATAGTAAGTTTCATATAGAATTGTATTGATTTTTAGAAGTGGTAAACTTATAACTTACTTCCGATGTCGAACGTTCGAACATTCGATCTTCCTTTCGGATCATAGAGTAACCCCCCTGTATAGCCTAATGAAAACGAATAAGTTTATAATTTACTGCCATCATCATCAAGACAACGATACCCGACACAAATGTTAAGTACTGTCCACATCTATTTGTATTAAAAATAAACAGAAATAATCTCGTGGCCTCGGTGGCGTAGTTGTACTACGGTACATTACAAAGCTAAGGTCTCGGATTCAAATCCCAGGTCAGGCATTGTGGTATTAGATTTTTCAATTCAGTATCACCCCGGAGTCAGGCTCGCCCCCTATCACATTATGGGACGGAACATACAAGGCGAAATGTAAGTGTCCTAGTGCCCCTTCTGGGAAAAAGGCGTGAGTTTATGTATGTATGTAATTTCGTGGAAACGGCTAGTAACTTTTAAGCCACTTCTATAAGTCTTATACCAGTACCTGTGCTCGTATTGACAATCTGGCCCCATACTGTCTACCACGTAAACTTTACAATGCACTGACTGGAAATCCACTCAGTGGAAATACGGCACCGCCCGCCTATTTCCAGCGCCTAGCGTCGGGAATATAGGCCACTGTGACGCTATAAAATTTTAATAACTTGCTTCTAAATAGATCTATGTGAATACACACGCTTACTGTGACATTTAACATAAGTGAAGTATTTATTCCTATTAAAATTATATAAACCGTGTTAGGATGGATGGATGCGTAAAGCAGCAGACTGGGCTCTGTGGCGTACCTTGTGAGAGGCCTATGTCCAGCAGTGGACTGCTACGGGCTGATGATGATGATGATGATGATGATGATGAAACCGTGTTAAAACAATATACATGATGAAATTAAATTATAATGCTTATATCTGACAAATAGCTCAAATGGCGGCTCTGTATTCAAATATGCTTATTTTTCACTGGATACACCGGATAGGAGAACTAAATAATTATTAGTGTTTATAGTACAATAATGACATAAGTAAGTTTTATGTGTAAGTTCAGTGCAGGAACTCTACAAGAACCTTATAATAAATTGCCGCATAGGATAAAAATGGGGATTGTTAAGATTTCAGAAATAGTCCGTGGGAATGATCTCATAGAGATTGTAGGCGTGAACTTATATACACGTAGATATCGTGGTTCTTGGTTTAAATTAACGTTTATCTTTATTTTCAGAAGTGAACCATGCATCAGACGAAATTCGTCGTTATCTAGATGAAATGAGTAATAAACTGTACGCAAAATCTATCTGAGTTTTATTTTAATGTTGTAGCACTCAAAGAAGTCATGTACCCCATTAGCTGAGGCGCTTTAAATACTTGCATATTTTGGTACCTGTATTAATGTATCGTACAGTTTATGATAATATGTACTTTCAGTTCAAAAGCTGAAGGTTTCCGATATTTTCGACTGCACAGTCACACAGTACCCGAACCCGAAACATATTTTTTCATTAATATTAGTCGCATTCTCGTCCACTCGCCCTAGCTAGGCCAGGTTGTTAGCATTTTTTCTTTCTTTCTTTATTTCGAGGTGGTGCAGAAGCTAAGAAGTAAGTAGTAAAGTGTACACATTATATATAACTTTTGATCTTTTCCTGTTGCGTTCCCTATGTCTATCGACCTTATGGATCAATAAAATGCAGGTAACATGACAGACATTTTTGTTAAATATTGTATAAGTTATGGTATTCCAAACCCTTAATATATAATAAAGGGCTGTACTCATTTTCCATAATCTAGCTCTTCTTATATCCTATAACATCTATGACGAAGAGGATAGCACTCAAATCCTACACAAAGCCCATCTATTATCCTATAACGAGTGCTGAAACTACGGCGGTGCGAGTGGTGCTCTGAGACACACACTCAGATGGGGCGCGATCTTGGACGCAGTTATAGAACCTTCCACCGAGCGTACAAACGGCTAGGTACTGGCAATAAATATTAGTACTCACATCCTCGACGACTGGTTCGACGTACATTTCGACGGTGTTGTTCAGCGGCGGCAGCGGCATCGGCATGGGCGACGCGGCCGCCGAGGACCGCCGCGACATGCTGTTGCACGAGCATTGCGACACGGAGCGTCTGGACCGGGGAGATTCTCTGCAAGAACATAATATGATATAGGAGACTGTATCTTCCTTATACTGGCTTTGTGCGCGATATAGCGCTAGGCTCGGCCCCCTATCACATCGTAGGATGGAAAATACAAGGCGAAACGTTGGTGTCCTGGTTCCACCTCTGCCTAACCCTGCTAGTAAAAGGCGTGAGTTTATGAACATATACATTTCTTGTATGAACGTATACAGATTATACATTATGGGGGTTGTCTTGGCTGAAATAGCTCATCATATAGCTTCTTAAAATTACCCATACATGGAAACTAGAAATTCTTCTCTGGCGTCGCCAACATGTCCTCACACAACATTAACATTTTTATTTTAATTGCATTGTGTTATTTTTATTTATAAATACCCTTTACCTTCTGCTTCTCCGACACACGTGATGACTTCTCCGTTCGCACCTGCATCGCACTGGCACAAAGTACCCCAGCTGGGGCAGTGGGCCCGGTTCAGTCGAGTCACTAGAGTCACTCCACTCGGGCTGGCTGAAAGGCCCTATTTCCAACACCGATGGCATTTTATAACTATTCCTTAGCTTTCAATTGTGAGCGAACTTTTTGAATTTAGAACGTCACTTTTTGTTTTTATTATTTTTACACTGTGTTATCTATTGTTTTTCTTTTTTATGTCACTTAATTTGATTTTAATTTAGGTTTTGTGTATTTTTCTTGTAGACAGTAGTATTCCCTTTATTTTTCTTTAATTTAATTCAACCACTATAGGTACACTTGATTATTAATTGTCACTTTAAAATCCTGCACTGTTTAGTTAATTTTCTTTTTTCTTTGGATTTATTGGCAAATATTACACAAAACGTTTTCGATTGATTTCACAGTCACTGTCTGAAAGCTGTATTTTGCAATATCACATATTTCTTATTACTGTATTTTTACTCGCAATCAGACCGATTTGGTACAGAGTTATAAACAAAATGAGTCCAGATAAGGCATTCGGGTGCGTCTGCAGACAATTAGAAACAAATAATGTGCGATATGACAAGATAAGATTATAAAATGTTGTTGAAAGTTTAGGATATGGTGTTAAGTGCGTAAGGTTTAAATTATTGATTGACATAATTTATTATCGCCTATAACATCCACCAAACTATCCGGATGTGTGTTGGTTCGTTGGTTGGATTTTGTAATTAGCGGGAAGTTTTTTTCTTTTTTTATATTTATTATAGGGGGCAAACGAGCATACGGTTCAAATTCGAGTGACATAGTTTATAAGCTTAAGTTATATGTTGACATCTAAAACTCTAGACAGAGGCAGTATTTTATTATACTTGGGATTTCTTAGATTTACGCGAATGTTACACATTGAAATAAAACTATTTTATACGGATTTTATCGCGATTTGGTTTAATTTTTACATTTTTTAACTTCCCGACGTTTCGATTGCTTTTCAGCTTTCGTGGTCACGGTGCGGACTGATAGCCTGATAGTATAGCTCCTTTATTTGAAAGAACGCTTCTAACTATTATTAAATGGGAATGTTAATAGCAACCCTTTTGGCAGCACTTCGGAGTCTTTCTTATTATTATTAATTAACACTTACTCATGTGGTGAATTTTTAAGTTGACTTGTCCGTCATGCGTTTGTTAATCCACTAATTGCGGTGGTCAAACTGTTATTTGACGTATCTACCGATTTGTGCACTGCAGGTGATTTCTAGAAATTCATCACGGTATTTACCTATCTGTTTTAAGAGGCGACTAATGGAGGCAATGGTGGTAGCGCCCATTAAAAGTGTCTACGAGGTGGGTGGCAGTATGAATGTTCTCATGCTGCTGGACACTGAAGGTGTCAAAATAAAATAATTTCACGAACCTAGGTTTTCAACGCGATAATATTATTCTCACAAAAAAGTTCTCCCAATTAATAATTTATGCTGGAATGTAAATTAATAACACCACGGCTCTATCATGTAACTCTTATTGGCTACAGAAAAACAGATTCATAATTCGTCGCGTTAATTCACAATACCAAACAAAATCTAAAAATATAAAGTCACTCAGCGGAAGTGACACATCCAAAGTATTCCAAGAAGTTTCATTTTGTACGTATTATGCCAAGAAATCAGTGAAATGAAAATATATATGTTTTGTATTCATTGGGATTTATGTAGGTCGCTGTTTTCCGATATTTTGGCATGAAGAATTCACTTTGCATAAACGAGCGCCATCTCGGTGCGTTACGGTTACCGCAGTGCAATATTTAACCGTAAATTGGAGTATTGGGTTCTTCAAATTATACAATACCGACGAGCAATATTGAGTACAATTTGTTGTATTATATTGAGCTAAAATAATGCGAAGATTTGAGAAAAGAGTGACTTCATACCCAAGAGTGGGAACTGATCCGTTTGATCCGATTGTTGTAATTTTCTATTTAGTTACATTATGTCTATAAATGTCTATATATTGGCTCATCACTGGCTCATACTGGTCCAAGTTTTTCACACGTGTGGGATGGAAATTGGGGATTGTCTACGTATGATTATTTTTAAATTAATCAATCACGTTTATCCGAATTGTTTATCGAGTAATTCGTGAACAAAATGCTTGCCCTACGAGATACGTAGAACCTCGAACCTAGGCGATACAAAGTGAAAGTAAAAAATCCCGAAGAAATGGTTATTTTTATTCGTCCAATAACCCGTATTGAACTTTGAATTACCTACCCACAATTTTATTTACTTTACGGTTTAGAGTAGGTGTGAAAATTTGATTGTTGCATGGAGCATGGACAATGGAACTTTCTCCCTCCAAATGTACGGTTTTAACCGTCTAGAGCACGCAACGTACCTGCTGTTCGATTTAGTACAAGAAGTATAGACATGTATCGATACTAGCGACATCTATAAATAAGAGAAGAAACAAGTAATAAACATGACAGTTGCTCAGATTATTCTTTACTCTGTAATCTGTACTGGGATTTATATTATTGTTGACAAACACTGATACGCGGAATAAATATTTATTCTAAGTTACTTGCGTCTCTGCGTAGTTAATTTTAGTAACTATACCGCACCTCTGAGTGAAACATCGCAAAGAAACCATATCTTAAATTTGTATAAAAGAGTTTAAAAATATACGATTACAACCAACTATAAGTAGCCCAGCGTCATGGACTAGGATCTGAATCGCTCTGAATCGTTAAGGATCCTTATGTTCAACATTGGGATGTATATGGACAGACATAGCTGTTTTTAACTAGTTTTGAAACTTAAATATTTCATGCTTCAGGAAAGAGCTATGTTTCGGCTCCTACCTCATTAATGTTTTTTTTTTATTGCAATGAATGGCGAGACGAGCATGCCATTCGCCTAATGATAAGCGATACGACCGCTCATGGACAGTAGCAAAACCAATCAACACCATGAATTACAAGGCAATGCTTGGAATTCCACTGCGCTCGCCATCCTGAGACATAAGATGTTAAGTCTCAATATGTCCAGCAGTTACTCTGGCTACAATGTCCTTCAAACCGGAACACAACAGCGCATTTACACTGCTGTTTGGCGGGAGAAATAGACATTGCGGTGGTACCTACCCAGGCGGCCTCTCACATATGAGAGACCTACCACCAGCAAATGTAATGTATCTTTCATTGCTTGACTGTGAGTGCTCTTATCAAAGAACTAAATTAAATTAGATTATTTTCTAGTCTTACTAGGACTATCAGGCTATCAGTCCGCACCGTGACCACGAAAGCTGAAAAGCAATCGAAACGTCGGGAAGTTAAAAAATGTAAAAATTAAACCAAATCGCGATAAAATCCGTATAAAATAGTTTTATTTCAATACTTGGGATTGTTGGACAAAATACCAGTACTAATTTCGCTTTCTGAACTTATGTACTTTGGAACTGCAGTATCAAACTTCAAAGCTATGAGGATGCTAAACCATTTGAAAAAACAAACACAATTTTCCTATCATACCCAACCTACATTGATACGAACCGTACTTATCAAGATAGGTAAGACTAGAAAATAATCTAATTTAATTTAGTTCTTTGATAAGAGCACTCACAGTCAAGCAATGAAAGATACATTACATTTGCTGGTGGTAGGTCTCTCATATGTGAGAGGCCGCCTGGGTAGGTACCACCGCAATGTCTATTTCTCCCGCCAAACAGCAGTGTAAATGCGCTGTTGTGTTCCGGTTTGAAGGACATTGTAGCCAGAGTAACTGCTGGACATATTGAGACTTAACATCTTATGTCTCAGGATGGCGAGCGCAGTGGAATTCCAAGCATTGCCTTGTAATTCATGGTGTTGATTGGTTTTGCTACTGTCCATGAGCGGTCGTATCGCTTATCATTAGGCGAATGGCATGCTCGTCTCGCCATTCATTGCAATAAAAAAAAAACATTAATGAGGTAGGAGCCGAAACATAGCTCTTTCCTGAAGCATGAAATATTTAAGTTTCAAAACTAGTTAAAAACAGCTATGTCTGTCCATATACATCCCAATGTTGAACATAAGGATCCTTAACGATTCAGAGCGATTCAGATCCTAGTCCATGACGCTGGGCTACTTATAGTTGGTTGTAATCGTATATTTTTAAACTCTTTTATACAAATTTAAGATATGGTTTCTTTGCGATGTTTCACTCAGAGGTGCGGTATAGTTACTAAAATTAACTACGCAGAGACGCAAGTAACTTAGAATAAATATTTATTCCGCGTATCAGTGTTTGTCAACAATAATATAAATCCCAGTACAGATTACAGAGTAAAGAATAATCTGAGCAACTGTCATGTTTATTACTTGTTTCTTCTCTTATTTATAGATGTCGCTAGTATCGATACATGTCTATACTTCTTGTACTAAATCGAACAGCAGGTACGTTGCGTGCTCTAGACGGTTAAAACCGTACATTTGGAGGGAGAAAGTTCCATTGTCCATGCTCCATGCAACAATCAAATTTTCACACCTACTCTAAACCGTAAAGTAAATAAAATTGTGGGTAGGTAATTCAAAGTTCAATACGGGTTATTGGACGAATAAAAATAACCATTTCTTCGGGATTTTTTACTTTCACTTTGTATCGCCTAGGTTCGAGGTTCTACGTATCTCGTAGGGCAAGCATTTTGTTCACGAATTACTCGATAAACAATTCGGATAAACGTGATTGATTAATTTAAAAATAATCATACGTAGACAATCCCCAATTTCCATCCCACACGTGTGAAAAACTTGGACCAGTATGAGCCAGTGATGAGCCAATATATAGACATTTATAGACATAATGTAACTAAATAGAAAATTACAACAATCGGATCAAACGGATCAGTTCCCACTCTTGGGTATGAAGTCACTCTTTTCTCAAATCTTCGCATTATTTTAGCTCAATATAATACAACAAATTGTACTCAATATTGCTCGTCGGTATTGTATAATTTGAAGAACCCAATACTCCAATTTACGGTTAAATATTGCACTGCGGTAACCGTAACGCACCGAGATGGCGCTCGTTTATGCAAAGTGAATTCTTCATGCCAAAATATCGGAAAACAGCGACCTACATAAATCCCAATGAATACAAAACATATATATTTTCATTTCACTGATTTCTTGGCATAATACGTACAAAATGAAACTTCTTGGAATACTTTGGATGTGTCACTTCCGCTGAGTGACTTTATATTTTTAGATTTTGTTTGGTATTGTGAATTAACGCGACGAATTATGAATCTGTTTTTCTGTAGCCAATAAGAGTTACATGATAGAGCCGTGGTGTTATTAATTTACATTCCAGCATAAATTATTAATTGGGAGAACTTTTTTGTGAGAATAATATTATCGCGTTGAAAACCTAGGTTCGTGAAATTATTTTATTTTGACACCTTCAGTGTCCAGCAGCATGAGAACATTCATACTGCCACCCACCTCGTAGACACTTTTAATGGGCGCTACCACCATTGCCTCCATTAGTCGCCTCTTAAAACAGATAGGTAAATACCGTGATGAATTTCTAGAAATCACCTGCAGTGCACAAATCGGTAGATACGTCAAATAACAGTTTGACCACCGCAATTAGTGGATTAACAAACGCATGACGGACAAGTCAACTTAAAAATTCACCACATGAGTAAGTGTTAATTAATAATAATAAGAAGGACTCCGAAGTGCTGCCAAAAGGGTTGCTATTAACATTCCCATTTAATAATAGTTAGAAGCGTTCTTTCAAATAAAGGAGCTATAGCCCGTCTCCAAATGGCATTCCTTTGAAAAACAGGGCCCATTGCCGTTACCAAAACGTGAGGGAACGCGCCTTCCTTTTGTATTTTTTAATTCTGTTCTACGTCGTGACTCATAAAGTGCCGACGTTATGTAATTATATTCGTTTATTTTTTATTTCGACAGCTGGCAACACCGCGATGACGTTTTTATAGACGAAGGGATTTCAAAATGGCGCCTGAAAATTAAATCGATAATCTTGAGCAAGCACGGGAATTTATTTTCATGGAGTTAAGAATATATTTTAGACTGTATATTTTAAGAATTGTGTTTTTTGACAATCGTTGAATACATTTTTACTTTTTGTTGATCATCGAGTTGCATTTAAACAAATGTGTCTCCGAAGCAGGGAGCCATAACTGAACTTGCACAAGCGTGATAGGAAAAACTGATGAAAACGCATTACGCAACTTACGATAATGCAGCTTAGCTTAGCTTTAATTAGCTTTTGACAGCCTCCGTAGCGCAGTTGGCTAGACGCCGCCTGTGAAATGAGAGGCTGCGGGTTCGATCCCCGCATCGAAACAAATATTTGTGGATTCCACAGATATTTGTTCCGGGTCTGGGTGTTTGTGAAACCGAAAAGTCTTACTTTCGTTTTTGATACCCACTACACAAGATTCGATCTTAGTGTGGGGTCAGGACTATGTATGTAACTTTATTGATATATCTTTAGGTGGTATGGATGAACTCTTCGTTATACACTTCTTCATAGAACTGACTAAAGAACATACAAAGACATTTCTACTATACTCTGGACAATTCTAAATGACCCAGTCCTGTACAAATAAACCTGGTTTGGACTAGGTTTCAATCCACGCAAATCATCAACACAATTGAGTGAAACGTGACAGAGTAACTGATTACTCCCGGCTAAACTATTTGTGACATTGTTGGGGCATTTGTATGCGGACGACGTCGGTTCCGTTGGCTAAGCTCGGACAAACCACTACTATTGGTAGTGTAGTTAACTATGGAAGTTTACTATTGGTTAATACTTGGTTTAAACTATGTTGTGATATGTCAATTTTATTGATTTTGTTTCTTAAATTGTAAAATTTAAACAATTATATTCTGGTTTGCGCCGGTTTCTCTTGTCTAAGGCTCAGATGCACAAACGAACTGCCCATAACTTTGACTTTGACAATGTCATCGCCATACATTTGAGATTGCAAATGTATGGGATTAACAAGTATGTCTGACACAAAATCTTTCGTGTGATATCTCCAGTATGCCTTAAAAACCCAATTTACATGAATTTACGCCCAAGCTTATAAATAATACTTAACACACACACGTATTAATTCGATCGAAGATCGAACGAGAAATGTAAAGAATAGAAATTACTTATTACTTGGTTATTCATGATAACTATCGGTAATGTATAGACTGAGCAACTTTTGAAACTCGACTTCCACTTTCAAATCTGTTTCTGACGATAGTTTCCAACAGTTAATCTTTACTACACTACTCGAATAGTGAGATGGTAACAAATGGTAGGGGTAATAGGCCTACTACTTTATAATTCCGCCGCATTGTAAGCATTTAAAGTGGTATATGCTAGAGGCTTCCTTTAATGTCCTTTACTATATGGAAAGCGTCGGGACGTGAGACGTTAAACTCAACGATGACTAATGATTTTTGTGAAGGGCTGTGCTGTAGTCAAGAGACTACAATGTAGGTAAGATACTACAGTACGTTCTCGTTTGGAAGAGCATAATTGTCTTTTAGAAAAAGAACGTGAAATAATAGATTGCATTGTGTAAGGTCAGTAATATTGCTGGAAGCTTGTTTAAATCTCTACTATTTCGTATTCCACCACTCTCACCTAACAAAGCCCACCATTTATGGTTAGCCAGGTAATATTTCTGGTTGGGTATACAATGAGGTTAACACTGTGGCCTAAAAAATAGATTCTACGTAATATTATAATACAGCTCTTGTGCCATAACATAATATGGGGAAGCTATGTACAAAAAATGCTTTTATTAAAATCATATCGGTGCAACCAAGTTAGTATTTACATAAAAACCATTACCACATAACTAAACCTCCAAATATAATTTTAAAGCCATCTGCGCATTGTGTGAGGTCCGAAAAAAAGAGTAAACGTCATCCTTCCCCGAAAGCGTAGGCGTCATGTGTGCTATTGTGGACCACTTGACATCCTCGTGACGGAAACACAAAAACAACACTAAATTATTGATTCTCCAAATATTACTAAGTATTTTAGCATAGTAAATAATAGTAGTAAGTGCGTGGTGGCCTCTTGGTAACGGATCGGACGCGGCTGCCAACATGTTCACGGTGGTCGTGGGTTCAAATCACAGGGCACACCTCTGACTTTTCAGAGTCATGTGTGTATTTATAATAGTTAATCACCACGCACTGTAACGATGAAGGAAAACCACCATAGCGACTGTAGAGTCACGATTATATTTGTGACTCTACGGTATATTTACATACAAACAACGTCCTTTTGTTTCAAATTCAAATTATTATCAGTAGGTTTTCTAATATGAATTTGAGGATTATTGATTCACTGCAATCTTATTCATACTCTACGCATCGGAAGATTTCAACTAATATTTGAGTAACATACGCCTAGCTTGAGCCGATCTAAGAGTATCAATACTTTCGTACTAAAGAATAAGAAAATCAATTTTTATACCATAGGGGGCAAACGAGCATACGGTTCACTAATGGTAAGTGATCACCGCCGCCCATGAACATCTGCAACACCATAGGGCATGGAGATGCTTTACCGGCCTTTAAGGTGGCCGGCTTTAAGGTGGGAATACGCTCGTTGTTTGAACGTCGCCAGGTAGTATTTGTCCGCATTTCTATAAATTTATATGATCACTCTAGAAAAACATATATTATGTATTTACATATTTTTTCGTTATTGAGGGCCGGATACTCGGATAAACTTAATTCTTCTAACATAACCAAAATATTTTTTCAACTGTCCCTTAAAATTGCCGTAGTATAACTAAGGTCCATCCATTACAAATGCATTCAATCTCAGTGCTTAATGACCTTGTAGAAACAGATGTTGCACCCTAAAATCGATTTTTATCTTTATCACAAAGGGGCAGGGTGTAAATCAGATTGTGTTGACTAAAATAACAGCAAGTACGGTGACTCAGAGAACATTGACTCGCTTCGGTGGCACACTTTGGCAATTGTTCCTTTGTAGGACATGGGTCTGTGCTGTTTTTGTTGCAGCGTTGGGATTGATTTCGTTTACCTGCTGGTTTAGAGAATATTTTGAAAGTGTAATAAAACGGCGGTATAGAACGGGATTAACTTCTTACTAATACGAGTTACGTATAATGTTCGTCTAATCAACAATACATACATACATGAAATGAAATGAAATGAAAATGAAAAAAGGCGAAATGTGGATGTCCTGGTAGCACTTCTGCCCACCCCTTCTGGGAAAACGGTGCGAGTTTATGTATGTATTATGTATGTATGTATGTATGTATGTATGTCTTAGATCTTAAGTGCATAAATTAGCACTGAGCCAAGGGAATTCTTAGGCCCAACCTCTCTTAATCATATTTAGTGTACTTATAATAAGCTAATATAGTTTCTAAAAGCAACTTTAAAGTTATAAACGAATTAGCAGAATAAACAGTTCTTTCTTTGCTGAATGGACAGTGGACAATATAAATAGCGCCAAACAAATACAAAAGTAGATGACTCTTTAGTTGAGTCATTAGGTGGCAGATCAATTTACACGCATGTCTAGTCTATTACTGGCTGTCTGGGTGTTACGTCACAGGATAAAGAAAGGGGTGGGTACGCTATTTTATACTTGGAGTTATATTAAATAATTCAGACAGCGTCCGTGGCGCTGTTGGTTAGACGCCGGCTGTGAAAAGAGAAGCCACGGGTTCGATCCTCGCACCGAGACCAATGTTTGTGAGATCCACAAATATTTGTCTCGGGTCTGGTGTTTGTGAGACTGAAATGACTTTCGTAGTTTCTTATACCAACGACACAAGACTTAATTATTTTTGGTGTAAGAACTGACGCTGTACCCTCTACGTGGGTTCAAATGATGACGTCATTATTTTAATCAGTATAAATATACTACCCAAAATTACATAGTACGAATAAGATCACAATACGACATGTACCACGTCGCAACGCAAATTATTTTAATCCCACATACTGCCTTACCTTGAACATTCGATTACTCATTCGTTATTATTCGTAAACGCAAAAATATGTCCCACTGACGAAATAATCGCCATAGTGGCCGGTCATACTCGCAAAAAATTGTTTTGCATTTTTTATTTTAGCAGAAGTTATTTTTTATATTAATAGCATGTCTAAGTATTGGCTATCTAGATCAGAAATATTCTATCAGCAGTAGTCAATCGGCCTTACTCATAGACTGCTTTAAAACCTATTTTAGTTATCGAATTTTTACCCAATTATCGAGAATAGATCAATCTATTAGCTAAGTGCTTTCAAATCATATTCTTACAAACATATCATTAACATAAGAAATAGTTGCTAGTTCTATATATAGTTTTTGTTCTCAAAAGTCGAGACAATGAGTATTTCACAAGTAAAAGAGAATATTGCTTGAAATTACGTGCAAAAAGGCATATAAATACAAGTTTGACGTCAATAGACACCTTAATTTCAGTTGGCTGAGGCAAAATGACACAGTTGGTTACCAACAAAGTAAATTGCTATAGTTACGCGTACGTGACTGCTAAGTCGGATGCTGCCGTCTGTACACGCAGAGTTCCTTGGGATATGGAGAAAAACTGTCACAGATAAATACAAGGAAAAGCACACAAATATAAAGCCTAATAATTAGACCAGAAGCATAGCAAACACCGTTTATAGACTCGCATACAATCAAAGTTATAATTAAAAGTATATGCCTTCTTACATAAATTGGAGATGTTGAACTAGCAATGGAACAATTATGGGATAAACTCACGACTTTTTCCCAGAAGGTGTAGGCAGAGGTGCTAAGAGGACACCCGCATTTCGCCTTGTATATTCCGTCCCACGATGCGATAGGGGCCGAGCCTATCGCCATATCGGGCCCAAATTTGTGACTCCGGGCTGATAATTAATAGAAAAATCCAATATCATCGCCCGACCCGGGATTCAAACCCGAGACCTCCGCTTACACAAAAATAAGATGCGTAATAATCATATTAAACCAGAAGCATAAAATACACCGTCTATAGACCCGAATATAATCAAAATTATAGACAATGGTATATAACATACATAAGTTGGAGATGTGGAACTAGCAATGGAACAAATATGGGGTAACAGGTGCAATAACACATTTTAAGGCGTCTAGTCACACACATACTTTATTGGTATAGAAATATATTTTAGAAATGAAATAAAATGAAATTCGTTTATTGGTCACGTAGGCAATTAAATAGCTCTTATGACAAGTCAATACACATAGTACTTATTTTCTATTTACAAGATATTCGTTGTAATTTTTAGAAGAAACAAACATAAACATAAATATTCGAACTTTCTAGAACTTGGATTTACATTTTATTGTTGACTATTTGGTACAAAAGTTGTTCGTGTGTGCTGCCAACGCAGATTGCAGTAAATATATTTGCAAAACTAGTCTGACCTATTCAATAATCCACCTTATATAAATGTACCAAAACATGCATTTCTGACTGTCTGCCTCGAGGAATATTCATGGACTTTTAAAGTAACGACCAAGTTTGTTATAAACTATTATTTGCGTCGCTTACATACATATTTTTAGTATTTACCATTACGTCTTTATTAGGTATCATTTCAAACAAAGGATTATAATTTGAAGGCTTTACTTCCCGATACATTTAGTTTTAGTTTAGACATTCAACAATCGTTAACATAATTAATAGTCTCAGGAGGGCGAGCGCAGTCGAATGCCAAGCATTGCCTTGTAATTCATGGTGTTGTTTGGTTTTGCTACTGTCCATGAGCGGTCGTATCGCCTACCATCAGGCGAATGGCATGCTCGTCTCTCCATTCATCGCAATAAAAAAAAATTATGCTTCATCTTGGCTAAATGGTGGGTTTGTGGACGCGATAATATATTTCGGAATTAATTTTTCATACACTCCCCGTACCTAAATTAGATTAGGGCCGTACTAATAAAAATCTGGCAGTACTGATGGGGGTAGTTAAAATCGCAGTAATCATACAGTATCAGTACATACTACATAATCTAATATCGAAAACAGTAAAGGAAAACAACGCGAAGAAATCTGCATACCGTGGCGATTATAAAGAATTTCTACGATATGTAAAGTCCGCCAACCACCACGTGTTGGATTATATGACCTAACCCCTCTCAATCGTACTTTCGATTGTAGAGAAGGCCCGCGCCCAGCAGTGGGACGTATATGGGCTGATACAGAAAACAATGTTAAAGGTATAATTTAATACAGAACCTTAGATGTTATGGGAAAATCAATCAGTCTCCAGATTATTTCAACCGCTGAATGTTAAGCGACCCATACAATGTACGGGTCATTGCTTTTGGCTTAGGCACGTGACTCAGGCTTTTTTATCCCAACATCTGTACTGGACCAATTTAACCCAACCTGTAGTAATCAATCAAGCGTGAAAACAGCGAATTTGTCTTTGTAATTTTTATCGCAAAACGAATAAATAGTTCACATAGATATAAAATAGCTTTCTCTTTATTGAATGCAAAAAATTGTAAGGCAATTGCGTTGTTCTTATAATATGTAAATGCGTAGGCGATGGTGATTACTGTTTTACATTGTTTACAATGTATTTTAAAACATTAGCCATTTTTATATTTTTAAATATAAGCCAGTTATGAAGTTTTGTTTCCTTAATAACTGAATGGCCATACAATGTTAGGATAACAAAATTGATTTTAATGTCGTGTTCGTTTAATAGTTGACTATATAGTTTATTTGGTCCAAATAAGTATGTACCAGGTACAAATATTTTAAGTTTATTTATTGCATGATATAGTTCTCTGAACAGTCGTTTATTCTTTCGTCATCCTAACAGCTGTTAAACCTCGCTGACACCAAAATATCTTCGGCAAGTGTTAACTTTTCATTAGTGTATAATCTTCATCTGACGCTAGTTTAAGATGAATGGATGGAAAACGTGAAATTAATGAGGATAATAAATCTACTGAGACCCATTCTACGGTTAGTGTACAGTTGTACATCTCACGAGATGACACTCGGTGACACCAAAGAGGATATTTTTAAATTTGAGTCAATTCCAAACGCGACGACAATCGACTTCTAAATTTGTCTATTCTCTAAATTTAAATTATATTTGTTCCTTTTCTTTTTAAAAGTTCTTAAAAGTAAGTTCCATAAATTAACTTATTACTTTAAATATATTTTTATTTAAAATAATTTTAATTTCTGACTTTCCGGGTATTTCTTCCACACCACGGAAGATATAATATATTACGTAATAATGTTCTGTTTCCATTAATTATCCAATAATGTAATTTCCCTTTTACAACCCTTTATATTTTAATATCTATATACAAGATACAAATCAGATAGGCAAAATTACCATGGTTAGATAATCACATGTCCCAGTTAAGACACGCATTTATCATCATTGACAACCGCCACCCGCATAATGTTGCTCTTATAAATCTCCTGGACCCCTACTATCGAACAATGAACACTGATTATATTTACATTGCTGTCTAGAACAGTTAACTTAATTACGTCTTTGTGTGTACGTAAATTAATGGTAATTCTACAGTAGCTCTTTATTAAGCTTATATAACGTGTATGGCGACTTGATGTGTAAGAAAAAAAATCTTTTGTAAAAGCGTAAATGAAGGGCTTCCAGCAATCTATTTCTATATCAAAATATTTGAAATGACTTTAAGAAACTTTCTCTGTTACTCTTTCACGCAAAAACTACTGAACGGATTTAGATGAAACTTTACAGTATTGTGGTTTATAGAACATAATAAAACATAAGGTACAATTTATAAAGATTTTGAGAAAATTGGCCAAATTATAAATCTGAAAATCAAGTAGGTTGATTCATGATTGCTACTTGCACCCGTACAAAGTCCGATTTAACCGCTTTTAATATTATGATAGCTATCTACGTAATACAGTATTTTTAGCGAATTACTACCTGCATATTATAAGGTGAACCCAACCTTGACTGTGGTCAACGTACAGTGCAGTAAATCAGGCGCGTTGCCGCCGTTTGAAGTAGAAATGTATCACTGTCTAGTGTATACTGTGGGAACGGTAGCAGTGCGCTCATGCTATACCCTCGGAATAGTAATCGAAGTGATTGGTTTTTTATGCAAAACATGGAAATTTGAATGGTACCGAAGCTCGCTTACTGTCTAGTTTTATATGATCCGAATGATGTAACAGATCTGAACGGGAGATCAAAAAATATTTTTAGGCTAAATCATACTGCAACATTCTTAAAATTGTTTTGATTTTGAGACATTTGAGAGATTTTATTGTATTATAGTCAGGAATTTGTGCCCGATATGGTGATAGGCTCGCCCCCTGTCACATCGTGGGACGGAACACACAAGGCGAAACGTGGGTGTCCTGGTAGCATCTCTGCCTACCCCTTCTGGGAAAAAGGCGTAAGTTGATGTTGAATCAAGAAAGTTCATGATTATATTTTTTTCATAATGTAAAAAGGTATAGGAACAAAATAATGAAATTGTTTTTTAAAGTAAGTCCATGGTAAGGGATCCATACAGTCGCGCCGGTGTTCTCCCATTTATTTATCTCAAACATAATAAAATTTTATTATTTTACTATCGCTGTCTGCCGTACATCAAAAGTTCCTAAGGTAACCACGGAAATATATTCCTTATACGAGTTATTTCCTTCGTAAACTTTGTGAATACCATATTTATTGGTTAGCTTACTGCTTACCTTCTTCAGATATTTGTCAGTGAAAATCAGTCACACAATTTAGGGATATAAATAGCAGTTCATGGAATATACATTTTTGACGGTAATTTAAGCGTTTGTAGGTCAACAAGAGACTGTATTTTTCATTCTGAATTGATCTTATTCTTCTTTACCGTTTGTGTTTAGAAATTAAAAGAATTTAATATGTATGGCTGTCGATACTACCAGAAATGGTACTCTTGAAGCTCTCTAAAGCCACAGTAGGTAAGAATGAGGGAACGAGGTGGTATGACTGTTATACAAAACACCAAAGGGGAATTAAAGTTTTGCTAATGCATTTCTGTAAAATTGCTGGAGACCCTTTGGTTTATGGTAACATCAATTTGTCGCCCAGATAACGAACACTGAAGGTGCAAAACGAGTAGAAGCAAATTAGGAACCTATGCAAGTGTGTCACAATGCATAATCCAAATATTTTTCACTGCAGGGCGTGCCCTGGGATTCCGTGGTCCCGTGGGATTCTCCAACAACCGACTGAAAAGTGTTAGGCCTCAATCCCGTACTATGTTATTAAAAACTAAAATACATAGCTGACAAGTCGAAAATATTAAAAACTAATGAAAACTGCACATAATCCGAATGAGTGTCGATGTGTAGGGCGTGCGCTCAGGCTGAGCTATATCGGTGAGTAGCGGTGTTTGACACGTCTCGTATGGCGACGCGGCATGGCGCCTGCGATGTGTCATCCTAAACAACGTCGCGGATCTGACGGGCTTTGAACATCAGTGATGGGGTTAAGGGTATTTGACGTTTATAGTGGTATATATTTTTAGACCAAAAGTTATGAAAATACTCAGAACAAAATTGTGCAATATTGAAACAAAAAGGAAATGAATGATAATAATTGCATTTCTTTGCATATCAAAATATTTGCGCCGATTTTAACTCCAAACACTCCTCTTTCAAACTCTTTATTATAGAGGCGTCCTGTGCTGAGCAGTCATTCGTATTATTACGATACTAATATTATGATTGGTGATTAGTATTATTACTGAAAAAGGAGTTACAAGTCAATGTTTACAATTAACTTGTGTGAATAGTATATATGGACTTGCTATGTCGAAAAGAGAGAAGAGATAATACTAACTCAACTACTAAACTTCTTATATCTTCGGCTTATTAAGCAATCAGCTAAAATACAAATTTCTTAAAAAGAAACGCAATAAACGTACCAGCATATTTTAATTGCTTGCGCCTTTCAAATGTCATTGTAAGAATTTTTATGGACCTTCTAAAGTATGATAAAAACGCACTTTATATTTATTACGCATATCAAGCTGCTGGATAAGCGAGTGGACATTATTGTTATTAAATTTGTTCCCCCTAAATAAGCTGATAAAAAGAGCACTTAAATTTATTACAGCTTTTAAACTAGCAGTTATTTCAGTTATTTCGAAGTATAATAGGAGACAATGTAAATTGTTAAATGAATAACTAATTTGCGAGTTCGCAGATATATTTAATTTTGCATGCATAGTGACTGCAGACTGATGGTAAGTTATGTGCTGTTCATAAAGCATCGACTTGCTAGCATAATTATCTCGTAAAAGCCGACATAATAATGATTACTAGAAACTGTATAGGCACTAGCTGATCCTAGAATGCGAATCACGACTTACGATATGCGTGTATCAATAAGCCGGGTTTCACATTATGTTGACGTTGGGCAATGGACACCACAATTTGTAAGTTTTTCTATGAAATGAGACATCTTTTTACTAGATCTGGAAACATGCCAATAAGTTACGTAAAACATTGATATTTCACAATGAATTTTAAAAAGAATTATGCCTAAAATACTTCACCGTCACTGACTACGAATATATATCTGTCAGCAAAACAAAACACTGTCGGTGAAATCGTGTCAGCACTTTTTTATTTATTAAACTAAAATGAAGAAAAAATATTTTTCAACTAAACTAAGTAATCTTGTAAGCAGAACGCAGTTTAATTCATTGACAGATTTATAGTTATTATTCTGGTAGACACGACAACCCGACTGTTACTTTAACAAATTAATAACCTCGGCTCGCGGGAAAGCCGACTGTCAGCCATTTTGTTATTTATTTAATTTTCGAAATATAAATCATCCACTAATTTCTTCCGGTGCTTCTTTCAAACCGTTTTATTTATAGCTGCAAAACTGGCCACAAAATAGGCCAGATTAATATTTCTTCTTTTACGTTTGTTATAAAAATAAAAAAAATATTATAAATGCATTTCAATTTGAAATTCGAATGTCAATTTAAATAGTGCGTTCCACAATGCGCTACTCACAATTATAATCAACTAATAAACAATCGATATCTTGTCATACCCTGCTATTACGATTACATCATATCGAGTCAAATATTTGCAATCAATAATGCCCACTATGAAATGACATCACAAGTCCGTCGTAATAAATACGAGTTGTGTTCATTCAAGAAATTAACTTGCGCTATAAAGTATAAACACGATACTGTGTTTAATACCAAGTTTATGAAAGCGTCTTGTAAGTAATCATGTGCCTTGACAGTCGGGGTCTCATTTTTCACGCTTGTCATGAAATCCCATAAGAATTGCCCTGTTTCTTTATTTCACAGATGGCTTACGTTTTTCTTAACAAATATTTGATATAGAAATACCTACTTTATAAATAAAAGTAGATAGGAATAGGTAATTGATATTAAAATACAAGTGCGTCCTACATACGCGTAAAGTTATTGCATAGCTTACAAAGCAAACCAAGCTGGCAGGTAAAAGTTTCACTCGCTCTATTATTTATTATAATTAAACTTTGTAATCATTAGTATGTACAGTATACAGTGAGTTTTACCTTTTATCTTGATACTATGTTATAGGGAAAATAATATTTATAATTGTAACAATTTGATAAAAAAAAACATAATTTAGTTGTGGTGTAAACCTTGCAGATTGTAGAGATGGCTAGTGACTAGGTGTTGCTCCTGATATGTAACTAAGTTTGACCAAATTAAATTATGTAACTAAGTTTAACTTTAACTAAGTACGACCAAATTAAACTATTTATTTAAAATCAAAATATTCTAGAATCTAAGGCATTTTGGGTACATAATGTTCATAGGCAGAGCTCTCGTCATATCTACGTATTTTGTTAGTGATCCATATACGTATGTGTTCGTTAGTATTGTTATTAACCAATTATTTGGTTAAATGGAGTGTAATGTTCTCTATTTGCAATAACTTTTACTAAAACCGCCGCGTCGGTTCTTCCAAATAAATAAACTTATCCGGACTAAAAAATGATTATTTACATTCTATCGTACACATATCGTGCAAGTTTATTGTTTTGTTCCACTTTTTTTGACTAACAGCGTCTGTTCGATGCAAAAGCTAAAGAAATAAATTCATACGGTGTCCTCGTTAATTCATCATTAGCGAATTCCGGTGGCCAATGTTTTAGCGGCCGAATCGACGCACTTTCGCCGAGGTCAACGCATTGTTCGTGTTTATAAATAAACTCCACTATTTTTCCTAATTAATTGACTAACCGATTTCGGATTTACTTAATGATGGTCTCTTGTTAACTTTTTGTTTTGTTTGTAACGTGACACTGCTGCATCTGCAATGCACTGCAATGTGATGAGTTTATTCCCATTTGCACTTTTTTATGCTAATTAGCTGGTTATATCTTTTGTAATTATATCGCACAATATTTGTAATTCACCAATCAAATTTGTGTAAATGTACACTTTTATAATCGACTTTCCAATTTAATCCGATACCCATGGTTCTAACTCACTTGACACAGATGAACTGAACTATGTTATCACATCACTAATTAATGTAATAAAATAAAAATTAAATTTAAAATTCGAATTCGTGTTCGAATGCATCAGTCGGTCGGTGCGAGCCGAACGCGCCGCGACGCTGTCGTCGACTGGGCGCCTTTCGGCCCGCTGCCAAAGAATCCACGCCTGAAAAGATATTTATGTGGATATGACGATTTGCCGGCCGGCGGTCAGACGATATTTATTTTCTTATTAAAATGTAAAGTGCGTTCAATCGGAATTAGGTGCCGTTAATACGAATAAAGTACACAAACACAGCGAATCATGTTTTTCAAAGCAATTGATACTCAATTAATACTTGATACTTCAACCGTCCATGTTTAAAGATTTGATTACCTTTTAAGTGTGGTAGCGTGGCTACGAACATTAGCGAGGTATAATGAATTACATCTAAACACAATTTGCAAATAAAATGATGTAACGATCATTCTTAGAAATTCTCAATCAATTTGAATGTGTTATTGGTGCGTGCGAGCTGTCGTCGTGTATATTCATAATAATGGTAATACAACCAGAACAGACTTTATTATTGGTATTTTTTTATATTTTTAGATTCAATAAGAATAGGATACATATTATATTAGTAAAAGTTGTTACTTATTTTGAGAAAAAAATATTGTATATTTTCGGTAGGTTTCGTTTTTTAACATATAAGTCATTGAGAAACTCAATGGAATACTGATATTTTGAACACAAGTTATTCAATGCTATTGACATGTCTTATTTTTATCCACTAATTCGTACTATGCTCCGACTAAAATCTTGAAAAAGAATCCCGTTAATTTGAAACAAAAGCATAAGTCATAAACATCGAAAATCGACTATCAAAATATCCACAATCGATCATCCACCGAATCGATTTTAACGACAATTGGTTCATAAGAAGAACTAAGTAACTCAAACAAATAAGAAGAATACTAGTTTAACACGCGTGTGCTTGTGTAAACGCGAGTGCAATTTGCAACACAAACTCATTAGCTTAAAGCAAAGGCGTGTCTGGTACTAGGAGCCAAGTAATAAAGATCATTTCGAACCCATAAAATCACGCGTTGCCGTAAAAGGTATTTATATAAAACCGCGTTAAACCTAAAATAAAAGTGTAGGTGCGTTTGTTTGCGACGTAACCGCAACGTGACCGCAACGACACGTGTTCCGGCGCGGCTGCTATTTTTAATACTAGGGTGGTTTGTGCTTCCTGTTTCGAGTGGCTTAGTTGTTATAAAAAGAAAGTGCTTCGTCTATTTTAGTTTTTTAAGGACTTAAATGGCCCTTGTAGAACGCTAATTAATCGATTCTAAAAGTAGTAACAACTTTAAATAACGTCAGTGGTAGTTACGGATAAAAAATTGAGACTTAAAAAGAATTCGGTTTTGAAGTAGAGAAATCCGTATACTGCTAATTTTTCCACATGAAAGATCCGATTAATATATTGGGAATTGAATATCACTGTAAATAAATTGTTGCCTTAAGTAGGCGATGACAGAACATTTTATGAAATTTTTCATTAGAATAACCTGTAATTTTATCTTAAGCCGGTGAAATGAGTTCCCTAAGGATACCCGACGGCCTTCATTACACTTTTATAATTGCAAGCGACACGGCTACTAATAGTATTACTAATTCACGTACGAACGAACCTTTACCCCACAAGTGTAGTCTGCAGACTGCAGCTATCTAATACTGTATTCTGAACCACAAGCCACGCAAACTTCAACTTTATTACTCAAAATATACGGCCTTTATTACAGTTCAACTGAACTTGGCCCCAGGTCATAGCGGGAGGGAAATATAGATGAAACTGGGCCAGAATTTGTTCGACCGAACTAGCTGCAGGCGACCTATATGGAAGGTGGCACAGAACTAATAGACTAAATTTGGCGCTAAAGCCAAAAATTTAGATTGAACAAAATTGCACGAAAACCCGCGTTTTACATTTTTACAGATTGACTATGTAATGCATTTTTCATGGAGATTTGAATATTTTATTTGGATTTTCAAATCAATTTATTGGTCTAATGCCAACAAACATGGGCCGTGAACCGTGAGAGCCAGATTATCATGCTTTCGAAGGCTTTTTACTTTGATTCACATAAAAAGCAATATTCAAAAATGCTACTCATAACTTTAAAATTAAATCAAAACTTAAACATATCGAATCATTGAGTTTGCAACAAGCGTCGATAATCTTTCATTTAAGGATTAAAGTTTAAATAAATTAACACATGCGAATTACGTCACGTGTGTTTTGAATGCGCACTTCATGCGAAAAGGGGTGGCGTGATATTTTTATATCATAAAACCGGTACATAAATCTACAGCCCTCGTAGATTGATCACCGCAACTACTTAATTATATTTGCCGTATAAAATATCCCCGCAGGAAGTATCCCGGTTACATTCAATATCCTGACTATGAGAGCTTCTTGCAGGTTGACGGAAAAATAACAATGTTGCGTTTCAATTTTATTAAAATAGTCGATTGTGATAAAAAGTGTAGTCGATTTTGATCCATAACTCTCTCGTGCGCCATATGGTTAGATGAGTTATTTTCCATAAATACTCTACATTTTGTTGCCGAGGTAAATAATATTATAGTCATTTTAACTTTACATTACAGAAATTCTTTACCATTCCTATCGGCGGTTATTCGCAAAATAATAATTATGGCCGTGTCTTGTTGAAGAAGGGACTCTCGTGTCTGGAAAACTCCAAAGGAAGTTCAAACCTAACCTTTTCAAAACTACAATAATCTTACAACATTAATTTATCGAACACTTCATAACATTTCTCAACTTATAATCCAGTAAAGTCGATGTTGCAATTGATTAATCGACTACAACATCGAGTGCAGCCCTACACAATGGCGATTACATTTGTTTTGTAAACATGGCGCCGACGCACGTGCGCGATCAGCTGCCGCACAAACAGAATTTATTTGGCAAATAAAATGCCCTTTGTTAGATAGGAAAGTGCTTTGGTTAGTAACAGCCTGTGTTAGAAAGGATGTTGCTTTCCTAGTTAGAAAGTAAATTACGAATAATTAAAACTCTATCTATGCTGTTTTTTGTGACCATAATCTTTCCAAACCGTCAATCAAAACTTTGCTGCGCCTAGCAATTTGTAGAAGTATTTTGACAGTTTTAATAACTCAAAGTAGTTTTGATTGAAATTTAATCTTACGAAAAACAAAATGACTAAAACATATTATAAATTCAGTATATCTATTATCAATAACTTAAACGAATTTAAAAATACGAAAAGCCGCAAAAAATTGCGAATAATATTAAAAATTCCCACTGACCACAGCTAGAGTGGCAGAACAATGTCTATCCGATGTCCGTGGCACATTTTAATTGTAATACCACTTCCGTCCTACTTGCACGGTAGGTTTACGTGGTAAATGATTATATATCAATTCGACATGGGCACGACTTACTCGGCTTGAATGAAGAGCCTTGAATGGGATTACAATGTGACTTGGGTATACACTATACAATGTACAAAATAACTGGTCCTTGTTAGCATCAGGTAGACGGGCAGAGGTTATGTTAGAAGTCGAATGCAACAAGAAAAAAACTATTTGGAAATTGAAAATTGCGTGAATATATAAAAGCAGATAGCAGAAGAAAGATATCTTAAATACATAGTTACACGTAAGTACAAACATTATTTCACGTCTATATGCTCTAAACTACAGGTAGAGATACCAATAGTACCTCTGACAATCCGCTGAGCTTATTACGTACCAATATGTGACCAGAGCACTTATCGTTAAACTGAGCGCAAACTTTAAACCACAACTCATGAGATTCCCGTCATAGGACCCAGGATCTTGCCGTTGCAAGCCCAGCCCGGCTGCTACTACACCAACAAAGCGAAGCTTTAAACGAAAAGAATGAAGCCGAACTGGAGTTTCTTTTGTATAAAAACATACATAGCCTCAGTCATATTTAAGTAAATGCAATGCAGAATCATTACGTATAATATCGAAATCGCCTTGGAAAATTTTGACCCAGTTCCACATTTGTTAATTAAAGAGCTTAATAGTTCGCCGACTTCGTTCAGCGGCGCACTCATTAATGTTAAAAATACCTGAACATTTGCAAAAATGTAGTCTTTTTACAGAAAACGTAGCTATTCAATGTAGACTGGGTTATGGATTTTCGCAACAAAATTAGGCTAGTTCTCGTTTCAGTCTGAAGTCAAAAGAGGTGTTAATTGTTTGATGGCCTACATATTTTTTATCCATATGCTTGCATCTGTCCGAAAGCTTTATTCTTAAGAAAACTTGGAATTAGCGCTCCAGTTTATATATAATCAATGGGGTCCGAAAATGTCAACCTGTATTGCTACTTTGTAAATCACAATACTGAGTTAGCTCACGTAACAATAAATAGATTTCTATTGCTGTCATCGACTGATGATGATGCATCACCATCAGTTACAAGATTCTTTGCTGAACTGTTGGAGTGGGCTTACATCCAACGAGCTTATTTATTTATTTATTTATTTATTAATCCTTTATTGCACAAAAAGAAACATTTACAGTAAATAAATGGCATATATATAGTACAAGAGGCGGCCTTATCACACTACAACCTTTAGACTTTTTGCCTTTTTGCTTTTTGCCTATCTTATGGCTAAATGCAGACAGCCGATGTATCTGGTTCATGGCATCTCTTCGTCCTGTTTTTCTTCCTTTTCCCTATCCATATTGAGAGTCCGTCAACGCAACCACCATCATAGTTTTATAGACCTTCATAGCCGGCGTTAATCACTTCCCATCAGATAAGCCTATTGCCAGACCTATCCCTAAAACATTCAGCTCCAACTTAGCATGTGTAGAAGGCCTATAGATCCCAATATATCACCAGTAACCACACACTATTTACAAAACGTAAGTATTAAAGATATACATAAACGGCCTTATACATAAACAGTTTTAAAATCTATTTTAGTTATAGAATGTTATGTCTTCTTCGCTCAAACTGAATTCCAAAGTCGTTCGAAAGGGACAAATTCGATAACTAAAATAGGTTTTAAAACTCTATGAATAAGGCCATACGAGTATAGACAGATAGGAGGCATTGCGCAACCGAATTTCTGTCGCAGACATAATTGAGGCAGGCCGGGTCGTGGCCTCCAGCGCGGCGCGTTTGATCATTGCTCGGCTCCAAATAACTACTAACACTTGTATTGTTATTGTTTTTATTGGAAAACTGTATAACATTTTTTTTCAGGCGACAATTTTTTGCCAGTTTTTCGATTACGAAAACACGATTTGCTCGGATTGTGGAGGTCAGGCGATCGGTTAATATTATAAATGTGTTTTTTTGTAACATGCTCGAAAATGCTGTCTCGCCGATCTCATATTATCTACAACAAATTGTAAGACAACAAAGATTATGGTATACAAAATTATTATTAATTGCTTTTATGTAGGTATTTCAAAGAATTACAAATCGGGATATTGAATACAAATCAATTAATCGACAATGCAAAATCAATAGTTTCTAACTGCGTCGTAATTTTTAACATAAGTAAGAGAATACGTTCTTGATTCTTCTTATTAAAATGCTATGGGCCTGGAATCGTGATACCATTATTTATTATATATTTTTTTATTTATTATCCGATGACTCAAAGTCAACTAAATATTATTAATATTGTAATTTAAATTTCGAACAACTTGTCTATGAGCAATTACCACAGAAGCAATTAATTTAATATAATTTAATATAAGTCAAAGTCAAAAAGCATATGGAAACTGTGTTTGTAGTACCTGCATAAATCTAATTACTATAAAACGAGTGTAACAAATTGATCTCGTTAAATTTTATGACTAAAATTTATTCATGGAGCTACTGAATTGTTTATGCATCAAGATAATCAAATTTTCATCCGTGTCGAAGACTAACAAATACACCTAACAGTTATACACATACGGTCTTATTCATAGACAGTTTTAAATCTATTTTAGTTATCGAAATTTTTGTCTTCGTCGCTCAAACTGAATTCTAAACTTGTTCGAAAGGGACAAAACATTCGATAACTAAAACAGGTTTTAAAATTGTCTATGTATAAGACCGTTAGTCATGACCCTATATTAAGATACCAATTTTGTGTCGTGGGTATGAACTACAGGAATCTTTTCGGTCTCGCGATATCCAGATCCGTGACAAATCCTTGTGGATCACGCAAACATTTGTCTCGGTTCGGGAATAGAACCACAGTTTTTACTCTTTAGTTTCACAGCTGGAGATTTAACCAACTGCGCCACAGGTGGCTTATATGAAAGACGGTTTTTCGGAACGCAATACTATGTACTATAAGAAGCTAATTCCAACTTTGTATCTCACCTCTCAATAGGCCAGGATACAAAGAAGAAGTCTATATAGTATATCGTAACTCCTTTCAATAAGATTCGAATTTGGATACTTCGAGTTACTATATACCTGGTGAATATTGGATTCATATGGGTCGACTTCGAAAATGACAACGTAAAGGACTATTACACTTTATCTCCAAGTACCTGGTAACAGGAAGCTTTATTTTTGTTATAAAATATATTTTTTATATACCAACCTGTGTAGATTTTGACTTATCACCATGTTGTCCTTCATACAGTCGCCGTTGTAACCTGCAACAATATTAAAAATATGTTAATATTGTCATTGCTTCTGTGGTAATTGCTCATAGACAAGTTGTTCGAAATTTAAATTATGAGTATACCATAAACATAGATGATAGAGGCAAGTCATTCTAGGTGACAAGTTAAAACCCACGGTGAAGTTTGGAACAAAGCAAACGTTCGGCGGGTTGCTTGGCCTTATTGGCCGCATCACTTTGTGCCTTTCTGAAGAGTGGCCTATTTATTCAAGCTATTAACCTTGTGCTTTGTGTCTAAGAATTAAATCACACCGTACATAAAATTCACGCATGTCAAACAAACATTTAAATAAACGTTCTAAATTCAAACGAAACTAAAACGTTCGATTTTTAAAACTTTTAACCATTTGCAATTTGCCAGAAAACACATATTTTATTTTTTTACCTGTGGTCGCGCTTATGCAGGATGTTCATTTCTCTAATGGCGTCGTATATTGCTCGTGAATGCTTTTACAGCAACAACCGCAGCGACCGAACTGATCCGTAACTAGACCGAAATGGCAATTTTAAACTGTTGCTAAATTGCTGCTTTATGGTGGAAAGTAATATTGAGTATTGGATAAAACCATCGTAACATTGTCTGGCTGAGAAATTAAGATTGACTGCTTAAGACGTAGTTATTAAAATCAGATTCTAATCATTTAGACTTTAGCATGATTAGGAAGGTGATATTTCAATAGGAAGGTGATTTAAATATCGGACTAGAATTGAAACCTAGATAATTATCGTAATTCTAAGTGAAACGTCGACGACCTTTATTTCTCTTTACTCCTTCGCCAAACACATTAACTTGCTGAGGGTTCTAGTTTTAAGCATAATTTTAGTTTTATCTATCATAAAACCAATTGACTGAGGAAGTCAATAAGTTTTATATGCGTTTAAGGAGAGAAAAAAAGTACATTAGAAAAAATATCTTCGTCTGGTTTCCCATGAATTCCAGCTGCAAAAAACATTTTTGTTATTCAACACCATTTTTGCGTGCTTGTGCAATAAAACAAGACAATTTTAAAAAGAGCACCCACATGTCCTACTCAAGCCTGTACAACTTGCTAATTCATATACCAAGGTCTCAAAGCTAATTCCGTTGAAATTGGATGAACTCGTTCATGAAGTTAGGTCCGTCAGGCCGTCTATTTCCATTATGAACTTATAACATATTCATTTGCCTCGATTTCACTAACACATCGCGGCTAAGTGTATTTGTACTCATCTGACAGGGGAAAGCTGATTTGATAACCAGATCTAGAACAAAATTTTATTGAAATTATTTTCATCGTAATACGAGTAGTTATTGCCATGCAATTTTTTTACCTGGCACGGTAAAGTTCACCATAACTGAGGGGCTACTACGTACCACGATATTGGATATATCGAGGGATCCTTCGTATAGTAATTTAGCCCTTGTGGCTTCGTATTATAATGTCGATAAATATTTTCTATGTAGATTCGTTCTTGTCAACGCTGTAGAATCGTTCAACAGGCGATATGAGTGAAAGCGATGGCACTAGAAATAGGTTTTAACACGCAGAATTGCTCGATATATCGAATTGACCTCCTAGATGTTATATACAGTCCTAGTCCTAGTGCGATACAGTTCAGAGAGAATTCCGATTGACCGATTGTTTCGGTTGCAGGAATTCGCTGGATGCTGGCCGCTTCCAACAGATCGATGTGGAGATCCTTGGGTGAGGCCTAAGTTCATCAGTGGGCTTCCTGTGGTTGAAGAGAAAAAGAACCAATTATAATAATTTGCTACGAAGCACAATTATGACGTCCTTATAAATATCACGCTGCGGAAGGACCGGAGATTGTAGGAAGTACGGAACACGTTAACCAGTAAACTGTTCCGCAGCTTAATGGTGCGGCAAAAGTATGCGTTAGCGAACCTTTTACTATGGGTGTTGGGTTGCTTAATGTACATCTAAGTTAGATAATATAATATTAATATGGAGTAACCAATGGCGGAACAAACCATGAAAGAGATTGCGTGGCTAAATGACGGCTGATGATGCGTAGCAGCGGCATCAGCGCGAGAAACTACGTTCGCCAAATGTCATGCCAGCTAGTATTGGCAACACCAAAATTTACTGTGGGGAAGAACAATGTTCAGAAGTAGAATTAATGTGGGCCCTGAAGATGATAATAGCTAATCTAGTCTGAGTTGTTTACCCGCAAAGCTTTCAAGGCAGCACTATAGATATTTTATTACTAACGTTTGCTTCTTCAATTCTTTTTGGTTTGTGTGAGCCACAGATATTTGTTTCGGGTTTGGGTGTTTGTGAGATCGAAAAGTCTTTCGTAGTTCCTGATACTCACGACACAAGACTCGATGTTAGTGTGGGTTCAGGACTATATATTTGACTGTTGGGTGTATTTATTTCAAAGCTACGTCCCGCTTTCTAAACTACTACAATACTAATAATTTTAAACATTAAACAACACTATGATAAGTAACTACATTTTTCTTATTTATACTATTTCCTATAGTTCTAAGCAGATTTTGTTAAATCTGTAAAAACACAAGTTTTTTTAAAATAAAATCCCCATAAGGTGCGAGCGTACAAACATGTTTAATGTATACGAAATCTTGATATGGTTGGGAGCGATAAGCGTCGGTCCCGATTGTTGTCGGCCGATAACCCTTCTTGTAGTGTGAGAAACTTCCTCCCCTATTTGGTCTCTGGGTTATTGACTGTTTCACTATTATTCCTTAACGATGGGTTTTAGAAGAGCGAACGTGTGTAACTGAGCTATTTAACCTAAAAATGCCAATTACCTGTTCCTCCTTTTTTGAACTTAGTAGTATATTTTTTAGGAAGGAGGTATAAAAAATACAAAAAGAAATACAAAAGATATAGCTACTTTACGAACAGGAATTCAGAGCATATAAATACACCGCAACCATACGATAAAAATAATTGAAAAGCGCAATGCTAACCTGGAAAATATTGTAGGCAATTGAAACTAAGAGGCAATTTAGTTACTATATTAAATAAGAATAAAATGAGCTTTATCCATTATAAATTAAAACACATTAGATCTTCACTAGAAATAAACAAAATACTGTGGTGGGGACATCAGTTCTTAAAAAGAAGAAGAAATTACTCTTCGGTAGGCTATCATGACAGTTTGATGTGGAGTCCCATGGGGAAGGCCTGTGTTCAGCAGGCTGGAGAGAGAAAAAGGGAGAGAGGCATTAAGAAATTGATGACGTCAATATACAACAGTAACCACCATCACACGTCATCTCATCTAGTGAAAACATGAATACAAGCAACTGGAAGCGTCGACATCAGTGGGAATTATCTAAATCTGTCGCCAAACTATTAGCTCAACGATATCAAGTTGTTGATGAAAAACATCCGGAACAAACTACCAGTACACTGTAGTTGCCACTTCCTCTGATTTAACTATTGAGGATTGAGTTCTTAGTGGTTATTGTATTGTAAATATTGGGTTTGAAATTTGAATTTCTATTCTTATTCGAATAATTTGTATCCATTAATGTTTTAACATGTAAAGTTATTTGAAAGAGTCCATTTTTTTACTCCGTTTTCTTTTAAATAACTTTTGTTAGAAAAGCTCAAGTATAGTGGTAGAATTTCTCTATTTCTTTGTGTTATTTTACAACCTAAATCCCAAGCACTAACTATCTACGGCCTTATTCATAGCCAGTTTTAAAACCTATTTAAGCTATAAAACTGAATTTTAAAGTCGTTCGAAAGGGACAAAACATTCGATAACTAAAATAGGTTTTATATATGTCTATGAATAAGGCCACTAGAATCTAGACATAAAAATATAAAGGAAAAATCATCTACAAAATCATTTTGACTTCATTTAATACTGCGTACATTACTCCCATGCTTATAAAAATCAAACTTTCCCTCCTAAATTCTTCGAATAGCGTAAATAATAAGGTTCGTGCGCGGTAGCCACCTGAAACGGAGTTCATCGAACCCGCACCACGCTAACAAGCCGCTATGTAAACACTAAACACTGACGTACAGAAACAACGCGTTGCCGTCGGATCCGTTTCCGTTAGTTTTATTTACTTAGAGGGTAATAGAATTAAATGGAAAAGGTTACATTCTGTACTCTAATGTATAGTTTTTTTAGTAGTATAGCTAAATTGCTTCAGAAACGAGATCTGATAAATTCTGGGGGTTACTCTATGACCCGAAACGAAGTCGCATGTAAATCTGTACGAATGTGCCTAGATTCTCCACAAAATGTTCGAATCCTTTATCGTACGTCGTAACCATAGACTTAGTTCGAAGTGAATGATAGGTATCACAGAGGGTGTTGATTTTAAGAAGTAAACTTAAGAAAAAGAAGATAGCTTATAACTTATTTCAGACGTCCGAACATTCGAACTTGTACTTGTGTTTAGTTTAGTAGTTGAAATATGTGAAGTACGCCAATCAGCACTAGGCTAACGTATTGGACTATGAATAAACCCCTCTCTATACAGGTCTCGGTTGTGGAGGAATAACTTCATCCGTCCACGAACTAACAAGTAGAATAAAAAGTCTCCTATACCGATCTTGTTCGAGGAAAAAAATCATGACCAAAACGTGTATACCTGACATTTTAGTACAAGAATTCAAAGATGTCCAATGTCTTCCTGTAATCTCTGGTATTATGTTGTGTAACGCCCAATAGCTCTCATTCTTAAGTAGCTTTGTCGTTTGCACCTGCTTCAATAGGTGGATATTGATGGATACAAAACGAAATCTATAGCTGTATTTGACTCTACTTATAGAAGGAAAATTGTTTTACTTTGTAATTGTCTATCTAAGTGCGTGTGTTCGTGTATATGTGTTTCGATATATGTGTGTACGCGTTTTCGTTGTATTATTCTGTTTGTGTGTGCGACTGTTGCTTTGATTAGTACACTGACGCGAGAGTTCGGAGTAGTGATTTCTGAATTGCGTCATGGAGATTTTACACCGCTACGACAATTAGATTAACTACGAGAACTGGTAACAAGAACTTATGATGTTAATTTATTAAATCTTCCGAATGTGCTAGCCGGAGTCAGGAATTTGTGCGCGATATGGCGATAGGCTCGCCCCTATCATTTCGTGGGACAGAATACACAGGGCAAACAAGGGTATCTCACCTATGCCTACCTCTTCTGGGAAAAAGGCGTGAGTTTATGTATGTATGGATGAATGTGCTAGCGGTTGCATAATCGGCCTTGAGGCAACAGGATCAGTCAACCGAGACGTTCGCGTCGTGGGCTCGGTCCCTGGGTTGGGCAATTTAGTTTAGGTATCTACATTCGATTCAGCGTATAGAATTTTAAATACATTGAATTTCGACTTGATATAGAAATAACAAATTGATAACACGAATCTTTTTGCAACGGGTCGCTGTGGAAATGTATTATTTGTTATACCAATTACAATATTTTTGTTATGCGTAAACTACTTTAACAACAAAGTTACCCAAAAATATGTTGCTATTCGAATTAAAGCACAACAAAGGATAAATAAAGCCACGGATCACTATTTAGGTCGACAATATTTCCCGAGATGTCTTCGTCGTAACTTATATGCGCCTAATAAGCAGAATTTTGTGCACTTCATACGAACATTAGCAGTATTTCAAGTTTATTTTCGGTTAAATGTGGAACGTAAGGGGGATTTATATTTAGCTGTCTGCACCCAAAACTGCAATGTGACTAATATCATTATATGATTTCAAACGACTACGCTATAAGAGATTTTTCAAAGAATATTTCACTATAAAGACACTTTGAAGAAGCTTTGAGCAATTCATAATAATCTTTTTACCATTTGGAGTTTATAAAAATATTATAGAATTAAGAGTCTTCTTGGTTTTATTTATCTATCTGATAAGTTCATAACAGGGCCCTGTTATGCTACGTTACGCTGGGCGAAAATCCTAACTAAACTAAGTAGTTTAACTATAAGTAAGTAAATATTTAATACCGGCATTGTCTCAATTTATATACCTTAAGGATAGGCAGACTGCACACATCTCCATATTGCTCAAACCTGAAGTAGTACACCGTTCACTTCATCTATTGTTTATCTTCATGCACTCTAGCTATCGGAGAATAAACTTAACTATCTTCTTTTTAATAAACATATCAAGTATAAAACACAGAAGCACTGTCATAAGCTTATATTATGGTGCTTGAATACTCAAATTATTATGTACCAATTTTTTGGGGAAACAAATTCCCAGCAGTTTGGTAAGAAATAACAAGGGTTTTAAAATAAACACAATAGCACTTGTTACGCTGAATAAGTAAATAGAAGAGGATGCACACTTGCTTTGATGATCTAACACAATCCTTGTTCGATCGTATTGCACGTAACCGAAGATGGTACAATCCTACCACTGACTACTTACTCACTTTATGCTCTCAGTTTTAGAGTGATCTTCGACTTAATGGACTAGGAACTACTAAGAAATCAATCATAAGGTTAGATTTTATAATGAAAATTAAAAAGATTTCAAAGCTTCATGTCGAACAAAAATTTTAACTACAGTAAAACTTGTTGCTTGTATGTATGACGTATCCTAAACTACACGTAGTAATATTACTGCGATCCAAATTTACTGTTATAATTCACTTTCTATAAATTTAGCAATTATTTAATCTAGTAATAAAAATTTAAAATGACATTATTCCACAAATTAAAAAAGAAAGAAACTGAAAACCGCAAAAAACATGAAATGAGGCTAACACATGTAAGATTTCCAGTTATTAACAGTTCTTCATGTTATTAAACATGTTTGTTCGAGAATCTAACGAGATCTAAACCCGTAGTGATCAAGCAGATGTGCTGACCGCAACTTCCTGGCTTTGATACATCGGTACAGGATCGTATTCGCGTCGCTTTGTGTCTTTGTGTGCTACTTGATATGTGGCACGCTCAGCAATTCAACGCAGTCTCTGATGATTGTTGATAGTGACGCTACCATCCATGATAAGCTGTTATTAAGATGGTAAACTGTGTATTTAATTTGCTCATGAATTATAGAACAATGTGTAAGAAACTATGCACTGTAACCATAGTAACGGCAAGCGTGTCTATTTTCGGATTCAACCTGTGTATCACAACTTTGCGATATTGAGACTGAACTGCACTTAACATCAGGTGTACTTGAGTAATTTAGTCGTGCCGTCTAAAATAATCAGCACCTTTCGTTCTTTAGATATCTAGGCTGTCCGCAACGATGTTAGTTCTCACCAATTTTATTATCCTTTCGTGAAAGAACATCGTGATGTAGCCTCAACTAGACAGAGCAAGGCTGTCTCTACTTCCAAACATATTCAATTTTGCCGTAAGCGAAAGAATTGACGCGACGTTAAAAATATGAAAAAAGTTTTCGCCAGGACATGATATTACACAGGCTGAATGGTACGAGCGTTATTGCGGGATCTTCAAATGTTTACCTGAGGTCTGAACAGGAAGCGAGGGGAAGATTCGATTGCAAAGAACTGGGGAGACAAATATTAATCTACAGACTTGTGTAGACAGTTGTAAAGTAACGTCTGATAAAGAGTTGGACTGTTTTGTCATTACATGTTTATGTGTGGACATTAACCAGCTGTCCCTATGCAATTAATTCTTAGGTTTGTTTTAGTTAAACTCAGCCAACTCTGTGTGTCGCCACGCCTAGATTAGGTATTGAAATGGTGCTTTTATCATATTTCTCGCTCAGACTTTTATCTCAATTCAATTATGTTCAATGGTGATCACTTACCATCAGACCATTTGCTCGTTTGCCGCCTATAATATAAAAAATATATCAAATGGATAGATCAGAAATTACTAAAGTGAGTACGGCTACTGAATGAGACAGTAGAAGTATAAAAGCCATAAATGATAATGGGTCACTCCTACTAAACTAAACACTCATAAGTACATACAAACCAAGGTAAATAAATTACGTAACATGTCTAATTGTTTATGCAAATATTATAGCCAGATGTTAATTGTTACAGCCGGCGATATACGTATTATCTCTAGGGAATCTTTCATCAACATCAACACTGGGTTTCATTGGGTTTCATACACAATAGTTATAGTGTAGGAACTAGCAGACTTATCAAACGAATGAATATTACCAAAGTTTTTGCTAAATAATAATGTACACTTTTTAAAAGAAATAAAACTATTTTTTACGGATTTTATCGCGATTTGGTAAAATTTTTAAATTTTTGAACTTCCCGACGCGACGTTTCAATTACTTTACAGTTTTTGTGGTCACGGGGTGGACTGAGGTATTAGTCATCCGCTCAGCGACTGTTACAATTTAACTACCCAGTAGGTAGTAGGTAAAATTAAACCAAATCCGTAAAAAATAGTTTTATTTCAATTCGCGTAAATCTAATAAACCATTATACACTTTTTTATTTTTAAATTATTATTTTAGCAAAAACTATGTAAATACTACCCAAACACGATGACATGAAAAATTGTAAAAAATGATTGACGCTTCTTTTTTCGAAAATTTTATTTGCACCGTGTCTGTATTCACTAAAACTACCGCCTGACTTCGTTTTCGGTCGCAGTCTCGATATACCCTGTATTTATTAAACAAAAAGAATACAACAAGCAAATTGAATAAAACAAAAAAAAATAGACACAAAGGGTAGTAAAGGTAAAACGAACATCTTTATGCCGATCACGCTCTAACATGTTTTGTTTAAACGAAAGCTACTAAAATAGTTTGCCATCCCTTTGTCCCCTTGTATACTATTGTTAAATAATTTGAAATTATTCGCTATTCGTACAAATCATTTGTTGTCGTGCCAATAAGTGCCGTGACAAGGCCAGGTTAGTTTTCGGAGTCATTGCCTCATTGACTAACCGAGTAAGTAAAAATTTCACACCTAGAATGTTTCACGCTGAAATCTGTGTTGCATTTTAAAATGGATTGATGTTTTGTAAAAGTTTACGGTTTCGAATTTAAATTGACTTTGAGTTTTATTTGTTTATTATTGATTGGGAAAACTATATCAGTATCTTCAACCACTGAAAATTCACTGGTGGATATACATTACAAACATTTCCACAGCGACCAGTTGGAAAAGACCTGATTAGAATCATGTGGTGCTCTGCCTTTATTAAGTCGTCTGTCTACCATCTGGGTAATGTCCAGAGTAGAGCTAGCCAGAGCAGAATCTTCGCTAAAAATGTTTCTTGAAAATACATTACTGAAGTTACACCAAATCTTTTATAAAATATCCGCGTCAAAGCCAAACCGATCAATATAAATATTCATGGATGAATAGAAGTCAAAGCTTTCATAAACCTTTTCCAGACTACAGCATTTCTTTTTATAGACTCCTTTCTGTCGAAGCGATGAAAATATTCTTTTAAAGCTATAATGTTGTTGAATGAAATTAAAAAATGCTGTAGTCCTGAGGTATTATGTATGATCAGGTCAGCAGTTTGAACGAAAGCCTAATGTACAATTTCAAATCCTTTAAAATTTGTGATGACATTTTAGCATCATTAAAGCCATAGAACGTTGTAACATAATTACGAAAAGATCCTTCTTTATCCATAAGATTACATGTACTTACTTGCAAACGTTATCTACTATGAGCATTTTAAATGACCTAGTTTCGCAACTACACTCAAGAAAAGAGCTCGTAAATCAGTAACAGCGGCTTGTAGACATTGGCCGTTGACCCAGCATTAACAGCGTTTACAGTTTACATCCTACACGACCTTAAACAAATCGGAAATCAACTCCACAGTCAATCGATTCAGTAGCGGCAATAAAACCGGCGTGATTGTTTTACTATCGATGCACGCCTAACAGGTTTCCTGACTTTGGACTTATTAAAGTTTTATTGGGTTATATGCATATTAAAGCCTTTGGATGCTATGGCTACTTGTTACAACTTTTCAATTAATTCATCGACATATATTATTGTGACTCTACATGGTAAATATTTAATTCTTTGAATACCAATATCGATGTGTTTAATGTTGATAATTTCTTTGGAAATCAATGTATTAATTAAAATATGTGTCTTTTATGTTTCAGTTCTGAAGATTTTCGCAGATTTTTTGGTTCAATGTTTAATTCAATTCAAATTTACACAAAGTTAATGTTTTTGTATGACGATAAACCCAGACTTACTCATAAAAATTGATCTCAGAAACTAGAATACCTAAACAAACAGACATTGACATTACCAGGAAAGAAACAATACCTTGGCAATTATGAATTATAGAAGCTGTTTAAAACTAATACAGGAAAAATGAATGAATTGATAATGTGTAAATAAAAGACGATATAAATATAGCTATAATTTCTATTGCTTTCAAATTATTCTCTCACGCAATAAGTCGTAAGTCTAATGATCAATTCACTGTCAGAATTTTAAGATTATGGGACTTAATGTTAACACCTGTTGCAGATGTTAGCAACCGGAATTGATGGCTTAATGGTCGCGTTTGTGTGGTCATGACAGAAATACACACATCGAAACACGTAAAAAACGGTTTCAAACTTTTTAGTAATTTAATTTTTATAGATATAATGCTAACAGAGAACACGATATGGGGCGAAGCGGAAAGATAAATTAGGAAGGCGACTTGCTTATCGACTGAGACTTTACATGGGTGGAATGAATACATTGAATAGCCTAAATTAAAAATCTATAGGTTACCAACCTTCAAACAACCGCTGAAGTAAAGAACAAAATAATTGTAAAACTAAAAAGTTGATGTGCTATAAATTATCACTTTCATAAACCGCCTTCAGCACTAACGCATCGAACATAAATCACTGCAATTACATACATGATAATACAAAGCAAGATTTTTTCTGATCATTACAAGGTTCATGGTTTCGTTGAATAATACACGTACAACCAGATGCCATGGGAATGAGAAGAAATGTCAAAACTTTAACAAAGATTACCCAGTAATTACTTCGCATTATGTGGAAAATGTAGAATCGGTCGATTTTATGCGGAAGATAGTAATTAGAGCAGCTATTGTGTGTCTGCTAATAGGCCCAAATCGTTTGGTAAAAAAGAAAATTCTCATAACTATTGAACGTGTAGACGCATTCAAAAGAAATGAAACAATGGAACCTGTGTGGTTGATAACGAGCCTTGTTTTTAGTAGCGCTTTAATAATATTTTCTTTATTTTGATCAGTCTAATGTTCGAGCATAGGGCTCTCAATTACCTTTTAAAAATCATGCGTGTATCCGTAGTAAATTATCCAGAAAACATCGTGAGAAAGCTTCCATACCAGTAAACTCTCAATAAGGTGTGTTCCAAACCATCACAATTACCCAACATGACAGCAAAGTACTTAATACTGATAATCTGATATTTTTGGAGTAATATAGTTGAACATCCTAATCTAATCTATTTTGTCCGGTTGAAACGGGCTTAAAAGCCAGTATTTTTCCTTTTTACTTTAACAGCTGGAATAACAGTTCCCATCTATTTAATCAAGTAGAAGAGCCTTGATAATTATCCTTGTACCTGGGCAAGTAGCAACGTCTGAGCAATTAGCTAATTTGATTAACGCAATCACATGGTAGTGACCTAATCGCTGGACCAATTGCTTGATTGCTCTCATTGCGACTGCCGAGTACGTACATGTCATATTCATTAAGCTTTAATTCTTGGAATTCCTTGTATGCGCTTTTTGATGCGCTGAATTCATGTTTTGTGACTTTGGCATAATTTATTGTTCTGTTAAAGTTAAGATACGATTTTCAGTGCCTTTAGCACAAATCTTGATTGTGAAGAAATGTTTCTTACGAATATTTGATCATGTAAAACAACGCCTCTTAAGAAAGTACCAAGATTTGCTAATACATACCACATTTTAATAATACCATGGATACTAAAATAAAGCACAGGGGTCACAAATTATAGATAATACAACAACCATACCACTGGTGTATCGATAGTACCTTTGCCATCATTTCAAAATAGTTAGGAAAGGGAAAATAACATGCATATACAGGGTATATCAAGACTGCGACCGAAAACGAAGCCAGGTGGTAGTATTAGTGACTTCAGACACAAAGCAATTAAAAATTTCGCAAAAAAAAATTTTTTTTTGTAGTTTTTTACTTATCGTCGTATTTGGGTGATAAATACATAGTTTTCTTAAAATAATGATGTAGATCTCTTTATTTTTAAACACTCAATGGTACGTAAGGGCTTAAATTATTATTTTCGCAAAAACTAGGTATTTACCACCCAAACAAGACGATATTCAACAATATCTAAAAAAATAACTGTCGCTGTTTTGGTGAAATTTTTATTTGCATCGTGTCTGTAACCACTAAAACTACCACCTGGCTTCTTTTCGGTCGCAGTCTTGATATACCCGGTATAAACTAACGCGTTTATCCCAGAAGAGATAGGCAGAGGCCCCACCAGGACACTCACATTTCGCCTTGTATGTTCATTCCCACGATGTGATAGGTGGCGAGCCTATTGCCATATCGAGCACTAATTCCTGACTCCCGGCTGATCATTAATAGAAAAATTCAATATCGCTTTGCCCGACCCGGGGCTCGAACCCGTGACCTCAGCTTTGTAATCGTACTGTAGTACAACTACGCTACCGAGGCAGTCGGCAGGAAGGCAAGGAAAATAAATAATACTATTCACATCAAAATACGTTGTAAGTATACCACAACCAGTGTTTGATGCAATATTAGGATTTCTAAATATTAAAGTACATCATCAAGCAATGCTAGACGTCGACAACGATGTGACTGGGTAATCTTAATCTAACATCAAAATCAACAAAAAGAGAGTCGTTCGTGCTGTAATTTCACAAATTAGAACCTCTAGCTATTTCATTAGTTATGAGTATAAAGGCTAAAAGCAAAGTAATCATAAAAATTAATGAGACGTCTGCTCCCCATATTCTAATGGCCGTTTAAAAGGCTGTGAACCATGACTTCTTTTGTTAGATCGTCAATTTTGGTCTTTCGGTTTGATAAATGTTTTTATTACTTCTATGGTTCGGGAATAAAGTCGACTGCCATAGCATGAATATAGCGAAGAGACTAGGAAGAGATCATCACTCGTTGCAAGTTCTGTCTTTCTTAACTGGGATGGGACAGTATGTTTTTAACATCGTAAAGTATTTATTCAATTAAATGCTTAAACGATTTTTGCCAAGCAGAAGTATGAAAGCACTGTTGTGTTAAAAGTACATTGACCATGGGATCACAAGCCTTGTAGTGCAGATTACTAACTGCAATAAGTTCTCAATGTTGTTGTTCCTTTTTATAGGCAGACATGACGCTCAGCGGCTCATCCTTTGTCGAGCTACTAACACGTCAAGTTATTCTCGTAAATAAAATGTGCCGTATCATAAACATCTTCCATCTGTTCTCATGTAGTCATTCATCTAATTTGTTCAAAGCTAACAATACACGGTTATCGTAACCGCAACTGTTTACTAACTCGTCGTGTTACTCGTTATCTTATTTTCGAGAACTCACATAAAACTCTTTTGTTCATTATCACTTTTGGCCCGAAATATACCAGTTGGTCAGCGTTTGCGAGCATTCTGTTGGACCACAAATGATAACAGATGATTGTGTTTTCCTCGTAAATTTAACCTTTCAAACGCAGTTACCTTTTGCCAACGAATATCCTGGCACAAATACAGACTTTAATTTAATCCAACAAAACAAAACTTATTAAAAAGGTTGCAAGGAGACGGCAACTAAAATAATGCAGATTGCAATATTCATCATGACTGGACACAATATTTCTAAAAATGTTAAAAATGTTTTTCTACTTTTTTACTCCACCTTATATTCGAATAGATAAACTCAACTTTATTTAAGTATACAGTTTATTTAACAGAATTGAAAAGTATCCATTTTTTTAAAAAGCTTACGAAAAACTTTTGAAACGGTAAGTATTATCGAAGCACTGTAGCAATTCATTTTTGTATGTAGACTATGTATTTCTGTACGAAAAAATCAGTTTTATTTTTTTTATTTCTAAAAGGTATTCATGCAAAAATTCAAAAACAGAGTATTTTAAGGCATTGAAAAAGGTTTGGAGAAGCTGTTCTAGTTTGCATACAGCAAACATAAGCTGTATTGCGGAGGTCAACCTTTATATCAAAGTTCAGCGTGTCAAGACCCAAGGGCAGAGATAGCAATCTGCAGCTGTATCTGAGAACTTACTGCACTTTCACTAATATGGATCACGGGCCTAACCTTGTCCCTTGATACTACGTTCACTTTACTACGTGAAGTACAATCAAAGCTAGGTATTTTTTTTTGTAGAATTCAATGGTTATCTCAACTAATTATTAGTCCCAATTATATACACAAAATACTGTTTCAATACCAGTATTCAGGATTGTGTTTATTAATTTTTTCTATACGCTTATTCTTTCCAGTCGTCTTCTTCATTACTGAAGGTCGTGTCCCTGAAAGGTCTCCATGGATCTGTGTGTCAATTTCTCCAATTAGCTCGGTTCTGAGCATCTCTAAAGGCAGCTGTAACAGAGATCCCAGTGAGTGATGTCACTTTATCCAAATCGGCTTGGTGCCCGCCCGGCCATGATGTCCTTTCCCTTCCACTTTACCAAACATAATCAGCTTGTCAATATTATATGCTTATAACACTAAGTAACATAAAAATAAGTGCTTTTGCAAGCTTTTATTCAGTTTTTTGTTGGAATCTCGATTTAAATAACTTCATTTAGTAAAGCGCAGTTCTTTTATATTACACAATATAAATCACACTTACAGCATTAAGTTTTTTTCATACAGTAGTAATTTATTATTAGAACCTAAGCAAATATGCATCAGAAACCCCTGGGATCATCGGTTTAATCACCAGAACCGGAACAAATATCTGCTGATCACTCAACTATAACATATTTCGACGTGGGAGACAAGTTCGATAGCTTTGGTATAGTCGACTTGTGAACTGATTAACGCAATTTAAACATTTTTTTTTCTTCTTTACGACTTATAACGGTCGCAGAAATTTGCTGCTAGTAGGCCGATTCCTAGAGGGCGATCTGGATATCCTTGAAATAGCTCCGTATTCACAAGTTTTTATAGAAAAAAAATGATGAACCCCGGCATTTCTAAGTCTAACTGCTCGCTTGTGGATTTATAACTGTAAATCTCGGTATTGATCTGATTTACATGTTTTTTTAATGTGGAAATATATATATAAAGCGAATGTTACACATTGAGAATTATTTTATTTCCCGATTTTTTCGCGGATAAATTAGTTTTATTTCAATTATCGGCCTATTTAAGTTGTTTCAATCAAATATATTTTTGTAAAAGTCGAAGTTTATGTTCTTCAAGTATAATGAAGATTGTACTGAAGGAAAAATTGTTAATATAGACAGAAGAATTTAAAAACAAAATATTACTGACGTAACATTAAAAAAGGCAGCTGATTACGTTTTACATAAATAAACTGGTAGCACAGAATAGTATTCTGTGCTGGTAGTTTTGGGAACGGCGGAATGTTTTATACAAACGGTACAGTCTGATTGCCGTAATGAGTGGTTTCGGTTAATTGGTAACAATGTTTCGTGCCGTAATCGATCCATAACGCCGACTGTTGGTTTTAATCCAGTTTAGTGATGAGTGCTATTCGTTTTTTGCATGAATAATGATTTTAGATTAGTCATTATATAATAACTCAAATTGAAGGCATATGTATGTATAACTTTTTACTGCTTAGATAAATGTTACGTGCTATTTTATGCTGTAATAAGTACAGCTATTTAGAAATTTGATTATAAATATTGGTCGAATAGCGTTATCTCTGGTTGTGGATATGCCATATTACTTTTGAAAAAAATTATGTTCAGTGTTTTCAAAATGAAAACAGGCATAGAAAAAAATATTTTTGAAAAACACAATTGAAAAATTGCGGCTGTGAGGGCGAGACAGTCTCCATATACCATTGAATTGATATGATTGATCAAATATTACAATACAAATACAATCCTTAAAGAGATTCAAATTGATAAAATTATTACACAGCATGAGATAACAAATATTTCTACTACATTCAACAGTGCGTCCATTCAACAACAGTACATCGCATGCCACGATAAATTGACCCATTCGATTAAATAATCGATTACAAACAATCAGGATGGGCCGTCACTAGCCAACGGCCAGCCGTTCCGAGTCAATATCGTTTAGGTAATTGAGTATTATTTTTAATTTTACGGCTCTGGCCTGCTGGGCATTGAACCCGCTATGCACGTACCTTGTTTACACCTTGCCCGATGTTTTACGGTTTGACACTTTGTGGTAAAAAGTTGATTATATATTTTTTACTGACAAATCCAACTGGAGCTGATACTTAGTATACCCAGCAAAATGATTGGAAAGTGTTATTGCAAAAAATCTTTGTTTATGTGTAAAATTGTCGAATAACAAGTTTTTTTATCATCATTTTCAGCTACAAGAAATCCAATGCTTAACACACGCTTCCGCTACAAAATCATTTGTGCAGCGGGGCGTGTTGTTACGACTCACCACGCTTGAATTCAATACTGAATTCAAGCACTCACAATCGTACTCTCGGTTGAAGAGTAGGCCCGTGCCCTGCAGTGGGACCTATATAGGTTGATACAGACGTTTGAATTAGTTGTTACTTCTGGAAATGCCAGCTTCAGTAGCCCGATGATGCCGCTCTACCATACAGACCATTGAATACGTCCGTTGACTAACCTATTTACATTCTGTCAGCATCATCTCGTAAAGATGTAGTACTACAACTTCCTGTCATTGGCAATATCTACACTTTAAATATTAAAATGAATTTATGAAATCGAAAAAAATATGAAAGCATTGCCGTGTCGTTTTTATCAGAGTTGTGCCAAAACTTAGTAGGTACTGTATGGAAATAACAATGTAGTGTTCCGAAATGCTTCGCTTGCAACCAGCTTTGCTTGTTGAAACAGATAAAAATACGTCTATGACAAAAATGCTTCCAAACATTTGTATAAATAACATATGCACTTAGCATGGAAAGATTTGGGTGATTACAATGTTGAGAGAGGTGAAAATTAATTGATACAGTCTAACGGCTTTATTCATAGACAGATTTAAGCCCTTTATTACTCGTAGTTATCGAATGTTTGGTCTCTTTAGAACGATTTAAGAATTCAGTTTAAGCGAAGAAGATAAAAAATTCGATAACTAAAATAGGTTTTAAATCTGTCGATGAATAAGGCCGTAAGTAAGACTAAAGATAAAGAAGATTAATATAAGATGAATGGGCTGTAGAAGGAATAACATATCAATCGCACTAATCGAGTTGTTGATTTGTAGACAGCGCACAAACTGTTAAGATCCAGCATTTGATTTCAAATTCAAATATAGTTTGTTTTTTGGACCTTATGTTGTTAATTTCGCTCCATATTGTTATAGTTGGAAGCACTATTTAATATTTCTACTTGTCAAAGGTTAATACCTAGTGTGAATTTATCCCTGAATTAGAAATTAGATGCTGATCTAGAAAATATTAGGTAACGTACATGCCACGTTCAACCCATGCCAAATCATGTAATACCGGAATCTAACACCCATATTCTAAGACGTTTTCTCGACTCCACTTGACGTTACTAGAGGAAATCCGTATTCTTAGTAGAAAAAAATCTCCTCCACTCAACGTCACTCAAAAATTTTCCTGTCTCGAGGAAAGGAATCAACTGTCAAACTCAAGGTACGTCGCGACCTACCTTAAGGAAGAAATAAAAGAAATAATCCTACTTTAAAATTGTAATTAAAAGAGAGAAATAAAGTTTACCTTTTAAAATTCTTAAATACCTAAATATGCCAACAATTTTTTGAGGTGGGTGCCTCTACACGATTTACACGTTTTCCTAGTGAATGATACAAACATTACTCTTTATTTCATTTAATAAAAGATTTGTGGTTTGGAAACAGTGTTTATTATTTTAAACAAGTTATTAAAGATTTCCAACAGTTCCTGTAATACTTGTACGATACTCCGTACGAATATCCCGAACGACGATTCATCCATAAGAATATCCTTCGAAATTTCCGGGTTGGATGGTATGACCCTCCTCCTGTCTGCATGCGTTTTTTTCTCCGACTCACTAAATATTTGTCTTCCAGTCACAATCCCGAAGATTTTGAGTTCAATAATTATATATTATTCTATGTAAACACTCTGACATGACATTTGACTGTCACTTTTCAAGTGATCATAGACTATTTCCAAAGGTTTTTTGTTAAATCTCTACTTTATCTATACATCAATGACGTAATTAATGACGTTTTTCCTTGACTCAACCTCACTCGAGGAACCTTTAGTAAAGGTATATTTTTAACTAAGCATACCATTTTCGAGGGTCCCTCCAATTCATTTGTAAAGTCACCTCGACTGAAATAAGGTTGAGGAAGATTGGAGGACACGTCTTAGAATACGGGTGTAAATGAATGTAAAAACTTAAATCACAGAAAAAGTTAACAATGAAGACAAAACAGTATGCGGTTATGCAAATCTCTTTCCATAAACCGCAGACCTAATTGGATAATGAGATTTGCCAGTAGCGGCCTTGGGTCTCATTCTACTGTAGCCGGTGAAAGTAAACATCAACCTCCTTACTTTGGCATTATGAGGTCAGGAAATATATTTCCGTATGTACTATATAGACATTTTTTAGGATCGGTAATCTGAAAAGTCGAACAGCTCTAAAATATTCCAGCTGTTCTTCACTGTTTCAACTACGTGATAAAAATTCATGGAGTCTATCTATCCCGCCACTCTTATGGTTGTAATTGATGAAGGCAAGCATTAAAATGGCACCAACTATTAAGCTTCCCCATGCAAATTAAAAACCGATGGGGTTAGGAATTAGATAGAACCGAATGTGGTAGACTTTTAGAATAAGCATTGTATGTTAGCATTTACACGTGATATAATCCAATGTTCTGTTTTAAACATAACACATGAATTGTTCCTCAATCTAAAATGAAAAAAAAAACAAATAAAAAACATCCGCACAACAAACTATTACCTTCTCAGTACCTTATGGTAGGCAAAGTTTAGTAAAATAAAGTAACGACTTGCCAAAGGCGAAAAATACTCTCATTGTAACTTAATCACAAAATATCAGTGATGGAATAAAATAACATCACATGCTACTCGTAATTCCAATTCCAACGCGACACCCGAACAAAGAAGCAAGTGTCGCCAAATGTGTCAATGTTATTAAATTATTTGCATATGTTCTCGACTAATGCGTGTGGTCAACGTACTCTGAAATATACGCAATTAATTAGAATACAACACAATAAGCGACATTATTATAGTCATTTTAACCGCTTATCAATTTCAAAGAAACAACGGTCTCTAAATTTCCTCGAGCTTACACTATGTTTTGTGTGCCCTTATCACATTTGCGTAGGCTCGGGCAGTATGATTGTTAGGAATGTTTCAATTTATTCGCCATATGATTATCGCAATAGCCAGGTTTATTGTTAATCCTTTCGGGACAAAGTATTTTTTTAAAATAAACATACCACCATCACGCCACCTGTTGTCGTAATCCATGGTTCACCACATGGGACAAATGCTGCTTTATTTACTATTCTTGATAAGAATAATTTTAGCGTTCTTAAGTCTACTATAATAATTTAGTAACGAGGCTGGCGAAACGCTGTTTAACGTGGACTTAATAATAAAGTAAAGAGCAGTTTAATACCTTTAAGTGTCGGTGAAGTTCTTTTGTGGCTACGTCAAATAAATACATATCGTACCGTACCGTATCAGACCATATACATGTGCAGGGCACGAGCCTCCTCTACAATCGAGAGTACGACTGAGAGGAGTTAGGCCATATAGTCCACCACGCTGGCCTAGTACGGGTTGGCGGACTAAATAAATAAATAATTACATAATAAGTACTCAAGTATATTAAAACGGACACTTATAGGTCTTTCGTAAAGATCCACAAAACATGCAAGTATTTCTCACGAGAAATACATAACTGTGGACAATTTAAATTCTTTCATGTCAAGGCAGGTAAGGTTCTAAAAAATACCTTTGTATCATTAATACGACGTCCAATATAGATCACAATTACAGAAATACCACCTCAATGACTCTAGAAAAAAAGATTCCAACAGCATTCTTCGGATATACGGAGCGAATGAAAAACTTAAGTTTGACTTAACGAAGTTCGGACGCACGACACAAGGTTCCGTAGATTCGTGAAATAAAGTTTAAATATTCAATGTTGTATGAACAAACATGTTGGAATCTGTAGTAATTTAAATTTGAATATCTTTGCATTTAAATTAAAATTCAGCTGTGTGTTTTATTCTAACTTTAAGTAAGTTTTAGGCATGTTAGGCATTTAATTCATATTTTTTTTAGTAAATATATGGCTTAAAATCACCAAGGTGTAGAATTGACTTCGCTAGCAATTTAATGTCTTTAATCTTCACTTTGATCTTGAAATTTGCAACCTTGGTGAATTTCAGCCAGGTAGTTAATTGTTCGTAAAATGTAATACTCGTAGTATCAAATCTCAGTTAATTTTATATGAATTAATTCACAAAGATGACCCCGATATTGCCTTCATCAATTCAACTATCTATATCAGAACTAAAAAAATCACTATAGTCTATCTAAACTAACAGGTTCCATTTGACGTTTCATACTTTTAACGTAAATAACTTTGTGCAGACGTAACCCACACAATTTCAATAACACTTTCCGTAAATCCATGGAATTATGAAGCTATTCTTATTTTATCACTAGATATACAAACCATAATCACTAAATTTAAACTAGAATTCTTTAAATAAAGCAAAATAACCATTTTAAACAACATATTTTTTTTCTAGACGTCATTACAAAGTCACTTCGTTAGGTCTTTTACCGGTAGAGTCGAGACTATTCAAATGCATTTGTATACGCATAATCGGTAAAAATATTTAAATAATCGAGCAGATATAAAACAGTTGTGTTTGAATTTTTAAAAATATTGAACTTTCAGCTAATAATAGGTATGCTGTCAACGAACATACATCAATAAATAGTGAAATAATAATATTAACATGAATTCATTTATCATTAATTAATAGATTTGAATATTACAATGGAAATGAAGGCAGTATTGTAGGATACGCCACACATAGTGAGGACGTTTCTCACTTTGGAGTATATGTATTGTATTGTATGTATGTATCATGTGTTCATAAGCATGTGCGTGATGTGGACTGGACTCGAAAAAGTGTCTGCACCCGGGTGCAGCCGTGACGGGCCGCTAGTAATAGATAAATCACTCCTTTTGTTCCTAAATAGTAAAGTGACATTCAATTGTTGATGTCTCATTAGAATAAAAATGTTCATGAAAAAATAAACGAAATGATGTAAACTGAAAATATAAACTGTAATCGATTAAGAAATACAAACAAATATTATCGATATCTCTAAATAATCGGATATTGTAAGAACCGATTTATTTGACAGCATCCCTATTTCCCAATGTCAAATGGAACTTCTTAGTTTAGATAGACTATAAACAATGTTAAACTACCGACTACACCCAACGTGAAGTTCCGGTGTTGCCAATTTAAAACACAATACCATACAATAGTGTAAGAAAATTATATAGATTTAGTTTTCTTTATTATTTTTTCGGACCCCAACGAACAATGAGTAGAGGTTCCCATGGCAGTTTCACACGAGCCATCGCCCGTCACACCCCGTGAGCAAGCGAGTCTTAAATGGCCGCGAGTCGTCAGGGATGGGCGGCCTTTGACCCCTGCTACTTCCTTCCAAGCGTGGTATTGGAAAATATCGAACTTGATTTTAGTAAGTGATTGGACAAAGATTATAAAAAGGTGTTTTGTGTGATTTATTTCACAATTCAAAAAAATATATATATTTTTATTTTATATCGTTTATTGTATTTAAAAATGTATTAGACAAGAAATTTTGAATAAAAATCCACAATTGTGATTTTAAGGAGTTGATCTTAATATAAAAAATCAAACCATATAACAGACAGGACAACCTGGCGTCCATTACAAGAGACTTACACCATTGGCTGAAGAAGAACAGCCTAAATAATCAAATTGATCGAATTGGCGAATACATCAAGAACCTAAGAACCATGAGGTGTTAGGTCTTATTCGACAGATTGATAAAGGACATAGGTATCTTGGTTGCACTTAACTCAATCGATAAACCATGATTTTACTCATGATTTTACTGGTGACATATATTATTTCAAAAATAAGCGTATGTTACCAAATCATATTAATACAAAACACTTTATAATACGAGATTTTTTTATAAATATATCAGTGTCGAAAACATGAAACAAGACATTTAGAAGTATAATTTAATGTTTAGTACGTAAGAATGTTTTTATAGGCCGACCTTTGCTCTTACAAGTTATTGCGATAAACACAGCTCATGTTACTATTGATCAATCATATTTCGTGGAACTGTTAAATACTTGTACGTACATGATACAGAGATATGATATATTATTTTTAGTATTGTATATTAGTTTACTAGTTCTTGTTTGTAATTACTGTCGTTTTCTTGTAGAATTTGGCTTCGATGTTCGATTTACAGCGGTTCTAAGAAAAAAAATCAACAAAACAGCTTAATTTTTGCAGCGAATAACGTAAGCCAATGTGCAGTAATTACGTTACGAAATAACAGATTTTTAAATTTCTTACGTATGACAGAAACTTAACGCTGCAAAATTGCAAAATGGAATTTTAATACATTCCAATTCAGGTAAATTAATGTCTTTTGCAAGCCTCAATTATTCAATATGTATATGTAGGTGTCAGTTAAACTTAAGAAATTTAATGGTTCGTAACTCAAAGCTAAAAACTCAACAAAGAAGGCAGCAGCCGCCCGCAGCATTCAGATCAAAACATCTGCTTCTTGCAAATATCGCCATTTGCATTTTTTCTTCCGATCGACAGGTGCTTTTTGGCACAAGCTGTGTTACCATGGAGCTACAAATTACAGACGTGTTTTTGGCCATTTTTTGCAGAACCTTCAATTACATAAAGGTCGTATGAAATGTCATTTTCGAACATTTCACGAATAATATAGGGCATGTGTTTTTTGGAATTGTTACCAGATGTTTTGATGTATTCTCCTAAACATTCTGCTTCTGTCTTTATCCCGTTTCGAAGGTCGATCCGGAAAACGCAGGTATTGCAAGGATCCAAATTCAAAAAAGTTTGACAATTTGTTTGTTTTTGTTTTGTTTATTGAAGTGTATGTCAAATCTTAAAGGCCGACTAAAGCTTAGCATACCACGTTGGCAGATTTCGCATATCTGGTAGTGAAAAACACTCAGGTATAAAAGCCACCTTCCAAGCAAGCGATCATTAAAATATAAAACTGCATTCATACTCTTTCTATACACACAACATATAAATACTATAAGTATAGTTGGTAACATTGCGGTCACAGATTCAATTGCGACCAAAGATAATCTTTCATTGTTAAGGTTACTAACATGATTCGATAATCTGCGGGGAGTCATTTGATAGCTCCAGGCGGGTTCGCCAATTGCTCCAACGTCAGTGCAAATGTGTGGGTATTGGATCAAATATAGACAGTAGTTTTAATGTTTACAACTGATACAATAGACAAGGAAAGCAATTAACAGGATATCACGTCACATGATCAGGCTGTATAATGACACTGTGTGTTGGATTTGAAACTTTAACAACCAGTATTTACTAAAAAAGATGTGACTAAGAACAAAAAACAATTAAAACCTCTTTTTTATATCGGTAAATATGAAAATAAATCGTTTATTACATTCCAAAGATTTGCAGTTACGTTGAACATTTATCAATTTGAATTTAATTTGGTATTTGTTTCGGGTCTGGGTGTTTGTGAGACCGAAGAGTCTCTCGTAGCTTCTAATACCCACGACACAAGATTCGATCTTAGTGTGGGGTCAGGACTATGTATGTGACTATTGGTTGTACTTATTTAATTAATATAAAAACAAAATTAATTAATATAAAACAAATTAGCACTTTCAATCATCACTTGCAATTGCGAATTTAATTGTAATGGCAATACAACGCATTGATTGTCAGTTCTTAGTAAAGGACTTAGGCAAATAAATTCCTTATGATTATTTCTACCTATTAAGTAATGTGTTGACAACTGACAGAATAATAATAAACAAACCTAGTCTGATCTCACGATTCTCATGCAACGTTCTTTAGAAGTATTTTATTATTACGATATACCTAGTATAAGTATAAAACGATTAGCGCATTTATCGGGTACAAATTCCTGACTCCGGACTGATAATGAATGGAAAAATCCAATATCACTTTGCCCCACCCGGGATTCAAACCTCGAAACCTTAGGTTTGCAATCATACCGTAGTACAACTGCCCCACCGAGGCAGTAAAAAATATAATCTTAAAAAAATACCGTCGCTATCTAAGGTCCGTGACGTGAGCCGATTAAGTCTTAAAAGAGAAAACTAATAACACAATCTTGCTTTTTCTTGTTCCAAAAACTGTGTGTGCAACTCCTTTTAATAACACGAATTCTATTATATTCAGCATCAAGGTACCGCATAGATTTTATGATTTAGAATTCAGACCTTGTATTTAGTCTACTCTGTATTTTTAAAGGAAAAGACAACGATTTAAAACATACAGTCTTGTCAATCCTGTTTCATTGTTATTTAAATATTAAAACTATAAAAAAATAATGGGTTCAGGAAGGCAAAAGACATTAAAATGAATGGGAGTTTTATGTATTAATTATATTAACATGAAGTTAAGCAAGTTTTCGGTAAAATGTGCAAAGTTTTTATGCAAATTGTTGTGTAACCCACACTTGGGTCTTAATGTAGTTTATGAATCATTGGAGTTAAAAAATAATAAAAACAATTATGAATGTATTAAATGTATCATATCCACGCTCGTATATGTCTATATGTCTTGCACGGTCGTATACTTAAATAAACCTGTTCTGAACTTCTAGCAAATGCATCTTTCCACGACACTTCATTATTAAGAGGTAATTTTTTTAAGCACATATGGGTTGTCTTACTGGCCGAAACAAGACAATTGACGCACATGCAACATTAGTTTCATAGGACTGTCCCATACAGTTGACAAGATATAAAGAACTTCCCATACATCTCGCAGAGTCCGTCACAGAATTAGTTTATCTCGTTTCAATTTAACTTAATGAGACAATAGCTAATTTAATGGTCTGCATGTGATGAATCCAACAACATTAGATTACAATGATAGGTTTTATAACTTCCTAGCAAATATGCATAATAAATATCAGAAACCAAACAACATAGTAATCCATCATAATTCCTAATGAACGCTTCTACACATTTATCAGAATGCAAAAAACCCTGACAATACATGACTGGCTGTATACATCATGCGCCCAAGCCAGGTGTGTTTAATGCCAAAAAAAAAAGCGAACAAAAACTATTTCGGTCAGGTCATATTACAGTAACGAGATTCATATTAATAAACGAGTCGTTTTTTTAAGATGATTTGGACACATAAAGATATAATATGACAGCGGGAATGTAGGAATCAATTTCTAAGTCTGATTTCTCGAGCGCGAGTGTTTCTGTAGGAAAACAATGATTTCCCAAGGGCTGTGAGGAGGCCGGTGCTATCATAAACTACATCTTTCGCCAGCATGCATAATAAACGAAAGAGCACAAACAAGACATGGGTAGATAGAAAGTATTCGACAGCCTAGTGCGGCGGAGGTAAAGCTTTCAATCGAGAGTGCGCGGATTCCTTCACAAAGAATTTTATTGAATAATTTTCTTTCGGATTACGATATAATAGAAACAAGTTGATAATGTGTTATAACAACCAAGACACAAAGAATATTGTAGTATAGACTCAAATTATGTGACGTGTGTATTGAATATTAGATTCAACTCGTATGCATCGCATCTCATTGCCGAGAGCTGGTGTCCTCTACAACTAAGACTGTGTTAGACTATAGTTTAAGTATTTATATAATAACTTCAAGTTATCTGTAATCCACTTTAGAAGCATCAATTTAATTCTACTTATTTACCTTCAAAGTTACATCAATGTTTATTCACTGCTAGTTGCTACTTCAGTATCATCAACGCCAGCAACTCTACTCTTGAAATTCGACTTCATCATTTTGGCGATATTGAACGCCGTGGTAACCCATGATTTCATTCTATTCTCACTACCGCATATTGATCTAAATAAATTTGTATGAGAAAATTAGGCCAGCAGATTCTCTTAAACCAAAACCCATTTGCTCCCCATAACCCCACTACGAGCACACTGAAAGGGTCTTTTAGGCAAACCACGAATCAATTAAGCCATCAATGGCCCCAATTGTTATGATATCGCGCCATCTGCACTATAGGGCCACATTATTTAAAACATGTGTTGCGATAGGTACTTCGCGACGTGTGCTACTGACATGTTTCAACAACCTTGACACTGGAAACTTCTACTGTAGTAATATATTGTAAAACTACATGGTACGTGTATTGTGAATTGCAAATGATTTTAAAACGATCATGGATTAGAGGTCTTAAGAGTTGTTACTGTTAAGCACTATTGCTAGTTTGTTAAAGCAATTAGGTACTCAATTTTTAAACTCGATATTGAAGAGGATAGCCTGCATATTAAATCATTTTTATTATTTGAATTAAGACAAAATCAAAATATTTAAATGATTACCTAGTTTCAGTTTTAAAATGGATGATGACACTAAAATGTTTCGATGGAGTTTGATAGAAAATATTTATTGATGATTTAAATGGGTTGGCACTTGGCTTTGCTACAAGTTCGACGTCAACAATAGTTTCGAGTTTCGAGTCAAAGGTAAAAATATATTATGTGCAAAATATATTAGTATTAATCATTCAAAGTTTATTTGTATACGAATATTCGTATATCAATTTCGTTTCGACGCAGACAAAACAAAGTGCTCATTAGTCTTTTCTCAGAAGCATAAGAAACGTGCCTTGTATGATTTTTTTAAAACAATACAGTACGTATTGTCGTCGGTTCATTGTACTTTGTGTTTGAAAACATATAATACGCTTCATTCGCTACGTTTCCTTATGTGTCAATTGTCTATTTTTTTTCAGCAATTTTGGATCGTGTGGGCTAGTAGACTTAGTTGTTGACGGTACATAAATAATTATGGATTCATTTTATTTATTTCATTAATAGGTAAGTTTACATTTAGATTTAATAACAAAATTTATCACTCAAGTAACCAATACGTGTGTCACTCATGTAGATTTTATGCTATTTAAATCTGTTCTTTGTTCAATCCAATCAAAATTCTAGGATAAACCGATTTCTGGCCGCATGATCTGGTTTTTGTAATTTTTTCTGTATTTCCCCGATGTTTATTTACTTAATCTGTATTTTCCTGATGTTTACGTCATCAGATATCAAGAATATTATGGTACGTTCACTGTTCAGTCCTTTTTTAATTTTTATACCTGTCTAATACCACGGTCCATGTGTACATAAACATAAACCCATTTTCTGATACCCACGACACAAGACTTAATTGATCCTAATGTGGAGTCAGAACTATGTATGTAACTGTTGGGTTTCTTTATTTATTATTAAACCTCATGGAAGCACACATATTTCTTCAAACTCTAAAGACTCATTTGAAAAAGACTAATAGCCTCCCTAGACCAATACCAAACACAAATTCAATTCACAGAAATTGAGTAACGCGTTGATTCAAAACGTTTCAACCGACCGGACCGGCCATTTGTAAACAACCCAGATTGAAACGTCCAATTCGAATTAATGCAATTTAAAGCCAAACGCACAACACTACTCTGATTCAATTTCATTCGAATTTCGAATTAAACGAATGACCATAACGGGGCATTCATTCCCATGGCAGGGTGAGGCCAATTTCCGCATCCCGCATGGTTTTGACTTTTCTGGCAATAAAAGCAAATACGTTTCATTTTAAATCCTATTCTGTTGATATAAAGAATATAATATGTTGTAAAAACGTTCAATGATGTTTGTTAAACTATTGTCTCTCGTTTAAGTGGTCTTCTCCCCTTCTTTCGGCGAGTAGTCATGCAATTTTTCAATCAGAAACTAATTGGGTGCAGTTTCGTGAGTTTGGCCAATTCAGTCGACGATTTTGGCTGAAATTGTGACATATAAGATTGTGACTGATTGCAGTTCGTTAAGCATTTTATTTGTGTGCAATTTATTACGAAACATAGAAATATAACGAAGGTTGAGATCGGTTACATTCAAAAAAACATTAGCTGGTATTATTTTACTATTTTATCAGCTAAAATTGTGTAATTTTAAAATAACATTGTGCGACTTTTTTATACTGAGGGTAGTGGGTACCAACATTTGAAAATATTGTTGAAAATATTTAAATACTTAAACAAGAATCCAAATTCGGAAATAAAACTAGTAAAAACGTATATTTATTATTTAGTAAAATGCATTACTTACCGTTCACGATAAATCTGTGTCTATCGTTCATTAGTTCCTTCGTCAGTTTCGGACATTCATTATTCAACACAACACACAAATCGTTCAACTTAGAACCGCTTTGTTTACTAACAACATCTACAAAGTAATTGCACTTTTCACTATCCGCAGCACTGGTTATTAATTCTAAATCAGTCACACTGAATATTCCTTTCTTCACTAAAACATCTAAAATGTTCGTATCGGTTAGTTCGCGTAATAAAATATGTCTGTGGCGCATGAGACCGGCACAAACGTTGCCGGCCGCGGCCATCGTTCAACTAAACTTAACAAAAAAATGCCATTGAGTCGCCCCATTCAGAACGAACAGATGCAATGTAAACGTGTAGACCTACACTAGTACCGTACCCTCGAATTTGGGCGCGTTTTGTCTTTTTCTTACAAGGTAATGAGAGATAAAGACGAAAGTTTAAATTGTATCATGAGATATGATAAGAAAGCTCGGCGACATATTAAAATACAGTTACTTTGTGTAAACTTAACCGACGATTGCATAAGTTGAGGAATACAGAGCGTTTATAACTGAAGTTGAAGCAATTGTAGCAGGTATCTACTTATTTCGTTTATAAAATGAGTTTAAAATATTATTAATAGGTTTTAAGCTTTTAATACATATGCCTATTTAAATTACTGATTTTACCTACCTACTTTTCTTTTGTAAGTTATTTTACCGTTTCGACTTCATAGTTTTAAGTGCTATACCTACTTGTAAAATACTATTACGAGTTTGATACAAAAACAAATACATAGTTAGATTAAGTTCTTACTTACATAAGTATACTTTTATAGTTACAAAGTCTATAAATATAGGTATTGTTCCTAGAAATAATCACAGTGACTACAATCGTGCGCAACGCTTGTCGTTAGCACGTAATTCTTATGCATTATTTACTAGTTGTGTGGTAACTTCTAACATACATACAAATGCTAAGTTAGATATGAATACGAGATAAAAGGAAGGCACATATTACACAACACACAACGGAATCTGGACTATCATAAATTAAAACAATTTGTGTACCTAGTTTAACTATCGGCGATTACTAAAATTTTTACGGTTTTTTTCGTGGATTTGGTTTAATTTTACATTTATAACTTAATTCAACCAAAGCCGAGATTGAATCCGCAAATTATTTTTATTTCAATGTGTAACGTTCGTGTAAATATAAGAAACCTATGAAGAAACCATTACTAAAATAGGTTCTAAATTTAATGGTTTCTTAGATTTACGCGAATGTTACACATTGAAATAAAACTATTTTATACGGATCTTATCGCGATTTGGTTTAATTTTTACATTTTTTAACTTCCCGACGTTTCGATTACTTTACAGCTTTCGTGGTCACGGGGCGGACTGAGGTATTAGTCATCCGCTCAGTGACTGTTACAATTTAACTACCCTTAATTTACAATTATTAAATTAAAAAGTTAATTTAAAAAGGTAACTAGTATTTACGATCCGATCTACGCAGAAGGAGCTCACTGTGTCTTGAGGTCTGGTAGCTGGTCTTTTCGGATCCGATTTAATTAAATGTAGAATTGGATCCCATGATGGTGCAAGCTTCAAGCCATCTTCTCTATTGAAATTTGGATGTTTTTTAATTTCAATAGCCTCGCGAAACATTCTGGGCAGGAAACGGTGTTCTTTAGCGAGGATTTGGGGCTTGTCAAAGCGAAGGTAATGCTTGGAGCCTTCCTCTATGTGTTCATCAACTGCAGACTTCGTTGAGCGTCGGTGTTTGACGTCAGCTATGTGTTCTTTTACGCGGGTCCTTATGCTTCGTTTGGTTTGGCCGATGTAAGAGAGGCCACAATCGCAATCTATTTTGTATACTCCCGGTTCTTGTAAAGGTATATGACACTTGACAGGTGGTAAGAATTCAACACACTGTGGAAATCATTGGAGGAGGCCTATGTTCAGCAGTGGACTTCCTTTGGCTGATGGATGGATGGATGGATTGGTGAAAAAATTGCTATAAATTCCGCTGGCAACCAAAAATTTATTTAGTTATTGACTTAACCGTCTAAAACGAGTTTGAGAAGAATTCAATAACCTTTAACAATTTATTATTTTTTCTCTTTCAAATAATTCCTGCATATTGGACAGCCAATCAGATGTTAGCCAATAGGAGGGCATTAACACATGGCCGACACCACAATTTTTATCTATGTTTTTGAAGTACCAGCGCTCCTTCTATAATATAATAAATAGGTACCTAGTCTAAGCAAATTAATAAATGAATCACAGACTTAGTACCTCGGTGGCGTATTTGTATTCGGGTACGGTTACAAAGCTGAGGTCTCGGGTTCGAATCCCGGGTCGTGCAAAGTGATATTGGGTTTTTCTATTAATTATCAGCCTGGAGTCAGGAATTTGTGACCGATATGGCGATAGGCTCGCCCCCTATCACATCGTGGGACGGAACATGCAAGGCGAAATGTGGGTGTCCTAGTGGCGCCTCTCCCTACCCCTTCGGGGATAAAGGCGTGAGTTTATGAGTTTAAGTACCTATTATTATTACCAAGAGTATGTAGTCTGAGAAATGAATGCATTTTCCGACCATGTGAATGAATATTTATATTAGCGCCATCTTGTAGTACATTAATTAAACTAATAAGTAACAAAGGAAAATATTAGATATTTTATTTCTGGCATTATCAAATTATTAGTCAGCCCGCAGTCAAAAATTTGTGCCTGATATGGAATTGAGGGATCGCCCTAAGTGGTTTTGTCGTGGGCTACGATACCGCAATATTTTGTGTATTCGTTAATACAATTGGCAACACTGTCTGTGGCTCCAATTTGAGTTTTGACATTTCCTCACATAACCTATTCAAGTTTGTTTGTGAAAATAAAATATTGTTGTATGTTGATCTGTGATTGTTATTATCTCTCGTTTTCATACATGTTCCGCATGTTTTATTAGTGATTAGCATAATTGTTCGCTTAATCCTCCACCATGGCACCGATTGGGAGGAAATCTTTGGCAGGTATGTCAATAAAAGAAAAACAACAATTTATGTTTTGTGATCTATCATTATGTTTATTTCAAAATTATTCGATTAATATTAACTAGCCCTTTAACATCGCAACCAATCTGAATAAAATTTTACCATAAATACCATATTTTTTATATAAATCAATGATTAGTAGCCAAATACTTTGGAAGTGTTTACCTATCATGCATTTTGTAGTTTTAAAAACGATTTTGCAGAAACCATTTAATTTGTTTCATCCACGCTCTTATAAATGCTTTGACTTATTGTTCAAGAAAGGATTGATGTAATTTTTTGCAACAAAATACAGATTTCACTAGTTAACTTGATGTCTTATGTATCAGAAATATTTAATTTAACATAAATAACACTGTGTAAAGTTTAAATATATAAGATGTAGCAGTACTTAATAAAATAAATAAATAAACTGTAACCCAGTAGCCACATACATGCTATGTATTTTTGTAGTTAATGCGGATGCTATCACTAGCTATTTCATTCACCTAAATAATACCACTAAGCCCCACAGATGGATAATGCATTGTGTAATGTCAAAACACTAGGCACCTTACTTTTTGATAATTTTATTGTTTTTACTATAAACTGTCCGAGGTAAAGAATAGACTATAATTAATGTGTTCATTATTAGGTAAACTACTTTCTTCTTTCTTGATTATTATATGTGGTCAATGTAGATAAAACTAAAATATCTTTATTTTACCCTATCAGATACCGATTCCGGGTCTGATTCAGACAGTGGATCAAGTGCCAGTCGCAGTAAAAGCCCTAGCCCAGCTCCTTCTGGTAAAGAGGGCAGCCAGTCTAGGTAAGTCTTATTTTAGTTACACACATAAGTAATGCCAACATGACAATGTTAAACTCTAACATTGTTGCTACAAATTAATAATCTGTAAAATATTTGAATTATTTGTTGCATTTAAAATGAAAATCTATATTTCCCAAAAAATAATAGAGCAAATTATCTTGTAGAAATACACAAAATGCAGTTGCTTTACTATTACATATGATTTTATTGATTTTTGTGTTTGAACTGCTGATGCCCTTTATGAAACCCAACCATACATTCTACATGTATATTTTAGGTAATAAAAATATAAAGCCTTAATAATTACAACACAATATTTTTATTTTAGATCGGTATCTAGGAGTCCGGCAAAATCAGGCAGTGAATCACCCAAATCAAACCAATCGGCTCGTTCAAGAAAATCTTCAAATGCATCCAATGTGTCTCGCAGCAGGTCTAACTCCCCAGCAGGTTCAAATAGATCAGGATCAGCTCAGAGCAATAAATCTGGCTCATCGAGTCCTAAATCCCAAGCCTCGGGCAGTCCAAAGCACAGAGCTTCAAAATCACGGTCCAGAAGCGGCTCGAGACGATCACGTTCCGGTTCGGCTAGCGGGAGGTCGCGTTCAGGCAGTGCCAAGTCAAGATCCGCAAGCCCGAAATCCAGGGATCACTCACCGAAGTCCGGTTCACAATCTCCCAAATCAAGGTCACAAAGCCCCAAGTCGAGGTCACAGAGTCCAAGATCTAGGTCACACAGTCCAAAAGTTGATGCTGCTAAAAGCCGTTCTAGATCGAAATCAGCCAGTGCCACTCCTAAAAGCAGGAAGTCTAGGTCTAGGTCGGGGAGCGCTTCGTCGAGATCAAAGAGTCCAGTAGCGAGGCAAGATGTTCAGGATAGTAGGTCAAATTCTCCAAACCTGATGATTGATGACAACCAGACTAAGGATAAGTCGAAGAGTCGATCCAGGTGGGTTTTTTATTTTTACGCATATATCTACATATTGTGATAAGCAACTTACGCCTTATTCATGCATTTGTATTAGAGTTTATGAATAAAAAGGTTTATTTTCAGATCTCGTTCAAGACAATCCAGATCAAAATCGCGGAGCAAGTCTAAAAGCCGTTCCAGGTCAAGATCTAAGAGCTCTAATGTATCTGAAGGTAATATCATCGATATCAAAAATAGATAGATGATGGAAATGGCGGGGGTCCCATAATGTGTTAGAGGGTGTTTGAGATTATGAGTTTATCATTCTTCCAGGTGATAAAAAGAAGCGTGCAGTATTATCGGATTCAGAAAGCGATGTTGGAGACAAGGGTGCGTCGAAACGCAAGAAGGGTTCTGACAGCGGATCTGATACGAGCACCAAACCCAAGAAGAAGTCCAAGAAACTGATTGATTCTGATGACGAGAATCAAGAGAAAGATGACACAGGTATGTGTTTTATTTGTTTGTACATCCAATTTATTGTAAATTTCCTATGTGATTTCATTGGTTGGAGTATGGAAGGTCAGGTTTATCAGATTGACTAATTTCAATTACATGAAAACTTCAGTCTACTGGTAATCACTAGTAGAAAATTTAAGGTTTATATATACAACAAAACTCCCGTTTTAATGTTGTCATAAATTGGTAATATTTGAAACTCTTCAATGGTTAACTCGTTACTAAGTACAATATAATATATTAAAAGTCACATTTGGGATCACTTCATTTCACACTGAGTGGTCACCTAACTGCTATTTACATTATTTTTATTTATTGATGTAATGAAAACATATAATAAACAAATAAATAAATACATCCAACAGTCACATACATAGTCCTGACCCCACACTAAGATCGAGTTTTGTGTCGTGGGTATCAGAAACTACGAGAGACTTTTCGGTCTCACAAACACCTAGACCCGAAACAAATACCTGTGGTTCACACAAATATTTGTTTCGGTGCGGGGATCGAACTCGCGGCGTCTCGTTTCACAGCCGGCGTTTAACCAATTGCGCCACGGAGGCTGTCAATTATTAAATAATAATGTCATTAATAGTTAAATAATAGGCTGTCAAATATGTCAATTGTTGTCTTATAAGATTGATAGTGATTTTGTGAATTCCCATTTTAAATCGTAACATAATTAAATTGTTTTTTTTTTAGTGACGGCGGATGCATTATTCGGAGATGCGTCAGACATCAGTACTGAAGACGAGGGCGGCGACAAGCGAGACTCTCGTTCCCGCTCGCGTTCCCGCAGCGCACAACGATCCGACGACGCACGACGCTCGCCCGACCAGAGGGCTAGTGGAGACGAGGTCCATACTCATTTATATATTAACATACATAGGTCGAAGTGGAAGAAAAATTTTGATACCTACTACGACGGCATTGGGGGGAGAGAGATACGTTCACATACGCATCGGTATACGCACTATTACACGCACCAGCGTACGTATACTACGTGTACTCACGGTATCATTGGGCCGATCGCTACAGTGTCTCTTCGTTTGCTGTAATATTTCTATTATCTCTGTTTCTTGAAAATTATAATTTCAGTCATTTAATAGTCGGTAATAGTTAAGGCTTTAAAACCTTAAAAATGTCGTAACATACTACAGTACATTGTACAACCTTTTTCTATAGTACAGATGAAAAAATAATACAAAGCGAAAAAAAACCACGTTCAATCGGTTGAGATTTAACTAGAGAATATTGCAATTATGTTAGTTGCAACATAATTGCAATATTCTATAATTAATTGACATAGCAATAAGCACACCATTAATCCAAACTCACCAACACACCGCAACAATTACTCCAGGAGCCTCGGGATAAACCGGAAGAGGAGGAGGAAGTGGAGATCCCCGAGACTCGGATAGACGTGGACATGCCCAAGATCTGGACGGAGCTGGGCAAGGAGCTGCACTTCGTGAAGCTGCCTAACTTCTTGTCCGTGGAGACACGGCCTTATGATCCTAACACTTATGAGGATGAGATTGATGAGGAGGAGACTTTGGATGAGGAGGGACGGGCTAGGTGAGATTAATAATAAGAAGATTTGTTGACAGGCATTAAGCGTCATGTAACTCTTGGGAAGGACTTGTGAAAATGCTTATGGAGTCATTTTTTTTATGTATATGTCATGACTTCATAGTCATGACATATACATAAAAAACACTCATGTGTGACCTCATAGTAAGTTATTATGCGTCGTTACCAACAGAAACTATAAGGTACTTTTAAATCTTACAACCCTTAGACTTGAAATAAACTATTCTAATGGGCCACATAAATATGTCAAGACACGGGAATCGCACTCATGGCATCTTGTTTCACAGTAGGCTTAACCAACTACACTTAGGCCTAAACATAATAAAACTTTGATATATTTTCTAGGTTGAAGTTAAAAGTAGAGAACACAATACGATGGCGCACGGCGTTCGACAAGGAAGGCAACGCGATCAAGGAGTCCAACGCGCGCATGGTGAAGTGGTCGGACGGATCAATGTCCCTGCACCTCGGATCTGAAATATTCGACGTGTACAAACAACCTTTACACGTATGTATTAGACTATTAGAGTAACTACAGTACATAATGACACTTGAACTTATGTCTAAGTATGGCGAGTGCAGTAGAATGCCAAGCATAGCTTTGTAATTCATGGCGTTGTTTGCCTTTATTACCGTCCATGAGCAGTCGTTATCGCTTACCATCAGGTAAATGGCAAAATAGTCTCGCCATTCATTGAAATAATAAAACATGTATATCTTATTGTTCGTGGCTCGTAGGACATTTTTGTACACAAGCTGTTAGTTTTAGTATAATAGCATGATGAAGTACCCATGATTTAATAAATGTAGAACAATCCAAATGGTATGACCATCAGGGGATGATTAATGTTGCTATTCGACACAGTAGGCAAGTCAGCTCAAGGTCAGATGTGTGTACACAGGCTGATGCAGAAACGCGAAACACACAGTTACAGAATGGCTCTACCACTGTAAAATATTGATTTACATTCATATTCTATTCACAGTTTTGGAAATGAAAAAAGATATACAATACCAATATTTGCTCATTCAAATCCTATAAAAGATCTTTTATTGGATACATAATATAGGATATATTAATAATTAACAAATCTACACTTGAGCTAAATCTTAGTATAACCTTATGTTTCTGGTTCCAGGGTGATCACAACCACTTATTCGTGCGTCAAGGCACGGGTCTACAGGGTCAGGCGGTGTTCAGGACCAAGCTGTCCTTCCGACCTCACTCCACGGAGTCCTTCACTCATCGCAAGATGACCCTGTCTCTCGCAGACCGCTCCACAAAGACCTCTGCCATCAAGATCCTGTCGCAAGTCGGTACAGATCCTGATGCTGATAGGAAGTATCAACTCAAGGTATGTAGGAAAAAATATTAATAAAGTTAGTTACAGGTGTCCTAAAACGTGTCTATAATGTGGTAAAGGCAGGAAGACCAAATTATGACAGCATAATAACAAAAACATTGGGCTCTGTTTCTCAAGTAACACGTACTGGCAATATAAACAATGGTTTCAACTATCAATAATGTATTATTTTATATTGCAAAATTTTACAAGAATTTCTATTGTTTGTAAAGTCCGCCCTCCATTGGGCCAGTGTGATGGACTATAGCAAAACGCCTTAACCGATCTCTCCATTGTAGAGGAGTCCCATACTCAGCAGTACCTCATTATATGTTAATAGTTAATACAGTTCGGTACTGATAAATGTATATTACAGAAAGAGGAGATGGAACTACGTGCGGCGATGCGTTCACGCGTATCAACTCGGCCCAAACGTCGTGCAGGAGCAAGGGCCGCCGCGAGAGACGACTCTGATGATGAGGGTGGCGTGTCCCTACAGGCCATCAAGAACAAGTACAAACAGGGACAGAAAGGTACGCACACACTCGAACACGCACGCTCGCACGTACGTACAAACACGCACGCACCTACGTAATCACACCAAACTCTTGCACTCTTCAACTACAGTTCGCTACTGAGTATAGACCTCCACTCAAGGTTTTTCCTGCATACATCCAACGCCGCACTGCAACATTAACTGGGATATATCTACCTCGCAAGGCAGACGTCGAATGTTTCGCTACGAACTGTAAACAATACAAATCACAAAGCACCAACAACTTTTTTAATTTTAGCACAATTAAGTAACAAGGATGGTAAGTAATAAATACAGTGCAACCCACATTTATTTCATACATAATTATGCCGACTTACTGGCAAATAGGAAAACTCACGGATTTTTCACAGAAGGGGAGGCAGAGGAGCTTCCAGGACTTTATTAAGTGTATTATAGTCCCTTTGTAGTATCACAATAACGCAGCATTTCAGGCTTACTTGTATAACCTTACGTTATTTAATTCCAGCATCAGCAGGCGCGGCGATATACTCATCAGAGTCGGACGCGTCCGATGTAGAGACGCGACGAGCCCGACGCCTCGACCGAGCCAAGGCGCTGAAGGACTCCGACGATGAAGGAAGTGACGTCAACGCTGGCGGTGAGGCCACGCCCGCTCGCAGTGCCAGTGCCAGCGGCAGCGGTAGCGGGAGCGGAAGCGATTAAAATATCGCTAAGTCTACTACTACTTCACACGATACCAATGTAATTTATGTATTGCGATAGAAAAACTACGTGAAGCGACATCTCTCATACACTTTTGGTACCAATTCCTCATAAAAAGCCGACGTGAAACGGTTTTGATGTATTTCGTTCGATGAGTGAGATTGGTGACCACGTATTCCTTTACTCCTCCTCTTTTTTGTCCGTCTCTTTCTTTCTTTTGAGAGAACGATCTACGACTCCAGTGTTGCTGATGTTCATAAGTGGCATTAGACAGTAACCAGTTGTTCCTTTGCTGGATTGCAATAAAATGATACCTATTCCACTCATCCACTACTGCAACTTGTCAGATAAGATTAACAGTTGCAATTCACACCAAGCAAATAATAAAATACAGCGCCTCTAGTGGTCTGCTGACGAAGTATTTCTTATACTACGACGAAAGTTAAATATTCACTGACTATGCGTCACAGTCATCGATCAATTATACACTAGATACACAGTTCCCTGTAAATGTTCTTTTAAAAAGTGGCACCGGTGCATTGAAACAAAAAACTGAACAAAAAGATCACAAATTAACACAAATTTCATCTTATTCCTGGGGCATAAAGTCCCTTTTTGAATGAGACGTCCTCGAAAGTAATAAAATTTTATGACTTTAGTTGGACAGCGGAATAAAGGCGCAATGAAGTCGAATTGTTGCATATTTTTCTATGAATTAACATGAACATAATAATTATATTATAATAGTTAGAGTTATTACCTATTATATTGTAATAATGAAATATGATATGTAAAATGTGATTATTTTGTAACAATGATAATTAAAAATAATAATATTTGTTTTGGTTTTCTGTTTCTGTATGTTATTTTTCTGTGTACAATAAAGATTTAAATAAGTAAATAAACTTAAGTTTATTTTTCTTTTACATTATGTTAAATGTTGTACGAACACGGCAAAATCATGAACAAATGAAACAAAAATCGTAGACACACAACTATTTTTTTTTATATTTGCTTCACAATGTCTCCTTTGAATATATTTTAACATAGTCTGTACATAATATAATCAATTCTGTAATCTGTAAAAAATATTTCTGATGTTAATTTTTAATATATAATAAGGTTAAATTATTTAATATTACTAACTAAAAAATACAAAATAAAACCACTCCATGTATATTCTGTTCCAAATCATGACCCTACTCATCCTTGTCTATTTAAGCGTGTCGAAAGAGACAACTGCGAAGCAGCGCTTGTTGATTTTAGGTTGCTAAATTAATTTATATTTAATTATTGGTACTCAATTTCATATATTGATTAAAGTAGAAAGCAAGTAAATGAATTTTACTTATCGATAATACGAAATCCCATGAGTTTTAAGCTTCGTAAGCGTGTTGTTTTTGTACTTTTTTACGGAGCATTTAGGCATTGACACAAGCAACGGTCGGCGCGCGACTGAAGGCGAAAGAGTGCTTACTCGTGATTTAAGCACTCTTTTTCGGTGCCATTTTTCAAGCGCTCATGTTGTATCTAGTGTATAATTGATCGATGGTCACAGTTGTTAATTGTAAAATAATTTTGTTCCTAATCTCCTGTTACGCCACATTGTCTTCATTTAGTCAATTCATTTTTTTTTCTCCATAGACAACTTTATATTTTATTAAACTACATTGTATGTAAGTATTTTATGAAAGACTACATAGGTGTTTTATAACCATGATGTAAATAAATTACGTTTTGTAACGGTATGTTTTATTTTATGCTTTATTTTTACTACCGACTTTTTGTCTTTGTATAGAACATTAAAATATATTATTGCCTTAATAAAATCGTTTGATACCGACACTTTATGTACACTGTAGTGAGTTTATTAATACCAGAGGCCAGAAATTGCTGAGGAAAAAAAGAAACTAGGTCTGGGGCGCCCGGCCCTTTCAGTTGTTTTTCTCTGGATATTAGCCCAGCCGCGTTTTGCACCTTGACGAGATAGACAGACACGTTTACGGTGTGCTAATACCGAAGTTTATGTTATTATTAAATCACTCGAAGTCTACTAGTTATGATATAAGACCTACCCCAAAAATTTCCATTTCAAACTATCGCAAGCGGTCGGCATCCAGCGACTCATAGTAATTTTTGTTAACTTATGTCTAACTTTTTACAAGAAAATCTGCCGCCGAATTCTGAACAGTAGGAACTAGGATCTACAATATCTTTCGCATAACACGACAGGTTTAGTACAAAGAAACGAAAGTGCATATTATTTGCTACCTAATTTTATTCGTTACTTTTATATAAATTTCCGTTTCATAGACAATCTTTCCGACGCCGATGATCTTCCATAGGCCTTCGTCTGCTTTCGTCACATTGTGTATGACGTATTCACATCTGTCCATTCGCACGTGGCTTCGTGTGTAGAATCGGTCGAACGTCGACCTTGGAGCAATGAGCTCGCAGCTTTCCAAACCCTTTATTGGATACGCAAAACTAGGCCTAAAGGTTTTTCCAGACTTAAGTACATGACTGCTTGGAGTTGATGGCACCGTTTCTGTAAAAAATAGTTTTTTTTTGTAAAAAAATGGACAAATGGTAAAGATCCAGCAATTGACGGTACCTACTACAAATAATCGATATCGATTTCGAGATATTTTAATCACAGCTCTTATTTTAAACTACCCATCACATAATGTTTTTGTCTACAAACAATAACACACGTGCGTGCTGAAAACGCCATTTTGTTATTAATTAATAAGTAGTTATGTGTTTACGTGAAAATGACACTGATTTGTGTCAAGTTAGTCCATTGTTAACTGGTGGTTTTGTGTTTTTAACATTTTATTTTCTGTTACCGTTACGTGAATTCTTTACACAATGCAGAATATTTAAAGTGCTGCGGAATATTCCGATATGTTGTAGTTTTAAGGCGAGTGTCATCTAAATGCCACCTAGGCCCTTAGCCCTTGCCCCCATTGATTTAAAAAAACTAGTCAATGCTTACATATCGTGAGAGTTGTTATGTGGAATAACACAATTAACCGATATAATTTGTGTGTTAGTGCAAATCGTGGATATTCCGAAAACATAAAAATTGGAGGAAGTTAATTTTCAGTGTTTATGTGTCGTGTTTACTGTGTATTTGTGGCATGGGAAAGAAGTTCCCGCGACGCCTTCGCCGCGATCGCAGTCATCTGATTTGATAAACGCGCCACTGTGGCGATGTTGCCGCTCCGCTCTGCGCAGGCGTTGTTTCAGGTAAGTGTAGATAAATGTTATAAAATAGTATTGTGTTGACTTACATTTTGTTTGGAACAATATTATTAATGTAATTTTTTTCTACGACAAATTGTATGTGTGCAAATAATATCCCTTACCGAGAGTTGCACAATTTAGATAAATATAATCTAAAGCCTAGCGATATTAAACTGTTTATTAAATCCTATTGATCGGGACAAATGTTTGTATGCTTCACAAGTGTTTGTTTCGGATTGATTTATTTATTTACACTTTTAGTTGTTAATCCGTTTGAATTATAGTAACGAGGTTTACAAATAACTTAGTAGTATTTGTAAATATTCCATATGAGTACTTAGTATTAATTAAGTGGTCCTTCAACCTTCTTAGTTCTAATATCGTTTAATGCCATGCAAACACAAATTGAAGATTATTGATACGTGCACGAACGATCAACAATTATGCCATTGAAACAAAGAAATCCTAATATCAGAAGTAGGTATAAATTAATTTTCGATCAAAACGTATGTCTTAAGGGTATTTTATGATTACCTATGCACTTGACATCAATCCTTTGATTTAAATTAGTTGAAATTATGCCAATCAAGGTTTGACGTCACCCTCGTAGGTCCTCACAATGAGGATTGACGTCAAAAGGTAGTCGATTGCTATGAACTAAGTAAGTACTTTTGGAAAACAAAATAATATTGGTACTTATTTAATATGCGTTAAAATATTTTTACTACAGTATCAATATAAATTAATTATTACTTTGAGTGTATTTTGGTTTTGGTCGAGTAAAAAAAAATGATATTGCTATTTCCTCTAAAGATTATGAAAACAACGCACGAGTGCGCGAGTTAATGCATTCTGTATGATTCGATATAAGATTAAAGACATTGAAATTATTTTCCGTTTTGCTTTTATCATTAGTTCGTATTTCTTTGTGTTATACGCACTGTTTTATTTACAAACATGTTGTTTAAACATTCTATTAAACAAAGTTATTTGAACAAACCACATTCACATAGAAAATATAACGGATTATTGAAAATCCATTTCCGGTAGGAGCTTAATACGGGACTATAGTGTGGGCCCGAAATCTAACTTACATAATATAATCATTTTCGTAATTATCAATATAAGACAAAGTGAATTTATTCGTCTAAATCAGTGCAAAGGCTAGCACAAAATTAAATTATCCTCGACCACAGTAATTCCGAGCTAAACATAGGCTTCTCCAAAAGTTCTACAGTAAGTAGTAAATTAAATAATTGACTAAAGTCTAAACAAAACTTACCAATGATTCTAATAGTCACCACTTGAAACAACTCAATCCAATTATCGTCTATATCTTTGTAATACACGCTGATCACCCAATTTCCATGATCATCTTCTGTCAAAGGACCTATAGTTATGTCACTAGAATCTATATTTTTCTCAATTTTCATACGGCGTGCTTTATTTGGGTTGAGAACTTCATAATTGTTTGAGCGCCGTATAATTGCTCTCGAATCTTCTTTTATATGTTTAACAGATATTTCGTTGTAGTTGAAATCTGTATCTGCTATGTGAGTCGGTTGTTTTATGTTGAGTTTTTTCGTGTCTCCATTTGGTTTGGTTAGGTAGTACAATGACTCTTTAGTGTTCACTACTGGCGCAGATATTGTGACGATGTCGTTCAGTTGACAGGAAATTATGAGAGGCTTCAGTTCCACTTTTGTTTCAGCTGAAAAAAATTTTAGTTATTTTTAATATTCATATTCAGTCTTTGCTCTTGACTTCGTTAATAAAAATCAAAAGTCAATCTCTTTCATACTGCATAGAACATAAAGAACATGCAATATTCTGGATTCACTTGTTTGGATTGAACCAAACTTATAGAAGAATAATTAAGTAATTGATATAGCTCTAAAATTATTGATACGTGAATTATAAATATACAGTTAACAATAATTATGACGCCAATAAACGATTCAAATGACCATAAATATCACGTAATTCATTAACGAATTAAAAGGCTATTAATTTGACAAACCCTAATTAATATGAAAGCACAAATGTGTTAAATAAGTGTGGAGCATTTGTTCCAGTGCAAATTGTAAATAATTCGATTCGATACATCCTTTCAAATACGTAGCTGTTGAACTGAGAATAATTGCATATAATGCGATAAAAACACTGCTTGTTGGTTGAATTATGTTAATGTAAAAAATATTGACAAATACAAGGTGGTAAAGGTTTGGTAAAGGTAACTGTAAAACTGGTAAAGGTCGCAGGACATCGCTGGATGCAGGCTGCCTTTAACAGGTCACTGTGGAAATCATTGGGAAAGGCCTATATTCAGCAGTGGACTTCCTTTGGATGGATGATGGATGAAAAAATACTGAAATAAAACTATTTTTTACAGATTTCGTTCACGGGGTAGACAGTCCGTCCCTACTGCCCCTGTGAAAGCTGCAAATTAATCGAAAGTCGAAACGTCGGGAAGTTAAAAACATGTAAAAATTTAACCAAATCCGCGATAACACCCGCAAAATTTCATTTAATTCATATGTGTAAAATTCGCTTAAATCTAAACAAACCATTGTGTAAAAAATACTATATCCTAGATCAATATCCGTAACATGTCCGGCAGATTCAGTAAGACAAATGTTTGATCCAAATTCCACAAATATTTATTTCAGGTCTACGTATTTGTATGACTGAAAAATCTCGTAGTTATACTACCCTCGACACGAAACGTGTATCCACCATCCATTGCGGGGTAGGAGTCAGGACTATGTATCTAAATGTTGCATGTATTATTTAAAAAGGTACTTAATTTGTGATTTTTATATTCTTTTACCACCTACAGTTTCCCCCGAATGTTTATAATCTAAAGCGATTAGTTCTGGCCACATTTAAATGTGTTTCTCTTGACCTAGTTCATAGTCTAATGAATCATTTTCAGGCCTATTGAAGATATATTTTCGTATACAATAAAACTTATTAGTAACACACTTATGTCATAAAGTATTTAAATTTATTCATACGCGTGGAAAATGAAATCTATTGTCGAATATGTTAGTCGAGACGCCAATGCTGAGGATCTATACTATAACATAATCAAACTATTGTTTTTATTTTGTCCTTCGCTTACACACAAAATATATAGCACCGGTTCGCTTTTTTCCCCTAATGTACTAAAGATTTTCGAGCACATCGTAAATTATATGATAATGATACTTAGTACCTAGATAACCAACTACATTTTACCACATCATTAATGGAATTGGTAATCTATTCTTCGAAAAAAATACTACAATTCGTACAATTAAATATTCGATTAGTTATTAAGATTTATTTAGTGTACAAAAAAGAATAATATAAATAAATAAATACAATATGTATTTTTTATCAAGTTATTTAAAGGTTGTCACTGTCGTAAAAGAACATTATTAAATCTTCAAATACTTAGTCACTATTATTATTTAAAAGCATTGATTACCCAAAATGACGCTCGGAATGGTAAAATAGTTTCTACAATTGTAATGTTAAGTACCTACAATAGATTAAAAATGTTAGCACTGTATATAATGCGTTTCAAGGCCTTATAAGATAAAAAAGGCTACTTTCGATCGTATATATCAGTACGTAAAACTGCGTTTCTGGAACTATAAAATTTTATAATACGTATTCATTTTGTATACTCTTAGTTTTAAATATTTTATTACATGCCTATTTTGTCAAATGGGGATGGACTTCCCAGAGGCTTGGGATTTTTTTCTTTGCCTGTGGTTTTCGTGTAGGGGAGTGATCTCCGCTGAGTGTCGTGAGGTCTAAAGTGTTTCGCTATTTGATTCGATAACCCGTTCTAGAGGTTTAGGATTAGGCACCGAGGCATATACGAATCCCTTTTCTATTTATTTATTTCATTTACCAACCAGGCCAGTACGGTGCCGAGAAGTGAGATAAAAGAGCTGATGTATTACACCACTATTTTCAATGTCGTTGCTTATTTAATTCACTATTTTATTATAAAATAGGTCATTACCTCCTCTAAATCTGCGAGAATGCGTGACGAGAATGGACCTAATGATTTCGCACCTTTAAATTTCGATAAAATATACACTAACTGCCTTATTCATAGACAGATTTAACATCTATTTTAGTGATAGAATGTTTTGTCTTTTTCCTTCAAACTGAATTCTCAAGACGTTCGAAAGGGACAAAACATTCGATAGCTAAAATAGGTTTTAAATCTATCTATGAATAGGGCCGTTAAAGACGTAACGCAAATTCACTTATTAATTATAATTCAATAAAAATCCGCATTCATCGTAAATATTGTAATTATAACAAGTTGTGACAGTAACACTAATTAAGTTGGTGCAAAATAAAATGTTTTTTTAATAACTTGTTTTCGAGTAATATTATGGCAGGTTTTTTGGATGCATGTTAATAGGTCCTGTTTATCCTTGTGGGACACAGGCGTGTCTATAATCTTATATATCTATATAATTTGCAACTGATCGATGTCTGTACATAGAAGATATTTGAGACATACTATCATGGGGGGTCCATTTAAGTGTTACTTAAAGTAAACCGTCAATTGTTTTATGTTTTGTTTAGATTTTTAATTTATTGTTATTTAATATAATGTACAAATGAACGAGAAATCATTCAGTGTGATAATAATATGCAAGAGGTTATTGTCTTCAATTGATTGTATCACTTATGCAAACATTACAGCTCGTCTACGATTTACAAGCGAATGCGTTGTTGCAGTAAAAAAAGTATATCTCTATTTACATTTTATTACATAGGACATTTTATTATTATTAGATTATGAGTATAAATGCTTTTTGCTTATGTTATAAAAAACATATCTCAAACAATGAGATGAATAGATTTTTTAAAAATGTTATTTGTAGTTCCAAATTTTGCCACACGCCTATAAAATTTAGACAGATGTTAACTGTAAATGACTCAAAGTAAACAAATTCATGCAGACCTTGCAAATAAATGAACATATTATTAATAAAAATACCGTTTATGTCTACCATTTTTTCATTTTTTTATTGTATATAAAAATAATATTTAAAAATGTATTTAAACCGTATTAATTTTCACACAGTAATTAAAACTATTTATTAAGAGTTTATTTTTGGTATTCAAAATATAATTTAACATACAAAACTACAAAATAATGTATAAAATCGTAACAAAATCAATACAACCTAAATACGTATAATAAACCTTGATTTTTTAAGGTGAGTATTTTAAAACCTCGCAGGTTCAAAATGACTTGCCAAACATCGAAGTGACATCCTTAACCCTCACTTTCACAATACACAGATCACTTACGCACATAGAATAGGGCTGTCAGCGTGTTCTTTCACGGTGAGCGAGTGAGACAGCAGCGCGAAGTAAAAAATAAATAAAAGACGAGCGCTCATGACTCTTGCAATGCCGACACTGATATGAAAAGCAGACGCGAAACACTGATACGGCGTAACGCTTATTTGAATTTTTCACGTTTTGTTATTATTAACTAACTTGTGATTGCATTTGTAAGTAGTAATTGTTTTTTTAAAGAAACATTAAAATCATATTTTATATTTTGTGCCTGCTGCCTTGGTGGCGTAGTTGTACTACGCTGACGTCTCGGGTTCGAATCCCGGATCGGGCAAAGTGATATTGGATTTTTCTATTTATTATCAGCCCGGAGTCAGGAATTTGTGTCCGTTTTCGCGATAGGCTATAATACATTGTGGGACGGAACACACAAGGCGAAACGTGGGTGTTCTGGTTGCTACCAGTAAAGCCTCTGCCTACCCCTTCTTGGAAAAAAAGCATGAGTTTATGTATGGTATGTATATTTTCTAAGTCTTGCAATGCACGTCTAAACAAATATACTGATCCTATTCTATATTAACTTCTATAAACTGAATGATTGAAATTAATAAATACACCAAAATGTAGCGCATAGTGTTGTGAGTACAGGAACTATGACTATATTTTGGTATTACAAAACTCAAACCAGCAACAAATATTAGTGAATCTTACAAATATTTGTAAGATTCACTAATATTTGTTGACTGCCTCGGTGGCGTATGTAGTTGTACCACGGTACGACTACAAAGCTAAGGTCTCGGGTTCGAATCCCGGGTCGGGCAAAGTGATATTGGGTTTTTCTATTCATTATCAGCCCGGAGTCAGGAATTTGTGCCCGATATGGCGATAGGGTCGCCCCATGTCACATCATGGGACGGAACATACAAGGCGAAATGTGGGTGTCCTGGTGGCGCCTCTGCCTACCCCTTCTGGGATAAAGGCGTGAGTTTATGTATGTATGTATGTACAAATATTTGTGTCGGTGCAGGAACTCAACCTGCGACCTCTTACTTTATATTCTTACTCCACGAATATCTGATGTCTCACTGACCAAGAAGAAAAATCTTACAGCTGAAAGAATTCATCGTACTTACTATGCACATTGTACAGAAGTCAAAAAACCCCAGTCGAGGATAACTATACTCGACAAAGATTAATACAATTGTTAATATTTGTATTTTGTACTAATTAGAAGCGGTTCATATTTACCGATTTTTTTTCCTGTAGGAACCATGATGCAGACGTTAATTTCTTTTCATGTTGCACTAAAATTTTCTTTTTATACCGGGTATATCCAATGCGACGAAAAAGTAAGCTAGGTGATAGTTTTAGTGACTACAACCACAATGCAATTTACAATTTCGCAAAAACGCGACGATGTTTTTTTAAATATTTGTTTGGGTGGTAAGTAGGTACTTAGATTTTCCTAAAATAATAATTGAAACCTTGCGCACCATTGCGTCTTTAACAATAAAAGAGTATAGATTAATATTTTTGGTAAAACTAAGTATTTACTACCCAAAAACGACGATAGGTAAAACAATTACCTACTGCAAAATAATTATTGCTTTTTTTTGAAAAAAATTTAGTTGTGGTGTGTCTGAAGTCACTCAAACTACCATCTGGCTTCGTTTTCCGAAAATATCCATACCTGGTATACTCCAAACACGATTAGCCACCGGACTATTATGAAACACCTATATTAGAACTTCAGGTGAGTTAGACCATCGAATTAGCAGTACATACAAAAAACATTTAAGTGTATTTAATTCCCTAAAAATAAATATTTACAAGAATTGATAGCCATGGCGCCGTTGGATAGACGCCGGTTGTAAAACGAGGGGCTACTGGTTCGGTCCCAGCACCGAGACAAATATTTGTGCAATCTACAAGTAATTAATTCGAGTCTGGGTGTTTGTGAGACAGAAAAGTCTCGTATAGATGTTTCTAATACCCACGACAAAAGACTATCTTTTTCTACAAAAAGATCATGTCCTGACCCTATGGTCAGATTTATGTATGGGATTCGTCTGGCGTACTGATCTATTACGACAAAGATGTAGTTCTTTTATTTTTATTTTATTTATTCCATAGATCTCCAACGCCAATATTAATTCCTACCAATAGTTTCGAAACATATTTTCCTTATTTTATTAAAATAATATTTTGAATAGTTAAGGAAGTAAGCTTCTTTGTTGATTCGGTATTTTAAGATTAATCGTTAATTAAAGGTAAAATGGTTGTTTTTGTATGTTTCAGTAATAACTACGAACTCCATTAGTTACCTACAATTGTGTCACGGCGAAATAAATTAGGTCCTATCGTTATTCTCGTAGTGTATCGATTGCATTGCTATTTATTATAAATTTTCTCTCACAAACATTTATCTCAATGAGGGGATCGAACCTGTGGCCTATCTAGTTTTTCGGCGGGTGGCGTTAACAATAAGACAGGTATTCATTAAAGCTGTCAATATATATATTGTTTCGTGCTATGACATGGTATACCAGGTAATATGACCATATCTGAAACTTACAATTAACTACCGCCTAAAGTCTCTCGCAGTTCCCGAAACCCACGACACAAGACTCGATCTTAGTGTGGGGTCGGGACTATGTATATGACTGTTGGGTTACTTATTTAACTCTACTGAGCCATGTTTGTAAATGATTCCGTTTATTTCCGAAAGACTGCTTGATATTAACTCTTTCAAATACAATCCTTCTTAGTCTACCGTTTACTTGGGGAGGCCTACGCCCAGCAGTGGAGGGCGTCAGGCTGAGTATATAGGTAGATATTATGTATATATTAGTCTATCGCACTGGCCTAATGCCCCTACCTTCTGTTTTAATTGACATGACCTTAATAATATTATCAGGCAACGCAAAACACATAATACCACATGTTAAATTGGGACTAGGAAGCATGTTTATATATAAACATTTATATGTATTGTTATAAACGCTTTTGTATGATGAAATAACGACACAAGGAATTTAAAACTTATTATTGAAATTTAAAACAATGCGTTTAGCTATCTAGATGATTAAAGTGGTAGACCTTTGCTGAAGGATGCCCAGGCCGACACGAACAAAGTTCCACTATTTTATAGAAAGCCGTTGTAATTTAATAAATACACCCAACAGTCACATACATAGTCCTGACCCCACACTGAGATCGAGTCTTGTGTCGTGGGTATCAGGAACTACGAGAGACTTTTCGGTCTCACAAACACCCAGACCAGAAACAATATTGTGGTTCTCACAGACATTTGTCTCGGTGCGGGGATCGAACCCGTGGCCTCTCGTTTTACAGGCGGCGTCCAACCAACTGCGCCACGGAGGCTGTCAAATTGACGACTTTCTTTGCATTCTGTCAGGTCGCGGGCGATCCAAAATCTTATGGTAGATAAATTCGTGTCTGGACAGCTTCCTTCGTACATGATGAAATACCCATTGTAGTTGCCCAGGTGTAACACACTTTGGGTTCAGCACGTGTATACTTACCCGATGTTGAGCAGATAGCGTAATTGTATCAAACGACTGTAGATTATGTTATTCCACCAGTTAACCCTCTCTGGTTTTAACAGTATATTCAACTGTTCTGCGGTTGTATCAGTAAATTAAGAAAAATATTAGTTACGAGTAGCCACTTTAGGAAGCATCAGATAATATATTTCTGTGGTTGTATGAGTAAGTTACAAAAAATATGAGTTAGCTACTTTAAGAAGTACCAGTATATTTATTTGTGGGAATTTATTGCGAACCAAAGAACTGAGTACATAGTCTGTTCGTATTTCCGATTGTCGAAATCTTATCTAAAGGTGTTATTATCATGTGTGTCGAATTTTTATCGCAGCATTAACCTGCGGAATAAGTATGTATGTTACTGCGAGACCAGTTGGCCCTATCTTATGTCAATATAGTCTGCATGTTTTTAAAATAGTAGAGCCACAATGAAGTTACCGTAGACTTTACTGGTGATGATAGGTCTCTCATATTTGAGAACCCGTATGGGTAGGTACCACCGCAATGACTATTTCTCCCGCCAAGCAGTCACTACTGCGATCTGGTATGAAGGACATTGCAGCCAGAGTTTCTACTGGACATACTGAGACTTCAAATCTTATGTCTCAGGATGGCGAGCGCAGTGGAATGCCAAGCATTGTTTTGTAATTCATGGTGTTGTTTGGGTTTTCTACTGTCCATGAGCGGTTGTATCGCTTACCATCAGGCGAACTTCATGCTCGTCTCGCCGTTCACCGCAATAAAAAAAACTACAGTAGAAAATCTCACTGTCTCAAAGACACTGAAGTAAAACCGCTGCTTTGCTGTCGTGTTTTGTTCAGTGAAAGAGATCGCAGGGCCCAACATATCTATCTTTCTTCACGGGTGCTTTTTTCGTTCCTTTTCTCTTTCCAATTTAGAAGACTTGCTTATGCTACGTTTCATTGAGGAAATAAATTATTTGTCATGAAAGAAATATCAACTTGTAATGTGGCGGTCTTTAAATAGGTTTTATCTGTCATGTGTACTGTAGAATAAATTTCATTTAGATACGGCGGGTTTTAATTGCCAACCAGAGCATTAACCCTCTGTTTTTATGTCGAATTGTCTTTGTGTACCTACCGTTATTTACTTAGAAGTAGCGCATGCAAACTATAATTTAAGGTTTACAGCTGATTGTGTCCATATGTAAACAAGCGACGTAAGGTTGCACCATCCAGCACCATCCAGCTGTTCGCTATAAGAAACAAGCAGGGGCTGATTATGGGCAGAAATTATATTAGCATTTTTAAATAACTTGTACACAGAATAGATATTCTTTCGTTGTTTTTCAACTATGTGCAATAAAAAAATAAACAACATTAATAAATAATGATTTAATGTCTACGCAAGGGCGGTAGTCACGATCCAGTTAGTGTACGCGGCAACCTTAAAGTTAATGCCGGGGTAGCGGCCCTGCGCGCATCCCTCCGCCCACGAGAACACGCCCACAACGATCCCGTTGTCCACCAGTGGGCTTCCTCCATCGCCCTGGAATGAGACAAATATTTCAGCCATTACACATTATTCGTCGTGGCGATGAAAGGGCGATAGAAATTCATTTAGTAAAATTATAGATGTTTCTTGTAAAAACAGTGCAATATACAGTGCTATTTATTTAAAGAGTAATTGTGTAGATTTTAGAACATTGCTAACCGTAGAAATGAAAGAGATTTCTATTTTCGGTTTGGAAGTTTCAATCTTGCTAGCTCATTCAGTTTATGATCTAAATTAATTGACTTTGATATGCAATAATAGTGACTTCTACTACTTTTCCTTTTTTTTAAATCATGTTAAACACATAAAGTCATTTGTGTAAGTACAGTAACGGAGTAGGTGTTCCATTTATGAATAAATAATTGATTTTTACTAAATTCTGGTTTAATTACACTCATTAAGAATATATTAGCAAATAATTTTAAAAACATTTAGGTTAATTGACATTTGTAGATTAGTCAATGTCCAAACGACCAAAAGAATCATTTGTACTTTTTTTTTGTTTTTTTTATTCCTGTATGTTATTTTCTGTGTACAATAAAGATTTAAATAAATAAATAATCAGAAGATAGACAAAGTGTCGTACTACGTGTATTTTTACCGAACGACTTATTTAGACGCGATAGTTGGCTCTTATACGTAACTAATAAAAATATACGCACAATTAACACTGATAAATACTGGGGCAAACCACTTATAGTAAGGAGAGAAATACTTAACCCGTATATTTCTGACACCCTTTATGTCAAAGGATTGCAAATTAAACCAATATTTCATTAGTATAATCTCATTTTCAGGCAATACCCTACCTCTTTGTTCAAAAAATGTATGATTAGAGATGAATAAACGGTAACAACCAAATACAAAACAGAAACAATGAAATTGAAAAAATGAAAAATCTTTATTTCAAATAAAGATTTTTTCATTTTTTCAATATTAATTTTACATAAAGAATATTGCAAGGGTCTTCAAATTAAGCGTTGCCTGTGTCTTGAGAAACCAGTTAAAATATAATTATTTTAGAATATTTGGGTGTGTGAGTGTGAGAGCGTGATGTGTATGTGTGTGCGAATGTGGTTCGATTAAGCTATGAAAGTATAATGTGTGTATACATAACTTTATATGAATGTATATACGAGTATATATATTGAAAAATTCCATCGTTTTATTTAATAACTGTAGTAGAAGATGGAGGATTAAATATTTACTTAAAGAAATGGTTTAACAATTGGGGTGGATTATTGTTGTTACTTTCGCTGATGTATGGATTGTTGTTACTGACCTGGCACTGTCCCCTGACACCCACGTCGAGCCATCCCACGCAGACCATGTTGCTGGTGGTGTTGAAGTTCACATCTCGGTACCGTTCGGCGCACGTCTGCTCGTTCACGACCCACATCATGGCTTGACGCAGGCGCTGTGAAGGCGCCGGGTTCGCTGCCTTTAAAAAGTAAAAATAAAATAAGTAACAGTCATATACATTTTGACAATACCAACATCTAGCGTCGAGACAAATACTTTGGGGGTCGCGCAAAAAGTCTCAGTGCGAGTATCGAATCCGTGGCCTCTCGTTTTACAGCTGGCGTTTAATAGCGGTGACAAATGATTGTCTCTCAACGGGCAACACCGAAAATACCCAGGTTGCCCCTAAACCGCGGTGCCCTTGCGTGGGTCACCATGTTACCATCATATGGTGGTCCGTATATGACCATGATAAACTTAATACTCGGAATTTACTTAATAAATAACTTACAGAGATAGCTCCCCATCCGATAGCAAATAGAGCCTGGTTGGTTGTAAAGGTGTACGCGGTGCCGCTTATCCTGGCAGGTTCTACCGTCCCAGTCCGGTAGGCTATGCTCATCGAAGTCCTCAGGACTGCCACGTCATGATCCAAGGTTGTTGTGGAGAAGCTCGGGTGAGGCGTGATCAGACGAATGAGGTAGGTGATCCCGCCGGAGTTGCTATATGAGGACCCCACTCTAGTACGCCACCAGCTCGCTGGGTGTACACTGGAAAATTGATTTGGAGTGATTAGTTGAATAAAATCAGTAAAATTCTTCCATTTAACCTATTTTATATGTCCTACATAGATATTGCGGTAGTACCTACGCAGGCTGTCTGCCATATTTTGGATATCTTAATCAGATATTAGAAATTCTCAAGATGTTCTATGGAAAGTCCGCCAACCTGCACTAGACCAGCGTGGTGGCTCAGTGATAGGCAGAGGTGCTAACAGGACACCCACATTTCGCCTTGTATGTTCGTCCCACGATGTGATCGGAGCGAGCCTCAGACTAAGTACCTATAGACGTAGCCAATCCATGGCCGCACATGAGACAGATATATATTTCTTCAGTGTGACCATGTTGGGAAATTTTCCTATTTTTGGTGGTAAATAAACACAGTCTTACATCAGCGTTGCGAACCGCACGATTTGTAACCGATCGAGGTCTGTACATGGGAGATCAATGAGAAAAACTAATATGTGAAGTCTGTATTAACATACTGATTTCATATAAACATACTGATACCATTCTGATTTCACTGTTAGTAGGAAACCTAAAATAAGAAATAATTTTCTTTTTGTGCGTATGAATTACGCTACATATTACTTAATGCAAGTATTATCTAGGGTAAATCAATTTTCTTATCATAGTAACACTAAACTTCCAACAAATTGAGGTTATGTTATATTATTTGTAGAAATTCTTAATGTAATCGATATTTCTCATAGTAAAACAATTTGAATTGACATTAAAATACGTCATTATTACCAATAAACAACTTAAACATTATAATGTAACATAAATGAGTAACTTACGAGTAAAATGTTATTCCATCAAATTTTCGTTCACTGCGGCTTTTGCAGCCTAAAATACTACAACCCACCATTACACATACACTATAGTCACTAATATTTGTATAAATCGCTGTTTTACACTATCCAAAACTATTAAAATCTCGGTAAAACTGAATGACGTTCATTTGGTTGGCTAACTGCGCTCTTAGCCAAGCAAATAAAACCGGCCACGGTGACAAGGATAAAAAAATTATCTCCTGCCTCTTTTTCGCACACTAAAGTTGTAACTTGCTGTCTCACTCTTACCATTGGTGGTTCAGTGATGGCTACGTCTATAGAGTATTTAGTCTGAGGAGCGAGCCTATCGCCATATCAGGCACAAATTCCGGACTTCGGGCTAATCATGAATAGCAAAATCCAATATCACATTGCCCAACTCGGGAGTCGAACCCGAGACCTCAGCTTTGATGTATACATTGATGATACAATAATTTGATGTATACATATACCGGGTATATCAAGACTGCGACCGAAAACGAAGCCAGGTTACCAGTTGTAGTGGTTACAATCACGATGCAAATAAAAATTTCGCCAAAATAGTGACAGATTGTTTTTTAGATTTTTTTAAAAATCATCGTGTTTGGGTGGTAAATGCCTAGTTTTTGCGAAAATACTTATTTAAACCCTTACGTACCATTGCGTGTTTAAAAATAAAGAGGTGTACATATTTATTTTAGGAAAACTATATATATATCACCCAAATACGACGATAAGTAAAAAATCCCATAAAAAGGTTGTCGATTTTTTTTTCAAAAATTTTACTTGCTTTGTGTCTGAAGTCACTAATACTACCACCTGGCTTCGTTTTCGGTCGCGGTCTTGATATACCCTGTATATTACATACATGAAACACTTACGTTCCATTACTGAAGAAGCACGAAGCAGCTGAGAGTATGGCGGTGTTGGTGAGGATGGTTCCTCCACAGGCCAACTCGTAAGAACCTGACCCGTAGTTGGACAAGAGACTAGCAGCGAATGGAAAGTTAGATATTGTCACCTCGGTACCACCCGCTATCCTCTCACTGTCGCTTATACCTTGACAGAAACATTCATCATTAGTTATTCTTGCTCGTGGCATACACATATATGGACGTCTAGATCTATTTTGTGCTATTACAGATAGATAGCCGATCATCAATTTTACACACATACATAGACTCACGCCTTTTTCCCAGAAGGGGTAGGCAGAGGTGCTACCAGGGCACCCACATTTCGCCTTGTATGTTTTGTCCCAGGATGTGATAGGGGGCGAGCCCATCGCCATATCGGGCACAAATTTCTGACTCTACCGTACTACCGTAGTACAACTACGCCACCGAGGCAGTCCAATCATCAATTTTATGATAAATTATTCTACATTCGTAAAGGGCTATGAGTTTTTCAAAGTGTAGAGTATTTCATTCACTGAACATTCCCGCCCTAGTACTGAAAATTGTATTAGTAGACTTAAATTAATTGAAGCTTTATTCACCAATTTATTTAACAATCTGGCTAAGTTCTATTGGGGTTCCACCAGAATGCGGTTACAACCTTCCAGAGGGTATTTATATGCTATATTACGTCCATCGTTACGACCACATTCCGAAAACGTATGATACAGCTTCTGAATTATGATAAAATCAGATGTAGATTTCTTCATCAAAAATGCAATATTCTATGGAATGTGGATCGAACTGGGTAGTATTTAATCCTTTAGATTTTGATGCGCCGACATCTAAATTTGGCATGAAAAGTGTGGGTAGACAGAGCAAAAAATACAATGAAGGACATACCTTGAGCACTTACAAAGAAATATAATATAAACACTAGTGAGAGCTTCATTTTTAAATTTAATTTACTACACCAGACTAAAACGCGGAGCAATGTGAATACTTATCATAATAATCATTTTTTTATCTATCCATACGATTAAACGTAATTGCGGCCTTGGATTAGACTATTATCAAAGATATATAAATTACTTTGATTGCCTCCACCCTGCGCCAATTCCAATGGCTTTGGGAAAAAATTAGTTTGGTAGTTTTCGAATAGATGTCGCTAAATTTTATTGGTGAATGGCCGACCCGTCTCCGCCTGCGTGCAGATACTTTTTGGGTCCAGTCCACATCAGCAACATATTCGCGTACCGTTTTATTTATATTCAAACACAATGCCGTCCTCTGTACTGCTTTTTCCGTCCCGTTATATCCCGCCTCGTGCCATCTCATTCCCACTCAAGGCATGTAATCCTGTCCCACCATATTCCTGTCGAGTTTAAAAACGTAACTAATATTTTTGAATTCCTTGCTTATCTGACGGGAACATTACATTTTTCGGGATAAAAATAGCCTATGTGTTAATCTAGGTTGTCATCTACCTCCACACCAAATCTAAGCGAAATTGGTTCAGCCGTTCCTGAGATTAGCGTGCACAAAGGCACAGACAAACAGATAAACAAATTGTTTTGTGTTTATACAGTCCCGCAATATTAGTTTTTCTCATTTATCTTCCATGTACAGACATCAATCGGTTACAAATTTATTATGTGTATAGATATAGATATAAAGAAAAAATATAAGAATTTAGCGCTGAAGTATACAAATACGTAAAAACTTGCAATATAATTATAGCTCAGTTAATTTTATTACCGTATTTAAAAAGTGACTACAAGGAACTTATAAATGCAATATATCAACTGCGTTACGTAGGGACTAGGGGCGTAGTGAGGCAGGAAGCTGATCGTAAAATAAACTATAGGTCTCCAACTATCTAGAGAGCCGGGGCATGAAGTGAGGGGAGGTGTGCAATGACAGCTATCATGCAAAGACCAAGAGAGATAGAGAATTTACGAATAACATGTAATACAACGCTTGGTGTTGCACGACCAAAACCATTACCCAATATTAGGGGAGATCTCGAAGTAATATTTTTAAAAAAGCGTTTATTGTTTACTAGGTAGATTTTGGTGGCGGTTCCGCCCACGTACTTGAAACTAATAACTCAGTAAAAGTGTGTTCCTAAATATGAGATTTTCGTCGAAGATATCTCGACACCTCTCTATTAATATTTAATGATATTTTATTGTATATTTAGTAAAAAAAAAACAAGGCAATAATAATACTCGATACTTTATTGTCCAATAAATATAAGATATATATTTTGAATTGAATATTCCGAGTTAATCCTGATTATAAAATTATGTATTTTTATATTTTTGGTGGAGGTAGAGAGAGCTACTTTTATAATATTTTTGGTAACTAGTGTAGAGCTCTTTTTACTTTAAGAGGATTCTCATCTATTACAAACAGCTGTAATTATCCATTTCGTGCAGTGTCTGCTTATGTTCGAAGCTGTAAAAATATATGATATAACAATAATGTCTTATCTGTATTGTTTATACAAAAAACAGTTCAATTCATATTTATGGGAAAATTTGCTGTTTACTGTTGCAACAATAATAATACGTAAATATTTGATATTTATTGCAGGATTTTTTTATATTCAATTTATCACGAATACCACGGGTTGTAATTGGGCCGATACAAACAAAAATACCAATAGAATGCTTTCTCTAAGTAAAATGAATCAAAAGACTCGTAAATTCGAATGAAAAGGAAGTTCTGTATTATTTTGCAGGCTGATGCTTTTATAATCATTTAATCTTTTATATTGTTGCTTATATAAATACATATCGACATTATACACTTCACTTGATATTATTATACCTTTAAATACTTAAAACATGCGAAAATATATTATTTCATTTACGACGATGTGTCAAACGTCATGTTTGTTTACAAAATGTTTGCAATGACATCGCACTGACATCACACGAACACGAAGGATGGACATAGCGATATTTATAACATAAAGAGATGCTCTCTATCTTTTTCCACTGCATTGATTATATACGTCTGCTTGTGGAAACAAAACATTCACCGGGCTATTGGCAGTTCCCCTGCACGGCGCAGACCTGGAATGTAAGGCCCTCTAGATAGTTGGAGGGCTATAGTATAGATTATTCTGCAAAATGACTGAAAGTCACTTAGTGTCAACATTTGTGGACGTAGTATACTCATTACTTTATTGCATGCCACATGTTATAATGATGTTACAATTTGTTGCATGTACAAAGTGTACTCTGTAGGGCACATCAAAAAAAAAAAATAGAGGGTAGGAATAGAATTAATAACAATAATAAGGACAGGCAGATAAAAAGACCTGTAAAACTGCAGCAAAGGATTATTTGTTGCGATACTAAACTATTCTGGTTGTAGGCGATTCGTAACAGCTTGGGTAGCGATCGCGGTACGCTGGGAAACCATTCATATTGAACGCGGTTTGCCGCGTTTCAGATTCATCCTTTGTACAAGTAATTTCAAGCCAGCCGGCTTGAATGCGAGATTCTTTATTCAACCCGTACTGCACTCAACACCATTTAGGTACAGTAGTCACTTTCTGTCTTATTCATAGGCAGATTTAAAACCGATTTTAGTTATCGAATGTTTTGTCCCTTTCGAACGACTTTTGAATTCAGTTTGAGCGAAGACAAACCATTTTATAACTAAAATATTTTTTAAATCTGAATCTTGAATTGAAACAACATCATTATAGAAATAATATTATTTCCTCGACGTGCCATGTCGTCATAAATATCAACAAGTGAGATTAAACACGTACCTATGTATTACATAAAACTCATTTCGGTTGCGCTCGAGATAAAGCATTCGCGACTAATCGAGTGTTTCATACGAAAAATATGTTTTACGTATATTATATTGCCTCAAACGTCGATCTCCTATGTTGTGATTTAAAAAAACTAAGTTCAACGTGTAGTACATAGCTTAGATCCTGACAAATACATCACATTTAAAAAGTACCGAAATAAAATTATCATATAAAAATATTAACGGGACGGAACATACAAGGCGAAATGTGGGTGTCCTGGTGGCGCCTCTGCCTACCCCTTCGGGGATAAAGGCGTGAGTTTATGTATGTATGTATGTATGTATAAAAATATCGCGAAAGTGTGCAGTGTGCTCGCTCAAACGATAGGACCAATTTTAATGAAATTAGGTATGAAGGTAGCTAATAGTAATAGGATTAACGTATAGGCAATTTTTATCTAAAAAGTAGCATTCCCGTGGAATGAGCGAGGGATTCAAATATATATGTTAGAGATCACACAAGTTTGATCCACGCAGGATGAATGCCATACGCAATGATATTACTTATTTTATTGGAATTGCAACACAGTCCGACATGATTGAAGTCTTGTAAGTTATCGGTTGCCATTGGTAACGCCGAATGGTCTGTCAGTAGAGTCTGTGATCGGTTAAATAATATTTAATTGTTTCTATTGTAATCTTGCTCGGAACAGCGCCAAACGTGCGCACTGACTGATTAATAAGAATCATCATGTCGGACGGCAACGACGGCCATATAAATCGCAATCTGTATGATTCTGCGACAGCAGCGGTGGGATCGATTTCAAAATCATCCCTCGTGTCTACCGCATTGCCTGCTACCCAAACTGAAGAATATTTTCGGTCGGAACGTGAGGCTCAGTAGTGCGGCCACGTACATCAAGTATTCTACCAATAAAGCGGCGCTGACAGATGGGCTAGATACTGACAGCTCTAACAATATCGAGATTTCTAGAATCACAGATGTCTAGGCAAATAACTACGGATGTGGAGAATACGCCAGGAATTATACGCTTACGATGGCGAATGTTTATTAAGATGCAAAATCAGCAAAATCAAGCGTTGATTCTGGCATTTAAAATTCCATTGGAATTGAAAAGAAGATTGATAGATCGAATTGACGTTGAAAAAGATGATACGCTTTCATCAACATGCAATTGGTGGAAGTAATTATTTAAAGGTATCAACTTGTTATAGCGATTAGTAAAATATTCAGAGGATCCATGTGGTTGTTGCGGATAAATTGTCCAGGTACGACGTGAACATTTGAATAACTTTGTCGTACGAATTATACCTAAAGGTTATGACGCTTTTGGTAACGTTCCTATTGTGGTCAAAACGAGAAGCGTCCAAAATCTACTCAGCAGTCGTAGATCAATTGTCATGCCTGCGATAAGCTTGGACATAAGGTTTGTCACGTATAGAAAATAGACTGATACCATCAATTGCTTTAACAATGAGTTTTGGCTATCGCCAACAATCTTGCTTGCCAGTATGTTACAGGTGTGGTTCGTCAGTTCACATAGCGAGTCGCTGTCCTCACGGGTCCAGCGCCGCAGTATAGACATCTGTTGTAGAACGTGTTGACATATTATGTGTGGTCGAGCTGCTATCCGAAACACTAAAACCTTTTATTTGGTTTTTACTTTGGCGCTGAGTACCCGTTTGTAAGAGTCTGTCGCAAGTTAAGAGGTAAGCGAATTGATATTGTTTGTCCAGATGCTTTTCTTGATGTGAATTGACACGTGCGTTGATGGTGAAGGAAAATATCGACAAGAAACCTGCATGAATTGCTGTGATGTGTTAATTAAATCAACGTACACTGCCTGAGCATGGTTGATTGTGGCCTAGCTCTTTTCAATCGAACTCTCGATTGTGGAAAGGTCATATGTTCAACAGCGATACGATACCTACTGTGCAATTGTTATGTTAGGTAGAAATTAATGATTTAAGCATCGAAATTGTATTTCACTTTTGGCTGGTAAAGAATCTTCGCAAAAATATAATATTGGGTTGCGACATTTTGAATTATAGTTTTCAAACAAGCATGTCCGCACATTAGTTGTATCTGACAAGGTTGGCGTCTGTAAACACAAGTCATAACACATGGCACGTTTAATACTGTTACACAGATGAAACAATTTGTCTATAATTCATCAATTCTTATGGATCCAGCTTTATAAATTGGCGTTCGGTAAATGCCTAATTGGCAAATAATTGCTACAAGACACGGCAGTGAACTGGTGAACCAGTTCCAATGATATTTAAGCCACAGTATCTATACTATTAAAGTTTCATGCAGATGCCAGTGCCAATGGCTATGGTGCTATTTTATTCTAACCTGTAAGAATTTAACTAAGGCCTATCGCATACTTTAGCAAAACCACTATGTTAGCAGAATCGTGTTGTGACATACGCAAAACACGTTGCAGCCAGGTCTTTAGTATGAGGGCTGGATCGAATGGTGTTTTGCCATTTTCTTATAGAAGGCCGGCGTGACGTGTAGAAATATTATTATTATTATGTGAGTGAGATGGTCGAAGGCCATTTTGCTAGTGGTAGGATTTTCATTCTGCCCGGATGGCTACGACAGTGAATAGTGGATAGATACCCATTATGGTTACCTAGGTAAGCGTATCGACATCATCTCGTGTTTATCCGTGTGTAATCGGACCGGCATAGTTGTGTGGATCGGCAAGTGTGAAACATCTAGTGCCAATTAATATTCCATCTGGTCTTTACTGCGTTTGCCATCGGACGCGTTTTGGTCACTTTGGCTTTGTAAAGTCTGAAGGTAAGTGCCAAAAACTTTTAAAGGATTTCTTTAATGAATAAAAGTATGAGTAACAAATTACAATGATTGGTACATATGAGTGAACTTTCTGTTGTAGAACGCTGTCGACTATCTTAATTGCCCGGAGTGTGGCCGGTCCGGCGCCGCGGACCCCGCAGGGTACCTCCGCATTGCACCCAGTGTAGAGTGGAGCCGATTCCCAACGTGGCACCGCCGTAATCTCCGCTAAGGAGTTTTTATAATTCTGTCACTAAGAGTCGTGCCGTTATAAACAATAATAACTGTAACTCTTGCAATTGTAAAGGCAGTTGGACACTTCAGACAATACTTCCGTGGCCGGACCTTTACGATGATGACTGACTGTAACTCTTTTGAAGTCATCTTTTGTTTTTTTTTTAAGGTAGAATGGGTGGATTAAAATTGATTATTGCGTTTTACACTTTATTACTGGCCATGGTAATTTTAAGTCCTAAACTGTACTATAAATTTAAGCTCGTTGATTCGCATGCGTGTTCATATTCAGCACTTAATGGCGTATATAGACAGTCCGCGCATCATTTACTTTGGGAGTCTATTCTTTAACAAAAAGTGCGTAGTGTTGATTGTGCAAACAACATCCGGAATTGTATGCTACATGGACCTAGTGCAGACTAGGACGAAATTTCGTGCTTTGCGGCGTTTTGAAGTTCTGGAATCAAGTAAAACAGTCTCTAAACCTTTGATTTTAACATTAATAATAATAGATGATAATATGTGTACGGCACATGCTGATTGCGTTGCACTGAATTTATAACTCCTGACATAAAAATAGATTACAAGCAGAATTAATTATCTGGAAGATCAGGCCTCTAGCAAACTTAATAACACAAAGATATTGAAGAGGTAATTGCTGATCACAGTCAGGGTATACTAATGAATGATGCAACTAAGATATACGAGTTAAGACCAGGAATAAGATAAGAATAGGATGGACGAGCAGGCGACGAAAGATGAAAATCGTTATGACTAATAAGCCACTATTCGTCCTTTTGTGGTGATCTAGTAATGGTTCAGAAAAAATCCTGAATAACTAATAAGTTAATTGGCCCATGTAAAATTACTAAAGTATGTCTGATTGAGCGTTACATTGTTGAACTATCTGAGGAACAGGCCTAATACGTGTGCCAGTAACTATTATGTGTGCCTAGTATTGATTTAAATTAAATTTCTATATTATATTGAATTGCTGTACCGAATTGAATAATAAAATAAAAAAATAAATAATCATTGTTTGAATTTTAGTGACAATTCTGTAGTAATTCTGTGTGTTGATAAAAAAAAATCTTATATTGGTTGCTGATTTATGATTGAATGATTTATTGAAACTCAAAGCTGCTATGCTTTATTGAAAGATGGATTGAAAGTATTATCACTTTGTCCTTGTGGTCTGTTGAAAGCCATTACGCTTTGCAGGATGGATTGAAAGCATGAACGCTTTGTCCTTGTGATCTGTTGAAAGCCATGACGCTTTGCAGGGTGGATTGAAAGCATGAGCGCTTTGTCCTTGTGATCTGTTGAAAGCCATCACGCTTTGCAGGGTGGATTGAAAGCATGAGCGCTTTGTCCTTGTGATCTGTTGAAAGCCATCACGCTTTGCAGGGTGGATTAAAAGCATGAGCGCTTTGTCCTTGTGATCTGTTGAAAGCCATCACGCTTTGCAGGGTGGATTGAAAGCATGAGCGCTTTGTCCTTGTGATCTGTTGAAAGCCATCACGCTTTGCAGGGTGGATTGAAAGCATGAGCGCTTTGTCCTTGTGATCTGTTGAAAGCCATCACGCTTTGCAGGGTGGATTGAAAGCATGAGCGCTTTGTCCTTGGGATCTGTTGAAAGCCATCACGCTTTGCAGGGTGGATTGAAAGCATGAACGCTTTGTCCTTGTGATCTGTTTAAAGCTATCATGCTTTGCAGATGGATGGATTGAAAGCGTTAACGCTTTATCCTTGTGATTTGTTGAAAGCTACCACGCTTTGCAGGATAGATTGAAAGCATTAACGCTTTGTCCTTGTTGTCTGTTGAAAGCTACCACGCTTTGCAGTGAGATTGGGGTCTGATCTATTTTGACTGATGGTCGATGCTGAAAGCTACGACGCATTGCTAAACGTTAGAAGTCACGTGCTGAAAGCTGTTACGCTTTGCTCTGTGTGTGAGGTTGAAAGCTGTTTGTGTAAATACTATGCTTGTGTGCTATGCGCTGTTCCATCTAGCTTGGCTCTGATGTCAATAAGCAACGCGAGAGCGCGTTGAGGCGCAGAATGGCCGTGTTAGAGATCACACAAGTTTGATCCACGCAGGATGAATGCCATACGCAATGATATTACTTATTTTATTGGAATTGCAACACAGTCCGACATGATTGAAGTCTTGTAAGTTATCGGTTGCCATTGGTAACGCCGAATGGTCTGTCAGTAGAGTCTGTGATCGGTTAAATAATATTTAATTGTTTCTATTGTAATCTTGCTCGGAACAGCGCCAAACGTGCGCACTGACTGATTAATAAGAATCATCATGTCGGACGGCAACGACGGCCATATAAATCGCAATCTGTATGATTCTGCGACATATATATTTGATACTTTTTCAAATTCAAAGGGATGGGATTGGATAGAATATAGGAGAGATAAATGAGTTATAAGAGGACAGGATTGTATGCTTTGAGTCATGGAATAAAATAAGATCAGAAACGACGGGATGTAACAGGAAAAGCAGTTTAGAGGACGGCATTTTGTATTTTTCTACTTGTCGTCGTATTTGTGTGATAAATAATTGTATAGCTTTCCTAAAATAATGATGTACACCTTTTTATTTTCAAAGATGCAATGGTACGTGAGGGTTTAAATTACCGCTTTTGCAATAACTAGGTATTTACTACCAAAACATGAAGATTAAAAAAAAAGAAAAAAAAACATTTTCGCCTTCTTTGCGAAGTTTTTAGTTGCATTGTGTCTGAAACCACTAAAACTACCACCGGGTTTCGTTTTCGGTCGCAGTCTTATTATACCACTTTTAAAGCTACTGAAAATTCCCGTTCACTATTTGCCAATTAGTTAGTTACTGCATCAATGGATCGTCTATTTCATTATTTAACAATACTATTGTGAAAGATCTTATGTCCCCTTTGGTATGTTGGTGTATGTTGGAGCTCAAGGATGATCTAAGAATGACAGGATTTGGAATAAAACTTTTAATTTATGCTGATTGTATTATTTATTTATTATAAAAATATACAAAATGAATCTAAAAAGTTTATAAAATATATGAAAATAATAGATATGTAAAAAAGACGAATTGAAACAAACACGCTATCATTGCGTTTTGTAATCTATTGCAAAAATATATGATTATTAAGCATTTTCAATATTTTGAGGTTTTTTGAAGCTGTTTCGTAGACTGTTCCTCAGCTGAGATGCTCTCTCCTGCGTCCACTGCCTGTTCTTCTTTGGGACGAGCAATACTGAGGCCATGAAAAGCGATATACTTACCAGTAAAGCTATGATCCAAAGGAACATAGACACGGGTCCTGAAAAAATATTAAAAGGAAATTAGTCTTAAATTAGAGAAAATTGTGGAAGTGGTAGAGCCACGCTGTTGTCAGCATGAATGGGAACGCTCGTTCAGGGCGGTACCACTGTCTCAAAGGAGATGGACGTGAAGTGTCATCTTCACTGTCGTGTTTCGTTTGTTCAGTAAGATTGCCGGATTCCAATACTCAAAGGGGTAAGCCTCAGGCAAAACTCTTCTCATTCTTCCCGCTCTCCCCCCAATTTGATGGGCCGGCAACACATCCATGATTCAGTGTTGTGGATTTTCATGGGCAGCAGTGATCACTTGCCATCAGATGACCTGTTTGGTCGATTGCCGGAAAAATGCAAGAAAAAAATTCACTGAAATTGTCATGCAGAATTTAAAGATGTTAAATAAGTGAAATTAGTCACTGGTGACGTTTAAAGTGATGAGAATCTATATTTACTACGGGGTACATCTATGAAATAATATGTATAACCTGTCGGAAATATCTGTGAACCTAGCTGGAATGCGGTTCACATTTAATTTTTTTGTGTTCCCATAACTACTATCTTATTTTACATTAAAAACGTTTTGAGATGGATGCGAATTCCAATTTTTATTCTCTTTTCTATTTTAAATCAATTTTTTTAACCTATATTTTGAATTTGCTGAATTTATGTTCCACTGACGTCAATTATTTAGGTCCACAGATATTTCCGACGGGTAATAAATTATTTCATAGATGTACAATGAGGTAAGCTATTGTTTATGCTGCAATTTTACTTACGGTCACTTTTTTTCTCTTTATTAATTTGGGCACTTTGAGCCAGTATTGACTATGTTAGTCCCATAGTCACAATTTTGTAACAATAACTATTATAAATTACTATCATTTTTGAAAAGTTTATATGCAGACATTTATTATATCAATATAGCGGCTTTAGAAGAACTTGCCGCTAAAACAGATTGAAATAAACCTACATCTAAATAATTTATATTTAAGCGGTTATACAATTCCCGTCGCATGACTTACCACCAGATCCTGGACGTACGAACTGGAGCAAATTGTCTGTGGTTTGGACAGACAGTTCCTCATCTTGGCCTCGAACTTTTACTGCGACAGTCCATGGGTGGCGGTTCAACATCGTCGCCTCATCCATCCGGAGGCTACAAGTACCTTCTTCCAGGCTACCATCGAAAGTGTAGCCATAAGGAACGTTGTCTGAGGTGAAGCCTGAAGATATTTAAATACATTTAAATTTAAATCCAAAGTATGATTAATTTTTTCTACTGGCGAATTTTTGAGTCGTGAACTTGGAGGTCCTGGGTGTGATTTTGAATTCATTGAGACAACAAATTGACGCGTCAAAATCGCGGGATCAGTATTTTTGTAGAACATCTTCGAATAGTTCGAAGTACCAATTCTAAGAATAGGGTTATTTATTAGTAGCAACGAGGTATTAACTAATTGTTGGTGGTAAACTTTCCAAGATATCTCTTTTGATCTTGCCATCTTGATACTTATTAAAGTTAGGTAAAATTTTATCATCATTTACAGTCAATAGGGTCTCTCTGCTGGGTATAAGCTTTTCTCATAGTATGCCACCTTTCTCGATCTTGTGCCAGTCGCATCCAAGTTCGACCAGCTATTATTAATTTATATTCGATCTACAAAAGACATTACATTTTTTGTCTCTTGATCCATTACTACATAAAAAATCGGCTGCCAGATGTACATCATCTGCATATTATACATATTAGTTTACCCCAAAATTCTTTATAGTATTTTAGAACAATGTTGGTCTTAAGACTCATCACGCTTTCCCGTTTCTTTCTCTACTATAAAATATACCGGGTATATCCAGACAGTGACCGAAAACGAAGGTGATTACCGACACAATGCAACTAAAACTTAAAAACTGAAAAAGCGACAGTATGTTTTTACATTTTTTTAAATATCGTCGTGCTTGGGTGGTAAATACCTAGATTTCGCTAAAATAATAATGTAAACCCTTGCGTCTATAAAAATAATAAGGTGTACCTTATCAATTTAGGAAAACTATGTATTTACCACCCAAAAGCAACGGTAAGTAAAAAAAAAATTGACACGTTTTATTTACCAAATCATTAGTTGCATTGTGTCTGAAGTCACTAATACTAAGAAGTGACTTTTCGGTCGCAGTCGGGATTTATACCATGTATACAGAGCACTTACCTACTCCGTCGATACGTACAAATCTGCAGTAGTCTAAGGATCTCATAGCGGAGGTCGCCGCTTGTAAGGTGAGACCGTGGTGTCTATCCATGTAGTGATTCGCATATATCCGCGCTGAAACAATTTATTCAATAAATTTCTGGTGGTAACATTCACAAAAGGGGTACTACATTCAAGGGTCTGGTTCTGCATTCATGTCGGATCATAAAGACAGCCTCCGTGTCGAAGTTGGTTAGACGCCGGCTGTGAATACCAGAGGCCGTGGGCTCGATCACCCACAGAAGCAAATATTTGTGTGAACCACAGGTATTTATTTCGGGTCTGGGTGTTTGTGATACCGAAACGTCTCGTAGTTTCTGATACCCACGACACAAAACTCGATCTCAGTGTGGGGTTAGGACTATGTATGTGACTGTTGGGTGTATTTATTATTTATTTGTTACATCGTATTTCTTCCGACATTCATCGGGATGTAAAGGGGCATCCACACCGCAGTGATTTGTTGTGGAGCAACGTTGCCAAATGTTAGTCAGCAACATCTGATACGGAATTACCAATTCGACCTGTATGTATGTAATATTGTCACATTTGCACAGTTTTTGGATATGTTAGTCTATACCTAGTGTTACCGTGTTGCACAATGTTCCTCCACAAAAGGTAACAGCGGTGTGGACCATGACGATATTTCGCTAGTCTATTTGGACTTAACTAAACTTACCTTCAAATAATAGAAATAATGCAGGATTTGAATGTTATGATGAAAGATGAGTTGAATGAAACTTTAGACGAATGGTGGATATGGAACGTGTTATGTGAAAGAGACGACGAATAAGGAGTGAAAGAATTAGAGAATGGATGATTCAGATGTCAAGTATGAAAGGACGGAATAAGAGAGAACAGTTGGGAAGACCATGGAAGACGTGAAGGCTGAACGACGTAGACACATTAAAAGTGTATTAAATTGAAGTAAAGAATATCTGCACGATCGTTATTTTGATTTTGACCCTAACGGAACAATCTCAGATAAATACACCCAACAAATAACCCCGTATAAGATTTAGATCGCACGTGTAATAGTACCAAAAGTGTACCCATCATACCATCAACTCGAATTGTTATCCATTCTCTCTGCTCCTCTGTCTGGTTGTAAAAGCCGACGTGGCAGCTCCACCGGCCGCTGTCTCTGGACACCAGGCCACGGAACCTGACGCCACACTCGCCCGCGTCGAAACCACCTCCTACGTACTCCATCGATGGAGACGACGTTGCTGTAAATATCACAAAATTTACTGTATTTTTAAATAATACATATGTACAAACATACATAAACTCACGCCTTTATCCCAGAAGGGGTAGGCAGAGGCGCCACCAGGACACCCACATTTCCCCTTGTATGTTCGGTCCCATGATGTGATATGGGGCGAGCATATCGCCATATCGGGCACAAATTCCTGACTCCGGGCTGATAATTAATAAAAAATCCCAATATCACTTTTCCCGACCCGGAATTCGATCCCGAGACCTCAGCTTTGATTGATATTATTTCTAGTTGTATTTTTAAGTATCTTAAGAGAAAATAATATAATTTGTAAATTAATATGTAGTACACTTATTTAAAATTCTTGAAAGTTACAAGAATATGAAGTACAGTTTTAAGGCTCATGTCACCCTCCTTATTTAAACCTAGGTCCCACTGCCGTAACGTGAAGAAGCAGTTAATTAGGTCGGCAGATTATGTCGAATGGCTAGATAAAAATGTATACAAATAAATAAATAATTCTCCAATCCAATATGGAACAAATAAGAAGTGACTTACCGGGTGTGACGCTAAACACGGTGCCGTTGCTAGCTCTGAAGTAGCAGTATCTGATTGGAGCCTGAACGGAACAAGCAACGGTCACGGCTTCGCCTTCGATAGCGGACACTGAAGATCTGTCAGCTGTCAAGGTTGGTTCTGAAACAAAGTGTTTTTGATAAACTATAGCATCGTTGAATCTTATTACACGCAGAGTATAATAGAACACTGTACTTCAAAACAGGGTGTATTTGGGACCGAATGTAAGATTTATAGTAGTGGTGGCTATAACCTACAAATAATTGCTTCTCCTCCTAGTCCGGAGTCCTCTGTCAGCGGTGAGAACAGGCTTTGAAATTAAGCATAGTATGTTGATCGTAACATCACCACTCTTACCTAAAGGAACTCCACTAAAAATGTAGATTTCCCCCCAAGATTTGGACAGCGTCCTATAATTATTATATAAACATGATTGAAATCAAATGCCAAGGATGAAGAAGGTACAATTGAATTAATGTTTTGTTCGTATATGAGACCTAGAGGCCTACATAACATTAGCAACTTGAAAAATAGTTTTTTTTACTAGTGGTAGAGGTACGCTGTTCTCAGTCAAGACAGCATGAATGGGTAGACTCGTCCGGGACGGTGCGACTGTCTCACAGGAGACCGGCGTTAAGCGATATCATCGCTTTTGCGTTTGGTTCGCTGGGTGTGTATCCCGGATGCCCAATAGCCCCTTCCTCTTCCCATCCTTTTTTCTTCTCGCTGCCCTCCTGATTTGATGGGCCGGCAAAATATCTATGATCCAAGGGATGGTTATGGGCGGCAGTGATCATTTACCATCATGTGACCTGCTTGCTCGTTTACCGGAGCTAACGAATAAAAATTGTTGTTAAAATATTCGAATCTGGAAAAAAGGGAAATAAGTAGTTATTTCCCTTTTATTTATTTACATCTTCGATTTTGATTATGCATACTTCTGTTTGAGTTAGATTTTAAAAGTTTATCAAAATGATACCTGTAACAACAGAAGCTAGGCTGTCAGAGTTCTGCATCAGCCAGGGACAGATAACTGACAAGAATCCGTAGTAAGTGTTTCCTTCCGTGTCGACGGCACAGCGCCATAGACCGAGGTCTGCCTCACCAGGGTTTTTGAGGCGAATACTACATTCTTGGTCATGGACTTCCGCCCGGAAACTGAAAAATTAAAGAGTTAAATGAATGCTTGTGTTATCGCTGCTTCTAAGCAGTGCAACATTTGTCCCTAATATTATATTTTCGATGTCTAAAAGGATTGTGAAAAAGAATACTCAAAAGGTATTATTTTAGAACAAAAATATGGCTTAATATGTTTATTATATTTTCAATATAGTGGCGCAGTTGGTCAGACGCTGGCTGTGAAACGATACGATTCCTGCACCGAAAAAAAATGTTTGAGTGGTCCACAGGTACATATTGGTTTCGGGTCTGGGTGTTTGAGGGACGGAAAATTCTATCGTAGTTTCTGATACCCACGACACAAGACTCGATTTTAGTGTGGGGTCAGGACTTTATTTGTCACAGCGAGTCAACTGGGCACTACTCGGCCGTCCATATGCCCTGTCATATGTAATGCGCGTAAGGGTCCCGAAAGGATTTAGTCGGTATGCCGCCAAGATCTTAGATCTCGGTAGGGTTCCAGCCGGGTGGCAGGTCGGAGAACCCGATATGCCCCTTCCGTTCTCCCCCGCAGTATCGGAAAGACGGCTTATAGAGCTTTCCTTTCGTTAAGAAAAAGGACCATGTATGTGACTGTTGGGTGTATTTATGAATTAATCTGAACTATTTTCGAACATCGTTGTACTTAAATAATTTGTGATTAAACTTTTATGTCAATTTTATTTGTTTGATATAATAATTAAATAAATACACCGAACAATCACATACATAGTCCTGACCCCACATTAAGATCAATTAAGTCTTGTGTCACAGGTATCAGAACTACGAGAGACTTTTCGGTCTCACAAACACTCAGACCCGAAGGAAATATTTGTGGGCCGCACAAACATTTCTCTTGGTGCGGGGATCGAACCCGCGGCCTCTCGTTTTACAGCCGGCGTCTAACCAACTGCGCCACGGAGGCTGATATATATTACATCTAGGTATTAAAACATCCTACTCACTCCCCATTAGCTTCGCCTGCCACTCCTGGCATGGCGATGAGAATGTTCCCTCCCGGATGGCGGAAACTGCAAGCACTCACATTGTGTGCGCTCTTCACAGAGCACGTCAGCACTACTGACGGCCTCTCTTTTACAACGCTTGTAGACACCACAGCTTTTGGTTCTGCAAGAATATCTCTTTACAATATTCGATAATAATAGCAATCACGAACTTTGCACAAACCAGCTGCGAATCGAGAGAAAGTTTGAATTTTGAAACGTATTCAAATTTTGTACTATGAATAAGTATTTGTTTGTGTGGGTTTTGTGCACAATTTCAGCTGTATTACTGAGTACGATGTTTTTTTGGTTGCAGAAATCAATCATTGCATTGAAAGACAGGCAAAGGCTATATTGCTTTAATTGATGTTTGTACTAGAGGCAAAATTGAATGTTTTATTATTATTTGTGTTTGTAATTTATTTAGACTCGGAAAAAATCTTCAGAATCATTTCAAATAATATCCAACTATGTTAATAGGTTTTTGCAGTAATCGTAACACATACCTGCTTCTTGGACGGAGACCTCCATGTAATGAACTTTAACCGATATCCTTCCAGGTATCCCTAACATCATTTTCCATAGCCCATTGTGATCCGCTGTTACTCTCTCTAAAGCTAGCTTGCATCTGCCGAAACCGTCGAATACAGTATGTCCAGCGGAATCTTCAAGTTTACAATAAACGGCTTCTTCTGGGCCTACACTTATATTTACTGCTCTGTCTTTAATAAGAGTTAAGTTGTCCCATTCCTCAAACGCGTTAACTGTAAAATAATTAAATAAATAAATACACCCAACAATCACATACATAGTCCTATCCCCACATTAAGATCATTAAGTCTTGTTTGGTTGGTATCAGAAACTATGAGAGACTTTTCGGTCTCACAAACACCCAGACATGAGACAAATATCTGTTGGCCTCACAATTTTTTTTCTCGGTGCAGGTATCGAACCCGCGACCTCTCGTTTCACAGCCGGCGGCTAACCAACGCGCCACTGAGGCTGTCAAAAATTATAAAAAGTTTCTTTATTAACTACAACTGCATTTTGACCTCAGATTTTATTATTTTAAAAACAAACTAAAAATGCACTAAAAAGTAAAAAAATAATTGCGTATTCTAACGTCAATAATTTACAATCTATTCAATGTACATATAGGTACTATCTATGTGTTTTCCTCGCAAGATTGTATTTATATATTATGTATCCAGTTTAACTTTACATCTAACTCAACACATACCTATGAGTAACAAATAATTATAAAAACATTTATTTACAGTTCACCTAAGCTAAAATTTGAAATATATGTATGCACTACTTAAAAGACAATCAAATTATTAGAATAATGTACAATTATTGTTATTTTTGGAGTCGGTGTCATCCAAGTTTTATGAGTTAGTAACTACATAAACGTCAGATATTATATTTTATTGAATTAAGGTTAATAAACCACATAATAGTATAAGAGGATATTCGTATAAAATAGATTTCATAAAGTTGTCATTTAATATTGTCAGGTATAATGTCGAGTTTATTTGGCTGACACCGACTCCAAAAATAACAATAATTGTACATTATTCTAATAATTTGATTGTCTTTTAAGTAGTGCATACATATATTTCAAATTTTAGCTTAGGTGAACTGTAAATAAATGTTTTTATAATTATTTGTTACTCATAGGTATGTGTTGAGTTAGATGTAAAGTTAAACTGGATACATAATATATAAATACAATCTTGCGAGGAAAACACATAGATAGTACCTATATGTACATTGAATAGATTGTAAATTATTGACGTTAGAATACGCAATTATTTTTTTACTTTTTAGTGCATTTTTAGTTTGTTTTTTATGTCACATTTTTTTGTCTTTTTTTAGATTATTATTTTTAGTATGATTTTTGTCAGTTTTTTGAAGTCGGTTATTTTTTTTTGTTAAAATTTTGGTTTATTTTTTTATTTTTAGTGACTTAAAAGTTCGATAGCCTGAATATGGGTAGACCCAGTAAACGCGCTGCTCGTAAGAGAGAGCGCCGTTTAAATAAGACAAACGGAGAAAGGGAGCAACGCCTGTCTCAAATAAGGGAATCTATCTCCAGAGTAATTTCAAAAGATACTTGTGAAGAACGCAATAATAGGCTTTCAAAAATGCGGGCTTACATGAAAAAGTTTTGAATCGTCCTTGCAAATTGATTTTGATTGCCGTTGAGACTTTTTGAAACATTCTTTTATTGGATATTTAATCCTCGAATGCTTCTTAGGAACAATTCATCCGACATGACGGCTCGTTCTTTCATGTTTTCACAAAAGTTATCATCGTCATGTACAATTTGTTCACCAACACATAACAATCGGCAATGCCCCCAATTGCCGATATCGGTTTCATTACGGAATGGTATATAGCATACTATTAAACTGTAATAATATGATTCTTTGTCACTATTACATCAGATCTTCATGATTTATTGGTATAGCTGCCGAAGATATTGACTATTTACATGTTTGTTCATTTTATTAACCGCCCCCTCGCCCCTACCCCTACTTTCATCCACCACTGTGACTTTGGTTTTATACTGAATCCAATGCAAAAAGAACCATTGGAATAGTACTCAATTTTGAGTAGTTCTACTCTCCAAGACCGAAGATATTCATCAGATTTTCCTGATTTCTTGGTGACATCAAAGTGTTAATACGTTCTTTCTGATGCAAAAAAAAATCACTAAAATCGGTTAAAAGCTGCCGAAGATATTGACTATTTACATGTTTCTTAATTTTCTAACCCCCCCCCCCCTCGCCCCTACCCCTACTTTCCTCCACCACTGTAATTTTGCTTTTATACTTAATTCAATGCAAGAAGAACCATTGGAATCCTACTTAATTTTAAGGAGTTCCCCTCTCCAGTTCCGAAGATATTCATCAAATCGTTACCATATTTTTATGGGACCAAACGACAAGCACCAGCTTTCAATTAAAGAAAGAATTATCGAAATCGGTTCACCCAGTACAGAGAAATGAGGTAACAAACATAAAAAAAAATAAAAAAGCAACATACAGTCGAATTGAGAACCTCCTCCTTTTTTTGAAGTCGGTTAAAAAAGATCACGTAGTTCAGCAGTAATTGAAACCTAATTACAACCTAATTATATTGTTACTGGAAATGGTAACATAGAGAGCTGCTAATAAAAAGCATCGGACGGTCCAATGTACGAGTCGATCTTAGTGTGGGGCCAGAACTATGTATGTGACCGTTGGGTGTTATTATTATTAGTTATTTATCATCAACTTTATACTTAGATAATCTTGAAATATTTTGATCTTATCTCTAGACGTGACCGGTGCTGCGTATGCTTTCAACATTAATCACCGTCTTTAACTTTAATATTGATAGCGTAGATTAATCTTCTTCCGACAAGAGATGATAATTTCTCGCTGGTGGATGTTCTATTAATATAGCACTGCTATTACTATCGAGTGCATTGATGTCACTTTTATTCGAATCTATACAAAAATTAAAAACCAAATGTGGGAAGCGTAACGCGAAGACTACACATTTAAAAAGAAGAAAATAGGATGAAAGCATATTATTATAATACAAAATTATTCACGTTTGCAAAAATGTAACAAAATACAACCGACTACTAAAATTAGCATCTCGTCTAATTTTTGTTAAAATATAATTAATAGGTAACTGATATTTCAGGATCGTGGTCGTTTGAATTTAATTTTCAGTTCATGAAAGTATGAAAGAAAGAAAGAATAATATTTATTTGTAGCAACTAACAAGTAGCAATAACATAACTAAACAATTTTATACAAAGGTACAAACAGTGCTCGTTTCAAAAACGGACCACACTCAGCATGTGCTGGTTTACCAGCGCTGGTCTTCCGTGTGGCCGTGACGTGATGTCACGGGCGTCAAACAAACAATTAGTATGGTAGGTAGGACAACCTCTGCGTGTGATTTAGGGAATAGATGTTGAAAAAAAATGTTCCGTGTATTCGACTTCACTCACGCTATGCCGTTACCTTCTAAACTCATTTCCCCTTTCTTGTCTACTTGCCTAACTCGCGTCGATGTTTGAAGTCTAATTTGAGCTAATATGCATAAAGTAACTTTGACTTCAACAATATTAACCCCCATAGACATGAATGTATGTGGTTGACGCAAGTTTTTTCTTTATGATAACAAAGCGTACTAGGTTTTTTATTGCTTTCGGATGAGGCGTCTCAACAGTAGCTTAGTGATAAAATTCTCGATTTGTGTGTAAGTGATTAGAAGTTTAAAGAGCATTTGTATTGAAGAATCTGATAAAATTGCATTGCAATCCAAAAAAATATGCCAGAAAACGGTAGAGCGCAACTAAATTGAACATCGTTGGAGTAAGGGCTTGTACACAAAACTGCGATGTGACGTCGCATCGTTAAAATCTACGAGCTCCCACGATCAGAGGAACTTGCGAATTGATTCGTATCGCGCATTCCTGCTTTTTGTTTTCTTTCTGTATCTGCTTAGCAATAACAGGAATACGAACTTTTTTTACGATCCATGTCACTACCTAGTTTACAAAATATGTTTAGTATGGTTGAAGGTTGTCAAAAGAATGGTCACCCGAATAGTGGAAGGTCGCCTTGCCGTACGATTCGTTTCTTACCTGCACTCAAGGTGGCCCAGAAGGCCACAAAGTAAAACCTCATTTCGGAGCGATCCTGAAAACACAAGTTAACAACCAGCTATACTTTATGACACTGATAAAATATTTTTTTCGCATATTGTAAATATTCCCCTGCAAAATTAATCCAATCGTAGTATTATCTGTTTCATTGCGATATCTTATCTTATGCATAATGCTTTGTGTATAATGAATCACAGACGATTTTGTGTATGTAAAGTTTTTAAAAAAAAAGAGGTTATCAATTCGAGGTGTATGTCTGCAATTTTGTTTTAAAACAATGATTTTTAGAATTTTGTCTGTTTGTCTGTGCGGTTGTGCGCGATGAATTCAGAAATGGCTTAACGGATTTCGATAAAATTTAGTATGCAGGTAGCTGACACCCTGGATTAACACTTAGGCTACTTTTTACCTGAAAAATTTAGTGTTCCCGTAGGATGAGTAAGTAACCCGATATATATGTTACTTTTTTATACTCATAAAGATGGAATGGGGCTACATTACATGCCTTGAGTAAGAATGAGACGGGACGGGCGGGATATAACGGGACGGGACGGGATGGGATGGAAACTTTCAAATAAAGTTAATTTCAACTAAAGTTAATCACGCAGACGAAGTTTGCGGGCAGAAGCTAGTAAAATGAATATAAATGACTCCATTTTGTAATCTCAAACTCATTACCATTTAATCTAAGAGTAGGTATTTAAAATATAAAGGGAACGCTGTCATACATTTGCGTCTTTAAAAACGTAGAATATTTTTTTAATGTTGGTAGCAGTGCTATATTAGTAAAAATTGAGCTAATGACTTATCGAAAAATTGCTATAAATTCCGTTGATATACCGAAAGTATAATTAGTTGTTATCTGGCTAAAACATCTCTCGTCGTGCTTTTTGCAGCTTAGGGTTGACCTAGCAAGCTAAAAAAAATATTTTTATTTATAATTCTTTATTGTACACAAAACACAGGAATAACATAATAAAATATGTAAACATAATAAAATATATGAATATGTGAATTAAAATGTAAATGCTGATTGTATCATTTAATAAAATAACCAAAATAATAGTTTACACCAGACGTTTTATAATAATATATTGCAAATATATGTGATTTTTAAGCATTTTCAATATTTTTAGGTTTTTTGAAGCTGTTTCGTAAACTATTCCGCAGTAGAGATGCTCTCTCCTGCGTCCACCGCCTGTTCTTGTTTGGGACGAGCAATACTGCGACCATGAGCAATGACACACCCACCAGTAAAGCTATGAACCAAATGGACATAGACACGGGTCCTGAAAAAAAATACGAATTTAATCCAATCACTTTTCATGTTTGATCCATGAATGTGCAAAATTTAAGGAATATTATCACCATTTCACTCGATCTGTCTATGTACTTATGTATCGGGAACTGCTGATTGAATTAGATAGTTTTTTGAACATGGTAAAACTTCACCTGGTGATCAGGTTTTACTATACCCTTAGTTGCGTTTGGCAATCTAGAGTATCAGAGTTGAGTTTTCAATAGAGAAAACTGCTATAGGAAATCGTCATTCAAGAATATTCAACCATGTGGCTATTATAATTTTACTTTACTATTAATTAGGGCACTTTTGCTACTAAATCAATCTATAGTCATTCTAGCATAAAATGGAGATCTAGATTAAGGAGCTCCAAACAACAGCGTCCAAATTTCATGCTAACACCACTTGCTCGTGGTTCAACCTGCTAGCCAGTGGACGAAGCCTTGGGGACAGGCGGAGGAATAACTCATACAGAAGTTGCATAGCCAAATAACAGAAGCATCAGCGTGAACAACGCGAGAACCTTCTATACTTGTCAGAGCCTGTCAAGCATAACGAGTATTGGCAAATATCCGCCAATTTAACTTTATACCTGGGACAACGGTATAAACGGGCCGGGGTGGTACCACTGTCTTCTGAAAATCGGTGTTAAGTAACGGCAGTTATGCTGTCGTGTTTCGTTCGTTGAGTGAGATTCCTAGAGGCTCAATGTTCTTATCCTCCTTTTCTTCACCTTTCCCTCATGTTTTGAAGATTTTCGGCATCTACCAACAAGTGTCCTAGACTTCTTACATCGCTCCATCAGATGAGCCGTTTCCTCGTTTTCCAGACCAATGTAATATTTTAAAAAACATTTGAAATAAGTCGCTGGTGATGATGACGGTGATGAAAATTTATAATCTCTGGGTACCGCTACGGGGGTAACTACTTCTATAAAATTACTATCTTCTATCAAACTTAAGTTTCTGCTGCAATTTTACTTACGGTAAACTACTTCAGCCGAGAGCAAATTCTCTTTAGTTTGCCAGGTAAGTTCCTCGTCTTGGCCTCGAATCTTTACTGCGATGGTCCACGGATGGAGGTTCAATATGCTTTGGTCGTAAATCCGGATGATACAGATACCTTCTTCCAGGTTACCTTCGAATGTGAAGCCATAAGGAAGGTTGTCGGAAGTGAAACCTGTAATATTTAAATACAATAAAATTGACATCCAATGTATGACCATCATCCAATATATGTTTCTACTGGCGACTTGCATGAGACCTTTGGAAGTCTTAAGTGAGATTTTAAATTGATTGAGACGACGAAATGACGCGTTTAGACGGTGGGATCAGTATTTTTGTTGAATGTCTCCGAACTCATCGAGGTACCAATTCTAAGAATAGAGGTATCAAATGGTAGCAATTACCTATTTATTGGTGGTAAACTTTCCTAGAAATATCCTGTCACCCGTCATCTTGGTGCTCACAAAAATTTCACCATCATTTACGGTCGGTAGGACCTCTCTGCTGGGTATAAGCCTTCCCACAGAATGCCACCTTTCTTGGTGATGTGCCAGCCATATCCAGGTTCGACAAGGTTCATTATTTATTTACATTGTAAAGACTACTACATGTTTTATCTTTAAATTTTTTACTGTACATAATAAAAATTGGCTGCCAGATACAAATCTGCATAATTATATTAGGAAAATATATCATGACATTATAGATAATATTTCAGAATAATATTATAATTGTCGTGCTATCCATTTCTTTCTTTACTATAATATATCTACAGAGCACTTACCCAGTCCGTCGATACGTACAAATCTGCAGTAGTCTAACGTTCTCTTAGCGGGGATTCTCGCATCCAATGTGAGACCGTGTTGTCTATCAATGTAGTGAAACGCATAAAGCCGCGCTGAAATAATTTATTTATTATTTTTTTGATGTTGGATATTCACATCCACTCAATACTAAAGGTGTGCTGCATTAAAGAGGCTAGTTGTGCATTCGAGTCAGACCACAATTGTATTTGTGTCAACCGCCGTCGGGCCGTAATGATATTTATATAAACATATAAATTCACGCCTTTATTTTATTTTTATTTTATTTATTCACATAAAATCCACAGCCCTTAATACTAATATAATACAACTGGTTTACTTATCTTACGGCATCTATCAGGCACAAATTCCTGACTCCCGGCTGATAATGAATAGAAAAACCCAATATCACTTTGCCCGACCCGGGACTCGAACCCGAGACCTCAGCTTTGTAACCGTACCGTAATACAACTACGCCACCGAGGCAGTCGTATTATTACATATATCTAGTGTGATGACCACCAATCCTTATGGAGATTACTAAATTTACCTTCTGTACAAGGTTTAGGGTCCTCGTAAAACAGCATTAAATGTACCTATCTTACCATTGACAATAACAAAGAACCACATTCTCTGTTCCCTTGGTTGTAAAGGCCGACGTGGCATTCCCAAGAACCGCTGTCGTTGGACACCAGGCCGCGGAACCGGACGCCACACTCACCCGCATCGAAACCATTCCCTACATACTGAAGAGAAGGCGAAGATGTTGCTGCAAAAAAACATTAAAAATAGTATACATAATAAAAACCAATTCAGGGTCTTGATGAGCAGAATCGATATCATTTTCTATTGTTTATCTATATTTATTTTTTATTTTTTTTATTTATTTACACTTTATTGTACATCAAAAAAAAATAAAACAAAAATACATAACAAAACACTTAAACTAAAAGTACAGTACAACTGGCGGTCTTATCGCTATCGGCGATATCTTCCAGACAACCTTTGGATGGACTGAATATACTGAATTTTTCAAGCGGGCGTGGATGATCAAATCTGAAACTACTCATAGCAATAATTCTACTAGAGCAATTAATGTGAAGTGAATTACCGGGTGTGACGCTAAACACGGTGCCGTTACGAGTTCTGAAGTAGCAGTATCTGATCGGAGCGGGGATGGAACAAGACATGGTGATTCCTTCTCCTTCTAGTCCGACGAACGCTCTTCTGTCAACGGTCAGGGCAGGCTCTAAAATTAAGCATAGCATGTTACAAAATCATCATTTGTTATTACCTACAGCAATTTCACTGAGTAATGTAGGTTTCTCCTCAAGATTTTCACAACGAAGCGACTTCCTGCAACGTTCATACAGTTATTCATATATATGTGAAGAAGCGATTGAAATTATGTCAGTACCGATCTATGTAAAACTTAGAGGCCTACATAACATAGGCAGGTTGAAAAAGATTATAATTTTACATGGATTTGTATATAAATAGTCAAATCTATGCAATCTAAAATTTATTGTCTCTGATTTATATATAGCATCAGGTATCAGTCAGTTATTAACAAGCTTAAAAAAACGATACTCTGTAATTAATACTTGTAACAGCAGCTGGGATGTAAGGGTCATGTATCAGCCAGGGACAGACAACTGCTAGGAATCCATAGTAAGTATCTCCTTCCGTGTCGATAGCGCAGCGCCATAGACCGAGGTCTGCCTTACCAGGGTTGAAGCTAATACTACATCCTTGATCATTAACCTCTGACTTGAAACTGAAAAGTTTTAATGAATAAAAAATATGCTTGTGTTATCATCCATCACGATAATATTCTAAGCTTTGCGATATATTTTCCAAATGTGATCGTTTTGATGGCTACTCACTCTATATAAGTGTCTGTAGTTCCTCGCGTGGCGATAAAAATGGTCCCTTTAGGATTACGGAAACTGCAAGCACTCACATTGTGAGTGCTTTTTACAGAGCACGTCAGCACTACTGACGGCTTCTTATTTACAACCCTTGTAGACACGACAGCCTTCGGTTCTGCAAAAGATATATCTTGAAAATATGTAATATCAACAGAATTCGTGAATTTTGTAAAAATGGACTATGAAAGAAAATTGAAGGAAAGATTCCAAAACGTATTCAAATTTAGTGTGATACATGCAGTATTAATTGTTTTGGATCTGGATTTTGTGAGAACCGTAAATTCAGTTGTGTGTTATGGTGATTAATTTTGTTTTTCGTGCAATGAATGGCGAGACCAGCGTGCCTTTCGCCTGATGGTAAGCGATACGACCGCTCATGGACAGTAGCAAAATCAAACAACACTGTGAATTAAAATGATAAATAATATAATTTGATTGTGTATATTTCGTCCTATTTTGCGTATAAGTATTTGCATATTTTGTGCATATCGATGTCGATTCATAATATTTAATTTTGAACATATTTTTCCTTATATCTTTTGATTGCAATGAATCTCCGCAGCAAAAGAATGATATGGATGTGGACGAATGGAATGGGATAGCGGTTCCGATGAAATTGCATATCTTGAGTCATAGGACAGAATGAGACGGGATGGGATGAAAAAAGCAATATACAGGACGGCAGTGACTTTGAATTTAAACATAAAATATTTAGTATCCGAAATAATATGTTTCTAACGGACTGGAGTCAAAAAGTATCCGTACCCGAGCGAGGCTGAGCCGGTCCGCTAGTTTTAATATATTCACTTCAAGAATGATTTCAATCAAAATTCAACTAAATAATAGTTTTACATATATATTTACACATACCTGCTTCTCGGACAGTAACGTTCATATGATGATGTTTTGTCGATATCCTTCCAGGTATCCCTAACATCATTTTCCATAGTCCACTGTGATCCGCTGTTACTCTCTCTAAAGCTAGCTTGCATCTGCCGAAACCATCGAATACAGTATGTCCAGCGGAGTCTTGAAGTTTGCAATACACCGCTTCTTCTGGGCCTACACTTATATTTATTGCTCTGTCTTTAATAAGAGTTAAGTTTTCCCATTCCTCAAACGCGCTAGCTGTAAAATTATTATTAAAAGTTTCTTTATCAACTGCATCTGCTCTTGCATCATTGCTTTTAATCATTTTAAGAGATTTAGTTATATCCGACCCAAGCGGAGTGTTTGGCCGAATGTCACTTTTGCTGCAGGTGGCGAAACCCGAAGCTGAAGTACAGAGACTAAAGTCGAAACTGGGGTATATCCCGCCGAATTTATCTGCAAATCTATATTGGTATTTGGTACTTATGTACTTCTTCTTCTCTTTCTCTTCAGCCACAGTAAGTTCACTGCTGAATATAGGCCTCCTCCAATCGCCACATCGACCTCTTGAAAGCGGCCTGCACCCAGCGACTTTCGGCAACCTTCACCAGGTCGTCCGTCCACCACATACAGGCGTACTTATGTATATCAAACATGATAAACATGTTTTTGTTTTAAATGCTCGGATAAATTATGATACATTTCTTACTTGCAGCAATGATGGCCCAGAAGGCCACGAAGTAAAACCTCATTTCAAAGCGATCCTGAAAACACAACTTAACAACCAACTATACTTCAAGACACTGATAAAATATTTTTTGTATATTGTAAATATTCCCCTGCAAAACGAAGCCGATCCTAGTATTATCTGCTGCATTTCAATATCTTATCTTATACCTAAGGATTTGTATGATAGAAAATGAATCACAGACGTTTTTGTTTCTGTAAACAGTTTTTTCCAAAAAAAGAGTTTATCAATTCGACGTGTACGCTTGCAATTTTGTTTTAATTGGTCAATGTTGCTCTATATGGGTTAATAAGTTTGCGAAACTAAGTAGTTGTTTATTTCCATTTGTCACGAAAAACAGAAATCGGGTAGAAATTATTGTTATCATCAACATTATAACAACAAACAATACAGAAACAAAGGAAATTAAAAAAAGGCTTAAATTGTTATCTCTATTTTGTTTATGCCAACGAAGTGCATTAAAAAGTTGTAGATACCTACGGTAGGTACTGACACAATAAATCATAATTAAGTGCTTTAGATTATCAAGAAATAATTTTACTAAATACATGATTCGACTTGAATTGCATTCATGGCGAACAAAGGTTGAAGATGAAACAAATCAGATCGAAAGAATAGCCACTGAAAAGAAAGAGACGACTATGCCGTCCGCCTGATGGTAAACGACCTGACCGATCATGGACAGTAGCAAAACCAAACAACACCATGATTTACAAAGCAATGCTAAGTATTGCCCTGCGCTCGTCATCCTGAGCCATAAGATGTTAAGTCTCAATATGTCCAGTAGTTACTCTGGGTGTGCCCTACAGTGGGATGTATATGAGCAGATATAGATGCGTACAGTATAGTGGTGTAGCAATAAAGAATACGTGTTCTTTACTTCTTCCCACCATTGAATTTTAGTGGGACATTGAATAGGGACATCTCATACCCTCTGGGATAGGATTGGTTTTAACGAATAGTCATACTTTCCATCCGAAAAAAAAAACATCAGTTGAAGCTAGTAGGTAATATTATATTGTTATTTCATATTAAATACCAGAAACTGAAAAACTCAGCTTTATATTTTTTAATGTATAAAAATATATAGTACAATAATGGATGTATACTAGAGCGGCCATCGCAAACAAAATCTATGCGCTCTGCTTATACGCTTATCAGCCACGTGGAATAACATTAGAAAAAAAGGGAAGATAGCGGAAATTTTTAGGAGTGGTAAAGATAAAAATATAATTAGTGGTATGGTACCGCAATTCTTTTTCTCATTTTGTTTGCGGTGTCTCCTCTAATATAATGTTTACTCAATGAATATTTTTTAATTAAACATTTTCAATATTTTTAGGCTTTCGGAAACTGTCTCGTAAACTATTCCTCAGAAGAGATGCTCTCTTGTACGTCCATTCTCTGTTCTTCTCTGGGATAACCGACACTCCAATCATAAGCACTGAGAGACCAACAAGTATAACAACGATCCAGATGGATATCGGAATGTGTCCTGCAAAGTAAAAAGAAATATATTTAAACCATAAAGTGTAAAGAATATTCTTGTTTGTTCGAATGCATTATTGTGACGGGAATATTTTAAAACACTCAGTTTGTTTGTGCGCTTATGTATCGAGAAGGGATAATGCCTCCGCAGTTGGTCAAACGGCTGTGAAACAATAGGTCTTGGTTTCGATCCCGCACCTAGACAAATGTTTGTTTGTGGCATTAGTATTTGTTTCTAGTTATCCTGAGGCCGAAAAGTCTCTCATAGTTTATGGTATCGTCAACTCAAGATTTGTAATTTTAATCTCAGGACTGCGTATGTGCCCGTTGGGTGTATTTATTTATTTAAAATATGTATATATACTTTGATTCTACTTACGTTGGACTTCAGGAAGCTCAACCCAAAGCAAATTGTCTTTAGTTTGCCTGGACAGTTCCTCGTCTTGGCCTCGAACCTGTACTGCGATGGTCCACGGGTGAAGGTTCAACATGCTCGCCTCGTCAATCTGGAGGAGGCAGTGACCGCTGTCCAGGGAACCTAAGAACCTATAGCCATGTGGAATGCTGTCTGTGGTGAAACCTGAAAGAGTATTTTGTTTATGAGAATGTTGAGACGGGCAAGTCTCTGAACTGATTATATGTGTCAGGCTCTCCTTTAAGACATGAGCAACATCCCTCCAAAATTATTATTGCACCATAATGTGGTCAAAATTATGGTGGTGGTGGCCTGTTGGTTACGGACCAGACGCGGCTGCCTACATGTTCACGGTGGTCGCGGGTTCAAATCCCAGGGCACATCTCTGACTTTTCGGAGTTATGTGTATTGATAGTCAATCACCACGCACTTTAACGGTGAAGGAAAACATTGTGAGGAAACCTGCATACCGTAGCGATTTTAAAGAATTTCTACGGTATGTAAGTCCGCCAACCCGCACTAGGTCAGCGTGGTGGACTATATGGCCTAACCACTCATAATCGATTCTCTCGATTGAAGAGTAGGCCCGTGCCCTGCAGTGGGACATATATGGGCTGATATAGATATAGATAGATAGATAGAGAGTGGTCAAAATGGCACTGCACTACTTTCGTTGTCCCAAAATAAATGTACAAAAAAAAGTTCGTTAATTTATCGAATTAGCCTCATTGTTTTACTGGCGGTTTACATGCGTTGTGGATTTTTTTTTCTTAGAATGGATAGATTGTGTAATGATAACAAATACCTAGTCCGTCAATACGAACAAATCTGCAATAGTCTAAGCTTCGCTCCGATTCAACCTTGGCTTCTACGAGGAGACCGTATATTTCATGCACGTAGTGACGCACCGTCATTGCCTCTGAAATAATTTATGTCATAGATTACTTGATAGCGAAAAATGTAACAATTGGCATACCTAAGCCTAGAAATCTTTGACGTAAATGTAATCTTATCGCCTATTAATGAATTTTTCATTTTGAAAAAATATATCTTACATGCTATAATGTATAATTACGATAAAGAAAATAAGTCTCCGAATTATAAGTTTACCTTGCACAGTGACTTGTATAGGCGCTCTCTGTTCGTCTGTTTGGCTGTAAAGGCCGACGTGGCAGCTCCACCGGCCGCTATCTCTTGATACCAGGCCGCGGAACCTGACGCCACACTCGCCCGCATCGAAACCATTCCCTACGTACTCCATCAAAGGAGTTAACGTTGCTGTGGAGAACACAAAAAGAAATTCTTTAGACGCTGAATATACCAATAATCATGATCCTTAGTCACAGTAAGAAGTACAGCGACCTGTATGAAACGGCCAGCATTCAGCGATTTCTTCTCTATAAGGTGGCTTTAAATGGAAAACGTTTTGGCCCCATATACATTCACTATTACGCGCTATATTTTCGATACACAGTTACTTCACAGCCCAATCCCTCCAGCTGTATTACTTTTGTTGTTCCGACAAAGTCTACTGTAGTGTAGATATTTGTCTTATCCATTATTTAGAAACATGATAATAACTGATAATGAAATAAATAAGAAGTGACTTACCAGGTTTGACGCTGTACACGGTGCCGTTGCTAGCTCTGAAGTAGCAGTATCTAATTGGAGCCTGGACGGAACAAGACATGGTCATGCTTTCTCCTTCAATGGCGGAGACTGATGATCTGTCAGCTGTCAGGGCAGGCTCTGAAATGAAGAATATTGATATGGGTGAAACATCTTAAAAGAAAATAATAGAAATGATGATTTACCGCTATGTAACTAAAGTCGACAACAATGCCAGATTGATTATAATAATTAATAATATTAGATATTGAAATGGAAATAAGATACGTTGATTTTAATTTAATGGTTATCATCAGCCACCGGAAGTCCACTGTGGAGTATAAATCTCCTCCACATTATATTTTAATTTGGAATCATTAGATTACACACAAAGTTAAGAAATGATCCAAATTGATACCTGTAACAAAAGAAGCTTCGACGTCAGAGTTCTGCATCACCCAGGGACAGATGACAGACAAGAAGCCGTAGTAAGTATCGTCTTCTGTCTCGATAGCACAGCGCCATAGACCAAGGTCTTCAGTCGTTGGGTTGGTGATACGAATACCGCATTCATGACTATGGACCCCTGATTCGAAACTGTAAAGTTTAACGAATGAATACATTAGTGTTGTGAGTAAAATCTCTTGTGAATTAATGCTAAATTAATAAGGACTAATCCCGTCTTTAGCATCAAAAAATAATCCTACTTACTCTACTTCAGAGCCGTGGAAGATATATCTGTCCTCTCCCACTCCTTGCGAGGCAATGAGGATGTTCCCCCTCGGATTACGGAACTTGCAAGCACGTACATTGTGTGAGCTGGTCACAGAACACGACAACACTACCGATGGCCGTTGTTTTTCAACTTTTGTAAACACCACGGCCTTTGGCTCTGCAAAAATATCAGTTGGCTGTGAAATGATAGTGAAATCTTTGTGATCAATCAGCCTCTTCTGTGTTGTAGGACCACACAATTTGATGATAAAATAAAAAGAATGTGACTGAATAATTCAGGTCAATTACTAATACAGCCTTAGGTATATTTATTCTGAGTACGTTTTGTTTATTTATATATTAAGGTTTGCTAACAGTTGAACTACAAGACATTATCATGATTATTGTTATTCATAAATACCTGCTTCTTTAACAATAACCGTGAATGTATGTTCCTCAATCAGTACTCTTCCAGGTAGTCCTACAAACATTTTCCATAGTCCATTGTGTTCTACGGTCACCCTTTGTGTAGCCAGTTGGCATCTGCTGAAACCCTCAAATACTGTAAATCCGTTGGGATCTTCTACTCTGCAATAAATAGCTTCTTCTGGTCCAACATCTTTGTTCACTTGTCTATCTTTAATAAGCGTTAAGGTGTCCAATTGCGTTGTTTCTCTAGCTGCAATATTATCAAAATAATTAAATAATTTCAGTCTGTCAGATTTATCTGGTTGGTTTTCTGAATCAGATTTTATAAGAACCACGCTGTTGGCAATCTAGAGAACTATGCTTAGGTACGGCCAGGCTAGATACTAGTAAACGAGTATTATGATTTATATATTGGTAAAAATCGCTTTATGCGATAAGACCGCCCATTGTATTACCAAACATAACGTATGTTTAAACTCAATACTGTAATTTGGTGTGCAATAAAGAATTATTGTATTGTATTGTATTGTATTGTATTGTTTTTCAGTGCATTTTGTAAAATTGAGAAACTACAAAATTGCTATTACATATTTGAAGGCGTCTCTTATTAGAGACACTCTACATAGGTAAAAATATAAAAACAGACAAAATTACCATTAACCCTAACGTTGATAGTTGCCCTGTAGACAATTCTTGCTCCGTACGTAATTTCCCAAACTCCTGCGTCGTACTTCTCGATGGCTTTGACGACAAACCCACAGGATTCGTTATGTATAACATCGATATCATGTGTGGTATTAGAATCTTCTCGCGGAGCAACCAGTTTGCAAGTGTCATACTGCTCTGTGGGATTTCTTAACCGAACGTACAGATCGTTCCCTTCTGTTATCACGACTTCTCGTGGGAATGCTTCCACTTGTTCTGAAAGTTTATTAAAAAGATAGAGATTAAAGTCCAATGTAATAAAATGTGAAGAGGGATAAATTATTTTTATTTTTTGACAGCGATGCTTTTGGTCGCCAGAAGATCGTAGACGATCTGTAGACAGTTGTTTGCTAGGCAGGATAGATGACAATCTAATAAAAGTTTACTTTACTTTAAAATTTAAAACGATATGATCGTTAATTTAAATTAGTGTATAATTAAAAGTATTCTAACATAATTTTTCTATTAAAAGTGAAATTCTAAGAATTTTTAGTCATCGGATCTCTAAGTAAACATAGTATTCTATTGATTTCATACCTTCAACATAAACAACAAATGGGAGTCTTCTTTCAATCGCATCAGATGATAAAGTAGCTCTTGCAATGAGGATCCATTCTCCAACCATATCCTCCGACAAGACATCGATGCTAACACCACATTCGACATCAGTTTCATTCAGGACTGTCACTCCAGGGATTTTGAACCCATCCATAACGGTGTACTGTCGACCAGAAGGTGTTCTGATATGACAACTTTGAGGGTTGATAAAAGTGCCTCTAGATATTGTAATTCTTTGTGTTTCCCCAATTTTTGTATCGAAGAACAGCTTTGTCAAATTTTGGATAGTTCTGTCTTCCATTATGGGGTTATTGGGGTCTGAAAATAATTTTATTTTTATTAAAGTAGCCATATTAACAACACAATTACATTAACGAACAAATTAAACTTTATTTCAGTTTGTTTTTAAGTTAAGTTGGCCGTCAAAAGAACACTAATCTAAAATCAATTGGTAATAATTATGCCAAAATGTTTTTGACTAATTTATGTTTATGTGAAAAGTCAAGGCATCAACAAGATTAAAGAAGTTTAAAATAGTAAAATTATGGTTACCTTCCTGTATGATATGGAATGTCTGTCGTCTCTCTGTAAAAATTCCATTGCTGCTGAATTTGCCTATAATTTGCCATTCTCCAATCATGTTATTATCTATAGGGCCAATTGAAATACGGCACTCAACAGCGTTTCCTACATCAGTGATAGTGACTCCAGGGAACTGATAGGAAGCATGAAACTCGTACACTTGACCGTTCGGTGCTCTGTACTGGCAGCTGTCTATGCTTCCACTACCAGTCACTTCAGCTGTTATATTTGTGTCTAAATTGATGACTCGGTTTATAGGATTCAAGTTGGTAACGTTGTATGGCTGGACGTGGGGATTTTCTTCGTCTGGAATAATAAGACAATAATTTAACACAGATGTAAAATTTTAAGTCTGTTTATGGATCCAGCGCCATAAAGGGACTTATTTCGGGCTGTTATTTATCGGATATATATCCAGTTTTTAAGGTTTTTAAAGGCGGAACCCGAAACGCGACCCACTTGCATCTGTTACTATAAAGTGTGACGGGTTTCCCTCTTTCTCATGGTCGCTTAGGGGCGGATAAAAATTTACTACTACTATTAATCACGCTGTTTGAGAAAATTAAGGAAGTACTATTCTTTGCCTTGTATTGCAATAACAGTACAATATAATCTTTATTGACAAAGCTATACACATATATATTGATAAAATAAAAGGTGCAATTTAGCTATCTGTATTCGCGGCTTTATCAGTATGACTGATTTTTCGCAGATAATCGTCGAGAGAGGAAAAATCTTTATCTATTTCTTGTACCGATTTATCATAAAACAAAAGAAACTTAACTATGTTGTAGATATACCCGTTTATTATTTTATATTTGCCAAAGTATTTATTATAAGTAGAAAATCCGTATCCGCAAAGATAGAAACGAGGAAAGATGGACTCGTCATAACTAATGACACCTGAAATGTATGCCGCGGTTTTAGGTTCAGTCTTTGCATATGCGGCGTGGAGCAGGCTAATAGAATTGTATATAACTACTCTTTTAAGATTGCTCTAAACTTACCATCAGATGTACTTTTCCGTACTAAAAAAGTATTTAATATGTTTCAATCAAATGTTGTAAAAATAACACTTACCATAAAGAAACATATTGAATGGCAGTCTGACTTCATTGAACCATAAAATTGAGCTGAACTGTCCGTAGATAGTCCAAGAGCCCAACATCCAATCCTCAATTGGTCCTATAGACACCGCGCAATTTGAGGCTGTTATTGCTGATGTTCTTTGTATATAAGGGTATTCTAAACCAGGAGTCAATACCAGATCTTCGCCATTTGGTGTAATAACATGACAGGTCAGGGTTGTACCGGAGCCTATCACGACAGGTCTCAGAAATCCCCCAAGACTGACGCTGTGGTTGAAAAGCGACTGCTCATGTGTCTGCCAGGTGGTGCTTGGATTGTGCACGTTATCTGAAAATATGCACGGAAAATAGGTTGGAGAATTTTGATCATTCATGAAAAACTAACTCGGCAATGTGTTAATTGGGAAATCTTTTACTTATCTTGCCCGCATCTTTAACACGAATGAGCGGTAGTATTAAATAACGATGTGTACGGTTCCGATTCAATCTGATTCAGCTGATTGCTGAAATTACTTATTTACAAGTAAAGTTGGCCTAATTTTGATTGATATTTAACAAATACATAATATATTATATTAACATACTATCAAATGAACAACTTGCGTGTCTTACTAGTAAACACATTAATAATAAGCCATAGTTAGTAGCAACTTACTCCAAGCAATGTTCACAGGCTGGCATCTTTCGTGTTTTTCTTCAGCATCATATTTCCCGCACAGCGTCCAATTGCCCAATAAAGAAGCTTCCATAGGACCAATAGTTATCCTGCAGGAAACATAATTACTGCTTTCCTGAACTGTTACTCCAGGAATATCTTCATTCACCACACCAGAAGGTGCGACGAAATAGCACGACTCATTCTGGTCTATTTTATTAAGGGTGATGTCGATGTATTGGTCTGTTCGTGTAACGCGGTTGATTTGCGACAGCCACACGATGTTGTCTCCTACATCTTCCTCTGATACAACTTTATCTGTAAGCATTTGTTTATTTACTGCCTCGGTGGCATAGTTGTATTACGGTACGGTTACAAAGCTAAGGTCTCGGGTTCGAATCCCAGGTCTCTGTCTACCCCTTCGGGGATAAAGGCGTGAGTTTATGTATGTATTTGTTTATTTAAGATAAATATTGCAGTGGTTTATCATACCGGGTTGCCATATTACATGTAAAGAACTCATATTTTCAAACTCGATGTTGAGGCTAATCGAAATAAAATAGTATTTGTACACAAGGCACTATATTGGATGTTACTCGCTTAAATACACCTTCAGATACATGATCCGTTCCCGATCCGATCCCATTGATCTGTGAATTTTTTGTGGTTTCAAGAAATTAAATAGAGATCAATGACCTTGCCATCGATGAGTATTGTAACAATAATTACTAAGAAACTAAATTCGAAAATGTAAGGATGCTGTTTGTTTCTAGTTTACCGTTTTCTGTAAACACAAGTTATAAGATAATAGTAGTGACGTATGAAGACGCAATATCTAAGATGTTCCGAAGTCAGGGTATCAGCCCTGACGACAATATAAAATCTAAATTAGCTTTATCGATAATTTCATAATGTTTTGATCTTATCTCTAGACGTGACTGGTAGCGCGTTTGTACTTTGTTAATCCTGTCATTACCGTTAATACTGATAATGAAGGTCGACCGACTTTCAGTAGGGTTATGAATCAACCTCGTCTGATAGACATAAACTGGTTACCAGGCGATACATCAGGAAGAAAAAAAACGAAAGAAGAAGAAAAACGAAAGAAGAAAAAAATAATATTGCCTAGTTCCGGCAAACGAGCAAACAGGTCACCTGATGTAAGTGATCACTGCCGCCCATGAACATCCACATCGCTGGATCATGGATCTGTAGGCCCAATTGGGAGAGGAGCGGGAAGGAAAAAGGATGGGAAAAGTAAAGGGGTATTGGGCATCCGGCAATCCACTCATCTGTGCGATAGTGGCACTGCCCAGAGGCTGCCCATTCATGCTGAGTCATGACTGACAACAGCGTGGCTCTACCACTTCCTAAATTATATATACAACATAAATATTGTGTCAGCACTGCAATCATCAGTCACAATAAGAAACTTGTAGAGGGCATGCTGTAGTTACCACAATAGGAATGAGCTGGATTGGCCAGGTTGATATTGCTGTTTTACATAAAAAGACGATTTGCTATCATGTTCTGTATAGTGAGTAAGATTGCTGGAGCTCCATTCCATTTTCCGCCACCAGCTCGTTTTTTCTTTTCTCTGCGTTTTAAAAGTTGTAGATAGAGTAAGTATTGTAGATGTTCGTGAGTGACGGTAATCACTTACTAATTGGTGAGATGTTAGCTCTATGAAATAAAAAAAATTAGAACGTAAGGCACTTGCAGATCGATCTTCCCGCTATAAGATTATGATCCTGAAATCCTTATCGATAAATACTGGATCAGCGTTGTACTTACCATTTTCTACTTGTTCTCCAGAACTGACGCCAACTGGAAAATAAAATAGTATACATGGCGTGAACTGTGAAGTTTGAATCTATGGACCTATTGCTACAGGTTCGTTAAAGTTAATGCGTTAATACCGGACTTCTCTTCACTTAGTATTATGTTTTAGGTTCAACCTGTGTGTTAATAAGTGTTCTTGTATGGACGTCCCTATCCAGATGGATAGAAAAGCCTTGCCATTATCCAGGATCATCGTGAAACAACATTTTACGGAGATAATGTATTTTTTTTTGTTTGGTCGTGAATCTATTTATTTCAAAATTCCATACCCACCCATACTATCAATGCTACACCGATGAGGGCATTATTATCTACAGTAACCGCGAAGTCACAAAATACAATATAAGAGCTGATAGTATAAGTGTAATATAATGTGTATGTCAATTAATTTCCGGAATTTTCATATCTTTTATGATCCATTACTATCTATCAAAAATACTAGAAAATTACAACATATTAAGGCTATGGAACTAGACGACTTGGTATAAATGTATATTGAATTAATTAGGGTATAGTTTTATGTCAGATACACTTTGTAATGAGAAGAAGAATGCTCCTTTTCTGCTGCTACATAGGTTTTCTGACAGATGTTACAGTCGAGCTGGGTCCCTAAGAAATCCTATGCCGGCGTTCCGACTAAGCTCAGCCGGTGACCGTCACGCGCATTAAGGGCAGTACTTTCTTGACTTTGCTTATAGACACCAATTCGAGGATTTAGTCTAAAGCTGATTATTTCAAATGCTGCATTTGAAACTACATCAATACACGAACATCATAAGCAGAATCAAGATGTTTCAGTTGAGGCTATACATACTAATCCTTAATAGCTAGCGGGTTTGCTTTAGATATTGGCAATGTTTGTTTTATTGTACTTACTTATTTGTGTAAAATTTTGAAAATTACGGCACGGCGTTTCCTATAAGTAAAACATTTCGTGTTTGTCTAATAATCCCGTTTCAAAATTATATATCGTATTAAATATGATTAATTTTGCTGTGATTTCTAGTTATGCTACTGATACTGAAATTGCCAAATGTCGGATATAAATGCCAATCATTATTCTATCCTTAATACAGAATTAAATTACTTTTCATTGCAAGCCTAAAATTTCTGTAGATCGCCAAGATATAGTACCTACTCAGTACAATTGGGTTAGCTCAAGCATTCAGGTAGCATCTAATATTTCACAGAAAACGTTATTGCTTCGCTGGTGTGTTTCATAATGACTGAGATTGCTGCAGACCCAAAAACTGGTGGAAGGGTATTCATAGCAGCCGATATCGACCACCGTACCCGATGGTGGAAAACCCGTAACGATCTAAAGAAATATCGTGTTCGGATCCAGCGGATGATGTGTCAATCAGCCACCGATAATACTATTTTTATTGCATTTACCATCAGGTATATAGACCCTTTGTGTCACCAGTATAAAAACAATCTATTTATATGCGGAGAGATTCTAGTCCACCATACCTGCACACAAGATGGTCCAGGCGGCCGCCCAGTAAAACCGCATTTTCCACTAAAAACACGACTCAAATATCAACTTTACAACACAACACTGATAGTCACTTGTCGTATCTGTCAATATTCTGTTGCAACCTTAAACCGATCCTAGTTCTAATCTGCTCCATTTAAATATCTTATCGTATGCATATTGCTTTGTGATAGAAAATCAATCACAGATGTTTTTGTGTGTGTTATCCAAGTAAATCATAATAATAATGCGTGATTTTTTTTATTGTTTGTGGGCCTTTCATGCCTTAACTTCTCGACTGGTCATTTTGGAATATAGTGCACACGTTCCCAGGTTCATAGTTAAGGGTATAGAGGACATTTTATTTTGAAAAACTATTGTTTTCCATAGATAACTAGATACTTATTCACGCAAAGCTCACTCTTTTACCTTTTTGTAAGAATCGTGCGTAATCCACTAAATGACTAAACCGATTGTAACTATATTTGGCACAATTATAGGCTGGAATTTAAAAATACAATTAGGCTCTTTTTATAGTTCACACAAGGAGAGACAGGGATATACGCGGTACAAAATCATTTATTTAACAAATTCGTTTACATTTTTATTTTTTTACATTTTTCTGCCTCTTTGGCTTAGTTGTACTACGGTGCGATAGCGAAGCTGAGGTCTCGGGTTGAGGGTTCTATATATTTCTTACACAGTAAATTAATCCCGTCAATAACAATAACATTGCTTTTATTTAAATATTTATATATGATATGCAACAAACAATATACTGTTATAGATGAAGAAAAACAATTTGATAACATAATATACCTATATTTAAATATTATTGCATTTAACAATTAGCTGCCTAGAAATAGGAAGTAAAAAAAATTAAAAATAATCTCTGATACACGAGACCCACTATGAAACTTTTTCTTATACATATTAATCATTCAATGCATCAGGAAGTAAATAGTATACATATAACCAAGTAAAATATAAAACATGTGGACGCCTGTTCTTTAGTGTAACGTAAATTCTACTTTAAAGGTCTCAAATTGAAAACAGTATGAAATAATCACAGAATGCATCTTAAGTATCTTTATAAATAAGTACCTGTTAATAATAGAGACATAACGACATTATTTAAAACAAAACGGGATTCATCTGATTAGTTTTTACACCAATCACTAAATTCAACGATATATGTATTAGATTATGTTTAACTAGACAGATTGGTGCAGAATGGATAATATTCTCACTTAGTTTCAAAATAACGTATTGATTGACTTGTAGTTATAATGTTTTAGTTTTACTTCATATCCCCATCAATGATCACTATATTGTGCTCGTATTTTTATAAACGATGTAGGTAATAGTAATTATGGGTTCTGTATTTCCTTGGTTTTACGGAAGCTGTTTCTGATACTGGTCCTTAGTCGCGATGCTCTGTCGTACGTCCATTGTCTGTTCTTGTTTGGTCCAAGCATCGTTCCAAGAAGAATGATCGTCAAGATCATTAGGATGATCACGAACCAAAGATACATCGGGAAGGAATCTGCAAAATAATAAGATTACAAATTTAGTTTTGTAGACGTTAGTTTTTATTATTGCACCCCCAAAAATGGTTTAAAGTGAATTAATAATGTGTGCTTCATTAAATTTTTGGTTCTGAAAAGCCTTTATGGTCTTCATATCTACATCTTGTAGTAATGAAATAATATCAAGCAACAGGTTAACAGCGACATCTATTGTTTATCATCGAAAACTTTGCAACACTTACCCCCAGTTTCAGGGATCACCCAAAGCAAATTCTCTGTAGTTTGCTTGAATAGTTCTGCTCGTTGGCCTCTGATCCTGGCGACGACGGTCCATGGGTGGAGGTCCAACATGTTCTCATATGGTATGAACAAGATACACTGACCGTGGTCCAGGGACCCTACGAACATATAGCCGTCTGGGATGCTGTCTGTGGTGAAACCTGCAATAAATTCGTTTTGTGAATATCACTCAGTTTTTTTCGCAGTGATACACACCTATTATTAAAAGATTAGTCCGTTTCTTGCTACGCTGCTAAATTGCTTAAAAGTAGATGTAGAGTCAATACTTATGAACAATAAATAATTCAAAAATAGTTAACAAAATTAAATACGTTCTGCTCATTTATTATGATCATTATCAATCGCAGAAATAAAGCCTCTGAATCAAGCCAAAATAATTCAAATGCCTCATAGGCCTCCCCAAGGATTCACGCAATCATGTGCGCCCATCAATGTTGTTGTAACCGTTAGCGAGCCCTAGAATAGTGTAGGATATTTTAATCGAACTAGTTTATATGATACTTACCAAATCCGTCGATACGAATGAATCTGCAGTAGTCCAAGCGTCGGTTTGAGTGAACGATCCCTTCTACCGTCATTCTCATTGCATGGTCTCGATAGTGACGAACGGTTATAGGCTCTGAAAGAAATAAATTTTGTTGTAAAGGAAATCGAGTCTAATACCCGTCTAAACTAAGATATTGCTTCGCTCCTAGCCCTTGGGTAACAATTTAAAATTTATGAATGGTATTATAAACCTGTGACACAACTTTATAATGCGAAATAATTTGCAGTATGACCTGCGTGTTACAGCTTTTAAAGGCCTGAATTTGATGATTCTTGTACTATACCTTGAACAGTGATGTGAAAGTGCGCTCTCTGCTCCTCTGTCTGGTTGTAAAGGCCGACGTGGCAGCTCCACCGGCCGCTGTCTCTGGACACCAGGCCGCGGAACCTGACGCCACACTCGCCCGCGTCGAAACCACCTCCTACGTACTCCATCAAAGGAGACGATGTTTCTGTAAAATGGATTCTGTGCTTATGATATATTGAGGCATATTTAGCATATTATGACATTGACGAAGAAAAGATATTAGATACATCAGTAACCTCCGTGACCTGCACTGTGGATTTTGGGCGATTCTTTTGGAATTCAACCACTGTTTTCCCTTGCCTGTCGTAAGAGGCAACTAATAGAGGCAATGGTGGTCGCAGTTATGCGGCGGGGGGCTGCGTAGAGCCCATTAAAAGCGAGAACGAGGAGAGCGGCAGTATGAATGTTTGTTCTCATACTTCATACTTATTTATTATTATTTGAAGTGACATTATGTGGTTATGATGAACTCACCGGGCGTGACACTGAACACGGTGCCGTTGCTAGCCCTGAAGTAGCAGTACTTGATCGAAGTTTGGATGGAACAAGAAACGGTCACGGCTTCGCCTTCGATAGCGGACACTGAAGATCTGTCAGCTGTCAAGATTGGTTCTGAAACAAAGTGTTTTTGATAAACTATTGCATCGTTTAATCTTATTATTCGCAGAGTATAATAGAAAACAGGGTGTATTTGGGAACGAATGTAAAGATTTATAGTAGTGGGGGCTATAGCAACCTACAAAAAACTCATAATACGAGATTTTATAAAACTGAAAACCCACCCAACGCGGTATGCCAGACCTGGGAATTGAAGTCAAGAATTCACGGACCAAACTACATATTAGGTGACAAAGGTGCGACCAGCAATTTCTTACCTAGGAAGAAAATATACTATTACCCGTAACAACAGAAGCCTGTACGTCTGGGTTCTCCATCAGCCATGGACAGATGACTGACAAGAAGCCGTAGTGTGCACCGTCTTCTGTTAGGATAGCGCAGCGCCACAGACCGAGGTCGTCCTGCGATGGGTTGGCGATGCGAATACCGCACTCGTGATTTCGGACGTTGGAGATATAGCTGCAATAAAAAAATAGTTTGTAATCATCCGGTTTTGACACCAAATCTTCCAATTAATTTAAAGAATCGTTGACAAAAAAAGGATATTGTCGAGCATACCCGTGCCCTACAGTGGGACATATATGGGCTGATATAGAAGCAACGATAAACAAAAAATACCAATGTTTTTGTTCGGACATAAGAACAATTTTGCATTATAATACTCTTCAAAAAGCAACTTTACAACAAAACATTACAGAGGTATACAGTATAGTTTGTTAATTACTAATCCCAATTATAATAGCATCAATATATTTCTACATAGGCTTACCTAACTTCAGACCCGTAGAAGCTGTATCTATCTTCACCCACTCCTGGCGTGGCGATGAGAGTGTTTCCCCTCGAACCACGGAACTTGCAACCTCGAACGTTGTGTGAAGTCAATATTGAGCAGGATAGTACTACTGATGGACGCTGCTTTTCTACCTTTGTAGTTACCTCTGCCGTGGATTCTGGAAACATGCGTCAAATACGGAATTGTTTTGCATTATTTTCAGTACATCTGGTATGAGAGCATTTTAGGCACTCGAGTTATGGTTTATATCATTTCAAGCCTTAGGAAGTTTACTGCTGAATATAAGCCCACACCGGGATTTCCACAGCATCCTGTTAAAAGGACATATAATGTCTTTTTGAAACTTTTATTAGGTCACCTGACCACCTCATAGGTGTAAATCTGACACCACACTCACCGGCGACATTAAGCCTCCATTTTTTAATTTTCGGCCCAATTGTTCATCGATTTACTTATATGAACAGCATATGCATTCCCAAAAGATAAGGTCAAATGTAAAAGATAAGGTCAATATATTGATTTACAAACCTGATTCCTGAACAATAACAAATAAGTTGGATTCCTCAAGTAACACTGTTCCAGGAGCTGCCACTTGCATTTTCCAGTACCCATTGTGTTCCCAGGTTACTCTCTCTAACTCCATCTGGCATCTACCGAAGTCGTCGAACACAGCGAATCCAGTGGGATCCTCCAGTTTACAATATACGGCGTCTTCCGGACCAACCAGCTTGCTTATTTTATCGTCTTTAATCAATACTAAACCTTCTTTGTAGGATGTTTCGCTACCTGCATGAAAAACAAACCAATGTGTATATATTGGATCTATTGTGATCCTGTTTCGGAAAAACTCAATTAACCCAGCCTCCGACAGCCTCCGTGGCGCAGTTGGTTAGATGCCGGCTATGAAACAAGAGGCCACGGGTTCGATTCCCGCACCGAAACAAATGTTTGTGTGATCCACAGGTATTTGTTTTGGGTCTGGGTGTTTGTGAGACCGAAAAGTCTCTCGTAGTTTCTGATACCCACGACACAAGACTCGATCTTAGTGTGGGGTCAGAACTATGTATGTGACTGTTGGGTGTATTTATTTATTTATTTATAACACCACCATAATAATTCGATTATGGTGGTGTTTATTCGGATTACCCAGAATCTGGACAATTGAATAACAAAAAAGCTGTAAGCTGATACTTTTGTTGGATAGGGAGTGCCATGTAAATGTACGTTGGAGAGTTAATGCCTTATTGCTATCATGCTACAAAAACATAAATTACCAATGACAGTAACATTGATAGCTGCTCTGTAGATAATTCTTGTTCCAAACACAATCTCCCAGATTCCGTGATCGCTCAATTGAATAGATTTAACAATAAAACCGCAAGATTTAGTATGTATCTCGTCAATGTTATGAGGAGAAACGTTCGGTCTAGGTCCAACAAGTCTACAACTATCGTGCTGTTTTGTAGGCTTTAGTAAACGAACTATTAGATCTCTATGTTCCGTGATTGTCACATCTTGCGGGAATGCTTCCACTCGTTCTGAAAATATAAAAATTTATATTTAACAGATAAACGTATTAAATAATAAATCACTCATAATTATGCCCTCACCTTCTACGTGAATAACAAAAGGCATTCTTCTCTCAACAGGTTGCAATACGTTCAAGGCTCTAGAAATGAGGACCCATTCGCCCACCATATCTTCAGAGAAAACGTTTATCACCACACCACACTCAATATCAGAGCCTTCAAGCAGTGACACTCCTGGCAGATTGAAGTTCTCTGACATGATGTACTGTCTTCCAGACGGGGTACGAATGTGACAGGTCTCGGGGACGATAAATCTAACTCGTGATATGATTGCTCTTTCGCTAATTCCGATGCTTGTGTTGAAGAAGCGTTCAGCGAGATATGTGACATTTCTATCTTCAACCACAGGATTCATTGGATCTGAAAACGGTTAAACTTTAGTACCCACACGAACTTATATTTAGTACATTTACTGAATATTACCACAATGTTTTAAGATATCCATTAAAATCACAAATAGTATATTATGCTTAGTGCTCTGTGCCTAAAAGAAGACATCGCAAACCTTATGCCACCCTTGAGAAGCTTAGTAGTTTATTATTTATAACTTTGATTCGCTGGATTTAATCCGATATAGATCTTAAAGTCAAACTCGTAACAATATGCGCAAAAAATTACCTTCCTGTATAAGAGTAAACGGCTGCCATATCTCCGAAAAAATTCCGTTGTTACTGAATCGTCCTACAATTTGCCAGTCGCCAAGCATGTTTTCTTCTATAGGTCCAATGACAATGCGGCAGACAACGGTGTTGCCCACATTAGGTATGGTGACTCCAGGGAATTGTGAAGAGTTACTAAAGTTGTACATGCTTCCATTTGGTGATATGTATCGGCAGCTGTTTATAATACCAGCACCATTAACCTCGACTGTGGTGTTACTGCCCAAATCGATAATGCGGTTGAATGGATTCAAATTACTGATGTTATACGGCTGGTCGTAGGGGTTTTCTTCGTCTGAAAATGTTGAGGGAGTAATAGTTAGTTGATTGCGATGATGTAAGAACGCAAAGGTGCCACCTGGTGAAGTGATATCAATATTTCAAAAAAAATGTACTTATGTTAATGATTAAATTTGTTTTGTATGATAATTATTAAAGTGACGATGTCGTAAACATATTAATTATCGTTAAATCACAAAGGATCTCACATCAAACTCAAGTCAGTATTCTCTAGGATCCATCGAAGTGATCACTCATGGTGCCCACAGGCGAGATCTGTTTTCATACATTAACGGAACAGAAGGCGAGTCTATTTATATTTCCCGATCTGGGAATCGAATCCACGATCTCAAGGTTGATACCATAAAATCAACGGAACCATAGTTATTTCCTTTTGTAAAGATACATACCGAAAAGAGACAGAATCATAGGAAGCCTGGCCTCGGTAGTGACCTGACGTCTGAACTTTCCGTACACCGTCCATTGTCCCAGCATGTAGCGTTCAATAGGCCCAATAACGAAAGCACATACAGCTGTTGAGGACACAGTTTCCAGTTGAATGCCAGGGTACCGGGTCGCGTGGGTTACCACCAAGTCTTCTCCAAATGGAGTAACAACGTGGCAGGATCTGACTGTACCAGAGCCGTTCACAGACGGCCTTAAATATCCACCGAGGTTGACGCTGTGGTTGAATAGTGTTTGTTGAGACACAGACCAAGAAGCACTTCCGTTGTTGGCGTTAACTGGAAAAATAAGCATTAAGAACTAAAAGAGGTACACTAATATTATGGTATCTATTATTTCATGGAGTCCAGTAATTATTTGATTTAAAATAATCTCCGATGTACATTAAACTGTAATAAAACATTCAGTGACTATACTATTAGGTAGAATTAAAAAGTTTATGTTTGTAATTACTATTTATAGTTTTTATAAATCGCATTGCTTTTTAAAGTGATATATAATTGAAATATTACTCACGCCATTCAATATTGACTTGCTGGCATCTCTTATATTGATTGTTGTTTCCATGACGGCCGCACAATGTCCAGGTGCCCAAAAGAGATGCTTCCATAGGTCCTACAGTTATTCTGCACGATACGAATTTGCTGCTTTCATGCATAGTGACACCGAACATCCCAATGTTGACATTGCCCTGTCCCCCATTAGGGTTCTCAAAAGAACAGAATTCTTCTTTCCCTATGTTATATAGTGTTATTTCTACAGTTTCACCGATTCTGGTAATGCGATCGATGGGTGCAAGCCACTCTGGGTCCACTTTTGGGAATTCATCTCCAGCTAAAATAAATCTTCGTTAAAGGACATTCGAATTTTTATCATTTATGAATACTAATATCACTGCAGAATAGTCGTTTTGAATAGTGTTGCCAAAATGTACTAAACAATGGTCTATGGAATTTAGTAAAGCCTTGTTGTAGCAAGTATGAGAGCCGAAATGAAGCATGAAGTAAGGTTGTGATGTATGAAATGAGATTTCCGGAGATCCTGGATCTGTTGATATCATATTATTATCCAACTGAGTTCTAACCGATGGACACTATGGTGGATAACGCGCTATAAAGACCTACGCAAATCTGAGACATTCTGGGTACAGCCCTTGTTTGTCCGATATGATTGGCTAGACACAATCGTGGCCATCAGCTAGCAATAGTCATGTGGTGGATACTATGAATTTCCAAGCAGTTATCATGAGATACAAGGTCGTCACTGTCGCGCCAATATAAAAAAAAAATACCTCCCCGTATAAGAGTAAATGGTTGTCTTCGCTCCGAAAAAGTTCCATTGACGCTAAATTGTCCTATGAGTTCCCAATCACCTAGCATTTTCTCTTCTATAGGACCAATTGTAAGCCGACAAACGATTGTGGTTCCTACATCAGGAATAGTTACTCCAGGGAAACGCTTGAGGTCATCAAATTGGTACATGACTCCATCCGGTGCTCTGTATTGACAGTTGTCTATGTTACCAACGCCAGTCACATCTACCGTAGTATTGCTGCCCATATTAGTAATGCGATTAATAAGAACAAGGTTAGTTATATTGTACGGCTGAGTGTAGGGATTGTCCTCATCTGAAATATAATGGAAATTTATTTTCAAAATATATAAGATTCCGATGAATTATGAATTGTTTTTAATTGGTTTAATAAATAAATAAACGCATATGTACAATTGAACTAATCAAAACATACGAATAAAAGTATTACCCACCGTACAGGGACAAAATCATCGGCAGCCTAGTTTCAGTAGTGGCCTGACGCCTGAACTTTCCGTACACCGTCCATGCTCCCAGCATGTAGCGTTCAATGGGCCCAATAATGAAAGCACATACAGCCGTTGAGGACACAGTTTCTAGTTGAATGCCAGGGTACCGGGTCTCGTTGGTTATCACCAAGTCGTCTCCAAATGGAGTAACAACGTGGCAGGATCTGACTGAACCAGAGCCGCTCACAGATGGCCTCAGATATCTACCCAGGCTGACGCTGTGGTTGAATAGGGCTTGTTGAGATACTGACCAACCAGCAGCTCCGTTGTTGGCGTTAACTGGAAAATAAGAAACAAGAAAGTTAATTATTATAATTAAGAGTTATTAACGTATATATTTTTTTTTATTATAGATATACCAACTCGTTTCGTTTAATATTATTGCAACATATTGACAAGGGAAACCTTGCTGAGCTGACTGCCAGCAATCACTAATGAAAAGACACTCCACAAGAAGTAAAATAATCTTGGATCTGAAATACTCACGCCATTCAATATTGACTCCCTGACATCTTTTAAATTGATTGTTGCTTCCACGACGACCGCACAACTTCCACATACCCAAGAAAGATGCTTCCATGGGTCCTACAGTTATCCTGCACGACACGAATTCGCTTCTTTCATGCACAGTGACGCCGTACATCGCAATTTCATAATTACCCTGCCCTCCAGCAGGGTTTTCAAAGTAGCAGATTTCGTTTTCTCCCAAATTATTTAAGGCTATATCTACGAATTCTCCGATTCTTGTAATACGATCGATCTGTGGAAGCCAGTCAGGCTCTACATCAGGATATACGTCGCCTGCTAAAAAAATTATAAAGTTTTCAAATTCTTAATGAATGAAAAAAAAACATTATGAGGAAATATAACAATACCATAGTGTATTTTTAAATACATAAGGATCAAAGCAATACTCAGTTTATTGTCGTCCATTGATAGAAATAGGCCTTTCCATCCTTGTCTTGGTCAGACTGCTTGGCTTCGTTATCAGCATTTTTTTTATTCACCAGTTCTATATTAATAAAAACATAAATAACTTGAATACCTACCTCCTTGTATAAGATTAAAAGGTTGTCTTAGCTCCGTGAAAATTCCATTGTTGCTGAATTGACCGATTATTTGCCATTCGCCAAGCATAGGCTCATGCACGGGGCCAATCAGAATCCGGCAAACAACAACGTGCCCTACATTCGGTATAGTTACTCCTGGGAAGTGCATAAGATCATCAAACTGGTAGATGAGTCCATCTGGGGCTCTGTATTGGCAACTGTCTATGTTACCAGTACCAGTCACTTCTACTGTAGCGTTACTGCCCAAATTTGTGATGCGGTTAATCAGATTTAAGTTAGTTACGTTGTATGGCTGGATGTAGGGATTGTCTTCATCTAAAAACAATAAATTAAATTAATTTTTAAATTACATATCGGTCTGGTACCAATAAGTGAAAAATTTAAACAATCTGCGAAACGATGTTGATGTACGGAAACATCTATTTCAATTTATTGTCCATGTTCATTTTTGAGTCGTTGCATTTCTATAAATTTAATAACCATAGATTGCAACCACTTCCGAGGCATTACTGAAAGCACTGTCGTAGTTGTGGCGGCAATCATGCTAAGTAACCGTGTAGAATTAGTATACTTATATTTTTTGTTCCATTAATACGAGAATATAGCAGCAATTTATAGCTATTTAATTTTATTCCATAATGTACTTTAAATTGTTTCTGAGAATTTTTATAATCATTAAATTGATACCCACCATAAAGGGATAAAGTCATCGGCCGCCTAACCTCAACAGTGGCCTTATGGCGGAACTTTCCATAGAGTACCCATTCTCCCAGCATCCAACGTTCGATGGGACCAATAGTTATAGCACACGTGGCAGATGCTGTCGCAGTTTCAAGTTGTATGCCAGGATAGCGGGATTCAGTAGTTATTAATAAATCTTCTCCATGTGGAGTAATTATGTGGCAGGATCTGGTTGTACCGGTTCCGTTCAGAGAGGGTGTTAAATATCTTTTAAGACTGACGCTGTGGTTGAAGTGGGCCAGTTGGTTGACCGTCCAAGATGCACCTTGATTGTTATTGTTGTTGTTTACTAAAAATACAAATAGGTTTAGATATCGCGTCTTGTAATGTATGTTTTATAAAAGTGATTTAAGTTTATGGACAAGATATGTCAAAGAAGCTGAAGAGTTCGTGTTTAAACTGATGTTAAATGTTAATTAATTTACATTTGGTCTCTATTCGGATTGCATTGTATTAACTATCAGGCGCATTATAGTCACATTGTGATAGAAGTTTGAAATTACAATAATTCCATTATTTTAGGTAAACACTTACACCAAGTGATGTTAACGTTCTGACATCTCTCAAGCTCTTCATATTTCCCACAGAGGGTCCACATGCCGAGAAGTGAATTTTCCATGGGTCCTATAGTGATTCTGCAAGAAACCACCTCGCTTTTGTTCTGTGACGTCACGCCATCAATTCTAATATCTTTGTTACCCTGTTGCCTACTAGGGGTTCTAAAGTAACACTCCTCATCTTGGTCGATTTTGTTCAACGCTATGTCAATAAACTGCCCAGTTCGGGTGATTCGATCGATCTGTGTAAGCCATTGAGTTGACGTTCGTAATTCCGGCTCGATTTCATCTGAAATGAAACCATAGTTTTTAAAGTAAGGTCTCCCTACGAATAAGTAGTGAAGTAAGTTGGTAATTTTACCATCGCGTCGCCCAAAACTAATGATATTTAGAGATCATGTGTGGTTGTGGTGTATGCAAGGGAAAATAAGAGACACTTTGATAAAATAAAGATTGAGGCAGATGTAGACTGCACAAATGGTCGTGTGGTATTGACCGCAGTATCAGTCTTACATGTGGGTTTTGTTGAGGGGACAGGTTTCTCGTCGTATCTGATACCCACTATACGACTTACATCTTAGTGTGGGGTTACGATGTGTGTTACTGTAGGGTGTATTATCATAGTTCATTATGATAGGGTGGTAGCTGTGAGTCATTCAACATACTTTAAATTATTAAATGAGGATGTCACAAACAAATTAAAAATATTTTCTTAAAAACTAAATAAAAAGCTAATCGATCGGTGAAAAAGATTAGTTGACTTATCAATACTGTAATATTATGATTATCTTAAGATCTCCACCACCTAGTATTATGTCTCCCGCAATCTAATATGACATCAAAATTGATAATCCGGTAATGTTTTTATTGTATTTTCCTTACCTGCGATTATAAGAAATATAGTCCTATCTCAATTATTTCACATTTATTATAATCGGCTTTTAATAATCTTTTTCTTTTAATTAACCAACCTTTTTGTTATTTGCCACTATATCTGTGTCAGCCCATATACGTCCCACTGCAAAGCTGTTGCTGTTATTTGTAATTAATGGTATTGTTTGGTTTTGCTACTGTCCATGAGCGGTCATATCGTTTACTATTAAGTATCAAGCGAATGGCATGCTCTTTTCGCCATTCATCGCAATAAAAAAATAGAATTAAGTGTTCCGTATAAGCTGCTGTTGATTGATTCCGTTGTTGCATGCAGCATTATAACAAGATAAGCTCCTAAACAAGTGAACCGTTTTTAAATATATTTTTTTGGTTAATTTCTTTGACCGTCACTCAAACAACGACGGTTTTTTCTTTGAACCATTTATATTGTTTTTCGTTCGACATTTGTCGTAATAAAAGTTTATTGCTATTTATATACATCCACGTACAATAAAATGTGATAATGAAAATTGTCTTTTTTATCTTGATTTGTATTTTATATCAAATGAGTATGTTACAAGCGGGTAGATTTAAACGAGTGAACCTACGACATTAACCATCAGGCGAGAGACCTACTCGTCTTATCACTGTTGGTGAAAAAAGTCTAGTATTTACCATGGGCTGCTTGCTTCGGGGGCGCACTTGTACTACGGTATGATTGCAAAGCTAAGATCTCGGGTTCGAATCCCAGGCCGAACAAAATGATATTGGATTTTTCAATTCGTTATTAAATTGTGCCTGATGAGGCGATAGGCTCGCCCCCTATCACATCGTGGGACGGAACATACAAGGGGAAATGTGGGTGTCCTGATGGCGCCTCTGCCTACCCTCTCTGGGAAAAAGGCATGAGTTTATGATGTATGTATTTACCATGGGGTCCGAACTAAGTGTATGTGTATTGTGTACTGATTGTTGGCGACCGATTGAGATCAGCTGTAATCAAACAGCTGGTGGCAGTTCGAATCGACTGTCTCGTATCAATGTCAAGCTTAGCGAATTAACACAATACTAGATAATTATAATATATGTTTTAATCTTATCTTTACGTGACTGGGGCCGCGTACGAATCATAATAATTCCATTATCCTGTATTACGTTACTTTCGCACCTGCGTTTCCTTCACGATATAGTTTTGATAGAAGAATCGCTGGAAGAGCTGCAACAGTCTCTGGACGGCCTGGTGTCAGCCTCACAGCCAATAGGTCTTAAATTAACTTTGACAAAACTAAAGTAATGACCAACCACCAACTTGATCCAAGACCTTTCGCTGTATGTGGCCACCAGCTCGACGGTGTTTGCTAATATACTACCGTGGGCAGGCCCTTCATCTAGGTAGAAACAACTTTGAGAAGGAGGCTACAAGCAGGATCTTTGGATCTCTAGCTATATATTGCTTTTTAGTTGGTTCGTAGAATACGGCTCGTTTAACAACCTCTAGTTAGACCTCACTCGTAGGTCGACCGACGCACTAACGCAGCCTCCGTGGCGCAGTTAGTTAGACGCCGCCTGTGAAACGAGAGGCCGCGGGTTCGATCCCCGCACCGAAACAAATATTTGTGTGATCCACAGGCATTTGTTTCGGGTCTGGGTGTTTGTGAGACCGAAAAGTCTCTGGTAGCTTCTGATACCCACGACACAAGACTCGATCTTAATGTGGGGTCAGGACTATGTATGTGACTGTTGGGAGTATTTATTTATTTATTTTTTTGTTGGAAATGAGACCTGTCCAATAGAGGCAGTATAAGGGCTGAACATTGTCATATCAATTATAAAACAACAAACTTATACCGGTTATGTATAATGGACAGTTTTTTAGATGAACCCAAGATTACAGAATTCGTAGTATTTCGGATTATATTTACTGTAAAAAATATTTTTTTTATGTTTAATACTTGTCCCTTAGGAACTGTTTAAACAAATTAAAGTTGTTGCAATCAATAAAATAACTATTTAAAATATCTTACCATAGTCAATTGCTCCGAAGACTTCTGCACCAGCTGTGGATAAAGAGATAAAAGACTTATTATCTTAAGCCCAAAATAACTCCAATGAACAATTACCTCCCTCAAGAATTGCCACAGTAGCCTGCAACGTTACTTCCTGTGTTGATAATATTTATAAAATGTGAAAGTTTTTTTTGTCTCATATACCATACGTTGTATTGTATTGTATTGTATCAGCCCATATACGTCCAACTGCAGGACACGAGCCTCCTCTACAATCGAGAGAACGATTCCATACATGCTATTAAACTAGTGATACGTCTTAAACACAATTAGAAATACAAGTTACTCATCCATTAATAAACATACAATAAATTATATACTCATTTCGGTTTTAGAGATACAACAATCGATCAAACTAAAAATCAAACTTCCTAATGTTGTAATATAAATTCACAAATATTTTGATTACATTTACAAGTGAACAACGATTTCAAAGGATACTTGTTCAGATAAGTTATTTTTATGTTAAAAAAGGAGTCTGAAGATTGAAGAAAGATTAAAAAAACGGATTACGAAATAAGTCAACCATCAACTTATAAGGATAATTTTGTTTTTCAGTTTTTTGGAATTATGGTTATGGTGTTTTTAAAATGCTAAATAATGCCGGGTACCCAATACTTGCTCTCTCTCTACTTTCCTTTTCCTATCCTTTTTCATTCCCGCTCTCTTCCCAATTTGATTACCTAGCAACACAACTATGATCCAAGGATTGTGGATGCCCATGGGCGGCAGTGATCACTTATCATTATTTATGTATGTAATATTTCACGTTTCGAAATTTTCAGTTATTTTCATATAGCTATTAAATATTCACAATAAAAACATTTTCAAGCAAAATAGCTCTAGCTTTAGAAATCTATAATCTGAATTTATTTTGTTATTAATAAAATGTAATTTTATTAACAATATTTTTTACGCGTTAAATATTTAAGCCATTTTAAATAAGTGGTACGATATTTTATTTGTTATATTTGTAATTATTAGCTTTTTCGTATGATACACGTCAAATTTTATAATCTTTTTGTCGTTGTTTTTTTGCTTGTCATTCATTTTCCGCGTTATTTAACTCGTTGACCTAACTTTATCTCAAGTCAAGTTCACTGGGGCCTTGAAAATAATTAAATAGATTACATTTGCGCCGCAGGAAAAAGTAAACATAACACAATCAGTTTATTTTGAATAATTTTAATTTCATATACATAAGGCCTAACTTTGGAAGTCGAGTTGTCGCGTGCTTTGATGGCAATTATAGGCTGATAAAATTCAATAAATCAATAGTATGTGACTGTTGGATGTATTAATAAATAAAGGTTACCTGCAAGCAGGATGGTAATGACCATCCAGTGGTAGCGCATGGTGGCAGAAGCACTGAACACGGCAATCCGACAGACCTTCACTTTTAGACTGATAACCACCAGATATGGTGATCTATATTATCTATATAGATAATATAGATCATCATTTTCACTTGTTCAATCCTTAATTTCATTATAATATTGTCTTATCGAAAGTATTGTTTGGCGACAGTTTTGTACTGAATCTATCCAATTAGTAATTACTGTGAACATTAAATTGCTGCCTGTGAAACGAGAGGCTGCGGGTTCGATCCCCGCACTGAGACAAATGTTTGTGAGAACCACAAGTATTTGTTTCGGGTCTGGGTGTTTGTGAGACCAAAAAGTCTCTCGTAGTTTCTGATACCCACGACACAAGACTCGATCTTAGTGTGGGGTCAGGACTATGTATGTGACTGTTGGGTGTATTTATTTATTTATTTATTATTTATTTAATCGTAACTTCAGTTCATGTTTATATGAACATACATTTAGAGTTCGGAATGTACTATCGAGGTGTACGTATAATTATGTAACAGGTTGTTTAATTTAGGCACCCTATGTAAAGTCCGCCAACCCGCACTAGGCCAGCTTGGACGACTATGTGGCCTTACTCTTCTCAATATTACTCTCGATTGTAGAGGAGTCCTGAGCCTACAGTGGGACGTATATGGGCTGATACAGGCACAGATGGGAACTACATAAACTTGTAGTCTTATGGGTCCGTGAATTAGTCATCTTGAATCTTACCATCTTATGTCTCAGGATGGCGAGCGCAGTGGAATGCCAAGCATTGCTTTGTAATTCATGGGGTTGTTTGGTTTGCTACTGTTTATGAGCGGTCGTATCGCTTACCATCGGGCGAATGACATGCTCGTCTCGCCATTTATTGCAAAAACAAAAACAAAAAAAAATACTAAATGCACATATAAAATGCTATTATTGAAGTGTAGCCTTGCCTATTATGGGAATCGGGTGATGCGGAATAGGAAAACCGTATGATAATCGCGGGAGTTCATTAATGTAATCAGTATAGGCATGGAGAGTTAAATATACATACATATTATTATGTTCAAAAGGATGAAAAAACCCAACGGTTAATTACTTATATTTTCAATGTATGCCTCTACTATGTTATCTCGGCATAATTTGACGGGAAAAAACGGCCTAGTAATTAAATAGTTTTACTCGAGTCGATTTCTCATACTCCAGGATACGGATTTTATCGCGATTCGGTTTAATTTTTACATTTTTTCGTGGTCTACCACGAAAGCTGTAAAGCAATCGAAACGTCGGGAAGTTAAAAAATTAACCCAAATCGCGTTAAAATCCGTAAAAAGTAGTTTTATTTCAATGTGTAACATTCGCGTAAATCTGAGAAACCATTTGAGTACCTAATCATTAGTTTGGTTATTCACGTCTATTCAACATTCGTGGGGAACAGACATAAAAAGAGGAAATGTCTATCCTATCGTGCTGTCCTAATGCTTCTAACAGCAATATTCAGCGCTATTCCGCTGCGTTAAGCGCCGTAAGCGCCGCTTAAGAGCAATTAAAATCCTTCAGCGAAATGACTGTTAAGTATTTGTAGTTACCTCCTTAAACAATACGTCTGCTTTAATACTTTATTGTATAAAATCATAAAAGAAATAAACATTTTGGTTCAGATTCTGATAGGTTTTAAAAAAATACTAATAACCAACTCATGCATCAAAATATGATAGGCAAACCGAAGTGGGTCAGTAATTGGGTAATTCTCACGAAATTCCGAAATTCCTGTCCTTGGAGTTTATATAAAAATCCAACAAAGAAATTGATGTTACTAATATTTCTATACAATCCACATAACTATACCTAAAAGTTCCACATAAAATTTTAGAGCCATATAAATAAATAAATAAAAATGCATAACCCTAATGTTCCTAAAATCATTCCCTCCCTGTGTCCCAAGTACCAATTTTATTTACTTTTCTTTACCAAAAAAGCACAAAAGCCATTCGAATCATATTCAAGTAGGCTTCATTGTTTAAAAATATTAAACATTAATGGTAAAAACCGAAATTAGCGTTATAAAGTAAAACACGCGTTAAAAATTTGAATATTTATATGTGTCCCACAAAAATAAATCATTCCCTCATACTATTACTGGCAGTTGAATTATGAACGCATTTTAAATGAAATACGAACGCTACCATTAGTTTTTGAAAGTTGGCACTAATATCTATTTATCAAAATGGCGAATTTCCTGTGATTGTGTTCGGGTGTGCGCTGACAAAATGATTTTATAAATTTTATGGCTAAATAAAATTTTTGATCGTCATTTCATCACATCCGAAATAACAAAAGGTAAGTATTTTAACTGATTATGAGTTGCACAGATGAGATGGCTTTTGGGAGTAATTTCCTTAAACAGAAAAATCGTTTCAATAGTAAGGTTATATCACGAGTCCTTTACGGTTATTCTTTATTTTGTCATTCCCTCACCATCATTCCCTCATAAAAAATTATGATGAGAGAATGATGATATATGAGGGAATGATTTTCAGGGTGGGCTAACTGACGTTTTTTTATTGTTTGCTTTTATTAACTCTTGAATTTATTGCTGCAACATTGTTGTAGGTTAAAAAATGACAAGAAAAAAGAAGATAAGCAAAGAAGAAGCTAAATTAAAAAAGCAAGAATACGACCGAAAGCGCAGGGAAAAAATAAAAGCTGATCCTGTAACACTTGAAATACTTCGCGAAAAAGAAAGAATTAAATACCTGAAAAAAAAGGAAAAAGTCAAGTAAAACCTATATCCGCAATGAGTTACCGAGAAAGAAGGCAAAAAAGGAAAAACTGGAAGAAAAATAGTCAATCATCTAGGGACAGAACAATGAAAGTGCGAAAGAATTTAGCAAGACTGTTAGATGAGACACCGCCTCCTAGCCCAGGACCTATGCAAAATAATGATGAATTAAGAAATCTGACAGTTAATCGGAGAAAGCAGCAACTCAGAAGACGTAGAGGATAACTTTATACAAAAATATTCAGATTAGAGGAAAGACTGAAACAAGAAATAATAATAATAATAATTTTATAAACCAACATATTATGTTTAAACAATTTTATTTAAAACTAATAAAAATAGTTAAAATATAAAAACAAGCTCTATGTACACAATTAATGATAAATTTAATTACGCACAAATAGTCATCACCCATACAGTCATTTTTTCTTTTCAGGAAGTATTTGTTTCAACGTTGGTTCTCTTCAAGCTATATGGAACCTGGTTTTGTCTGTGATGTTTTTCCGTTTCCTGCGCTTGTACAATGCAAGCAATCCAACAAGAAGAATCGTCGAGCCGATGAATACGATCCCGAACCATACATACACCGGGAAAATGTCTGCAAAATATAAAAATATATTTTACGTGTTGTGGCTCATTTACATTGGTCAGGGTACTAGAGAATTCTGTAAACGCATACCACACGAGTTTAAAACCGGGTATATCAAGACTGCGACCGAAAACGAAGGCAGGTGATAGTTTTAATGGTTACAGACACAATGCAACCAGAAATTTCGCAAAATAAGCGACAGATTTATTTGGCAATTTTTTTAAAATCATGTTGTTTCGGTGGTAAATACACACTTACATCTTAAAAAAAAAGGTGTTCATCATTATTTTAGGAAAACTATGTATTTATCACCCAAATACGACGATAATTAGTATAAAATGATAAAATATTTTTTTTTTTGCGAAATTTTTTGTTGCGTTGTTTCTCAAGTCACCTGGCTTCGTTTTCGGCCACAGTCTGGATATCATCATCATCATCATCAGCCCTTCTGCGTCCACTGCTGGACATAGGCCTCTCCCATAGCACGCCACTGGGCTCGATCTTCAGCCCATCGTCGCCAACCGCTGCCAGCCACCCCACATATAATATATACATATGGATATACTCTGTATATATTGCCGGATGCCCAATACCCTTTTCATCTTCCCATAATTTTTACTTCCCGTTTCCATCCCGATCTGATGGGCCAGCAACACATCTATGATCCAGGCGTTGTGGATGTTCATAAGCGGCAGTGATCAATGGATATTGCTAATGTTGTTGGTCTTAGAATTCATCAAAGGCAGTGCAAATGAAAACTGTTCCATTGATACTTCAAAATAACTTTTGTTCTAGATATTGAGATATGATGTAATAGCGGTATATCGCTCTCCTACATACCATCTTCCCTTTCACTTTACTGCTTTCCTAGAACACTGGTAGGTAGATGCACATCCACAGATTTTATCTACGATGAAAGCTTGAGTACCTCAATGGTTCTGGAAAATTTTAAAATAATAAAACTCATACCTTTATTGATATTTCTAGTACTGTCGTAATCTGTGGGAATTGTCGGTGGTAAATCAGTAGACAAGGAAGTCGCTGTGGTAGTGTTAGTGGTTGGTTTTAGTCCAGGAGTTGTCGGTGTTACTGAAGTAATCCGATGTGTAGGCGATCCTGCGGGCGTCGGTACGTACTCATCATTATATTGGTACGCTTCTGAAAAAGATACAATCCAGTTCAACGCCCATCTGTTAACTTTATATATAAATATTTTGTATCCGGAAATGTAATTAAGGGTCTAAAGTTGGTTGACCACGTTAGAAACAATGTACTGCGCTCTAAGACCCAAATACTAGACGTTGGCGAAAAATCAGCTAGCCTAAAGTGGAACTGGGCTGGTCACATATGCCGCATGCCCGATGAACTATGGGCAAAAACAACAACACTATGGAAACCATCTAAGACTCTGAAACGTCGCGGCAGGCCCAGAAAAAGATGGCGAGATGAGTTGGACAGGTGGGAAAAAGACTGGCAGGATCGAGCCCTGAACCGGGACGAATGGAAGGAGGGTAGAGAGGCCTTTGCCCTGCAGTGGGACAGTGGAGGCTGATGTATGTATGTATGTAATGTTGATTAACAATAATAAATTTACCTCTCTGTATTAATCTAAATATTTGTCTTCGCTCTGTTATATGTCCGTTGCTACTGAATCTTCCTACAATTTCCCATTCACCGAGCATTATGTTTTCTATAGGACAGATCGCAATCGCGCAAACGGTCATGTTTTTGCTATCGAGGATCGTGACGCCCGGGAAATGGACATAATCAGTAAAGTAATACGTAAACCCAGTGGGTGTTCTGTATTCGCAGCTGCTTAAATTCCCATCACCAACTACCTGAACTATGGCGCTACTGCCCCGAGTCACGGTGAGGTTTAATGGACTCAACTCTATAAGATTAAAGTAACTATCAGTATAGTCGTCATCTGAAAGTGAAAATAGCATTGTTTAGAATTATACAACTAATACAAAAATCATCGTGGTAAATTAACGAAGAAGATCATTGTCACAAAACACCCTTACCATAGATATCTTCTGTTGTGGGTGGTGACCAAGTAGTAGTAGATAGGACTAAAGTCGCTGTAGTATCTACTGCTGGTGAAAAAGTCATTGGTGCTGCTGAAGTATCTTCAGGTGCTGTTGAATAAGTAAATTTGTCACTCCTTGTCAGTAATATTAGTTTCAGGCCTGGTGAAGAGTTGTGAAACGCCAGATAGTCAGTTAAAACTGGACAAAAATGCTTTACTTTTAAGATGATCACAATGGCCAATAACAAGAGCACAGCACAGCACTAATTGAGAAGATATATTTTTCAGGAAAAGCACAATTAAGTTTAACGCTCATCTGTTAAGAGAGTTTTCTATCCGGTGATGTCATTTTCATGTTATACTCAACTTATTAGTATTTACTGCCTCGGTGGCGTAGTTGTATTACGGTACGTTTACAAAGCTGAGGTCTCAGGTTCGAATCCTGGGTCGGGCAAAGTGATATTGGATTTTTCTGTTCATTATCATCATTTTTATTATTTCCTATATAGTGTATTATCTATGATTATCAGAATCATAGATAATACACTATATAGGAAATAATAAAAATGCCCAGAATCAGGAATTTGTGTCGGATATGACGATAGGCAGTCCCCTATTACATCGTGGGACGGAACATACAAGGCGAAAGGTGGGTGTTACGGTAGCACCTCTGCCTGACCCTGCTGGGGAAAAGGCGTAAGTTTATGTATGTATTAGTATTCATTGAATATGAATAAAGTCTGTGTCATCATTTTAGACGATTTCAATAAGGCATGCTACATCGTTATTCCGTTACTGCGTTTCATATTTATCTGAAAACCGTAGTCAGAAGGTACCACCCGCCACAAAACTAACGCAAAGCCCGCTACCATTCAGGCTCTCTGAAGTCCTACAACTAATGAAAGCTCCAATAGAGTGACAATGTGATGAGCGAAGTGCTCACACATGAAATTTTTTCTAAGTTTCTCCAACTAATATCAAACCCATGCCGACATGCAACACCCTATCCAGCTTCACGGTCGGAACAGAGTCCAATACAGCCTCAGGTTCCTATTACTGTGTATCGCGTATTTGTCGAAGATTTGTTCAGACATTCTCGCCTCGGCAACAGCCCTACAGCAGAACACACTATTCAAGTTCACGGCCGAAACAGAGTTCAATGACAGTAATATTTATTTATTCATTACCTTTACCTTTCTGTATAACATTAAATAATTGCCTTCGCTTTGTAGCAGTTCCATTGCCCATGAAAAATCCTACAATTTCCCATTCACCGAGCATTGCCTCTTCTATGGGACCGATCGAAATCTCGCAAACGGTCATGTTTTTGCTTTCGGGGAACGTAACGCCCGGGAATTGGAAATAATCATCAAAGTAATACGCAAGCCCAGTGGGTGTTCTGTACTCGCAGCTGTATATATCGCCACCACCAGCTACCTGCATTGTGGTGTTACTGCCCAGAGTCACGGTTAGGTTGAATGGACTCAGCTCTCGATGAGGTTGAATCGACAAAGCATCAGTATTGAATTCACCTGAAAATCAAGATCAACGTTTAGAAATCATATACGGTATACAGCGATCTGGTTGTGCTAGACCCCTGGCACCGCGAAGGTCCATGAGTAACGCTGACCGCTTACCATCAGGCAGGCCCCATACTTGTCAGCCGGCGAAAGGCTAAAAAAATAAATATAATTTTTATCGTTCTTCAGGACCTTGTGTCCTAGTAGTAGTAGATAAGAGTGAAGTCGCTGTGTTGCTTGTTGTTGGTGCTGAACTAGCCGGTGCGTGTTTTCATATTATCTAGGAATTTTATATGTGTTTGCAATAGTGAGAAGAGTATAAACAGAGCTTTAATTCATCGACAATACTGAACCAAATACATACGTTGTGTGTCCAATGAAGTAGATAGCTATGAAATGCAATCATTCTATAACACTTCTATCTGGACAAGAAATATTCTTGCCGTGTCTACTTAGTGATTTTGATTTGAGTGCACAATATTAATATATGCAGACTTTGAAAAATAACCCTGTATCTATATCATTCTGTCGGAATCCAGAAAAATTGGTTCCTATATTTTCCAACATACCGTACTCAGGGGCCATAACTGTTGGTGTATTAGCAGTAGTAGATAAGTCAAAAGGCCATGTAGTGTCCGTTGTTGATACAAGAGTTTCTGATGTAGCCGGAAGTGCTGGAAACAAAGAAATATCACTTTTTATTAGTAATTTTGCAATTTTCACCAGAGTATTGACACAGGTATCATTTGTATGTGTCCATATACGTACCTAATACATCTGGGAAAAGTAATCTTACAAAAAAGACAAATTAGGTTCAGCAAAAGAATACGAACTTACAACTCAGGTTTTATGGACAGGAAATCTAGATTAATTTGGAAAATTAAAAAGTGTACCCGTATTTGTGATCGCATCGTTATCGGGTAAATCAGTTGATGTTGCTCCAGTAGAAGTAAACGAGTCAGCAGTTGGTGCGGTGCTCGCTGTTAGTGCAAGACTTGCCGGTGCTGCTGAAGTAATCGGAGGTGCTGGAAATATGCGTAATATGTCACTCATTACTGCTAATTTACTACACTTAGGTGCTTATAAAGACCTGCATAAATAATGACCAAATCAAATAGAAAGGAAATAAATAAGAGGATATCTTTATAAATAAGTAAACATTTCCCATAATGACAAAATGGAAGACAAGAATATTAGATTGGGAGTTAAATTATTTTTTAATAATTGATGTTTGAAATTCCGATGCGAAGCGCCACGCAAAGAGCAATTGTTAGGAGGACATAAATATGCTTGACCCCAAAATATCTTATTTTGTCGTCGGCCAATACTAAACAAAGTTCGATGAGTGTCCAAACTCCAATAAAGTATGTAACTATGAAATTTCACAGGCGGCGTCTAACCAACTGCGCCACGGAGGTCAACGTATTACATAATAATGAGTACAATGAAATAAAGAGAATATTATAAACTATGCAGTGACATGAAATATGGTAGGTACCTGTAATTTCGGTCATAACATTCTCCGTGGTTGCAGTTGTTTGTATCCTTGTTGATAAGTCAGAAGTCGCTGTACTGCTCGCTGTTGGTTCTGAGCTTGCCGGTGCTTCTGAAGCAGCTTGAGATGCTGGTGTTGCTGAGGATGTCAACATGTCATTGAACATTGCTAAATTCCTACAATATGCTTTTAATGAAGGGCTTTATGAAGTTCAAAAGGAAAAAAAACGGATTGGGAGATATTATATTTAGATTGAAATTTAAAAGACATATATAATTTCAAATGGGCAGGCCAGATGTAATGTGACACGATAAATATCTTGTATGGGTGTTGTATGGTATTGGGTATGGTTTCGACAATAGATATGACAGAAGGCGTTGCTCCAATAAATATAACGGTAATTAAAATTTATACAAAAAATGTATCTTACCAATATCATAGTCACGGAAAATATCTGCAATAACTGTAAAAAATATATTATTTTTATATTTATGTTCGGAGTTTTAATAATAGTTAATTTAACGCAAGCTATAAACGACAACTTATTTAGACCGTGTTTTTGCATAAGAGCAAGTATTTTAGTAATTAACTAGCTTCTGCCCGCAAACTTCGTCAGCGTGATTAAATTTATTTGGTATTTCTCATCCCGTTCCGTTATATCCCGCCCGTTCCGTCTCATTCTCACTCAACTCACTCACTCATTTAATCCAGTCCCATCCCATACCTTTGAGTATAAAAAGTAACAAATATATCGGAATTCCTTCCTCATCCCACGGGAACACTTAATTTTTCGGAATAAAAAGTAGCCTTAGTGTTAATCCAGGCTGTCAGCTCCTTCCGTACCAAATTGCATCGAAATCCGTTAAGCGGTTTTTGAGTTCATCGCGCACAACCGCACAGACAAACAGACAAAAATTCTAAAAATCATTGTTTTTATTACGTTAATACAGACCCCCCATATTAGTTTTTCTCGTTTACCTTCCATAATAGAAAGAAACACCCTGTATGTAAATAAGACATATAGCAGTTTTAAGTTGGACTTGCACCAGTATAAATTTGAAAACTGCATCTCATTTCGTCTTGTATTTTTTGCAATATGCGCAAGCAAACAAAAAGAAACAGCCTGTATTTTGTAAAATATATATATACCAATTTTCAAGTTGGGCCTGCACCAATATAACTGTGAAAACTGCATCTCATTTAGTGCGGTAGTTTTTGAGTATTGTACAAGCAAATAAAAAGAAACACCCTGTATGTGAATGCAACATATACCAGTTTTTAAGTTGAACCTGCAGCAATACAACTGTGAAAACCGCATCTCATTTGGTGCAGTAGTTTTTGCGTGATGCGCAAGCAAACATACAGACAGACAGACAGACAGACAGACAGACAAAAATTCTAAAAAAATTGTTTTGGCTTCTGTTGCTGTTATAAAGACCCCTTGCGTTAAAATTTCTTAAATATCTTCCATGTACAGACATCGACCATTTACATTTTTATTATATGTATAGATTATTCTTTTCAATTTTTATTTAACGTTACGGCAGGTCTGTTTTTTTTTTTTTATTATTTCAATGAATGACGAGACGAGCCTGCCATTCGCCTGATGGTAAGCGATACGACCGCTCATGGACAGTAGCAAAACCAAACAACACCATGAGTTACAAGGCAATGCTTGGCATTCCACTGCGCTCGCCATCCTGAGACATAAGATGTTAAGTCTAGATATGTCCAGTAGTTACTCTGGCTACAATGTCCTTCAAACCGGAACACAATAGTGCATTTACACTGCTGTTTGGCGGGAGAAATAGACATTGTGGTGGTACCTACCCAGGCGGCCTCTCACATATGAGAGACCTACCACCAGTAAAAAGTCCACACCGTTAAAGGTCTGTTCAGTAATGGTTTCCTGTGGCTGAATTGTTTTGACGATGATCAATAAATACATATTATATTATGAAGTTGATCAGGGCCAATTTTAAAAAACCGATCCATAGAGGCGTTGTGTGATATAAATATAATATTCACCATCATCCTAGAAACCTTGAACCATAGGGCATAGAAAGTCTAAAGCCAAATATAAACGTGCTTCAAATTTTAGCAATTGCTGAAAATAATCCTTTTTTTTTGCTTTGCAGCATTCGGAGGAATGTTGGCGCCGACACTCATGTATGATAATGAAAGTTGGATATGCCAGATAAATCATGAGAGTAAAATTGGGACGGTGGAAACGAAATCTCTAGAGGGAATGAATGTTGTGGGTTTGTGTGATAGACAGAATGTGGAATAGCGAAGTGAAAAATGATATAGGAACACGCACTGAGAAAAATAATATGAGGGTTTGGTCATGTACAGAGGAAGGATGAAGGGCTACTAGACAGTTAATTTAAATAACATACATTCATAAACTCATGCCTTTTTCTAGAAGGCTGAGGCAGAGGTGCTACCAGGACACCCACGTTTGGTCTTGTGTGTTCCGTCCCACTATGTGATAGCGGGTGTGCCTATCGCCATATTGGGCACAAATTGCTGACTCCGGGCTGATAATGCATAGAATAATCCAATATTACTTGCTTGACCCGGGATTCGAACCCGAGACCTCAGCGTTGTAACCATACCGTAGTATAACTACGCCACCGAGGCAGTCAGTCAATTTAAATAACACTTCTGCTAATTATATTAAAAGCTGCTGTATTTTTTAAGCCGTTAGAATAAGATGAAATAATAGAATATGTACCTGGTATTTGCCACGTGGGGACACGTAACGCATAAGGGTGCGTAGGTTGAGAAAAAAGCAACTCTGTAAATAATGAAACAAAGTTGTTTATGCAATGGCAAAAATCTATTCTTCAGTAGTCAGTATCCCGATCAGACAATCGTACCACCTATAAATAAATAAATACACCCAACAGTCACATACATAGTCCTGATCCCACTCTACGATCGAGTCTTTTGTCGTGGGTATCAGAAACTACGAGAAATCTTTCGGTCTCACAAGCACCCAGACCCGAAACAAATACCTGTGGATCACACAAACATTTGTTTCGGTGCGGGGATCGAACCCGCAGATTCTCGTTTGACATGCGGCGTCTAACCAACTGCGACACGGAGGCTGTCACATATACCAACCATGTCAAACTTAGTCACTGAAGACCGTTAATTTGATAGGCAAAACCTAATGTTAAAGACCTAAGAAGACAAAGTAACTACTGAAAATATTGACGAAAAAAAAATCGGATTATATTTTTATTAAACTTCTAAGTGGAACATTATAAAAACGTACGTGAATATGAACTTATTTTATAAAATATTTAACTTCTATTTATTTGAAATAATCAGGGGAAGTAACTGTAAATTGCGTCATTGCGGCGGGAGATTTGATTCATTTCACGGAATAAAATATATTTTCACATGTAGAGGTACATTGACAGGATTTTACACATAAATAATAAATACAAAACGATCAGTATATACACATCAATATATTTATATATATTATGTTCAACTAGCTTCTGCCCGCAAACTTCGTCAACGTGATTAATTTTATTTGAAATTAACTTTCCTTGGAATTTCGCATCCCGTCCCGTCCCGTTCAATCCCGCCCGACCCGTCTCATTCTCACAAAAGGCATGTAATCCAGTCCCATCCCATCCCTTTGAGTATAAAAAAGTAACAAGTATATCGGAGGTTTTTCTCCATCCAACGGAAACACTATAGATTTAGGGATAAAAGGTAAAACCTAAGCCTAAGTGTTAATCTAGGGTGTCAGCTCCATACCATACCAAATTTCATCGAAATCTGTTAAGCCGTTTCTGAGTTCATCGCGCACAACCGCACAGACAAACAGACTATAATTCAAAAAATCATTGTTTTCGGGTTTGATTACGTTAATTCGTTAGTGAGTTCATATTAGTTTTTCTCATTTATCTTCCATGTACAGACATCGATCGATTACAAATTTATTATATATATGTATAGATAAGAGAAATAGTACTGTGTAACTGGTGTCATAAATTATGACAGATTTTAATTTAAAGTATTATTTAATTATGTATTGCAATTTATTACTAAATGATTTTTGCATAATAATATTTTAATTATTCTGTAAACACCCACTTTGTTATCTCTTGTTATTATTTTACTTACCCATAGTTTGATTGGTAGATAATATACACAGCGCTAACTCCGATTTTATACAATAAAGTGTACAGGAATAATATTTATTTTATATAATAAATAGATGGAAATAAATATATTTATTTTCATTGAATTGTTTTATATTGAATTTCTAATATAATGACTTGAACAATAACTTTTTTGGCAACAATTTATTTATTAGTGGTACATAACGAATCCACAGTAAAACGGACTTTATTCAAATATTTTTAATATTATTTCAGTTTTATTAATGACTGTTAAAATTTATTTACGTATTTTAATATATTAAATTATACTTTAATTTAAATGAGTACCTGTAAATATGATGGCAAAAGCCACCCAACAAGATCGCATGGTACCTATCAACACAAAACACGGCACTACAATGGACTCCACAACATATAACTGATAAGAACGGTGTGAGGTCTTTATATAAAATCGCACTTTATTCTAATCAGTAACATTTTAATAATAAAAATGTACTTACTAGTAGCTTTTCCTGTTTTATTGCCTCGGTTCAATTTTGAATTTAGTCGAGGCTTTTCCAACCTAAAATTTCCAGGAAGCCTAATCAGCGAAGACAAGAAAAAGAATCGAGAAGTAATATTCCGGGTTCGAACCTGTGGCCTCTCGTTTCACAACCGGCGACTATCCAATTACGCTAAGAAGCCTGAAAAATGTAAAATTGCAGTCTTAACTAGAGTTCAAAGTTACTATCACAAGTTTTACTTATTTAACTTCACTCACATCATCATGGTTGAATGATTTAGTTTATCTTTCGTTTTTGTAACTTCCCGACGTTTCAAATAGGGTAAGGGAGGGTAAGATGGCAGCGCTGGGGAAAATAATAATAATAATACACCTAACAGTCACATACATAGTTCTGACCCCACACTAAGATCGAGTCTTGTGTCGTGGGTATCAGGAACTACGAGAGACTTTTCGGTCTCACAAACACCCAGACCCGAAACAAATACTTGTGGTTCGCACAAACATTTGTCTCGGTGCGGGGATCGAACCCGCGGCCTCTCGTTTCACAGGCGGCGTCTAACCAACTGCACCACGGAGGCTTAGGCCAATAGGGACTTTCAATATTTTTCAAACGGTCAACCAGCACCCGTGTCTCGAAACATACGGAGACACAAGGCTCTAAAGTCAGCCCTGCTGGAGCCAGCTAGCGACTTGTGCAAGTGGTTTTTGTTTTGTCGAATTAATACGCTTTCAATGCTTTTTTTGCAGTGATATCATATTTGACAGCCTCCGTGGCGCAGTTGGTTAGACTTCGGTTGTGAAACGAGAGGCCGCGGGTTCGATCCCCGCACCAAGAGAAATGTTTGTGCGGCCCACAAATATTTCTTTCGGGTCTGGGTGTTTGTGAGACCGAAAAGTCTCTCGTAGTTCTGATATCTGCGACACAAGACTTAATTGATCTTAATGTGGGGTCAGGACTATGTATGTGACTGTTGGGTGTATTTATTTATTTATTATCATTTGCTTGTAAGTAATTTTACAATTTTATTTTTATACAAAGAAGTAAGAACTATCAGGGATATATTTTACGAATTCATATAAGAAACGATTCAAACTACGACAGCTTAAGTTAAAATTAAATCATTAACCTCAGCGTCAAAGAAATATGAAATTCATATTTGAACTTTACACCGAAAATCCAAAACATACGTAAAAAAACGTTGTTTTTTTTCGAATTTTTTATTTATGTTGTGTGGGTCACTAAAACTACCAGCTAGCTTTGTTTTCGCTCGCAGTCTGCATATACCCTGTATATTTATTGTTTAATTACGACGTTACAAAAAAGTACAAATATTAACTTATTTTGTCAGATATTTTACATCTTTATTTGAAATGATCAGCGGAAGTAACTGAAAATTAGGTCCAAGTTTGCATCCGTCAATCGTACTATTGTCAGGAGGTAACGGCAGTGGAATATTTATTCTACTACACAAGTTCAATGTCAATAAATATACCCAAGCGTAGGTATAGCTTTAATTGGATATGTTATCGACTACGCAAGTTTTTTCAAAGTTTTTCCTGTGTCGATTAAATGGGATTTTAAGTTAAAAAACATAAAGCTAGGGTGCTTAGGGACAAGTAACTGTTGTAAACCCTCACTTTGTAACAATAAAATGAATGTATTTCACTACATTTTCTAGTCTTAAAACTCTTAAACTCAGTATCAATTATTTTTACTTTTTTAGTTGGGCCTTTTACTAAAGCATGTATATTAGTATTTTAAACTATCATTTATTTATTTTACTAAAAATCGTCTATTTACGGCTATCATATCAAAAGAAGGCAGCTGCGAGCAAATTACCCACATGTATTTTTTTTCAGCAAAATTAAATTTCTGAAGTTTGTGGTTGTAATAATGTCACATAGGTACTTTTAAAATGATTGTATTGTCATCGGTCCTTGACAAGTATGCAATTTCAAGTCAAACCGACGTTTTGAAGTGCTCGAAAATCGACTTCAAAAATTCCGTTACATACATACATGTAGGTACATAGATAAAGGCGAAACTAATAAAAGCGTGTTAAAAATACGTGGAGGAATTCCCAATTATTTATTCATACCTACTATACTTTATCTGTATGAGACCATACGAATAACATTGTAGATTAATATCATATAATTTTAATTTAATTTGCACACCTATTGTAAGGGGATACCTTAAAAATACCCGTATGGAACACAGGAACCACCTAGAATACTGTTACAACAATAATTATTTTTATTAAAGGATATTTTTCAAATAAACTATAAATGCAGCTTTATTTTATTTTTCCCATGCTGTCTAACCCTAACCACAGAATACTAACAGAAGTCAAGCTCCATACAAAGCGCGCTAAATCAACGCACACATAGACAGCGTTCACCGACACGAAATCTCAGCCCGGCTCATACCAGTGCGAACGCGAGTTTCACGCTACCGCGTGAGGGCCACGTTGCGTCGAGCCGCGCGAGTGGTTGGTCGATCGTAAGGAATGTAGTGTTTTAATTGTATCATGTATGTTTCGTGAAATAAATGAATAAAAGTTATTACAAGTGTAATAACTTTAATTCATTTATTTCATTAATTTATATTAATTAAATATAAATTTCTTTAAAAAAGCACATAATATGATACAAAAACAATAAAAAAATCTTCGATTAATGACATACACATTCTCAACGACTATATAAACAAAATGAATTTTTTTTTATTTTATTATTGCTTTTTATATATTTTATTTATTATTCATGTCTTACTCTCAACAATCAATCAAACGATACTAGTGCTATTACTACGATACTTGTTTTCGCATAAGCCAGAGTTAACAACCCTAGCGCGACCGCCGAGCGTAGTGTGAGTGTAGCAATAAAAGTGAAGTACATACACAAGTTTGACTTCTGTTAGTTTAGTATTCTGTGCCCTAACATAACTAATATTTGTCAAAATAATATATGGTTTCTTATTTTCCGTTCTTGCCAAGTTAAGGGATTAATATCCCAAATGGTGGTGCCGGTGTTGCTGGTGTTCCTGGTATTGCTGGTGATGCCGGTGTGCCGCTGTTGCTGGTGTTGCTGGTGTTGCCGCTGTTGCCGCTGTTGCTGGTGTTACCGCTGTTGCCGCTGTTGCTGGTGTTGCCGCTGTTGCCGCTGTTGCTGGTGTTACCGCTGTTGCCGCTGTTGCTGGTGTTGCCGCTGTTGCCGCTGTTGCTGGTGTTGCTGGTGTTGCCGCTGTTGCTGGTGTTGCTGGTGTTGCCGCTGTTGCTGGTGTTGCTGGTGTTGCCGCTGTTGCTGGTGTTGCTGGTGTTGCCGCTGTTGCTGGTGTTGCCGCTGTTGCTGGTGTTGCCGCTGTTGCCGCTGTTGCTGGTGTTGCTGGTGTTGCCGCTGTTGCTGGTGTTGCTGGTGTTGCCGCTGTTGCTGGTGTTGCTGGTGTTGCCGCTGTTGCTGGTGTTGCTGGTGTTGCTGGTGTTGCCGCTGTTGCTGGTGTTGCTGGTGTTGCCGCTGTTGCTGGTGTTGCTGGTGTTGCCGCTGTTGCTGGTGTTGCCACTGTTGCTGGTGTTGCTGGTGTTGCCGCTGTTGCTGGTGTTGCCGCTGTTGCCGCTGTTGCTGGTGTTGCTGGTGTTGCCGCTGTTGCTGGTGTTGCTGGTGTTGCCGCTGTTGCTGGTGTTGCTGGTGTTGCCGCTGTTGCTGGTGTTGCCGCTGTTGCCACTATTGCCGCTGTTGCCGCTGTTGCTGGTGTTGCTGGTGTTGCAGCTGTTGCTGGTGTTGCTGGTGTTGCCGCTGTTGCTGGTGTTGCTGGTGTTGCCGCTGTTGCTGGTGTTGCCGCTGTTGCTGGTGTTGCTGGTGTTGCCGCTGTTGCTAGTGTTGCTGGTGTTGCCGCTGTTGCTGGTGTTGCTGGTGTTGCCGCTGTTGCTAGTGTTGCTGGTGTTGCCGCTGTTGCTGGTGTTGCTGGTGTTGCCGCTGTTGCTGGTGTTGCCGCTGTTGCTGGTGTTGCCGCTGTTGCCGCTGTTGCTGGTGTTGCTGGTGTTGCCGCTGTTGCTGGTGTTGCCGCTGTTGCTGGTGTTGCTGGTGTTGCCGCTGTTGCTGGTGTTGCTGGTGTTGCCGCTGTTGCTGGTGTTGCTGGTGTTGCCGCTGTTGCTGGTGTTGCCGCTGTTGCTGGTGTTGCTGGTGTTGCCGCTGTTGCTGGTGTTGCCGCTGTTGCTGGTGTTGCCGCTGTTGCTGGTGTTGCTGGTGTTGCCGCTGTTGCTGGTGTTGCCGCTATTGCCGCTGTTGCCGCTGTTGCTGGTGTTGCTGGTGTTGCCGCTGTTGCTGGTGTTGCTGGAGTTGCCGCTGTTGCTGGTGTTGCTGGTGTTGCCGCTGTTGCTGGTGTTGCTGGTGTTGCCGCTGTTGCTGGTGTTGCTGGTGTTGCCGCTGTTGCTGGTGTTGCCGCTGTTGCTGGTGTTGCTGGTGTTGCCGCTGTTGCTGGTGTTGCCGCTGTTGCTGGTGTTGCCGCTGTTGCTGGTGTTGCTGGTGTTGCCGCTGTTGCTGGTGTTGCTGGTGTTGCTGGTGTTGCCGCTGTTGCTGGTGTTGCCGCTGTTGCCGCTGTTGCTGGTGTTGCTGGTGTTGCCGCTGTTGCTGGTGTTGCTGGTGTTGCCGCTGTTGCTGGTGTTGCTGGTGTTGCTGGTGTTGCCGCTGTTGCTGGTGTTGCCGCCGTTGCCGCTGTTGCCGCTGTTGCCGCTGTTGCCGCTGTTGCCACTGTTGCCGCTGTTGCTGGTGTTGCCGCTGTTGCTGGTGTTGCTGGTGTTGCCGCTGTTGCTGGTGTTGCTGGTGTTGCCGCTGTTGCTGGTGTTGCTGGTGTTGCCGCTGTTGCTGGTGTTGCCGCTGTTGCCGCTGTTGCCGGTGTTGCTGGTGTTGCTGGTGTTGCCGCTGTTGCTGGTGTTGCCGCTGTTGCTGGTGTTGCCGCTGTTGCCGCTGTTGCTGGTGTTGCTGGTGTTGCCGCTGTTGCTGGTGTTGCTGGAGTTGCCGCTGTTGCTGGTGTTGCTGGTGTTGCCGCTGTTGCTGGTGTTGCTGGTGTTGCTGGTGTTGCCGCTGTTGCTGGTGTTGCTGGTGTTGCCGCTGTTGCTGGTGTTGCTGGTGTTGCCGCTGTTGCTGGTGTTGCCACTGTTGCTGGTGTTGCTGGTGTTGCCGCTGTTGCCGCTGTTGCCGGTGTTGCTGGTGTTGCTGGTGTTGCCGCTGTTGCTGGTGTTGCTGGTGTTGCCGCTGTTGCTGGTGTTGCTGGTGTTGCCGCTGTTGCTGGTGTTGCCGCTGTTGCCGCTGTTGCTGGTGTTGCTGGTGTTGCAGCTGTTGCTGGTGTTGCTGGTGTTGCAGCTGTTGCTGGTGTTGCTGGTGTTGCCGCTGTTGCTGGTGTTGCTGGTGTTGCCGCTGTTGCTGGTGTTGCTGGTGTTGCCGCTGTTGCTGGTGTTGCTGGTGTTGCAGCTGTTGCTGGTGTTGCTGGTGTTGCTGGTGTTGCCGCTGTTGCTGGTGTTGCTGGTGTTGCAGCTGTTGCTGGTGCTGCCGCTGTTGCTGGTGTTGCTGGTGTTGCCGCTGTTGCTGGTGTTGCCGCTGTTGCTGGTGTTGCTGGTGTTGCCGCTGTTGCTGGTGTTGCTGGTGTTGCCGCTGTTGCTGGTGTTGCTGGTGTTGCCGCTGTTGCTGGTGTTGCCGCTGTTGCTGGTGTTGCTGGTGTTGCCGCTGTAGCTGGTGTTGCCGCTGTTGCCGCTGTTGCCGCTGTTCCCGCTGTTGCTGGTGTTGCTGGTGTTGCCGCTGTTGCTGGTGTTGCTGGTGTTGCCGCTGTAGCTGGTGTTGCCGCTGTTGCCGCTGTTGCCGCTGTTCCCGCTGTTGCTGGTGTTGCTGGTGTTGCCGCTGTTGCTGGTGTTGCCGCTGTTGCTGGTGTTGCCGCTATTGCCGCTGTTGCCGCTGTTGCTGGTGTTGCTGGTGTTGCTGGTATTGCTGAGGATGGCAGAACGTCATTGAATATTGCTAAATTCCTACAATATGCTTTTAATGAAGGGCTTTATGAAGTTCAAAAGGGAAAAAAATGGATTGGGAGATATTATATTTAGATTTAAATTTTAAAGACATACATATATAAGTGGTTACCAATTCGCTTTCGTCGGAATGCTCATATACTTTCTTTGCTTTTTAAGGTATTATTCTGTCCCTCCTCTCCTTCATATCTTAAAGATCGATTTCAGTTCCTCAGTGAAAGACATGCGAGATCCCTCAGATCATCAGAAAATCTTAAGTTGTATATACCAAACCACACCACAGTATTCTTAGACAAATCTTTCTCTGTTCAAGCAGCCAGGTTGTGGAATGCCTTACCTCAAAATATTAGACTTGCTAATTCACTTAACATTTTTAAAGCACGAGTCAAAGATCACTACTTATCCCTTCTTAATTAAAAGAACATGTTTTATTTATATTATATTATCTTGTATTTCTTAGTATATATGTAGGTGGTGTATGTATATTATGTAACTTATGCTTAAATTGTCTGTTATATTGTATATTAGTATATGTATGTATGTATATGTATGTGTGTATGTATGTATATGTATATATATAAATGTATTATTTTTGTTAATGTACTCTTGTTGCACGTCAAGCCCAATTTTTCAATCCAACAATTCTAGTTCATCCGAAGGTTGCCAGGAAGAAATCGCTAAATGCGATATGGTCACCGATTGTACTATTTTATTTTTTATTTGTATCACATTCCTTTGTAACTTGTTATGTACAATAAAGAGTATAAATAAATAAATAAAATATATAATTTCAAATGGGCAGGCCAGATGTAATGCGACACGATAAATATCTTGTATGGGTGTTGTATGGTTAATACCATACCTAATGGTATGGTTTCGACAATAGATATGACAGAAGGCGTTGCTCTAACAAATATAACTGTTTAGCGGGATCTACGCTAATGATTCAAGCAAAACGCGATATCCAAGACTGAAGAAATATATATTAAACTTTAAAGTCCACAAACATTAGTACACACAGAGGCAACAATGCGGGTCAGTAAAAACATGCACATGCAAGTACATATAGCAATAGGCTCGCGACGCGCTTGGGCGGCCTCTCGCGCTTGTAATCCTGGCGCGACTGGGGCGACTCCCGCGCCGTCGGCGGGGGAGCGTTAGAGCGGGACGGAGGATCGGTGCGTTCCCAACCACGCATAAATATGTAACCCGATGTTAGCCCCGGGAAGTATGTTTGCGTTACAACCTCCCCCTCTAACCTAGACAACGCGCCCCGCGTCTAGGTTAGCTAATGTTTTCTCGGCCTACCACGCCTACGCTTCTCATTGAGGGGTAACTGGACCTCCCCAATGTACGGAGTCAATTGTGACACATGATATTTTCCTAAGATTTCCCCACTACGCACGCCCTCTACTATGTAAGTCGTGGAACTTGCGGCTTCCCGCACTCGGTACGGTCCATCCCGTCTGGGTATAAACTTCGGTGTTTGACCTGGGCCAGCGTCGTTACTACCTTGAGTTTTCATCATAACAAGGTCCCCTCGTGAGTATACCGGACCTGGTTGTCGTCTCTCATCAGCCTGATGCTTCTGGCTAGATTGAGCTTTCTCATGGACGTCTCTGGCATTGCACAACACTGCAGAGAGGCGCCGCAGGTAAGGCGTAAGACTGGTAATGGCGTTGTCTTTCTCGACAATACCGCGCATGTCAGTGATGACGTCAGCAGGAGCGCGTATTTCGCGACCGAATGTCAGATAAGCTGGAGTGTAACCAGTGCTCGACGTAGTTGCCGAGTTCATTGCGAACCGTATCGCAGGTAAGTGCTCGTCCCAAGTCTTATGATCGGTACCCACTAAGATCGCGAGCTGCGGTTTAAGATCCCGATTCTTCCTCTCCACCGGGTTTGCTTGCGGATGATACTTCGGTGTGAGTGACTGGCTGATGCCAAAAGTATGGCATACCTGCTGCATAGCGTCGCTTATAAATTGTACTCCGTTGTCGCTTATGACACGCCTAGGTACCCCATATCTTAAAAACACTTCTTCGATCAATATCTTGGCACATTCTGAACTGGTGGCCTTCTGTAATGCAAATAATTCTATCCACCGTGAGCAAGTATCTTCTACTATTAGAATCCATTTGTTCTTGTTGGACGTTTCTGGCAAAGGGCCAAAAAGATCTACAGCCATAACTTCAAACCGTCGGTTCGTCGCTGGAGTCTGCAGTAGGCCAGCTGGCTTCCTATTGTCAGCCTTGTACCTCTGGCACTCGACACACTTTCTGATGTGCGTAGTAACGGTTTGCCTCATGCCAGGCCAATAATACTTTGATCTAATTCTGTTGAGGGTTCTTTCAACTCCGAAATGCCCAGCTGTGGGGGCATCGTGATATTCGGCTAATACTCGTGGTCTTTCTTGCTCTGGTACTACTAAGCATGCAGTTTCCTCTTCCGTCTCTTCTGGTGCGTATCTGTATAGCACCCCGTCGGAAACAACGTATCCCCGATCTGCCCACACTCTCCCCCTAAATGGATCGTGGTCAGATTCAAGGTCGTCGACAATCTTACGGACCTCGGGATCCTTGAGTTGGTTTTCTCGAACCTCCTTGGGGTCTCTCGACGGCAAGTCCACTTCGGCGTACCGGACGTCACATTCCGGGTCCTCTGTACTAAGTGGCCTGGAAAGAGTATCCGCTATTACGTTAGCTTTGCCAGGAGTATATTCGATCCTCAAATTATATTCTTGAAGCGTAAGGGCCCATCTTGCCAATCGGCCGCTTGGTGATTTGATGGTCATAAGCCATCGCAATGGCTGATGATCGCTCTTTATTACCACCTCCGACCCTTCGATGTAGCCGCGGAATTTTGTTACGGCCCAGACCACTGCAAGGGCCTCTCTCTCGGTAGTGTTATAATTCCTCTCCGCGCTATTCAAAAGTCGGCTGGCATATTCCACGGGCCGTTCATCTGGACCCTCCCCCTGTAGTAAAACAGCTCCAAGGCAATAGCCACTGCTATCAGTCCTCAAGGTGAATGGCTTTGACTCGTCCGCCTGACGAAGGATTGGAGCTGTAACAAGGAGCTGCTTAATATGCTCAAAGGCGACTTGTTGCGTCGATGACCATACCCACTTGCTGTCTTTCTTGAGAAGAGTCGTCAGAGGTCTGGCAACATCGGCGTAGTTTGGTATAAACCGCCGGAACCAGCTGGACGTTTGCAAGAATGTCTTCAGTTGCTTCGCAGTCTTTGGTGGACTCATAGCAGATATAGCTGACGTTTTTTCAGGATCTGGTTTCAATCCTCCAGGGACAATGACATGTCCCAGAAATTTCACAGATTCTCGCGCGAAATAACTTTTCTCGCGGTTTATTCGAAGCTTGTACATTTCGAGTCTGTCAAATACCGCATTCAAATCGGCCAAGTGTTGCGAGAAAGACTCGGATAGGACGATTACGTCGTCCAGGTACGTCAATAGACTGATGCCTGCCAAGTCTTTACCGGTTTTAAATCGGTCCATGAGCCTTTGGAAAGTAGCTCCGGAGTTTCGCAATCCCATAGGCATCCGTTTAAATCTGTAAGTACCAACAGGAGTTACAAACGCCGTCTTATCCCGATCCTCAGGTTCTACGGCTATCTGGTAGTACCCAGATCGAAGGTCACATGTTGTCATGTAGTTGGTGTTTTTAGCAGCGTGCAGTACATCCTCGATGCGAGGCAGAGGATAACGGTCTGCTTCGGTCACGGTGTTCAACTTCCTATAATCCACGCAGAGGCGTACTCCACCATTCTTCTTCGTGACGAGGACGACATTGGCAGCCCATGGAGATTCGCATTCTTCTATCACGTCGTCATCTAGGAGCTTTTGCAATTCCTGGACAAGGAGTTCCTTCTTCCCTTCGGACAAACGGTATGGCGGTGAAGCAATGGGTTCCTGATTCACATCAGTTTTTATGCGGTGCGATGCAAAATCGGTTGGTACTCCTTTCTTCGCGAAAAGGTGCGCCCTTTTTATGAGCAAGGCGTCTAGTTGAGCCTTCTGGCTTGATGTCAAATTAGTACCTTCATCAGCCCTCAGGGTCACCATGGAAGAGGATACTTTCATGATCTCCAACGTCTCAGTGGCAGGTAACGAATACTGAGTGATAAAGGGATACCAAAGTCGCGTATCACGATTAAAACTCCAACGCTTCTGAGGTATATCTAGTATGATCTTCGCTTTTGTGATGAAATCCCTGCCTAATAGTGTCCGCGTTTCTGCTTCAGGGAGTACAATAAAAGTGGTGAGTATGCTGGATCTCTCGAGTGTAACGGGGACATCGCATTCCAACACGGCGTGCATCTGCTGTGAGCCGTCAGCAAGGGTTAAACAACGTGACCCTTGTGTGAAATTAACGCCAGCGTCTCTAAGAATACGGTACAGCATAGGACCCGCAATAGAGTGCGTAGCTCCAGTGTCTAAAATGGCAACCCCTTCATGTCCTAACACATAGACTTTTACTAAAGGGCGTGCGTCTTCACCACTATTACTGATTTGAATGCTTTGAAAATCGGAGGTTCTGGTGCTTTGGGTACCCCTACAATTATCACATTTAGACCGTATAACACCTAATTGACCACAACCATAACACCGTACTTGCGTATTACTGTCTGATTTACTTAAATCATTGCTACTATATTTAAAATTTTTCTTACGACAATCACTAATTGTATGCCCAAAAAGTTTGCAATAATTGCATTTCGGTCGTGTGCGTTTACCATCATGGACCTTTGGCGTCCGCGGGTGGTCGTCAAAGGTTGCACTCGCCAAATCCCCTTTCTTTACCATATCGAAGTTGTTCGACGCCGGCACGGAAGGGTTAACTGTACTATACGTGACCATTTTAGGGTTAATATTGCCGGGGCCGACACACGGGTTAACACGCGATAAATTCGAGGGACTCTGGGTAAGGTTATACCTATGCGTGGTATTGGGACATATGGAAGATGCACTTACCTCCGCCCACGACTCCTCCACCGCCCTTACCTTAACGATGAGTTGCTCGAGGTTGACAACCGCGTCGCGAGACACTCTTTCTCTTATTTTATAGCTTAACAATCCATAAATAATGTCCACTTTCATGACCTCGACTAGGTCGTATGGCAACTTTGCCAGTAACGCACGCACTTTGCACACAAACACATCAGCTCTTTCACTATCTTGTCTTCTCTCGAAAATGTCCGTGAAGATCTTGTACGCGGGACGCGGCGCGCCGTACATCCCTCGCAGACGCTGCAGCGCGTCGCTCCATGACGCGACGGACGACTTCACACCTTGCCACCAAATGGCGGCATCGCCAACCAGCAGCATAGGTAGCCCCCTCAGGGCATGCTCGTCGCTGACGCACGTGCATTCTTTGAAGATCTCGACGGCGTCTATGAACGCGTCCACTTCCTCGGCACTCGCCGGTGAGCCGCCGAAGCGCGCCGTGCACTTCGACAGGTTTCCCTCGCGCCGTAAAAGGTTTCGAAGCATGTCTTCAGACATGACGATCGTGGACGGCGTCGAAGTTTGGACGGGCTTCTCGTCGTCGGAGTGGTCATCTTCCTTTTGATCTCCTCGTCTCTTTGGTGGCATTTTGATCCGTGTAAAAACGGTGCGCTTCCAGCAGGCGAGTTATCGGATAGATCAGTTTTTTTAAGTTAAAAGCGCGCCGACCGCGTGGCGCGTAAAAATGGACTCGCCCAAGATGGCGCGTAAAATGGACTCGCCCTGTGTGTTGCTTCTTGGATTCGGCCCCACGTTGGGCGCCAGTTTAGCGGGATCTACGCTAATGATTCAAGCAAAACGCGATATCCAAGACTGAAGAAATATATATTAAACTTTAAAGTCCACAAACATTAGTACACACAGAGGCAACAATGCGGTTATGTTGTGTGGGTCACTAAAACTACCAGCTAGCTTTGTTTTCGCTCGCAGTCTGCATATACCCTGTATATTTATTGTTTAATTACGACGTTACAAAAAAGTACAAATATTAACTTATTTTGTCAGATATTTTACATCTTTATTTGAAATGATCAGCGGAAGTAACTGAAAATTAGGTCCAAGTTTGCATCCGTCAATCGTACTATTGTCAGGAGGTAACGGCAGTGGAATATTTATTCTACTACACAAGTTCAATGTCAATAAATATACCCAAGCGTAGGTATAGCTTTAATTGGATATGTTATCGACTACGCAAGTTTTTTCAAAGTTTTTCCTGTGTCGATTAAATGGGATTTTAAGTTAAAAAACATAAAGCTAGGGTGCTTAGGGACAAGTAACTGTTGTAAACCCTCACTTTGTAACAATAAAATGAATGTATTTCACTACATTTTCTAGTCTTAAAACTCTTAAACTCAGTATCAATTATTTTTACTTTTTTAGTTGGGCCTTTTACTAAAGCATGTATATTAGTATTTTAAACTATCATTTATTTATTTTACTAAAAATCGTCTATTTACGGCTATCATATCAAAAGAAGGCAGCTGCGAGCAAATTACCCACATGTATTTTTTTTCAGCAAAATTAAATTTCTGAAGTTTGTGGTTGTAATAATGTCACATAGGTACTTTTAAAATGATTGTATTGTCATCGGTCCTTGACAAGTATGCAATTTCAAGTCAAACCGACGTTTTGAAGTGCTCGAAAATCGACTTCAAAAATTCCGTTACATACATACATGTAGGTACATAGATAAAGGCGAAACTAATAAAAGCGTGTTAAAAATACGTGGAGGAATTCCCAATTATTTATTCATACCTACTATACTTTATCTGTATGAGACCATACGAATAACATTGTAGATTAATATCATATAATTTTAATTTAATTTGCACACCTATTGTAAGGGGATACCTTAAAAATACCCGTATGGAACACAGGAACCACCTAGAATACTGTTACAACAATAATTATTTTTATTAAAGGATATTTTTCAAATAAACTATAAATGCAGCTTTATTTTATTTTTCCCATGCTGTCTAACCCTTTTTTTTTTTTTTTTTTTTTTTTTTTTTTTTTTTTTTTTTTTTTTTTTTTTTTTTTTTTTTTCTCGCGGGGAAAATCCCTTTACGGACCATCCCACCCCCGAAGGGGCGAGGGTGTGTCGGACTCACCGGCGCCTTCCGAGCCCAGCGAAGATGTTGTGCCGCCCGTAGATGTGGACGGGCGGCCGCTGGGTCGGGTCCCTACCGTAAATCTACGCGCCGAAATACCGACTAAAAACCCCGCGTCGGCCACCATCGGTGCACTTCAGAGACGGCCCCGGGATACCGTTGATACAGAGCGCGCCGGGACCGCCTCTATGTGCACTGCCGCTGAAGCGACGCGACATGAGACGCGTGTTGCGTCACGTCTCGGGGGCCGCCAAGGTAGGGACGGCGGCCCCGCGTGGCCTCTCCGGCGCCGGGTTAGGTGACATCCCGGCGCCTCCTTCGTCTTCTGTGGCGACGAGCGGGATCGGTCTGCTCCCGATCCCGCTCGGCACCCTCCTTCTGCGACATGACACATTCGCAGAAGGAGAGCATGGCTCGCCACGACCTGCGGCTGCCGACCATGGCGGCGACCACGGCCGGCAGCGAGAGGTCTCTTCCTACGACCGCGATGAGAGCGCTGCGCTCCTCGTCCCAGGCTGGGCACTCCTCCAGCGTGTGCTGGGCCGTGTCCTCACGGCAGTTGCCACAATGGTGGCACACGGCGGACTCCTCAGCTCCGGCTATGCGACACAGGTACGCACCGAAGCAGCCGTGCCCGGTGAGCACCTGCGTCAGCCGGAATGTCGGCGCACCGTGGCGCCTGTCCAGCCACTGCTCGAGGACAGGTCGCACTGCCGCGACGGTCCTCACGCCAGCACTCGGGCTCTCCAGCCTGGAACGCCACTCCTCCACGGCGGTCCTGCGGAGGGAGGCCAACATGGCCTCGACCTCTCTGGGGACCAACCTCTGCCCACGCCCGGACGCCTCCTCTCGTCGGAAGAAAGCCGACGAGAGGGTCTTTGCGTCCAGCACCCAGGGCAGAGTTCCCGCCAATACGCAGGCCGCCTCATGCGAGACCGTGCGGTAGCCCCTGATAATCCGCTGCGCCACCATGCGCTGCGGACGATGCAGCAGGCGGACGCAGCGATCGCCCAGGGACTCGGCCCAAACGGGACACCCGTAGAGGGCCATGGACCGCACGACTCCAGCATACAAGTTTCGGCAAGGGATGCCAGGACCATCAGTGTTGGGCAGCAGGCGCCCCAGTGCGCCCGCCGCCCTCACCAGCTTCGGCGACAACTCCTCGAAGTGCGCACGGAAATCCCATCGACTGTCGAGGACGAGACCGAGGTATTTCATCCTCGACTCGACGGGAATCCGCACGCCCTCCACCGTGATGTGGGCCCCAGGCGGAGGCCCACACCGAGGACCGTGGAAACACACGGCCTCGGTCTTGTTGAGGGCCACCGTGAGGCCCAGTCGCCGAATCCTGCCCACCACCAGTCCGGTACCGAACGAGGCGAGCAGGGCGGACCTCTGGAATGTCCTGGCCGTCGCTGTCACCAACGTGTCGTCCGCGTAGCAGACGACAGCGACGCCCCGAAGGTTGGTACCACGGAGCACCCAGTCATAGCCGATGTTCCACAGGAGCGGGCCGAGAACCGACCCCTGCGGAACACCGCACGACACCGCTCTGCGATGCCACCCGTCGGCGCCCGGATACACCACGCACCTGTCAGACAAGTACGCGTGCACCAGACGCCGGAGATAGGGCGGCACTTCGTGGTACCGCAGTGCTTCTTCGATGCAGGCCCAGGGCATGGTGTTGAACGCGTTGGCGATGTCGAGAGACACCGCCACCACGACCCTACCCCGGGACACCGCACGCTCCGCTTGTGCCTTGACCCGCAGAATCGCGTGCACTGTCGACCGGCCCCGCCGGAACCCGAACTGGCAGTCCGCCAAGTCCGGGCCCGTGTCCTCCAAATGCTCGACGAGGCGCGCGTGGACTATGCGCTCAAAGAGCTTGCACACCTCGTCGAGCAACACGATGGGCCGGTAGGCCGACGGCGAGTCTGCAGGTCGCCCCTCCTTGCGGAGCAGGACAAGCTTGCCCGTTTTCCACAGCGACGGGAAGATGCCCTGCTCAAGGCACGCGGAGAAAAGGCCGCGGAGTCTCGTACCCAGCGACTCGACGGCCAGCACCCAGACACGACCGGGCACCCCGTCGAGCCCCGGGGCCGAGTTCTTGCTCCGCAGCCGAAGCACTGCCGCCTCTAGCTCTTGCGGCGAAACCTCCGGGATATCCCTTGCCGAAACCAACGACGATGACGCCGGTGGACGTGGCGCCATCGGTGGAGGAGTGAACTCCTCGGTGGCCGGAAACAAGGCCGCGACGACGTCCTCCAAAAGTTCGGTCCGGAGACTCTGTGTCAGTGGGGGCGCCCATGGGCGGAGTTTCCTCAACGCCACACGGTACGGACGCCCCCATGGATCTCTGTCCAGAGACCTCCGGAACTCTACGTTCGCCGCGGCCCTCGCTTGCGCGATGGCCACCCGCAGCGCTCTCTTCGCCTCTCTGTGGAGGTCGAGAAGGTGCCGCCCTTGCTCGTCGTCGCCGGGTCTACGTGTCCGACGACGACGGTGCCTGGCGAGTCGGCGGCGCGCGACCATGCAAGCCGCGCGCAGCTCTGTGAGCTCGGCCGACCACCAGTACACCTGGCGCTTCGCCGGGAGGCGGGTGACCCGGGGCATGGCCGCGTCGCAGACTCGCGACATCGCCACCCCGAACCATTCCGCCTCTTGCTCGACCCGCACCGGCCCATCCGGTACGGGGAGCCACGCCTGAATAATGGCGGCTTCCTTCGCGGCCTCCACATCGAGGCGCTTCGCGGCCCAACGTCGGCCGCCCGTGAATCGGGCAGTCGGACCACCACCGGACTGACGGGTGGAGACCTGGGAGGTCGAGACGCCGTACCGAATGTAGAGATGATCGGACAGCGTCTCTTCCTCGACCAAAACCCTCCAGTCCCGAACACGGCGGGCAAGGGCCGGGGTGGCGAACGTCACGTCCACCACCGAACCGCCGTTGTGCCGCACGCACGTGTTCTCCGACCCCCGATTCAGGACGACCAACCCGATGGAGATCGCCCATTCCTCCAGGGCCTCGCCCCGCGCGTCGGTCACCGACGAACCCCAAGCCAAGGATTTGGCGTTGAAGTCGCCGGCTACAAGCACGGGGCGAGGCTGGCTGTCAAGCTGCACCAGGGCCCCCAGGCGCGCGAGAAAGCTCTCGAATTCCGCCTGGGACCTGTTGGGAGAGAAATAGACTCCTACTACCCACACCCCTCCCACCAAGACCGCCACGCATCCCGCACCCTTCGCTACTTTTTCGAAGGGCGGAGAGCCGGCGGCGCCCCGAGTGATTACGGCCACCGAGCCATCAAGGTCCCCCGCCCAGTCGTCGCGGGCAGGGACAGAGTATGGCTCAGCGACCACAGCCACGTGAATCGACCACTGCGCCAGGGATTGAACAAGCAACTGTTGTGCTCCGACGCAGTGGTTGATGTTCGCCTGGAGGAAATTAAGCTCCATCTAAGTATGGGCGATCTCCATCGCCTCAGGGCGGGACGGTTGCGGCCGCGTCGCAACCCCGGCTCCCACACCGCGTTGAGAACGGTGCGGGACCGAGGAGGCAGCGCAGGCCTTGCCGCCCACCCGGTGGTCCGCGGGTTTTCCCGCATCCGCGCAGATTGCGCAGTGCGGGTCCGCGGAACACTCCCGGGCCTTATGGCCCGATTGACCGCAGCGGTAGCAGAGCCCGCTACGGTCGCACTCTCCGGTGCATTGCACCCGCACATGCCCCTTATTGAGGCAGCGGAAGCAACGAAGGGGCCGGGCCTCGAGCAGCCGCACCGCCGCCGCCACCCAGCCCACCAGGACACGCCCCGCCTTCACTACTTTCTCCGCTGCCTTCGCTGGGCAGCGGAGCCACACCGCACCCAGGCCCGAACGCTCGTCTCGGATCTCCCCGACCTTAACGTCGTCAGGGGAGCATTCGCCGAGACGGGCGATGGCCGCCGCGACTGCCTCGGAGTTGGCTGAGGCGTCCAACCCCGAGACGCGCAGCTCCGCAGTCTTCACGGGCCGGGAGACGCGAACGTCCTCCTCCGACCCGCGAAGGACCTCCCTCATTTTTGCACTGAGGGAGTCGGCCCTCGCCTCCGACTCAGGCCCGGGCACCTCAAAAAGATATGCCCCGGTGGCTATTCGCCTCGATTTCAGCCCGGCTGTGATTCCAAGGCTGGCCAGGTCCACCTTCGTCTGGACCTCACGCAGGACTTGTGCGTACGTCACTCCCCGCTTCAACGCCTCCGGCGTCACCGTGAGTGTCACGGCGGCCTTTCGCGGGAGGCGGAGCTGGGGAGCAGCCCTGCGTGGGGCCTGGACCGGCTGTTGGGCCGCCCGGGACTTCTTCTTGCCCCTCTTTGCCACCACAGTCCACGGAGTCTCCGTGGATGTGGCGGGTTGAAGGGGCGGGTGTGGCGTCTGCGACCGAGGCGGGGCGCGCTTTCGGTTGCCTCTCTTGCGCCCGCGGGACTCCCTAGAGGCGACCGGCGGCGGAGCCGTCGAAGCCGCGTTCGGCCGGGCAGCTGTTGCAAGGCGGCGAGCCGCCGCAGGGGCAGCCGGTGCGGGGCGGCCCACGGCCGCAGGGGCAGCTATCTGCTTCCCCGCTCTTAGAGCCGGCCATGAGGCGGCCGGTATCCCCGCGACGGGTGGCTGCGGCTTCGGGGCTGCCTTGGCCCTAGCCCGGTCGGCAGCCAGCGGAGGGCGGAGAATTGGCTCCGGAGGTAGCCGCATGGCGATCGCCTCTAGTTTGGCGTCCACTTTCGCCATGTGCACCTCCAGCAGCTGCTTCAGGACGTCCGACACCGGAGCGCCGGACGCCTTCTCAGCCGCAGGCTGCCGCTGGGACCCGACCGTCGCCATCAGGTCGTCCAACATTCTGCCCTGCGTGGTGAGGGCAGCCTCCAACGCCGTCACCTTCTGGCGGAGGTCGCGGTTCTCCGCCTCGACCCTGGCGAGCTCCGCAGAGGACGGCTCCTGCGCCAACGCCAGCAACTCCGACACGCTCTCATTGATGTCCCGAACATAAGTGCCCTTAAGGTGTCGGGACGTGCGAGACACGTGCTGGAGCCGCTTCGCCATCCGCATGAGGGCCTCACTGCGGGTGACCGGCGGCGCCTCCTGCGGAGCCGGCTTTGTCCACGGATGCGCCTCCTTGGCCTTCCGCAGATCGGCCTCATCCGCCTCCATCGCCTCGGCCTCCGCGATGCGCTCTTTTTCAAGAGCCGCCTCGTATTCCGCCTGCTGCTGTCTAACCCTAACCACAGAATACTAACAGAAGTCAAGCTCCATACAAAGCGCGCTAAATCAACGCACACATAGACAGCGTTCACCGACACGAAATCTCAGCCCGGCTCATACCAGTGCGAACGCGAGTTTCACGCTACCGCGTGAGGGCCACGTTGCGTCGAGCCGCGCGAGTGGTTGGTCGATCGTAAGGAATGTAGTGTTTTAATTGTATCATGTATGTTTCGTGAAATAAATGAATAAAAGTTATTACAAGTGTAATAACTTTAATTCATTTATTTCATTAATTTATATTAATTAAATATAAATTTCTTTAAAAAAGCACATAATATGATACAAAAACAATAAAAAAATCTTCGATTAATGACATACACATTCTCAACGACTATATAAACAAAATGAATTTTTTTTTATTTTATTATTGCTTTTTATATATTTTATTTATTATTCATGTCTTACTCTCAACAATCAATCAAACGATACTAGTGCTATTACTACGATACTTGTTTTCGCATAAGCCAGAGTTAACAACCCTAGCGCGACCGCCGAGCGTAGTGTGAGTGTAGCAATAAAAGTGAAGTACATACACAAGTTTGACTTCTGTTAGTTTAGTATTCTGTGCCCTAACATAACTAATATTTGTCAAAATAATATATGGTTTCTTATTTTCCGTTCTTGCCAAGTTAAGGGATTAATATCCCAAATGGTGGTGCCGGTGTTGCTGGTGTTCCTGGTATTGCTGGTGATGCCGGTGTGCCGCTGTTGCTGGTGTTGCTGGTGTTGCCGCTGTTGCCGCTGTTGCTGGTGTTACCGCTGTTGCCGCTGTTGCTGGTGTTGCCGCTGTTGCCGCTGTTGCTGGTGTTACCGCTGTTGCCGCTGTTGCTGGTGTTGCCGCTGTTGCCGCTGTTGCTGGTGTTGCTGGTGTTGCCGCTGTTGCTGGTGTTGCTGGTGTTGCCGCTGTTGCTGGTGTTGCTGGTGTTGCCGCTGTTGCTGGTGTTGCTGGTGTTGCCGCTGTTGCTGGTGTTGCCGCTGTTGCTGGTGTTGCCGCTGTTGCCGCTGTTGCTGGTGTTGCTGGTGTTGCCGCTGTTGCTGGTGTTGCTGGTGTTGCCGCTGTTGCTGGTGTTGCTGGTGTTGCCGCTGTTGCTGGTGTTGCTGGTGTTGCTGGTGTTGCCGCTGTTGCTGGTGTTGCTGGTGTTGCCGCTGTTGCTGGTGTTGCTGGTGTTGCCGCTGTTGCTGGTGTTGCCACTGTTGCTGGTGTTGCTGGTGTTGCCGCTGTTGCTGGTGTTGCCGCTGTTGCCGCTGTTGCTGGTGTTGCTGGTGTTGCCGCTGTTACTGGTGTTGCTGGTGTTGCCGCTGTTGCTGGTGTTGCTGGTGTTGCCGCTGTTGCTGGTGTTGCCGCTGTTGCCACTATTGCCGCTGTTGCCGCTGTTGCTGGTGTTGCTGGTGTTGCAGCTGTTGCTGGTGTTGCTGGTGTTGCCGCTGTTGCTGGTGTTGCTGGTGTTGCCGCTGTTGCTGGTGTTGCCGCTGTTGCTGGTGTTGCTGGTGTTGCCGCTGTTGCTAGTGTTGCTGGTGTTGCCGCTGTTGCTGGTGTTGCTGGTGTTGCCGCTGTTGCTAGTGTTGCTGGTGTTGCCGCTGTTGCTGGTGTTGCTGGTGTTGCCGCTGTTGCTGGTGTTGCCGCTGTTGCTGGTGTTGCCGCTGTTGCCGCTGTTGCTGGTGTTGCTGGTGTTGCCGCTGTTGCTGGTGTTGCTGGAGTTGCCGCTGTTGCTGGTGTTGCTGGTGTTGCCGCTGTTGCTGGTGTTGCTGGTGTTGCTGGTGTTGCCGCTGTTGCTGGTGTTGCTGGTGTTGCCGCTGTTGCTGGTGTTGCTGGTGTTGCCGCTGTTGCTGGTGTTGCTGGTGTTGCCGCTGTTGCTGGTGTTGCTGGTGTTGCCGCTGTTGCTGGTGTTGCCGCTGTTGCTGGTGTTGCTGGTGTTGCCGCTGTTGCTGGTGTTGCCGCTGTTGCTGGTGTTGCCGCTGTTGCTGGTGTTGCTGGTGTTGCCGCTGTTGCTGGTGTTGCCGCTATTGCCGCTGTTGCCGCTGTTGCTGGTGTTGCTGGTGTTGCCGCTGTTGCTGGTGTTGCTGGAGTTGCCGCTGTTGCTGGTGTTGCTGGTGTTGCCGCTGTTGCTGGTGTTGCTGGTGTTGCCGCTGTTGCTGGTGTTGCTGGTGTTGCCGCTGTTGCTGGTGTTGCCGCTGTTGCTGGTGTTGCTGGTGTTGCCGCTGTTGCTGGTGTTGCCGCTGTTGCTGGTGTTGCCGCTGTTGCTGGTGTTGCTGGTGTTGCCGCTGTTGCTGGTGTTGCTGGTGTTGCTGGTGTTGCCGCTGTTGCTGGTGTTGCCGCTGTTGCCGCTGTTGCTGGTGTTGCTGGAGTTGCCGCTGTTGCTGGTGTTGCTGGTGTTGCCGCTGTTGCTGGTGTTGCTGGTGTTGCTGGTGTTGCCGCTGTTGCTGGTGTTGCCGCCGTTGCCGCTGTTGCCGCTGTTGCCGCTGTTGCCGCTGTTGCCACTGTTGCCGCTGTTGCTGGTGTTGCCGCTGTTGCTGGTGTTGCTGGTGTTGCCGCTGTTGCTGGTGTTGCTGGTGTTGCCGCTGTTGCTGGTGTTGCTGGTGTTGCCGCTGTTGCTGGTGTTGCCGCTGTTGCCGCTGTTGCCGGTGTTGCTGGTGTTGCTGGTGTTGCCGCTGTTGCTGGTGTTGCCGCTCTTGCTGGTGTTGCCGCTGTTGCCGCTGTTGCTGGTGTTGCTGGTGTTGCCGCTGTTGCTGGTGTTGCTGGAGTTGCCGCTGTTGCTGGTGTTGCTGGTGTTGCCGCTGTTGCTGGTGTTGCTGGTGTTGCTGGTGTTGCCGCTGTTGCTGGTGTTGCTGGTGTTGCCGCTGTTGCTGGTGTTGCTGGTGTTGCCGCTGTTGCTGGTGTTGCCGCTGTTGCTGGTGTTGCTGGTGTTGCCGCTGTTGCCGCTGTTGCCGGTGTTGCTGGTGTTGCTGGTGTTGCCGCTGTTGCTGGTGTTGCTGGTGTTGCCGCTGTTGCTGGTGTTGCTGGTGTTGCCGCTGTTGCTGGTGTTGCCGCTGTTGCCGCTGTTGCTGGTGTTGCTGGTGTTGCAGCTGTTGCTGGTGTTGCTGGTGTTGCAGCTGTTGCTGGTGTTGCTGGTGTTGCCGCTGTTGCTGGTGTTGCTGGTGTTGCCGCTGTTGCTGGTGTTGCTGGTGTTGCCGCTGTTGCTGGTGTTGCTGGTGTTGCAGCTGTTGCTGGTGTTGCTGGTGTTGCTGGTGTTGCCGCTGTTGCTGGTGTTGCTGGTGTTGCAGCTGTTGCTGGTGCTGCCGCTGTTGCTGGTGTTGCTGGTGTTGCCGCTGTTGCTGGTGTTGCCGCTGTTGCTGGTGTTGCTGGTGTTGCCGCTGTTGCTGGTGTTGCTGGTGTTGCCGCTGTTGCTGGTGTTGCTGGTGTTGCCGCTGTTGCTGGTGTTGCCGCTGTTGCTGGTGTTGCTGGTGTTGCCGCTGTAGCTGGTGTTGCCGCTGTTGCCGCTGTTGCCGCTGTTCCCGCTGTTGCTGGTGTTGCTGGTGTTGCCGCTGTTGCTGGTGTTGCTGGTGTTGCCGCTGTAGCTGGTGTTGCCGCTGTTGCCGCTGTTGCCGCTGTTCCCGCTGTTGCTGGTGTTGCTGGTGTTGCCGCTGTTGCTGGTGTTGCCGCTGTTGCTGGTGTTGCCGCTATTGCCGCTGTTGCCGCTGTTGCTGGTGTTGCTGGTGTTGCTGGTATTGCTGAGGATGGCAGAACGTCATTGAATATTGCTAAATTCCTACAATATGCTTTTAATGAAGGGCTTTATGAAGTTCAAAAGGGAAAAAAATGGATTGGGAGATATTATATTTAGATTTAAATTTTAAAGACATACATATATAAGTGGTTACCAATTCGCTTTCGTCGGAATGCTCATATACTTTCTTTGCTTTTTAAGGTATTATTCTGTCCCTCCTCTCCTTCATATCTTAAAGATCGATTTCAGTTCCTCAGTGAAAGACATGCGAGATCCCTCAGATCATCAGAAAATCTTAAGTTGTATATACCAAACCACACCACAGTATTCTTAGACAAATCTTTCTCTGTTCAAGCAGCCAGGTTGTGGAATGCCTTACCTCAAAATATTAGACTTGCTAATTCACTTAACATTTTTAAAGCACGAGTCAAAGATCACTACTTATCCCTTCTTAATTAAAAGAACATGTTTTATTTATATTATATTATCTTGTATTTCTTAGTATATATGTAGGTGGTGTATGTATATTATGTAACTTATGCTTAAATTGTCTGTTATATTGTATATTAGTATATGTATGTATGTATATGTATGTGTGTATGTATGTATATGTATATATATAAATGTATTATTTTTGTTAATGTACTCTTGTTGCACGTCAAGCCCAATTTTTCAATCCAACAATTCTAGTTCATCCGAAGGTTGCCAGGAAGAAATCGCTAAATGCGATATGGTCACCGATTGTACTATTTTATTTTTTATTTGTATCACATTCCTTTGTAACTTGTTATGTACAATAAAGAGTATAAATAAATAAATAAAATATATAATTTCAAATGGGCAGGCCAGATGTAATGCGACACGATAAATATCTTGTATGGGTGTTGTATGGTTAATACCATACCTAATGGTATGGTTTCGACAATAGATATGACAGAAGGCGTTGCTCTAACAAATATAACTGTAATTAAAATGTATACAAAAAAAAAATATCTTCATAATATCATAGTCTGGGAAAATATCAGCACTAACTGTAAAAAATATATGATTTTTATATATTTTTATACGGAGTTTTAATAATAGTTAATTTAACTCAAGCAATAATCGACAACTTATTTAGACCATATTTTTGCATAAGAGCAAGTATTTTATTAATTAATTATTATTTTCAATTTTTATTTAACGTTACGGCAGGTCTGTTCAGTAGTGGTTTCCTGGGGTGCTATGTCGGGAACCTCCACGTGGTGCACCCTGGGCAACGTGGGTCATCGTAGTTGCAGTTCTGCAACTACTATGGCCGACGGCGAATATCCGACGGGGAGGGCAGGGGGTTTGGCGGTCGCTGTCTTTTGTGGCGGCCGCCTCCATCTGTCGTTGCAGGCGAGACCCTCCATTTGGGTCGCCCTCCGGTTCTGTCCCGGAGGTTTCGGCGGGCCCGGTGTGCGCTTACCCCGCCGCCGGGCGGGCTGTGGGTGTGTCCCTCCCACGGCCGCCGTCGTATATCGTAATCCGGTTGTGAGGTTTGTGGTCATGTCTCGCACTCCTGCCGGACCGAGGGTCTTGGCTTAACCACCCGGACCGCGAGGGAGGATGCCTCTATAAAAAGTACCCCGAATCCCAAGCGGCGGCGCACCGCGAGGGGATGCATGGCTGATGGGAAGTTCAGTCTCTAGTGCGACCCCCGTCAGAGTACCGGCCGACCCTCTGGCGGGTTACGCTAGGCTTACCCAGGTACAGGGGGCACTGCCTGGGTGGACCTTCCTTTCCCCCATACTCGTGGGAATACAATGATTAAATCCAAACTTTCACAAACCAAATCTTGTTCGGTGGTAGTAGAGAGGATGCCAGACTCGGATGCATCTCAAGCGTCCAGTCGGGCACCCTCAGCATTAGAAGCGCCTGCGGAGAGTAACGCGCCATCCCGTGACTTCGACTCGGAGTCCGGGATGAGCAGCGACTTTTCGCATGCGAAGAAGAGGCGCACGAGGCAGCGGGGTTCCCGTTCTGCCGGAAAGCGGCAGAGGGCCAGTGATGGTGGCAGTACGGTGGACACGGACTCCCGTGCTGCCACCAAGAAACAAAAAAGGAGGCCCTCGGCTTCAGCGAGGAGGTCGGGCGCAGAGGACGACGCTGTCGACAGGGTGCGGAGGGAGTACGAGGCCGCCCTTGACGATGTGCGAATCGCCGAGGCCAATATGACGGAGGCGGAAGAGGCCGACCTACTGAAGGCCAAGGAGGCTCATCCCCGGACGAAACCGGCTACAAAGGATGAAGCCCCGGCTACTCGCAGGGCGGCTCTCACTAGGATGGCGGAGCGGCTCCGACATGTCTCCCGGACGTCTGGAAACCTAAAAGGTACATACGTTCGGGACTTGAACATTAGCGTGTCGGAGCTTCTAGCAATGGCAGAAGAGCCACCCTCGGCGGAAATCGCAAGGGTAGAGGCGGAGAACCGTGCCCTCCGCGAAAAAGTGACGGCTCTGGAGGCAGCTTTCACCGCCCAGGCGAAGGTGCTGGAAGACCTGTTGGCCACGGTCCGGTCACAGCAGCGGCCAGCGCCTGAGCCTACGGTGACCACAGGTGGACCGAATGCGGACACAATAAAAAGTCTGCTGGAGACACACATGGCGAGGGTGGACGCCAAACTTGAGGCGCTCGCCATGCGGCTGCCTCCCGAGCCGAACCTTCGTCCTCCGCTGGCTGCGGACCGGGCTAGGGCCAAGGCGGCCCCGAAGCCGCGGACACCCGTCGCGGGGATACCGGCCGCCTCATGGCCAGCTCTAGGAGCGGAAAAAAGAGGAGCAGCCCCTGCGGCCGCTGGCCGTCCGGCTGCAGCAGCCCGGCCGACAGCAGTTGCACCGATCCCACAACAAGTGGCTGGTCGGGAGTCACGCGGGCCGCCACATCCATGGAGACTCCGTGGACTGTGGTGGCCAAGAGGGGCAAAAAGAAGTCCCGGGCGGCCCAACAGCCGGTCCAGGCCCCACGCAGGGCTGCTCCCCAGCTCCGCCTCCCGCGCAAAGCCGCCGTGACACTCACGGTGACGCCGGAGGCGTTGAAGCGGGGAGTTACCTACGCGCAAGTCCTGCGTGAGGTCCAGAGCAAGGTGGACCTAGCCAGCCTTGGCATCACGGCCGGGCTGCGGCCGAGGCGAGTGGCCACGGGGGCGTACCTCTTCGAGGTGCCTGGGCCGGAATCCGAGGCGAGGGCCGACTCCCTCGTATCGAAAATGAGGGAGTCTCTGCGTGGGTCGGAGGATGATGTACGCGTCACCCGGCCCGTGAAGACTGCGGAGCTGCGCGTCTCGGGGTTGGACGCCTCAGCCACCTCCGAGGCTGTCGCAGCGGCCATCGCCCGTCTCGGCGAGTGCCCCCTTGACGATGTCAAGGTCGGGGAGGTCCGCGTCGAGCGCTCGGGCCTGGGTGGGGCGTGGCTCCGCTGCCCAGCCAAGGCAGCGGAGAAAGCCGTGAAGGCAGGGCGTGTCCTGGTGGGATGGGTGGCGGCGGGAGTTAGGCTCCTCGAGCCAAGACCCTTGCGCTGCTTCCGCTGCCTACACAAAGGGCACGTCCGGATGCAGTGCGCGGCTGATTGTGATCGCAGCGGGCTCTGTTACCGCTGCGGTCAACCGGACCACAAAGCCCGAGAGTGCTCCGCGGATCCGCACTGCACGATCTGTGCAGCTGCGGGAAAACCCGCGGACCACCGGGTGGGCGGCAAGGCCTGCGCTGCCTCCTCGGTCCCGCACCGTTCTCAACGCGGTGTGGGAGCCGGGGTTGCGACGCGGCCGCAACCGTCCCGCTCTGAGGCGATGGAGATCGCCCATAATTAGATGGAATTAAATTTCCTCCAGGCGAACATCAACCACTGCGCCGGAGCGCAGCAGTTGCTTGTTCAATCCCTGGCGCAGTGGTCGATTCAAGTGGCTGTGGTCGCCGAGCCATACTCTGTCCCTGCCCGCGACGACTGGGCGGGGGACCTTGATGGCTCGGTGGCCGTCATCACCCAGGGCGCCGCCGGCTCTCCGCCCTTCGAAAAAGTAGCGAAGGGTGCGGGATGCGTGGCGGTCCTGGTGGGAGGGGTGTGGATAGTGGGAGTCTATTTCTCTCCCAACAGGTCCCAGGCGGAATTCGAGAGCTTTCTCGCACGCCTGGGGGCCCTGGTGCAGCTTGACAGCCAGCCTCGCCCCGCGCTTGTAGCCGGCGACTTCAACGCCAAATCCTTGGCTTGGGGTTCGTCGGTGACCGACGCGCGGGGCGAGGCCCTGGAGGAATGGGCGATCTCCATCGGGTTGGTCGTCCTGAATCGGGGGTCGGAGAACACGTGCGTGCGGCACAACGGCGGTTCGGTGGTGGACGTGACGTTCGCCACCCCGGCCCTTGCCCGCCGTGTTCGGGACTGGAGGGTTTTGGTCGAGGAAGAGACGCTGTCCGATCATCTCTACATTCGGTACAGCGTCTCGGCCTCCCAGGTCTCCACCCATCAGTCCGGTGGTGGTCCGACTGCCCGATTCACGGGCGGCCGACGTTGGGCCGCGAAGCGCCTCGATGTGGAGGCCGCGAAGGAAGCCGCTATTATTCAGGCGTGGCTCCCTGTACCGGATGGGCCGGTGCGGGTGGAGCAAGAGGCGGAATGGTTCGGGGTGGCGATGTCGCGAGTCTGCGACGCGGCCATGCCCCGGGTCACCCGCCTCCCGGCGAAGCGCCAGGTGTACTGGTGGTCGGCCGAGCTCACAGAGCTGCGCGCGGCTTGCATGATCGCGCGCCGCCGACTCGCCAGGCACCGTCGTCGTCGGACCCGTAGACCCGGCGACGACGAGCAAGGGCGGCACCTTCTCGACCTCCACAGAGAGGCGAAGAGAGCGCTGCGGGTGGCCATTGCGCAAGCGAGGGCCGCGGCGAACGTAGAGTTCCGGAGGTCTCTGGACAGAGATCTATGGGGGCGTCCGTACCGTGTGGCGTTGAGGAAACTCCGCCCATGGGCGCCCCCACTGACACAGAGTCTCCGGACCGAACTTTTAGAGGACGTCGTCGCGGCCTTGTTTCCGGCCACCGAGGAGTTCACTCCTCCACCGATGGCGCCACGTCCACCGGCGTCATCGTCGTTGGTTTCGGTAAGGGATATCCCGGAGGTTTCGCCACAAGAGCTAGAGGCGGCAGTGCTTCGGCTGCGGAGCAAGAACTCGGCCCCGGGGCTCGACGGGGTGCCCGGTCGTGTCTGGGTGCTGGCCGTCGAGTCGCTGGGTACGAGGCTCCGCGGCCTTTTCTCCGCGTGCCTTGAGCAGGGCATCTTCCCGTCGCGGTGGAAGACGGGCAAGCTTGTCCTGCTCCGCAAGGAGGGGCGACCCGCGGACTCGCCGTCAGCCTACCGGCCCATCGTGTTGCTCGACGAGGTGTGCAAGCTCTTTGAGCGCGTAGTCCACGCGCGCCTCGTCGAGCATTTGGAGGACGCGGGCCCGGACTTGGCGGACTGCCAGTTCGGGTTCCGGCGGGGCCGGTCGACGGTTCACGCGATTCTGCGGGTCAAGGCACAAGCGGAGCGTGCGGTGTCCCGGGGTAGGGTCGTGGTGGCGGTGTCTCTCGACATCGCCAACGCGTTCAACACCATGCCCTGGGCCTGCATTGAAGAAGCACTGCGGTACCACGAGGTTCCGCCCTACCTTCGGCGTCTGGTGCACTCGTACCTGTCCGAAAGGTACGTGGTGTATCCGGGCGCCGACGGGTGGCACCGTAGGGAGGTGACGTGCGGTGTTCCACAGGGCTCGGTCCTCGGACCGCTCCTGTGGAACATCGGCTACGACTGGGTGCTACGTGGTACCAACCTTCGGGGCGTCGCTGTCGTCTGCTACGCGGACGACACGTTGGTGACAGCGACGGCCAGGACATTCCAGAGGTCCGCCCTGCTCGCCTCGTTCGGTACCGGATTGGTGGCGGGCAGGATTCGGCGACTGGGCCTCACGGTGGCCCTCAACAAGACCGAGGCCGTGTGTTTCCACGGTCCTCGGTGTGGGCCTCCGCCTGGGGCCCACATCACGGTGGAGGGCGTGCGGATTCCTGTCGGCTCGAGAATGAAGTACCTCGGGCTCATCCTTGACAGCCGATGGGATTTCCGCGCGCATTTCGAGACGTTGTCGCCGAAGCTGGTGAGGGTGGCGGGCGCACTTGGGCGCCTGCTGCCCAATACTGATGGTCCTGGCATCCCTTGCCGAAACCTATACGCTGGAGTCGTGCGGTCCATGGCCCTCTACGGGAGTCCCGTTTGGGCCGGGTCCTTGAGCGCTCGCTGCGTCCGCCTGCTGCACCGTCCGCAGCGCATGGTGGCGCAGCGAATTATCAGGGGCTACCGCACGGTCTCGCACGAGGCGGCCTGCGTATTGGCGGGAACTCTGCCCTGGGTGCTGGACGCGAAAACCCTCTCGTCGGCTTTCTTCCGACGAGAGGAGGCGTCCGGGCGTGGGCAGAGGCTGGTCCCCAGAGAGGTCGAGGCCATGTTGGCCTCCCTCCGCAGGACTGCCGTGGAGGAGTGGCGTTCCAGGCTGGAGAGCCCTAGTGCTGGTGTGAGGACCGTCGCGGCAGTGCGACCTGTCCTCGAGCAGTGGCTGGACAGGCGCCACGGTGCGCCGACATACCGGCTGACGCAGGTGCTCACCGGGCACGGCTGCTTCGGTGCGTACGTGTCGCATAGCCGGAGCCGAGGAGACCGCCGTGTGCCACCACTGTGGCAACTGCCGTGAGGACACAGCCCAGCACACGCTGGAAGAGTGCCCAGCCTGGGACGAAGAGCGCAGCGCTCTCATCGCGGTCGTGGGAAGCGACCTTTCGCTGCCGGCCGTGGTCGCCGCCATGGTCGGCGGCCGGAGTTCGTGGCGAGCCGTGCTCTCCTTCTGCGAACGTGTCATGTCGCGGAAGGAGAGCGCGGAGCGGGATCGGGAGCAGACCGATCCCGCCCGTCGCCACAGGAGACGTAGGAGGCGCCGGGACAACAACTAACCCGGCGCCGCAGAGGCCACATGGGGCCGCCGTCCCTACCTTGGCGGCCCCCGAGACGTGACGCAACACGCGTCTGTTGCCGCGCCGTTTAAGCGGCAGTGCGCATAGAGGCGGTCCCGGCGCGTTCTGTATTAACTGTATCCCGGGGCCGTCTCTGAAGTGCATCGATGGTGGCCAACGCGGGGTTTTTAGTCGGTATTTCGGCGCGTAGGTTACGGTAGGGACCCGACCCAGCGGCCGCCCGTCCACATCCACGGGCGGCACAACATCTTCGCTGGGCTCGGAAGGCGCCGGTGAGTCCGACACACCCTCGCCCCTTCGGGGGTGGGATGGTCCGTAATGGGATTTTCACCGCGAGAAAAAAAAAAAAAAAAAAAAAAAAAAAGTAGTGGTTTCCTGTGGCTGAATTGTTTTGACGATGATCAATATATTCATATTATATTATGAAGTTGATCAGGGCCAATTTTAAAAAATCGATCCAGAGAGGCGTTGCGTTATAAAAATATAATATTCACCATCATTCTACAAACCTTGAACCATAGGGCATAGAAAGTCTAAAGCTAAATACAAACGTGCTTCAAATTTAAGCAATTGCTGAAAATAATCATGTATGAGAGTGAAAGTTGGATATAGCAGATACAGCATGACAGTAAAGTTAAGACGATGGAAGTGAAATCCCTGAAGGGAATGTATGGTGTGGGTTTGTATGATAGAATGCGGTATAGCGAAGTGAAAAATGATGTAGAAATGTGTTGCTATGCATGTGATGCTTAGAGAAAAATAATAAGAAGGTGTGGTTATTAAAGAGGAAGGATGAAGGGCTACTGACAGTTGATTTAAATAACTTTAGGTTATAGGTTAGTACTATCAGGAAACCCACGTTTCGCCTTGCGTTCCATCCCACAATGTGATAGCGGTCGAGCCTATCACCATATCAGGCACAAATTTCTGACTTCGGGCTGATAATGCATAGAATAATCCAATATTACTTTGCTTGACCCGCAACTCAAAACCGAGACCTCAGCGTTGTAACCATACCGTAGTACAACTACGCCACCGAGGCAGTCAGTTAATTTAAATAACCCTTCTGCTAATTACATCAAAAGCTGGTGTATTCTTTAAGCCGTTAGAATAAGATGAAATAATAGAATATGTACCTGTTACTTGCCACGTGGGGACACGCAACGCATAAGGGTGCGCAAGTTGAGAAGAAAGCAACTCTGTAAATAATGAAACAAAGTAGTTTATCCAATGGCAAAGATCTATTCTTCAGCAGTCAGTGCCCCTAGCCGGAACATTTTGCAGTATCGTAATAGAATAGTAATAGTAAAATTTGGTATGGGAATTTAAACAGCGCCATTGTGAGCGTATTTGGAACTAAAATTTCACAGCGGGAAACGTTTACTTTACTATACGTGAATTACTATACGATACTTCAAAATGTTCCGGCTAGGGGCACAGTACCCCGATCAGACAATCGTACCACCTATAAATAAATAAATACACCCAACAGTCACATACATAGGCCTGTACCCCTAGCCGGAACATTTTGCAGTATCGTAATAGAATAGTAATAGTAAAATTTTGTATGGGAATTTAAACAGCGCCATTGTGAGCGTATTTGGAACTAAAATGTGACAGCGGGAAACGTTTACGATACTATGGTATAGTTAGCGTCTAGTTTAACGATAGTTTTACTTTAGAAATGTATGAAAAGTGGCAGCAGGAATAATTTTTGACGTGTAGTATCGCCAATTTACTATAGTTTTCTGTCGAAAAATACCATAAACTTGTCACCGAGATTTTTACAGTGAGAACTCTCTCGTGAGATTATTTTTGCGGTTTATTTATTTCGAATTAAGGCAAAATGTGTTAATTACGATCATATTCAGTGCCCTCGACGTCTTATTGTTATTTTGTATAATTATCTACTCCGTGTTTCACTAAAAATAGGCAATTCAATATGAAGTTACAATTGTGTTGTTTCAAATATTTTTGTTACTAACAGCGGCATTATCAAAAGAAGGTTACTTCCTATCCTAAGGACTTCTCGGAATCGAAGCAATGAACTTGGGAAAAAGTATGAGGATATAAGAAGACTAGACTTAGTGTAGTTTTAAAATGAATACCTAACTAAAACTGTAACCTTAATAAATAAAACAATCATACTTTGTCAAATACTGTTTTGTGTACCTACTTATTTATTTTATGCAACAGGCTCATTTCAATGTGTAGTCAATATGGGCAAGTTCTTAGCTACTTCTTCATATTATATTATTGAAATGATATATGTGAAGAAAGTTACCGAGGCTCTTAACAGTCAAAAATGTAGCGAATACTTTCATTAAGTTTCCACCTTAAAGGTATAAAGGCATTATATTATACAAACATCTGTGTCTATATCTATTACCTATTATTTATAAGTTTATTTCTTTACATTCACAATGTGTTACTTAGGATTATACTCAGTGTCCTCAACATCTTATTGTTATTTTGTATAATTATCTACTCCGTGAAATGAAATGAAATTCGTTTATTGGTCACGTAGGCAATTAAACAACTCTTATGACAAGTCAATACACATAGTACTTATTTTCTATTTACAAGATATTCGTTGTAATACTTACGTGTTTCACTAAAAATAGGCAATTCAATATGGAGTTACAATTGTGTTATTTCAAATATTTGTAATTCCTACTAATAGCGGCATTACCAAAAGAAGGTTAATTCCTATCCTAAGGTCTTCTCGGAATTGGAGCAACAAACTTAGGAACAAGTATGACGATATAAGAAGACTAGACTTAGTGTAGTTTTAAAAATGAATACCTAACTAACCTTTTATAAATAAAACAATCATATTATGCACTATTGTTGTATGTTTTGTGTACTTACTTATTTATTTAATGCACAGGCTCATTTCAATGTATAGTCGATATGGGCAAGTTCTCAGCTAGTTGTTCATATTATGTTATTAAAATGATCTATGTGAAGAAAGTTACCGAGGCTTTTTACGAGCAAAAATGTAGCGAATACATTCATAAAGTTTCCACCTTAAAGGTATAAAGGGATCATATTAAACAAATGTCCGTGTCTATATCTATTACCTATTTATGAGTTTATTTCTTTACAATTTACATTCGTTGACGAGTAGCATCCGTATAAATCTGTTTGTTGTTGTTGTTATGTCAATTGTCAAACAAAAAATGGCTACGTTCGGAAATATAAGTGCATAATTGCTTGAAATGATTTTTTTAAATTTGGATCAATTGTTATGAATACTTTTTTGCGTCATAATTCATTTTCATAACCTTTAACATGTCTTTAAGGCATGCTATAGGCTTTTTGTTATTTTATAATAATAATATATATTTTTACAAACACGATGAATGATAATTCCGCACGAATCATTCAATAATATTCATTCATTGCCATAGGTTATCTGTGAGTATCGTATCGTAATAGTAAAGAGTTCACGAGAGTATGGTTAAGCGGTTCATGCTGCCGCCAAATATAGTTATCGAGTAGTAATAGTAAAGTAATGATTGTTACTATACTATTACTATACGATACTTCAAAATGTTCCGGCTAGGGGTACTGATCCCACACTAAGATCGAGTCTTTTGTCGTGGGTTTCAGAAACTACGAGAGATCTTTCGGTCTCACAAGCACCCAGACCCGAAACAATTACCTGTAGATTGTTTCGATAAATAAAGGTTACCTGCAAGCAGGATGGTAATGACCATCCAGTGGTAGCGCATGGTGGCAGAAGCACTGAACACGGCAATCCGACAGACCTTCACTACTAGACTGATAACCACCAGATAAGGTGGTTATCAGTCTAGTTCAATCCTTTATTTAATTATAATCTTGTCTTATCGAAAGTATTGTTTGGCGACAGTTTTGTACTGAATCTATCTACTTAGTAATTACTGTGAGAATTAATCGTAGCTTCAGTTCATGTTTATACGAACATACATATTTTAGAGTTCGGAATGTTATGAGACGATAACCTCTTTAAAGCTGAAAAACACAAATTGTCTAAGTATTTAGGGCCCACGAGGTTACTGACATTTGGGATGTAGACTCAACAATTATTGTATTTATGTATGTATGTATTAAAATCTTATAACGTATTTTTGTATTACTCATGCGGGAAAAGTAGTATCTTGACGCTCGCTGTTGCGTTTGAAAAAGAGCCGTTTGCCCATTTTAAAATTACGCGTGAGTTTTTTCATAAATAAAACTGTTATTTGAGTGACACGTAAATTATTCTTGGCACACGCAAATAAAGTAATAACAAAAAAAAAACACAATCGACATATTAAAACTGAAATGAGGTTGACGCGTCTGACAGTTTAATTTAGTCAAGATACTACTTTTCCCGCATGAGTAATACAAAATAGTATTGCAACAAGTGCGACGTGGTCGATTACCCACTCAAGCGAATGACCGCACTCGCTTCGCTCGTGCGTTCAACTTCGCTTTCGTGGGCAATCGACAACTTGTCGCACTTGTTGCACAATATACTAATGTGCAACAAGTGCGACGTTGTCGATTACCCACTAAATAAATGCTTGCAACTCTTGTATTTGAATGAAATAAGTGTATGTACACCACAATGTACATTGCCAACAACGCGATAAAGTACCAATGGTAAACTATGGTAACCACGCTGTACATTGCCAGGTTAATAGAACATTGGGTTTTGGTAATTTCGCGGGTATTTGTTTGTTATTTGGTGTGTGCTTCGTTTATTTGTGTTTGTTTTGACATTTATTAGTTCTATTTCGCATGTAGAACATACAACTAACTAACTCGCATAAGATATTGGCATTAACTCTTGTGAAAATATCAACTCTGAGGATAACTCTACATCCGGTAGAACTCTTATTTCCATACAATCTTCTCCATAACCTTTGATTTACTTTCATAGGCATATTTACTTTAACGAATTAATTTAAATTAAATAGTTTGATAGACTTTAATAAAGAATACAGTAGTGTCTCTATAAGTCTCTCACTGATCCCCCAACGTCGAACACGAGCAGATATTACATGATATTTATTTGAAACCCATACAATTTTTACAAAATACAACCGCTGATCAATCAGGCACTTTACTCAGCAATGCCAGTCGACAATAGCAACAACTTACCTCTTCTAAGCCACAACAAAACAGGTTATAAAAAAGTGGCCAAAAAAGTTAACGCTATGAAATTTGTTCTCGAATATGAGAATCATCCAAAGCCGTACTTCGTCACACAGGTTTTCTTTAAGAAATGTAATATGCCTTTCATCAAACTGACATAAATACAGCATCAGATTGTTTACATTACAGATTTCAATAGATTTTATCTCAGACACTGACCATAGCACCAATCTATACATAGTGCAAAAGCTAGGATGACCTACATAGTTGACAGGAGATGAAATAAAAATCTTCATAGCCACTCTGATCATGGTGGGTATAGCGTAGATGATTGTCTATCCTGATAATTGGGTAGAACGATCAAGAACCTCCTAATTGCAGACTTTATGCCTCATAAAGACTACATTAGAAGACTCATGCCGCTGCTTCAAATTTTGTCTCGGATTAGAGTAAATACATTATTTGTTTTAATTGAAGAAGTAGAAAGCAATTTCCCGGAAGTAGGAGCCTAAACATAGCCTCGCAAGTGTTGCAAGAGTGGTAGGACAACTGTCGTGGGTAAAAAAATGACAAATATTTTTGCGTTTTAATGACCAGGATGCAAAAATAGAATTAAAGCCGAAATTTTCATACAAAGTAATTGAGGCTATCTTTGTGTTTTGTATTTTTTATTAAAATATATAGAATAAAATATTAAAAATTTATTTCATTACGAAGCTGGCAATGTGCATCACAATATACAAACAAAACTACATGAAGATTTCAGCGTACTTGGCAATGTACACTGTGATGTGCATAGGTTTTTTCGTAACCTAGGATATCTAGACTTTTTATTTTATTTTCCCATGCTGTCTAACCCTCACTAAAGTAATATTTGTCAAAATAATATACGTTTTCTTATTTTTCCGTTCTTGCCAAGTTAAGGGCTAATATCCCAAATGGTGTTGCCGCTGTTGCTGGTGTTGCTGGTGTTGCTGGTGTTGCTGGTATTGCTGGTGTTGCTGGTGTTGCCGGTGTTGCTGGTGTTGCTGGTGTTGCATGTGTTGCTGGTGTTGCTGGTATTGCTGGTGATGCCGGTGTGCCGGTGTTGCCGCTATTGCCGCTGTTGCCGCTGTTGCCGCTGTTGCCGCTGTTGCCGCTGTTGCCGCAGTTGCCGCTGTTGCCGCTGTTGCCGCTGTTGCCGCTGTTGCCGCTGTTGCCGCTGTTGCCGCTGTTGCCGCTGTTGCCGCTGTTGCCGCTGTTGCCGCTGTTGCCGCTGTTGCCGCTGTTGCCGCTGTTGCCGCTGTTGCCGGTGTTGCTCGTTTTGCTCGTGTTGCTGGTGTTGCTGGTGTTGCGGGTGTTGCTGGTGTTGCTGGTGTTGCTGGTGTTGCTGGTGTTGCTGGCGTTGCTGGTAGTGCTGAGGATGGCAGAACGACATTGAATATTGCTAAATTCCTACAATATGCTTTTAATGAAGGGGTATATGAAGTTCAAAAGGAAAAAAAAATGGATTGGGAGATATAATATTTAGATTTAAATTTCAGAATTATAATAATATTATTATGCGGCGGGTTTTAGGAACCGCCCGCAGATAGGAGTAGGTAGAAAATAAGAACTCAGGGTGATTACGTGGTACAGGCTTTAATATTTCGCATCACCGTCTTACACTCGATACTGTTGCTGGTGTTATGCAACAAGAGTCACTGGCCTTCTGTGGACACTGATCCGGGTCTTCTGCACGTGGCGGTTTCCGACGACAGCTCGCCGGCAAGGTTGGCTGCCACGTGGCCGGTAGTGATGCGCAGGTCAGCGGCTCGGCGCAGGTGCGGTCGCAGCACGGGCAGGAAGCGGTGCGGAGTGAAGCCAAGCACGGCACGCTCCGTGCCGTAAGCAGGAAGAGAGAAGCAGATGAAGATGTAGCTGATGAACCCCAGCGGGAACAACAACACGCGTGGTAGCACGCAGTTTATTTTTAGAAAGAGGACGCGAGCGAGGTTACACGCGTATTTATGCGCGCGATGACAGTTCGCACGTTTTAGCTGTCAGAATTAAACCGACCAATCAGCGCAATGGAGGCGTTGATTGGCATAAACAATATGATTACTATAGACCATAGACGGCAACTAATCCGGGTGACATTCTACAACGTCACAGTACCCCGCCGAAAAGACCAGGATTTTACTTATAACTAAATATAAGTAAAATCCGTCTGCCTACTTAGCATTCTTGTTATATTCACTTTCATTCTATCTTCTTACATGCATCTTTCTTTCAAAATGTCTAGCATCAAAATATATTATGACCAAGACCCTATAGAACAGAGAATACTTTGCAATACTAAAGGACTCTCTAAAACAACAAGAAGAGTAATGGTAAATAGGAGATGTTAGTAAATGGCAGGATATGTTTAGTGTCGCTGTTAATGTCATGTAGTTAAAAATATATAAAATGTTAGATGTGTTAATAGATATTAGTATTTGTAGTTAGTTAGTTTTAAATCTTTGATATGCCAGGTACCTAGTGGATTACCGTTCATATCTTCCAAATCATATACTAAAGGTGATTTTTTAGAAATAATTTTACACTTTATAAACTTGGGAGCAAGTTTTCTATTAAAATGCTTATCCTTGTCGCTTTGATAAAAAGTTTTTCTCCAAACTACATCGCCTACATTAAATTCCGCAGGTTTCTTCCTTAGGTTATAGTTAGCACTATTCCTCTGATGTGCCTGCAGAAGTAACGACTGTACTTTGTTAAAAATATTAGATAGTATGCCTAAGTTTTCAGCATAATGATCTCGAGGTATGAAAATAATATCCTGATCCACATTAGTGTCTACATAGTGTGAGCCACAAGTAACTAATTCACGACCATATACTAAAAATGAGGGAGTGTAGCCAGTCACCTCATTAACAGAGTTGTTAATTGCAAACTGTATTTTGGGAATCAAGAGATCCCATACGCGTTGATCATTTTCAATAAATGTAGAAATAGCTGTCATGATAGTTTTGTTGTAGCGTTCGACAGTATTGACATGAGGAGTATATTTAGGTGTAAAATGAATTTTTGGAATTTTATACTTCTCTAACATATTTTTTAAAGTTGAGCTAATAAATTGACGTCCATTATCCATAAGAATGGTTGATGGAATGCCATGAACAAGGAAAACATTTTCTTCTAGAATTTTAGTTATAATTTCCGCGGTAGCGCGTTTTAATGGAAAAAGTAAGCAATATTTAGAAAAACAACAAGTGACTACAAAAATATAACAATTTTGCTTTCTAGTACAAGGGAGAGGTCCAACAATATCAATACTTAGCATTTGAAATGGTCGGGCCCCACGTTGGGCGCCACTGCGGCGGGTTTTAGGAACCGCCCGCAGATAGGAGTAGGTAGAAAATAAGAACTCAGGGTGATTACGTGGTACAGGCTTTAATATTTCGCATCACCGTCTTACACTCGATACTGTTGCTGGTGTTATGCAACAAGAGTCACTGGCCTTCTGTGGACACTGATCCGGGTCTTCTGCACGTGGCGGTTTCCGACGACAGCTCGCCGGCAAGGTTGGCTGCCACGTGGCCGGTAGTGATGCGCAGGTCAGCGGCTCGGCGCAGGTGCGGTCGCAGCACGGGCAGGAAGCGGTGCGGAGTGAAGCCAAGCACGGCACGCTCCGTGCCGTAAGCAGGAAGAGAGAAGCAGATGAAGATGTAGCTGATGAACCCCAGCGGGAACAACAACACGCGTGGTAGCACGCAGTTTATTTTTAGAAAGAGGACGCGAGCGAGGTTACACGCGTATTTATGCGCGCGATGACAGTTCGCACGTTTTAGCTGTCAGAATTAAACCGACCAATCAGCGCAATGGAGGCGTTGATTGGCATAAACAATATGATTACTATAGACCATAGACGGCAACTAATCCGGGTGACATTCTACAACGTCACAATTAATTTTCATTCCTCTGGCCAGATGGCGGGACGACTTGCATAATAGGGCCAGCAGCAACTGGATGCGTAAAGCAGCAAACCGGGCTCTGTGGCGTACCTTGGGAGAGGCCTATGTCCAGCAGTGGACTGCAACGGGCTGATGATGATGATGATGATGATATAATTTCAAATGGGCAGGCCAGATGTAATGCGACACGATAAATATCTTGTATGTGTGTTGTATGGTATTAGGTATGGTTTCGACAATAGATATGACAGAAGTCGTTGCTCTAACAAATATAACTGTAATTAAAATGTATACAAAAAAAATATCTTACTAATATCATAGTCTGGGAAAATATCAGCACTAACTGTAAAAAATATATGATTTTTACATTTATATAGGTACGGAGTTTTAATAATAAATAATTTAACGCAAGCAATAAACGACAACTTATTTAGACCGTCTTTTTGCATAAGAGCAAGTATTTTATTAATTATTCTTTTCAATTTTTATTTAACGTTACGGCAGGTCTGTTCAGTAATGGTTTCCTGTGGCTGAATTGTTTTGACGATGATCAATATATACATATTATATTATGAAGTTGATCAGGGCCAATTAAAAAAAACGATCCAGACAGGCGTTGCGTGATAAAAACATAATATTCACCATCATTCTACAAACCTTGAACCATAGGGCATAGAAAGTCTAAAGCTAAATACAAACGTGCTTCAAATTTTAGCAATTGCTGAAAATAATCATGTATGATAGTGAAAGTTAGATATAGCAGATAAAGCATTAGAGTAAAGTTAGGACGGTGGAAATGAAATCCCTGAAGGGAATGTATTGTGTAGGTTTGTATGATAGAATGCGGTATAGCGAAGTGAAAAATGATGTAGAAATGTGTTGCTATGCATGTGATGCTTTGAGAAAAATAATAAGAGGGTGTGGTCATTAAAGATAAAGGATGAAGGGCTACTAAACAGTTGATTTAAATAACTTTAGGTTTTAGGTTAGTACTATCAGGAAACCCACGTTTCGCCTTGTGTTCAATCCCACAATGTGATAGCAGGCGAGCCTATCACCATATCAGGCACAAATTTCTGACTTCGGGCTGATAATGCATAGAATAATCCAATATTACTTTGCTTGACCCGCAACTCAAAACCGAGACCTCAGCGTTGTAACCATACCGTAGTACAACTACGCCACCGAGGCAGTCAGTTAATTTAAATAACCCTTCTGCTAATTACATTAAAAACTGTTGTATTCTTTAAGCCGTTAGAATAAGATGAAATAATAGAATATGTACCTTTTACTTGCCACGTAGGGACATGCAACGCATAAGGGTGCACAAGTTGAGAAGAAAGCAACTCTGTAAATAATGAAACAAAGTAGTTTATCCAATGGCAAAGATCTATTCTTCAGTAGTCAGTACCCCGATCAGACAATCGTAGCACCTATAAATAAATAAATACACCCAACAGTCACACACATAGTCCTGATCCCACACTAAGATCGAGTCTTTTGTCGTGGGTTTCAGAAACTACGAGAGATCTTTCGGTCTCACAAGCACTCAGACCCGAAACAATTACCTGTAGATCACACAAACATTTGTTTCGGTGCGGCGATGGCACCCCCGGCCTCTCGTTTCACAGGCGGCGTCTAACCAACTGCGCCACGGAGGCTGTCACCTATACCAACCATGTCAAACTAAGTCACTGAAGACCGTTAATTTGGTAAGCAAAACCTTATGTTAAAGACCTAAGAAGACAAAGTACTGAAAATATTAGCGAAAAATTAAATCGGCTTATATTTTTATTAAACTTCTAAGTAGAACATCACAAAAAAATACAAAAATGAACTTATTTTGTGAAATATTTAACTTCTATTTATGTGAAATTATCAGCGGAAGTAACTGAAAATTGCGTCCGTCAATTGGAATCTGGCGGGAGATTTGATTCCTTTTATCGAAAACATATATTTTCACATGTAGAGGTAGTACATTGACAGGATTTGACACATCAATAATAAATACAAGACGATCAGTATATACACATCAATGTACATATATTATGTTCAACTAGCTTCTGCCCGCAATCTTCGTCAGCATGATTAATTTTATTTGAAATTAACTTTACTTGTAATTTCCCATCCCGTCCCGTCCCGTTCTATCCCGTCCGACCCGTCTCATTCTCACTCGAGGCATGTAATCCAGTCCCATTCCATTCCTTTGAGTATTAAAAAAGTAACAAATATATCGGATTTTTTTCCTCATCCCACGGGAACACAAAATTTTTCGGTGTAAAAAGTAAAGCCTAAGCCTAAGTGTTAATCTAGGATGTCAGCTACCTCCATACCAAATTTCATCGAAATCTGTTAAGCCGTTTCTGAGTTCATCGCGCACAACCCCACAGACAAACAGACTATAATTCAAAAAATCATTGTTTTCGGGTTTGATTACGTTAATTCGTTAGTGAGTTCATATTAGTTTTTCTCATTTATCTTCCATGTACAGACATCGATCGATTACAAATTTATTATACATATATATGTATAGATAAGAGAAATAGTACTGTGTAACTAGTGTCATAAATTATGACAGATTTTAATTTAAAGTATTATTTAATTATGTATTGCAATTTATTACTAAATGATTTTTGCATAATAATATTTTAATTATTCTGTAAACACCCACTTTGTTATCTTTTGTTTCTTTCTTTTGTTTCTTTTTTACCCATAGTTACATTGGTAGATAATATACACAGCGTTAACTCCGATATTATACAATAATGTGTATAGGAATAATATTTATTTTATATAATAAACAGATGGAAATAAATATATTTATTTTAATTGATTTGTCTTATATTGAATTCCGAATATAATAACTTGAACAATTACTCTTTTGGCAAAAAAATATTTATTAGTGGTACATATTCGTACATACATAATCTCTGGATAATTGTTTTTTACAATTTTTCTAAAGTATTAGTAATTCACGGCTACTAACGAATCCACAGTAATTATCAGCGTGTTATTCACAACAGACTTTATTCAAATATTTTTACCCTTATTTCAGTTATAATAATGATTGTATAAAAATTATTAACGTATTTTAATATATTAAATTATACTTCAAGTATTTTAATATATTAAATTATACTTTAATTTAAATGAGTACCAGTAAATATGATGGCAAAAGCCACCCAAGAAGATCGCATGGTACCTATCAACACAAAACACGGCACTACAATGGACTCCACAACATATAACTGCTAAGAACGGTGTAAGGTCTTTATATACGATCGTAGTTTATTCCAATCTGTAACATTTTAACAATAAAAATGTGCCTACTAATCGTTTTTCCTGTTTTATTGCCTCGGTTTAATTTTGAACTAGGGTTTCGTCGAGACTTCTCCAAGCAATTTTCAGGAAGTCTATTATCAGCCGAGACAAGAAAAAGAATCGAGAAGTAATATTCCGGGTTCGAACCTGTGGCCTCTCGTTTCACAACCGGCGACTATCCAATTACGCCAAGAAACCTGAAAAATGTAAAATTGCAGTCTCAACCCGAGTTCAAGGTTACTTATGACGAGTTTTATTTATTTAACTTTACTCACATCATCATGGTTGAATCATTTGGTGTAATCTTACGTTTTTGTAACCTCCCGACGTTTCAAATAGGGGTAAGGGAGGGCAAGATGGAAGGGCTGGTCAAGATGGAAACTTTCTATATTTCCCAAACTCTCAACCAGCATCCGTGTCTCCAAGAATACGGAGACACAGGGCTCTAAACTCAGCCCTGCTGGAGCCAGCTAGCGACAGCACCCGTGTCTCCAAGAATACGGAGACACAGGGCTCTAAACTCAGCCCTGCTGGAGCCAGCTATCGACAGCACCAGTGCCTCCAAGAATACGGAGACACAGGGCTCTGAACTCAGCCCTGCTTGAGCCAGCTAGCGACAGCACCCACCAGTGTCTCCAAGAATACAGAGACACAGGGCTCTAAACAGCCCTGCTGGAGTCAGCTTGTGCAGGTGGTTTTTGTTTTGTCGAATTATTACGCTTTCAATGCTTTTTTGCAGTGATATTATTTATAGCTTGTAAGTAATTTTACAATTGTATTTTTATACATAGAACGATCAGGGATAGATTTTACGAATTTATATTAAAAGACATAAAATATAACAGTGCACATACCTTTAAAATTGTTAATGTTTGTATTACCGTTGGGCGCATGGACAAGATGGAATGGTTGGTTAGAGTATGTATTTGTGTTTGATGATCATCAAATTGACAAGGCGGAGCATAAGGGATTATTGGATTAAAGAAACGATTAAAACCGCGACAGTTTAAGTTAAAATTAAATCATTAAGCTCAGCGTCAAAGAAATATGAAATTCATGTTTTTTTTTTAAACTGGCACGGCATAGTGACTGCATTGCACCTGATGGTAAGTGCTAATGCCGTCCAGATAGAGTATCGAATGGTATCAGACGGTAGTCTCATACCATTCGATACAATCATGCCGGCCCGCTGAGATGCCTCTTCACGCTACGGCGGAAGGACCCAGGATTATAGGAAGGAGGGAACACGTGCGATGGCAAACCGTTCCACAGCTTGACTGTACGGCAGAAAAAAGAATTAGAGAACCTTTTGGTTCGCGCCGAGATGGATTGAACAGTCAAGCTATGGCTCCGCAAGCCAGCACGCGTGGTTCTGTTAAGGAAGGGAGAGGAGGGGATTAAATTGAACAATTCCTCAGAGCACATTGTTTTTGGATTTTCGATGTGAACTTTACATCGAAAATCCAAAAACATACATACGTAGGTATCAACCAGTTCGTGCACAGTGGATTAATAACAGTGTCAAGCGTGTAAAGTTGAGCACCAGAACTATTAGAGTATCCAAAATACTATTATATTATTAAGTAAATATAGTGCAGTTACAATAATAATACATTGGTATGTGACAAAATCATAACCTACTTGTTTGAAGTACCTACGTTAAAAATATGAGAATATGCACACACTACATAATAATATGTATTTGGATTTGACGTTAAACACCTGGCGATTTGAAAGAACGTACATATTACCCGTCGGAAATATCTGTGGACCTGAATAATTGACGTCTTTGGAACATCAGTTCAGCAAATTCAAAAATATAGTTTAAACAAATTGAGTTAAAATAGTAATGAAAAGAATAAAAATAGAATTCGCATCCATCTCAAAACGTTTTTAATGTAAAATAACATTGTAGATAGGGAAACACAAAAAAATGAAACGTGAACCGCATTCCAGCTAGGTTCTCAGATATTTGCGACAGGTTATGCGTAATGTCAGGGAATGGCAAGCAGATTGACATTTCGAAATGGCGTTGTTACTCCCTGTTTTGGCCACCGGGCCAGATAAGTTTATGGCACTTTACAAAAGTTCAATGTCAATAAATATACCTAAGCGTAGGTATATTTTTGATATGTTTTCGACTACGCAAGTTTTTTTCAGGTTTTCCTGAGTCGATTAAATGGGATTTTAAGTTAAAATACATGAGCTTATAATGAATTATCTTAATATGCAAATGAAAAGTTGTAGTTAATAATATAGGTATGCGGAAAGTTTTATAATATATCCGCAGTCCGTACTGGTTTGCATAATGGTTTCTTACATTTACGCGAATGTTACACATTGAAATAAAACTATTTTTACGGATTTTATCGCGATTGGGTTTAATTTTTACATTTTTAACTTCACGACGTTTCGATTGCTTTCCAGCTTTCGTCAGTCAGTCCGCCCCGTGACCACGAAAGCTGACATAATATAAATCATATAATTTTATTTTAAAATAAAATACGAAAGGAAATAAGCCGCTCTATTTTGCATACACATTTTTTCAAATAAATCATTTTTTATCAAAAACTTTTTCATAGTATTTCTATATATCTCTCCCTCAGTCACAGTCACTGCTGAATAGCCCTCCCCCACAACAATTTCCATAGTGACCTGTTAGAAGCGGCCTGCATCCAGCAATAGGGTATTTGACTCATTTTTTTTATTGTATTAATCAAAAAGCATCCATATCCAAAATCTAGCAAACAAATAATTTTGTAAATTCATTCAGAATTTAACAAGTTAGAAACGTTTTAAATCTTGTAGTGGGGGTAATAGAAAAGGGATGCAAAACAAAATTAGCGAGGTCTCTGTGCATTAAAGTGCATTACACTGTGCGAGTGTGAAAGAGACAGTATCATGTCCCCACTACGTCCCCACTCATTCATTTAAAATACTAGTATTTGCCTCATGTTACAAGCTACTTTAATACTGTTTTCACAAAAATGTTTTGTTTTAATGGCACTTGTGTTTGTCTACAAAATAATACAAACATTCGATGACAGTCAGATGATCAGACCTTTGTCGTGTGTCCAGTTTGTGAGCGGACGTCCTGGGCTTTGCTTATCGGTACCTACCATATTTTATATTATTAAAACAGCCTCCGTGGCGTAGTTCGTTAGACGCCGACTGTGAATCGAGAGGCCGCGGGTTCGATCCCCGCATCGAAACAAATATTTGTATGATCAACAGGTATTTGTTTCGGGTCTGGGTGTTTGTGAGACCGAAAAAGTCTGTCGTAGTTTCTGATACCCACGACACAAGACTCGATCTTAGTGTGGAGAGTAGTGTTCCCGTAGGAATCCCGCCACGGTATGTCTGCCCGTCGTAGGAGGCGACCTAAAGGAGTCATCGAAGTCGTTGGGCACACTGCCGGGGCGGTGCACCCTCACTAACTGCGATACTGAGATGGTCGATAGAGCGCGTGTCCTTATATCTGTAGTGGACGCCCATAACACTTTAAAAGGGCGTCCAGACGCAGTTGTGAGTGGGGCAGCATTGTTCCCCAATGAGAGTCTCCAGATTTTTGACCATTTCGCTAATCTCAATGCATGTTCTGTCAAACATAGGGGGTGAAGCCAATGAACTTTTTAAAATATTTGAATAGATAAATATTCTAAAGGGCCCTGGGTGCAGATTTGTAAATGAAATGCACATAGAGAGCGTAAAAGCTTGATAATTACCTCAAAGTCTATGTTATTATCTGTTGACAGCCTCCGTTGCGCAGTTGGTAAGAAGCCCCCTGTGAAACGACAGGCCGCGGGTTCGATCCCCGCACGAGTCAATATTTGTGTGATACACAGGTGTTTGTTTCGGGTCTGGGTGTTTGTGAGACCGAAAAGTCTCTCGTAGTTTCGATACCCACGACACAAAATTCGATCTTAGTGTGGGGTCAGGACTATATAAATGACTGTTGCGTGTATATATTTTTTTATATTTTTATTAAAAGTTTGACTAGAGTAAAACAGTGTTGTAGCCGTGACTTTACCATCAACCATCCCGCTTCAGATATCGTCAGTAATTATGACTAGAGCGGATAGTGAGGATACAGCTAGGGTGCTTATTAAGGACAAGTAATTGGGTATTTGACTGTTGTGGCAATAAATTATAAAATGTGTTGCATATGATAGCTTTTTGGTAAACAATAATTATAGGTATTTTTATTTACATTTATCTAAATTATAAATATTTAAATTGTCTAAAATAAGTTTGCCATTTTTTATCTGTTGATTAAATGTAACAAAACACGATAAGCTGTCATTGTGCAGCGTGTGATGTCACGATTTACAATTTTCATTCATCTCTGCCACTAAGATCATTCACCATTTATAAAGCGTGACGTAACTTTTTCAAAGTCACGTGACCTACCGTTTTGGTGACATTTAAGATGATAAAACTGAAAAATATGTTTATTCGTTATAAACAACTCTTTAAAAATAAATTAATAGTTTGAAGAGGTTTAGAGTGATTATATCTAGACTTTAAAACACTTTTCAGAAATTAGTCAAATAGCCAATTGTTGTAAGCACCCCACGCTTTGTAACAATAAAATGAATGTATTTCACTACATTTTCTAGTCTTAAACTCAGTATCAATTATTTTTACTTTTTTAGTTTGCGCCTTTTACTAAAGCGTGTATTTTAAACTATAATTTATTTATTTTACTAAAAATCGTCTATTTACGGCTATCATATCAAAAGAAGGCAGCTGCGAGCAAATTACCCGCATGTATTTTTATTCAGCAAAATTAAATTTCTGAAGATTGTGGTTGTAATAATGTCACATACTTTTAAAATGATTGTATTGCCATCGGTCCTTGACAAGTATGCAAAATTTCAAGTCAAATCGACGCGACGTTTTGAATTGCTCGAAAATCGACTTCAAAAATTCCGTTACATGTAGGTACATAGTTAAAGGTGAAGCTAATAAAAGCGTGTTAAAAATACGCAGAGGAATTCCCAATTATTTATTCATACCTAATATACTTTATCTGTATGAGACCATACGAATAACATTGTAGATTAATATCATATAATTTTAATTTAATTTGCACACCTATTGTAAGGGGATACCTTAAAAATACCCGTATGGAACACACGAACCACCCAGAATACTGTTACAACCATAATTATTTTTATCAAAGGATATTTTTCAAATATTCTATAAATACAGCTACCTTACTCTTGACATTTGATATCATTTTAGGATTCGGATCGGAAAGTAGAATTAAACGCTACAGTAGCGCACGATTTATCTCGTGTTGATCGCGGTGGCATTATTTGGAACTAACTTAAATCGAGTGTCAACAGATCGTATCTTGTCAACAGCTTCAAAAAAAGAAATAAGATATTTTATTATTAGCTCCCAACGGTTATAGGCCTACACAGACCGGGGCGTAATGGCAAAGAATTTATTTTTTATCAAAAGAAATGCATTTCTTGACACGGCATTGGAGAGCGTGCTAAAGCTCTGGTCTGGGGATCAGAATGTACAGCGCTGCATTGCGCGGAAATCGGTGTCAGGTTCGGTTGTGTATGAAAAACGTCAACATTTGCCTTTTGTTCCGTCGCGGTACGGGTCAGCCAGCGCCAGCGGTGACGGGTAATAGGGAGTATGAATGTAAGCGGCTGGCTGGTGGCAAAATTCCCTGCCATTCCGACCCAGTGTATTGTATTGTATCAGCCCATATACCTACGTATTACTACAGGGCACGAGCCTCCTCTACAATCGAGAGTACGATTGAGTGTGGTTGTTAAGATCTCTATGGTATTCAGGTTTCTCGGGATGTTTTCTCTTGCCGTCAAGCTGTAAATGACTATCAATACACACACGACTCTGAAAAGTCTGAGATGTGCCTTAGGATTCGAACCCTTGATTACCGCCCCATCCGTTACTGTACCGTTACCAAGAGAATATCACAAATAAGTATTAAATATGATCAAGTAGTAGAATAAATCTACCGTATACAGAATGTGTAGCCACCGTATATTCCGGCTCAGTGGTCACAATCTCGCACATGCGTGCTCAGCGCCACACACGCGTTCACGCGGAAACTATTTCGCTCAGTAGCTCAAGTCGCCAACCGTATGTTTACTCAAATTATTTTTTACACGAAAGAGCGAGCTCATTGGTCTGAACGATAGTTCAAAAATTATCCTCACTACATTACGTTTTGTTCAAAATAATGTTATCAAGTTTGAGTTTCCTTGACGTGTTGTCTGGAACTAAATAAATTTGTAGTCTCGTTGATGTTAATTTAATTCGTTGTGTAACCAACAGATGGCGCTATGTGGTTAAAAAATACAATAAATTATGATAGCCCACTGAGATCACATTTACTTAATTTTAAATTAGATAAGAAATCAGCCACATATAGATTTCATTTAATCGATTGACGCGCATAGAATATATGGTACTGCTGTCATTTTTGGGCAGGTGCACCAGAATACCAGCTTGAGCCATTTGACTCGGTCCAAAGACGCGCTGTGAGGTTTGTCGACGACCCCATGATTACAGGTGGTAACTATAGAACCGTTAAGCCTGAGATGAGACGTGACCTCGCTGTGTGTATTCTACCGCCTGTATAATGGACTGTGTTCTGAGGAATTGTTCCATATGGTGCACACGGCCACATTTCATCATCGCACTACCCGCCGGCGGCAGCGATTTCATCCACGCGCCTTAGAACCCATACCATATCGTACTGCACGGTTCCAGAGGAACTTCTTTACGTACAATCAGGTTGTGGAATGAGCTAACTGCCGAGGTTTTCCCTATATATATGTTACAGCATGGGGCTCTTCCAAAGAGGAGTTAAAAGGTTCTTGCAGGGTCGGCAACGCGCGAGTGATACCTCTGGTGTTGCACACGTCTATAGGCTACGGTAACTGCTTACCATCAGGCGGGCCGTATGATTGTTTTGTTCCCGTAGATATATAAAAAAACGTATCAATAAATTCAGCATATATACCCAAATACGACCATATGCGCTGACTTATTATGATGATGGCTTAACTCCTTAATAAAGGACATATCTACCGAAATTCTGCATGGTTCTCGTTCGTATAAAAACAAAAACATCGGATATTATTGGATTAACGGCCAATGTTTTGCATTATTAACGATTGACGTACTGTTGACCGCTTTATTTACTGCTTCGAACCGTCAAACGTCTGATCTAATCGTTTACTCTAGAGTCTAGAGTCTAGACACTCCATTTCATTAGTTTAGCATTAGGGCCGAAAACTTGACTTGTGATCAAAAGAATAAGTGATAGTTTAAAACACTAAAAAAATATGCTTTAATAGAAAATCAAACTAAAAAATAAAAAATTCAAATTTATTAAAATTTATTTTCTATTTTTTAGTTGGATTTTCTATAAAAGCGTATTTTTTTAGTTTTTTTTGACTATTATTTATTTTTCATTTTTTTGTCGAATGCGCCTGGTAGATTCTTCCTTTATTGGTCTTGACGCAGACACTCCGGGTCTCAGGAAAACAAAATCGCTAATCCTGAATCCTGATTATCCTAGTAAGGATAACGGGTCAAACTGTTTAAAATATTGAATTGTCTTCGGTCCTTAATATGAATTTCGAGTTAAACCGACGTTTTGAAGGGGGTCAAAATCATGTTCAAAGATTCCGTTACATACTAACATACATACGTCTGAAGCTAATAAAAGCGTAATAAAAAGTCAAAATACTCTTTATTTAAATAATCTTGCACAAGATCTTTTGAATTGTATATTTTATCGAAGTTTTAAATCGTTAATTAGAACAATTGACTTTAGGTAACTAAATATGGAACGCTCCTGTAATGATATTACTGTATTTTACATGATCGTGAGGGCGTTTAATGTAACTAAATTCATGAAATCGAAGTCTAATGGCTAGAATGGGTACGCTGATAAACTGTACAGTGTAGCTGACATTTGTACAGTGGCCACCACACATGATAGATAAAAAGCTGTAGGATATGAATGTGTGTGGTTTTAGGATTCAGACTGCATACTCGCTTTAGACCCTCCAGGACGACAGCATAACTATGCCGGGTGAGAAATGACTATCTCTGCCATTACACCAATGAAGCTACTATCAAAAGTACCATACATACATACACTCACGCCTTTTTCACAGAAGGGGAGATAGAAGTGCTACCAGGACACCCACGATAGGGGACGAACCTATCGCCATATCGGGCACAAATTCCTGACTCCGGACTGATCGTGAATATAAAATCCAAAATCACTTTGCCCGACCCGGGATTTAAATCCGAGGCGTCAGCTTTGCAATCATACCGTAATACAACTGCGCTAATGAGGCAGTCCAAGAGTAGCAAAGAAAGTTAAAAGTAAAGAAATAAATATTTCTGATTCCTTCAGCTATTGTTTCGCTGTTTATCGCTGTTCAAAGAACTGACTGAACTGAACACACCTGTTCGAATGAAATTTCCTTACATTTAAACGCAACTTTAGTATCTAATTACCGTTAATTAATTAGAGAGTCGCTCGTAAATCGTGTGGCATCCCGAACGGCAGCTTTGTGGCTTACCGCGTTGTATCAATAAAACTGAGCAGATAAGTATGGTTGGTGAGTGGATTAAGTCCTTCTTTAACACTACTAGAAAATACACTGCTTAACGCGTACACAATTCAGTGACTCAATTTTTCATATTTGTATTAATCCCGTAAGTCAATGACCCCAGGAAGAGTCAAAATATTAAAAGTAATGTTGTGTCCTTTATTATTAAATTTCGTTCTGTGTCATTCAACGTTAAGTTTACGACATTATCCAACCATTTGCAGCTTAACCACAAAATTAATATTTTTTTCTTTTTTGCGATGACTAGACCAGCATGCCTTTCGCCTGATGGTAAGAAAAACGACCGCTTATGGACAGTAACAACTAAACAACGCCATGAATTACAAGGCAGTGCTTGGCATTCCACTGCGCTCGCTATTCTGAGACATAAGATGATAAGTCTCTTTATGTCCACTAGTTACTCTAGCTACAATGTCCTTTGCTATAATACACTGCTGGTTAGTGGGAAAAATAGACATTACGGTGGTACCTACCCAGGCGGCTTCTCACATATGAGAGACCTACACCAGTATTAATTTCTAGTTCATTTCTCGTATACAAGTATGTCCAGCCCAACTCCATTTCAATTTAGTTATGCGTTTGCCAACGTCAGACGTCTACAACCGTCGTATTTTTATTCTTGGGATTCAGTCCAGGTGCGTTATTCCGAACATGGCACGTTCTATTGCTGTTTGACTACTTTGATTTGATACATTTAAAAAAGATGTGTAAATCTTTATAGTTCTAATTTAGCAGCGTTCATTTCAATTTTAAACAAACGAAGTCATAAAAAAATACATCAAACTTCCATTGGTATCCGCCAAAATACCTTTATTTAACTAGGTACGTTATTAATTCATTTACCAAAAACGAATATTGTAAGTTCTTGCAGCCCTTGCGTGTGATATTATTGATTAAATACATTAGAGTTTCGACGATCCCGTCCAACCCTCTCTAATCTTCACACACACTACTATAACTCCTTAAAGCTGCGCTCGATTTGGGGAAAGCAAATTCCCTACTCATATTCGAGGACCCAGAATAGAAGTAAGTAAGCTCTTTTGAATGTGGTAGAACCTTTAAATAAGTCGTTAAAGCTACACTACCAAGTCGACCTTACCGAGGTGGTACTAAGTACTTATTGTCATAAAAAAATGACGAGAAATGACAGCATTGCCCTTGCGTATCGTTTGGGGAATGAGAATGCCCTAAAGCCGTTAGGTTGTTCGTATCGGCCCAAATACCGACCACCGGACACAACCAAAATATTTGTAATATACACTCGATGTTTTTTCTCTTTTGTATCAACAATTTTTGTTTACAATCAAAAACTATCCAAGTGTGCCGTGACATCATTTCCAAAAACATAAACGAAATGTACACAATCTTGAAGAGGAAACCTACTACTGAGTTCGATATAAATCTTTTAGCCAACCAACATAGCATCGTAAGAGTTTTTACGTTACCACGGTACCAATATCATTACTACGTGGCAAACAAGTTGACTTGCCGCTATATCCTTTCGCCTTTTCTCCCCGTTCAAAAGAAATGTGTGCATACGTCCGTGGCATACACAATGTGCATGTGGAGAGAAATAAAAGAATTTTAAGTAGCCTTTACTACAAAGTAATATCGACTTTATCTAGAGGTGTTAAAGTTTAAATTCTAGCTGTCTGTTACGACTTGTAAGACTTTTTTATACCATAAATAGGACAACCGGCGGCGCACCGCCACTCGCGTCATCAGTTCATAATAGAACAGCGTGGAGGGTGTACGCATCTCTTCGACACATCGAAAAATTATTTTAAAATATTCAAATAACAACCAACCGATTATTTGTTTTGACTTGGTGACAAATATTTGTGTTAACTACGTGAACAATCTTGTGTGAGTGTCTTACATTATCGGAGGATTTCTGAACTATACGTAAGTGTGGCTGTATTGATTTCTTGTTTATATTATGTAAAGATTATAAAAAAATAAGGTTCAACTGCCCTCGAAAAATCGAGGAAAAATATTTTTTTATGTTTAGATGTCTAATATTATTTGTTAATTAGTTTAATAGTTGTAGAAGAAACGTGTTACTGTCTTGAATCCGTTACTTATTCTTTTGAACTCGTCCATACAACTATATTTTCCGGTTTGGATTGTAAGGCTGTTTGTTTATCGTCTTTGGACATTAGTTTATTTTCTTTTCCTGCTAAAAATGGTATACATAGGTACTGTCTAGTTGATTCATGTACTTTTTTAATTATCTTTAACGGTATTAATCAGAGATATTTATGTTTGTCACACAACAAGTGAGTGTGACTAACATGCGGTTTGCGTTGTGGTATATTTACTTGTGTAGAATAATCCGGTTAGGTACGACATATTCACCATATTTTACTATGCAGCTCACCTTTTTCAATAAAAAAAAAATATAAAAACGTTCCCAATTTATGAAAACATGTGTTATGAAGATAGTCCTGGCGTTTTTGAATATAAGATTGACGTTACCGTTGCGTCTAGCACAGTTAATAAAAGATGAACACAATATTGACTATAAAAGGAATAATTAAACCGAAAACCCGCGGCTAAATTAAGCGTTACATATATTTCGTACACGAGTAAAAGGAGATACGTTGAACTCGAAGCAACGGTATAATAATAGACACAAAATTAACACTACATGACTGTAACTATACGGGAGACGGAAACGGTACAATATGCTAAGTGAACGAATATGCTATGCGAAATATATCGCCAACTTCCCTATACACGTGATGCATCTGATAATAAAACAAAGGATCTTATTCTAAACGTTTTGTTATTCCAAAACGTTGCTGAGGAAAAACGTACGTTACATTAATTGTTACTTGCCGTGCATTCTTGGCCAGCGCTAGGTTGTCACGAGCAAAGATGTTCATTTAGAATTCCTTTGCCTATATATGGTTTTAAGTTTGACAAGTTCAAGTCTTGATATCACGTCGTGAATCTACAAGGTACGCCTCGGACGAAGTTTCTCACTCTATAATGTAAATACATATCAACATTTAAGAGTATGCACTGTAAGTATTTTAAAATAGTACACCATAGACATTCCGTAAATGAATTAATAACCATTTTTAGAAGAGTACTGTACAATTCAATTTGTTATTGCAGATGTAAACGGTTTTGAAGCCTGTAGAGAGAGAAAGATATGTCGCCAGTATAAACAATGAACAAAATATTACGAGGAGACACTTAGTCCGAAGTCTGTGCGATTTACAAATATAATCCATTTACGGTAAAGAAAACCCGCAAAACTTATAATAACGCTTTTGCTACACTAAGAAATCGTCTTTGTATTGTCCCAGCCAATTAGATATCGTGAGAAAATCGGCATGCAAGGAACCAATAAATATTTCCAAAGCTTTTGTTCAGAATGAACCGTCTCATAAATTTCTGCTTGCATTTAAATTACCCAATGAATGTATAATCGAATTTACGAAAGTTAATCTAGAGGATTGTAGTACAGATGATAGAATGAAATTTCATAACGTATTGGACGGATTTTGAAATTTATTCAAATCTCGGTCTCAGATTTGTTTTTTGGCACCGTTGGTCGGCGACTTTTGTCCGAAATGCTATCACTAGCCAAAAACTAAACATGAGATCCAAATATCTAATGACACAACCGCTTTTTTATTTCGCTTCAATTTTCTATAGGGGGGAAATGGACAATGATTTGATAACGGCTTCAATTTGGTAGCGTCAAGGATTATAGAAAAATTAGCGACTACAGATTCGCCGAGCTTCATTGGTATCTAGTGCAAATAGAACAATTATCTGGTCTTTGGTGGTGCCTTAATCCTAAATCGTAGAAATTGCAGTCGTAGATCTTATCGTATCCTAAGCTGCAGTAAGTCTATACTATCCTGCAACACACATAATTCCATCAAACTTTGTACAGGAGGATTTAACATCTAAGGCGTAGTTAGTAAAAAAAGCGGCTGCGAAACAGAAACTACCGAAACAAATGTATTATACACAGATATTTGTTTCGGGTCTGTGTGAGACGCCGAATAGTCTCGCAGTCTGTGATACGACAAAAGACTTGTTTAACACGGGGTCAAGAGTATTTGTATATACAATTTAGACTATGTCGACGACCGTCGCCACTCGCCTTACATCCTGGACGTCAACATTAGTCACCTTTTCAAGCTGTTGTACTAAGTTACGAAGATGATTCACCAAGTTACGAAATCTGTTTTGTACAAAAACAACGTATTTTCCTCGAGCGTTGCGCAAATGTAGATTTTGCAAAATAATTGTATCGTTTTACTTTTGCCTGGCGTTGCAGTTGGTACTTAGTGTCGTGTTTCGTTTTCCTGAAATATGTGTGTTTAGCAGTTTGGTATCGTGACTGGTTATTTTGTATGGAGATGTCACTGTTTTATTGCTAATTTTAAGTAAAAATCCATGAATAAATTTTACTTTTATTAGTACTTGCGACTTCATATTGTTCCCGAAAATTTGCAAGAGACAAATTGGTAATTTATCTTCTGATACTCTGTTTATAACTTCTTAAAATAAGTTTAAGGCATAACTTAGTAAGGATGTCGTTACAAATTGCCTATATAATATTAGAATATAAGTGATAATAAGACTATGGGTTTGCCTTGTTGCTTTTACCGTTTCTGCCAACACATCACAATTCACAATTGTAGCACCTATCAAAAATCCCTGATTAGATCCTATAAATAAACTCCATCGATAAATAATATTATTATACTAATTTCTTCGTACCAGATAATTTTCGTCGAAACAAAGCTTTGTATTAACTTTGACGTCAACGCTTTTGTAATAACGGTTATTTGTGTTGATAATAGTGCAATTCACATTGTAAAGAACATTCCCAGTCTAAAAGACGTGTGCTTATAAATACAAACTAACAATGAAGAACATGTGACGCGAACTTGCCCCATTGTGGGTAAGCAATCTAACGCATACTTCATTGAACTTTAAACTTTAATACTTAAGACAGTAAGTTCATATTCTAATACCGTCAAGATCGGTTTTTGTCGTTCCAACGTCATCGAAACGATTTCATAGGTTATGATTCAGATTTCTTATTGTGTCTTTATTTTGTAATTCTTACTTCATGTATGTGTGTGAATGGTTATATTAAGGCATAACATGGTTATTACATTAGTTGCATCTAGTAATTATGACCTAAAATTTAATGACGTCAACACCATGACATATTATAAGATGCCAAATATAACGCATTAGCATCATCAAAGTTAAATTTATGATCAAAATAACTGATGAACCTGGGCCTAAAAGTATCAAAAGTAAAATAAAACTATAATACACTCCATACAAACAATTATATTTAGTAAAAGCATTTGCAAACTTCCGTTTTGCGGGCCTCTTGTCTCCCATTTCTTTCAACACAATATAATAAGGGTCTCCGCCCACTAGACCGTTCCCTCCACGGCCGGTGAAGTTTCTTAGTAATTCATACAAAGAATACTTTTTGCCAAACAAATTTATTACACAGATGAAGCGTTTAATTCCATTCATAAAAAGTAACATCTGACCTATCAAAACTGGATTTTCGTATATCATTGGAAATTTAGGACCGCTATCTAGTTCCACAAGTACGTTAGAGTCGTTAAAATAACTAATTTTAGTTAATATACATAATGAAACGGTTGTATATATTTTTATGAAGATGTCAGGCTATATCTATTTATCGAGACCCGAATTTTCATATGAATGTGTGTGGACGCGTTAATAAATAAAATGTAGGTAAATCAAGGTTCATTAGACAATGGTAAAATAGGCAAAATCTAAATAATCAAAACAATTTATGTTGCTACACATATCAATTAGAAGTTAATCACAGGAAATTATGAAGCGGCCCATTCACAATACCGGGAGAATATTAGTTATCCATTCTCAAAAGTTGTCAACGGACGCCAGTCTTCGAGTATGGATGACGAGTAATAGGAGAGCAGGACAAAAACAGTAGATGAGGTTTCCGGCTATCTTACTGACTGGACCAATGTATATATATACCTTTACGTCAGTAATACATCATGGCCCAAAAAATACGACATTTGACAAACGAATGTCGGGCAGAAAAGGGAGACATGATTTGAATCCCTGCGCGATGCAACATCCGACATCGTGTTGTCGAGGAAGATCCGACACGATTTTTATGGGATACGCACGCTGATGCTTACTAAATATTTACGGCTTTATTTAAAGACAGAATTAAAACCTATTTTAGTTGTCGAATAATTTGTCTCCTTTGAACGATATAAACTCGTTTGTTCGGAAATCTAAATTCAATTTGAGTGAAGAAGACAAAGCATTCGATAGATAAAATCTGTCTCCGAATAAGGCCGTTAAATACTGAAGCTCCCGACAAATTGTCGTGGTCGGGCCCGATAAGTGAAAACAAGGTCCACCACTTAAACGTTATTTATAGGGGACTCAGGGCCAGTTCTGTCACTTGTTAATATGTCCCATACGCGTTCCCATATAACTTTCTAATTCGTTTAATTTATCAAATTGCCCGCGACCCGAATGACATGCTGCGTCGGATAGCGACGTACTCCGTAATGCATGGCTATAAATTATAAACTCGCAATAAAAACCTGTTTGTGAACAATTACGGAAGTACCGTTTAAAATTACATGTGTTTTACTCGTTTTGTCAAATCATTATTTTTAATAAGATGAACAATTTCAATCCTTGTAATAATATGACGTATGTATGTACCTACTTACTTTTTACAAGAAATCACTTAAAGTAATTGGTAGGGGGGTTTGTTCACTGCGGTGATCCAGTATGGTCTGGAGGATATTCTTAAATCACGTACAATATAATTTCTCCACGATTTTTAATTATATCAACAATAATGTTAATGCAATAATCTGTAATATAGTTACCGTTTCATACCCCATACTCAAAATAAGCAACATCGAAATTAAGGCTCAGTGGCACGAAGTAACTTTGCTCATAACTTTGACCTTAACAATATCAATCCCATATATTTGAGATTTCAAGTGTATGGCGATGACATTGTTAATTTTAAAGGTATCGTAAAAGTTAGTTTATGCAACTGGGCCTAAGCAAATTGCGCTCCAATTTCTGGTCGTATAACATCTGTGTTTGTTCTTAAACATTCAAATTATCTTATTGACCTGCGAGATGTCATATTTTGAGTAAATTTACAACGAAACCATAAGTAACGTTAAAAAACTATAATAACCGGACTTACAATAATAAAGAGTTCTGTACACCGCCCGTTCCGTGTCGCTAGAGCGTGATGTTTTTAATTAGCATAATGCCTTATGTTATTTACTCATCGGTCATGGTCGTGACCACGTCTGAGCCAGTTCTTGATCGTATTTCATAATACGTCATAATTTTCCTTTTTCTACCATTTTATTTCCTAAACTATGATAATAATTTAAAGTAATATAGCTTCTTCCAGTCTGCCCTTCGATCGTTTACCTACAAGGTGGACAGATGGCCTACCAAAGGTCACATAAATGGCTAGATAGGAGCTCCTAACAAGTCGCTATAGAAATCCTTAGGGGTAGCTTATGTTTAGCTATACACTATATTATGCTGTGTGGATTTTTATAATCAAAATTACACTAAATTATCATCTAGTTTTTAACATAAAATACTGATCAACTTTCCCAAACCAATCAGAACTTCCATCTCAGCATCTCTCCCCACTTCCTGTGAACGAACAAGATAATCGACAGATAGTTGCGCCAGTTTCATAACACCAATTGAGGGTATCCATAAAAAACTCGCGGCTTCCAGTACGTGTTTACTATACGTTATCATGAGCAGTTTGTGAAGGTATGTCGGTCAATTCTGCCGACATTTGGTAGCTATTTAGTATTTAGTATTTCGTAACTAAAACGAATGGATGCTTTGTATCGTATGGTTTAATAAATAATCGACGATTACCTTTATGGAGTTATGTGGTTTACTGATGGTAGGAACCACCGCAATGTCTATTTCTCCCGCCAAACAGCAGTGTAAATAAACTGTAGTGTTTCGGTTTAAAGGACATTCTAACTACTGGACATAGTGAGACTTAACATTTTATATCTCAGGATAGCGAGCGCAGTAGAATGCCAAGTATTGTTTTGTAATACATGGGGTTTTTGGTTTTCTTTAGTATTCTGTGGTTTGCTACTGTTCATGAGCGGTCGTATAGCTTACTATCAGGCAAATAGCATGCTCGTCTCGCCAATTATTGCAATAAAAAAATATGTGTCCTTTAAGCATCCTAGTTTTGTGTATTAGATGAAATCAATCAAACAAAAAAGTTATAGGAAATTCGACATAAGGATACATAGTGAAGCCTGTAGGTACTATTGGCTTTCTGCAATTTTTGTTGTTTCTAACCTACTTTAGGTAAAATATTGCAAACAAATGTGCTCTTGGATTTTAAGCCCCAAGGTTAACATTTGAAATGACCAAACTTGTACTTTAAAGTTGTTTTTACGAAGCTGCTGGGTTTAAGCCGTTTCCTATAAGTCCCTATGGTATACTTGGGAACTCCTATATTCATCGATGGACTTCCTTTGGTGATCCTAAAGGAGACGATAGCTAAAACCTTAGTAATAAAAAGGTGTTTATTATAACCTCAAAGATATACTACGCACCGCCCTGGGATTGTACACACACAGTTATTGATGTTTCCTTATTAACTCGCTCTATCGGCGCTCACGTATCATAATACAACAATAGAATATATTTATATTACAAAGGTCGACATCCGTCTGTTGCCATTGGTGTGAAAACCATTGAACGGTCACGTAATTGTTTTATTAGACTAGCGATAACGTCTGAGTAATTAAATATATTCGCCTAATCGTTAAAGCAATTAAATAGCACTTATGAAGTCTGTACAAAAATAGAAAATATAAATATGTTGATATTTATGCCTCGGTGGCGTAGTTGTACTACGGTACGATTACAAAGCTGAGGTCTCGGGTTCGAAACCCGGGTCGGGCAAAGTGATATTGGATTTATCTATTTATTATCAGCCCGGAGTCAGGAATTTGTGCCCGATTGGCGATAGGCTCGTCCTCTATCACACCGTGGGATGAAACATACAAGGCCAAATGTGGGTGTCCTGGTTGCTACCTCTGCCTACCCTTTCTGGGAAAAAGGCGTGAGTATGTATGTAAATATCAACTGCAAGTTTCACAATACAGTATTGTTTAGAGACTGGACATTCTAGTTTTTTGTAAATTGAATGAATGTAACAAAAAAAAATATTTATTTAATTACATAAATTGAACAAAAAGTCCTTATGGTACGCAGATGACCTCACGTTTTCCTTTATTGTTCAAGTTTGCGGTAATTGACTACCTATAGAACATTAATATAACACTATTTAATGTCCAATCCAGTCCAAGAATTCTAAAACATTTTTTTGTTATTCGTGAATTATTTTCCAGGGATAGTACCAAGCAATATCAATATAAATCACTTTGTTCCATACAAGTGTGAGATAAGAACAAAATATTGTATGTATTCTAGAAGCTGCCTTGTAGCTAAACGGGGGACAGATAATCGCGTATGACGTCACCAATCATCCAGTAGAGGTCATTGAACTGCACAGCTAATATAAAAAATGAACAAGAGAGCGTAATGAAGATTAGTCATTTATTGCAAGCTTTTATTTATCTCTCGATGTTGGTTTGCTTAGAGTTTAGACAAACCTTTAAGCTCCATTAGAAACACTTCATCTTATGAATTATCCTACGAAATTGAGTTTTCTGTTCAAGTTCAGTGATCATTCATTTATAAAGTAAGCTAATTTTTCGTTTTTACATACATGTGTTTACAGCACAGTTACAGAAACCATTAAAAACTAGAGAGACAAAAAGCGACCAGGGCAATAACATAATGCCATTATAAAGTTTATGAGTGATGTCCACGAGTCCATGTTTGATACTGAGCATCATTTACTATAACACTTCGAAAACTTAATATTAAATTATATCTAAAAGCTCTCCTTACATGCAATTCAATTATCAAAATCCGTGAACTTAATAATATAGATTTTATTCTTTCGTCGACGTAACTATCCCACATTTCCCTCGTCGAAACAGTATCTTCATTGTGATTTTCGAAATGTTCTGGAACGTTCGACGCACGGGAGGCGGTTACCATGGCAACGGGTAGACCGCGCTATTTTCGTGCCCCGTCCCTCTTTGATCTCGCAACAAACTTGCACTCCCAATTGCGCTATTTTGATACGAAGATGGGTCAGGTACGCTGTACAATATTGCTTGATACACATGTTACTTATAAATTGGGTTAAAGCGTAGGTAAACTGTGTGCTGCCGTGTTGTGTATCAGTGTAAAAAAGAAGATGTAATACAAGGACATATTAAAAAACTGAGAAAATTACACAAATCAATTATCAAGACAAAATTGCATTATTTGTCGCTTTCTAAGGATTTAATGCCATAAAATTGTCCCAAGACAGGACAAGAAAAATCAATAAATATAAATACACCCAACACCCCAACCCAACTTTTATTAATTTAAGAAAAACCAATGAATATATTATCAAGCTGTTAAACATAAAAAGGACAAAAATGTAAAAGAAAATAGCCAATTTAGAAGCGGTTCATCGGTTGTTTAAGCCCACTGTCGCCACGCAGCTATTTCCACAGTAATATCAAAATAGATTGCCGAGATTTATTTTATAGTTTCCGTATCTGCGGCCAATTTCTCAGTAATTTGAACCCACTTTGCGGCCACTCCATTTAACAAGATATCATCGTGAATCAAGCAAAGGAAACGCTGAACGTTATTTATTTTAAAACACATGAATAATACGAGTATTATAGTAATTTTAGTTATCATCAATAAATAGATTTTTAAATTGCTAGCATTGGATAGCAAGGTAGGACGTTAGGTTTATTATATTTTCAATCATGTTCATATAAACATTTATTTTTCGGCTTACAAAAACTAAACAGTTCATACTAATTTTCTTTCCCAACAACACAAAGGTAGACAACCCTATGTCTTTGTAAATAAAATATTGCTGATAAGAAAATAATGTATTATTTTATTTACAAGTTATTAATGATATTTGCATAAATTGCAATTGAAAGTACGTATTTAAAATAATCTTAGTGCAATTATTTTACAATTAATTGCTGGCTCTATCATTTTATTGTTACTTCTAAAAGGAAAATGCAAAGGAGTATTATTGTGGTATTATACTCAGCCGCGCGGTTTAAATATTTTTATTTTTACGTTGGGACTGGACGTTTGAACGATCTTTTTCCTTTTTTTTATTACATATGAACTGAAGTGATAATGCCTCATCAAAGGTAATTAATTCAGAAGGTCGCCCTAAAACTACAATATAGTTCATTGCTTTATCAGTTGTTTGTGCTTTTATAGTGAGTCAGCCGTGTAGTAACAGTTGGCAATTGTTTAAGAACAGAATGCCAACAGATTAGTGCGTGTTTGCATGACATTTATTACACAATGCATGGGCTGCTTTAGAGATTACCAGCGAATCCTTGCAAATGTAATCAGAGTATGAACTTGATTTACTTAACCGGATTTAAAAGAGCAAGCGATGCAGTACTTTTCTATATAACTTGTTGCTCTTTTACAAAACGTTGCAATTTATAAACAGTTCTTAGAAAACTCCAGGGTTTCTGATACTATTAAGTTAACATTTAGAATAGAGATTTATTTCTTAATGATAAGAGAAAATTTGACATTAATGACTTAACGTTTCTATTTACATAGGACTTTAGAAAAATGGTAGCATTAACTAAAAGTGAGTTATCATTATAATTGCTTAAGCAATTACCATGCTACCATTTTTCTAAAGTCCTATGTAAATAGAAACGCTAAATCATCCATAGACAACAAACAGTACTTGAAATAAGATTAATGAATGGAGATTATGTCGAACAAGTGCGTACGTAAAATGGAACGTTAATTATTTCGTACACCCGGTGTCGGGTTTCGCGCGAAATGGAACGCAAACATAACTTAGCTCTTGAATCACGGCCTTGTTGAATGATTTACAAATAATTTATAAACAATTGTATGTACAGACAATATGTATTTGTTGAATGTTGTTATTCGTGATATAACCGAAGAGAACATTATTCGAATCGAATCTAATTATGGGGTAAACCATACTGTATGAGTTGATTTGTTAAGAAATCATTTAGAAATTATGACTTTAAAGCACAAAGAGGCAATGTCCTTAGCTCATCTAAAGTTATTTTTAACTGGTTCCTAAACATTGCTATAAATAACGTATTTTTCGATGCACAAACGACTTTTGCTCTGTCTCATTTTCATTTGGTATCATTGGTACTTCAAACAACTTGAAGGACATTGTAGCCAGAGTAAATACCGGCCATAACGGGACTTAACATCTTACGTCTCAGGATGGCGAGCTCAGTGGAATGCCAAGCATTGCTTTGTAATTCATGCTGTTGTTTGGTTTTGTTACTGTCCATGAGCGTTAATTAATTTAATTTAATTTAATATGACATGATCGTCTCGCCATTCATCGCAATGAAAAAAACTTGCTGCACTTGAATAACTTTTAGTTCACCTTTTATAGTTTATTTGCTTTTTTAATTCTAGGTATATTTATTTACCCAGAGATAATTATTTGCGAAAAAAAACTCCATTAGTAACGCAACATATTACATTAAAAAATATATAGATAAATATTATGCTAGTACCAAAATGATTTCCTACAAAAACCATCTTCACTGTCGCTTCCTACTTCCGGTACATCGGATTCACGGCTATCAAAACAGAAATATTATTCCAACATTGCAATATTAGTACAATAAAAACGAATAGTTAATGCAACTTTTGGTTCAAAGCCAAAGTCATCTGTATGAACGGACTTGGCGTCTCGCCAGCCCCCATTACTATGCCAACTAAGTTTAGCTATATCGATATCTATACACGTCTAATACTTAATATTAACTGCCTTCTAACTTCCTCGCTATTTGCCTATCTTCATTGATTTATCTTTTAGACGCGTTTTTAAGTATTAGTAGTTTAAAGTAGAGACTTTCCCGCCCACACTGCAACTCTTGTCAGCCAGGATCAACAGTGGGGCGCAAAGAATTGGCACCGAGCTCCGGAGCTCGGCGAGTCTCTTAGGGACAAGTTAGGTTTTCTTTACCCCGCATCGAAATTAATCAGAAAGAAAAAACAAATAGGAAGGAGTTGAAAACAAATAACTGCCCCCTTTATTGACCACGTGTTTGAGTAATTGATTTTATTATTATTTGTAAAATAAATGTTTTCTTTCTTAAGTTAATCTTCTAAAAGGTCTTATAAATAAATTTCATAATTAAAACTACCACTGCTTTGGACCGTGTTATAGCTGTGAAGAAAAACGGCGCAAGAAAAATCTCCTAATTTTCATTTTATTACACGTAATTTGTAAAACAGCAGAGGTTTTAATGTTCATGACCATTCATGCGCGTGATTTTTTTGTGGTAGAACTTCTATAGTATGTAAAGTCCGGCAACCCACACTAGGCCAGCGTGGTGGACCATATGGCCTACTCTTGTCAATCGTACTCTCGATTGTAGAGGAGGCCCGTACACTGCAGTGGGACGTATATGGGCTGGTTCATGCGCATAGCCAGCAATAAACTTCTTTGTGATGGTGATTTCTGATGATTTTTGTTTGTTTATCTTGAGTCCATATCATTTTTTATCACACTCAGCATTTCGCTTTCATGGATGTTGTCAAAGAACTTTTCGTACTCTTAAATCGATGGTTAACAATATCACTGAATTTTGGTGTTGGACTAATTTAAAGTTCTACTTATGAGTATACGACAATACTAAACTGCTCATTACCCTGACGTATGTTTTTGCACTACATGCATTAAATATAATATATTTTAAGCTAAAGCCGTGGCGAGCCCTTATTACGATTACCTATTAAAATCTTATGACATCATAGAATGACGCAATAAGAAGCACGTCATGTTTATCACATCATGAAGCGTTAAATTAATTAATTTGCATTGATGTCATTAATTTATTCAGTCGAGTAATTATTGTACAATTAGTAATGTTTATAAAATAAAATTAAGTTTTCCTAGTACTAATGCAAACATTTCTTCATTTCTATAATTCGTGTAGGAACAGAGAGGCGAATAATAATTTTTGCTTAATTTAGTGAACTATGTCAAATGTCTTGCTTTCGGATTCATCAGTGTGTATCTGGATACATATTTGATATGGTTATCAAATACTTGCGAGAGATAGTTCTCTTGCCAATTGATACAATTTTGATTGCACTGCACTCCCCATCAGGCGCATGCAGTTAAAAGTTGCATTAAAAAAATCTAAACACTCGGTCCACGTCCCGATTCACATTGACGTTCAAATAGCCATGTAAGCTGTACAAATTGCTCTATTGTCCTTACACACAGATCGTATCTGCCTTGGTTTGCGTAACAAATCCATCGGCCACACTCGCTGAGAAACCATACTCTGCGCTCCAACAATTAGCTGGCTTTTTGTATTGTTCAATGTAAAAACAATAATGTTTGGATACAGACATGTTTGCAATAATCTGAATATGGGGTACTGAAGCTTCTTTCAGTGTACTATATCATTTCATTTTTAAATGACAGAAATTTAAATTAAATAAATAACCAACATTTAAAAGTCTTATATGGCAAGTGTGTATACAAACACGAATTACACATGCACAGAGGCCCAAACCGGCATGTTAATATATAAAACATTCAAACATATTATATGTACGGGGATTCAACCCGTGTCGTACGCACCAGAAAGCCAACTTGTTAGCCATTCCGCCGATCGATCATCAATTCTGGCGAGCTTACATAGGACATCCTATTTGTTAACTCTTCCTATTTGTTCTTTCTTTCTAATTATTTTCGATGCGGATTAAAGACAGGCTAGTGTTCCTAAGAGACTCCCGAGTTCCGGAGTTCGGTGCCAATTCTTTTGCTTGCCACTGTTGATCCTGGCTGACAACAGCTGCAGTGGTGAGTGTGTGGGCGGGAAGGCCGTCCTGTATCCACAATCATTTAAAAATCGAACAACGCCTCTACTATTCGCATAGTATTGTTCGTATTCTAGGGGCTTAAAATCGAAAAAATCGATTGCCGTGACACTTACGCCAATCAGAAAGATATCGATTACCCATTTACATTTGAATTGCGATGCGGGCATCCGATCCTATCATATAGCCCTGACATCACCAGGAAAATGAAACGCGTGTAACACATGATGGCCAGCCGTGAATGCCGCGCGCAGTAGGCTAATCGATTTTCTTATGAGGGTCTTGTTAGATCGATTCTATCTTATACGAGAAGAGCTCGTCAGACATTAGTCTAGTTTATTGGTGTTAGGATAAAAGAAAATATGACTTTTCGGAGTCATATGTGTATTGAAAATCAATCACCACGCACTATAATGGTGAAGGAAAACATCGTGAGGAAACATGCATACCATAGCGTTTTGAAAGAATTTCTATGGTATGTAAAGTCCGCCAACCCGCACTAGGCCTGCGTGGTGGACTATATAGCCTAACATCGAGGGTACGACTTAGAGGGGTTAGGCCAAATAGTCGTATGGGACAGTGGGTCATATTTATTTTTAATAATTTTGTCTAACCTTGGTATTGTTCGGATAAATATTTTACGCAGTAAATAGTAAGAAGCATCATAGTATTTTAAGCACTAGAATTTATTTAACATGTTAGTATGAGACCCAGTTGCGTTAAGTAACACTGACCATAAGACAATGGGAACACTTTATATTCAATATTTCAATGTATGGCTTTAACATGGTTAAGTTAATGCTATAGATAAATACGTATATATCACTTCATGCAACTAATTTAAAGAAAACTGGGACGGCCATAAATATATTCTACAATTTTTTACAAGGAATGACAAAAACCTTAATAAGTATAGAGTGCTTTATAAATTACACCATACATACGACTTTAACCATTAAAGTAAATTAATAAATACACCCAACAGTCACATACATAGTCCTAACCCCACACTAAGATCGAATTTTGTGTCGTGGGTATCAGAAACTACGAGAGACTTTTTGGTTTCACAAACACCCAGACCCGAAACAAATACCTGTGGATCACACAAATACTTGTTTCGGTGCGGGGATCGAACCTGCGGCCTCTCGTTTCACAGGCGGCGTCTAACCAACTGCGCCACGGAGGCTGGCATTAAAGTAAATTCCAGCATTATCTCCCGAACTAAAATCAAAGCGCAGGATATCTTATCAAAGAAAGCGGATTAGTTTATAGGCCCGACGTTCAATGGATTAAAAAGTTAAGAATTTAAAATCTATTAAGTTATCTACGAACCGCCCACGGCGCGGTTAGCATTCTACATCTAGTTTCTAGACCCAGACCGGATCCAAGTCTAGATTCTAAATATTCCTACACGACGTGCTTGACACCTACGAGAACCCGTCGAGCACGCCACGTCAACTTATTGCTTCTTATATTTTGTGCAGAAAATAGATTTCAACTAAAAATATGCGATGATTTTTATTTATATCCACGCAAAATTGATTCAACTGTCTATTTCCGTAAGCTTCTTGTGTTGTAAGCTTGACAAAAATATTTTTGTGGTGTCATTTTCTTTTGCTTTTATAAAAAGACGCTAGTTTCCTGGACGCGGCTTCAAAAAGTGATCGCGTAGCTTTTATTTACATAGAAGTGTGTGCGTACGAATATCTATAGAATTAACCTATTTTTACTAGTGTATTTATTGTCATATAATAGTTATTTCCATTATTTAAATGTTTAGAAACGAATATTTATGTATTTTTAAATATCGCAGTCTTGGTTCTGCCTTGTACAGACTACTATAATTAGGCCATAAAAACATGCACAAACCATGAATTTAAAATACACAGTTCAATACCAAACATGGAATTTTCCATACTCTTAGTACCTATTTAAATCTTCATTACGCAGATAACATGCATACAAATTGAATACACTAAACAATTAATTACAAGTTCACTTCGTTAATGATTTTGTCCGCGCGTGCAAACTCCCGATGCGTCCCGAAGTCAGCCGATGATGCCCGAAGCACCATAGACGATGAGTCAACTACGCAGGTGCTTCACCTCCAATATATTTAGAGATCCATAAACAAGTATTTATTTTTTATTTCACTTAACCGATTGGAGTGTTTTTATGCTTGTGGTTTGCAGACGATCTAGCGGGGATTTTTGCGAATTCAATTGACATGTTATTTAAACTTATCAAAATCAGTGTTCATAACTGGGTGTATAACTGTAGAGGATATTAGTAGCGGTATCCTGTATTGAACACATTGTTTCAGACATTCATAAATCGCTGATCACGCTATATCTGTCCGGGAGATTACCCACGCTGAGCTTACCATCATTTCAATTTGGCTACAGACAACGTAAGTTCTTACATCTTATTTCATTTAACCGATAATAATACAATAGGTTAACTGCAAACCATTGCTACCGCGATTTGATTCCCAGGTGACATAATAAAGGACAACATTTGAATAAATCGGAAAATTGATTAGGAAAAAATGGAAAATCACACCATAATATTTCAGAGGTACTGGCACTGGTGTCACTAGTGCAACCTATAATTGGTCAGACATTTTTCTGTCTTAAAATGTAACAGAAGTCAACCTATCGCTATGTTGAGTACAAATTGTAGACACGGGCAACTCAAATAAGATTTCTCAAACAAAAAACTCACAAACTGTGGTGTGCCTGGTGTAGAAAAAAACTAGGATCTTACAGTTCAGCTTATGCTGCCATTTGACCAATGAGGCGAAAATATATAAAGGCATGTCATTATTTTGTCCACGTATTCCAGAGAACCCAAGTTACACCTAGCATTAAATCTCGGCTACTTAAGTATTCCAGCCAGTGCATTTAGGTCGCAGGACTCGCTGCGCAGCAAAACGTGCAAGGTTACAGCAGCAAGGTTGCTGACCTATTTGCATTTGGTTTCGGGTGACATCTAGATGGATGGACCTCCTTTGTTGTCACGAAAGTGACATCTTGCAAAAAAAAAAACAAAAGAAGTATTGCGATGTTCCGTGTTTGAAAATAGAATGCTCTCGTTTCTTTTTTTTACGATGATATTTATACGATGAAACAGCACAAAGTATTTCTAGTAACCAATATGTACATTGCAGTCAAACCAAGCTTTTTTGTATCAAAATAATGTTTACCTCAGTCTACGTAATTTCTGTTAATGTTATCCTTTAATACAAGGATAAAGTACGTACTACGAGTATATTATAGTACCTAGACTACAATATTAATTTAGTTATTAGTATATTAATATGCGTGATTTATACGAAATTAAAACGAACGTGGCACGTATACAACAGGCAATGCTTTGTGTATTTCATATTTATGTCTTCAATATTGGACATCTACTAAGTACCATCATAGGAATTATGAATTCCTTACAGCGATTTTTTTTTATTGTCTAGCCGGAGTGACGCCATTTTAATAACATTACGCCATTGATTAAACATGGCGGCGCGACGGTTGAACATGTGTTAAACATAACATTTTATAAAAATAATTACCTCTTAGCTGTTTAATGTTTGTCAAATTGTTTGAATATAGTTAATAATTACATTTCGAGATACAGACATATGATATCATGTATAGAAATTGTCTTAAAGCCATTATAAAAATGGCACAGAAAGTTATTAGCGTAGCCAAAGAACCTTCGACCTACCAAACCTTGCATATAAATAAGTAATTAACATTTTCACGGATTACCATTATAGGTAGTCAAAGAATGTTTCTGACAACGAAAATATGTAAACAATGCAGTGTATGTACAACATAATGGTTTAGGCAACGGGAGTTCGAACGAGGCAGTTTAATATACAAAGACTACTCAAAAGTTTACTACGAGTATAAATCTAAGTTTGAAGTGTGAAGGGATGCATATGACGACTTTCTTTCACCACTCGAAGTGAAAGATTTTATCGTCACAGTAAACAACGAGTTCCCATTAAGATACAGCGAGAATGAAAACACTAGTCAAGCAATAGATATTCCTAATTCACACAAAGGATTCTAAACTCTATTGGTTTAAGCTAAAGTTCAAATTGGGTGTGAGTACGACGTGACCCGGGGCACGTCGAATTCTCGTCTTGTTATCAAAGCTAAGCATTATCAGACTCAGCGGGAGATAAGGGACAGGAATAGAGCACCGTTTACGAACTGTGAATACGTCCTGTTAGGGATGTGATCAATTGTTCAGGGATTTGTGAAAAAGTATGTTTGGATCGATCTTTGACAGCCTCCGTGGCGCAGTTGTTTAGAAGCTGGCTGTGAAATAAGATGGCGGGACGACTTGCACAAGAGGGCCGGCAGCGACTGGATGCGTAAAGCAGCAGACCGGGCTCTGTGGCGTACCTTGGGAGAGGCCTATGTCCAGCAGTGGACTGCAACGGGCTGTCGCTTCCTAAAGGTCGTCGAATCTCTAGTAATGAATTTATGACGGAAGATGATAATTAAAGTAAATTACAATCGTTGAAATAGAGTAGTTTCTTACGTAAATTTGATACAATATTTGATAAACAACAGCGAATTTTATCAAAATGACAAACAAATTTTAAATCGATTATGGGAAGTAATAATGTATTTAAAATGGATTAACGGAAAAGCTAATAGTGGAATCGTCTCCTTTCTAAAGCTGTTATACCCTTCTTATTTCTGGACGAACTTATACAATCCTTTCATAAACCCTTTTAATATAATACGTTAAAATGTTATTTCTTTGTAGTCGTTTTAATATCAAATTTTTAGTTACAGTCCGTTAAAAATCGATCCAATATTGAGCTAGCATTTCGACAAGCTACTAAATTCGATTACGATTTCACTTTTAATCGATTACTGTCGAGTAGAAATTTCTAATGCTCGTATATTTATTTCAATGGACAAGGTTTACTTTGAGACAAATAGTAGTTGAGTTTACTGCCCGTTGTTTACCGGAGATAAATTAAGAGTCTCGAAATATATTTATGATACGAAAGGACGTCTTAGGCGGACGTATACAAAGGTCAAATCATTATATCGATGTGACCCAAGAACAAAAACGTATCTGAAATAGGAGATATTTTCCAAATATACATATTCTGACATTCGACTTGTTATTTCGAAAAGCAAATGATGAAATATATTGGATATTTTGTTGACACTAAGTACTAAACATGTATTAAAGAAAGTAAACAAGCCTAAACAAGTTTTTCACATAAGTCTTACAGAAAGCAACCTCAAATATTTTATAGGGAAAGTGTATCGATGTTCATCCCACAGATGCCACGAACAATACGCAATTTCGTTCGGGAATCTCATTGTTTCGCTTCTTAGTATTGTTGGGCGTTTAACTCGGTAAGAAAGTATTTTCAAAACAAAACCTTGGACCATTGTGTAACAAAAGTATAGCGAAATATTTCGGATGTTTTTATGAGGGTACTCTAACTAAATAGGTCCACGAAGGTAATATCATTATTCTAGTCTTGTAGAAGTGATGGCAAGAGGAACTATTCATAGATTTAGAAACGAAACAAGTATTTGATGTTCATACAAACATTTTTTTTGTAACTCTTGACAATCATTTGTTTCTAACCCATCCTATTCATTTTATTATATTAGAAATTTGGTTGCGATTATATAGACTAGTTAGATATTCCTTATTTCCAGTCCTCGACGTCAATAAAGTGTGCCCTGTCGTTCCTGGCTTACAAATTTTGCAGGGGCATGTATGTCCCACTGCAGGACACGAGACTTCTTTATAATCGAGAGTATTATTGAGAGAAGTTAGGCCATATGTTGATTTTAATATTTGAAGTATAAACAAACGATTTCTAATTCAATGTTGTCTAATAACACATCAACGATGGTCATCACTTTCACAACGAAAAGTAAAACAAAATTTACCGAATGATTAGTTAATCATATAAATATTAAGCTTATTATAAATTTGTAATTTTAAATTTCGAATGTGCATTATTTCAAAATGACTGACGTTGCATCATTTTCGAACGAATTACTTTATCTATAGTTTTCACAATGTTCGTTGACAAATAACCACTGGCGACCTATATTTGCACAATTTTCTTCTTTTATTATGCTTTAATTCACAATAGCTTTTCGCAATTGAAATTTACTCATTATAAAGTTTGGAACGAACTTATTTATCAAAAGTGGTATACTGTTTTTCTTAAAGCATAATTTATTAAGAAAAGTAACGTTTATTTACGTAGTAGGTTTTGTAAGTGTTCTATAAAGTTTTTATGTTTTAACGTAACTTACAGTTACTTTTTATTGTCCCTTTAATCTATTTTAAAGCCGTATATACAAGGTTTCTATTTGATTCGCCCACTTAAATCGTACTATTAATATAACTTGCCATAACCGTTGTAATGAATTATTATACCTACGTTAACAGGAAAATAGAATTCCTACGATGACGTCGGACTTTATACCGCAATAAACAATAGGTTAGCTTTTGGCACACAAAGGTTGTGGGTTCGATGGACGAACAAGCTTTGTGGGTCTTTTTTTAATATAGGCGCGGTAATATTCCCAAATTACACCTAAGAAATATTATGCAGATGAGTGTCGTTTTTTCGATCGAAAATATTTTTCTCATTGTTCGACCCAATTATGACAGCTTGCCCGAAACCCAATCCATGCTGGATTATCCCAGAACGCGACATATTTGTTTGGAGAGGTTTAGCACCCCGTGTTGCATTGTTGTTATCCAGACTTATAGGTACGAATGTCAATAAATATTTTTACGTAATTATAGCTTCATCCATTCTCTATAGTTCATTCATATAAAAGTCCAGATCTCGTTTCTTATCATAGTAATGTTTATGACTTCCTTTGCTACATCACAGATACAGTGTGACCCTTGTGTCAGTTTTACTATCTCCTCGATAAAACTCATAAGTCGCTAGAGATATCAATATCTGATCGTAAAATGAATTAATTTATTATTCTTGTCCTTTCCTTGTTTACAATAATATGTAAAAGCATTTTACGATGTTTAACTATAAATAAAATAAAGCGGATAATCAACATAGATGTTCAACGTGCATGCATAACGTCCATGATTGACGATGACATGATTTTGTAAAGAGACGATTTATGAATATCGGTGTTATAATTGTTATGACCTGGTCCTCGTGGCGGGGAGGAGCTGGATGAGGACTGCCCAGGACCGAACAACCTGGCGTGCATTAGAAGAGGCCTACACTCAGCATTGGGTGGATACATAGGCTGAAGAAGAAAAAGAAGAAGGTGTTATAATTGTGCTCTGTGATTGTGCTCCTTCTTCCGCTAGAGATAATCATTAATATCTAGATAGAGTTTGGGCCTTCACGACAGTGATCTGTTGAAAGCGTCTAGCTTGTGACCTTTGACATTTTATTGATCCAGCTTTTTAAAACCTGCCAACCTGTCTAAATGACCTTAATGATCCAAAACAATCTCTTAATCTTCCTTAACATCAGCAAAGATAATATACAAATATCCCCAAGTTTATGACAAACTTCAATGGTAAAGCCGCCATATTCACTCGGCATTCGGATCACTTTCCCTATCGTATGGTACAGTTGTCACCGAGGTCCGTTCATCCGCGCCGACCACTATGACCGCAAACTTTCACTCACAGACAGATTAATCCACTCGGAACTCGCCATTGTTATATCTGCAAACAGTCGCTCAAACTTGTTAGAAATTCGGCCCTAAAAAGCATTACGACATTCTACTATTGCGCAAAAGTTTTCTTCTGTTCATTTCCGGTCTTATTCGTATATAGTTTTAAACCTATTTTAGTTATCGTTTGCTTTGTCCCTTTCGAACGACTTTGGAATTCAGTTTGAGCAAACAAAAAAAAAACATTCTATAACTAAAATAGGTTTTAAAACTGTCTATAAATAAGACTGTTTGTCTATAAATTTAAATAACCAAGCTAGTTCGATACTCTTTGTTTTTAAGATCATCATACCTTTAAATAGATTCTCTTTTGCCTGCTCCTATCTCACACTTACACGGAGTTAGAGCAATATGCCTTTACGGCCATGTTACAAAATTGACTCTTCTATGGTCCGCCATCACAAAATCGACGGTTGCCAGCAATAATAATCGCTTCAAGCATTCATATTCTAGAATATAAATATTTTTTGGGTATTGTTAACATGCTATTTAACTTTTGGTTAAGTCAAAAGTACTCTGAACCGATAAGGAATTAAGGATGTATAATAAATGTGAATAAGATTGTAAAATGTAAACATGAATTCCCTGCTGATCTTTGGGCTGCAAACTTGACTCAGATCACAGATGTATGTAAATATATTGCTTCCTACTGCATTAACTACCTGACATAATTTCGTTCCAATTTTCGAACGTGATCAAGTGTGTATTCGTGTAACCTCATTTCGGCGCAGTCGATCAACGGGGGCGATGAAACAGTATTCGGCTTAGTCACGAGCGCGCACCCTTGTTCCACTGTTATGAGTCACTTAGGGGAGGGATCGGGAGTCACTTGACATCGCGTGTTTTCACGCTAACACTAAAACTATGTCAATTGATGAAAGATATTAAACAAAAGGAGAAATGGGAAAATAATAATACGGTGCAAACACCAGTGCGAGTATTTATGCTGCATGAATAAATAAATCATCATCATCAGCTTGTTGTTGTTAAAAACAAATACATGTGATATAAAATTAATAGAAAAATTCATAAATAAAATGGAAGTACTCTAGAGTTTTAGTGAACTATATGTTAAAAGGATCATCAAAATCGGACCAGAATATACGAGGGAAATCCTCCAGTATGAAGACTGCTAAAATATCACATATTCGTGTTTCTTACTTGAGAAACAAAAACTCAACACTTTCGCAACAAATTAATACATTTCTACACCAAAATAGAAATAACTAATGGTAAAATTACGCATTCAAATATTATTGGCAATAAGTGGCGTTCGGAAACGTGTAGAAATGTTAAAATAATCCTTTCTCTGTGTTGAAACTGTTCTAAAACCGAATAGCGGGTCAACAAAGCAATCGCTTACTACTGTTTCACACGCCATAAAAACTCTTATACAGGATGGTGTAGACATGATAATATTTATTGAAACCACACGACGATCGCGTCAGCAGTATGTACATACGGTACAGCCACCGGATATCCTTTTACTGGCAATTAGGTAGATTTACATAAGTGTATTATTTACATGTTCAGTTTTTGCATAATTTTATTTTAAATTTTGTTGTGAATGCATTTAAAAAGTTTAAAGTTTTTTGATTGGCTCGTAGCTATCGTGATATATATAACATATAACATAATGTTTCATCCTCCCTGTATATTATATGGCTTAGTCCCAATCCATCGAGATTATCTTTGGATGATTTAGTTCAGACATTTGCCGGAAGATGTCGTTGTAGTAAAACTAGAGCAATTTCGAAACTAACATTCCGAATTTTTTATAGAATTGGATGAACAGTTTGAAGTCAGTTTATGATTAATCGCTTCCATCTTTACAAACACCAGTCAGCATTATAATAGTTCAAACTAAATTAATTATTGCCATTGATGAAGAACACTATCATATAAAAAGGTATTTCACTGTAAGAATAATAATCTAATTTTTCACACATAAATCAACTACGATGCTTATAATGAATTTTCAAGGACTTTTTGAAAGAAGACTATGAAGCAAAAGAGGTATGTATGGACCGTAGCACTTGGCGCTCAATAGTCTCTGCCTACCCCAATGGGACATAGGCGTGAGTTTATGTATGTATGTATGTTTTTGAAAGAAAAAGTACATGTTTATTCCATTTTAAAACAAGTCAGTTTTGTTTTGTTTAATATTTATTTTAATATTCCAAAAACTCGATAGTCCCAAGTTTTGCAACAATCTAAAACAATACGATGGAAATATATATAGTAAATTTATGGCTACGAAAGAGCGAAAGGTGAATAGAATTGGGGGAAAGTGGTGATTCCCACTGTACACTACAGAAAGCGGACCGCAAGACATCGGTAGCAATTAATAAACACCAGAACTATACTATGTTTTTATTATCTCTCTGCGAATAGATTGAAATAGTGATAAAAATATAATACGAGATACCTTACGTAGAAGTTAAAAGTTGCTAAGCAAGACGCCACTGCTTCAATCGTCCAATCTAGACAAATATTTTGTGTTTTTTTTTCGGTTATTGATGCATTACCGTGTGGATCAAGATGCCTGTAGTCATACTTTATAGATGTAAAATACGCTTATATGTGTGACGGTTGGGTCCTGTTTTCCAACAAAGTTAGTAGAATCGACCCTGCATGAGAAAATTAACAAAGTACGCATGATGATCATCTTCCGTTTCTAAGCATTCATAACTAAGTTTGAACTGGGGTCAAGGTGAACTTTGGACTTTGGTATGAACTGAAAGGCTGCCGACCTTAATATATATTCTTTTTTCTTCTGCGTAGACGGAAGAGTCCTTCAAACAATATAATGCCTGTATAAAATGATGATAAACTTAAGAATTAATCGCAAATGCTCATAATAATGACAATTCCGCAGTAATCCATCTATTATGTCAATTATTGCGTTCTGTCGAGGCGAACGCGAACGAACCATGTAAGTCATACTTCAGATACTGTATCGGACATTTTGACATACCCTATCATGTCTCCCAACCGACTTGTGAGATAAGCAGTACAGGTAAACGAAAAAACGCAATTTAAAATTTACATATATGGTGCGTCAAATTTGCTTGATTTTGATATTCGAAGGTATTTTTGATTATTTTTGTGATTTTTTGCGAGTTGTATCATTGGATATTAAAACAGGAAGTTTCAAAATGGCCGTCGATTGAAGGTTGTGATTTTGAATAGAATGATTATTTGATTGGATATGATTATTATACATTATAATACAAACATCGTTTAAATACATATTTTCACTAATTTGCTTTATGTCGATATTTTGAAATGCCTTTTGTTTCGTTTTGATTATACTGTATTCTTTCAAGATGTTCCATTTTTCCTTTTAATAAACAGTCCCCAACATTTTGTATTTAAAAAAGGAATTGTGGCCAGTAGTTTAGTAATTTGAATATTTCATAATAGATTTAAAGTTGAAAAGTAATATTTAATTTCGTCTACATACATCTATCTACTTCACAAAAATATCTAACATGTTATTTTATATCGTAAAGAAATACTAAGCTAACTGTACTTTGGACGTTTCTATCTCGGATCAAACCAGTTTTGGTTGTTAACGAAGAAAAGTCGAGTGGATAATGCGTGTTGCTATATCGCGTGGATTACAAGGACTCCAGTTCATATTGCGCGCTCATACAACACATAGCTCATTTTACACTGGATTTTCTACACTGTGTACCACTTTCTTGTTCAGAACACAAGTAATGTACGTTCTAGTAATAAATAAAATTAATATCAAATCAATCTCCTTGTTTATTTTCACCGCATCTAGATTGTTCCACATTCTTGAATGTGTTAGGGTAGGTAATGTTGACGTTTCCATTGTCATTAACTTATGACCGTTAATCATGTTTATACCGCCTTAAATACATCGTTAAGACCCACTTGTTTGTAAAAGCAAAAAACAAAGCAATTTGAAGTAATCTATTCCTTGAAACGATTCCTAACATGTTCCTTTCTTTTACAGATCTTATCAAGTGGAATCATGCCATCATCTTTATCAGTACGAGAGAGATCTTCGACTTGTGACGTCGTTTGAAGCCGTTGATATCCGGAGTTAATCCGTCGGTAAAATAAAAGTCAGTGCGTCGTGACTTAGAGCATCGATAGCATTCGATCAGGAGTTCGCTCGCATCCTTAGAGCCTCCTTATATTTCGAATAAAAAGTTCAAAATTTAAATTCGATTTTCGAATGTGACATTCGGAATTTAGATTTGAATTTCGAACGTAACATCCGAAATTTAAATTTGAACGCGACTCGCAAATTCGAATTTAGAATTCGCACCGCGTTTGTGCTAGGAAGCGGTGAGTCGCGTGTGCAGTGGACTTTAGAGAAATAAGTAAAATGGCGAGTACGGGCAGTGAAATTTGGCTGCAATGGTTCGCGTGCTGCTACCAGCCGGCTGCGCAGGCGCAGCGCACGCGTCGAAGAATAGACAGGAGCATGATCGGCGCGCCCACCAACTTCCAACACACCGGACACATAGGTAAGCACAATAACTTGAAATCATAACAGAATAAACAAAAATAATGTAAGCTTATCAAATTCTTCGCAGTCAGGGGGGTTACTCTATTGTGCGAAATGAAGTCCGAATGTTCGACGTCCAAATTCCAAAGTAAGTTATAAGTTTTCCACTACTAAAATTCGACATTATTTTCTATGGCACCTATCATTCACCCCGAACTAAGTTTACTGTTACGACTTCGTTTCGGATCACAGAGTCACCCCCCAGGATTTATCTACCTACTTTGCTGCATGTGTGATATGGTCACTATCGACATCTTAACTCTTAAGTATAAATAGCATTAGTTTAAACCACGTTGCCTTCTTCGCGTAAGACAATATCTATTTCATCATTGCCTATAGTTTTCATGCCATTGGGTAAGCACTAAGCAGTGAACACATATTTTTTGTTTGCAAATTATACATGAATCATAAGTGAGGAAGTTTATGCCTCAATATAAGTGTTAAACATCAAACCAGTTGAACCGTACAAGTTTTTTTGAATGGTGTATCTTAAGCATGTGATTATAAATGGCGGAATTCATAGAATTGACACTGTGGTCTCGGTGTTGTTAGGTTAGCCTTGATATGTCACGACTACCTACAAAATGGCAAAAAACTAAATATAAATATGTGAAAGGACACAAGATGAAATTCTGTTGAACAATAGTGTTAAATATTGACCGTCTAATATTTGTACGAGTATATCATCTTTTTGGGTCTCAGGATCTCTCTATCTCACTTAAACCTCCTTAAAGGATTTTCATAATGACGAATTCTAGTTGTACATATGTACATTAATTCGTCTAAGTTAGTTTTACACAATACAATAGTCTTATCAGAGAATTTATTTATAATCAAACCAACTACTGTTGACCTTTCATCTTCAACACAAGACCAGTAGAAAAGGTACAACTTACGAACCATCTAAGTAGATCGATAGTAACGATAAAGGAGAACCCTCTACAATCCACGTTATCCTCAACCATAATCGTGGACATAATTGCCAAAATGTTAACACGCAAATATATTCGGCGAAAAGGTATCAGATATTAGCAAGCGTCATTCCCGATAAGGTATCTTTAAGTAGTACCACAGTGGTACTTCAGTTGCTAATCCTAGTAACGCTAGCAAATGCATTTCGTCGTAACCTTCCAGAAGGGCGGGTTCGGTGACCCAGGGCAAGGGCCCTTGCATGCTCACGTCACGTGTCTATGAATGACGGTTACCATTGTTTTGTATTCAATTCTTATTTAACTTATAACTTAGTTAAGTCGGATGTGGAATAAGAGGTTTTGATTTAAGAGCGCAATTTTGTGTCATTGTTTTGGACTTTTGCCGAAGTCTTCGATACCTATGATCCAAACACATTTCCAAAAAAATATTTTTGGATTGCTATTATATTTTACTTTGTACTTACCAAAAAATCCCAAGTAATTTTTTTTCTGTACATTAAATCTTTTAATGCTCAGTGCTCTGCTTCTAGAATGTAGGTTAATAAGGCGGCAGTTGTTCATCCTTTATTTAAACAAATACATAATGCAATACACATATCCGTACTTCATTTAAATAAGCACCGATTATTCAATAGATATCGCATTGTTCCGAATTGCATAGGACGTAAGAGTGTTATGTAAAGCTTATATAAAATAGTTTTATATGCGACAGGACGCGCGCGCCTTTTTTGTCGGCCATAGAGCGTAGATTTCGAGCTGTCTATGGTACCGTGCGACGGCTGCCAGATGCATTCTAAACGCTTGTTTGTTCTACTTTTTGCACCCAAGATTATTTTATTGATTAGAAAAATAGCTCCTTTTTACTTTATATTTTAAGCCTTGTTGGTTGTGCTTTGATTTTTAATTTTAACGGCTGGCTGTTTGTGCTTTAAGCCAAGTTATTATCAATTTTAAATTCTGTAGCCATTCGCTATTTGAATTTGATTTGATGTTCTATTTTCAAAAAGCCATACGTGTAAAATTCTATATGGGATTATCGAACGTCTAATCTAAATTTTAGGTACATTTATAGTTGAAATTGGTCTGAAGTCAGTACAGCCCTACTAACAATAGAGATAGTGACGTGCGCTAAGCGATTGTTTATGAACGGAATCATTAAGGCAAGCGTTCATTCCAGTTAGCATCACCTAACTAGCGGTCTTTAGTTAGTAGTAATATTCGCTTTGACGTCACATCGATACCTGACGGCTGACATGATTTGATCTGTACCACTTGATAGTAATCTATTGATAAATATAATCCTGTATTTCTGAGAAGAAATTTATCGGATGTTATAATATAATACTTACCTCTTTGTTTTCCTTACTCCTATATCTCTTGCCCAAAGACCATACAAAATCTCTCTTTTGTTGTCTTTCCTTCCGTGAGTGAGATCGACGGAACCCAAAACTTTCGTTAGGATATTCGAACACATATACAGCGAACATAATATATGTAGGTGAAAAGCAGATCATTAAAGCATGCAAGTACATCTTTTCTTCTTTACTTACCGTCAGGTGCATAGTATTTGCCTTGTCATGCCTGTATAATCAAGGCGCAATCCTTGTCAAAGTCAATAATTGAGGCCATTTTTGGCATAAATATTATACTCGTCACATAACTTCCAATAGAATACAAGAACTGATCCTAAAATTTGTTTTTTATGTCTACATTTGATCGATTTATTAAATCGTCAAAACGCAATATATTTTATGTTTATAAGTTTCCAAATTCATTGACCTTTTATTTATACTATAATTTATTATAAATAAAACTTGTTCGCTCATCGCAACACATAAAATTGAGGTCGCAAACATTTTGTAAAAGGATGAAACATTAAATTACCATTTAGAGATAAAACAAAAAACACGTAAATGAGAGAGTCAGTAGGAAGGCTTTAAAAATAATCCCATCATCGAGGATTAACAAAAACAATTGAAAACAAGCACTGAAACTGTTTAGTTTAATCATGTAAACATTAGGGGAGACCAGGGACGAAAGTATCAAATCAATTTGTGAAAAAACTATGTTCTGGTTTTGGTTAAAGAGAGTCGATGCTGCAAAAATACCCCCAAAGTATTTAGATTATTTTTAATGATAATTCAGGTGATAATTTTTATTGATAATACATTGATAAATGTAAGCATTCATGTATATAATATTTACAATGTTACTATCAATCCTATACACTGTTGCAACCAACCCTAGGGATAGGGATGCACTCTTTTTATTTGGACATTATACTCAAAATCTGTAATAGCAGTAGCAATTCAGTTGGTGTTAAGAGATAGCTGAAAATAAAGAAAATTTTATACCGAAACAAAACTTTGGAAACAACCTTATTTCACTATCAAACAAACCAACATAACCTCAAAAAGTTTTACCCGCCAAGCTTAAAAAAGTGCGCTCTCAATCTCCATGCTGCCAATGACGTGTATTTCTAAATTGGTCGAGTTATACGCGCTGCGTGTAAACACGAATATAGACAAAGAGAACACATGGGCATTGGAGCGTCTTGCGAAGACGCGGCGGAATGTCGCCGGCACGTATATTTAGAACATCCGACACGCGAGGCAGGGCTGCCGGTGATAACTAGTATAGTTGACTTTTTTAAAGTACAATACAATTCGATCAGAATGTACAAACAAAACTTACTTACTAGTCGTAACCTAATGTATGCAAGCTGAACTCAAAACGCATCTTATTGGTCGAATGTACCACGGTGGTCACTATACAAGTGTATATTACATAATATTCGTAATATTACGCCACCAATTTTAAGAGTCTCCGACAGTAAAGGCTAGGATTGAGCTACGTGGTTTATGCAAAATGTTCAGTAAATTAACATGCGTATTAACATAATAAGCAACATGCGTATTAAAATCAACGTTGAATCCAACTAAAAAACGTCAGCGATATTTTACCATTCTAGTTTCATATTTCAGATGAAGTAATTGTCCTATTTGAAATGTAAGACCTTAATTATCATATACCTAAAGTCTAAACAGCAATTCATGCACATCACACATGGTAATATAACGGTGAAGGAAAAACATCGTGAGAAATCCTGCATGCCATAGCGATTTGTAAGAATTTATATGTAAAGTCCGCCATCCCGCATTAGGCCAGCGTGGTGGACTATATGGCTTAGCCACTGTCAATCGTACTCTCGATTGTAAAGTAGGCCCGTGCCCTGCAGTGGGACGTATACAGGCTGATACAATATACATGATAAAGTCTTTGTCATGAGTCAGGAATTTGTGCCCGATATGGCGATAGGCTCGCCCCCTATCACATCATGGGACGGAACATACAGGACGAAATATGGGTGTCCTGGTGGCGCCTCTGCCTACCCCTTCTGGGATAAAGGCGTGAGTTTATGTATGTATGATAAAGTCTTTAACACATGAGAAATATTCTACAAAGTGGACAGCCCTGCGTTGTGATTGGTGTGCGTTGAACACGGCTAGTTGTTCCGCGGCGCGCCCCGCGTCTGTGACTCATCTCACTTCCTCACGCGGTATACACTACACCAGTAGTTCCCAAACTTATTTTTCTCGTGGACCACTTTCAAAATTTTACTGGTTTTGGTGGACCCCCTGCTGCTACATTTCTACCACATTCTTAAAGTCGCCAAAAAATAAAAATTGTGTCGCTTCTGAGTTCTGTCCCTATATTCCGATAGGTAAAATAAAAACGAAAAATGGTACATTTTATAACACTTTATTTATTAAAAGAATAGAATTACAAGAAAAAAATAATAAGGTAATATAGGTTCAGGTCATAATTTTAATTAATGGGAAGGATGTATTTGATGGAGTGTCAGCAAACGATCAATGTTTGGCTTTATTTTTGTGAGCAATAACCGCAAATCCCCCCGCTCTGTGATGTTTAATTTGCTCCTTTTTTTGTTAAGAGATTTGTAACGGCACTAAAACTCCTTTCGACAAGGTATGACGAGGGAAAAGCTATTAAAAATTTCCTTGCGATTTCCCACAGTCCAGGATATTTTTCGGGTATTTCTGCTTGCAGCCAAAATGTTTGGTAGCCTTTTCTAAATTTCACCTTCAGCTCCTCATTGGTGCTTAGCTCGAGCAGCTCCTCTTGTAATACAACATTGGCCACTTCCGTTTCATCAAATGGATTTATGATCCATGGTGGTATATCCATCGTCAGGATATCTTCAAACCTGGTTTTGAAGTCATCATGCAGGGCATTTAAATGTTGACTGTAGGTATGGATATCCTCATCAATACATTCTACCTACGACAAGTTTGGAAATTGAGAGAATTCGCGCCGACTAATGTTTTGCTTCATAAATTTCAATTTCCCAAGAAAAGCCGAAATTATCCCCTTTGTTTTTATTAAATTCAGGCTGTCCCCTTGTAACTGCAAGTTAATATCATTAAATTTTTTAAACAAATCTGTCAAATACGCAATGTCTGCTTTGAGTTTGATCAAGTTTTCTTTTAAATCTGGATCTCTACTTTCTAGGAACTCTAATACGGAATCGAAAACAGAGTAAAATCTCGTTAAGCATGCACCTTTCGACAACCAGCGTACTTCAGTATGTAAGAGCAGTCGTTGGAAGTCTTCATCATTTTCGTCGCACAATTGAGCAAATAAACGCGTATTCAATGCATTGCTTCTGATTTTGTTGACAGCTTTTATTACAAAATGAAGAGATTGGTTCAACCTGTCACTTAAATGTTTTGCCACAAGATGTTGTCGGTGGATTACGCAATGAATAGCTGTAAGTCCTGGTATAATTCTTTTGAGATGACTTATAAACCCACGATATCGCCCGACCATTGCAGGAGCTCCGTCTGTTGCCACTGAAATAATGTTTGTAAATGGAATCGATTTTTCCGTGAAAAAATTACTCAGGACATTAAATATTGATTCGCCTTTAGTATCAGTCTCCAAAGTTCTGGCAAATAGCAATTCTTCGTGAATTTCTTCCTCCATAATAAATCGGACATATGCCAATAATAATGCTTCATTACCGGGTAACGTTGACTCGTCCAGTTGTATAGAAAAATGATTTTTTTGCAGATGATTGCACAAAAAACTTTCGATATCAGAGCTCATTTCATCAATGCGTCTTTGTACAGTATTGTTACTTAATGGAATTCTTTTTAGTACGTCAAACGGAGATTTGTGCAAAACAGTTTTTAAAACCTCTTCAACAGCGGGTAAAATTAATTGTTCTCCGATAGTGTGTGGTTTTCCAGATTTTGCTATAAGTAATGAGATATTGTAAGATGCCCGCAAGCCATCATCGTTACTTTGAGATGTTGAAGCGAACATACTGTGCATGGTGGGTCTCTTTTCATATTTTTCCTTCAATGTTTAAAAATATTTTAAATCTTTACCTATTTTATCAGTATGACACCTTTTTAGATGATCTTCGAGCTTTGATGGTTTCATAGAGTCATTGCTCAAAACTTTGTTGCATAATAGGCACATGGGCAACTGTTTGTCTGCCTCTGATGGAACAAAACCATATTTCAAATAATCGACACTATATTGTTGACATTTTTTCTTTGCTGTAGCCATGTTTCGTGTCAGTTACCTTACCTGTAAAAAAAATGTTTTAGTAACCAAGTTTTTTTCTGAATATAGGTATCACAACGCAGCCTTTGTCAGCACGCGGAAATAGAATTACGGCTTGTAAAGGGACCAACTAATAAACCGCTAAGACAAATACAGACGTTTTCACAAAACGGTATCAATTTTAAAGTACCTAATTTACCACTAATTTTTAATAGTACAAATAAAAATTGGTGTACTCAGTATCGAATACTGATCATATTTGTGTAGGAAAAAATAAAAGTCGAAATCTCAAAATTCCATAAAAACGATAACTAACATTTCATCAAATCAATGAGTTCACGCGCTCCGTGTATTTGCGTATTTTTTGTCTGCGGCTTCATTGTTAAAACGCACATTAAAACGTGACAAACTGGCATCGAAGCCCAAGCCCCGCCCTTTTCCCGTCGCCCGCGCACCGCTCGCTTTTTCCGAAAAGGAATAATTTTGATAAAATATGTAGTTACTTCAAAATCAATTAGCCTCAATTAGTCAGCCTCCGTGGCGCAGTTGGTTAGACGCCGCCTGTGAAACGAGAGGGCGCGGGTTCGATCCCCGCACCGAAACAAATATTTGTGTGATCCACAGGTATTTGTTTCGGGTCTGGGTGTTTGTGAGACCGAAAAGTCTCTCGTAGTTCCTGATACCCACGACACAAGACTCGATCTTAGTGTGGGGTCAGGACTATGTATGTGGCTGTTGGGTGTATTTATTTATTTAATATAAAATGATTGTGAAATTACTGTTTTATAAAACTAGTAGTTATTTGCAAGAAAAATTACAATATTAATTGCTCTGCAATATTGCTTATTCGGCCTTTTTAGAGAGGCAGTGCTTCTCTCGTGAAAAAACAATGGAATAAAACGTGCTGTGTTTGTCTTCAAATCGAAAGAGGACAATTAAAATATCTGTAAGTTACTAAGTTACCTATCTTAGATTATATACACGTCTAATCTACCTTACCTATCTATACAAGCAGTTGTGATCAACCGACTAGTACACGGAAACAAAATACTTAAGTACTATAACAAAAAAAAGGTAGGTACTTACTTTTCTCCGGCACTAGCAAACACTGATATAAATTTTCTCACACTTTTTTTCGAAATTCCGGAAACAAATGAATGAGTTTGCCTTTGGCATCAAGTATTTATAGTGGTGATCAAGTTCATGTCTGAACAAGCATTAAGCATTGTCGGGCGGATAGCGCTTTGCAAGTCTGTACACGAAATTGTACGTAATATCGAATACGCAAGTTTGGACAAGTAACAATCGCTTGCCTTATTAAAATATTATCTGCTTAGTTAGGTACTTAAAACAATGTAGGTTGGCCCTTATAAAAACTATGCTTACATTTATTTTTGCTTTTACTATCAAAAGCAGATAAATTTTCGTGGACCCCCATTAACATCTTATGGACCCCCATATTTTGTTCACGCTTACGTAGACCCCCAGCAAGTCTCCCGTGGACCCCTGGGGGTCCACCTGGACCACTTTGGGAATCACTGCACTACACAGTATACTCCACACGGATTCACTAATACTAATATGGCCTAAATAATGTAATATGAGACATGAATTACTGTGGGAACAGGCTTAGTAGGTCCTAGCATTGAAAGAGATAAGGTTTTGGTCGATTATGCTGGTCTAGAGAGGGTTAACACACTTTATCGCCCTTATTCATAGACATATTTAAAACCCATTTTACTTTTTGAATATTTTGTCCCTATCGAACGACTTTAGAATTCATTTTAGCGAAGGAGACAAAACATTTGCGTACTAAAATAGGTTATAAATCTGTCTATGAATAAAGCCGTATATGTACATATACTTGTCCAAATATGCAACCAAAATCTCCGATTTAGGAGTTCCATTTCAGTCACACAATCCATGGCTTGCCCTCAGTCTACAAAGAACTCATACTTTTCTTTACGTATTTTTGAGCTCACTTGTATCAAGTAATTTTGACGATAACTTTGTCTTTGACGACGGCAACGCCGTACATTTGACAAGAAAATGTTAAGTTGTTATTAAGTTATTGTACTTGATACAACCAAGTCTTAAAATTTATGGGACGATAAATTTGCTCGACATGTACTATCAAATATATTTTATTACCTTATTGGTCTTCTATAAATAGACAATTACTGTAACCAGGTGGTAAATATCAAAGCATTAGATATTATTATTTAAAATGATACTAGGAAGCTCATAAGATATCACGAGAGTCCAAACCGCAGCTTGGTTAACAAACCGCTTACAATTATATAAAAACAAACACACAACAAACATACGTCTATCAGAAACGGAAGCCAGATAACGAACATTATTTGTAATTAATATATGATTATCTCTAGATAGAGTCAACAACGTCGCTTTTTGCGACTATTCGAACGTTTCTTACTTAATGTAAACTACTTGGCGAATTTTCACAAGGTTTTCGATATCAACTTCTAATCAATAAAGATGCTAACCACACATAACTTGGTTTACCGATTGATACAACAAAATTGAAATCCCATAAGTATTTAGATGATTTTTCACTTCTAGGATTTAATTCTCCAACACTCCAGAATTAATAATGTCAATGATTGTGTTCTGTGTCACAAAAATGAACTCTTCATGCTGTCTCGGCAATGTGACCACATTGCGCCAGATGGTAATCGTTTATCCATCCAAATGGATTATCGACTGGTGACAGCCGATTTTCTCCTCCTCAATGCCCTGCTAAATCGCTCCTTCACGCTTATTTAAACTTTAGTTTCTAAAGCGAAACCGTCTGAAAAACATAACGTAAATAATTACCTCATAAAGCGTGACTAAAATGAAAGGTTGTGGCCGATAGACACAGTCGTGACAAATCCAGCACGTGAATGCTTTTGCGGATACACTTAGCAACCTTGAACCGACACTTCAGATACGGGAGTGTCTATCAATAAATAAAGTTAAGTTACATAAGTCTGCCTTCACAATAAATCTTCTGTCGTGGACAACAGAAATAACAAGAATATTTTCATTTCCATAACACGCAGATTGAAAGCAAAAATTTTGTCAATCATTCGTTTTTCTCAGAACGGACTTCAAAAATTGTCTGTCTTTTACAGACAGCTTGTTGCCAACATAGGCTATACATACTTATAATAAGTTATACTCTGTTTATCCTTATCCTATATCCATCCCATGGTTGTGAGTGAGACATTGCTTTTGAGCGATAAGACCGCCAATTGTACGTTTATTTTATATGGATTTCTAATTATGTATATTAATTTCTTTTTTTTTGTGCAAAAAAGTGTATATAAATAAATAAGTATATCGTAGACTTCATGTACGTAACCCTAGGATCATATCCACCGGATCTGAAAGTCGTCTAAGGGACAATGCTGCAACGCTATTGTATTTGATTGGCGAGAGGCCACTGATTGAACGACAATAAAAGAGAATACAATATCCCTTACAATCATCGGTATTCCCAGAAAATTGACGTCAATAATAGAAAGACCACATTATACTTTAGTCACCACAGCCGCAAATGTCCATTGCTGATAGTGGGATCCACACCCAACTTGCAATGGCGTGCATCCATTCCCGTGACATTTACAACTTTAGCATGTGTAGAAATTCTCAACAGATAAAGAACAGATATAACTTGCCCCAACGAGCCATAGACTTTGACATCCATATTTATTTTGTACTGGAACAGTGACTATAATCATCAAAAAGTTGATGTACGGTTTTACGTTAATAATATTACGTTGCTATACAAATAGCTATTCGATTGATCTATAATAAGATTTCTCTCATAGACCGAAACAAATACGCCGTATTGCTCAAAACCGGATGAACAGGCTGACACGGAATACGACACGCTTAGGCCACTATATTAGGCTTTACGATTTGTGAACTTTTGATATTCAAAACAGATATCCATATCGGAACTTATGGTTTTACATCATCATTATCACCATCGGCCACTGGAAATTGCTGAACATCAGCCTTTCAATTATTGCACATACATTTAATAATAAACATTCCGATTCACCGAACTGCCAATTTTAAAGTCATTGTTAAATTTAACGAGGCTAGCCTTAACTTTTGACTCATCCAAGGCGAGGGTTTTGTTACTACACAAGTGAACGTTAATTTACATGGTTGATTGTATGAAATTACCATAAGCGATGCTCTTTCCGCGGTCCAAGGCCGCAATAAAAGACGTTTGACGACTTTTATTATCACTAAGGGGCTTCGAATAAACAGTTGAAGGACTGGCCTTCAAGTATTTGATTAGCAAGTTCCTTGTTTTGATAAAGGGAATAAAATGAGGTTCTAATGTTTCAATATACGTGGTAGACTGTAGCCAGTGGTAGAAACTAGAATCTAAACAAAACCAAGAATGGAAAGAAAATACAGAGAAATGAAGCAAATTTATAGTCACCATCAGGTGCTGTCATGTTTCGTTCGATGAATGAGATTGCGGAAGACCCAACGGTATTTTCTTACTTCCCCTCCTTTCATAATGGTAGCGACAAAGTTTTGCAACGCACCTGTAAGACGCAGGTGTAAGTATTTATGGGTAACGTGGTCACTAAAAATTAGGCCACTGGCTCACTGGTTATATTTTGTTGTACACAAAAAAATTGCCGTGAAATTTCTTACATGCTGTATACAAGATTACAATTTGGTACAATAGCAAGTATCACGCAAATTGGCTTTAGTTTTTAAAGCGTTTCCCTTACATCCTGTGTAAAAATTCTCATGGAAAATGGGTTAATTTTATTACTTCATATCGAATGCTTATAAGATCAGATAACAACATCATAATCACAAACAAATGAAGGCCAACCTTGTCCGTAACAGATTGTGCACGAGATAGTTTTCATTGCGTGACCGCGAACATTTGTAATTCTTCTTAGACATAATTTATTTGTATGGGAAATCATTTTGAAAGGCACATTTGTTTTGTTATATAACCATGAACTATTATTACGCGTTGTGTATAACTTCATTAATAATGTTAAGAGTTCCAAACTACAAATATATTTTTTCGACGCCTTATTAATGAATAGTCTAAAGATGAAAGATCTATCCACATCGCATATACATAGCATGAATGAACCAACCCAGTCGAATGATTTACATGAAACAATGAACTTGAAACATAATTTTCTCTAAACCTGGTACAGACGGAACATTTTGGCAAACAAATTCCTTTTATCAACAATTTTAAACGGATACAAGTGCTTGACTTATTCACTGAAAGTATTTTTATGCAGAAATACTATGCATATAACTACTAAAGAAAGGGAACATAATAATGGTCTAATTTCTCCGCACCTGCTCAATAATGTCTTGTTATAAAGCACGAAGGGTTTACGGTCTAAAACACGTTTAAGTCGGTCATTGCGATTATCACCAGCCCAATTCTCAAACACCGGAAAGAAACCATTCGAAGGCATAACAAATCGAGCAACATTTATAACAAAAAATCCAGGTTTTCTACCGGTATTCTTTAATTAATGAAAAATACTCGTTGCACACAGACTCTACTTCATTGTCGTCTTCAGCTAAGAGTAAACTATTATTGAAAACTATGCCTGTTTTCAATTAAGAATTTCCTTTATTAGGTCATATTCACCTTGAGGACGTTCGACACCTCATAAAATTAGTTCCAACTCAAAGTAGAACCAGCAACCAGACTAAAGATAAAATTACTCTTTTTTTTAACCGTTCTTTCCAGCGTTATCTCTGCTGGTGGCCAGATCAAATCAAATCTTTAGTAACCTCTGCCTTATGACCATTGAATCATATCACTCTTGACGCGACATCAAGGCTATTTTTTTTCGAGTTCATGACACCATTGTAAAGTTCAGGCATAAATTACTTAACATAACCAAAGGGGTAGACCCTCCAAGTAATAAAACATTGTATTGAATTTCGGTTCAATATAAAAAGGTCTAATATGTTATTAATATGTATTCCAGGCTCGACGGACGTGGACATCCCGTCGTCGCTGCTGCACAGTATGCAGAACCAAATGCAAAGCAAAGGAGGCTACGAAATGGCTTATGGTGTTAAGGTGAGAATATATTTTACTATTATGTCAACATTTAATATACCAAAAAATTATAGTATGATTTCTTATACAATATTACTGTAATGTACTGTATCAGCCCATATACGTCCCACTGCAGGGCACGAGCCTCCTCTAAAATCGAGAGTACGATTAAAAGGGGTTAGTCCATATAGTCCACCACATAAATACAATATTAACAATTCACGAATCATTTAAAATTACATACATACATAAACTCACGCCTTTATCCCCGAAGAGGCGCCACCAGGACACCCACATTTCGCCTTGTATGTTCCGTCCCACGATGTGATAGGGGGCGAGCCTATCGCCATATCGGGCACAAATTCCTGACTCCGGGCTGATAATAAATAGAAAAATTCAATATCACTTTGCCCGACCCGGGACTCGAACCCGAGACCTCAGCTTTGTAACCGTACCGTAATACAACTACGCCACCGAGGCAGTCATTTAAAATTGAAATATTAAAATCAACACAATGGCATATTTTTATAAAATCTTGCGACAAATGACGACCGTACTTAAGGTGTCTGACTCGGGCACGTTTTGCCCACCTAAGACCATTATAACTGTTTCTTCCGACGATAGATAATCGTCTCTCGACAGTAGCGACACTATTCCATATATGGACAATATCCCAGTGCGGGGTTTTCACGGGTCATGGGGGATTCTCTGAGTACTTACATATAAACTTGAATCGCTTCAAGTGCAAGGAGAGCCCCTCATGCATCTGTGACCCAGCGGCCATTGAAGATGTTTTGCATGTGTTGACCGAATGCCCAGTATATCTGTATCAACGTCTAAAGGTAGAAAACGAAATCGATATGAAAATTAGTAAAGATAACCTAAGCAGTATACTGGAGACCGGTGAGATAAGATGTAAATTTTTAAGATACTGTAGAGATATAGCATGTAAAGTGTTGAATAGGAATAAATAGATAGGGCAACTACTTAATATAATATGATATTATATAAACCTAGTTGCCAAGGAATGTGGTTTTGACGAAGAAGACATGCTATATCTAAAAATGTGTAAATTTTACAATGTTTTTACTCTTTACAAGTATGTAAATTTCTATGTTTTAATGTGTATATGATATTGTGTACATACCTGTATTCTTATTGTATAATAGTAGTATCTTGTAGTTGTCGGATGACTGTAATCGTTCAGATAGGTAGTTAGATTAGCATCAGACGAAGCACTTTATGTGTGATATTTTTACTTGTGTAACTTTTATTTTTGTAGTCGTTTTTAATAAATGTATGTTAATCATTAAATTTTTGTAGAAACAACCTCTGAACGGTATCGGAGGGACAAGTATTTAAAAAAAAAAAAAAGAATATCCCAGTGCAGGTTATGATCCTTAAAATATTAAAACACGGTAGCAAAAAAAACTTCTTAGTTGACACTGAACGAAGGAAATAAATTGTATTTTCCTTAGTAACAATCGCCCGTGGCTTAACATTTAGGCTCGTAATTTTACAAAGGTTCCCCATATTATCCGCCTAACAACAAGAGTGTACTTACTTTCAGATGGAATCTCCCAACTTTGTAGTGACCGTATACCTAAGCAAAAACAGTTGAATAAAAAATAGAATAATTATTAAATTATAAGATTCTTCATCCGTATTTATTGGTTTTGTTATTTTACATACCAATTTACCTGTTGCTATTTATAAATTAATATAATTTTCCTCGTTTCCAGGTATATTGATGCTCTGCTGCAACAGGGACGCTAGTGACAAAACAGAGTGTAACTGTGTGTTAAATGATCTAAACTGTATTTATTTGTCTACGTTATCATTAAGTTAGTTTATAAGTATATTTTCTTTGTTATGTACATAAAATTCGGTACAGAAATTTAGTTACCCATTTTTGTCTAAATTAAATGAAATTATTTAGAATCAATTTAGGGTTATCGTTCAGATGAAATTAACTGGTTTGATTTTAAACGTCAGTAATGTGTGTATTGTTTAAAAGTTAGATGTATTTATCTCTGCCAAACTACAGTAGTCCAAAACATATAGATTAGTAATTTTTTATCTGTAATGAGTTATGCCATGTATGAATTTCCTATTTTCTCTATAAGTAATTTTTACTCATCAGATTGTTTACATTTTTCCTTATATTGGATAATGGACAATCAACCTGGTTTATCGTTATCTAAAGGCGAAATTTTCCAAACTTTAGTAATAACCAGATTGAAGCTATAGTGTGGATTGTTCATTATTTAACTTAGAACTATTTCCAAATATAACCTCAATGTTATTCCAACTGTTCCTATAGCGTGTCAAAATATGTAAGCCTTAATACAATATTCCGTCGGTACTGCCTTTATAGTCATATCTTTCTTATTAATAGAGTATATACACTAGAAAATCTGGCCAGAGAACACTATACAGTATATTAAAACATAACAAACTAAAAATTGTTTTAGATATTAAATATATAAAAATATACTGTATGGTGTTTGTGACTATATTACGCATTTATGAAGTTTCAACTTTATAATGGTAACAACACTTGAACATTCTAATTGGAGACTCATGTGTGTAAATTACAGTTTCACAAGTATCATAATAAACACGATTTGTAGAGGGCGCTATAATCAAATTTCACATAATTCAGCCAATAAAAATCAAGAGTGTTAGTACCTCTATTTGGTCATTTTTGTAAACCTTGTGAACTGTAATGAAAATGAACTTTTACCGATGCTGTATCGGTTGTTAAAATAACTTTTCTCATATAATATAGTGTATATGAATAGCTTTTTATATTCTATCATAAATGTAAATGCTTAGATATGACCTTTGAGTTACGCATGTTGTAACTGGAACTTTTACGTGACCGAACAATCTATAAAAAATATACGTTCAACAAAGTCATAATTGAACTTTTAACGTTTTTGCAGGGCATATCTAAGCATTAATATGTATGTAATATCGTGTATGTATCGTGTTTGTTTGTGTTAATAGTCTTCTTGCCCAAACGTTTTTGGGCACCGAACGACTGATCAAAGAGTTTTACAGGAGACTGAAGCATGTACATATTAAATAATACAACCTTGTCGGCATCTCTGTGTCAATTATAACGGCGAAGAAATAATAAGGAGCTTGCGGTGCGTTTTTAACCATTATATGTATACTCTAGAATTATTTAAACTGAAGGTAGTTTCGATTTCAGCAGAAAAAGCTTAAAGTAACTGTTTTTATTCATAGGCTAAATCAATATTCGTAACGATAAATATCCTGTGAACATACAGGATACAAACTAGAAAGACACAATTTTCTAAGTCGAAAAAAATATTAAATGTAGATTCCAAATTACTTTCCCAATTAATATTTACCTTTTGATTCCTGAATGCATTTGTTGATGGTTGACAGTCATTTATCCGTCCTCAATAATAAATACGATATACTAACCGATCAACTGATGCTGTACCGCCATATTACCAGAGATGCTGGTCTGTCCACATTCATCCAATATTGTACGCCATATTAACGAGAGTGTTTAACGGTATTTCTCAATTATTATTTATAATGAGCTTGGACGTACCTGCAATAGCCGTCAATTGACGTATAGCCTTAAAAATTGTAGCCAGAGTAACTACTGAACATATTGAGACTTAACATCTATGTCTCAGGATGGCGAGCGCAGTGGAGTGCCAAGCGTTGCTTTGTAATTCATGGTGTTTTTTGGTTTTCTACTGTCCATGAGCGGTCTCTTGCCATCAAGCGAATAGCATGCTGGTCTCGCCGTTCATCGCAATAAAAAAATATGTTAATATGTTATTGCCTTTTTTAATAAAAGAAATCGTCAGAATCATAAGACAGATGTTGCTGTAAAATGTATTAGAATTGTACCTATTCAGTACATATTTATTCTGACATCAATACGTCCATGCAGAAGAGAACTAACGAAACTATTGTGTTGTTATAATAACTTGAGTGTAATCGAATTTAAAGTCGACAGTTGTGTTATTCTTGGTATATGTTAACAACGAGAGATACTAGTCGACACTTTCATATAGTTTAAGCTTGAAACTGGTTTCACACTCAAGATTATAATTTTGTCATTTTTTAATTAAAACGACAAAGTTCTACTATATTAAGGTACATGTATACCTAGCTGTTTAAGCATTGTAATAGACATTAATAATGGATTTGTTCTTCGTAAAAAAAAGAATATGAAATGCAATGTTTTGTTTTATTTATGACTAGCGGTCGGGCCCGGCTTCGCCCGGGTGCAAGTAGTTTTTCGGTCCAGTCCACATTAACATATTATTTCGCGTACTATTTTATTATTTACACTCAATGTGACCGCCGTCGGAAATATTTCTTTACCCATCCCGCCCCGTCCCTTTATATCCCGTTCTGTCCAATCTCATTCGGTTCCATGACGAAAAGCGTGCAATCCTGTCCTCTCCTGTCCCGTGCCATTCAATCGAATTTGAAAGATTTGGTGCCAGTTTTAATCTTTGAGACCAGCTGCGCCCCGCAGTTTTACCCACGTAGTGATGTTATTAGCTTATAGTCGTGGAACTGGCATCGAGCTCAAAAAAAAGTTGGCATATTTAGGTATCTTTTACAATTTTAAAAGATTAATTTTATTAGTCACTGTGCCTCGGTGTCTTCTATTGGTCTTCTGCTGCCTCGGTGGCGTAGTTGTACTACGTTACGACTACAAAGCTGAGGTTTCGGGTTCGTATCCCGGGTCGGGCAAAGTGATATTGGGCTTTCTATTCATTATCAGCCCGGAGTCAGGAATTGTGCCCGATATAGCGATAAGCTCGCCCCCTATCACATCATGGGACAGAACATACAAGGCGATATGTGGGTGTCCTGGTGGCGCCTCTGCCTAGGCCTTCTGGGATAAAGGCGTGAGTTTATGTTTGTATGTATTTAATTTTATTTCTCTCTTTATAATTACTGTTTTGAAGTTGGTTTAATTATGTAAAATTATTTTTATTTGAAATCATCCGGAGCAGTACCCTAACACATTCTGAAACTACGAGTATAGGCTAACAGTTTCGGTTAAGGTTGCATAATTATGTTTCGACCATTCATAGTCTTAGAGGTGTTATTACTGCCGACTTTAAACAAAGCTCTCATCACAGTCCCTTAGAGATACAGAGGGCGCTTATTTGGCCTGACGAAAGCAATGCAAGGCAATCGTGTAGAAATAGAAAACTTCTAAGTTAGAACGTTTCAGTTCTATACGTAGTAAACAGATGGCGCTAAACCGTAGGAGTACTCGGAGCTGACATTTGCAAAATAAATATATTTATTATTTTATAAATCATTTATTAAATGATTTATAAAAAAAAATAGTTTTTTTTTAACGATATAACATGTATTACTTTGCCACCGACTATTTTACGTTTGTATTATTAGAGCTACTTGAGACTTGAGAGCGACAGTCTCGAAACTAGCAACACTGTTCGTGTGATGTTTACAATCAATATCAGTGGTTTGATAAGGTAAATAATACTTATCTAATAGTTCTAACCATTGTCAATAATTTAAAACAACTTACGTAAAAATAATTACTAGAAATATTAATTTCAAATTGTTGAGGTTATTTTAGTGTTTTATTAAATTATTATTTTGTCTAAAAAAATATTTATTATGATTTCAGGAGTTCGAATACGTGCAAAATGGTTTAAGGCGGTTACTTAATTTACGGCAAAATTAGTACAATCCATGGCGTTCTAATTTATGAAGAAAAGTGATAAAAATTGTATCTAAACAGCAAAGATGATATTATTCCTTTCAATGGTAATTGCCGTCGTTATCGGCTTTAAGTTTTATTATAGCCGTACATGTGGAATGTGTACCAGCGACGCTAAACTGGAGGGAAAAGTGGTTATAGTAACGGGAGCAAATACCGGTATTGGTTATGAAACCGCAAAAGACCTGGCCAAGCGCGGCGCGAAAGTGATCCTAGCGTGCAGGAACATTGAGAAAGGCACTGAAGCAACAAATAAAATTATCAAATGCACGGGAAATAGCAACGTTGTGTTCAAACAACTAAACTTATGCTCTTTCCGCTCAGTTCGGAATTTTGCTGACAATATTCTCGAGAATGAACCGAAACTTGATGTTTTGATAAACAACGCCGGCACAGGAAAATTAGACAACTCATTAACTGAAGATAACTTGCCGATAGAGGCGCAAGTCAACCATTTTGCACCGTTTCTGCTTACAATATTACTCCTACCACTATTGAAAAAATCAGCTCCAAGTCGCATTATCGTCGTGTCTTCATTGATGCACAAGTATGGGAAAGTAGATGTGAATACATTCCACAAGCAAGCGAGAGATTACTTCGAGCACATGAGGGTATATTCAAACACGAAATTGGCCAATGTACTCTTTACAAAAAAACTAAGTGAGCATTTGCATGGGATTGGCGTGACCGCCAACTGTGTGCACCCGGGCGCTGTCAGCACAGACATATTCCGAGATAAAAATTTTGTTACCAGATTTGTGATAAGCTTCATATTTAGGACACCGTTTCAAGGGGCTCAAACATCGATATATCTAGCAGTAGCTCCAGAACTGAAAGACGTGTCTGGAAAATACTTCGCCGACTGCAGTGAACAGTCAACATCTAAGACCGCGCAAGACATTGACTTAGCAAACAAACTGTGGGATTTGTCCTACAAAATTACGTGCGAAAAGAAGAACTTGTAATCTGCCATGATGATGATTGCCATAATCTACTGCCGCCATTACGAGTACTCGTAGAACCTAGGTCATAAAACTTTAACTTACATTAACGCATTGCTTTAAGCTGCCAGTTATATTCAATATATGAGAAGACACGCTCCACTAAATATTATATACGCAAACATAATGCTTGTATTATTATACGCATTATTTAGTACATATGTTTATAATTATTAATTTTATAAGTATAATTAATAAAATTGATTTATAAAAATACATTATTGTACGTAAGCACCTTTTTGCAACAATATACACCACAATAAATTGCGTAGAAATATTCCTTACTGATGTTAGCCCTGTCTGGGCATAGATCTATATGTATGTATACTCAAGCCACAAAACAATATACAAAAATAAATATATATAAAATATGAATAATTCATAGATATTTTTATAATTACATATTACGATTTCTATAAATAAATAAATAAATACACCCAACAGTCACATACATATTACATAGTCCTGACCGCACACTACGATCTAGTCTTGTGGCGTGGGTATCAGGAACTACGAGAGACTTTTCGGTCTCACAAACACTGAACCTGACCCTGAACAAATATCTGTGGATCACAGAAACATTTCCCACGGCCTCTAGTTCACAGCCGGCGTTTAAGCAACTGCGCCACTAATAAATTGTAATTAATTAATTATTCTACGAGTAATTAAAAAACTATATTTGGCCGTAGCTACCTTAAAAATACGATTCAGCCTTCGCTAACCACTACTTTAGCTTAGCCAATATTCATTATCAGCTGGTCGCGGGCGTTGAAGGATTTTCGTATAGTCTAGACTCTAGCGTAATTCGGTAACTCGTCTGTACCATCTTCACAAACATGTGGCGTGCAATAGAGATATTAAAATTTAATAAAAATACTTTATCAAGTCATAATCATTTATACGGGATTTGTGCTCCCATTTTTAGTAATTAAGAATGTTTGACTATTTTGTGTAGCGGCGTCAATGCTTGTTTTAATAAAATTAACACGCAATTGCAAGCAAGATTTCTAAGTGATATTTTCGTTAACACCCTTTATTTTCTGGCGCCCTAAGCAGCCCTAAGCAGTAGTCCAAAAACTACGGATAATGGTGGTGACTAAAATCATTGAGCAATTTATACATTGAAAACTACCTACAATTTTTGAAAAATTGTAATAATGGCAACCGATTTTATAAAACGTCATTAGTCGACACGCGGTCGTGGTGAGCGTGTTAAACATCTATCTGGTCACCAAGTACTGAGAGTTTATTAATTTTGTAGAAATTGTCTTCAATAGACTTCTGTCTTTTTTTTCTTCTGTGGTGATGAGCGTGCGCCGTGTTTAATGTACTGGGCGGCCTTCTATCGCGCTGTGGCTGCTAGTCATCGCTACCTATAAAGGTAAGTTTAAACCACGTAACTAAAAAATTGAAAGTGATTTGAAATAAAAAAAATAAAAATTAAAAGAGTGTCTATCTTAATACGCGCGGTATTTCACACGTTTTTGTCTTAAACGTGCAATTTGGTAGTGGTTACAAAACCTATGCAGACTACCTTCAGTCTCATTTCACCGAGGTGTTATTTTAACTCATTGACTTATATTATACCGAGATATCGATGTTTTAACTTATATTTATGTTCTGCTCTGAGTACGTCAAATTTAAATAACGGAAGTTATACAATATTTCAACAGGATTTTGCATATTTTATGGATCTCTCATATCTACTAAAACGCCTTTTTAGAAATAAGAATGAAAAGTATATTTTGTAGTATGATATTATTTACTACTTACATATATCAACCGTTTTAATCAGCGATAACAGCGAATGTCTCAAATTTTAATTTTAAATCGAAAATGTTGGTTAGGTACCTAACTACCTGGTATTTCAAGATATTAGCTGGTGTTCGACCCTGTTTTGTCGCATTAGGAAGCTGGGTGTATATTTAGTCTTCCCGGAGTCTTCTTTATTATGCTTAATATTTGCTGACTAATTATATATTTACCCGCTTATTCATAGTAAGTTTTTTTTCACCTTTGATACCTGCTACCTGTAAAACGGCTACACTTTCAGCTTAGCGTACCATTACTTCGTTAAAAATAAAAAGGTGTACATTATTATTTTAGGAAAACTATGGTATTTTCACCCAAATACGACAATAAGTAAATAATATTGTCAATTTTTTTTGGGATTTTATTAGTTGCATTGTGTGTGATGTCACTAATACTACCACCTGGCTTCGTTTTCGGTCGCAGTCCTGACATACCCTGTATTAACATAATATGTACATACACATACATAAATTCTCGCCTTTTTTTCCAAAAGGGTAGTCAGAGGTGCGACCAATACACCCACGTTTCGCCTTGTATTTTCCGGCCCACGATGTGATACGGGACGAGCCTATCGCCATATCGGGAACAAATTCCTGACTCCGGGCTGATATTGAATAGAAAAATCCAATGTCACTTTACCCGAACCGGGACTTGAACCCAAAACCTCAACTTTGCAATCATACCGTAGTACAGCTGCACCACCGAGGCAGTTAATTTAAAACATTTTTTGTAACATATGCGGTTATCTATATACATAAAAGAGGAACCTGATTGACTGACTGACTGACCTATCAACGCACACCCGAAACTAATGAAGCTAGGAACTTGAAATTTTACACAGGGATTCCTATTATGACGGAGGGTAGGACTAAGAAGGGATTTTGGAAAATGCTACCCCTAAGGGGGTGAAAAGGGTTAAAAACTGTTGTATGGAAAATCTAAACCATTAAAGTTACAATTGCCAAACTTGGCAGTTTAAAAAGTCATTCAATACCAAAAATAATTGCATACTTAATTTGTCCGAAAATTAACATTAAAGGGGTTAAAATAAGAGTTCAAATGTTTAGAAACTAGGTGATTTCCTTTCTGCCGGATCAACACACAGCCGAAACTTCTGGAGCTGGAAACATAAATTTGACATCGGGGTTCCCATCATAACGTAGGGTAGCACTAATGAAGGATTTTTAGAAATTCGACCCCAAACGGGGTGAAAAATGTAAAATACTGTTGTATGGGGAAACCGAAACCGTTGAAGTTGTAGATATCAATCTTGACTCTTTACGAGTAGTTACTCATTTAGAAAGTTATTTGTCGTTATTGCATTGGACCCTTCAAATGAAATCAAGTTCATAGCTAACAAACACTCAAAAAACAAGGAGTATTTGAAGTCTCCGTTTTTGTAAAAACCACACGAAGAGGTCACAATTAAACAGTGATATACAGTGATATCAAGACTGCGACCGAAAACGAAGCCAGGTGATAGTTTTAGTGGTTACAAACACGATGCAAATAAAAATTTCACCAAAACAGCGACAGATATTTTTTGGATTTTTTTAAAAATTGTCTTGTTTGGGTGGTAAATTACTAGTTTTTGCGAAAATAATAATTTAAACCTTTACGTACCATTGAGTGTTTAAAAATAAAGAGGTCTACATCATTATTTTAGGAAAACAATGTATTTACCACACAAATACGACGATAAGTAAAATAAAAAAAAAAGTGTTCAATTTTTTTTGCGAAATTTTTACTTTCTTTGTGTCTGAAGTCACTAATACTACCACCTGGCTTCGTTTTCGGTCGCGGTCTTGATATACCCTGTAGTTCGAAGTTTATATCATCACTTACAGGCAGACGAAGTCGCGGGCAAAAGCTAGTATTGTATAAATTACGAATGGGAGGCACCATTGATACAACAAAAGGCCGATTATACTGGTGTAAACGTAGAAAAGAATATTTAATTAGGTACTTAACGCTTGCGTTGCGCCTTTGCCTGTTCAATTTCAATAAAATACAATTAAATACAACACAATTTAATTTTTTTTTGCGTGGTTCGAGTTTCTCTGCAGAGTGCGTGGGTTAAGTATACGGATTCCACCAAAGAGACGGGACTTTGATCCCATAGTCCGCTCCTAATAACAATGTTTATGTATATTGAAACAGAAGGGAAAATATAAAGGCCTTGATGTATTCCACTTGTTTAATTATTCGCTCTCTTATAACTTAACGGCAACATTTATGCTTTTAAATACTTGGCTTTGGCTTGGCTTGGCTAGCCACCACAGATGGCAGGCTAAGTTGTGATGCGGCTGGCAGACTTGGCTAAAATATTCAGCTCCGTTACAATATTAACGTAGAACTATATCTAAAAATGAGGAGATTTCGACTATTTCAAAAGTGACGTAATCGGAGGGAACTCATTTTAGGCCTGTGATTTTGTCTGCAAATTACAAATTACAATACATATCTACATATTACCAATTGATGAAATTACAATTTATTTCATCATCCACAGCCTGTACGCTCCCACTGCTGGGGATAGGCCTCTCTCCTATTACCTAAACGACTTTTCTCTTGCTTTTGTCAGTCCCATCCAGGAAAGGCCTACGACTTCAACAATGTCATCGACCCATCTTGCTGCCGTCTTGATATTTTTTTGGCTGTTGTTTTTAAGTCCATTTTTTCTCGATCCCCACAATTGTTACACTGATTAAAGTAATTATACACGATTACCTCTAAAATAAATATTAAACTAAGTGTACAATTTTTAACAGTAAACACTACATGAATATGAATATCTTACGTTAAGGTTAGTCAAAAATCTAGTAAGCTAGGTGTTAGTTATTTAAATAAAAACAGGGATGTTTATAGTAAACCTAAAAATTATTAAAGGAGTCGCCAAAAATATCAAGCTGATGTTTGTAATAACTGTAAAGAGTGCAGAGTCTGGGAACTGGAGAATTAGAACCTTTTAAAAATAAATTATTGGCAGAAATTCTAGTATAGTTTCCAAGTATTGTGAGTACATACCTGTAATTTGTGTTAACGAGAGTCGGGTAATTCAATGGAGGTCGTATTGTAGAGAATTGTTTTATACAATATTTCAGACAGGTTAACAACAGATTTCTCCTAATTAATGTCTAGGTAGGTATTAAAATGGTATTAAATATTTCTTCGTTTACGAAGAAACTCGCATACATTCTTAAATATATTTACTCAAGTGTTTCTATAATTTGCATAATGTAGTTATGTCGTATTAAATTACATTGATATATCAGCAGTAATTCGAAGTAGTGGACATGCGTGCTTATCTCATACTACACGTGAAGTGATATAAAATCTAATAATATTAGAACTAGGGAAGGACGATTTAGAAACAACCAACAATGATTTTATTAATATTATTTATTGTTGCGTTCGGTGTCTTATTCAAAGTGTTTTACAGTATTTCGTGCAAAATGTGCACATGTGACACAAAAATGGAGGGAAAAGTGGTGATAGTGACAGGATCAAACACCGGCATAGGTTATGAGACCGCTAGAAATCTAGCTGAACGCGGCGCTAAAGTGATCCTTGCGTGTAGAAATGCTGAAAGAGCAACAGAAGCTAGAGATAAAATAATAAAATCGACAGGAAACACAAACGTTGTGTTCAAGCAACTAGATTTAAGCTCCCTGCAATCGGTTCGGAATTTCGCGAAAAATATTCTTGAGAGCGAATCAAGACTAGATGTCCTGATTAATAATGCCGGCATAGGAAATTTTAACAACTCATTAACCGAAGATAAGCTGCCAATAGAGGCGCAAGTGAACTATTTTGGTCCGTTTTTACTTACCATGCTACTTTTACCGTTGCTGAAACGTTCGGCGCCAAGTCGCATAATCAACTTGTCATCGATATTGCACTGGTTTGGCAAAATAGATGTGAACACTTTTCATAAACCGGCGAGAAATCATTTGTTGCAAGCGAGAGTGTATTCAAACTCGAAGTTAGCTATTATACTATTCACTAAGAAGTTAAGCGAAGAGCTGAAAGGAACCGGGGTCACTGCCAACTCGGTGCACCCGGGGGCGATTAAGACCGACATATTCCAAAATGAAAATGTATTATTAAGAATTCTGGTGCGCCTGACCTTCAGGACGCCGTGGCAAGGAGCCCAGACCTTAATATATTTGGCTGTGGCGCCAGAACTCAAAGATACCAGTGGCAAATATTTCGTGAACTGTTCCAAGGCCAGTACCCACTGGGCCGTGCGGGATGTACAATTATCAAATAAATTGTGGGATTTGTCGCATAAAGTTACCAGTGGGAAAAAGAGTTTGTAATTACAAATTACGTTAATTTAACGTAATGTGGCAAATAGAATTGGACAATTTCGTGATTATGCATGTTAATAAGCTGCTTATACAATTACATTTTTCAATTGTGCATTGTGTTTTCATTTGAATATAATTAACACGTAATTATTATATGGAGCAGTTCTTTTTATTTCGATGAATGGCGAGACGAGCATCCCATTCGTCGGATGGTATACGACACGACCGCTCATGGACAGTAGGAGACCAAACACCATAAATGACAAAGAATTGCTTGGCATTCTACTGCGCTCGCCATCCTGAGACATGATTATGTCTGTACTCTGTAGTTACTTTGGCTACAATGTCCGTCAAACCGGAACACAACAGAGCATTTGCATTATTTGTATATTATATATACTATAGCAAATTATCTTTTAAATTTAAATGACCCCATTTATTTTCAAGGTAGTAAAAACAATTGACTTTTCAACACATTTATTCCAATACATTTATAGTACAAAAGATTTTCGTAAATATATTTCTAAAACAGAAACATTATGTTTTTATTGGGCACACAATTTTCAATTTGTCAAAATTTGTCTCGTTTGATTTTAACAATATTCCATGTTTTGAACGGTACTATTTTCTTTCAAAGATTTATTCACAAATATTTTTCCACGTTTCGTTGGTTTCACCTCTTCCTGTGTCTGTGTTCGGATCGCGCCGCACTTGGTTTCGAAGACTTCTCTTTGTATCGCGGTTCGTCTGTTCACAAAAATAAGCATTTTATAAATAACTAGTGGCTTATTATAGTATGTTGTAGTAAAATAGTGATTAAATTTAGTTTACCATGCCACTGAATACGAGAAATTGGAAAGAGAAGTGTATTATATCTCATAACCATTAACAAATCTTTTAAACAAGTCTTTTAAATCCATCCCATGGTTGTCTGTAAGACATTGCTTTATGCGATAAGACCGCCATTTGTACTGTTTTTTTTTTCTGTTCCTGTATTATATTTTACTGTGTACAATAAAGATTTAAATAAATAAATAAATAAATAAAAATAAATAAATACATAAATACACCCAATAGTCACGTACATAAAGTCCCACACTAAGATCGAGTATTGTGTCGTGGGTATCAGAAACTATGAGAGACTTTTCGGTCCTCACAAACACCCAGATTTGGGACAAATATATGTGGATCACATAAATATTGGTTCCGGTGCGGGGATCGAACCCGCGGCCTCTCGTTTCACAGCCAGCGACTAACCAACTGCGCCACGGAGGCTGTCTATGTTTACATGTTTAGAGACACTAACTCCCAAGTATTAATTGAACACGCTAGCATATTTAACTTTACTATAGACCTATTACCTAATTAATTTGCAACAGGCGTTAGTATAATTAATTACATACACATCGTTACTGCGTTCGTCGTGCATTGATTATAGGGGTCATGGACACACTAGTATTGAGATTACTATGTGTCATTTGCAATTATTCGTTTGAACTTTGAAAGTTATATCATTTAAAGGTCCAATTGCATCTACAGGGTGTATCGAGATTGCGACCGAAAACGGTAAACCAGGTAGTGGTATTAGTGACTTCAGACACAATGCAACTAAAAATTGCGCTATTTTGTAAATTTTTACTGTACGTCGTATTTGGGTGATACATAGCTTTCCTAAAGTATTAAATGTACACCTTTTTGTTTTTAAATAAGCAAAGGTTTAAATAATTACTTTTTTCGAAAGAAACAAGGTATTTACCACCCAAATATTGTGATTTTTTTTGTGAAAATTTTAGTTGCCTTTTGTCTGTACCTACTAAAACTATCATCTGGCTTCGTTTTCGGTCGTAGTCTTGATATACCCTGTATAACTTTGACCGCTAGAAAAGGTCATCTACGATATTCTGTCGCTGAAAGCTCAAAGCACTACTGCCAAAATAATATGAATAGTTCTTTTTCAACATTCTATTACATTTGGCATGTTAATACTATTAGATATTTTTGTTGTTTATATTATGAAAATATATCTCAAACAATGCGTTAATTTTTTTTATTTGTAGTTCCAAATTCAACTACACGCCAATAGATTTTAAATAAGATGCTAAAATAATTGCAGCAACTTCTTCAACATCCGTCATGTCTAATATTCCTGGAAGCACTGACGATGGCGGCGGACCGCAATAGAACCGAGACGATATGGCAGCCGGAATACGGCATGACGCATCACGGCCAACCGCTAGTGCGTTTGAGTGATGTCCAAGTTAGTTCTAAGTACAGACCTCTGTTTGACCTCTCCTCTTTTGAGGAGGCCTATGTTCAGCAGTGGACTAATATAGGCTGATGATGATGACAGACCTCTGTCCTTATGTCGGTGCCTCCTGTCCCGGTCCCTGTCTCTGGAGCCGCGGGACTCTGGCGAGGAGCGGCGGCGCGGCTCCCGGTCTGCGCGCTCGGGCCCGCCCCACCACCACGCGGGCGGCGCCGACGCGCGCGGCCGCAGCGGGGACCCGTGCTGCATCGCATTCATTGCTGCCATCTGCTAAAAAACAACATACATACATACATAAACTCACGCCTTTATCCCCGAAGGGGTAGGCAGAGGTGCCACTAGGACACCCACATTTCGCCTTGTATGTTCCGTCCCACGATGTGATAGGGGGCGAGCCTATCGCCATATCGGGCACAAATTCCTAACTCCGGACTGATAATGAATAGAAAAATCCAATATCACTTTACCCGACCCGGGACTCGAACCCGAGACCTCAGCTTTGTAACCGTACCGTAATACAACTACGCCACCGAGGCAGTCATAAAAACAACATGCATACATAATACTCACACCTGTATTCCATAGGGGTAGGCTACGCGACCCTGGCATATTTTTCCGCTTCCTCAACTTTCGTCAACCTCACCATGCATTTTCGTCGGTTCGGGGTACTTTTGACCTGACCTTTGTTTAGGGGGTCACAGATTTGATTGGTGCGGTGAGGTCGACCACTGCCACAGTTTTTTTTTTGCAGTCATGTCGTATGAATATCTCGGTATAAATTAATTGACGTATCTTAATTTCTGTTAGTTTCAATGGCCTTCCAAATTTTTAGCAACAATCTCGTAAATTTCGGAAACTCCTAAAATTCACTTTCCTTTAAACTTGCCATTGAGACATAAAAAACTTCTTATTTAATAGTTATTGATATTTTCCAGCAACCCGTTAACAATTATTGATATCTATTGGGTGTACAAATTAGTTCGGTCCGTTTTAAAAAGATGGCTCTGGCTGTCATAAATGTTTTATTGTGACAGTTGATCTCGGTGGTTTCAGAGAGGTTAGACATCTGTCAATAACATTCCGTTTCCATCACTTCGAATTTCGTAAAAGAAATTGTTTTTAATTTTTTTGAATATGTCAAATTTTGTGTTAACTAAGCAGCATCTGCGGGAGGTTTTAATTTTTTGCTTCAATTGGAAGAAAAGTGCAGCGGAAGCGCATCGAATGCTAGTGGAAGTTTATGGTGATAATGCTCCAACGGATAAATCATGTAGGGAATGGTTCCGACGTTTTAAGAATGGTGATTTCAGCGTTGAAGATAAGCCTAGACCCGGACAACCAAAAAAATTCGAGGACGAAGAATTGGAGGCATTACTCGATGAAGATCGAAGTCAAACACAAGAGGAGCTTGCAGGTAGTTTAGGAGTGACTCAACAAGCAGTTTCTGTACGATTAAAGTCCATAGGAATGATTCAAAAACAGGGATACTGGGTTCCTCATGAATTGAAACCAAGAGACGTTGAAAGGCGATTTTTCACTTGCGAGCAGTTGATTCAAAGGCAAAAAAGAAAGGGTTTTTTACATCGAATTGCTAATGGAGATGAGAAATGGATATTCTACGATAATCCCAAGAAGAAAAAATACTACGCTAAGCCTGGTGAATCGTTACCATCGACCTCGACATCAACAGCAAAGCAAAATTTGAGTTCAAAAGTCATGCTGTGTATTTGGTGAGACCAAAATGGTGTTGTGTACTATGAGTTGCTACATTCTGGCGAATCTATTACGGGCGATCGGTATAGGCTACAATTAATTCGATTGAGCCGTGCATTACGTGAAAAGCGGCCGGAATACGAACAAAGACATGATAAAGTTATTCTTTTGCACGACAACGCTCGACCTCATGTCGCAAACGTCGTCAAAAAATATTTAGAAACACTCAAGTGGGATATTTTACCACACCCGCCGTATTCTCCGGACCTTGCTCCTTCGGATTACTGGTTATTCCGACGGATGCAGCATGACTTGGCAGGTCACCGGTTCACTTCTTTTGCAGAAATAGAAAATTGGATCGGAAGTTGGATTGCCTCGAAAGACAAATCATTTTTTCGAGATGGAATTCGAAAATTGCCTGAGAGATGGGAGAAAGTAGTAGTCAACGATGGACAATACTTTGATTAATCTATTAATTTATTTTGATTTAAAAATTAATTTATTTTTAACGACAAAAAACGGACCGAATTAATTTGTACACCCAATACTTTACGAAAATATGTGACCACTATTGCATATCCCCTTTCAATTAAATTATGGAGGTCGGTGTATTTCACATAACTTATGTTTGGTATATAGTTTTTGATTAAATAATTATATTTATACTGATTATATCTGTGTTGCAGTTGCGAATTAAGGTTCAACATCATATTAATAATTTATTCTTATGGCTAGCAGTTTTATATTTTTATGGTTTTCAGTTTTTGTACTCATTCATTTTTATCATAAATATGAATCCAGTCGAGGGTAGTTTGTCGTTAGCCTCTCGCTGTATACGTCATTTTGTATCTCATTTCGTCTCATGTCCACCGCCAGGCTGGATATTTGTCTCATTCGTTCGTGCATGGTGGACTATCTGGTGTTTGGTGTTTGATGGGACTACAACCATCACCGGCGTCGCCACCGATCAACGAGACTATGGTGAGTTGGCTTGTCATATTTTATTATCGTTTTATTCGTTTTCGTATTACGTACACCTCTATTTGTATTTATATTATACAGAAGGTTTTAATTTCATCATTTAAATATATTTTAAGTCTCTGCGACTTTATTACTAGTTTTTGTTTTAACACGTCAAAAATTGTAATTTTCATGTGACGAATGCTTTTTTTAATCTATTGAAATTTTTGTAAACTGCTTTAGGTACTTTTTTAACCCATTATTTTTACATATTGAGTCAGACTACCTATAATTATTCTAAATACGATATTTTAAATCCTGTTGCTTTCTTTTTAAATGTTCTTTGTTACATTTACCGGTGGGTAGTTGGGTGGGAGCCGGTAAGGCGCGGGGGGTGCTGTGCCCTCGCCCTCCGCGCACGCCAGCGGAGCCGCCGGCATGCGTGTCGGACTCTCTGATGTCGCCAACTAATAAAAATAAATAAAATCGTATTCTACATGGTCTACTCATGGTCAACTGCAGTTACTAAAAACCCTCTTATATTTATAAAATATTTTTATGGTATAAGAGGCTGTCGGAGACAGGTTACTAATGAATGTATTTTTATTGTCATATAGTTTTTAATGAAGAAAAAGACATTTAAAATAATATCAGAAATTATTGACAGATAGTAGTTTATCTTTTAGGGTGGGACAAAAAATCCAATTATCATTTTTTGCTTGTGACACTGAAAAATTGGTGGCTAGGCATCTTTAAAAAATACAGATTGACAGGATAGTTTGTATTACACAATACTCAGGTGTTGGCGTTGTACCTGTTGTTTGAGGCTGTTGAAGTCGTTGCTCATGTCTCGGTAGCGCTGTAGACACTCCTGCCACATGTTCGCCATCTCCGCCATCTCGGAGCGCTGCTTGTTGATCTCCTCCTGATTAGTAATAACATTTATTATCTACAACCATGTACCTACTTTTTCTATTATGTATGTACTGTTTAATTGTAATGTAAGTATAATGGTTTCTTAGATTTACGCGAATGTTACACATTGAAATAAAACTATTTTTACGGATTTTATCGCGATTTGATTTAATTTTTACATTTTTTTAATATCCCGACGTTTCGACGTTTCCCGTGACCACGAAAGCTGAAAAGCTATCGAAACGTCGGGAAGTTAAAAAATGTAAAAATTAAATCAAATCGCGATAAAATCCGTAAAAATAGTTTTATTTCAATGTGTAATGTAAGTAACCATATTGGCCAAGATTTGTACTATACTAAGTCATTCGATTGCATACTTTCAAATTTATTAAGAATCATTTTATATTATTACTATCCCGAGCATTTATTTGATTTAAATATTTGATGGTCGAGTGTCATCGAACCAGTCGTAAAATTATCCATCCAAATTATTCTCCATCCTTATTTATGTGTTGTGTTGACTCCACTTAGGCTCAGTTGAATAAACTAACTTTGAAGATAACTTTAACTTTGACAATGTCATTGCCATACATTTGTAACGTATTTGACATTGCTAATGTATGGGATTGACGTTTTCAATGTCAAAGTTATGGGCAAAGTTACTTTGTGCAACTGAGCCTTATGGTACCTCTACCTAAAATAGGGGTGTTTTGATGGCCCTTCTTACCAAAAAAGAACATAATATTGAAAGACCCACCATAAGTCGTGCATCGGTGTCTCCCACGTCTCTAGCCACGGTCTCGTACCGGCGCATGCATTCGCGCCACAGACGTAGTTGTGCGGCCGCTGAGTCGCGCGCGTTCGACGCTGACTCCTATCAAGATAATATCATTATACCCAATGTTTGTTCCCAGTTGGACCTATTAAAGTTTATACCGGTAGTTCTTTAACCTAAATTTTAAAGGTGGTTACGAGGCGGAAGGAACAACGTTACATGGCCAGCATTTGTGCAGTCAGTACGCATGTTCGTGCTGGTTTCCAGATATTGACTGGCAGCTGCACTAATGCTCACTTTACAACGTGTTTAATTACTCCCTGTAACATTGGTCAGTACCCAGCTAAAGAAGCATTTCATATATCCCATCCGTCACGCAAATAGTCCTCCTGGTCTCTTGAATAACCACCAATCAGTATCAGCGTTAGGAAAGGTCACAACTGGAAGTCGCTCAAGGTCAAGGCTCAAGTCATTGTTCGTGTACTAAATCACTTCCGATTTAAATATGGGGGGTCACGTAAAAACTAACTTCGGTAGGGCTACAAATTATAGTAGTTTTGAAATAAATCTCACATTAGCAGCCTTGTCTTGTCCCGGCGGAGCTTGTGACATGCCCTTGAAGCATCGCATCAACTCCTTCCATAGTTTCATCATCTTGTCCATCGCCTCTCGTTGCTCCGAGATTTCTTGCTAAAATATTAAAAAATACTATTTTTTTTGAGCCCCCATGATTTTAATTTTCTCAGCAAATATTCAAGAATTTTTTATCACATTTGAAAGAAAGACACGCATTTTGAACTACAATAATATAACACAAAACAATACCACATAAATTACCATTTAATTCATAAGTTAGCATTATAAAAAGTTTAAAATGCTTGAACCTAATTACCATGACTATGAATGCCACAAAATACTAACTAACCTTGACAACCCGTAAGTAATTGCTTCTGCCGCTCATTGTACTAGCTTCATCAGCCACACTTAATCCTGAATCCCGTTCTCTCTCCGAATATCTATCCCTAAAGTCATCTTCTCTAGAAGCAATGGAATTCCTCTCGAAACGCTCCAGATTCTTCTTAGACCTTCGCTCTTTAGTGTACTTATCGCGTTCGTAAATCCTATCATCATAGTACTTTTCTTTCTCGTCGTATTTCCTCTCTCTTTCGTCATAACGCTTGTCGCTCCTTGCAGTTCGTCTATATCTCTCGTCATCATATTTATCTCGATGAACGTCGAAGCTTCTAGAAGCCTTCTGTTCAAATACTTTCCGTTTATCTTCTTCAACTCTTCGATCGTAATCTCTGTAGTCCTTTCTGTAATGATCGCAACACTTCGGCGGAGACCTATCGCGATACCCGCTGTATCGTTCCTCGTGATGTATTCTAGATTTCGTAGTATCCAACTTGTTATATTTGTGAGTCTCATTATAACAGCAAACGCATTTGTCTTTTCGTTCCTCGTTTATTTTCTCGTGGCTTTGTAACCTGCCCTGGAAGTTCTCATGGCTTTTTATTCTGCTAAGTTCGAGGTCCTCACGGGGTCTTTCATTGCATTTTCCACGCTCTGGATATCTATCGATGTTGTATGATTCCCTTCTGGATAGAACTTCGCATTGTAGAGATTTGTGGCTTTGTGTTCTTGGCTGGTAATAAACATACAGTAGTTAATGGACAATAGGCGAGACGAATGATTTTCAAATTATATTCTAAAATATGGGCACACATTTATTATATACGAAAAATCTATATTTCAAGAATTAACAAAGGCTTAACACAGTTTTAAGCCATTTTTCTAATAATTTTCAATAGTGCACCAAAAACGCTAGTAGGTGTCATGGCGTCCGCTTTGATGTCACTACTAGGTAACCATGTCATTGTGTACTACTTAGTCTGTGGTCTATGCGCAGCGAATGCGTCATGTTTACATAGGCGTGACATCATGCGTTGTGAAGAGCGTTTTTGTCAAAATGGCCGATTGCTATATTTTGTACTTTGATTTTATTTAAAATCTTATTAATCTCCAAGTATAGATTAAAACTGAATTATCATTTGAAATCCTTGTAATACGTATTTTCCCTTAAAAACATAAAATCTTTAATTTTTTGATACTGTCGTCTCGCCTATTACAATATTATATTCATTACATTAAAACGTCAAAGTAACTTGCAATCATTACAGTTTGTAAGTTTAAATATTATTGAATCACCTACATATAAAACCTAAAGCTCTCTGAACTAATTAATATTACAAAAACTTATGTTACTTTTTTCATGTAGGTTCCATTACGGCGCCAGAGAATAACAAATAACACTTACCACAGGTGGTGGGCTCGTATAGTTGTAGTTTTTTCCGCTTTCATTCATCTGCGCGCACAGCTTTGCAAACGTCTCCATCAGGGCTGTTTGGTCCACTATCGGAGTCGGTGACACATCTTTGGTGGGCCTAAAGTAAATGAAAAGGCAATATTTATGGCGCCAAGCAGTAATTGCAAGCAATTCGCAATAACTTCTAATGTATCATCTTCTAATCTATCTATAATGCTTATATAAAGTTTTTAAAACTATGTAGTAATTGCAATAATCTTATCTGCTCTACATTTGTGTTTGATTATCATTGCGTTTAGCCATTTCTGCCATTTAAAAAGTCTGGATATCTGCAAAATATCGCTCTTAAGTGTGCTATTAACTATTTAATTGATGTAAACTTATAAAACACATTTATGTGTACTTTTCATGTTCCCTGGATGGTACGTCGTCTCGGCGCTTGCGTCTGTGTCGGTGTTCCCTCGAGACAGACGCGTCTCGGTCGCGACTCCCGCGACTCCCGCGCCTCTCGTGTCTTCGAGCGTGACGCTGCCTAGTCAGGTAATAATTAACATACTATGTTAATACGTCCTAGATAATAGACCAGCGTATAATGGTTTCTTACATTTACGCGAATGTTACACATTGAAAAAAACACACACATCTAAATTATCTATGAACTGCTCTGAATTTAACTACGCTGCAACCTCTGTATAAATACTGTATTGTAAACTTGTTTTAAAAGAGCAACGCTAGAGTTTCTTGCCCGTTCTTCTCTGGCGAAAACAACCTTGTGAACCGGGTGGTAGTGGAAAAAAGTGACTGAATCTAAATAATGTATGACATTTCATGGGTTCTGTTAGTAATGTGTGTATCAAAATGTAAACTCTTTGTTAGTTTTTACTATTCTCATGTCAGTCCCTCATTGTCAAGAAATAAAAAAGTTAGTCTGTTGCGAATATCCAACGTGTTTTAATAGGTTATGGGCCCAGACACAGAGCTATTCCTGGTATAGTCAACTAGTTCATCTTTGCGACAGTTTGTTTTATTGGGATTATCAATAACAAGTTGCAGAAAGAGAACAGTTAGTTGTTACATTTGTGCAGACGTGTTGTAAAAAATATGGCGTCTAACTCGAGCTATGTCGTAAGCGTACCAAAACTGAAAGGTCGTCAAAACTACAGCGAGTGGTGCTTTGCGGCTGAGAATTTCTTAGTGTTGGAAGGCACGCTAAGATGTATTAAGCCAGAGCAAGGGCAAGCAGCAATTACAGTTGCAGAAGATGCCATGACCAGAGCCAAGCTGATACTGACAATTGATCCATCCATTTATGTGCATATTAAAGATGTGAAAACTTCGAAACAATTATGGGATCGATTAAAATCTTTGTATGATGATTCGGGGTTTACGCGAAGAATAAGTCTACTGAGAAGCCTCATATCAATAAGACTTGAAAGTTGCAGTTCAATGGAGTCCTACGTCACTCAGTTAGTGGAGACAGGCCAAAAATTGTCTAGAACTGGTTTTGATTTAAGTGACGAATGGATCGGATCATTGTTGCTTGCTGGTTTAACCGAAAAGTTTTCTCCGATGATAATGGCCATCGAACATTCTGGAATGTCTATCACAACGGATGCCATTAAATCTAAATTATTAGATATGGAGTCAGAAGTTAGTGGAGGTGACAGCGCTGCTTTTGGTAGTTTTCAAAAGAAATATCAATGGAGTCAGCATAAGAAAAATGTCAGGCCAATTAAAGAAGAAAAAAATGACGGTTCATCTACGTCAAACAAAAATTCTTTAAGAAAAGAAATTGTATGCTATAAATGCAAAAACAGTGGACATTATAAAAACCAATGCCCAATACTAAAGAAAACTGCAAGTAAATGCGTTTTCAGTGTTGTTTTTATAAATGGAAAGTTTAACAAGACGGAATGGTACGTCGACAGTGGTGCGAGTGCACACATGACTGCAAACAAGGATTGGATTAAAAACATGAGCTTCACGTCGTGTTTACCAGAAATCGTTGTAGCTAACGAATCAAAGGTATCAGTTGATTGTTCTGGAGATGTGGAGATTATTTCGGATTTGAAATGTCACATCACAGTGAAAAATGTGCTATGCGTGCCTAATTTGACAACAAACTTATTATCAGTTAGCGAGCTTGTCAGGAATGGCAACAATGTCGTATTTGAGGAAAAGCATTGTTATATTTATGACCGAAATTCTGATTTAGTTGCAATAGCTGATTTGACTGATGGTGTTTATAAGTTGAGATTGCAGTCACCGAGTTGTGTGTTGGCAGCTCCTGCTGTAACAGGACGATTATGGCACAGAAGGCTAGCTCATATCAACAGTCAAGACCTTAATAAAATGAAGAATGGAATTGTAAGTGGCATATCATATGATGGGTCATTTGACATTACAAAAGCAGAGTGTACCACTTGTTGTGAGGGAAAACAGATGAGGTTGCCCTTCTCTCATGTGGGTGAACGTAGCACAGAGACATGTCACAGAATACATAGTGATTTGTGCGGACCTATGGAGGTGAATTCTCTAAATGGCAGTCGATATTTTATGTTGTTTGTGGATGATTATAGTCGGATGACTTTCATCTATTTTCTGAAACAAAAAAATGAAGCTCTGAGCAGATTTAAAGACTTTAAATCGATGGTAGAAAACCAGCAAGGTAAGAAAATAAAGATATTTCATACTGATAATGGACTTGAATACTGCAGTAAAGAATTTGAGCGATATTTGAAACAATTTGGTATTATTCACCAAAAAACAAATAGTTACACGCCTGAACAAAATGGTGTTTGTGAGAGAGCCAATCGCACTGTGGTTGAAAAGGGGAAATGTCTATTATATGATGCCAAGTTGGACAAGAGATTTTGGGCGGAAGCGGCCAATACAGCCGTTTACTTGAAAAACAGGTCCATTGTGTCAGGAGTACCAAAAACTCCTTATGAACTGTGGCACGGATCAAAACCTGACCTAAGTCATATAAGGTTGTTTGGGAGCAAGGTGATGGTACATGTCCCAAAAGAAAAGCGTCTCAAATGGGATAAGAAGGCCGTACAACACATCTTAGTTGGATATGGAGAGGATGTGAAAGGATATAGGTTGTATAATCCTATCAAAAAGACTATTGTCTTCAGCAGAGATGTCATTGTCATGGAAGACGAGACGGGCGATATTGCAACCAGCGAAGAGGCTATCTGGGTACCAAATGAGGAGACAGCACATGGTAGTATGGAGATATCAGAAGACATCGTGGAGAAGGAGAGTCTTGATTCAGTGGGGGAATCCTGCGTTCCAGCTGTAGAAGATCAAAATGACAGCTCAGATACTTCAGTATACACTGACGGTGAGGACACACTTCCAGATATCCCATCAGGTGAGGTCCCGATGGAGGAGGTCCAGACAACATCAGTACCAGTGCCAGAGGTTTCTGTATCAGCAAAGCGCCAAAGGAAAAAGCCTGAGAGGTATGGTTTTAGTAACCTGTGTATATCCAGTACTGTTCCAGCTTCCGATGAGGTATCAATCTCCGAGGCTCTAGAGGGGCCTGAGAAGGAGCAGTGGAGGCGCGCCATGGCTGATGAGTTCCAGTCATTTGAGGATAACGACGCGTGGGAGCTTGTGAAAAATCCTGGTAATGTGTCTATAGTGAAGTGTCGTTGGGTGTTCAATAAAAAGTTTGACGTGGACAATAATGTGCGATACCGGGCTAGGCTTGTGGCAAAAGGCTTTACACAAAAGCCAGGTATAGATTATACTCAAACTTTTGCTCCTGTAATTCGTCATTCCACTCTGAGATTATTGTTTGCTCTTAGTGTTAAAATAGGAATGAGCATAAGACATTTAGATGTAACCACAGCTTTTCTAAATGGTGTTTTAAAAGAAAATATTTATATGTCAATACCTGAAGGTTTTGCAAACAAAAGTGGGGGAAATGTGTTAAGATTAAAACGGGCTATTTATGGTCTAAAACAGTCATCCCTAGCGTGGTATGAAAGAGTTAAAGATTCTCTTTGTAAATTAGGTTTCAATAACAGTCAATATGAACCATGTTTGTTTGCTAAAACTGTAGGTAACATAAAAATAATAATTGGGTTGTATGTAGACGATTTTTTGATTTTTTCGAACAATGAGACTGAAACTGAAAAATTAGTAAAAGCATTAGCCTCGGAGTTCAAGTTAAAAGATTTAGGCCCAGTCCGAAGATATCTGGGAATGAATATCAATATGAATAAAGATAGGAATGTTATTACTATTGATCAAACTCAGTATATTGAACAGTTAGTTCATAAGTTCCAGATGTCTGACTGTAAAAATCGAGATACTCCAATTGAGCCAAAGTTAAATATAAACAAACCTAAAGAATGTTTGTCTAGTGTACCATATCAAAACTTGATTGGAAGTTTGATGTATCTGGCTGTACTGACAAGGCCAGATATTGCCTATTCTGTTAGCTATCTCAGTCAATTTAATAGTTGTTTTAATGTAAACTGTTATAACTATGCAAAACGTATATTGAGATATTTACATTGTACCAAAAACTATTGTTTAAAGTATACCAGTAATGATATGGATTTACATGGCTTTGTGGACAGTGATTGGGCATCAGATGCCATAGATAGGAAATCCTATACTGGTTTCTGTTTCATCATGTCAGGTTCAGCAATTTCTTGGCAAAGTCGTAAACAAAAGACAGTTAGTCTGTCCAGTACTGAGGCGGAATACATTGCTATGTCCGAAGCCTCAAGGGAGGCTGTCTATCTGAAAAATTTAATACATGAGATAACGGGCAAAGTGTACACAATTAATTTGCATTGTGATAACCAAAGTGCAATCAAATTGGCATCTAGTCACCAGACTCATAACAGGTCAAAGCACATTGATGTACGTTATCACTACATCAGACATGTCATTAATGATAAGACTGTTAAAATTAAATATATTACTACTGAGGAAATGCCTGCTGATCTGCTGACTAAAGGCCTGTGTAATGTTAAACATTACAAGTTTATGAAAATGCTTGGTATTGTGCCAATGTAGTTTTTTCAGTAATATTTAGCTTATTTTGATAAGTGGGGGTGTTAGTAATGTGTGTATCAAAATGTAAACTCTTTGTTAGTTTTTACTATTCTCATGTCAGTCCCTCATTGTCAAGAAATAAAAAAGTTAGTCTGTTGCGAATATCCAACGTGTTTTAATAGGTTCAATAAATATTTTCATTTCATTTCATTTCATTTACGAAATTAAACTATTTTCCTTCTGCGTAGATCGTATCGCAAAAACTAGTTAACTTCTTTAAATTCACTTTTTATTAATTGAAAATTAAGGGTAGTTAATTTGTAACAGTCACTGGGCGGATGACTAATACCTCAGTCCGCCCTGTGACCACGAAATCTGTAAAGTAATCGAAACGTCGGGAATTTAAAAAATGTAAAAATTAAACCAAATCGCGATAAAATCCGTAAAAAATAGTTTTATTTCAAGACCAGCGTATGTCTACATATTAAACGCCACGTTTTAGTTTGTCCAATAAGGACTCTTTATCAGTGATTCGATTTATAATATATTTCCCTTCATATACCAGAAATAATTTATCTGGTGATTGTATTTGATTAAAATAGGTGTCTTGTCCCGCCGGGGTAAAGTTGAACTGGGCTGCTATCTAATATTTTGTAACGAGTGATTTTTTAAAGTGATGAGTAAAGCAACCTATTCTAGTATGACGATGGTGCTGGCAGTTGCTATGAAGAATATGATAAGGATTGGAGTACAGAACGGAGTTGTCCACGGCTCATTTGAAGGATGGCCTATTAGGAAGATTTTATTACGCTGTGATTGTTCAAAAGTAAACGTTGAAGCATTTCAATATGCGAGTTATATGCTGTAGAGAGTCCTTGTATTAATGAACATATTATTATGTTGGGAAAGAATACAGAAATTATGATTACACAATCGTCGTATTATTTGGAGTTTTATAATTTGGCTCTTGTGTTTTGGATTAAAAATAGGGGCCAACACTTACTTCTTTTTATCTCTCTTAATTGCTTCTTCTAGGAAAGCATAAATAAAAGAATCTTGATCCCTCGGAATTGATTCAATAGCTCCGTCTGCTTCCTACATGCAAGAAAAAAAGTAGTTACTAGTGATTTACTAGTTGGTTGTATATTTTTCCTTTTCAAATATATTTGTTCTTTAAACAGCCTCTGTAAATACTCCGGTTTTTATAGTGATCTTATTACAGCTATTTTTAAAATAATATGAGATGATTTATTAGATTTACGTTATTTCGTAGAATAAAAACGAGTAGTTAGTAAAATGGTGTATTTACCGGTCGTGGTGAAATAGATCTCGGAGTCGACACCATGCCGGCTTTTAACGCCAAGGACAGGCCATCTCTTCTGTAGATGATTAATTGAGCTTTTTAGTTTGATTTAACAACAATCTATTGTAACACATACCTATAGACTACTACATTTGACTAAATAAACTAACGAACTTAAAGTTGTGCTACAAAGTATAAAACTATGGGCAAAATAATTCATTGCGTTATGCATTCAGTAACTAATGTTTGACAGATAGTTAATACGCGCTTTATCATTTATGTCTAAATAAAATTTAGTCTACTGCGTTTTACGAAAAAGTAGTACACTTATTTGTAATTTCGTTTTTAAATTTTTGATATACCTATGTAAAATCAATTGCAGCGTTTGTAAATTATGCCAAAAGCGACCAATGTAATTATGCTCCTTTTCAAAAGGACAACACACAACACTACGATGTTGAAAAAAAAATAGATATTCTACAATACTCTAGCAATTACGTACGGTGGTCTCCGATGACGTCGCGGCGAGCGCGAAGGCCGATGGGCCTCCGCTGGCGATCTTGAAATGGAGGCATTGCTCTCCCTGAGACCAACATAATCGTGGCGAGTTCAATAACTCTCGTAGAACCACAAGACTTGGTTATAAAAACAATAGTATATAAATAAAACTTAAATGAAAAATAACATTATAACTTTAGTTTTTTCTTGAAATTGTGTCTGTTGTCACTAAAACTACCACCTGGCTTCTTTTTAATATTACTTTTCCCTACATATGTCTTAAACTTGTGTAGATAGAAGTTAAATCCACTCTAATTTCTACATATTGACAATGATTCGTATAGAATAATAATTATTTATTAACCTTTTTACAGGGCCCACTTCTTGCAACAACTCAACAGTGCGCGAATGAGATAGATTCTGAAGACTCGCCTTGGCCGATGCTATACGGCACCCATTGGCTTGACAACCCTGGATAAACAAGTTAGTTGATAAACTTTGTTATAACTAAACTTAACAACACTATTTAGAACTAATGCATCATTGTATTTATTATTTGCTGTAATTTTACAACACGTTACAAATTTTTCCCTGACCATCCAAAAATGCGGTAAAATGGCATAATGACTCGGTTTTCATATTTTATAGCGTTTTGATAATGAAGTTAGAGCCAAATAGCATTGATATGTACCTATTTAAATATATTATGATCAACCCGTGCAAATCTAAACAGAGATAATTGAAAACATGCATACAATCACTTTGATGATGATAAAGTTTCTTGATCTCTTCTCTAGTACTTATAGATATTTTTATCTAAGTCGAAAATAAAAAGTACTACTTCTGAAATTACCCCTGTTTACCTTTATCCAGGTTGATCCTACTAAACAGACAGATATATTATACTAAAGTCCAATGTTACTTACGCTGTTAGAGTCGTCTGTAGCTCCAGAGTTAGTTTCGTCGAGTCCCTCTCGCTTTTTCCTCGTGCGTTTGCGTTTTGACGCGTCGAATACTTTGAACAATTTTTTGCTATCGCTTGACTGACATTCCATCTTATGGGTTCGAAAGGATCACAAGACATCAGACCGTATAATGGTAAATTTGTATTATTTTGTGTGTATTTTTTAGTACTTTACAACGAAATATAATTTTCTAGGCATTAAACCAAACATACACGGACGAAAGTGATAGATGATTTGAAGCTTTGTCTTCGAAATCGAAAAAAGAATTGTAATAAGAAAGAAGCGTAACTGCCAGTAACTTAAGTTGTTATCCACTCGTCCGGAAATATATGCACAGATATTTCGACGAAGATTCGAGTGTATTAATACTGAAAGATTTACTATAACATTACATTGCTACAACGCCCCCCGTCAAGGTCCCGAACCCATGCAAAGACCTTTCGCAACCTTTCGTTTGTGGCACCCTGCGTAGTCTCCCCATGGAACTATATCTTAACGCTGCTATTACTCATACGTTATCGTACTTAATCGATTGGCGTGTGGCAAAAACGCAATCTAATGTAAATACAGTACCTAATATTTCGGGTTAATCCATTCCTCTATTGTAAGAAACTTGAATTTGATTTCGTATTTTGCGTCAGTTCCAATCCAAGGAAATTCTGCGTGAAACCTAAGCCAAACCCAAGTAAAATATAATTCGACGAATAAAATCCGAATTTCATTGTATTATGGAGGAATTTGAATCTAGTTAGTACATGTACAAAAAGCGGAGTCTACGACTAATTCAAAGCTTATTTTTCATTGCTTCGGAGGCAATGCGTTCTCTTTTGCCTATACCTCACACGTGGGTCAAAAACCCATAGATATAGTATTACGTAAATCAGCAATACGGAGTTAAATTAATCTATCTCTTTCACATTATCGATCTCGGATCTATGCTATCGTTATGCTTTACTACATCTATGCGAAAACCTCTATCTAATCTCTACAATTATATGTAATATCGATCTCACCATCAATATGCTCTATTGAAGTCTATTGAAAATTTCCACGACATTTTAATTTACTGTAATAATTACCTCATTGAACAAAACTATGGATCAAAGTAGTCATAAAATATTTCGGTGTTCATTGAATTCATAGCGTATACAGGAAGAATTTTTCAAGTGGGCGTGGATGGCCAAATCCGAAACTATAAGGAATATCGAAAAATGCTGAAAGGAGTTACGAGCTCGATTTTGATGAAAACTAAAACAGCATACTTATATTTTTGATAAATCAATATCTCTAACTAGGAATCGAACCCGATGATTTTGAAAAAAATAACACATGCTGTATTTTTACACCATTCGATAATGTTGCTAATAAGAACCAAGTTTTGGAAAGTAATGTCATATGGCAACCTAAAGAGAAGCGGTCATTTTAGGCAATATCATATTTTTTCCCCCGTTACTTTCACACCCGGTCCCCTTGCGTTTGGAGCAGAATTTTGAATGATTTCGTATTTCGTTAAAAGTTGGTAAAAAAATATACAAAGACGTTGAATACTGATATTTTAATATGGATTTAATTAATTATGAGAGTACTTATGTATAGGAGGCCTGTGCGAATTGTCACTCGCGCTTTTGTACCGCAAACATGCCGTGCATATGGTTTCTTCACTGTTAATGGTCTTAAAAAAATATTTATAATCTTTAACCAAGAAGGTAGCTTTATTAATGTAAACTAATAAAGCCAGGCATTTGTAATGAAGCGTTAGAAAAACAGCTCTGAATAATTTTGAGTTATTTTCTGTTAGTTCCATTCTCAACACAAGGATCCTTGGTGTTAAGATAAGGGAAGAAAAAATATGATTTTGCTAAAAATGACCTCTTTCCGTTAGTTTGACGTATGTCATTACTTCCCAGAATTTTATCCTTCTAAGCAACATTATCGAATAGTGTAATAATACAGTATGTGTTTTTTCTTTCAAAATCATTGAGTTCAATTCCACGCTAAGGATATTGATTTATCAAAAATCTATGTATGCAGTTTTATTTTTCATCAAAATCGGGCTCGTGACTCCTTTGACGATTTTTGGATATTCCTCATAGATTCGGATTTGGCCATCCACGCCCACTTGAAAAACTCAACCTGTATATGTGTTGGAAAATGGCATTCAACTATACGAACGCTACAAGTCGAATAAAGTATTTAAAAAATGTTAAATAGCGTGTGGCTAAGTATTCAGAATGTTTTTGGTCTGATGGAAAAAAAATATATGAATATCACAATTTTTAAAAAATATTAGAGAATGATTTTTGGTATATGGGTACCTACTCCTTACGCTAAAACCTTTTAATGTATAGTTCAATAGTGTTGTCTCTAGCACCCTGTATAATCCTCAGTTTTATTTTGCAATTTAGTGGCCAATTTAATGTTGATAAGTTTTTAATTTGATTTTAATTATTACATTATTGTAATTACGGTCATGTAAAAGAGAAAAGTGGCCCCAACATAATTCAGTTGATTAGTGGTATTTTTTCTTTACAAATGTGCAGTGTTTGAAGTTATCAAAAATTAATTGTTTTCACTTTAGAAATTATGCGTAATATTAAATTATATAGTTATTTTTTAATTACAATTTTATTGAATTTCATTCTAGACCTACTAAACGAATATGAAAAACTCAAGATAATTCAACTGAAAATAAGGTAAGTCTTTCCTTATTTAGCAATGAAATTAAAAATTTGGAAAAAAATGTTGTTAGGTGTAAAAAACATAAATAGCCAATCCACAAAAAAAATAAAATTCAGATTCAATTTCAATATATTATAGATTATTGTAATAATTCACATAAACTTAACTAAACTTATATCCCACATAAGCTCCTCACACTCTTCACTACGTTTCTCTTATAGACAAAGGCTCTAAAGGTACTCGGTATAAAATCTCCATCATAAAACCAATAAACAGATTCAAGTCCCATTTTATTATAAAAATCAAAATTACGAGTTATAATACATCTTCTTTCAATCGAACAATAGAAATCGATTATAGCACATTGATGTTCGTGTAAATAAATCATCATGGACATAAATAACAAAACCGTATCGTTTAGTGTATGAGGTGGCGGCGGCGGGCCGCGCGGCCGGTCCGTATCACTATATGTACACTACCCGCAGGTAACCTCGTCCGCAGCGTCTCAGCACTCACTGGCACTCTGCCACTCCCGCCACTACTGCCACTACTGCCACTCCGCGTCGCGCTCGTCCGCGTCCCGCGCCGCCGCGCAGTAGTACAGCACGTCGGCCAGCTCGTGCGCCACCTTCTGGTCCAGGATCTGCGACATCACCAGCGACAGCAGCCGCCGCTCGTGCCGGCGGATGAGCGGGCGGTTCTCCGCGTGGCGCGCCAGCCGCAGCAGCGTGGCCGCCGCGCGCCGCAGCATGTCCAGCGACGTGCCCATGGCGTCGGGGTTGTCGCGCAGCGCCGCCACGCCGTGCTGGTTGGCCACGCCCAGCGCCGTCTGCTCCGCGCGCTCGATGAAGGCCACGAGCTGCGCCACGGCCGGCGCGTGCCGGGCCACCTCGCGCGCCGCCTCCTCGCCCGCGCCCGCCAGGTAGTGCAGCAGGTTCACCGCGAACTCGCGCACCACGGGCCGCTCCGGCCGGCACAGGTCGCGCGCCAGCCCCGCGCACAGCGCCGCGATGCGCCCGCGCGGCGGCGTCGCCAGCACCAGGTCCACGTTGGCGTCCGTCACGCACAGCTTGCACAGCGCCTCCAGCGCCAGCCGCCGCGGGGACAGCGGCGACGCCGCGCCCGCCGTCGGGGGCGCGTCGCCCGCCACGGCCGCCGGGCACACGCTCCAGTGCAGCAAGCCGTCCAGCAGCGGCCGCGCCACGGCCTCGGGCTGGCCGGCCAGCTCCACGCCGCCCGCGATGTTGGCGCAGCACACGAGCGCGTCCTCCCGCAGCTGTGCGAGCGCGTCCCACCACCACTCGGCGCCGCCGCGCAGCGACGAGCAGCAGGCGCCGGCGTCGGCCTCGTCCCGCGCGGCTCGCTCGTAGGCCCGCGCGCGCGCCGCCCGCGGCGCGTGCTCGTGGTGCAGCAGCAGCAGCTTGCCGGCCAGCGCGAGGAACGCTCCCGACCGAGAGAACTCCGCTTCGTTGCCGGGCACGAAAGTGAGACCGCGCAATATGTTGGATAACGCTATACACCGACGCGCGAGCGCGTCGCGGGTTTCGCTGACGAGGTTGAGACTGGGCTCGTCGCGTTCGTAGCACTCGTCCTCGTAGTCGTCGAGTTTGCGCCGCTTGAGCACGCCTGCGGGGTCTCGCACGAGCAGGTTGGGCCGGCGCTCCGGCTCGAGGTCCATGGGCTCCGCGTCGAGGTTGTCGCGGTCGGCGGGCGGCGTGGAGTCCGCGCGGGCGGGCGGCGCGGCGGGCTCGGGCTCGGGCGGGTCGGGCGGCGCGGGCGCGGGGGAGGCGGGCGGGGAGGGCGCGCGCGCGCCGGGCAGCACGCGCACGAAGGGCAGGTGCAGGTGCTCGGCGCGGAAGCACGGCACCAGGTGCGCCGCGCCCGCCGGGTCGGGCGCCAGCTGCCACGGCTCCAGCACGTCCTCGACGCCGTCGGGCTGCTCGTCCTCGTCGTCGTCGGGCGCGAACACGTCGTCGTCGGAGCGCAGCACGACGGGGTGGCGGCGGCGCGACTGCAGCGTGTAGTCCTCGCCGGAGAGCAGGCGCACGCGCTCGGCGGGGTCGGGCGGCGGCGCGCGGCGGCGCGGGCCGGGCGGCGGCGTGGGCGGGCGCGGCGTCGCGTACCACGGCTCGTCGTCTTCGGCGGGCGCGTCGAATACGTCACTTAAACTACGGTGGAAGTGTTCGAGTAATAAGTCCAGCAGACCGGGCATGTGCTGCAGCCCGAAGTATCCGATGCAGTTGTCGTCGAAGAGTAAAATGTTGAGAATGTCGAGCGCCCAGCAGGTCTCTGCGAGCAGTCCGGACTTGAGCGCCATCATGATCCGCCACGCGTCGACGGGCGCGACGTCTGCGCGCGTAAGGCGGCGGCGTTTCTCCCCGCTAGGCACGGCCGCTTCTACGCACTCGGCAGGGAACGTCAACTCTCGCTTTATCTGCGCTCCGCCGCCCGCTACACTCTGCTCGACAAAATATACAATTGTAAGTATAACATAACTTATGGTTTTCGACAGACAGCGGGCGGGACGAGATGAATGCGCGAAGAATGCACGACACTGAAAGAGTTTGGAGTTGTTATGTATGGATTGGTATGCAACAGGTGGCACATAGCCGTCTAACCGATACATTACAACTCCAAACGACCCGTCAATGTCGCGCCTGCATCGCGTCGCCAATCCATCCCACCCACTGTGTAGCGAAACTATAAATAAATCGCTAAGCAGCAATTAAAAACGACTATACAGCGCGACTATTGTAGACCACTTACAGTGGAAGGTGCAGTAGAGGAGGGGTACCCGTCTTGCGTCGGAGGGCGCGGCGCCCCGCCCCACGATGGCGCGCCGCTAGTCTGTGTGCAATACGGACAAATCAGATTCTCTTCGAGTTAACTCGCGACAAACCCAAAGGTAGTTTTCTAACAATAAGATCCGTAAGTTAATATTGCGCTTTAAAATCAGTATAGTTATTTAGTTGTAAAAGCAGTAAATAATTGATAGTGGTACAAATAAATGTGTGTTACCTGTGGCGGATAGGGTTGGTGCGGCCAGTTGGGCGGGTGCGAGACGGGCGGGCGCCAGGGCGCGGGCGCGGGCGGCGCGGTGCGCGGGAAGGCGCCGCCCCACGCGCCGCCGAAGCGCGCGCCCGCCGCGCCGCCCACGGCGCCCGCGCTCGCGTTGGCGCCCACGTAGCCGCCCTCGCCCTTGGCGAAGTCCGGGTGGCGGCGCGGGCTGCCGGCGCCGCCCGGCGCGCCCACTCCGCCCGGCCCGCCCACTCCGCCCGGCCCGCTCGCCTTGCCGCCGCCGTACTGCATCACGACACATTCTACACACCGGCCCCACTGCCTCCACCGCCTCCGCTCTCCCCTCGGTCTCCGGGCCCCACCGAGCTCGTTACAAATTAAACGGATCCATGGTTCAACCCTTGCCCGATCAGCAGTATCCGGAACCGAGGAGAGTTTGGAGACAAACATCATCGCTCTATTGTTCCATGTGACTCGTGTAATTGTCGATAATTATAATTATTCTATTTACGATGAAAACAAAAACCATATATTATCTACAACTACACAGTCAAACGGAACGAAGCGTTGAAATTCAAAGTACTATAAAGCGACAATAATATAATGTTATACTGGCCGTGCACCCAAAATGTTTATCCACTATAAATGATTATTTTGTACGTCAGTCGACCGAATGTAGTTTATGTACATACATTTGAAAGTAAACGACATTAGGCTGACCCGTACAACGGTACAAAAGCTACGACTTGTAACTTACGACTTAGCTTATGATGTGTGAACTGAACGCATGCACATGATATCGTGTTCAAAAATTCGTCATGTAAAGCCACCACCACACACTCTAAACCTTGACTTCCATGTTTTCAATTATTTGTTAAATTTTGAAGAGTCAGCGGACGAATTTCAATTTGTACGGTGCGATCGCTAGTCCATTGGGACTGCGACAGCATGACGGAAAGCCAATTAATCACACCGCAAGCCAATAATTTTGTTAAACAAAAATAGAAGAAACAAATTAAGTGATAGCCGGACAATTTTAAGCGAGTGGTATTATTCGAAAATAATTAGATGATGCCAAAACCACGTATGAGATTTGCCCCTCACGTCGACCAAAACGTTTTATTTAACGTTATATCTTTTCTAACCCTTTGGGTATATAATATACCTTGTGAATTTACTTTTAGTTCACTGCAATAAGCGGATATTAAAATTTATATATTTTTTTAAGGATTTCAAACTTCAAAAACTTCTAAATGAAATTATGTACAATCCATAAAAACCTTTGGACATTTTATTTACACTGTTAACATTTAAACCCACACTACTCTTGTATTGACAATAAATTCTAAAATGTTTATCATGAATCTCGTGTTTTCATTTTCCTATTCCACTCAAAAATGATACCTCGATTTCCCAACACGATCAAATTTATTTCGTAGTTGAGTAAAATAGATTAAGTAAGAATACGTCAGACGCTTTGGTTTTTTTTTGTCTGCGTATGGGTGCGTCTTCGCGAGGGGCACGCGTGACCAATTCCGTGCGTGGTGAGAATGAGACCGTATCGCCAATCATGACGGAAGCGGTGTTGAGTGCGTGGTTACAAACGGCGCGTCCGTACGTAGGGTAGTGTGGGGCGCGGGCTGGGCGGCAGCGGCGCCACCAGCTGCCGAGCCAGCTGCGAGCTCATTAGGTTACCGACACTCGCACCACTCGACACTCCCGACACTCCCGACACACTCGCCGTGCCGGACATCTACACACCACCAAACAGACACGTCACCACCTGTCGCCGACACTGTCGCCACTGTCGACACTGGCCACTCCATGTGCTCCGCGAGCCAACGCGACCTTACGTTCACTACTTTGTCAATGTATACTAATCATTTTTTCAGGGATTTATAACACATGGACAAGCGAAAATAGACATAAAATAAGATTCTCAAACTTACAGTTTCATTTAATACTATATCAACTTAGCAACAGGAAACGATCAATTAAATAAAAGTTTTCATATTATAATTATATTTAACATAACCATATCCTTCAATAAACCATAATTTTTGGTCCTTCAAGCCGGATACAAATTAAATAATTGCACCAATGTCCGAAATGTTTTCGCTCGTCCATTACATATTGGGTTTTTACTAAGCTATAGCACCGGGATACAATGAATATTGCTAAAATAGCATGGTCAAGTAACAATGTTGGAATTATTGATAAACAATATTCAAAGTAAACAGTACAAAAAGCAAATTGTCGCATTCGTAAAATACACAAGATTTTAATATAATAGTCCTCACATGCCACTCATGCAGGGCAATAAATACTATTTTGGCAACACTACGGAAACATATCCTTTACTCATCTCGATTAGCTAATAGTAAAGAGTATAAAGCTAAATATAAGGAGTTAAAACTATATATCTTGCTCATCATGTCGTCATACTAAATACGTTCCATGTAAAGTTATTATAAAAATAAATGTGGTGAATAACACACTTCACAAAATATGCGGTATTGAAAATGACATTTACTTATGCATTTATAAAAAGAAAACAAAATGTCATAATGAAGGTTCCTAATTACTAGTGTAATAAAAGGAAATTAATTTATTTAAGCACAACATCACAAAATTGACAATCATTATTGTGTTTCCTATTTATTATGTTATGAATGTGCAAACTCATTACAGTGCTAAAATAAACCTTATCATTAACATAGTAATGGTATTTTCATTGTATTTAGGGATTGTACCTACACAGGAATCATTTCCAAACATCATTGCCAAAAGACTCTAGCATCCATAAATTAGGGTTGTAACAAACATCCAATGTTTTTTGTTTTATTTTTGTACCGAGTTTTCAAATTATAATTGAGTCATTCGTTACATGTCTAAAGGTGGGTACTGACTGATGTTACGTTGTGTAATGTTACATTCGCGGCAAGCATTTATGTTACGCCGTGTGTTTCAATCGTAAGTAATAATACAATGTTCGAGCTCTTTTCTAAATACTGACTGCACGAATGCTCGCTTTGTAACACGGTCAGTACCCATCTGAATACATCGTCATTAGTTTCCGTTGACACTGGTTCATATATTTGTGTATGTATGTGTATGCGTGTGTTTGTGTGAGTGTGTGTGGGTGTGTGTGGGTGGACTGACCTCGTGCGGCGGCTGGTGCTGCGGGTGTTGCTGGTGCTGCGGGTGCTGCGGGTGCGGCTGGTGCTGCTGGTGCGGCGACACGGGCGGGTGCGGCGGGTGCGGGGGGTGCGGCGGGTGCGGCGGGTGGTGCGGGTGCGGCGCGCGGTAGTACTCGGGGTAGGGCTGCGCGGGCGGCGGCGTGCCCGCGCCGGCGGGCGCCGCGCCGCGGAAGCCGCCGCCGTACCCGCCGTACTGGTACTCGCCGCCCGGGCCCGCGCGGTACCCCCTGCAACACATACACACTCACTCAAGCGCACAGCCCTCTATGATGAAGTTATCACCTTAACTCCATCAGCCATATTACAGAAACTGCTAATAAGTCATAACTATACCTAATTGCAGTGAAAAATAGCATTTAGTAAATAAAATTCATCGTCGTTAATTCTATGTAAATGACACAAAATGTGAAATGTCAAACGCACCTGTCGCCCTCGGGGCCGTAAGGTGGATAAACAGGCCTGTTCGGCTGGTAAGGAGATCCATATTCATACCCGTAACCTTGTTGATACCCTGCAAGAATATATCATCATTAGAAAACAATATTTAATTAATTGTAAATGTATTATGTACAACAAAAACTAAACATTATATTACAGATTTGAGGTTTTAGACATGCCTAAAAATGCAATGTTCGTGTTACTGTGAAAGTGCTTTATGGTGATGATTTAGATTATTAATTTACATGCATTTTAAAACATTAATTAGTACGATGAAAAGTTATACCACAAAAATGTCATACTGCTATTAAAATATTTGGGTGGGGTGATATTTAAAATTAATAATTTTAACACAGACACCTGTGCTACAGCACATGTCAAACAGAAGGTCAACGACATAAATGGATACTTTACTTTACATATAGATAAAACACAACTGAGTTAACATAAAATTACATGCAAAATAAGTAACTTGTACAAAACATATATGAATTGTTCAAAAACCATATAAATCAATTAATTTTTTTAAAGTTATTTAATGACAGTTGAGTGATAAAAATATTTGAGAGTAGAGAAATATATTACAGTTTGCCATTTAGTGGATTCAATACCAAAGTGATTAATTAAGTTTAGCTGACCTATTTTGACATTCGGTTTCATTAGATTAGGATTCAAAGCTTATTATTTTGGTACTATTGTACAATACAATAGCGCACGATTTTACTCAACATTATCACGGTGGATTCTAATGGCGCTATAGGTATGAAATCGTGTATGAAGGGGTATGTGAGTACGTGTGGTACCTGGCGCTCGGCGCGGGCCGGGCGGCTCGTCGAAGGGGTTGGACGCGGCGAGGTTGTCGGCCGCCGCGCCGCCGCCGCCCACCACCGCGCCGCCTACAACAACACCCGCTTGTACCCACTACCGTACACACAGCCACACAATACTATACATATATTACAATTTACCGCTTTAACATGTCATTCCCTCCCATTTTTGCAACTGTTTAACAGGCATTTGAAGATGAAACCTACACAATACATTTTCGGCAGAATAACGTTCTAGTCTGCATCTTACATAGAACTGCCCCCCAGCTATTTTGACGCGTATTTTAATTGTTATATTTAATATAGTTATAAAATCAGCAAAGGGCGTTTTCACATCTACCTAATTACAATAGGCGAGACGACAGTATCAAAAAATTAAAGATTTTATGTTTTTAAGGGAAAATACGTATTACAAGGATTTCAAATGATAATTCAGTTTTAATCTATACTTGGAGATTAATAAGATTTTAAATAAAATCAAAGTACAAAATATAGCAATCGGCCATTTTGACAAAAACGCTCTTCACAACGCATGATGTCACGCCTATGTAAACATGACGCATTCGCTGCGCATAGACTACAGATTTAGTAGTACACAATGACATGTTTACCTAGTAGTGACATCAAAGCGGACGCCATGACACCTACTAGCGTTTTTTGTGCACTATTGAAAAATTATTAGAAAAATGGCTTAAAACTGTGTTAAGCCTTTGTTAATTCTTGAAATATAGATTTTTTCGTATATAATAAATGTGTGCCCATATTTTAGAATATAATTTGAAAATCATTCGTCTCGCCTATTATAATAATATTGTCGTCGCGCAACTACTTGATGTTGTCGGTACTTGCTCAGACTATGCTTATGCGGCATTTATTTGTACTGGCATGACAATATGACTACAAAACATTTGATTGCAAGTTGATTGCAGACAGCTGTCTATCTGGGTAGAGTATACTCTGATGAGAAAAAAATGTTCTTTCTCCTGCATCCAATGCGAATATATATAATTTAAACCCACAGCAAACCACACTTGCATGGATAACTACGACAGGTACTGATTACGGTGACGGATAATTGTTTTCCTCGACATTTACAGAATTAGTTACAAGCGATTGTGAGCCGAGTGATTTGTTAGCTGTTGTTATTCATACTGCCGAGTCGTGACGTGTCAGTTCCCCGTGAGATATGACATGATACATAGCCGCTGTATGTAGACAATTTCTCTCGATTCTGATGTGCAAGTGCCAAGTCCAAAGCACAAGTTAAGACAGTTAGTTCGCGATTGCAATAGGTGAAATAAAGCATGTGATTCCCCTCTTATGAAATATAGTTTGTTTGACTTATTATTACCAGTGAAATATAACACCAGACCATTTTAAACCACCAAGTGAAATGTGGATTTTTGGGAAATATTTATAAAGGACTTTTTACAAAACAAAATAGATTTAGGACAACATTATTAGGGTCTGTCAGGCGGTCGGTCAGTCGTACGTTCATAAGCTAAAGCATTCTGCAACATGGATTGAATCATGTTGCGCTGACCCAACGTAAAACTATAGTCTTCCTATCACATTACACATTGGAATTTGAGCTATATTTCAACCGTCTCGACCCATATAAATATACCAACATATGTACATGATAAGAGACTGTCGCATCAGCCAACACTGGGAGCCATCACAGACAGTGCAAGACACTAAAATAACACTGAGCACTGAAGCTCGGCGAGTCTCTTAGACCCAGTTGCATCAAGTAACCAGTTCAAGACAACATTAACAATTTCAATCCCACGCATTTGGCACCTCAAATGGCATTAACAAACAGTAATGGTCGAAATGACTCGATGCAATTGAGCTTTAAGTAATGAAATTAGTATTGAAAACGAATGTAATGAAAATATACGGTGAGTGAGAGCATGCGTGGTGTGTGCACCTTGCGCGTGGTTGGGTTGCGGCGGGTAGCCGGCGTACTGCGGCGGGTAGGCGTCCATGGGCGCGCCGCCGCCCGCCGCCGCGCCGCCAGAGAACGACTCCTGCGAGTTCGACGAGCCTGCAAATATACACCACATTATATACTACATAGCCCTCATATAAAACGCTAATGGTGAAGGAAGACAACGTGGTAGGAAGGAAGAATTAACAACTAGTTTTATGATATGTAAAGTCCGCACAAGACTAACATAGTGGACTATCTAAGCTCTCTCAAATGAAGAGAAGACTCGTGCCCTACAAAACGTTTATAGGCTGAATTATTACAGACTACAACATGACGATTATAATAATAGCATACAATAATTGCAACTGCAAATTCAGCAATTTTAACTAATGAAAAGGAAAGTTGACGACATATTGTTTAAAATACTTGAGTTAGGCTCAGTTGCATAAACTAACTTTGCCCATAACTTTGACTTTAACAATGTCATCGCCATACATTTGTGTCGTATTTGACATTGCTAATGTATGGGATTGACATTTTCAAAATCAAAATTATGGGCAAAGTTAGTTTGTGCAATTGGCCCTTAATCTTTAAGACACATGTCAACATCCAATTTAAAAAATACAGTGATTTCGTATTGTACCATCATCAAAGAGCCCAACGATATCTGAAAAATTGACCATTCCCCTTTACTTTACGCAATCGATCACTTGACATCGAAACGTTTTCTAACTGAAACCTTGACTTTAATTTTAAAGTATTCTACAGTCTACACTTAGAAATCTATAAAGTAGTTTACACTACAAATTTAATTTCAAGGTATAGAATTGTTTTCTCACTGCTACAGATAAAGATTTCCATAGAATTGTAAACTGAGTGTTTGTGAGATCGAAAACTCTCTAGTAGTTTCTGATATCTACGTTACAAGACTGAACTTTTTGTGGGGTCCGGACTATTTATGTGACTGTTATTTATGTATTTCCGGTGAAGGAAAACATCGTGGGGAAACCTGCATACCATAAGGATTTGTAAGAATTTCTATGGTATATAAAGACCGCCAACCTGCATTAAGCCAATTTGCTGGACCAAATGTCCTAACCCCTCTCAATCGTGAGCTCGATTGTAGAGAAGGCCCGTACATTGCAGTAGGACGTATATGGGCTGATATAGATTTTTACTGGGTAAAAACTGTATGTGTGCGTACCTGCGCTAGGCGTGCTATTGGACTTGCCGCCCTTCTTCTTGGTGGAGGCCTCGACCTGGTTGATGATGGGCTGCGGGTCGATGCCGCCGCGGTCGAAGTGGCACTCGTACGCGAGCAGGTTCTTGGTGTAGTGCTTGCGCAGAGTGTAGGCGGCCGACGACGACGCGCCGATGCCCAGCAGACCCGCTATGTCCTTCCACGTCTTGTTTTTTGTTACCTGGAATATACAAACAAGAGTATAAAAATATGATACCAGTTATTTGTGAAGTTTTCTTGATTTTGCAGGAGGGTTGACACAACAATCGAAAGGCGCCGGTATATTCATATCCGCCAGGATAGCTACCACCATACACGATGATAGAAATCCATGAAAATATAGGGCGTTTCGGCTTCACCATTTGTATATCCGGTATAAAACAGAGCACGACTGTGGTGGTATTACACTGTATTTCTTGTCAGGTGTATTGTTATCACTTTTTGTGTCACTATAAAAATACCTAATAATTACGAGCGGCAAGCTCACCATTCCTCCGAATATGCTACTCTACAATAGACTAGAGCGCACGCGACCGTCCTCGGCGGCGAGGCTCGCGCGTCTGACGCCGCATCACTCACTACAGTCCAGCGGCGCCTCGGCGAGCGTTTCAATGATAAAAATTTATTAACAGTTAAAGAACCGGCGGGTTTACGGCGGGCTATTCACATAAAGTGCGCAGTACATGCACCGCCATAAATCTCCGCTCAACTCTATTAGTCTCACTTGTATAGATCTCGGCGCTCGAGTTTTACTAGCGACGGTGGAGTGATACTCGACAATACAAACGTTTACAAATGCTCACGTTTAAAACTGTAAAATCAAATTGAATTACACGCACCGTTCGTTCTCTATACATACGCTAACTTGCAGCGCGACCACAGAATAGTATTCAACGTGTTCCGTGAATGGCCCGTTTTATATTCATGGCTAGATTTCGACTCGCACAACGTTGAAAGGGACCAATAAACGGTTTACAAGGCTTCGTAGTGGAACGATTGCTTCTTACATGAATTCAATTACAAGTACTATATACTGCTAACATTACTGGCACTGACGGTAAATTACATATTTAGCACGACAATTTCCTATGTACTGAGAAGCCTATTCCGCCATTACACCCACTGCAAAAACTGTGAGCGAGACTAAACAATAGCGCGCACTGAAAATACTGAGCATCGGAGCTCGGAAATTCTCTGAGGACCATAAAGTATAATGAGAGAAAATAATTAAAAATGAGTATTGAGTTGTTGTCATAATGAAATAATGATGTAATTTGTTAATGGCCAGAGTCTACTTTTAAGCGTATTATAAAATAAACAATAGTATAAATTACCTCCACAAACCCTCCCCTCTCGCGCACAAGCAGATACAGCCTGTAGAGATCGAGCGGCTGCTTGGAGATGGTGGGGCAGGCGGCGATGGGCGTGCGGCGCTCGTCCATGAAGGTGAGCAGGCGCTCCACCCAGCCGCGCCGCTCGGGAGACTCGTCCATCTCGTACAGCTTGCTCAGCGAGTCCGACTTCTGGCGCAGACCACAACATCATACACCCGCACGTACACTACATTTACACTATACACTAGCTGTTACCGACTGCCCGCACACACGTAGAGACCACTTTTACTAGTATCGCTAAACCAATACCTATTAACAGTTCGCAGACTAATGAATTGGTCGTCTAACGTGCTTGTTGATTGACTAACCAGCTACAACTCTTGTTTTAACACATCTTGGCTGCATCATACTGATACAGGTTCAGGTCTTATAGAAACTAAATCGACTATTTGAAGTTAAATGCTTACTAATTAGTGAAAAATAGACTACTAAAACAGAGCTTAGCACTATTTTTATCATTATAAAAATTAAAATAGTGTGTGGCACGGTCGTCAGTATTGTTTATTAACAGAAATAAGAACTATTTTTTATTTTCAACAACTATAAAATACATGCATAATTTAAAGAATTATTTAAAAATATTCCCTACCAAGCAGGTAAAATCTGAATGGAGGAGAAAAAATACAATCGTGCATACATTTTTAGTTAATGCCTTTCTAAAGAAAAGACGCCGTTTATTGCAGACTATATCACCGAACCTTAGACACCGGTATTTGATATATTAAACATAATGATTCAATACTGGAGTTGTTTTAGTATTGAAAGTAGCCATGTACATGGCGCAGTGATCACGAGCTATTTTCGCAATTCGTAATTGAAGCGGTATTTATATTGATAGTGAGTGTGCATTACCGGGCCTGACGAAGACTCTCCTACGCGACGTTTCCTTTGGTTTTCAGCCTAGAATCAGAATATGGTGACTATTGTTTACATAATACGACATTTTTGTTCTGCATGCTATCGTCAGCCCCGTTTCTTGGAAAAACTCCTCATTTCTTTTATACATTTATAGATAACTCAAAAATGAGAATAAAAAGATTTTTTTAAATAAAAAGAATGTGAAATGTAAGTGATAGAAATGAGGAGTTTTTGTTTGCATCACAATACTATTCAACAAGCTACAATATGTCATACCTAATTAAATGAAACGGAGACTTAACTAGTAATACAGTGTACTTGATGCATAGTGCAGGCGTATTCATGCTCTATCTAATTTAGCGATACACACGGCCAGGCGCGGCCTAGCGCACGTCGCACGGTATCTATTGTTCACTCCACGAGTGATAAAATCACCGTAATATCGTTCTACATCGCTCGGTCAACGCAATTGTAATCAGCAACATTAAACTTACGTATCAATGCATACCTAAACTACGGAGAAATAATCAAAAGCGACAGTCCAACACCGAAGAACAATCGTATATCAGCCAGTGACGGATTAGCCATGTAGCAGAAGTAGCACATGCTACGGACCCCGCGCACAAAGCGGGGCCCAGTTCTACTCTGCGTGAGGGTAATTTTTTGAATTCTAAATCCATTAAACGCTGACTTTTTTTTCTTTTACCTTGAGAGCCTACAGCAAACATGTGCTACGAGCTCCGCGCTGGTTTAATCCGGCACTGATAACAGCAACAAGCAAAGAGTAAAGTTCTTTCAAGCATTCAAGCTCTCACACGCTCTGTGTGTTTTACAGAACATTATTGTAATCGTTCAAGAGTATATTGATAGAGATAGTTACATAAATATAATTGTTTTATGCATACATAATGTTACTACCATGCATATCGTATTGTTTACATGTGATATATTATTTAATATCGAGCTCTACACATGCTTATGATCTTTAATTTGATATAAACCTTTGATCTGTAGGACTCCGGCGGTATGTGACTGTTAAATACCTGAAATACATGATAAAATGGAATGCTTCCCGTTCACTCGCACACATATTAACATAATGTGGGAACTATTCTAACATTTTGTTAGCAATGAACCGGAATATTTCTACATTCTATTTAACAACCTCGACCACAGAACTAATTGTTAGTTTCCACACAAAAAGTCAAATTTTATTGACTACAAGGCGCGAAATGAATGACATCTGTTGTGAATTGCTAATTTAGGGACACCGTTTAAAATAATTTTATGTCATTATTATAATAAGAAAAGAAAGTGCATAATCATATTGATAACTATAACTAAAAATCTGATTTTATATCATAGTATATATTTATTGGTATCATTTGTTTAAAAATATGGTTCCGGATAACGAATACCGGACGAGAATGTTGAACAGTGAATTGAATGTAATGCATATTTTCGAAGGTGTTCTCAGTTCTGCAAGTGTATATGAGCAGATGACGTAATAATGAGGGCTTGTGAGGGATAATTATCATCTCTTGCCAGTCGGTGCTCTTTTTATATAGTACTGAGTATTAGGTGAAATTACTGATTGATATCTCATAGCTAATTGTGTAAATGTCAAAGGAATACAATGGCGGTACTTTTAGTGATACTGCTAGGACAAAATTTACAACATTTTGCTATTTTTGTGCTATAATAAAAAGTATTTTGTGTGTCTCAAACATGATTCTATTTGAATGACATGAATGCTAAGTGTAATGTTGTAGTCAGCTAGTGCTGGAGTGGAGCTGTGTGTGTGTGTGTGTGCACTCACGGGACTAGAGGGCGGGCGCGGCCAGGAGCTGGGCGAGGTCTCGTAGTCGTCGTGCAGCGAGGAGTGCGACGCGCCGCCCGGCGACGGCGACGGCGCCGCGCTGCCGCCGAACTCCTTGCGACCCTTGCCCGACCCGCCGCATTCCTCCCCTGACGCTGCACACAACAGGAACATTCAGACGCCTGCTACTCGCTTTTGGCTTTAGTCACAGACAGTTTTAAAACCTATTTTATTAAGTTATCTAATGTTTTGTCGTTCGCTGAAACTTTATTCACAAGTTGTTCAAAGGGATAAAACATTTGATAATTAAAATAGGTTTTAAATCTGTCTATGAATAGCTTAAGGTTTGTAACACGAGACTCGCCTTTCTTATAAATGAAAATTAGGGTAATGGCAGCGAGTAGATAATGTCTCCACCGCGGGGTAAGTGACTTCAGAACCACTACACACAATCTAAAGACGTACAAAAGATTCCGATATGACCGACAGAACGTGTTATTTGTATCTAACTCAGATTCCCACAGCGCGATCATTCCAATAAGGTAAATGGGAAGGGTTCCCCTCCCCCATTCAAGGAAGCTATCCTAGATCTTTGCCAGTCGGTCACAAGCAACAAGTCAAGAAGTATGTTTTCCCTGTAACATGTTTAGCCATGCCATGGCACGAAGTAGCACGTGTAATATGATTCTCTTTGCCTGCTGCGACGGATAGTGTGGTGTGTATGTGTTTGTAGTAATGAAATGAAATGAAAATGCTATGAGGGTAGAGTAGTAAGGTTGCAGTACCGGCGGAGGCGTTGCTGAGCGTGCTCTGCTGGCTGCCCTCGTCGAGCGGCGCGCCGTCGGGCCCGGTGGTGACGAGCGCGGTGGCGGGCGGCGCGGGCCCGTTGTCGTGCGCGTCGCCCGGCGCCGTGGGCGGCGGCATGGCGCCCTCGCCCGCGCCGCCCGCGCCCGGCCCCGGCGGACCCATGTGGCGCCCGCCGCCCTGCTGCAAATCACAACATATTCATATTATTACATATTTCTGAGTTGCTCATAATCCTATCTGCTGAGCATAACATTCCTCCACTAGTACCATTTGGCAGGTGCCAATAAGCACAAAAAACGTCAAAAACTAAATATGTTAGGCAACAAAAGTAACTAAACTTGTTTCAGAGATCATCCCGATTCACCGGTAGCACGAAAATAAATTCATTGAATTCAACAACTAGCCTTTCAATGATCACTTATAATTAACATTATAATTAGTTTATAAATAAAAATACAAAATGTACCTTGAGCGGTTGATAGTGTTGCGAGGGGTGCGGCGGCGGCGGGCGGTATCCGTACGGGTACGGATGGTGATTCCTGGCTGGAGGGTATCCATAAGGCGGCTGCGGCGGCGGGTAGTGCGGCGCCTTGTAGGCCCCGTGGTGCGAGTAGGGCTGCGCCACCATGGCGCCCGGCGGCGGCACCGCGCCCGCCGGCCCGGGGGCCACGGCCCGCGCCGCCGGCCCGCTGCCCTCCGACAGCGACGACGACGTTCGCGGCGGCATCGTTACGTTCTGCGTGCCTGCAAGCCCAAAAACATCACAACATTATTAAACGGTTTGCAAAACAAATACAATCGTATAATGATTTCGAGTAAAGTATGTAAACACAAGTGCAATGTTGATAATATGTAGTTCAAGTGCAAGGCATTTGTTATTCACGGCGTGGTCCGGGGTTTAGTGTATCAATTAAATTGTATTCGAGAGTGCAAGCGAGCGGCGAGCGGCGAGCGGCGTGCGGCAAACATTTCCGTGTGTGTGATCGATCGTGGGCCGCGCGGCGGTGGGCACCCGGCGCCCGGCACCGTGCCCGCACACACCATTTGAATAATACAGTTAACGAGGGCTCGCCTAAGCCGACCGGCCATCAATCGAGGGCGGAGAGACGCATCCGATCACTTTCGTTTTCAGTCGGCACGTGAGCGGCATACACCGCTAGCCTGCGAATTCTCGCTGCACTTTATTGCATCCGTATATGTTCATACAACATGCACGCAACGCATTGACCGAGGCCGAGATACGGCCGACTGTGATTTGCGACGACGAAAGTGGTATTGCAGCTTTTATATCGTTCGATTTGGTGTTATGTCGGTGTTACGTGAGATTCTCAGTGAGTTAGTGTTGCGCACTGCATGCACTAAACTTCTCGCGTAAGCAATCCGCATTGACTGTTAGAAAAACCGCAAATCTTTATCAGGCCAGTTCTTGTTTCGTAGAGGGTTTTCGTAGGCGGTGAATAAAAACGAACACGTGCGAGGGTCGTAACTTTAATCTCATCAGTTGGCCATTATCGGGGCCATTATATTGTGTCGGTGCGATCAGACGGGCGGCAGACAGCGAGGCGCCGCTGAATCATAGATAACAGCGTTGTGCCATACTCGCCCAACTACCTACATATCTATTTGTTTACGGCGACCTTTAATGAGTGTAGCGCCACGGTAATGGGGTCGTCGCGAACTGCTCCACTTTCAGAGCGGCGAGCGCGGTGCGGCTGACGGACGACTTGAAAAAATAACTACCGACTACCGACAACACATTGTGTAACGGATAACAAACGCTACAACACCCACCTGCGCAGATATATTGTACTCAGATTAATGATATCATTAAAATGTCAGAGTCAGAGTGTTTAATACTTGGCGCGGTACGGAGCTAAATTCCTACTTCAAGAGCACGTCCTGATGTGTGCAATAAACACTGTTATCTTTGTTCCACAGTAGCGAGTAGGCAGGCGTTTCTGGACAAGCGCCGTGGTCGGCGGTACAAGACATGGTAATGAGAGGGTGATCGTGAAACAGGTGCATGTGTGTGTGGTGTTATTACAATATTATCGTGCATTACATTGAGCAACCGCTAGGTGTGCTGGTGTAGAACTTGCTCTGTCAAGGGCAGCGCCCGTCACCGCGGGCGAGTTGGCGCACCGCGTGCGTAACGCAGCCAAACCGAGGTCTTTACTTTCCCACCGGACTGTGTAGGCCTTTTCAAACTATACATACTACACACTACACATCTTTGTGAAGGTCGGACTGTCGCGTCCGCTAAGACACGAGAGGTCTGCGGGGAGGTGCCGGGTGCCGGGAGGGAGCCGCCCGCGAGGGGCGCCGCTGCGCCGCGTGCGCCGCATCGCCGCGCCGCCTCGCCAGTCGCCTAAGCTCTACGCGTGGGGAAGCCCGCGCGCCTATTTTTCGACTCGACAATTTGTTATAACTATTGTAAAACTTTAAACCTATTAAAAAGTATATTATAAACTTCTATGAATTTCATGTTCACCCGGAACATAAATTGGCGACCGTGACAGGACCTGCGATCTTCGTTGAATCCTGCGAGAAAACCGACTCGAACCAGTTTGGACAAGACACGTGGCACGTGGCGCAGTGGCTCCTGGGACAACACCGGCTCGTTGGAGCGACAAGATTACGTGAACCAGATGCGAAGTGGAGTCACCAACCTAAAGTGAGCCCGTTCCAATTCCAAACTCCTACTTTATTACGTTTAATTACATATTTCATAAAAAGTGCGCGGCATCCAATATGGCTACCTATTGGTTAGGCAACTAACTTCTAACGCCTACGCAGCTAATTAATGCCGCATGTTAACATTGCTAGCCTTATAACTAAGTTTGTGTGAGTGTGGCATCCCATTTATTGCTAAATTCTTATCCCAGCACGCCTTATTCACCCGTCTAGTGCTACAGCACGCGACTGTTGCAATAAATCCTTTGAGCTTACGGTGCTTTGGTTGTACAAGGGCCTACAACAATCTATTTCAGCGACTGCAGTGCGCAGCGTGGGCTTCGCGCAGTGCGTCGCTTCATTCAAGTACTTATCCCAGCCTTCGCGCTTCCGGGCGCGAGCGGCGAGAAAGCGAGCCAACGGGCGGCGCGAACCGGTTTTATCCAGATCGGCGCGGCGCGTCCGGCGAAGTGAGGAGCGTAGTAGTAATACTGCGCAAGCGTATGCATGCAATATTTTCATTTCTAATTTGAATTAACGATTATAACCATTTTGATTTCACACGTTTATTTGTTACTATGGAGGAAACCAATTACAAGTGTTTGGCGTTAAAACGCTCATCAATTAAAGGTCGTGTGACTAAATTTATTAATCATTTAGAAACCCTTAAAGATGAATTGTTAGACGATATACAAATTAACGTGCTGAAGCAAAGGTTGGCTAAAGTAGAGGCTTTACTCGTCGAATTCGATGGTGTGCAAAGTCAAATTGAAGTTTTGGACGAGACCAATTTAAGTACAGAGTTAGAAATCAGAGAAACAACTGAGCAGTCCTTTTACAATTCAATCGCTGAGGCCCAGAAAATTATTGCGATGTTCAGTACGACTCAAAATTCGTCTGGTGAACCAGGCAGTCTAACCATACGCGATGACGACAACCATGAACTCTTAGGATTTCGTTTACCAGTCATTAAAATAAATAAGTTTGATGGAACATTTAGTAAATGGTTAGAATTTCGAGATACATTTAGTTCACTTATACATAATAATGCAAAGATACAGAACATTCATAAATTTCATTACTTAAATTCCTATTTAGAGGGTGAAGCAGCTAGGGTAATTTGCAATCTCGAAGTTTCTGAAATTAATTATCCCGAAGCTTGGAACCTTATATGTAAAAGATTCAATAACACACGTCAATTAATTAATAACCATTTAAATTCTTTGTTAACTATAGAGCCAGTGCGTGAGTCTGCCAAGGCTTTACGATTTCTTGCAGACCATGTTATAAAAAACTTACGTGCGCTTAACGCATTAAAACAACCCACAGAACACTGGGATACTCTAATAGTGCATTTGATATCATCAAAACTAGATAACAACACTCTACTAAAATGGGAAGAGTATATTCAGGCAAATGTCAGCGCACTTAAAGTGCCCACTTTAGAACATTTTATGACATTTATAAAGGGTCGCGCTGAGGTTCTAGAATCTGTTTATCACAGTAAGCAAGACAAAAATTCCAAACAATTCAATCCTAATCAGGGTACAAAGTATAATTCAGTTTCACACACCAAAACTTTTATCTCTCAGCAAGGTGACTATACACCACAACCTATTAAATGCGTATTTTGTAACAAAGATCATCGCAATTATGAATGCCCACAATTTCATTCGAAATCTATTGATGATAGACTTGCTATAGTAGCAGACCTAAAACTATGTAGGAATTGTCTGCGAAGAGGTCATACTCTGCATGCCTGCAAACTTTCAGGCACATGCAAAAAATGTAAAAAACGTCATAACACTCTATTACACATTCCTACAGAACCTCACACCAAGATTGAGGATTCTGTGCCTATTTCAATGTCAACTGTTTCTTTCACTGAAACTCTATTATGTACCTGTCTAGTTGATATTATAAATCCTGCCACAAGTGAAGTTGTCACTGCTAAGGCATTATTAGATAGTGGAAGCCAGTCTTCATTCATAACTGAAAGTCTTTCAAAACAATTAAATTTAAGCTTTTTTGACTCTCATGTCCAAAATGTTGTCGGCATAGGGAACACTATTGCCAAACTCAATTCAAAGCGTTGTAATGTATGTATCCGGTCAAGGGTAGGCACCTTCAGTGCTATAACTTCATGTTTAGTTATACCACAAATATCAGGTAAACTGCCTAGATTCCGGTTAGATATAGCACATATTGATCTGCAGTCTGTCAAACTAGCAGATCCCAGCTTTTATGAACCTTCTGAAATAGGATTGCTGATAGGTGCTGACTTGTTTTGGACCATCATAGGAACCGAACAGCGCTCTCTAGGTGATGGCAATCCTATGCTACATGATTCCAAGTTAGGGTGGCTGATCTCAGGACCCATACATAATGTTAAGCTTGGCAGCGGTGTGAACGCCAAGTCTTCAATTAAATGTAATTTTGCCATTAGTGCAGACAGCACTAACTTAGTAGATCTTCACAATGATTTACAAAAATTCTGGGAAATTGAAAGTTTGCCACAAAGGCCACTTCTTACTGATAGAGAAAGGGCTTGTGAAGCTCATTTTTTACAGCACACTGAACGTGACCAACTAGGTCGATTTAGTGTTAGGCTACCTCTCATAGAGGATCCAGAGTGCTTGGGTGATTCTTATTTCATAGCCAAGCAGAGATTTCTTAATCTTGAACGCCGCTTTCGTAAGCAGCCTAAGCTTAAAACCGCATATACAAATTTCATTGAAGAATATTCTCAACTAGGACATTTGTCTATTTCAGAAAATGACCAACCTAAGCATAGCTATTTTGTTCCACATCACCCGGTTATTCGTGAGGACAGTGAATCCACACGTCTTCGTGTTGTTTTCGATGCATCGGCTCGTACAACATCCGGGTTGTCAGTAAATGATATACAAATGATAGGTCCTACAGTTCAAGATTCTCTCTTTAATATTTTAATTCGGTTTCGACTAGGCCGCTATGTACTATCTGCTGACATCGAAAAAATGTATAGACAGGTATTGGTACACGAGTCTGATCGAAACTTGCAGCTGATTCTGTGGCGAAACGCGGAAGATAAACCTTTACAAACGCTCAGACTTAATACTGTTACCTATGGATTTGCTAGTGCTAGTTATCTCGCGACTAGGTGCCTCTGGCAAGTAGGCGAGGAATGCTGCAATGATTTAATAAAAACTATTATACAAAAGGACCTATATGTTGATGATTTGTTGACATCTAGCGATGATGAACACCAATTACAAATGATACAAGAATTAACACACTTGACTCTTGCTAAAGGTGGTTTTAATCTGCGAAAATATCGTTCTAATTTGCCATCCGTGCTTTCTTCTAACACGATTCAATCTAGTGGAAAGTTAGCACTGAGCCAGTCCACAAACACACTTGGTCTGGACTGGAATCCCTCCACAGATACTCTTCATTTTCCGGCAATTGAGGAACACTCTCAAGTTTTTACAAAGAGAACTATCTTATCTTCCACATTTAAAATCTTTGATCCATTGGGCTTATTATCATTGTGTACTATAATTCCCAAAATTCTAATTCAGACCCTATGGTCACTAAAACTTGACTGGGATGATCCTGCACCCAGCCAAGTTGTTAAACCATGGAAGCAATTTGTTGAAGGTCTTAAGTCTATTTCGATGCTGTCCATACCTAGGTGGACGTCTATTGCAGACCCAATTTCAGTCGAAATGCATTGTTTTTGTGATGCCTCTCAACACGCTTATGGCGCATGCTTGTACCTTAGATCTACTAACGCAGAGGGAAAGGTGGACGTCCACCTTCTATGTGCTAAATCTCGCGTAGCTCCTTCATCTAATCCTATCACAATACCTCGCCTCGAGCTTTCAGGAGCACTACTTGCTGCTGAAATGTCCTCGGCGGTGACCAAAGCTTTGCGACGCAATATATTGCAACATTACTATTGGACAGATTCTAGCGTGGTACTTGGTTGGCTACGCAACGGTTCTTCCAATTTAAAAACCTTTGTCTCCAATCGCGTCGCTGCTATTAAAGAATTATCAGAAACAGATTCATGGCGTCATGTGCCCACTAAACATAACCCAGCTGACCTCCTCTCTCGTGGAGTCAATCCTCAACAGGTTGCCAGTTGTGACTTGTGGTGGCATGGCCCTAAGTTTTTATTACTGCCTATGTCTCAATGGCCTTGCAAATCAGAAACCATAGAATTAAAGGATTTGCCAGAAGTAAAGGCCCATCCAGTCACTATTTCTCATTCAGACTTGCCAATAATAAACTTTCATAAATATTCAAAATTAAGAAAATTGCAACGGGTAGTAGGATACATGCACAGATTTGCTAACAATTGTAAAAATTCTACATCTAAAACGACTGGGTCTTTAACTAAACCAGAACTAGACAAGGCTTTGTATTCACTAATATATATTTCACAGTTAGAATCATTCTCTAAGGAATATAACATACTTTTAAAGGGAAATACATTAAATCCTAAATCAAATATATCTGGACTAAATCCATTTTTACATGATAAAATAATTAGAGTAGGTGGTAGAATTCAAGCATCAGAATACAGTTTTGATATGAAACATCCTATTTTATTGAGTTCTAATAACTATTTTACCAAAATCTTATTTCAACAAGAGCATGAACGGCTATTACATGTAGGTCCCCAGGCTCTACTATGTTCTTTAAGAGCGCGCTTTTGGCCCATCGGTGGTAGAAATCTGGCAAGGCGCGTTGTAAACAACTGCACGATCTGCAGACGCTCCAGAGGTCAAACAATGAAAAATATTATGGGAAACCTTCCCGCCCAAAGACTTACTCCAGATTTTCCTTTTGTGACAGTAGGAACTGACTTTGCCGGACCATTTTTGATCACTGACCGCAAAGGCCGCGGTTGCAAAATTACAAAATGTTACTTGTGTATTTTCATATGTTTTCGATATAAATGCATTCATTTGGAAGCGGTGAGCGAATTGTCAAAGGACGCATTCATTTTAACCTTAAAACGCTTTATTGCTAGAAGAGGCAAGCCAAGGCAAATATTCTGCGACAATGGATCCAATTTTGTTTCTGCTTCTCGAGAGTTACACCCATATTCTAAGACGTTTTCTCGACTCCACTTGACGTTACTAGAGGAAATCCGTATTCTTAGTAGAAAAAAATCTCCTCCACTCAACGTCACTCAAAAAATTTCCTGTCTCGAGGAAAGGAATCAACTGTCAAACTCAAGGTACGTCGCGACCTACCTTAAGGAAGAAATAAAAGAAATAATCCTACTTTAAAATTGTAATTTAAAAGAGAGTAATAAAGTTTACCTTTTAAAATTCTTACATACATACATAAACTCACGCCTTTATCCCCGAAGGGGTAGGCAGAGGTGCCACTAGGACACCCACATTTCGCCTTGTATGTTCAGTCCCACGATGTGATAGGGGGCGAGCCTATCGCCATATCGGGCACAAATTCCTGACTCCGGGCTGATAATGAATAGAAAAATCCAATATCACTTTGCCCGATTTACACGTTTTCCCAGTGAATGATACAAACATTACTCTTTATTTCATTTAATAAAAGATTTTTGGTTTGGAAACAGTGTTTATTATTTTAAACGAGTTATTAATGATTTCCGGCAGTTCCTGTAATACTTGTACGATACTCCGTACGAATATCCCGAACGACGATTCATCCATAAGAATATCCTTCGAAATTTTCGGGTTGGATGGTATGACCCTCCTCCTGTCTGCATGCGTTTTTTTCTCCGACTCACTAAATATTTGTCTTCCAGTCACAATCCCGAAGATTTTGAGTTCAATAATTATATATTATTCTATGTAAACACTCTGACATGACATTTGACTGTCACTTTTCAAGTGATCATAGACTATTTTCAAAGGTTTTTTGTTAAATCTCTACTTTATCTATACATCAATGACGTAATTAATGACGTTTTTCCTTGACTCAACCTCACTCGAGGAACCTTAAGTAAAGGTATATTTTTAACTAAGCATACCATTTTCGAGGGTCCCTCCAATTCATTTGTAAAGTCACCTCGACTAAGATAAGGTTGAGGAAGATTGGAGGACACGTCTTAGAATACGGGTGTTAGACAATTTTTTAAGGTGCAATGCCCATACTTTCATTGATTTTGCTGCCAACGAAGGAGTTGAGTTTCGCTTCTCACCTGCATACGCTCCTCACTTCAATGGTCTAATGGAAGCAGGCGTCAAATCTGCCAAATTTCATCTCACTAGAGTATTGGGTGTCGCGCATTTAACTTATGAGGAATTATCTTCCCTGTTTGCACAAATAGAAGGCATCCTTAATAGTCGGCCTCTTTGCCCTTTGAGTTCCTCTCCCGCCGACTATTATCCCTTGACTCCGGGCCACTTTTTGATTGGTAGACCAATAACTTCGCTGCCATCTCCTAACTTTCAAGAAATTAAAATGAACCGCCTCGACAGGTTTAAGCGCCTGGAGCAGATCAAGCAACATTTCTGGCAGCGTTGGAGCCGCGAGTACATTGCAGAGCTACAGACAAGAACCAAGTGGCGCACAAGATCAGACAGCCTTCAAGAAGACGACTTAGTCCTACTAAAGGAGGACACCCCGCCATTGTGTTGGCGCCTCGGCCGTGTCTCTAAATTGTTCCCAGGACGTGACGGCGTGGTCCGCGTCGCAGACGTTGCCACAGCAGGAGGAGTGGTACGACGCGCGCTCAACCGTATCGTGGCCCTGCCGAATCCTGAAACCCTTTCGAGTGAAGCGTTCCAGCGCCGGGAGGATGTCGCGTCCGCTAAGACACGAGAGGTCTGCGGGGAGGTGCCGGGTGCCGGGAGGGAGCCGCCCGCGAGGGGCGCCGCTGCGCCGCGTGCGCCGCATCGCCGCGCCGCCTCGCCAGTCGCCTAAGCTCTACGCGTGGGGAAGCCCGCGCGCCTATTTTTCGACTCGACAATTTGTTATAACTATTGTAAAACTTTAAACCTATTAAAAAGTATATTATAAACTTCTATGAATTTCATGTTCACCCGGAACAGGACTACTCAATTGAACCGTCCAATTACGTTTTGGTGTAATTAATACGGACATGATTGATTAGTATCCGCCACAATCACGTTTGTATAATTTTGCCGTAGTATTTGTTTCGAGATTAACATCACATTGACTTAGTAAAAACTGGGCTATAAACCAACAGACTTACTACAAAAAATTGTCTTCTGTGTGATTCTATACTCATACTATTCAATCAGGAATTACCTGACAATAATTCCCTCCATACTCTCTACAAACAAGCGCAAAAAGCAATTCCGTTTCATTCTAAATTCGTTATCTTTTCCAGAAACGTTGTAGATCGTATGGCTCGATCCAGGCTGTACGTATATGGTGATTTCCCAGTGGCGGTATTCCGCGCACGTATTAAATGTCACGCCACCGCCGGCGCGGCCGCAGGCTCGCGTGCTATGCGCCCGCCGCATGGCCGCCCGCCACATAAGTGCCACTTACCACCACGGCCATACACATTCCGGGAATATGGGAACGTCACTTCCATGTATAGACAGGGTTGCTGCAACAAACATCAAATAGGACCGTGTGCCATTGACAAGTTTCCATACGTATAAGCAAAAGAAGGAAAGAATTATCTTAACTAGACTTCTCACAAATTAAATCCACCATGTTTACGAAATCCCATATTCCACGAGAATGTTACTCCACTGATCATAATTCTTATCAGTAAAGATTTTTTTATTGGGTGATACATTTATAGCAAAGCACAGTCATGGTACAATAATCTGCATTTGATAGAGACCCTTAACAACGACAAATTGTATTACGCTCTGATATATCTCCAGCAATTGCTGAAATAAAGACACACTGCTAAAGTATGCCTTTAAACTTAATAACATCCTTTTTTATCGTCAGACGAGTGCTTTAAACGCTCATTGCGCTGTAATGCGCGGCTGTCAATCTTAAACCAGCTGTTACCGAGTACTGACGACTCAAAAGCATACGAACAACCTATAATGTTCTGAGAATTACACCAGTAATGTAATACCAACGAGATTTAAAGACTGCCTAGGTGGCGTATTTGTACTACGGTACGATTACAAAGCTGATGTCTCGGGTTCGAACCCCGGGTCGGGTAAAGTGGTATAGGATTTTTGTATTTATTATCAGCCCAGAGTCAGGAATTTGTGCCCGCTATGGCGACCGGCTCGTTCCCTATCACATCGTGGGACGGAACATACAAGGCGAAATGTGGGTGTCCTGGTAGCACCTCTGCCTACCCCTTCTGGGAAAAGGCGTATGTTTATGTATGTATTTAAAGATTCCCCGGCTTGTATAGAATTATGCAAATGACATTAAATCGTGTCTAACATTTAGTTAATTTAAAAAAGTCGACCACGTCCACCGCGACAATCAATTATCATTTTATGATTGAATTCTAATTTATTTGAATAGTGATTCGATATTACAAAACTGTGGTCCTGTATTCCATTTTAGGTCAACCACTTTGCGGTTTTGGAAACAATTTTTCTGACTGCACTCTAGCTGGACTTGAGGAATGTGCGTAGACTATAATTTTATATGAGGCGGGACTGTTAATTTTGGAAAGGCAAATACGTCTGGCAGTGGGCGGAAACAGAATGATAAATGGATGTTAAAAAAAATAATAGAAAGAAATATCTTTCAATCAGATAACTATGACGATTTATACCATGAATAGTCTGAAAGAGAACTTGATACAAATTAAGGTAATGTTTTACCAGAAAGCATTCACTGATCACTCATTCCAGTACTGTAGACGAAATACAGTTCCCATTACCAGTCGGCTGACAATTTTATTTGAAACGCACCAACAAACTACCACACATTGGTTTTCTTTGGTACCGACGGGTCGATCTTGCTCATTCATGTCGAACCCAAGCTGGCTCCACCGTGGCTCTAAAGTAACACAAATTTGTTACATCTTAATGAAATACCCGACGGGTTTGCATGAAACCCATTCAATTCACACCGCACGTCTAAACGAATGGCACGTAGTGGCAATGGCAAATATGGGCACGGCTAATTATGACCATCTTCACACTGTCAAAAGTTGTAGTCACGACATCACGATGTCGACTATGATTAGATAAGTATGCATTCTACGACATTAATGATATGACGCTGAAGACGAATATTTATTGCTTGCTTACACAAGGAAAAATGAAGAGATTTTAAAGTTCATCACACGAATCTTAAAAATATGTGAACTCTTCGTATCCCCATTCAACTAGCGTGGTGGACTAAAACCTAACACTACTAATCGAATAGCTGCTACTTACTCAGCTATATGATAGGAATATCAAAAGGTAGTACAAAAGAGCGAAAGAACACTAACAATTCTATTTCATATATCCCGTTAATATTATTTTTTCTTTCATCTATTCCTTTTTGCGTCAACCGCAAAATATCCCTGTAAGGCGAGATATAAAAACAGCTTCCAAGAAAACCCACATTCAAGTCTTATCATTTGGGAATAAAATACACGGCAAATCGAGGTGCACTTTGCCGCGTGTCGCTTAGTAATAAACTGCGGGAGAATATGAGATCGGATAAATAAGAGTGCCTACATGACCGCGCCTGACTCGCAACATATTGGCGTGTGTTTTGACGACCTAATGCAAAATTGATATTGTGAAATTATCTTGTACTGGCGGGCAAAAGGAATTACAGGTGTCATGTATGGCTTGAATGTAGATATGGTTAAATATTCTGCTCCGTGCAATATATTACGAATATATCAGAAGTATTACACTATTGTGTAAATTAGTTTGCCAGAATTTGTAAATAAAACAGTGATTGCATTGAACGATGGGGAATCGAAATCCGAACTCTCGATTATCTCAACATTTGCTGTTGACACAAAAACAACAACCAATCGATTCATGCGATACCTATTCCAACATAGCCGAGCGTAAAATTACTGTCGTATTCTAAATACACATTAATTACGGCAGCACCTTGACAATAAGGGCCACTGCCACACAAATGAACCGATATTAAGCAGCATTGTAGAGCCGGTGCGTACTGCGTGCTAGCGGTAAGACAATAGAGTTAACAAGAGCGGCCTAGTTGAGGCGAAGTGGCGACACCACGTCGCGTCGCGTCGCCTCGGCCGCTATCCGTCGACCCAATTAAGTACATCACCAATCACACTGACTGGACGGCTGGACAATGATATTTTTTAGCCAGAACATCATTTGGTTGTTATAGAACGTGTGGATGTTAGTTACCATAATTGCAACACCAATACAACGAATTCACATAGATCACATAATCTTCCTATGCTGGCGTGTTGAAAATACTTATATAGCATCTACCAGAATATGACATATTCAGGTGTCCTGGTATAGTGTATGATTAATCTAATTGAATTTGTTTAACATGTGTATGAACCTTATAACTCCAGGATCCAGGACAAAAGGACTAACCAAAGCATTACCGAAGGTGTTTTTGAGGAATCATAACAAGTTTTTCAGACATCCCAATAATACCTAAGTATACTTATATACCATAGCATCATAATTCATACCCCATTTCGCAACAGCAATGGTATCTAAATGATCACCACTGACCAACAATCACCATCAAACACTTGCGTATGGAAATTTCCTCCGAGTAACAATTATCCATCATCCACGCACACGGCGCCGGAGGCGTAAATTCCTAAAAGCAAGAGTATTGAATTGATTTGCATTCGATTGCACGTGATTTGAAATCGCAATTTAATTATGGGTACGAGGCATGTTCCACCTACGCGTTCTTAGATTCCTCCACAAGAAAAATACGCTAGAAAAAGTTGAACAAACAATCTCATTGAGTGGGTCCGTAACGTTTGACACCTACTTATCGTAAGTACCGCTTGTAAAGTGGTTATGTATGTGTGTGTGCGAATGTATATAAAGCAACGCAACTCAGACGGAGGTTGGGGAAAGAATGTCCGCACCATTAACTGAGGGGTAGCCGAGAACGGGGTGAATGGACTGTCGAACCCTCCGGCGACCTTGACTCACTGAGATTTATCACTTTTCCGGGGTAATCTGAATACAATTAGGCGATGGGCAGCCGTCCGCTGGCGGGACCGCAGACACGCAACAGGTCCCTTGCAAAAATTATACTTTCTTCCTCACGTCACTCCTTTGGCGGAACACACACGCTTTCGTTGTGTTACCATACAAACTGTTGCTTCTTTTATAGTTGAACACGGATGTTCATCTTCACTGCACTAACACAGCGTCGAGAACATTTGAAAGTAAGACAAAGGTAGACAAATGGAGCTAAAATAACAACAACACAGAGTAACGAATAAAACATAAATAAACTTACGAGTGACACATAAAAATAAAATACATTTTAATTACTCGTAGTTTGCGTACCTACTCAGTACTCACGTAGTGAAGTAAGCTTTGTAGAAACATCATCAAAACAAAACAACAATAAAACTCCCATTGAAAATACATTGTTTAAAATTGTCAGTGCAAACATGTACCGCCGTTTGAAGTAATCAAAATAATTTTATCGATTTGGAAATTCAATAGAATGTAGGAAATAAAACAAATATTAAAAGGTTATATAAAGTTATCATTAATTAATAAAACAAAAACCTATCGTCTTACAAGGTACGATTCCATTAATTTTAATAATATATAATTAGCATTTTAATTTAAGGGGAATTGAAAACTTAAAAGCCTTAACGTTGTTATCGCAGAGGGAAATAACACGCAGGAACTGACTTGGCAATGGAATAAACTTTCAATTTTATGAGTAATACGAATTCTACGTAAAGGTAAGCATCGCCACACCTTTATAGGAAACTTCGTAATAAAGTATTATTGGAATTATTCCATTTTAGATCTGCGTATTTTTTATCATTATTATAAATATGCCAAATATGAATACACAAACGAGCCAATTATATATTTTTTTAAACGAATAACTATACAACCTACATTTCAAAATTGCAATAATAGTTTTTTGTTAAAAAAAAAATACCCTCGCGAATAGTACCAGTTTTGTTCCACCAGATACTTTCAACCTAATTTAACCTTTAGCGACGAGGAAGAGTAAATAGACATAAAATTGGAATACATTTTTTAGCACCTGCGTCATAACCATAGAAATCAAGATTGACTGCACCCATATTTTTCCATTAAAGAATCACTAGAATCAGCCATAACATAAAAAATTATAAAGTCTTTAGAACACCATCGTGATTTCTTTTTGTTGAAATCAATCAAAACAAACATTACAGAAGGAATGGAGCAAAAAGTGTCGCTTCCGTTTTTTTTTTTCAAAAGCCATTCAAGTCGTCGACCTCGCCAAGGACGCGCGACACGTGACCACAATGAAAGAATTTAATTAATGACAACACTATTCGTATATGAAATAAGAGCGATTGTAGTACGCAAATATTTAATAATTAAACGTATACTGTGTAACAATTTACAGTGTAAAAATATTTGAACGGCTTTTAAAAAAATCAAGTATAACGGGTCGCGAACGTGAAAAGGTGGCATTAAGAACGAAATTCACGCAAGCAAAAAGCCTAAGAGTAAACTAAGTAGCGTAAAGTAAATATAGGTCTCAAATATCACGAAGAAACAGCGAGCGGCAGCGCTCGTTTTCACTCCCAAGAGCCAACCTTATCTTAGTTGATGGCATTCCATTGCTCGGTCGGCGATACGCACGACGGACGACTGCGAAACGCTTTTAGCGCCCGTATACTGCACAACTGATGGTCGGCCAAGTCAAAAACCTCTCAAAGTGTATTCAACACAAGGTCGTAAACTCAACTTCGAGACGTACGCGCGCCTCGCACACAAAAGAAACCTTATTGGTATGAAATTAAAGTAGCATTCGAGAATCACGTTGCATGCGGGCGTCAAACAATACGCAATTCACCTTCGAACGCGTCGGGTTGCGGTATTGCGGCTTCATTGTGTTAAAATAACGATGGAACTCGGATTGGATACGAATACAATGCGCTTCATCAACACAAATTTATTTTATATCACTTATCGATAAAGGATATTTTTAATCAACATCGCTGGCATGCGGCGCACATTCGACGACACAAAAGCACCGCATGACATAACGTGATTAAACAATAAAACACGACCCATCAAATGGAAAATGCTTGCATGCGATACCATTAAAAAAATAAATAAAATACCATCATTAAATATTAATCATTTGTACTTCAATGAAAAACAGAACATAAATATTGTATTAGTTCTGTACGTACATAAATTAAAAGAGCACTAAACATATACATGTAAGAGTTACATTAGTTAATAATATAGCTTGGTATCCAACAAGATATTATTTTGGGCTACACGCAGGAGGATAAGTTAATCGCGCGCCAACCAAAGTCGCAGTCAAAGATAAGATAATATTAATACATCACCGATTTTGACATTACAATGTGCCTTTTTCGCCTCAATTAATTTTTTTTATCTCCAAAATTTATTTTTATTACATTCGTTTTTGCCCAGTTTCCTAATATGGCACATCCAATTTTATATAGTTCAGATAAGACGGCAAATAAAATGAGTCATTCGCGTAAAACACGCCGTATATTTTTCCTCAAACGTTCAATCTATAATTTTCTAACGCGAGACTTCACATACAGTCGTTGTTTGTCGAGAGTCGAGAACTCCGACGAGCCGAACAGTTGACGTCATGCAGTCATGTTAACCTTCTACCACGCGGCAATCTAGTGACAATTCACACAGCAAAAGACTATACATCGCCGGCTTGGTGGGTACCGCGTTGGCGCTACCCGCAGTGGAAGCAGCATTGTAAGCCAAGACATGTATGTGTGTTCGTGGTATTAGAAGGTACGGAGCTAGGGTGTATTGCGGTCATATAACCGGTATTGGAGTGGCGCGACAGTCGCAGCGGCCGGTCCGCTCGGCCGGTCTACAGCTCGACGGTTTTGAGAAAGCCACGTTCGGCAATCGTTGGCCGCGCCGACGACGTTAACAAAACACGATTGCTTTTGTGGTTTGCCTTTCGATACAGTCGTTTCGATTGGTATGGGTGAAGGCAAATTATTTTTTACAACATACAGACGCATAAACACGTTGCATTAAGCTCTGTATAGATAACAAGCAACACGAACACAGGGTAAATCCCTCACACTATCCAATTAAGGTAGTTACACAATACGACTAAGTCGGTTACTCCATGTCATACCTAGTATTAAGTTCGCTTTGATAATAACGCACTGTTCGGTAAAGTAAAGTAATGGGCAGCGGATGTGGGGGCTGCATAATTATTATTTTTGGTACGTGGATTGTGCCAAAGACAAACAACATGCAACATAATCCATATAACTAAATTGATTTTAAGGTATTCTAATTCAACAAAGAAGTAATATTATTATTGTTCACAAAAAAACACTAATACTTTTAATGAAGTCAGTTAAAAATATATTAGATATAATTAAACACTCTATTAATTTCCTTATTCATCGAAAAGAAAATGCATTCGTCCTTTTTCCATCAAATCAAGAAAGAATAAATAATCTAAAGCAGAAAATATTCGACAGAGAATCTCTCAAAGCTTTCCGCATAAAAAAACGGAAGTCTTAAAATCGAACTATCAATTCAGTTCAGGACAATGTTTCTCTTCCATCGATGTAGAGTAGCGCTACAGGGTGTCAAACATTTGAGTATTTTCTTTAAACATGCGTTTAAAAAATCTTTTGCCGACCTTTTTCGTAATAGGTTAGTTTTAAAGCGTTTATATTTGAATTCATTTATTTTATTTATATCCTTTATTGCACACCAAATAAAATTAAATAATATAAAATATAATACAGCAGTGCAAAAGGCGGTCGTATCGCACGAGGCTATCTCTTACTTGGGATGGACATAAGAGAAGGAGAGAAGAAAATTTAACGCCTATATTTCATTTAATGACTAGTATAAAACACGATATTTCGTGAAAGTCCTCGAATATGTCTTAGATAGTGAAGTTAAAATTGTAAGCTCTACCATTTCTTAGTTTTCGAAGAATGTTTTATGTACATATGTGGTAGTATGTACTCCATCATTAGAGGATTTAGCGACAAAACATCTTATTTAACATAACATTGCGATAGTTTTATAACTCTAAGGCAATGTAGTGTTGGTTGATTCTTGAATAAGAGTACAATTAGTCCAGATATTATTTTAGCAGAGCTTATGATGTCGCTATTTTTATTATGTGTTTATTAGTATTAAGTATATTGGAAGGAAAACATATTGTATTTATATAATTAATACATATTAAAACATATTGTATTTTGACAGCCTCCGTGGCGCAATGGGTTAGACGCCGGCTGCGAAACGAGAGGCCGCGGGTTTGATCCCCGCACCGAGACAAATGTTTGTGTGACCCACAAGTATTTGTTTCGGGTTTGGGTGTTTGTGAGACCGAAAAGTCTCTCGTAGTTCCTGATATCCACGACACAAGACTCGATCTTAGTGTGGGGTCAGGTCTATGTATGTGACTGTTAGGTGTATTTATATTTATTAATTGTTTTACACTAGACATTTGGATAAAATCAACTGACTGTTAGATTCTTACAAAAGGACATTGACTTCAGATCACGTAATTCCATAAAGCTCTACATTTCTCAAATATTTATATTCACAATTGTGTTACACGCACTTGTTTATACACGTCTCAATATAATGTTTATTTCAATCTACACACGAAAGCTTCCCCCAGGCATACGAAAGCGTATCAAGTATCAACAAATCCAATACATATCGTATTCAATAGGTCAAACAAAACGTCAAAACATGAGATTACTCACAAAGCGCCCGGTTAGACAATACAAGAAAAGCGGCCTTACATTCAGTTACAACAGATTATCTAAACAAGCTCATAATTTATTCAACGTTTCATGAATGGAGCTTGTAGTAACTCGTATTACTCGAGAATCAGATGAAAGGCAAAAGTACCCACCTACTATGTACACACCTACCTATATCAAGCAAATCGTGACAGTGGGTAAGTATATAAGATGCGGCGTCCCCACTGGGTGAACCTGTCAAGGTCATTCCGAGGGAACCCCTACAAGGGCGTTATTGAAATCTTTGTGTTACACGTCGGGTTCATTGAAACTTCATGGACGCGTTTTTAATTAACAATTGGCGTTACACAATAGTGTGTGCGCGGCCCGGCGGCGGACGGCTGTGATTAGTTTTGCACTGTTTACATGGACTTGTTCGGTGTTGTTGATCTCGTAGAGTTTCTCCGTGGCGGCTTGTTGGTGCAAGGCGTCTGCGGAGGTGTTGTATTGTGTATATGTGTTATTCTCGTTTATGGTCGGTGCGGCGTGCGGCGCGGCGGGGTCGCGGCTCGTCGGTCCGGCACATAAGAACGTCTCGTCGGGCCTCAGGGGTGGAAGGTCCTGTTTTGCGTGCTCGCCCCGACCGACGGTGGGGGTAAGTTTTTCACGAGGCCCTATGTACCGCGACCACCCCGACTCGTACATAAGGTGGGCGGGCTGGGGTGGTTCGCGCCCGCAAAAGGGGCAAAATACGGCGTACTCTGGGCGCCCGCTCTATGTGGGTCAATGTCGGGAAAGCCCGTGTCTACCGGTGACGGAGTATGCACAACGAATCTGATCAACACACCCGTGACAAAACAAAGCATACAACTAAACTTGCCAACTACACATTCCATCCTTATTCGAACGAAATAAGGTCTATTTTCTGCGAGCAAACGGTGCGACCACACCGTTTAGTTATCGTTATGGGTTATGCACTTTCGATGCACTGGCTAAAGTAAATAGCAAATTATTTATAGAAGCACAGTGGTTTATCATTGTTTTTCTGATGACTTATCGTAGAAATGAATGTTGAAATAGGGCTTATCAAATAATAATTTTCAGCCCATTTTAAACGTTTAATATTGCACATTATACCCACGTAATGTAAATACTAAGGAAAAAAATCCAAGTAATTTGTTTTGTGAACTTTGAACTGTGAGGTGAATTGATAACCTAAATTATAATATTATGCATACACCCTTTTTTTGCATTTACATAAATAAATTAATCAAAGTTACATTTCTGACAAGAAAAACAACACAAAATTTATATCAGTTTGTAAATTCCAAGTCATGCAGTAATATACACGAATATCATGTTCAATAATATTTGAAGTCAATCATTTTAGGTGTGTCATTTATTAAGTTGACTTCGAAACAACTTAAGATCTTACTTAGTACCTATTGTAGATCTATCTATATCCTTAAGAAGACATAAAGAAAAACATCTACCTCAGTTAGCCGAAAGGCCCAAAATTCCGATAATTAGATAATCCCTTGATCGACCTTTTCGGCCTATCTATTTCGCCAATTTGGAGGTGCCGAACTTTCTCGCATAGTGCGAAATAAATGTTTGTTGTCTCGTTACATAAAATGGAGGCGATTACGGTTTAGAACAAATGAAACAATGCATACATATAAAACACACGCACAAATGTATGACTCTTAAATCGGAAAGAAGGAAATTTGAACTGATATTTCGGATGTCGACAGCCTAAGTATTGGTGTCTTAAAATTTCCTCAAAGCATTACCCATGCACTGAAAAAGACAGTGCTCTTGATCGGTAATCGTTCAACTGATCGGCTCCATCCGGTTAATGTTTAAATCCTACTCAGATTTGATTTCTGGTACATACTATTATTCTACCTATATAGTTTCTACTTTATCACCCCCTACTTCCTGACAATATCCTATGCAAAATAATTTTATCAGCCCATATACGTCCCAATGCAGGGCACGCCGCTCCTCTATAATCGAGAGTACGATTGAGAAGGCTTAAGCCAATTAATCCACCATACTGTGCGGGTTGCCTCATGCAAAACACAAAAGAATAGGATCGAGTATGAATAAATAAGAAGTATGTATACTCACCGACAGCTGGTGACATGGAGCGTGAGCCGCTGGATCCGGTGGGACTGGGCGTCGGCCTCAGGTGCGGCGTGGTCGCGCGCCCCGCGCCTCCGCTCCCGGCCGAGTCATTGCTGTTCTGACCGGTCAGATCCTGAAACAGAAAGAGCAGTGTTACAATCGTGGACAGTAATTTCTTCACTTATTTTTAAAAATAAATTAAAAAAGATGTTTGTGTTGGTGATGGAGTTTTAAGTATCGTGTCAACTTTAAAGATGTTCCTAATCGGTGGAAGATATGTTTTGTAATGTTTTAAAGAGACTTCTTGTATGAAAAATAATTTTATTTTAAACAAAGTTATTAATGTCGTAATTACGTTTGATATTTACGCGACGCTTTAGCCGATAATACTTAATTTTTTTTTGTCGATTTTCTAAATACTACCTAAAATGTATGTATGATTTAATTGTTCTTTTTTTCAGCAACCATAAAATAAATTACTTTATTACGCGAGATAAACAAACGGATAACCACATTAGGTAAATTTATTTTTAGACAACTGTGTATTTCTTAGAATTGATAGATACAACCGCAAATATTCGCGATCATGGTGACTATTCAAATAACGGCAGCAATATCACTTCTTGCTTACATCACTATGGCCAATTATTCTTTGGCCGCGATGTGAAACAGTTCGCGCGCTTTGCGCACGCATATTAATTTTTCACACAGCAATTTGGTTTGCCGCGTCCGTCTGTACATATTACAATCGATTTGACACTCGAATGGACGCAAACCATGTCTGTACTGAGGAAATGATCATGACACACTCGACACGCCCATTATATTGTCATCTTGTTAAAGTGAGACTGTCCTTTCATTATTTGTGTTGAGATTAAGTGAATCGTCCATACAAAGTAAACTGCAATATGTAAATAAGAATTAAGAAGAGATGCCACGTGTGCAAGATTTTTACATTTACCGGAGTTTTATAGGGAGAATTTGACCTTACACGAGGGTGCTGGTTTAATTTGCGTTGGGTTATTTCAAGAGATTGAATTAATTCTATATGACTCACACTGTCAAATGTTTATCCGATCTCATGTAGAGCCAAACTTTTTACTTTTCGCGCCCTAACTCTACAAGGCCTAACTCTACAAACTATATACCTTAGTCAAAATATGTGGCTTGACTAATTCGCTACATTCAAATAGACATGAGGTGGAAAAATTCAGTGTTCATGACTTTTCTGATACACAATAGTTCTTGTAGTAACAAAACTTTAATGTATTATATACATATTTAGATTCAATGTAATTGATAACGTCACGGTCAAGCAGCAATATTATGTCTCATGCCAGTAATAATATTTCAGTGAAGAAGTGTACTCCCACGAGTTGTGTGGGTATTTAACGCCATTCCGAGGGAGTGAGCGTTTATATGAGTGCCTGAGAGACTTACTGCGATTCAAAATCGTTTCTTCCTTCATTATTTTCATATAATTTCTTGTAACTGCTTACTCAACATTTAGTGGGTCAGCTCTTTATTTTTTATGCATGTGCGGGTTAAACGTTTGTTTTTGCTACGAATAATATGTTTTATGATCAAATTGGAAAATTGACCAATCTCTGGAGATTTATATTTATCGAATACATACATAGGAGAACAAACACAAATGACGCAAATAAACGCCTTGAGGTTTGAACCCAGAAAGAACTCTTGGTTAAAGGCGATACCATTACACCAATGGGAATGATGTTAAGTTTGAGTCCAATATGAAATAAAAGAGAGCAGGAGGGAAGACAAATTCATATGTAAAGTGTCATACTAGCATACATAGATCTCTACTAGCATACTCTGCCTGTTTTAAATAAGTTTTATTTATAATTATTATAGGTTCAACTGCGAACATGAAAAGAGCAATCGTGAGATTTAGTAATCTATCAATCATATAAGACTACTTAACGTTTCCTAATAACCGACAGCGACCAGATTTGGTAGTACAATTTTCGTATCAAGCGACCACCACGGGTACAGGATGGTGGAAAATTCATCATACCGACCCACGCAGGCGTGTCGCGTTTCTGGTTCAGGTTTATATCCAGTTTCAAAGATGCCGACATATTTTGTCCACCGATGGATATTTTACTTAGATTGCACAGACTATCAGATGCGTTGTAGTCATTTTGAATATCACATATTGTTGGAGTGTGCCAAAAGATACCGAGTTCCAAAATTTGATTTATCAAATATTGCTGATAACAGCATAAGTGAAAAACGAGTTTTCTGACACAATTGACAGCCTCCGTGGCGCAGTTGGTAAGACGCCGGCTGTGAAACGAGAGGCCGCGGGTTCGATCCCCGCACCGAAACAAATGTTTGTGTGAACCACAAATATTTGTTTCGGGTCTGGGTGTTTGTGAGACCGAAAAGTCTCTCGTAGTTTCTGATACCCACGACACAAGACTCGATCTTAGTGTGGGGTCAGGACTATGTATGTGACTGTTGGGTGTATTTATTATTTAATGATCGAGAGTATTTTAGGTTCAATCTAAGCGCTATTGAATATCAATTTAAAAGGTAATTTTAGAAATAGTTTTAAATAAACAGTGAAACTGCTATTTGTTTCTTCAAATTCATGAGATTTCAGACCTTTTTATGATGTATTAGAAAGCAAAATAAAAATTTGAATTAAAATGTCAGTAACAAAATGTATGCTGCAGGAATTTTAGTCAGGTTAAGGAGTGACCTAAAAATTTTAAGATTTCAACATACAATTTGTCTTGATATTATACAGAGTTCCTTCGACCATAGACTCAATTTTATTGCAACAATATGATGGAATATACAGCGTGACATTAAAAAAATGACAATGTAATTCTATACCTGAATTCCTATCAGGTACAAATCTGAAATTCCAGAAAGACAATTCGATCAATTCGTTATAGACGAGTTGATCTTTCAGATCTTACAAAATACCAAACAGTATTATGATTTTCCGCTTCAAAAACTGGGTTAATCAGAACAAAGATTGTCCGTATCTTATCAAAACAATTGAATAACAAAAAATACGATAGCAATATCCGAGCACATGTCGAAACAATTAAACAAAAACTACAACACGTTGACGGCTCAGTGACAAAGCTCATTAGCATAGTGTTCGCAGATAACGCGTGTGCATTCACGGGCTTAGCCTATACACCTTGACACTGCAACCTCAAGTGTTGCGCCGAGTGCCGAGTGCCGACAATAGCACGTTCCGCTGAATAGAGCCACCCACTTACGGTAACGCGGCAATAAAACTACACCGGAATCGCCAAGAACAATGCGGGCGCACACAGACCATACGTCACTTTATAAATAACAACCAGATACATCAAAACATCAATTATGTCATAAACCAAAACTAAATTTAATTCATGCCACAAACGCTATCAACGCGCGTTAAAGATGCACAACCGAGATATGCTCAAAACAGATGACGATGACACACACAATGATAACGAGGTACGTACCGTATCAAATCAGTCGACGCTTGGTGCTTGTAAATCAATCGGCGGTCCCTTTCAATTGTATCGTGTAACGGTGAACGCGTTCGAGCCGAACCGTACCAAACTGTCAAACGAATCGCGTAAGACGAAGCTTTTCCAAGTGGTGCTATGCGAAGCGATGGCGACGGTGGGTGTGCAAAGCGTTCGCGTTCAGCGTTCACAACACGCAAGCGAGTCCGATGAAGCAACTCACGACCCCCCGTTGTGGAGGTTAGCTCGGCTGCGAGAGGCACCGGCGTCAGGCGTCGCACAGACGAGTCCGGCCGGCGCGGGGGGCGCGGTGCGCGGTGCGAGAGGGGCCCGAGTGGAGCGAGGCGAGGCGAACGATAACTGCGGGCTGCGGCGATGTTTTTGCTGTGTGCTCCGGCTCGTTCGCCAGTGTTGCCAACAGTTGTAGAAGCTTACCACCAGAGTCAACTTTTAAAACCACCAGAAAACCACTAAATAAAAAAAATCCCGCACATATAATCGATTTATATGATTCTTTAGTGCCGATTTGTTTTACAACGCTTATTGGTATTTCATAATTATTGCAGCATTTTCCTTCCAACCTCAAAACACAACGTATTCTTAATATAGCAGTTAAGAGTTTTAAATTCATTCGATTTCGCTGCTTGTTTTTTATTATATTCATACTACTAAATAGTCTCTCAACATCGGCATTGGAATGAGGCAGTATTAGAAGAGTAATAGCAAAAGTCGCTAATTCCTCAAACCTAGATTCTCCTTGAGCATCTTTGAAATGCAATACTTCATTCCAAAATATTTTCGTGTTTTTGTCTCATTCCATTTCAATAAATGAATTTGATGCCACTGATCATCGACTCTCGCTATATATTCTGCACTTTTATTGAACTGAGCCATTATTTCAACGAATGGTTCTTTATTGTGATTAAGTGCATGTTCTACGCTTATTTGTTATTAAAATTGAATTTTCCTAAACCACTAGGAAAATCCACTAGCCACTAAAACCAATATTTCGCCACTAAATAGGGGGTTAAAACCACCAGTTTTAGTGGAAAATCCACTAAGTTGGCAACACTGTCGTTCGCTCGGCGCGGCGCAGCGCGGTGCGGCGCGGCGGGCGGCGGGCGGCAGGCGCGTTCTTCATTTCGTACAGAGTCCATTATCTGTAGCGGCGTCCTGCTCGCTCGCGGCGCGCTGCCGCGCTCGGTCGCGCCTCGCCGCACCGGCCGCTGTTTTATTGCCAGCCGACGATTTTAACGTGCGCTCGCAACGTCCGCCGGAGCACAAAAGTTTTTATGGAAATTTCATTCCGAATGCGCCTCGTTCGCTTGCTCGCTCGGGAACGTCAATATAAAAGCACGATAACGAACGGACGAGTCAATTAATTATTATTGTTGGAAGCTGTCGGGACGTGCCGACCGGCTTTATCTAGATTTTGGTATCTGTTTGTGCATTGCTTTAAGTGTTTCACTTCTAGGTATTGTACACCTAATGCACCCAATACAGATTCATATTTTGATATGGAATAGTCACTCGTTAACAATTTGCATCAATTATTTACAAACTTAATGTCATCTCGACTTTATTTATGATAATATCATCAATATTCATATTTTGCTGTCTCTACATAAATTTAATTTTTTTATACAATAGTTCTCTTAGATATTTTATGCTATGATCGCAAGATTATAGATTCAAGAGATTCAGGAATTATGCAAATTTTGGATTCGCTCAACAGTATTTTTTAGCTCTACATGGTACGCCAATTCTAGCACGATCAAAATGACTAACAAGTAACATCACACCAGACGAACACAGCAACGTCACTGTCAGCATTCATACTATTTGCACGGTTAGTTAGCGAGCAACTCGCCGCCCGGCTGATCAGATTCAAACGAGCATTTATCCTTTCTCAAAAGAACAATAAACACGAACCCTTCGATCAGCTGTGAGCTATCAAACAAGCGGGAAGCGCACCGCGACGCGTTGCGTCTGTCGTGTCAAGCACGCTCGAGATTGGCTCAAATTGACCGAGTGCACTTGGCCCAAATCCCGACGCAAATAAACACAAAATCGTTCCCGTTGTACTCTTGCTCGGCGGCACGGTGTAGTGCGATATCTACTATGTACTAGTGTACTAGTGTAGTGGTGTAGTGGCGTAGTGGTGCCAACGGCTCGCATGCACATAGGCGACACGCGTGTGGCGCGAACCCCGCCCGCCGTGGCACAGGAATGCGGTTAAACTGACGCCTTCACCGACATCATCTATATTCTATGCTATTCAAACATCTATAAAATATTTATGTATTGCTTTGACACATGTTATACTTCACTTTGCGTACTTCTTACTTTATTTTTATACTGGCACGACAAAGTGATTACAATGCACCTGAGAGATGTCGAATCCAAATAGAGGATCATACGATTGTACTGGCTTGCTCGAAGTTGAATATTATACACATGATGAGCCCGAAAAGGAACACCTTGCATGGGTTACTACTTATTATTATAATGGTTTTCCACCGTCGTGTTCAGTGGTCCGTGTCCGGGCAAATAGGAATATTCTTCTACTAACTAAAGGTCAAGACCATACAGATTCGTTGAAGAGTTTATTCTCGCTACCGGTTTCTAATCTGCTATTCTTGTTGAATATTATATTACCTAAATGTAAATATCATGGAAATTTGAGCATGTATTCTGTTACAATTTGTACTACTCAAGAAACAAGCTTAGAACTTGCTTTTAATAAAACCTGACATATAGAACTTAAGCGAAATCAAATGCAATATTCCAACTGGCTCGTATTTACCGGGCAATTTAAACATCTTCTTTAGACAGGTGAATATTTAGAGCAGTTTATAAACCGATGGTAAAGGAAAGCTGCAAACATTTTAACTATCAACTTGACTTGAATTGGGATTATACATAGCCTATTAAAATTAATACTTTGCATAATATCTGCCTCGGTGACGTAGTTGTACTACAGTACGACTACAAAGCTGAAGTCGCGGGTTCGAATCCCGGGTCGAGCAAAGTGATATTGGATTTTTCTATTCATTATCAGCCCGGAGTCTGGATGTTTTGCCCGATATGGCGATAGGCTCACCCCCACTCACATCATGGAACGGAACATACAAGGCGAAATGTGGGTGTCCTGATAGCACCTCTGCCTAACCCTTCTAGGAAAAAGGCGTGACTTTATGTATGTATGTAATATTCCGAACTACACATATCGTCTTCGCTTCGTTGCAAAAACGATAAAAAAATTCCTCTTTTTTTCTTCTAGAAATCTGATAGCGCCTTAAAATTTGACATAATATCTCATTTTCATAAGGGTGTATTTACAGCTGTTGCAATGCCTCTATTTTCTACTTCTTACTTACTTATTTTTTTTTTGAACAGACCAAATGAATACTCAAACTTCTTTCAACCTAACAACTTTTTGCTAACCATATTGTCGATGCTGGCGTTATCACTTCAAATCGCGCAATCCACCAGCCTGGATAATTAGATTCATCACAGCAACGGGCACAAGTAACCACGCATGATTAATGGTCGGCCACATTATATTAATATCTGGTGGGCTAGGTCAGTGGCACGGGAGTCGGGAGCGGCGCGTACGGGCGCTTTAAATAGACCACTGATGGTCGGGCCCCGTCTAAATGACCGCAAATCCCCTGCACCGCAATGTTTCTGCATGGCACGGTTCATTTTGCACTCTATTCACGTTCTTGCCAGATACGTTATGGTTCGTTAGTAAATAAGGGTTCGGTTCTTGGTACAGCTACGTTCGTGATGTCGATAAACTATTTGAAAGACATGGTTTATTAATGTGTAATGAGAAAAACTCGCAAGAAACTCTTGGCGGTTTGTAACACTTTTTTGTGGGGAGTTGGAGTTTTATAATGAATGAGTCGTTAGATAATGACTTCAAACGAATTGCTTCGTTGTTGCAGACGAAACAACTTAATAGAACATAATACTTCATTAGTAAAACAGTTGGTTAAACGTATGTCACCAGGATAGTCAGTATTTCACCGGGACTTATTGGCTTATACTACCCTTAAATGGTTTAAGAATGTCTTTCAATTTAATTCCTCCAATAGAAATGTCAATTCGGTATGATTAGAACGCCATTCACACCGTGCTGCGAGCAGTGCGCACAAAACAACAATGTCATATGAAACCTGACGAGATTAATCGGAGTAAATGCGTTCCAAGATCATTCAAGAGTTCGTCGACCGGCGTGCGAAAATGTTGTCGTAAATAAATAATTCACAAGGCTAGTGTTCTCGGTCGGGGCACGTGGTGCCGGCCACGTGTAGTAGGTACGTAAACATTTACATTACATAACAAGCTCGTCATCGACCAACGCGCGTTATATCGAGAGCGAAATGCTGCGTGAGACTTGCGAACCGATTGCACACTAACTTATTCATTTCCTGCTGTCGACACTTTCCTATTTATACGCCGCGTCCTTTACCGGCGCACTTTGTGTGCGTGCTGTGTTATTCGTAGAAATTGTTCTATTCCGTGCAATCAAGAGATTAATGATGGCACAGGAAACGAAAAAACTGAGTAAAAAGAAAAAAGGCGCTCGATTCCACGTACGCCGTGGGAAATACGCTGCGTTTTTAATCATCATTTCGAGTAATTCGAAAGTGTGTACGAACTGGTTATCAGCATATCGAATTAGTTAACACCAAACGAAAACAAAATTCACCAAAACGGGAAACGGCTACATGGTGAAATATGGGAAAATGAAAACATAAACACTCCTTTAGGTCGAACAAGACGGAAAGTGTCCATTGAAACTTGGTATTTACGTTTGTACAACTTTATAGATAGATATAAATGGAATATAAGACGCAGTATCCCAGTTCTTTCATCGAAGCTCATTGTATCAACATTTAGCATAAATTGTTTACGTGGCTTCTCACAACAGGCAAACTCGGAGAAAAGCATTGTACAAGAACGACAGTAAAGTTTAAAGTCTCGATAGGTTGCTTGTCCTGCCATGATTCTGTTTCGCAGTCGGTTTTTCACTGTATCCTTTCAAGTTGCAACAAATGTAAGCCGGAGATAGCATTACGTACGTATCAAGAATCCCAAGTACAGGCATCGTATAAAACGATTTCCGCTCAATCTGGTCCATTCAACGCATCTATAACAGGCAGCGGACGCCAATTATAAGTACGGCCAAGTCACCATTCACGTGTGAAACTTGCCTCTTGGATACTGCATTTAATAGCCTTACGCCTAGTAACATAATTTCTGTGAATACTTTACTATGACTCACTGGTTTTAACAAATCCTATTGGATATTTATAGATATGACTATCTTTGCAAGTTGTTATTTGCCGATATCGCGTTGGGTGAAACTGTTACAAGCATGCCGCGAATTTCTGTATCAAGAAATGTTTGTTGGTAATGTTTCAATTGAAAAAAGTATTGTTATCTTGCAGAATAGTTTTAAGCGTTTTTATTTGCACATAATTTAGTCATTATTTTCAGTTTTAAATAAATTTTCTCTTGTTTTAATTTGCCAGCTTCAATGGAAGTCCGATTTTGGAAACACAAAATATCATTATGAAAGCGGCATATTTTAAATATAATAAACCGTACTGTATACTTTGATGTGTTCATGAAGCATCCTTACATTAAGTAAAACTAGCAAATCTAAACGGTCAAGTGTAGCAGAGAGGCAAGAGGCGCGATTCGAAAGAGCGCTCACAAAAATGTAGCTCAACGTGCGTTTCGGCCGGACGTGTTTGTGTGTAAGTGTTCGTGCAAAATAAACAGTTCCGCAACGAAGGCAAGTGGTACACTTTATTGAATGTCTTTATAGGCCACCTGTTACTCGGGGTCGGTGTCGGCGAAACAGCTGATCGGGCCCGAGCGAATTATTATTATTGTTGTCGGTTGTCGGCTCTGGCTTATTTATTTGTGACGAAGAGGGTGGCGTGGGGTGGTGCCGAAGCGGTGTGGAAGCTCAACTTTCCCAGCCAACTTCTACTATTGTTCGATTGTAACGTGATGACGTAGTGCCGAATTAATTAAAACTCCAAGCACTCAACACAACGGCGCCGGCTCACGTGACACCCCTCGGTTCCGACTGCGTGGCACAAATAAAACACGAGAAACGGGATACTGCGCCGTCAATATCTCACTTCCAAATTAACTTACGGGGAAATATTGAAATTCATGACGGGCCCAGAGGTGTCTACTTGGCTGCCTTTCCAAATTTTGTTGACGTGTATTTGAATATGTGTCATTTTGCCGCTGTATAATATAAGCGCAGTTCGCACGTAAACAAGTCTCGCTCATTGCGAATATACCACTTAGTAAAACTGCCATCCAACTAAAATTCACAAGTTATATCAAGATAGTTGACACCAACACAATTAAGGCAAAACTTGGTCGACAAAACATAGATATTTATTAGAAGTTCAAACTTTATAACTTGTATGAGACTGAATAAGTCGGTAAAATAACATGTGCGCCTAACGCTTCGAAACTTGTTTGGTAAGAACAATTAAGAATTAATGTTTGAATGAAAACAGTTGCCGACTTAGAGATAGACATAATAATTCTATACTAATAAAATTATAGAATACAAATTGTCGTACACTAGGTATAAATTATGATAGATATTAGATATCAATGTTGTCCAAAAGTTGCAAGTTTTGTACTATCACGGCCTAATTCATAGACAATTTTAAAACCTGTTTTAGTTATATGTATAATGTTTTGTCGCTTTCGAACGATTTTTGAATTCTGTTTGAGCGAAGAAGACAAAATATTCGATAATTAAAATAGGTTTTAAAACTGTCTATGGATAAGGCTGTTAGTCTTTAGTACACGAATATCAAACATAACAATCGACATCATAAAAAAACTTTATTATATTCTACAATAAATAAGTTCATTGATCGCGGCTAACATTAACGCATTCAAAAGCTCATCCCAAGATAGGATGACACAGACCGTTGTGTCCATTATCGCACAAAAACTGTCATAAAATTACATCATCATTTTATCAAACATTATCAATCAGTGCGACGATAAAAAAACAACATGCAGGGAACAATGTGAATGTCCAATTAAACGGATCTCGCACACGTCATCGAAAGGTGTTTCCCGAAGAACGCACACACACATGCACGATCAGCTGAGTGCTCCGATTTTAACCCACACCACTGAGCCGACTGTTAGAGAACATAAATAATGACGGCCCACCTACCTAGCTATACGTAACATACGTCGTATAATTTGTATGAGCCACCGGCGGCGGAGGAATGTGCGATACGCCGCCGTTTTCACCGGCAATATAGTTTTTACTGTAACACGAATAAAATCGACGATTGATTCGTTACGTTGCCGCCTGTTAAGACGTTTCACATTTGAGCGTGTCGGACGTGAGATCGCATTAAATAATCAGAGACGCGTATGAACACAACACATGCGCGCTGATAACAATGCTCTCGGTAATCACTTCACAAAGCAAATGTATACGTGCTCATAAATCTTACTATGCCTGAACAAAAGCCTTCAAACTTTATTAGCACAAACAATATTACTTGAAAAACATTTTTCATCATGATACTAAAAGCTATATTTTCGGTAGGTTCAATAAATGTTGCTATAAAATACGTGCATGATATGAAAAATATTTGGTACAGAATCAGCAATCGTTAAATAAAACTGAACTATGAAATTTATTATGCCGGAATACGAACGTCATAGAAACTAATCAATACAATAAATTTTTGTTACTTGAATTTTGGGAATAACTGCTGTTAAATTTCATTGACTCTACATATCTATACCCATACATTTTATAAATAATGAATAAAGATAATATGAATGTTGAAAATAAAACATTACTGTAAAAATAAACATTATAGAATAGAAGAATAAATCAGTAGTGATATTTCGATAGTACATAGAGCCCATGTAGAGCTGCCGACGGCATGCCGTATTTCGGCAAAATATCGGCCTCATTCTGCCACACATGAAAATTAAATTCTCTTAGTTAATATAAATATCTTAACAACAATGTGGTTAGAAATTTTTAATGAAATAAGCTTTAAATATTTGACTATACATTTTGGGACTGATATTAGCAGTGTATAAGTCAGTAGCAAAATTGGTATGGAGTCACGGTAGTCGTTGGTCATATGATAATAAAAACAAACATCTAGCAGCTCCGCCACAAAATAGAACCGAGTATTGAGCCAACGCACACAGCGGCAGGCGGCCGCGGCACGGAGGCGGTCGGATGTCACGCACACTCGGCCGCCGCGCGTCCGCACGCCCACTCACACATCTGCACCAGATAACAATCGTCCCATTTTACATTGAGTCACACGGCCGACGCGATACTCACTGTGTTCGCAGGCAGCCTTATGATGACGGCCGTCTTGAATCCTCGTTACCGCGACACTCGTGTTGAATCCTTTCGCTAATGTCACCGAAATACAAATTAGGGCGAGCTGCGCACATGCACCTCTCTCGCACACACACGCGCGCGCACACACACAGAGACACGCACGCATACAACTCTGTACAGTCAAAGTTACTAAAATGACAATTTTGGCTCAAAGCGAAATGTTTGAAATGATCGACCGGCGCGAGTAAATAGAAGCGGAGCCGGGGCGATGGCGGCGGTGCCGGCGGTGGGAGCTGCCAGAGAGCGAGAGACTCGTGTGGAATATTGTACGTTCGATTGCGCTAGCAGTGCGCGCGTTTCAGTTGGCGCACGGCGACTGGCGCAGGCGAGGCGTGCGGTGCGACGGAGCGGGCGGGCGAGCGATTTCACCGGGCTGATATTGCGACGGCACGCCGCGCTCGCTCCGACCCATATGTATACTGTACACTGTAGTGTATACTGTATAGTGTATAGCTACCGAGCAGCGACGAGCGAGGGCACGCCGCACGCCGGCGAACATCGAGCGGGGGGTCGCCACTCGCCTCCAAACACTCAACTGCACGCATTCAACTATCCGACTCGACCAGTTATTTGTTCGTTCCAACGTTACTTGTAACGAGAGCATTGAAGATTTAATTTAGCGGCGATCATGTGCACTTCATTCGATTCGAATACTTCTACAGCTTGCCGATTTTAATGCATGAAATGCACACAAAAAATATAAATACATCGTAATCAGCGGGGACGTAATCAAGCAAACGCATTCAAAATAAAAACACCGCACCACACAGATACACAAACATGATGAGGAGTTACAATTTACAAATACATTTGCGTCTGTTACAATAAATGCCTTGGGCGCGCGCGTGTGTGGGTTTAGATATCACAGCGGCCGACTTTATGTTTGTATGTGTGCGACTTAATTCGAGAGAACGCGTTGTTATCATTGATAATAAATAGAATTGAGGTGTTAATGTCACAGATAACGCAATTTACACAGAGACCATGCGCTCCGCTGAGCCGCGCCGCGTCTACAAGATACCAAATTGCTAATTAGAGGATATCGATCGGCGTGCGTGTACCAATAGTAATATTGACAACAGCTACAGTACATCTCATTAGTGCCGCAATGCAAACAGTGATGGCCTATTGGGAATGCGGGTCAATGCATATGCGCAGTGTCCACGTCGCTTTATAAATACGTTAAAATATGAGTTTTCTACCACTGCGTGTCTGGCATGGCAAATTATATGTGAGCACTGCAGAGGCATGTCAAAACTTTATTACTTCATTCAAATACGTATCAAGAGAGCATTTCCTTATTCTAATCTAATTTCTTCTATATTTCTTTACCATAATTTCTGGTAATACATATTACGTTCCAGCACATTTTTACCTACAGCCATTAAATCTGAAATTTCGCTTTTTTATTTACTATGCAGAATGATACATCATGAAATTCATTGAGCCAGTTTACGAATACGAAACATACGTTCAATTAAGGCATCCAAAGAAAAAACATAATGACCCCAGTGTGATGAGACAAGGCGCCGGAAAGGCGACGTTTATAATGATTCCATCATCAGAGAAGGACGTTAAGTGATCATCAACTAAATACGACAATATCGACGGCAAATGAGACACACTTGACAGGCGCGAGTAAATTTAAACGCGGTCTTGCGTGACAGCAAAAATAACATGAACAAGTATACCGCTCAAAGGGGGTTCATAGTCATACTTTATTGCAAAATTGTTAAATGAAAAAATATAACAAGAGAAATAAAGTGACGTTGGTTCGGACACATGACCAAGATTAATCAATTTCAGTGACAGATATCCTCAAGCTATACATATACCGCGTATCGGAGGACATATTATCTTTCTGAATGTACATTAATTTGTTAGTAAGCACGACACATCAAAACCTTAGTTGAAATAATATCTGACGTCACAATATATGATTTCGTCTCTCCACGAAACAGTCTAGGAACCTGAGACTCCTCATAATGCCTGTTGCAACAGCTCGTACACCTACATGCACTGTTATTACACGTCGGAAATATCTGTGGACCTGAATAGTTGACGTCATTGGAACATAAGTTCAGCAAATTCAAAATGTAGGTTAAACAATTTGAATTAAAATAGACAAAAGAATAAAAAATAGAATTGTAAAATAACATAGATAAAATAAAAAAATATAAAAATAGCCTTTATTACTGACTCAATTTACAAAAGAAAAATGACGCATGCTCGTAGTACTAAACTTATTACTTAAAGATTAAATAACTTAAAAATAATTAAAACTTAAATAATATATCTTAAGTCAGTTTGCCTCTTGGCATAGGCCTCCTCTAATTCTTTCCACTGAGCTCTGTCTTTCGTTACTCTTCTCCAGTACGGTCCTGCCGTCTTTTTTATATCGTCTTCCCATCTGCAGAATTGCCTACCTCTACTTCTTTTCGAGTCTCTTGGGTACCAATTTGTGACTTCTCTACTCCACTTCTTCTCTTCTGAACGCATCATGTGGCCTGTCCATTTCCATTTGAGTTTGTCTATTCTCTCAAGGATGTCTATAACTTGGGTTTTGTCTCTAATATCTATATTTCTGACTTTGTCCGCCCTTCTAAGACCGAGAATGCTTCTTTCCATTGCGTGTTGGCATGATGAGAATTTGGCTCTATGTAACTCCGTCAAGGCCCAAACACAGTAGATAGGGAAACACAAAAAAATTAAATGTGAACCGCATTCCAGCTAGGTTTACAGATATTTCCGACAGATTATATTTACTTACAGCCTGATATATGCCGATCATAAAAACAGCGAACCGAAACAGTTATTATACTTGGATCAAGTATAAATCAAACGTTTGATTGATTTATTGTCAAATAACTGCCGCTTATTTAAATACACGGTAACGAGGCTCGATTAGCATCAAAGCTGGAATTGAAATTGCAGATCGGCGTCGTCCAAGGCGAGTGCAATCAAGTCCCGATTTGATCGTGGTAAGAAGGGCGAGCCGGCGCGGCCGGCGCGGTGCGGCTCGGCGTAGCAATGTTGCTCCGCAAAATAAAAGAAATATGTTTTAGTGGGTTAGCGAGCGTGTTTACGATCGCATTCCACGAGCTCGATTCAGATTGTGCCGCCATTAGTTACATAAGCGGTCAGAACTGGACCGTAATTAGACAATTTGTCTTATGACCGCTAATGTAAAGTATATCAGTGGACCCTTGGGTAAATTGCTGAGTTATTGCATATCGTTTATCTGTGGAGTAGTGATTGCGGCCGCTATTTTTAAGAGCATCCTTGTTATACCAACTGACAATAAGGTCTTATGTGCGAAGAATAAAAAAATCGACTATTGATAATGAGAATCGTGCAACGCAGAAATTCAGTCATTGGCCATTGCTCACTTTTATACTTTTATGGGATACAGGTGTGACTGTTACGTATTTACGTAAGCGTATTAGAAATAATAAAATGAGTATTCTTGTACGAGTATGTGGGATTAAAACGCGGGCGTGGAGTAAGCACTGTAACTAATGGCGCCATCTGTTTGGTGCTTGGAGCAACTCTGACCGGATGCCCGACCAGTTTGGTAGTGATACTGAACACCTGCATCCACTGCTCAACCGACACCACAGCCACGGCGGCCAACGTTTGTTTTCAAAATATGCCCGCTTTTGTTACTTTAAAGCAGAAATTTTAATGAAACATTCCCCTTTTGTTGGAAGCGAAATTATTTATCTGCGAATAATTAATTAACTCTGTCACTATACCAGTTGCGATCGCAATTAATGTTGATGAATCGGAGCAACATGTACACTTATTTATCTTTAGGCGCCGTAAATAAAGCGGATGGTTTATTTATGCATCATTTAGATAGGAAGTTTGACGAATGCTGCGTATCTGAGATGCAACGTGTGTCACGAAGTCGACGTTGTAATATTTTGTGGGGTTGTAGATTGTCGGGTGCGTGAGTACTAAATACGTGTGTGTTGTGGTGTCGCATCCTTGGCGTCCTTGTTTGGCGAAACAATACGTGGCCGTTACGTAAGTTTAAAGACGCATCAATGGCATCTCGGGCCTGCTCTCGTCACTGGCCCACATTACTCACCCGCTTCACGCAATAACAATAACGGTAAACACGTTACATAATTTTGCAACTGCTAGTAATTACAGCTACACATCCGAGACGAATTAAAACATGATAGCACGCGCGTTTTGCACATATTTATTTTATATTTTATTTTACGAGCGAAATTTATATTGACATAATTTTGCATGCAATGAAATGAGCATGTATTTATTCACCAGATATAATAAAAGTTAATACTGGAATTCATAATAAACTAACAAAGGTGGATCGCACTAAAAATTACGTCCACAAAGTAAACTATTGAAAAAACTTGTATGATCCACACATCACATAAAACGAAATAAGCTCTTTAAAACATATGCAGCAAATACCGTTTAAGATGTAATGTATTCACAATAGCTGTTATTTATAGCGGAATAAAAAATCAGACCTCTTTAGAAGGAAATCAAAAAGAGAATTGCGGATATGCAAGTGGACGGCGCTCTCGAATTAAAAAGTTAACCTAAATTAAAAGACTCGAAATAACAGTTGATAATGCTTTTAAAACCTTAAAATGTCTTTATAATAAAAAACTCGTTCGGCACTTTGGAATGAGAAACTGTGCTCTGGATACGTTTAAAGTTTCAAGTGTGTTAAATGCAATCATTTCGTTTAAAACCAACATCAGGAAATCAATAGCGGGAAAGGCTTTTATTTTTATCTTATTTTAACAGCAGAACCTAAATATATTTACGGATAATTTAATGACTATGCAAGTACATAGTCTTCATACCTACATCAAACACATGCCGTAATAGAGACTAGTTTACATATGAAAAGCAAAAAACCTTTATTTATTTAGCACAATCAAACACCTTAATCATAAGGAGTGTCCCGAACGTTATTTCAATAAAATTTATGTGCCCAATGTAGATAATTTACGAGAGCAAAAACAAGAATTATGAAAATGGCTCATTACATTTTGTTCGAACAAAGGAGAGGCGGAACAGTCGCAAACAATTTACTTGATAGAAATATTAATAGCAGCGGGAAATAGATAAAACACCCGAATATCGCAATGAGCCGCGTGGAGAGTCGCAGTCAAGATTACACGATAAAGTATTGACACATGCGAATAATAGAATAAAAGAAATAACACATCGCGACACACAGTCGCGAATACACGGAGACCTTCAACGATGTCAACAACAAAAAGATAAGGCGGTGGGTTTTAAATAGCGTGCTAGATGAGTAAACACGTCACGCGTATTATTTATAGCGTCGACAAGTGCCGAAACACTGAATGAACTTTTCTTTTCGTGACGAGAGGAGTGGGTGTGTGTGTGCGTGTCCCAGTGTCGATGTAGGCCACTGCCAAGGTCGAATGTTTAATATAAAGTCTGGCGCCGGGACATTAAAATGGTCGGGCCCTCTCCCCTGATCCCTCTTATCCCCGGCCGGCGGTCGCAATCGTTGCACTCGTTATTTATTATCTAAAGGCATCCCCCGCGCTTCCGTGCGCCTCCTACGCGACTCGCCCGGCCCTCACCTGCACATCGATCCACGTCCACGACTCTGCGGACTGGCGACTCTTGTACACTATCAAACGCCACAATGAATACTAGTAACGTTATCAGTTCGTGACGCTCCCAAGGACATTCGGCACAATTCAATTACATCCATGACCTAGCTATCGGATCGTGTGACGAAAATCGTTTCACTACAGATAAACGGGTGGCGTGGGCGTGGTCGTTTTAAACGCCTTTTATTAAAACATATACAAATCATGTACGTCATACGCGTCATAAAGATATGTACAAAGACTGACGTAACACAGTGTATTATCATTTGAGTAAACTACAATGTTCCCAAAGGGTTGTTTGGCTCGTCGCCGCCGCGGCGCGATGTGGCGCGGGTTGTACAAGTGCGCTATGTAAAACACAAAAGCTATGCGAGTGTGATGTCGGTGGATTCGTAGACGCAGACCGTACTCCCGAGAAACTTGAAACTCTCGCTTTCGAACAAGAAACGCCTGGATGGTGCGCCTCTACAACTAGCTACGTACATGTTATACGTAGTGGGTACGTACACACAAACAACTTCACAAAACGTCGATGGGTACGGCGTGACATTCACCTACATCTACGAAATAAGCAAACGTGCTGCGCTCCGTCTTTGAACGTCGAAGTTGTCTCGAATGAATGAATACAAATACAAACAGCGTGTAGACACACATTAACCCACATAAAAGTACATAATTATTAAATCGTCTGGTAAATGCCGGGGATACCCCGTTGGACGGCTGCCAACAGGAAGAGGCCACCTTTAAATTTCTGTATAATAATGTGTTTAAACACGATAAATCAAATGCTTACTTGTGATAACGTCATTTTAACCTTCGCTTACTTATAGGGTATGTTAATCATTCTTAGTGCCTTGTTAAACTGCCACCGTACCTATGTAAATAGTCGTCCTTACTTCCGTAAAACATTGAACATAAGGAAAGCTCAATGTAGATCACGCAGTTTTTCACATTCAACGCACGGGCATGAAAAATGGGACATATGCTAATGACAGAATGACAGTAGGCAAAGCACATAATATATCAAATGCTGAAAGTATACGCCTACGAAATGTTTTCCACAATAACGTTATAAATGGGAGCATATGAAAAACAACAGACGGCAGGCAGCGTTCATTCTCCGGATTTGAAGCATAAAGCGAGTTAGCTGATAAATAAAATACCTTGTGATTTAAAGTTGTTCAAGTGAACAATTCCGCCCATACACTGAAGTGTTCTGACGTCGGGTACAAAAAGCGCGCCACATGAGCCATCTTAGCATCTGCACGAGCATTGAGCGCGCTGTGGGGCTAGGCACGCCACCGCTTGCACTCAGCGCGAGTCATTTAGAGGCTTGGTCACGAATCGGCGACGACGAGCGAGCCGTGCCCGCCCATTGCAATCGGATGACATCATTGCTCGGCCACATACATACTCCAATTCGCTAAGTGGACGCAACTCCACGATGCAACACAGTTGCACTCCGCGGCCAACTGCTCCACTACATTGAAAAGGTGAGGAAACTAGTTTCTACATAAAGCGCCGTTAAATGTACGCCCTTCCACGCAAGGCGCTTTCAGAACGTTTAATTATGTTTAATCTGCGTGTTTGTACGCTTAACACACATGATATATTTCATTGCTAACGGGATAAGCTCATATTTGTTAACTTTAATGTTTCTATGTAAATCAACCCACTACATATCGCTGTTATGACAATTTATTAAATTGTATTTGAAACTACAAAATATATTTATATGAAGTATAAATGTACCTACGTGAAATCAGGTTTGATGTCATGATATTAATTTTTTTTTAGTTAGTGAGAATATTATTAACACAGCTGATTAGCATGGTGGTCTAAGACAAAAGAGCTCCCGATTCAGGAGATGAAATCCCTATTCCTTTGTGGGTTAGCTCAATTACAGGACTGGTATTGTTTCCATTATTATACACTATAAAAAATATTTTTTTAATGAACACACTACATAAATCGTCTATTACTTACATGAAAATAATAACAAAGAAAATGGAGGAATAAGTCTTAAGTATCATTTATAAGTGGTCAGGTGCTAAATTATAAATTAAATACTACCAATATGAACACGCTAACAGTATCATGTTCCACCTTTTCCACAGACAATAGATATTGGTGTATAATTACGCAAGCATTAAAATATTGAATGAAAAGTAGGTACAATAATTAAATTGCAATTTAACGGTCTAATAAGCACAGTGGCACGATTGATACGTTGAAAACTTTTTAATTGCATTCCACATATAAAGCTTGTGTACAAAATAAATTCACCGCATGCGAATTCTGCTTCAATGGAAGCGAGCACGTGTGCGGCCGACACAATGCGCCAATGTCGTAGTTTGCAATACGTAATTCTTTGAATAATGAAATCGACCGGCAAACGGTTTTCGTAACACGTTTGCGAAGGTGTGGGTCATGTGTGAGCGCGGCGGCCGGGGAGATTGCCAACCAGTGCGGAGTGTCACAGGTCGCGAAACGTCACTAACCGTACTCTGATTGATGGGTGCGGTGACAGCGTTGCGTCACAGCTACCGGGGGTCGGCGGGTCATTGCCACAATAAACCACGCTGCTTAGTGCTTACCGACATACCGAATTACATCTAACCTCCGGAGACTGAGTTCACTTAATGGGGACGACGCGTCGCGTGCTATGCTTACTGCATATTATTGTGTATAGGACTTGCTTTCCATATTGGAAAAATAAAAACATAAAAATGGACATATCCTTGGAATCGTAAAGGTCGACTTAAAGAGGATGCGATGTATGATTTGGCAATCTGTAAAAGAATGGTAAAAGCCGTATTGACTAGCAAATGCGAATAAAACCGAAAGCGTATTTAAAGAAAACTGTATATCTTATAGAATCGTACATTACGGCACATTTATCTTGTTGACATTTTATTTACGATATCCTCCATCTAACTCATTGCCGTTGACAAGCAACAGAGTCTAATATAGGTATGGCATAAACGCTACTTTGCATTTTATCGCTTTAAGCCGATGATATATAAAACAAGCTTCGCGTACGCGGCATTTTAAGCATGAAATTAGCTTCATTATAAAGTTATTTGTATAAAATTGTTGAAGCTCCCACCCACGCTACAGCATGCACGTGGTAAGCAATGAAGTACCAAATGCATTAACCCTTACACATACTGCACGTTAGCGTTAATCCTTATAGCACCTAATCACTGGTTGATACAACACGCCAAAATACTATGTTGTTATGTGAAAATTCATAAACAAACACAGAGGGTGGTCTCGGATTACGTTACGACCACCCATCTCGGTGGATGATCGACCCCATTTCGGAGCTGCGTCCGTACTCCGTACTGTAAAACGACACGGCCCCGTTTTATAGACAAAAATGTGTAAACTGCATTCGTAATATACTTAATGGCTATATGCTACAAACTTTTAACCCACTGCCGTATGCTAGTGAATGAAAACTAGAGCGACTTCGATTTTTATTGCCCGACGTCCTTAACATTGTCCTCACATAAACATTGCGACAAAACGGCGTACCTTTTCCACTCAAGGGTGTTAAGTTAGAATTAATTTCGCACGAATTTCAAGTAGTCCTAACCAGCGCGGCTTAATTAAAACGTCACGTAGATCAACACGTCGGTTTAAATAAGCTTCAGCCGTTTTCATGTGCCCGTGTTAGAATCTTCTTTTTTGCGGACTAATAGCCGTTTTCGTTAACCAAAGGAATAAATTAAAAGTAATGCTTAAAAATGTAGGAGCTTCCAATTCCAAAATAACGTGCTTTTAAACGGTGAGTGGACATTTTTAGAAATGTCGTGAATTTAGTACACCGATTCACCTAACCATAAGATCAAAAGTAAATAAATATGTATTCGAAATTTAGATATAGTTGGCCACCTAATTGCCTCCATCTATAGTGCATTTTTTAACACTAGGTGTTATTTGATTGGGCATTTTGATTAAAAAAACACTTTAATTAAAATTTGTGTGGAAATTTCCAGCCACCCGGATTTCGAGCCACGTTCATGAAATTTTCCATCACAAAATCCAAACAGCGATGTTTTTCATCATTGATTATTTGGAACGCAGCTTGTAGCCCGTATACCGAGAACATAAAATTGATAAACTGGCAGCATCGGACCGGCGCAGGCACGCAATGGGCTACGTGGAATTTCAAAACTATGGCGTAATGATGCGTCCTGTAGAATAAGCCCTCCGCGGCGTACACACGAGAATTTCATTGTAATACATTTCCCGTCATTAACATTTTTTAATGGCTTAATTAAAAGCAAAACTTGTGGAGCGTTAATAAGATATTAAATCACGCACCTTTATAAAGAACTTACTATCAACTTTAGTTAGTATTTTAAAACTGGAACGAAATTATTACGCGACTGCATAATCCTATGCTTACAAAGTAGCCGGCCCTGCTCACAGCAGAATCAGACTTTGCATTGTCGTAAATGCTTATGGCAACAATTTCAATGCTACAATGTACGGTGGCCATACATGTATATGGCGGCTAATAAGCCAATTGATGCAATATTTTAGTATGCACGTATCAAGGAGCATTCGGTTCGGTTATGGTGCACAGGGTCCGGTTTACAGCCTCGTTACTGCCTATCCGGTGTTTTTACAACGCGATTAAAGCGCTCGCCCGACGTACAGTTCCCGTAATTTGGCTATATCTTTTTATTGCTCACCAAACTAGTGAAAAAGTACACTCGATCCTGGCCTTAAAATAGCTTAGGAAGTCTATTGCAAACGCCATTAAATTCAACTAAAGGGTAAAGGGATACAGACATAGATAACTCGTTTAGTAACTATCTTTCCCAAGTTTTTATTCGGTGTCCTATTCCTCTCAGCTATCAACAAATTCTTATGATTAGGACTAATATTAATACAATACACAACAAATACATCTCTCCAGTTTAATCACAGTATATTATAACGGTTAAAACTAGTACAATGATCACATAAATAATGACATACAAACATCAGTAAAACCTATAGTCCGTAGATAAATAGCAATATACACTACACATCAACGTTAAGCCGTCGGCTGACAGCTACGCAGCAAAATGGAACATAAAATTGAAATAACATGGAAAAGCTTTATCTGTTTTGTGAGTCGTATAAATTATTAAAATACAACAAAACGAATTGCCGACCACATTTTGTTCGGCAGCGGTCTCGCGGAGCATTATCGAAATCGGACAGCAATAATTACATTCGAAACGAACGTGGCCACTCCATCCATCTGTCCGAAAGACTAAATAAAATACACTTCCGCGATAAAATTTTATCAATGAAAAATGTATTTATTCGTTTCGCGAAATAGCCGCAGATATTTAATAAAACCGTTCGATCATTGCGTAAATTTAAACCCGTTATGAGTTATATGCTGATGAGTTTTTCAGCGCTCACTATTTTAAATTCAAACAACTATAATGTCTATCTCTGTTACGAGTAATATCGAAATGACGTTCACATTTATACCGAATTAAATATTTCGAAAGTCCCCGAAATATGTCTATTATTATACATTTCATAAATAGAGTTGATAGATTATTATTAGTTTATCGTACACCGGACTTTGTGACGGAAGTAACAAAAATATATACCTAAAATACCTATACTACAAAACGTCCTTCATTAATATAAAAAAAAAATACAGGAAAATTACCATCAATTAAAACAACTCCCCTTTTAAAACCCTTAAACAATTCGCTTCCGTACACCGTTTGAAGGTCCGATAGATAAATGAATTTCGTACAGTAATAACCAAAAGGCCGGAGATTGAGTTATACGGCCATTGAAAGAGTGTGTTGATAAAATATTTATTCGTGGACTGTTGTCTTTTGGACGTTACAATAATACGCGAGAAAATTGATGACAGCACTTGTATATCTCAACAAAGTAGAAAGAGAAGCCGTTATTATTTTCTGTTTATTTTTAGACACCACCTAGTGCTATCGGCACAATATTATGTTAATGCCTACTGAATGACACTTAGCTTAAAAGTAACATCAATCTTGACAAGAAACTGGGTAGCCGATCGTGTAGGCCACAACGATGCCTAAATAAAAGTTGATAGACTTCATATACTTCAAAAGTGGTCAACTTCGTGTACTTAGTAAGGTATCCTTTTTTAAGGTTGTACAAAACAAATGTACCGATAAAAACTCAACATAAAATACGAAATATAACAACCCTGCGCAGAATTCAGGTAGACGAGGCGAATAAATAGAAACGAATTCTCAGACGGAAAAGTTGAGCGGCTTCCGAAAAACGAAACGGCAAGTGCGACGAACCTTACTTATGCGTCGTGTGAGTTATTTTATTTTTCAAGTCGAAACGCTTTGGCCTATCCTAAGCGAAAAATTTAGTTTTTATCGCGTGAAATATAATAATCATTTCGGATGTACGGCATCGAGGCAACTATAATTATTAAGTATACGTGTAATATTTGCCAACAAAAAATATCCTTTGGGGAAACGAGCACAATTTCCACATGAAACGTTTCAATTTCCAAAAACGCATGCGGCATACAGAGTGAAATATAAATCATTTACAAGTTAATTTCGTCGTAGAGTAAAATGTTGTCTGAAAATGTTCGCGTAACATAGTGAAATTATATTTGCTTTGTTTTTACATGCAAACGCACGGCGCCCGCCGGCTGATTACCGCGCGCGCTGTTACCGTCATTCATTTGCGTCTACAGTACACCGTACACCGCCCCACTCAATCTCGTTTGTTATGTTATGAACGTGCAACGGGCGAGAACCCCCGCTTTTATACGCCGATACTACGTATAACATATCGCACCCGTCTTCATCTGCGACCAATTTCTACAAACAAATCTGCGGAAACTTCGAGATTGAGAGAACTAAAAATGATTTCCATTAATGTACGTATTAAAACAATTATTAGTTTAATTACACCTCATATACGTACGTGTACAATTAGTTACGGTGTGTGACGTACACACTCGCAAGCACAACAATAAAAGAATATGAAATTCCAATAACGTCATCCCCTTTTGAACGCAGTAGGCAGTTTTTTCATTGTCATAGACATGGTCTCATTTAAACGCGTATACATTGTTTTGTGAATTATTGCTTTCAGAAAAATAGTAATATTTATCTGTAACTTTTGAGCTGTGCAAAACACATCACTTTTATGTGGACCGAAGTTTTTGATACTTATACTTGAAAACATGACAAACATGTTTTTGTAATAAAGATGATTTAAACCAAAGTCGCAACTAGTTCTTGTCACACACCCATGCTTGTTAAATAAACACAATTTACAATAACAAAAAAGAGAAATTAAGGGTGAAAATATTCAAGGAACGTGATTAAGCGGTCTCTATTGGTATTGTAATGAACCGTTTTATATGTGGATCACTCTCACCAAACTGTAAATGCTATAAAGGAATATAACTAACAAAGACACTCAATGTCAACCCTAAGTGAAGTAGCAAAGTTGTATAATAAGGATAAAAAGGTGCATTTCATAGCGACCCTCCGTTTTAATTGTCAACAATGATTAAACGCAAGATAGGTGAAGGATATTCGCACACCTTTTTGAGATAATAAATTCAAACTTTTTTAAAATAATCTCATTGAAGCCTTTTGATAAAAGAACTAGCTAACTCAAAACGTAACGTTTATAATATTATTATTAAAGAAATAAATTTCCATGAAAAAGAAGAAACATAAAAAAGGAAGTTCTATAGTGACCTGCTAAAATTTTAATTTCTCAGTGCAACAGTGAACGTCACGTATAAAATTCACTTCAAAGAATGTTCAGAATGTCAGCCAAAAGAAACTACCGTCAAAAGTTTCCGAGAGCGATTCGAAGTGAACTCATTTGGCAAGTGCAACAACAGCTGACCTATTGAATGAAGTTAATAATAAAGGAATCTCGAGCGTTGTGATTTCAGAATTCGCATTAAAAAGGTTTGACAATGGAGATGGGGGCAGAGGGGCCCGTCGGGGTGGCGCGGGGGTCGGCCGGCTCCCTCGCTTTGAGTGCGATGTGAAACGCACTAACTACATTCATTACAAAAAGCGTCACATCGTCGAACGGGCCTCGGATTAATAATTCCACTCATTTGGGCTCCCCCGGGCGGGCCGGCGAGACAATGCGAGTCTGCCTAACGGTATCAATCAACATCAAACAGCTTCGCTCTCTATCACTACACCAAGTTTTAGGGTTGGAAGTTTCAACAATATTTACCTTTTGGAAATTGAAAGTAATTTTGAACAGGATATTACAGCGCGGGATCTATTTTTAATTGTGACTATTCAATGAGTTACCAATATTTTATTATGAATTTAGATTCTCTTTCTACGATACGAATTCTGAAATAGCTGTTCATGCAGCGGAATACGTGGGTGCCCCTCATAAAAAAAAAATTAATAATAACGGATAAACTATATATTTGTAACACTCAATTGTTTAGGTTCCGGCTCTTCAGCAATGTACTGATTATAAACGATTACATAAATTGCAATGCATTAAAACGCAGAGCAACACTAAAGTCAGCGGAGAGTCTTCAAACAATATTTTACTTGGTCCGACTAAGTCGAAAAGCGGTCGTGCCCGTGGGATGCGTCCTTTACTCGCTACACTCCGAACACAGCGAAGTGTACATACAGTGTTTAGATGAAATAAAGTAAACAACCGAACGAGACTGCATTATTAAATATTTCAGCCCTCAAGTGAGTCTGACTTAATATGCGTTTTCTTGAATGGCGTAGAATTTTCACATTGTTAGCTAACACTCTGAAATATACAACCAACACATGACTAATATTGTTGGCAATTTAAACCCTTTCAAAGCAAGGGAAGGGAAGACACGAGCCGTGTGCCAGTCCGTACTCACTAATTCAGAGTAATGCAGTCAATTTGGAGGCGCACACGCCTCCCCCGCGCCGGCTCGCTGCGACTGCATAGGAAATTGCTTTCATTTTTCATTTGGTAACAATATATGAGTATAAATAACGTTTATTTGCGATTACGCGCGCAGTGGAGTTTTGCAGAGCGTCGCAGTTGCCGGCACAATTTAGCAAACAAGCTTATTGTCGGGTGTCGCGACAAACGGCGTGTTAACTCTGTATATGGAGTGCTAGTCCACAAATAGCAGGCGAGCGGGCGGCGGGCGAGGCGCGGCTGACACTCGCAGCTCTTGCAGACCACATGTGCGCTAATGAACTTACCACGTTTATCACTACACCCGCCGCGCGCCTTCAGCTTTATTCCCGAATTAACTTTAAAAATGTATTTTGATTGTCCATGCAGACGCAATCGTTCCAATTTGTTTCACTTAAAAAATACTTCATTAAATTTTGCATGGTTGTATCTAAAATGTTGATTGTACACACGCTCTTTTGTACAAATTAGTGCAGTTGGGAATACAAACAAAACACAGTTTTCCAGTTAACATCGTTAATAAAACACACAATACTTTTTTGTATTTTTAATATGCGCAAACCGTTCTGTCATTTTTCTTTACAGATATATGAGCTGATGAGTCAAATTCGGTACGCGTAGGACTTGCGACGCACATGTGGACGGTAGGCGGCCGCGAGGGTGCCACCAGTAATTACTATTAATTACCATGTAATGAGATCATCAATCACTATGTGAAATTTAATATTAATTAGAGGAAAGCTGATAAAGGTGTGTGCACATGGATTTTACTAGAGACACATTGCATAGAAAGAAAAATATCTACGACGGGATTTTCGAGTCAGCATGTTGGATTAATACCGTTATAAAGATATATGCATAGTAATAAACTAAAAAAATCTGAGTTTCTTATGATGATCTATGTTTCCTACACCGCCTTTTAACGGATTATAAGCGATTAGCATATAAATAAAATACAGGATTAGCACGCAACGTCCACCAAATATACAACGCTCTAGTGTTGTAATATAAACCCACGGAGAAACAGCATCGTTGACAAAGCAGAAATGTTAATTAAACTCGAAATTGTACCGAAAAAAGCAGCCTTCATAAATACAAGAGATTACGTGATGCAAGCGTGTTATAAAAATAAACGAATAGGCGCACTCGAGTCGAGATATAGAGAGGAACACGGCTTCATTAGGCGCGGAAACGAGCACGTTGTACTTTGTTCTTTACGTGACTAGCTGCCTACATTATTCAGCCATTAGTGTACAACATTCTGTTGATGTTGAGCCGGGCCGTGCGTTCCGTCCACACACAAAAACACATATTCGATTAATGTTACATTAATGGCAATAATCTGTTTTCACTTAAAAGCTTAATTCGAATATATTTTCAAGCTATAATTTTTGAATTATCTCACGGAAATTATTTATTATTAAAGCTCTTAAAAATGGTAAAAAAACAAGCGTACATTTTAGTTCCGAGGATTCCATGTTGAAAACACAGGATATGTCATCGTAATACGTGTATTATAGTATAACCGTATAATGTTGTTGCCGACACGTTATGTTAACACGTCAATAATTTCTGTTGCGGCCATAAAGCTAGGTTTACGCGGGTAATCTTAATATAGCCATGTCGAAACCCACGCAAAATCCACTGCGCTATTAATACCAACCATAAACCCGATTCAACCCCAACGGCAGTTTATTAAACAACGCATATTTGAAATATGTCGGGGAACACATCCAATATATTCGTCATTGAAGGCCTCGGGGCTAATGGAGTACTTAGGATATACAATTAACAATCAAAGCTTAGAATTTCATAGAATTATATGATAAAGGAGGAATTTACAGCAATACATTGACTATTGAAAGGACGCCTATTAAAGTTATTATGTGTAATAATTCTCGTAAGATAGTAACCGAGCACATGAGGAGTTCATTGGATGAAGACGGTTTTAAATATCTATAATTCATAGATGTTAGCATCTAAATATTATTAAATACTATTGTTGGGAGCGGTCAACAACAAATATGATAGAAATAAATCAAAAGTGGGTGGAAGTTTGTTTACATTTAGTCTTCTTTGTTCGCTAAGCAACAGATATAGAGTTGAGAACATTGCACATTTTCCACAATCCGCAATATAGCATGATGCAGAATTGCAAGCATTCTATGAAGGTTATATTTACAAAGGCAAACAACTATGCTATTGAGATAATTGATGAATATTATAATTGGATAATACGACACTTTTTCTTCATATTTCGCCATTGATATTGTTGTCCCGACATGCCAATTAAAATCTTAACAGAGTTATTAAAGTCCTATTATCTGTCATCCCGAGACCGTTGACATTAATGACCCAATGACTCAATTGATGTAGGCACTAGGCGGTCCTCTACACGTTCAATTACATAAACTAAGTCGGGAGTGTCTATTTATATACTTATGAATCGGTAAGACAGCGGTTTACCCGGATGTAATGATTCATTTCATTAAGTTCCTTCATTACCACACAATTTATATTTTTTACAAATCAAAAATATTTAGTTTAGGAAACATCGGATAAAATCTGCATTCCCGGAAGAACTCAACAAGTATTTCATAGGTACGTGAAATCCAACCCGCACTAAGCTATTGTTATAGACTAAAACCTGAACAGCGCTCAATCTTGAGGAAATTCATTCTAAAGCTGAGATGTATATGGTTTGATATTGTATTCAATCGTCTGATATCTCTACACATTTGCTTCATAGCGCAAAAAACTGAACACTTCCCAAACAAACATAAACCAATGCTGAAAATCCAAACCAAAACTGTTTGCAAACGGACAACTTTCTATTTATATTAGAGAAGCGAAATGCACTTTTTTCCACGTTGTAAAACTATTTGCGAGTGAGGCCGAGTGGTTCGCGGTTGATGGCTTTTTAATATGCGCTCCCTTGACTCATCGGGCGCACGTCACCGCTGATTGATTGTGGGGCTATCTCATTCTGAGCCTCGTCACCTTGCGTTACAACTAATGGCGGTTTCGTGTCATTTTTACAGCGCCAGTTGCATTAATAAACATGAATTGTGTGCTGATCACTTTGGATTATTATGGAAAAATTTGAGTTTGTGTGAAAAAAAAAAAATAATTAAATGTTGGTTAATTGGCTTTTGAGTTAGAAATGAGTCACAATAGATGTTACATCTATATTTCAGTGAGTATTGAGAAAGGGTCAGATTACTAACTCTTACATACAAAAAGCTAGCACGAGATAAACGAAAATCGTGAATTGTAGAGATGCTTTGGTTCGTAGAATAGGGTTTTAGCCTTAGCTTCTCAAAATGTACAGACAGTTGAGTCACAAAGTATGAATCAGACTGGTTCTAAATGAGATGAGAGGTCTGAACATAATGTATCGATGACTATAACATTGAATTTTAAATCTTCCATCTTTAATCTCGCTTTATTTATCAATAAATTGTTCCAAGCATCGATGACTCTTGTTAAGTAGACTTTATACACGACTTTAGATATTGAGAATAGATTTAACAAATACACGTTCACAATTCACATAACAATAAATAACATGCGTTTACATATTGGTTTTGTTTATTTATAACTGTAATAAACGAATTAATTAACCTATACTTTAAAAACATACACGTTGACATTTACGACATACAATTAAGATCGCGCGCTCAACTGCATATTTTTTATTCTCGTATTTTGGAACGATGAATGTTCCTTTGTTGAAAAAATTGGTGTGTACTGTAAAGAGTTGAAAAGTGTTTAATTGCTTACCGAGTCTGGATCGTGTGCGTTTGGCGTGGACGTCTGAGGAGGCCTCGGCGGTGGAGGGTAACCCTGTGGACAAATTTACGTTCAGTAAAGTTGCCGCAAAAATTGTTCATTTAAAATATGTATTACTTGGTAATGTAATAAAGTATGAATATTAATTGATCCATGTATTTCCTAAAAACCATTTAATCTACTTTTTATAATGTCACTGAAGTATTGTATGAACCATGAAAGCCAATTATCTCTAGCCCTATACAAGGAAGGATTAAACGTTTTTTTTTTCAGGATCTTGAGTGTAATTGCTTAAAGTTTTAATTCAGTCTTCAAATTTTTCAGTAACGAAACTGATTCAAAAATGCCTATACCTAACTTGATAAAGGAAAACCAAAATCAATAACAATTCAATGTAATCATAACATTTGACAAAAAATTACACACTAGTTGCATATTGTTTTTCCGTTCCCAACAATAACCGGTAATTAATTGCAAACGAGGACAGAATAAAATATCAAGCAATTATAAACATAAACAATGAAGCAAAACCAAAAACACGCTATACAGATCACGCTTCGCCTATCTTTTAATCCACGTCGGTATAACTAGTGGCTGGTACATTAAATTTGAGTTTTTATTCAAGTACGAGGTACAGTGTCGCATTCATGTGTATCTTACAATGTTAAGCCTTGGACCCGATTGCTATCGGGAATGCAATCGGGAATAAATCAACGGACTATCGCAGTTTCAGATTGTATCTTATTGCTTATTTGCGTTTGCTATGTTGCTATGCATGAATCCGTCAATTATTTCTAATTATGCATTCCAGTCCGGGCTAAATAAATTCATCCAATAAATACATAAATCAATTATTTTTAATGGACCGAGTACATAAATAAGCTATATTGAAATGTTCCACGCCTCAAGTTACTGTAGTGGTTATGTGGGTATAACTAATCAGACTGCATACGATTGACGTAAGCGTGAGGGCGGTTATAAACCATAGGCCATAGCTTCAACATTGACTAATGGAAAAATAGATGCAAGATAATGATGGTATAAAGTTATTTCAAATAGATACTTTATTTTATGCATGTAACATAAAAATAAGTTGTCGCCACCAAGATTTTATAAATAAAATATGCTCCTTAATTTCGTTTTGTTAGTGGATATTTTAAAATGTAATATATGAACGCTGCATAAGTGTTTAATTGTATCGCAAAAGTATATCATCATAACATTATTTAGTTCCAAATACATTTTCATAATCTCCGTCTTAAAGCGACGATATAAATTCAACTTAAGATATAAATACAGTATTTAACGCTTCACTTCCTCCGGCCGTGACGTGCACAGCGTAGTGCATTTAAGCCCACATGTCGCCGGCCGAGTCCCTGCGTACATGTGCAATCTACGTATCGGAAGCGTCAAGTCAAACCGGTATTATCGGCATAGCTTGTAGACAACGATCGCTTATACAGCATTAATATACATCGCTGCGAAGGCAGAAGCGCCGTTAAGAATCGAATACCAAATTATATGCAATAACCATACGTTCAGATGTGAGATATAGGCAGGCCGGGTCAGATCGTGTTGCCGGATGAATAATTGAAATTTTCACTGTTGCCCTACTTATTGTACTCTTCTATTCGTGAGATGTTTTTGTTTTGTTTGCCAAAAACGGATAAGAGTTGCGACTATTGTACGGTTGATTGAAATGCATTTTGTTTTCGATGTTTGATTAAATAATGAATGCATCCATATTTGGTCTGCGTTATGGACAACACTTTCATTCTTAAAGTATAAATATACGGACTGATACAGACAAATGTATTGAAATAAAACTATTTTTACGGATTTTATCGCGATTAAATCCGTAAAAATGGTTTTATTTCAATGTGTAACATTCGCGTAAATCTAAGAAACCATCAGACAAATGTAGTAAGTGTTCTCTGACGCCACAGTGGTATTTTCTAAAACCAAACAATAATCTCAATTCTAATTTTTATAACTACGTTTAAGATAAATATGATTTCAAGTGGTAAATTACCTGTAAGTCGATATTCCATAATGAATTATTGGAACGACTAGTTGGTAAATATTAAAGCAGTAGTATTAGTATTCTTCTAACGAAGCGAAAAATACATAAAATAAAACTTAAAAAGCGATAGAATCCAGTTGTTTATACCAACAAGCTATTGTGCAATGAGTTTATCTATAATTATATTTTGAAATCATTTAAATTTACATATTTATTCATTCAAAATTAACATCAAAATGTATTGGTGTTATCTATTTATACAGCTTATCGCCGTATCCACAATAATATTGATATATTTTTATCAGATCAAAATATTTCTTAGGAGAAATCGAGATCACTTTCGATTTTCAAATAGCTATTTTATTATGCGTACATCTATTAATAGATTTCTACAAATATCGTTATCATCAATCTAATGACAGTATACATACATAGTTTGTAAATAGTTTGTAAACTTCACTCTCACATTACATTCCATGACGGCATTAAATCAGTCCTTTTTGCGTCCTTGAAACCGCGGCCACCTATTTTGAGGTTCAAATATATTATATTAACAAGAATACCAAAATAGCAAACAAATCTAAAAAAATATCATTAAAAAATACATTTATTTACACAACATTTTAACTTAATCGAAGACCGACAAAGTGCTCAATGAGTACTATCAATAAATCATTATTAACGGATAATTTTACTATCACGTCCACTATGTTATTCACTTTTTATTTGGCGAGATGAATCACCAATATCACCGTGAACAGACGTCGAAGCACATAAAACAATTAAAATAATTACTTTTGGCGAGTTGGAATTCAGCAAATATTGTTTCAAAGATTTCGTTTAAAAAGTTTAGGTGAGCCACCCTCTAGTTTAGTAAAATATCTTAATGGGTCACAACAATATAGAAACCCCAATTCTTTGGGTGCTACTTTTTATTGTTTTTCTTCGATTACCTTCTTTTTGAAGTCTTGGGAACCTTACTCTGTTTTCAATAACTCCTTTCAACTCTACTTAATTGCTTTACAAAAAATCAATTTAAGCGGATTAGCCGAACCGAAAATAGCACCCAGGACCTTCACGAATCACAGCCCATATAAGCTGAGTGTCAATGAGACTATACAACCTATATAGCAGTTACCGAATATCTAAAATGGAAATTAACTATGTACATAACATGAAAAAACATCACCCACCAACATAGTAGGATGTCATTGACACAAATCGATATCCCAAGTACACAACGTGTGCGTTTAACAGCTATAAATAAATATTATCGAGTGTTAGCGCCGGGACATCGTTTGGCCCGTTTGGGGAAGTCAAAGCGACGGCTTTTGGAATTTAAGTCTCTTTGAAGCACTGAACGGTGCTCATCGAGATTTACACAGACTGCTTACAGTCTAACTTTGCGAGGAAATATTTTATTCACAACTTCCACAAAGTGAAATATAAAAAGGTGATACGTGTAAAGTTGAACGTCGAGGTGGGCGGCAAGTAAAAAAATGAATACTTTCCGTGTGAAAGCGCTCGCACCATCGAGGTATTGGCTCGAAAGTAGAGCTTTTAAGGTTTTGGTGAATGTACTTACAGACGTAACACTGAATAAAACCGGGGATATGTAACATAAACGTTGATTTATGTATAGCATCAATTACGTCATAGCAACTGCCCATGTAAACTAATCCCCTTAAATTACATTTTTAAATAAAATTACAATTCACGACTAGCAAAGTCGTTAACATTAAATGTATTCATGTTAAAATATTTGAATATATTATATTAAACTACAGGTGCTATGCCCAATGATAAAAAAATAAATCCCTCTCCCTGACTATAAGGTAACAATTTTACTTTTGACAATTCGTTGCAAAATTGACTTACATTTAAAAAGAAAAACCACGTTGTCCCGTGTACTGGCTTAAATAGTTATTCAAGTACATAAACACTTGGAAATACAAATGCGAAAACAGCAGCGCTGAAATGAAGTGTGACACGGAGTCAGAGAGGCGGGGCGGTCGCGCCCTCTAAAACCGTATAGTTAGCTGTCGCGAGCATTACCTATAACTCGCGCTAAATTGTGCCATCGTCTAGCTTCGCCCGCGTCAACCTTTCACTAGGGTTGCTTACGTGCAACTCTTTAATGTGCCTCAATAGCAATAACACAGCAAAAGTACAATGGCCAAGACAAACGTCAGTTGCTCCTCTCTTAACAATTGAATTGCATTATTTTGCGGAGACTGCAAAAGGGGAGCGAGCGGCATAATTTATCCAACTCGGCATTTCCCGACAGCCCTGCGCGGTGACTCCGCCGCAAGAGAGAGAATGCGCGCGCTCCGCAGTCAGCGCTTTAGAGGTTTCTAACTGAGAGCGGGCCTGCCACACTAAAGTTCGGAGAATCCAGAGCATTTTGCAGAATGTTATTATGAGAGCAGAGTGCTGCCAGCGATAAGTTGGCTCTTTATGTGCAGACTAAAAACAACGACACAGTATAAAATGTTGCTTATTCTCTATTAAACTGTGGACATTTGCCGACCCGACTATTAAATACTTTCCGACATAAAAATGCTTCTGAACATCTTGGAACTTTTGAAAGATCGTACTTGGATATAAAGAATCAGATGCAAAAGGAGCAAGCAATAAAGGCAATTAACTCAAGGAAGATAAACTCGGTCGGATGACTGAAAGAAAATGTCCCTATTGCCCACTACAGATACGTCACGTAATTAATCGTACGGCCTTTGACAAATATATTTTCTTGACAATGAATTATAGTAAGTTTTTATTGGCGATGCCGATCAGTCGACTAAAGAATGTATAGAGCCGACCCGCCTCACGTGCTCGCTGCGTACCGATATTAAACGACAGGTGCTCTTAGGGAACATTGGTTTATTATTTTATTTTGCTTCCACATCGCCAATATAATATAAGAAATATTGTACTGTTTCGCCGACGTCCATATAGATTTCAATAAAGTGAAAACTGTAAAGCAACGAGATTAATCACGGGCGTATTAAAACGTTTGTGTATAAAAAGCGCGGTAGGTACACGTGCAGTGTATTTATTTGCGTTGGTATAATACTAAAGTCCAGTAAAATATAATTAGTGATTCCTCATTACTGCTCGGTCGGTGGTGGTGTCGGTGGAGTCGGTGGTGCCGGCGGGCCGGCGTGGCCCCTCTGGACGTTCGTGCGTCTGCTGGCTTATGGTTATTAATAACGCTGTCCGCCCGCTCCGCGCGCTCGGGCCCTCGCCCCCGCGCCGCGCCGCCGCGCCACACCGCGCTCGCAGCGCCGCCGCACGTCTGACATTTTAATTCCGGACTCGCGCTATAACTTCACTGTGTACCTTACCTATCGACTAGTTTTATCGACATACCCGAGTACCTCTCTATTTGCCCCCAGCACCCGCTGCCAATATTGCTTCGGATCCGTCGCGTTTTGTAGTGTTTATAAATGGGACCAGATTTTAATAACAAACCGTGTACGCTTTTGCAGCTTATAAATAGCGAGTTCAAAGAACTCGTACAATCATCGACAAAAAATCTTATGACATTTAGAAGTTGTGATTAAAGTTATGCAATACTGACATGTTGTATTTGTATATAATCCTTTTAGCGGGCGGGTAGAGGCTATGCGAGTCGTGGTGGTGTATGATGCACGATATAAAACGCCGAATATCGTGGTCGGCAATCGGCGAGTGCTGACGGGTCGCAGCACTAGCTACAAGTACGAATGCTACAATGGCGGTCGGGCGAGCGCAGGTCGAGCGCAACATGGCTGCCTGGTAGGCGGTGCGAGCGAGCGGGATGGCGCACTCGTGGAGCGTTCCGTCCCGGTCGCACTCGCACGCAACGCTCGCATCGATCTCCACTCGGCGAGCTCGCCCCGGCACCAGAAAGGCGGAACTAACAAAATTACAAAGCGCTTTCGAGCCGCTAATCATAAAATAAGATACGACGTTTCATTTCGAGCGTACGACTCTCGAGCGATCACGATGCCGGAATGGCCCTTGACTCTCAAAATTCTCTACTGACATTGTGGAGTATTAACCGAGCGACGCTGGCCCGAGTTTCGTTAAGCCTCGAACCGTCTTTAGATTTATATCGTCCCGGCAGATTGCAACGATATAGTAATAAAGCAAGTCGCAAGCCACTCGTAATTCATTTCATAATTATATCGAAAGAACTCGGCGAGCATGTTGCGGCCGCAGAAAGGAAACGTTCCGCGCCAACAATGCCGAGTGCCGACTGATACGAGGATTAGAATTTTAATTACCAACTTTGATTTAGCGCTGGAATTCCTTTAGGAGCGGCCAGAATTCGAGTGCACAGAGGTGTAACGAGGTTAAAGGCATGAAGCTTTAAGTTTCACTAGAGTCGGCATCGATGGCGGGTTTATGTTAGCATAAATTGTAGCGGCGACCGTGGTCGGCGGACCGCCCGCTCGCTCAAGTGCCATGTATAAAATTGACAGAGGACGCTCCATCCCGGAGGGTTACCTGTGTTTCGCTCTATAGGCTGACTATGTCATAAAGTGACGTTTAATTTTTGTACCGTGCATCACTACTCGCGGCGGTCGCACCACGCGCAATTAACTGTTTTTATTGAACAACACGTACAAAAAATATCACAGTTTTCATTTCTTTATCATTAAGCATGACCTAGTCAACTGATAGCGCGCATGAGTCATTCTATAAATGTTTTATCTAAACATGTGAGTAGCGAAAGATTGTTAGACATTTTAATAATGATTTTACTCAATCTGTTTCAGCTCATAATATATGCCGCACTGGGCACGGGTCCCCTCTTCAATCGAGAGTACGATTGAGAGGGGTTAGGCCATATAGTCCACCACGCTGGCCTAGTGCGGGTTGGCGGAATTTGATTTTCCTGTCACCTACTATTTCACTCACGTATCCTTCATATGCCTCTATTAGGTATGACAAAGGCGTACTCGTCAAAAAATACATGGGGGTTTTTGAAAAAGAGAAACTAGCAAGTGTCGGTGCGACGGTCGACGGGGCGGCATGCAAATGTGCAAGCATGTGCCATCTCCATTACGAAGCGGAGGAGAGCCGAGAGCCGGCGGGCTGGCGGAGCCGGCCACGTGCGGCACATGCGACTCCCGCACTAGGGATACAGAAATATGCAAATGCGAGGAGTAAAGCGTGCACTCGTGCACATCGTGCCAAAAACGTTCCACACCGGCCGCGCTGTGACGAACCGATCGCTCACGACGAGCCAGTCACGCGCGCTAACCACTTTGTTCCATATAAAAACTTATCCCGAGAGGAATGGAATTTTTCATGACATAATTATTTATTTAATCAGTACGATCGTCGATCACATATAACGTTATGCGCATCAATACCGTACTCCTTATATGGCTCAATGCAGTGAAGGAATGAATTTCATTAATAGTTCGATCTAATCGCGAATTATCTAGTCACAAAAAATATATTTAAATGTATTAGGTATGCTGTTAAAATAAAAATGTCAAAAAATGGAATCGTACATTCCTCAATGAAATCTTAAACGTCGAAGAATCTCATTCGAAACCTAAAACAAGCCCGTGATAGTAAAGTCTGATTTTGTACTAAAATAAGGACAATAAAGTTGTTATTAAGATAAACACTTCATCGCTAATGGGGAAAGTAAACTGTTTTGGAGTACATAATTTATTACATCTTTACAACGCATAAAAAGAAGATTAACTTCCGTTACAGCGCTTACCGGCTCGAGACGTAATTTTCTCATTGATTGTCGTAAATATTAGTAACTTTCGCTAAGAAATGAGTTCAGGGCTACGGCTAACAAACGGTAATGAAAATTTACTACAGACTTATAATCTGACCGTGGCTTTGTACGCCGACAGATAAACATTTTGTGAATTTAAACTTTCATCAAAATCTTCAACTAAATATATTGACTCGGGCTTTCAGCTACTTCCGATGAAAATGCAAACACATAAATAGCAATCAAATTAAGTTTCGTACCAATTCCATCTCCTGTTTATATCTGCTATAGCAGTAACGTGTTATTGTACAATACGCTTTTAACATAAACAAACGCGTGATTACGGATGTTCTTACAGTCAGAATGCATGTTAAATGCTTATTACAATTATCCGGATAAGCAGATAGAACAAGTTGGCTATTACTTTTATACAGTAATAGTAGAAAAAAGAAGTAAGAAGAAACTACAGTATTGGTTCAGTGATTTCATACTAGTGTATTTTTAAGACACTCTGAAGCAGCCTGTGCAAACATATTAAAACGACAAACAAACTGGCAACACAATAACAACTCTGACATAGATAAATAGTAGATCGGTGCAAAATTGAAAGCGTCGGTAACGTGAACTTGTGAATATCTCCTTGAGAAGTGTTTATTTACAAAAGTTGCTGCGAGTTGTGTCAATAAACAGTTTCAAGAACGACCTTTTATTTAAAAGTACTCGAGGGTGAAGCAGTAATTTACATCCATTTATAATTTAAATAAAATTCATTCTGCCAAGGGTTTCAACTTGATATTATGAATCAACTGCACGTTGTTGTTTGGAGCTGGAGTCGCACAACACTCATTACCGAGTACTAAACTTGCTCTTTGAGCGGATCACTTTATGATTCCACTTTGAAAAGATTGCGTTTAATGGACACATTGTTGATTTTCTTGTTTCTCACAATTACCACGGGATTGACAACTTTAAATATTAACTTAGACGGAATAATGACAATGAGGAGAGACAATAATATGCATATCACCAACAGTTTGAATAATGAGTATAAAAAGCAATGTAGAGTTATGTTAAATCATAATAGTCCGATAGCTATTATTTTTTTTGCTAATATTTTTAAATCTACTCCTAGAGATTTAGCCCCGCTACTCACCAGCCAGGTCTGCAGCTCCGAGTTGGGGTATAATAGGAGAAGCATTGGACAAGTTTTCAGCTTGCCTCAAATACCTACTCACAAATTGGTGCCATCTCCTACTATAAGTAGAAAAAGTCAAAATCCATTAATAAAATGAAAAAGCAAAACACATTAGTGGTTAGAATGCAGCGCGACGGCAACATTCAGTATAACAACCGAGAGGAAAGCAATGTTATATCCTTCAACGACCTTTATAATACGTAAATAAGATAGGGAAGCGCATCGTAACAGGAAACAAACATAACGAAAGTAAAAGTTGTCCATTAAGAGCGGTATGACCATAGACGGTTTATTGAAATAGTTATGGTTGGGGAAGGTAATTTTTAAAAATTGCTAACAACGAGGGGTTTCGTACATTCGGCAGCAGTTTAATGCGTTGCCATAACAGTAAGGTTCATAGCCAAACTTCCATCCGGCGAGCACCGTGGATTATACCTACAATACTTTCCATACAAAACGAGTTCAATTTTAGTTAAAGCTATACAGATTCGTATCGCGCCGTCACCCGGCATAAAACAGCGGCTGCGAGAGAAAACAGATGTCAAGTGAAATTACATCTCGCTTTATTGACTGACAATTCCTTGCTGCTATTAATTGCATAGAATACGGTTAGAAATCTGTAGTATTCACGAGTTTCCTCGATAACCCTAATAGTGTGTTTCTAACTTTTAAAGCATATTACGCAAGTTTTATTTAAAATAAATTATGAGAAACATTAAACCACAAGACCTACATACATCCGCAAGCACTATAAATGTGGACTATGCAGAACGTGGCATACAACCTCAATTTTAATTTTCTAAGCAAGCGACTGGTTTCTCATTGAATATATCGTGTGTTTTTCATAGAGCGAGTGTTATTTGCGGTTGTTTAGCGTGCGCAGCTAGCGGGTGCCAACTGCGAGCGGAATAACAGTCGCCAGTCAACTCGGCCAAAATTATCAAAAATTTCCGCCGACGAGGCGACGCGCGGCGCGATATCGCCCGCGATAAACGGAACGCAAACATTACGCCTTTTAGCGTTCTTATTTATAAGTTACCAAAGCGAGGTATGAAGGTCTGGAAGCCAGTGTGTAATATTACATCGTTTCTGATTCAAATAGCTGAGTAACTAAAATGATATAGATGATAAATCATTTATCGACAAGTCTTTTTAAAAGACAATGGTTAAACAGTTGCTTAGAAATAGAGTGGGAAAAGCTTATAAAGATCAACATAACAAGAGTCTTCTTAAGGTCCAATCACAAAGATCATAAATTCAAATGAATAAATATTTGTACTATAAGATTTTTCCTAATTAGAACCATTTTAATGGAAGTAGTAATGATATATTGTGGGCTTAAAATATAGCAGATGATACATTCCATACACCACCACGTTATAGCACATTCTACTTCTATATCTATATCAGCCCATATACGTCCCACTGCAGGGCACGGGCCTACTCTACAATCGAGAGAATCGATTGAGAGTGGTTAGGCCATATAGTCCACCACGCTGGCCTAGTGCGGATTGGCGGACTTACATACCGTAGAAATTCTTTAAAATCGCTACGGTATGCAGGTTTCCTCACGATGTTTTCCTTCACCGTTAAAGTGCGTGGTGATTGACTATCAATACACACATAACTCCGAAAAGTCAGAGGTATGCCCTGGGATTTGAACCCGCAACCACCGTGAACATGTAGGCAGCCGCGTCTGGTCCGTTACCAACAGGCCACCATGCACTTCTACTTACTAGCAATCAAATTTTATCCTCATCAATATCTCAGTGCCTTTACCGTTTAATCTATTTTCGTAACCCTTCCGAACCGATAGCTTCATACAGACAGCATATTATTTATTGACTGTTATAAGAGTTGTCTTACTCTGAGTTTTTGTCCGTTGACGGCGACTTCGTTGATTTTAAACTTGTTCGTTGCATTCCGATTTTCTTTTTGTTCCTACCTATATATAGTTTTATACATACCGTGTTTACAATTAAAAAAACCTGATATTTTAATATTTGTAACTTGTGTTGAAACATTGTCGTTAAAATCAGTGATGGATTTGATATAAACGGATTTATTTTAAATATAATAACAATTGAGGGCTAAATGTGTTAAAATACGAATAAAATGCATTCAGCCTTTATTATTACTGAAACATCTTTAGCGACTTAACTTGGAAATATCTTTTTACCGTTGAATGAATATAAATCTGAGAAACATAAAGTCAAACGAAATTGTGCAAAGCTTAATGAAATGTTTTGAATAAACGTTAATAATAAGGTGCTTCCTTTTTTACGTTTCCGATGCGGATGCTAGATAATATGTATGTTAAAAAGAGATGTAAGTTGCAGATAAGCGTGGCGAGCTGCCAGATGTTTTATTATTGAGACTCGACGAGATATTGCATTCAAATCTACTGACTTTTTATAAAATCTCTTAATATTCAAATATTAAGTAACAAATGTATGTATCATAAATTAAACGAATAAAATCAATAAACATGTTTTACATCCTATATTATTATTTATCAATTTAGTTTTATTTAAACCAGTTTTGATATTTATTCTGTATCCCATTCATTACAATAGATAGAAATGTCACGCTTGCCATTAGCATTCTATCATATCAAATTTTTTTTATTTATGTAATTATTTTATATAATATTTATTTAATAAACTATGTATACGTGGAAAAATAACAGATATTCCGCGAGATGTAATAAAATATCTGCCTCGGTGGCGTAGTTGTATTACGGTACGGTTACAAAGCTGAGGTCTCGGGTTCGAGTCCCGGGTCGGGCAAAGTTATATTGGATTTTTCTATTCATTATCAGCCCGGAGTCAGGAATTTGTGTCTGATGTGGCGATAGGCTCGCCCCCTATCACATCGTGGGACGGAACATACGAGGCGAAATGTGGGTGTCCTGTTGGCGCCTTTGCCTACCCCTTCGGGGATAGAGGCGTGAGTTTATGTATGTATGTATGTAATAAAAAATCATACTGTAAAATATCATTCCTTCGTGCAGTTTGTTTACGTGATGCACTTTTTCTAGTCAGATACCAGGAAAAAGTAACAGATGTTTCAAGTAGCAGTATAATCATAACAAAACCGATAACAATACATCATTGAGTAGAGTATCAAGTTGGGAATAGTTATTACCGATGCGGTCCACCTACGCGAACCGGGTTTTTCTTATCTGCATTCAAATTACGATAAGAAAAACCCAAACGCCGCTTTGAATAGTACCGTCTAATTATGTGAGAATAAATTTCGAGACATGCGTGCGCGAGGAAGTTTAACCATTCATCAGTTGGACAATAGGAATTAATTCGTGATTGATTTTTTTAATGTTTCTTTTGAGTTGTTGTTATTAAAGATCATTAAAGTACGTTAAACGGTCGTTTGATGGACATTTGAGTTCGAATCCTATACTAATAATACCTAGGCTGGTCTACTGAACGCAGACTGCGCCGCAGAAGTATATTGCTTTAGTGCCCTGTGGCAAGGGGCAACTGACAGGTATTATTTCCTCAGTACGTTCAATCTAATAAAACAAACCGTTTAATGAATTCGGAGTCGTAGCTTGATAAAGTTTATTAATAAATCACTCTGGTTATTTATGTATAACCGCTCAAAATCTAAAGTTTCGTCTTTTATTTATCAGAAATTTACGATTCTCATTCCAGTTTAGTTTTAAATGAGTTAATTTACATAAAGCTACTCAATGTTAATTATAATATTATCTGTCCATCAAAGACGTCACTTAAATATACCGGGTGTATCAAGACTGCGACCGAAAACGAAGCCAGGTGGTAGTTTAAGTGGTTACAAACACAATGCAAATAAAAATTTCGCCAAAACAGTGACAGATATTATTTAGATTTTTTTTTAAATCATCGTGTTGGGTGGTAAATACCTAGTTTTTGCGAAAATACTAATTTAAACCCTTACGTACCATTGCGTGTTTAAAAATAAAGAGGTGTACACCACTTTATTTTAGGAAAACTATGTAAATATCACCCAAATACGATAATAAGTAAAAAGTAAAAAAAAAAAGAAATGTCGATTTTTTTTCGAAATTTTTATTTTCTTTGTGTCTGAAGGCACTAATACTACCACCTGGTTTCGTTTTCGGTCGCGGTCTTGATATACCCTGTATTCCTAGCAGAAATTTCAATTCACGGCCAAAAAAACGACATCGGTTTTTTTTGTTATATTCTAGTTTGTTGCATTTGATATTCAAAATTGTATTGTATCATTTATCAAATTCAAATGAGATTTTTTAACGATCAACTTTCTAATTCTGGTATATTATCAGTGGGGTCAATTGTATTATATTTGAGCCGTCAACCGACCTGGAAGTTTAACAGTAGCGAAGCGTCTATACAACCGATTTCTATCGACTACCCTATATTATGCAAGTTAAAACTTTAAGAGCACGTGGACCTTTACAGTAATTAAGTCAAATATCATGGCATTTGTTACTTCGGCTTTCCTTTTTGTCTAAATACCCACTTCGCCAGTGTTACTTTTTTATATTCGCTCCCCCTATCCATAACAAGGGACTTTTGCTTTAACTTTTTATATTTTATCTATTCGCCCATGTTACTTACCCCTCTATAACTGAGGACGTCAGTGCTAAAGCGATCTAACCCTGCGAGAAGGTTGGGCTACTTTTACACTAACTAAGCGTCCTGAAATCTACCTTCTGTCTTCCATAATTAAGAACGTCAGTACAAAAGCGGTTTAACCTTGCGGGATTTTTCGCAGGGTTATGCAACTTTAACGCTAACCTCGTCATTAATAACCAGGTACGCGTAATATCTAACCCGCACTAGGGTGGTGAGTAATGACCTAACCCCTCTCAATCATACTCTCGATTATAGTGGAGGCCCGAGCTCTGCAGTGGGACGTGTATGGGCTGATACAGATAATAAATCATGTGACTGACCTGATGCGGCGGCGGCTGCGCCCCGTGCGGCGGCATGTGCGGCGGGTGCTGCGCGTCCTGTGTGGGTGACAGCGCGCCGGGCGCGTTCTGGGCGCCGGGACTGGGCGCACCCGGCGGCTGCGACGGTGGCTGTGGTGAGCCTCCGCGTTCATAACCCTGCATACAAATTTTTGTTAAGACGCTTCTAAATGTAAGGTATATGTGAAATGCAAAAAAAAAATAATTAAAAATACGTCAGAATTATCGCTGCAAATATAACGTTTCACGATCAGCAAGTGGCGGTGATTGGCTTTAGGTATAAGTTTCATAATTTTTTTCTGAAAATTCGATTACCTGCTTTCCATAATCTCAACGGAAAATCTGACCTTGTTGGTCAACCGCGGCAATGCGACACCACTCGATGAATCACTTGATATTATTTCTACCCCATTTCCTATAACGTATCACCTGGTATTCCGAAATTCATTTTTTTTCCTGAGATATTCAATACTAATATTTTTGTTATTACACATTTTTATGTACACTTTACGTAATGAATTACTACAATTTGTTCCGACACAAAACTCATTAAACAAAACGTGCGAAACAGCGAAGCACAAAAACGTGAATGATGTTACCACGATTGGCAAACGACAGGCCGTCTCAGACAACTACCCTACAAATATGAATATTATTATAAAATTGAACGCAAGTATATTAATGGCAAATTAAGAAATCAGACGTTTTTAAACATCCATAAAACAACATAGACTGTGGCAAATATCTATCTGCACCATAATAAACTCAAGTTTTTTTACAAATCGAGCACGCTTCATAGAATTCAGATCTCCACACATTCTTATTACCCACTAACACTTTTTTATAGCACTACACTCCCGCCGATTAATGTTAAGCCGAAACGTGTTGCCCCGAGTGAATGATTTACTTCAAAAAAACTTGGAAAATGAGATTTTTTTACTACCCTTAAATACTAAACGATTGCTGGCGTCACATTAATTGTGATAAATTGATAATTTCAAACACAGGAAAACGTTTAGCTTAGACACAAACTTAAATGCAGGGCACGGGTCAACTGTTTAGACTGACAACTTTACAGATGTCTCAAACAGCGTAAGACAACATGCGTCATAAAAATTCCTTAGGCGTGGTGCAAGTACGGCAATAAAAGCCGATGAGTAAACAGAAGAGTGTTAACTACTTACAATAAAACACATAAAAATAAAGAAGGACTGACAAATTCACAATGGGTTCATTTGACATGTAATATAACATTTAAACCTAACTATCACACACGTAATTCCGACCCTCTTAAGATTTTTCTTGTACTAAATCATACATTTGACTTCTGAGGTATACTTCACCCTGATCCGAAACAAATTACCGTGGACACGTTTCAAAGCAAAACTTTTTACACTGTCACAAGGTAACTAAACAACCAGGATGCGTAAAGCAGCAGACCGAGCTCTGTGGCGTACCTTGGGAGAGGGGTATGTCCAGAAGTGGACTGCAACGGGCTGATGGTGATGATGATGATGAAGGTAACTATCATGCACCTAAGGCTAAGTGCAGTACAATGGATATGTGGTATCCACGGAAGAAAGATATATCTGGCCGATTCCAGTCTAGGGAATCTGGTATGATACTTCTTAAACCATGAAAATTACAAAAAATGTAGTGATAGAGATCCTCACGATTCACAGCCAATACGCGCTGCCACTACACCGACGACACGATCGATTGATTGATTTATCTAATAGATCACCATTAAAAACGCACAGCATACCAAGTTTCAACTCCATTGACGTGTCGACAAAACTAACGGCAAAGTTTCCGTCTCGCAACACATGCGAGTACGTAGATGGTATAAAACAATCGGGCACGTGCTGCAGGCAGGTCGGCGAACAGGGCCGGCCTTGACCGTGCATCCATTATGCACACGCGTTTACTTGCAAACGAGTACACTGTACTTCCACATAGCATTGTCTTCGCGGACGCTGGACTACAAGCTAATCTATCTGATGGGAGACTTGCATCCGAGACTGACACTAAAAGTTTTTAATGTAACTATGTTATATTATATCACTTAAATTCAATCATCAACATAATAATCATCCTAAGCTATAAGGCTAATAAAATATAATAACTTGAGTAAAATATTATAGAATTCAGTCAATCTATCAAAATCATATTCAAAGAAAAGAACGTTTAACAGTATGGTTAAGGTAAAATAGAAAACCAATCCTGAATGGAAAGACTAGTTTTAGTTGTTAAGATTACAATCTTACCCCACCTCGGTACGTTAACGGTACGGCTTAGGTTGTTATCATAATTTCTAAATCTGGTTACCAGAAAAGCGAGCGTGGAAATCCTGGCGTTAGATATCCCGCCTATTAGGATTTAAAAAACCTCTAGATATTAAATTTATTTCCAACTTTATGATGTTTTAAAAATAAACATAAATAATTTGACTTAAATCCGCAAAAATCAGTAAATACATCGCTGAGATACGAAAACGACAAATAATCAAATGCAAAAGTAAAGTACCTGTCGAATTATGTAAAGTCAGTCACTTTATCGCAGCGTTTAGTATAAATCACCGCTAAGTGAGTAATGAACATTTCTCTCCGTATAATTGCAACGGTAACAGGTTATTTTTAATTTGATATTCAAGTTGAGAGCGTCCTCGACACAGATCGCTGCAGACTCGAGACCAATTGCATCACACAGGCGCACAATGCTTTCACTTAGCTGCACTCAACAGTCAGTTTCCGCGTCAAGTTTCAAGGCTGCAGATAAGGTTGGCCTGATATTTACTAATCCAGGTCAAGAGGAGTCATTCACTTTTTATGTTTCCCCTACCGGCTGACGATAATTGAATAATCGTTACGTCATCGGTTCACGGCCTCCCTATTACGTATTGTTCGTGATAACAAAATAATAACACGTACATGCAAAGCGGAGGACTCGCTCGCAACTTGTCCGCAATGGGTTTATTAACATCGATAAAATTTGACTTTTAGTGCTAAAATGACACCGTACAGTATCGAAATTTGATTTCAAAAGAGTAATGTTTTAATCAGCTTAGAGCGGCTATAACGTAATGGGCTCCGAGTAAAGGGTCGCCCTTTGGCCTCTCGCTACCGTAATTGGATATGCTGCGCCTCATTTGTCGGCAAAGCCGAAACCTATTCAGTACCTGACGATACGCAACGACCTATTATCACTGCCATTAGCGTCACGCCGACGGCCGCCGATTTGTGACGTAAAGCTATTAGGTGAAAGGTGAACTTAAATTTGGGGACTCCAATCCTAATACTATAATGAGCGTTGTTACCGCAAACGTAACAAATCATTACAAAATCGCCAAACCATTATGGCACAATAGACATATTAGGTTAAAATTAAAGACAATCAATCAGTGAATTGCCTCCGTGGCGCAGTTGTACCACAGTACGATTACAATACTGAGGTCTCGGAGTAGAATCCCGGGTCGGGCAAAGCGGTAGTGGGTTTTTCTATTGATAATTATCAGCCCGGAGTCAAGACCTTGTGCCCGACATGGCGATAAACTCTCCCCCTATCACATCGTGGGACGGAATACACAAGGCGAAACGTGGGTGTCCTGGTAGCACCTCTTCCTACCCCTTCTGGGAAAAAAGGCCGTGAGTTTATGTATATATGTACAAATATGTTTATGTAACTTTAAAGCCCGGATAAAAAACAAGGATGTAAATATCGCATAATCAATCAACTATCAAACAATAACAAAATTGTACCAATACATACAAAACACATTAACAATTGCGAACTAAATCTAAACAGTATACGCTAAAGTGTAAAGTTACTATCTTTGATACGTATTAGTTTCGGAACAAAGCAAACACAAATAGTGGACAGTGTGAATATTTTTCGATGCAGTTCGTAGCAAAGCGTAGCACGGAAACAGAGACTTCTGCTTGACTGCTCAGTTTGGCTGAGTTTCGAACATCCGCGCCGGTCGCCAACCAATCCATCAAAGGAGGGTGACTGAATCGGGTGTGGGGGTAATCCCCCCTCCATCACCGTGCCACGTACCCACATAAATATTGCGGGTAGGTGAGTACAAACCCTTTGACCGAGTTCTGTTTACTTTCGTTTTCGCTCAGCTGACGGGGTTGCCACCCCACCCACACACCTCTACTATTATTATGATAATTAGAGAGCTATCAACGCGCTATCAACTACGCACATTCTAATTAAAACCACGCCGCCTATCGCTCTAGTGGACGAACATTAACCTCGCCGTGTCATGCGGCGATAATGACATATAAACAATCTTTACAAACGATTTAATCTATCAATACTAATAGGGTGGCCAGACTCGATCGTCAAAACATCTTTGAATTTACTTGGGGAATTGTTTTAAAGTGGGTTGTTTGAGTTTTTTTTTTTATAAGTCTCATTGGAAGGTGCGAACGGGGGTGTCCCCAAGAGCACTCAAGGTTGCAACGAGTGCGGACGCGGCAGACAGGGCGTAGACGTGCATTATTAGGTGGGTGCCGGAACACCCGCGGGAGACGTGTTGAGGGGGGTGCGGTGGGGTGCGCGTACGTCATCACCTGAGGCGCGCCCTTGAAACCGTCGTCGCATTCATTGCACCCGGATGCGGGCCATATCTCCGGGCCCGCAATACGCGCACTCAAGATTATATCACCTACCCACCCAGCATTCACTGCCGCCACTCATTGTTACTATTGTCGACGCGGATACATCTTATTCTACCTATTACCTGCGCTCACACTCGCTGTTGGACACATCCAGTTAATCACTTTGTATTTTCGCATGCCTGCATTTTCATTTTTTTATGTTCAGAAATGGGGTAACACATAGACACACAGCAGTATGACATGAGAATGGGCACTGAATTTCTGAGATTTGTCACGCAGTACACTGACCGGAAACAAAAGTAGTTATCTAAATCATTTGCCTTAAGGCCCTCTTTTACCGAGGTGTTTAGGTATTAAACGTCATCTCACTCCGCGCACCCGGAGCTCGGCGCACAGGGCACACTGACATCAGCCGATGCCACAGTTCAAATTAGTACAGCATGCTAACTGACCACGCCATTTCAATAATTTATTATGGACGCTCTATAGTTCGTAATGGCCTTGCCTATATAATATTTTATTTTACGTGGCTTGTAATAGTATTTTTAATTATTTATTTATTATAATATTTATAAAATGCTTTATTATTACATTATTAATGTTATATGTTTTAATCAATTTTTATTAGTTTTTTCTTTGAGTTTTTAATGTAACGGTTGTTTATTATAGACTAAAATAATTAATATACACCGTTCTTTCTACTATACTTGGCGCATCCGCGACTGCTGTCCGCTACTGGACATAGCCTCACAATTTTTTCCACAGCATATAGCCTAGGCTATTTGTTATTTTCTGCAATTTATAACCAATGGGGTCCCACAATTTCCCCAAGTCATCGGTCGATCTAATTGGAGTTCTCACATTGCACTTTCCGTAATATAGTACGTAGTTATTATTATCTATTGAATTTATTTAATATACTGCATTTCTTCCCACCGCGACCTGATCTGTTCAATCCCGTCTGTTCCGTCACTTCCCGATCGGTCCCGTTCCATCCTTTCTCATCCCATGCCTTTATATTTCCTGCTATCCCATCAAAAGAAATATATCAGCTACCCTAGTAATTTTGACTATGAATTTAGAATATCGACACTAAGATAGGGAAACTAAAAAAAGGATTGAATATTTGGTATGTATTACACATTGTCTATGCCTTGCAAAAAAGGCGGAAAACCGATGCGCGCGCTTTTGCACCTTTCTTCTGTCAAGTCAGAAATAAAATAGCATCTCCTGGACTGATTGTTTGATTGTGCTTCCACATTTATATCAATATTACATTTTATCTCGAACGTTTATAATAATATGTATAAGTATAAAGTTTTCCCATTTACATTATTTCTACAAATTCATTCCTGTCCCAAGCGCGGCGCGGCGCTAAGAAACTTTGTTCGAAAAAATCAATACCTTTTCGCCTCTTTAGGTCCAACAAAGAAAACTAAGCATGTTGCAAGCTAAGTAATTATGAGTTTTTGACATTAATACATTGAAGCGATTATGATTTTGAATACAATATTTCGTCCCTTATTTCACCCCCATAATATTCTTTTTTCATAATTGTTGGTCGCCATTATTAACACACTTTTACTAGCTTCGCCTGTGTGTAATTCTTAATGACTACCGAAAAATAGTAAATTTAATATAAGTAATGTTGTCATAAATATCTTGTAAATAGAGAATAAGTACTATGTGTATTGACTTGTCAAACGAATTTCATTTCATTATATGTATTACATTCTACTAGAATAGTTCTTACATAGGATCATTGACACCATTACACAAGTCAGATTGGTATGGTATTTAGAATGGATGTATATTTTGCTGAGAAGAGAAGCACTTCGAAAATAGTTTATCAGCTACCAATGATTTACAATTATCGTTAAGGGATGAAATGGAATACAGTGGGACAAATGAGATGAGACCGGTCGGATCCGGATTGCATTCGATTGGAAATAATGAGACAGGATGTAACAGAAAGCAAAAGAGCCAGATGAGACGGGACGAAACAGGATGGGAAAAGAGACCGTAGCTACTTAGGTTGAGTTTGTGAAGAATGCAACCTTTTTGGTACGTTTTTTGTATTTGTAATTGTGAATCCAACTTTGATTTCCTTGTACATTTTTTTCCTTGTTGATAGCTTTTTCTATTAGTGGTTGTAAATATTTTCCTGGTTAATTAAATCTTAATTATTTTATTTCATTAATATGTAAGTGTATATGAAATATTTAAGCAACACGTGGAGTGTAAGCTTCGTCAGCAGGCACTCCCCACAAGTTTAGGAATAGAGAAGTTTGAAAGGGAATGAGAAGTTTTTGGTGTGGAGTGGAGTCTAAAAAATTGTGCACTTGGCGAAGTTGTGCTGGGTCGTTAGTATAATATACCGAGGGACCGAGGGTACTTCAAGATAACCGTCATTCGACATACACGAATTATTTGAATATATAAAAAAATATCGTTTCGGGCTATTAAATTCCATTCAAGCTCGTTTTAGACGGATAACTAAATAAACTTTTAGTTATCAACGGGATTTATGTGTATCAATATGTTGTGAAATAGCTTAACTTTCACCTAATATAGCAGTGCTACCAACATGACGAACAAAAAATATATCTACGTATTTGAAGACGAAAATGTATGATAATGTTCTCTCTATATATTAAATACTCTAAGGTGTAGAGATTACCTAAAATATTTTCCATACAATGACATTGTAATACTGAATCCATCAATAACTTCAGTTTCATTTAATATGTCATTCATATTCATATGTCAATTTTGTTCCGTACAGTATATCAAATGTATTTATTTTTACTGTGGCGCATTTACGCTATTGTTTTAGCGTATTTTGCAGTGACATTTCGTGAAAAAATCGGCGTGGGTCCGACCTCGATGACGCCTCGGCGTCGACTGACGAGCTGGTTCGAACGCGTGCATCGCTAAAATTTTGTTTTTATTTCTTCATAAAAAAATTACAACAATATTATAAAATGTTTTCTTACAGATCCCTAATAAATTAAAAAGCCTATCTTTTGATATAATTTTTACGTGATTTTGATGGAATCTCTCAGTAACAAACGTGTTTGAAAAAGCGTTTTAGACCCATCTTTGAGATGATTTTTGATCGAATTAATTATAATAATTTATGTTTTCAGCTTTACAATTCCCTCGGTTGTACTCCCAATTTTGCTAAAATGCTTGGTTTTTGCGTCTAATAAAGGTATCCACGGAGCTGTAGACGTTTAAAAAAAGTAAAAATCGGTATAACCTGCCCTTAATGCAGGAATCGAATCTAACTCCTATTGTATGACAACGGGCTTCTAGTCCACTATCCTATTAAGACAGTCAAACACTTAAAACATTTATATAGTTATGACTACATATCTCCATATACTTTATGTATCCTTTCTATTAACGGGGTTTTTTCTTTTTCCAGTAAAAATACACAATATCTGTAGGATACATTGAAAGGTGTTAAACTCTTTGTAATCCACGTGAAGCCAAACTAAATGTTTGGACGTAAGAAACTTGAACAGTTCTAGGACAAAAATTACGTACTCATCGCAATAAAAAACACATTTTCAAATACACAGTAAGTTTTCTGAAACGTAAGATACAAATTCCAAAAGTAATTGTTTTCGTATGGCGAAAACTCGCCCCTTACACCACGTGATGGTAACAAGCTTCGCGAACTTCGGGTGGTACTAAAAGGATCTCTGTTTATCCCTTGGGGGATACAGGGGGTAAGCGTATGTATATGTGTTGTAAGTTTATATCAAAATAATTGTTCATAAACTTAAAATTGTTTTACAGTTTAATTATAATTTATTAAATCCAAACGAATAACAAAAATGGTAGAGCCTCGTTGCTGCCAGTCATGACTCAGTATAAATGGGCAGGTTTGTCTGGGGCGGTATAACTGTCTCCCAGGAGATCGAGGTGAAGCTACAGCTTTGCTGTCGTGATTCATTCGGTGAGTGAGATTGCCGGGTCCCCTCCCGATTTACTGAGCCGGCAACACATCTATAATCCGTTGTGGATGTCCATGGCTGGCCGTGATCACTTACCATCAGGTAACTGTTTGCTCGTTTGCCAGACCTATTAATAAATAAATAAATAATAAATAAATACACCCAACAGTCACATACATAGTCCTGACCCCACACTAAGATCGAGTCTTGTGTCGTGGGTATCAGAAACTACGAGAGACTTTTTGGTCTCACAAACACCCAGACCCGAAACAAATACCTGTGCATCACAAAAATATTTGTTTCGGTGCGGGGATCGAACCCGCGGCCACACGTTTCACAGGCGGCGTCAAACCAACTGCGCCACGGAGGCTGTCATAAATTATTGTCATTAAATAAAATAAATGGTGACCAAATATGCATATGATTAATTTTGAAAGGTTACTCTTTGGCAAAACCGAAATATACGTTTTCCTTACTTAATAATCACACCAGAATTATAACCACAAATATATTCAACACAAATTGAACTATTATCCAAATTGTTCTGAGAAATAGTTACGTATTTTTGTTAGGTTCTGTGAATTGCCGTAGCGAACTTCCGCCGAATATTTGTTAGAATATTTCATGTAAAAACTTTTCACAGAATAGTAAACTGCTTGTCAAAAGTACCACCTTAGTGCTTACGGAACTGTAATAACATTTGGTGTTAATATTGTTTTGCCAATGGTTTTTATCAATGAATTCTCTAACTTGGGTGTGAATAATATAAGTAGAGTTGATAAATGAATTTTATAGGTTTCATTCAGGTTTTGGAATTTAAATATATACAACATAAAAACAATTATCACACTGTTGTATTTCTATAACAAGATAAACGAAAGAAAATATAATATTTTACAATTCAGTGGTTATTGCACAATTATTGAATAGAATACAATTCCCACCAGGACCCATATTAACAATATTTAAAATTCATCATAAACATGTTGTAATTTATTTATGCGTTATGAATAAATAACAGGAAAATAATAACCAGGTATCACAATATGATTTAAATTGACAACTTGACTAATATTTAATCAAAGTGGTATCGGCCGTGGTTTCAAAACGTCCTTGTTCATCGAGGAATCATTTCTTAACACCGATTTCTACACGAGTTCGCTCTAAGAGCCCTGCTTCAAACGTACCTCGGGCTTCGTTGCACAACGAGCTTACGTCAGCGAGCGCGCGGAGCGGCTTACGTCATTCGAGCGTATCATGCGGGCCACGCCAAGTTAGAACTTACGCGCATAGACTTTAGAGCCGTGTTCGCCCGAAGGAGGCTTAAGTATGATAGAACGTTTATGTTCACGTGAGTGGATGAGGCTCCGACGCGACGCCGCCGGCTCAACGATTCTGAGAAACATTCGAGTCGGCTCTCTAGTTTCGGACTTGAATATGAATAGTATAACACGACGCCGCACCAAAGAATGTTTCTAAGAAGACTAGCGAGAATCATTTTCTGATAACATCCATCCGCATGATATTATGCATGTTGCTTATTACACAAGTCTTCTATTAGATAGTGTGCTATAATAGTAATGTAATTAAGGAATGGCTTATAGTTAGTATGAACTTGGGTATGTGCCCATTCTTTCTATGTGATTAAAACGTTGCGTGCAGCTGTTGTGTATTAATGAAACATAAAAAAATATTATAACAATGTTACATGAATATATTTCTGAAAATAACAAAGGATAAGTCGTTTTAAATTTTTAGTATGGTAATGACATTTCTTTCGTATTTGAATGTCCTACAACATGATTTTCATTACACTGACTTATTTTTGTACTTAAAAGTTGCTTCAAATGTTCGTCTGAAAAAAAAGGGAATTGTAGATTTGGTACACAGAAAATAGTCTTGGAGTTTAAAATGTCGTGGGTTTTGAGATGTATAGAAGCTTTTTCTATATAGTTTTAGCTGTTTCGTTTAAATATAGCTTAGTAGTCAATACATTAAAACAATTTTAATTTGGAAATGAATGGATGACACACATAAATTGTAATCCATTCATTTCCAAATTATCAATCCAAATATACGAGTATTTCCTATCATTTGATAGAAGCAGTGGAATTTCGTTCCTTACCGCAATCATTGTCAATCATCTAAAGAAAATACCTTAACAACAAAGTTTCAAAGATATTCCAAAAATACTAGTCAATTTAATTTATTGCATTAATAAGCTTAATGTAATATATTATATTTTTTCGTAATGTAATTGCGCCAACAATGAAGGCATAGATTAACTTTTCTACGTAACTTGGTCCCGGTGGGCAGCATAATGGCCACCAACCAATGTTTATATGACTATTCTATATTAATTATGTGTAAAGTAAATATAAATAAACATGAATACAGACAGCCTTTTTAAACCTAAATCAATCAATATGCTTGGAAGTTCATTTGCTCATTTTATTGAACTATGAAATAAGATTTAAGTAATCAAGATAGTGGTAAAAAAATCGTATTATCCCTGCATATAGACCAAATACACGATGGTGAAAAACCCGTTATAGTGACGCACGCGTGAGTCCGCATTTCTGGTTAAACTGCGTACATTCGGTTTCGACAAGGCCGATATCATTCGGTGAGAGATACCATGAACATTCTATTTGCATTACATAGCATTTGTCATCAGGTTTATTGTAGTGCCAGTATAAAAAAATAAACGTAATAATTTGTTAAAAATCTAAGCGGACGTCGCGTCGCATCCAAAATTGATTTCATTGCTAATGTATTAAAATATCTCTCGAATAGTAAAATATGATTCACAGACATATTAAATTACGGTTGTTGTTAGGAATAACTAGAATAATACCTATTAATTGCAAATTATTAAAAAGGATTTACTTTTAAACAGACTCTTATTTAAATTTAGATTCTTGAACCTTATTCTGTTTATTCTGTCCAGAAACTAGCAAATATGTTTATCCTCACCCGAATAGTAGGTTTTTATCTACTAATATACAGGGTATCTCAAGACCGCGACCGAAAACGAAGCCAGGTGGTATTATTAGTGACTTCAAACACAATGCAACTAAAATATTTCGCAAAAAAAATGTCATCTTTTTTTTTATTTTTTTTACTGATCATCGTTTTCGGGTGATAAATACATAATTTTACTAAAATAATAACGGAAGCCTTATTTTTAAAGACGCAATGGTACACAAAGGTTTAAATTACTATTTTCGCAAAAACTAGGTATTTACCACCCAAACACGACGATGTTTAAAAATTGCAAAAAAAGAACTTTCGCTTTTTTTGCGAAATTTTTCATTGCATTGTGTCTGTTACAATTAAAACTACCACCTGGCTTCGTTTTCGGTCGCAGTCTAGATATACCCGGTATATTATTACCCGTCAGAAAGGTCCCTCCACATAAAGATGGTACGTTTTATAAAATATAGGACGGAATAATCTATTAAAATCGAGTAGTAACGTGTGAATCCGAGAAAAAAAAACCTTTATTGCGTCCTCACTTAAACAGAAGCAATAAATATAAAATTAACCCACTAGTCAATATAAACAAACGTTGTATAACTACTGAACGCATCCTGTTTTCGCCCGACGCACCCCAACGGCAAACTCCAACAAAGACAATTTATTTAAGTCTTGTTTCTCTGCTGGAATCGAATGTATAAATGATATCCTCGGCCGTGCCTGACTCGCTTGTTCTAAGTCTGTCTAAATTGTAGGATCGGCAAGATGGATTGCCGGATAGTGTGGCCGTGTATTTGTACATGTCTGGCATCACCTTTAAATAACGGGACAACTCTTCGACCGTACATGCGGTGGTGGCAAAGGTTGTTTGAGAAAAATGTACACGAGTCTTTGACAAGGGAAATACTAGCTTGTAGTCTCGGGTAGTGGTAAAAAGGAGCTATTTTATATCAAAGTACGAATTATACAAACCGGTTGTTTATTACTTATTAAATTACGTGTATCTTTAAAATGGGAGGGGCTGTCTAGATTAGATAAATAGCAACGTTACAATCTTTTCGGTTCCACGTGCATAATATTTAATACACAGCTTTAGATAATGTCATAAATAATATTGTCTTTCAATTTGATGCTACCTAATAAAAATATCGTATGCCTAATTGGAAGACATTGTGAACAGTTTTGTAAATACCTTGTATTAAATATTTACTAAATAGGAAGTCTCAGCTCTAGGATTCTAAGGACAGCGATAGTTTATAAAAATATTCATATTATAAAATGTATTTCGTAATTTCTTTCACAACGCAATATCTCTGTAGAGTAAAGAAAAATGTAATTTACCTAGAGTACTACGCTATGACGTATTTCTCATAACGTTCGCTTAGTGACGGAATGAAAAATTCATTAGCATCTTTATAAAATCTTGTTTATATTAATAGGTAATTGGCGGACGTAACGTTAAATAGGCACTTACGTTTTGACACAATTTAATTATTCTAAGCATGGGACGAGTATTCAATCAAACTAAACGAGATTAACACTGGAATTTAATCCCATGTTTTAGGTTAATTGCCTTTTATTATTAAGATACATTAAGAACATTTAGGAATATCTTCATTAATATTCTCACTTTCCCTACGACATTTTCCAAACAGTCCAAAACAGATTCCTTTTACTTATCTTGTATTGTAATTTTTTCATCGTTGAGGAAATAGTTTCACCAAAATCAAAATTATTTACAGCCTTTTAGGCTCCATTTCTAGGTATAGATCTCTCTCACACTCAGGGGACAGGGTTTATACGTACTTGCTAGTGCGTCTAACCACGTTTTCTTTACTATTCAATACCAAAAGAACATATTTTGGACTTCGAGCAAAGCGGCTATGCATTGAATAATTGACAATTAGAAGAATTGTGTAAGTACATTATAAAGAAATTAAATGGAATGGTCATTCCACTGCAATATCGTGAGTGCCTTCAACAGTACAATTATTGTTTTTCAAAATGCGATAGTGGCCTCGATAACTTTCACGTCGATGTATTTCTAAAACATGTTTTAGGCCGCAACAAAAGTACTTCACACGCTATTGAACAAAACTTCAAATCATATTAAATAGACTACAAAACAAGGTATTTTCTTTATGTATAAAGTCGTTTTATATTCCGCGAGCAAAAATGGCAGCGTGTTTTAATTAATAACAAGATTGGAGGCGGAAAGTCTCGGCACCGTTCACCTTGATATCTCGGTCATCTATCTTAACTAATTAGTGTGGATATCTACAATCGTTGACCGACCGCTTATTTATAATATTAATTCGTCAATCGACTCTAAACCAGTACGACAATTAATAATCGTAGTTAATTCGAAATTTATTTTAGAAATTTGTTCCGACTGATTAGTTCATAGTTCATAATGACATGTAAAACGTAATGGTTTGTATTGCGGTGAAGTTAGATATTTGGATATTACAATTAATATTTATACACTAAACATAAACAGTAACTAGGAAAATTAATTTGTAAACTAACCTGATGTGGCGAGAAGGGCGGTCTCGAGCTGGGTGCGCCCGGGGGTCCCGGCGGCGGTGGATATCGCTGAGGGTAGGATCCTGGAGGGCCATACGCTCCCGGGGGTTGCTGCGGTCCCCCTGGAGCACCGCCGTACGGAGGCGCACCGTACGCACGCGGCGGCTACAATAAAAAAAAACACAAACCGTATTACACTTGAAATAAAAAAAAGTACAGCAAAGGTTTTCGCTTTCACCCTACGCTACGAATGTAAATAAAAATCAGTAAATTAAAGCAATTCCACGAACGCTATACAAAGTAATATACGTCAGCATTTTTCATTTTCAGTGACTGCAGAATATATCCGTGCATTACTATTTCAAATAACAAAACTGTAATTTAAGACAGTTAATAAACCCATCAACCCTTTACGTTAATCATACAAGCTTTCAGTGAACAGCAAACTGAATCACAAAAGCCATACTACGCCGTTGTATCAACTGACAGGTAGATGTGGTGCCTAAATAATTGACGAATTGAATAATTCGGCGTGCCAACAAAGTCGCTTCAGTTTTCAGCTCTCATTTTATTCTATGATGGAAATTCAATTATTCGTACAAGCCCCCGCGCTGCGAGGCGAAACGGGTAAAAGGGGATCGGCATTACTCTTTGATCTGTGTTTTATGTCTCCAAACTGCGGCCTTGTCCTAAAGGCTTCCGGATGTAGTTGTCCAGAAGGTAAAAGATTCGTGTTCGCCAATTAGTGTTACATTTTTACGAACATTGGGGTGTTTTATGGCGGATTCAATGATTTATGGGGGCGGTGTTGCGGGGTGCGGCTCGTGCGAAGAACGGCGAGGGTTGCGCAGGGCGCGGGCGACGGGGGGCGGCGTCGCGCTATTGGCCGACTCGGCATCGATCGCGCGACGAGCTCAAAGCGACCCGCCCGCGCCAGCCAGCCTCCACCTACGTTAATAAGTAATCATCCGACCCCGAGATACCTCAGCGAGTTTTCCGGACAGAGCTGGAGCCGCCGAGACGGGCCTCGTATCTCCAGTCGGCTGGAACAAAGAGCCACCGCATAGGGCGACATCCGTATTGATTTATGCAGTAATTGACCTGTGTGTAGGTGCGCATCCTGCGCAAACCGCGCACCCCGCCGCCCGCTACGCATTTATGTCATTCCATTACATATGCATCTATTTTTGCCAAAATATGTAAACGAAACAATATTAACTACACCAACTTATCTGCTTACAAACTTTCAATTTTTATTGCATACTCGAGCATTGTTTGGCAGGCTGCTCTGAGATTATAGCAACAAAGCAAAGGGAAAAGATTACATCGTCACAGTGACCCAGTGACTTCGCAATGAAGGCTATGAGGGTCTTGTAACAGTCCATTTAGAAATACGACAGACCTTTAAGGGTTCTGTAGCCACAAGAAATCATTATGTTCACCCCTGTCTCACACGAACACTTGTTACGTTTAATTCGAGATAAATATACACTTGGGAGGTGTTTACTGTAAGTAATGTAATACCTGCCATGTCGAGAAAAAATATACACAACCCAAATGGGGCAAATGGAACTATTTCGCTCGCATTTTCTTTTATTTCTATCTCAACGTCAACAAGACAAAAACCTCGCAGTAACTTTACAAAGGATAAATGAATGAAATTTTATTTAGTAGGTAACGTGAAATGGAAAAGCGAATTTAAAACTGCTGCTACAGACATTTTAATAAACGCGCAGTTATTGTCAGATTTTATGTTTTGCAAAAATACCAAGAAAAGTATAGCTATAAAACAAATATTTTTAGTTAATAAATAGTTTTTCCAATTGCAGTCGTGGCTGTTTTGAAGGCTCCAAATTGATACAAACCGATGCAAGTGCAAGCCTTGTAGCTCGAAATGAATCGTAACCGTCTGGTAATTGTTTAAATTGTAGCTTGAAAATAGGAACAAGGCTAACGCAAACCACAATGAAACCTAAAGGTAACGCGACGGCATTCATTTTCGCCAGCGATGCGAAAAACAGCTGAGACGCGGAAAATGGCCTCTACGAGTTCTACAAAATTTTATATAGCTTTTGTATTTATAAACATACAGTAGTTTGACTTATTTGAGTTAATAATGACTAGTAAACCTGTTTAACAACGAAGTAAGGCGATGAATAACTCTATAAAGCGCCTTAAATGTATTCTCATACATTATTGGCATTTGACAGCCTCCGTGGCGTAGTTGGTTAGACGCCGGCTGTGAAACGAAAGGCACCGGGTTCGATCCCCGCACCGAGACAAATGTTTGTAAGGCTCATAACTATTTGACTTGGTTCTGGGTGTTTTTGATACCGAAAAGTCCCTCGTAGTTTCTGATAACCACGACACAAGACTTAATTGATCTTAATGTGGGGTCAGGACTATGTATGTGACTTTTGTATCCTTATTTATCTTACTAATATTTTGAAATCTTTTCTTTATTTTTCAAGTGCATACAGTATATTTTTAGATATCTTTATTACTTAGGTTTCTATTGCTAAAGCTTAAACTAATAGAACTCTTATGGGATAATTACTCACAAACTAAGAGGCTTACATATTCCAATAAAATAGCTTGGTATTTGTAAGTTTACATAATTAATTATGTTACAAAATAGAAATTACTCCAAATTCAAATTAAATTTCCAATTTCTTCTTTATCGAGATGTAACTAGCAATACTCCAATACACATACAGTAACTTTGGAGTCTTTAAACGAAGGGTAAAGAACAATAATTATGTCAAATTACTTTTATCGGTCTGTATTCTACCGAACGGCAACGCACTTGCCATGAAATGCAGCGTAATTATATTGCCGTTTTAATATTATAATAAACTGTGAAACTGACTGTGGCATAATACATCTCAACACACGTTTGTTTACATTTATCATAGACGCGACCTCAAATAGGGGATAAAGACGTGCTAAAGCACTACATTTTTATAGCACACATTACCCTTTCAGACAGCGATAAATTCCTGTTAGGGGAAAATCGTATCATTCCAAAAAATTTAATACGTGTGTCGAGGGAATCAAAGATTGATTTGTCGCCCCCGTCTGGAATTGAAATAGAACACATTTAAAATGCAATAAAAAAATCTTATTATGTGATATGTGAAATTGCACATTCAATGTGGTTTTAAAAGATTAACAATTAAGAAGTTAAAGAACTGATCTAAAAGTTACATCAGAGTTCTTAAAAATCTATTTAAAGAAAAGATATGAACATAAATCGGGACTTCTTAAATTAGTTCCGAGGAAATTACACTGCCTGTTATAACAGACGCTATCGAATGGCTAGAGAATCAATTGTCCTACTTAATCACAACGTCAATATACTAGTTAAGCTTATCGCTACTTGGAGGGAGTTTTCAAATTATACTGTCATCACAATTCCAAAGTTACAAGCAAGAACTCTGGTGCAAGATTTTAACTGAGATATTATTTAATTTGCTTTCATACAACGTAGCATGACAAATCTTGTACGTCTGTAAAACTTATTATGATATTCGCAACAAAACATGCTCATATTAAAGTGACTTATTTGTGTCAAAACATATCACAAAAGTAAATCACAAACATCAATGGCGTATTCACGGAAATCTTTAAAAGGAAAAGGAGACTAATTTGTATACAATAAAGAAAACGTCACATTACGTGTGAAGGCCTACAAAACGATTAGGTGTGTGAATAAGCGTAGTAAAATCAGCTGTTGAGTGTCGTTGTGACTTTAATGTAAGACACATTTTACATAAATGGAATGTTGATGTCATAATTTAGCATCATAACATGAGCTGTTACGTAGGCAGTGTTGTACTTGGTAATAAGTTGAATCAATTAATTTATGACTAATAATCGACGACGTCTATTTCTGTGGTGTCAGGGTGACACATGCAAGTGCTAATAGATCAAGTTGTAATTACTTAATACATTTATATAGAAACTTACATATTTTTGTGTCTGATTTTAGCAACGCTGCTTAGAATGTAAATACGGTTTTCATAATATAGCCCCAGGGAAATGACGTATGCTTATTCACACAGGGTAATATAATAAAAGTTTTACGCTAATCAGCAGCATGTTTGTAGTCGTGACATTGCCAACGTCCATGGACAACGGTAACCGCTTGCCATAAGGTCAGTCCATATGCCGCCGGTGACAATAAGAAAGCTTTAATTTTTATACGCGAATTAAATAGCTCACATGCATATTTACTAAGAGTTTAAATACACTATGTTTAATTCCCATACAATTAGTTCTACTTATTACAATGACTCGTTTCAATCCGGCTACTGAAACCGGTTTGTCTTTTCTCGGGGTGTATATTCGCTACTCGCTAGTATTGCACGTGTTAATTGAACACATTCAATAGGTAATCATATAAATTGTTAACAATAAATTATAGTTAAAAAAACTAAAATACACGCGTCAGTTAAAGACCCAAGTAAAGAAATACAAAATAGTTGATAATTATGAGTTTAAGATAAGAAAATGGACTGAAATACATTCATTTTATGGTTAAAAAGCTAGGGTGCTTGAAGGAAAGTAATTGTTGTAAGCACCCCACGCTTTGTAACAATAAAATGAATGTATTTCAGTCCATTTTATAATCTTAAACTCATAATCGATTATTTTTATTTTTTTAGTTGGGTTTTTTCCTAAATCGTGTATATTTTTAAACTATTATTTATTTATTTTACTAAAAAAAAACACATGCCACATGCTTTTTAAATTATTGTATTGTCACCGGTCCTTGATAAGTATGCAAAATTTAAAGTCAATCCGAAATTTTGAAGTGCTCGAAAATGGATTTCAAAGAATCCGTTACATACATACATACATAAATACAGGCGAAGCTAATAAAAGCGTGATAAAAATAATTCACATTGTGTTCCAAAAAAGTAATATGTTTATGACAAATAGAGGTTAAGGTTTAAATTTGCATTCAAACAGAGTTCAGACATTATAAATATACTTTGTTACAGCTAGAAATGGATCATGAAAATGTTTCAAATGCTTAACTGTAAATTACAAACGTATTGAAAGAAGCATAGAGGTTATCCTAAATATTTCTAATTAATTAAACTCAGGTCATTAATGTAAATAAAAATTGCAGATATTAGATTCTAAAACTAAAACTACAGAAACCACACTTTAAAGAATAACTTATGATTACGTCCTTAGACTTCATAATGACAAAATTAAGGTAACCACGAAAGCTGTAAAGTAATCGAAACGTCGGGAAGTTAAAAAATGTAAAAATTAAACCAAATCGCGATAAAATCCGTAAAAAATAGTTTTATTTCAAGGTAAAGTGCCGATCATGACCCGACTTAACGACCTTGGGGTTACCCGCCCATCTCTGTAACCTTTCAATAATGATTACATGAATGGCAAATGTGCTAAAACAATTTAATCTAGCTTCCAAAATCAGCGGCGGAAAGGCCGCGTGGCGCCTCGGCGACATGTTGTCAACAAGAGTAATTATTAACATAATGGGCGGCGCAAACTGCAACTGTATCAAACGCGACAGTGCAAGTGTGTGCCGTTAGGAATGTGACCGGATTCCTAGGCCGCTCGTCGGAACGAGCGCATTCACCTACTTGCATCGCCATTATGTCATTACCAACGACCTAAACGTTAACCCTGATACTAATTTATATACATAATGCCAGCTATTTTCGGACAGCGCGCCCGTTTTATACGTGATTTCTACAATGGAACATTTTAAGCATTACTCCGTGTTGTCTTGTAATGAAAATGAGCAGGTACTCGAGAGCTGAAGAATTCTTCAAAGAAATAAAAACGTCCTACATAAATAGGCAAACTTCTTACACTGAACAGGCACGCTGTTGTTTACTCGATGCTAAGTCAGAAATAACGTTCTAAAGGACTCGGTGTTTTTATCGAATATAATCTTATATTAATTATATCTTATTTGCTATCCTGTTCTACAGTGTTGCCTTGTTTCCGAGAAAATAACTTATGAATCAAAAGCGGCCGAAGGCGATGGCAAAAATTAACATTACCCGGTAAAAGTTATTTTCGAGTAGTCAAGTTAAAGCAGATCGTCGTAAACTTATTCTTTTGAGCAATCGAGAAGTCTACTATAAAAAAATATGTCGACGATCAATTTAGTGTTGTTTCACAACAATCGCTGCCAATCTATCGTCAAGTGGAAATACTTTATAATATACTATATACGACTTTTTTATTGAACACAGAAGCTTCAAATTAAAATAAAGTTTAGTTGCATCGCGTTCACAACCTTGACGAAGTACTTTCATTTTTTTGCACCTCTTTCTTGTCCTGCGCCCTCATCAAGCTTTTTATGTACTGTAAACGGTCGAGAGCGCTTTTTAAGTTTCACTTCACACGGTCTTTTTGTTTATTTTCTTTTACTTACTTCACACTTGTGCAACTTACTAATCATACTCTATCCGTGTGTTTATTTTGTTCTTATCAATAACATTTACTTTTGCGTTTTACTATTTTTAACATAATATACCAATGTACAGTTTTATAAACATAATGGCAAAACTCGAACGGAATTTAATCATATCGAATTAAACATTAATTTGTGAGAGAGATGGTGGCGACACTATAATAAAATTGTTTCTTTAATCTCTTTTAAGCTGATAGACAATATTGAACTACAAAAATAGCATCAAATTCAGTATATTACCGCATCATTTTATAGTGTTGTCATATCACATGCCAAGATTCCGCAAATATCATTTATGAAAAAATCATTGACTTTTATTACCCCACGATCGCAGACATTAAAACTGATCTCGACAATAATCACACAAAACGCACGACGAGTACATCCATTCACTTTAAACACGAGCGGTGTAAATTTTAAAACAGTATTGTTATGAAGAAAAGTAAACACGATTTAACAGCAATGCTAATGACCTATGACTAATACAAGAGGCCTGTAATGTATAACATTGGCATTCGTACAAACAGTGGCAGTCGGTGTGCGCCGACGGATACGAGCAAACATTACATAACTTTGATTGTGTTTGTAAAAAGTTGGGGATTCCCTCCACTACAAACGCATCTTATACAAACAACGCCGCCAATGTGTGCGTGTAACCTTGCCTTCCTTTACATATTAAACGCCGTCGGGCTATCCCTTTGCGTATCTACACAAAAAACGTCCAACCATAACTATATTGTTGGCGGTGGGAGATGAATGAAATTGACTATTATTGGTATTATTATTTGAAATGAAGAGAGTCATTTCATAATACTACTGTTGGAACGGTAAAAGGACCGCTGACCGGTTTACTTTTTGTACGCGTCGGGAATCAACAATGGCACGTAAACTGTTATTCATCGTATCATCTGTTTCGGCTGACGACACCGGCCACGAATAACTGCTCTAATATAATAAATCCGCTTGTAAGAATAATGTTGAGATATTTATTCCGAGCTTCTTTACGCCGGAGTGTCTGACATGATTTCTAAGAAACGGAACGTAGCAATGGCTTTCAACCCGATGAGAAGTAAAACATGTACGTTTATAGAATTTTTAAGTTGTGATAAGCATTAGTATATGATACGTCATCTAACGAAGTTAATAATAATATTTGAACTTATATAATATTGACGAAGTTAGTTTCAAAAACGAAATAAACGAAGTTTTAACTTTAACACGCTCTCAAACCGTCGCGAATAGCGATCGCATCATTTTTTTTTAACTTCTCTATGTTCTGTTTTATGCATAACGTATTACCTAATTGTTCTAATGACATTGGTGTGCAAATCTAGGTTCTATTCCGATGCACTTTCTGGAAAATTCACGATCAATTATACAAACATTCTGGCACCGACTACGATCACTGTGATATTGTACCAACGAAGACTTAAAGAATGATCTTAGATGCAGCAATACTTCAGTAAGATTCTCAGGACTTCAACCCTAAGTATAACAGAACATTACTTACCTAAAACCAGATTTGGATGCTATGACTATGGATAGATATTTTTAACCGTACCCTGGGACGAATGTGTCAAAGAAATGTCACTGCATTTGTACACTAACCGGTTCTTAGAAAATTTTGCAATGTGAAGTATAAATATGTATTTTCTATGAATTATAAGCCTTATGTAGGGAAAAGTCTAACCATAACCACATAGGCACGGTAGGAAGAGGTGAAACATAAATATGACGTTAATAATAAATCTCGCAACAGTCAACCCAACCAAAACTCAAGATGAAAACTGAAAACAATTACTCGTAAAAAATTTCATTAAAAGATTAATGTTTTAAAGATTAAACATCTCAGCCAAGTTGTAATAAGCAGTTAAACGATGTTAAACGACCTAAATGTACTGATTTGAAACTGACGACAGTCAGTGTGACTGGGTGAAGAGACAAAACGACACATTAGTAGGGTGATAATGTATTATAGGGGAATGGTATGGAGAAATTTTCCTTGGATCTCTTCTGTAATTGCCATTTCTACGGCATTCAGTTTAGTAGAACAGAACGTGATGCAAAAGTTCAAACCTATAACTGATTTCGAATGTCTAAGACTTCTGACGTAGGACTGTCTCGATAATCCAGAATAACAAACAAAAGCTCAACTTATCGCCAGATATACAAAGGCTCATTGAGAGGTCAACAAAACCCACGCAGTGAGAAACAAACTTTCGAACGAACCGCACGGCTGACTCAATCAAGAACTGTTTCCAATAAACGACAATCCATTCAAATACTGCAAAAGCAGCACACATAAATAAACACATGACGCGGACGTGTCCGTGTGAATTCACAGCTGTACCAGCGACGTCAAGGAGTAGAGCGGAAGGTAAATACAAATGTCTGTATTTAATTATAAAACACTATAAATAGAAAGAGCATTACGTCGTGTTATGCGGTCGGTTACGGCGAGTTATTTCGGTCCGCGCCATCACGAGCCCCGGTGAATGTCAAGCGCGCTGTAACTAGGCGCCGCGGCGGTTAGGCAACAGGTGGCTTGCACTAGCATCTAAGGTGACAAGTAAACATTTGCATAACCAACCGATGACGATGGAAATTGTGCTGCAAACATTTCACCAGCACCTCTCTTGGAGAGCAAGAACACCTGAAACTTGAGCTGATGCCACGTACACGCTAGTCTACTTAGAGCACAAATGACAGAAAGGTCGATGATACAAAATCTTAAGACTAATACTGAAAGTAGAAATATGTTATAAATCAAGCAATCATTCAATTGATCTTTAAAAGCCACATTTTTAACGTAACCCATTCAATAAATCAGAATAAAAGAGCTCCTGAGGCTGAGGATAGAAACCAGATTTATAAATAAAGAGGAAACGATAAGTTGATGTCGATTTAAGCGGAATAAAGAAACTAAATACGTCAAAAAAAAAACGAAACCGAGACTTAAAATATAAAGCATATGGAATTTATCCATATGGCGACCTACATGCCTTTTAAGGACTTTTATAAACTGATGCTAATTGCAAGTTAAATTTTTAAACTAAATGTCAACTTATCAAAGTGCCTCATTGGGGGCTTATCTGGGGGTTACATTAGCCTATCTGAAATCGATTTATTATATGTATATTTCGACCAATCCGGCAAATAGACTTCATTGTTAAAATAAATCATCTCCATGCTGCGCTCGTATATGGTAATTAGACATAAATCATTATGCAATTCAATTAAAAATATACTTCATTAACAAATTCAAAACACGTGCGTATAAATATAAACTTGAAGCAAGGTCGTTTATGAATAGCGAATCTATTTCTGTACATACGGAAATAAAATATTCCGACGCAAAACAGACGCGTGCGTAAATTGATGTATTTTGATAATAACACTTTATCATACAATTGTATAAACAACATTCACAAAAATGTAAACAAACAAAACACAAGTGTTACTGACCTAATAAACCGACCCCTTTCCCGCCCAAGACAGTTCAATAAAGAACTCCCTTTAGGTACATACTATCTGGCGTAGGTAGGTACATGAGCGGTCGTGACCTTTTAATGTAGACATGCCTCAATGTATAGACACCCTCCCCGTTATGTGCTGACAAGCCGTGGAGTGAAGCAATTCTTATTCACCGCTACGTGGGATGAGGTATGAATCAACATTTTTCAGCGGGTAAAATTTTTTTACACCTGTCTCGATTATTGCGATGGAATATCATTATAAGGAAACTGTACGACTCTTTAGTAAGCTTAAAAAAACAAATTAAAGTGGCAGTGACGACAAAGCGTGTTTTGTATTAAAATCATATGTTTTTAACCTAAAACACGAGCACGTTTGTGTCTCCCACACATCGCCTAATATATTAACGGCCTATGGCATGAATAGGGATAAAATTATTACAATTTACAACAATACCATGTGACACAAATTATTCCTCAGTACATCGCAAAATGGACATAAAAGATCGCCCTTAACGGAATGCGACTCCAAAAAAATCATTATGTATAGTATCACCTCGGTAAATACACCAAGCAATCCAAATTACGCGTAAAGATACGTTGAAATGTAGAACAGTCAAAAACTTTAATATTTACGATGTAATAACTTTAACATCTATTTGCTTTTATTGTCAAATTTATAATTTATTGGTACGAATTGATGTAAATAAACCATAAAACTTTAAAAGTTATCGTGCTCACTCATAAAGTAACCAGTTCTATCGGCTGTTTCGTTAAAACTATAAAAATAATTATTTTATGTGGCAAGGTACTCGGAGTTCGAAACAGCAAGTTTAATCTCACTAACAATAAATATTTAATGCCTATCAAGCCAAATCTTTAACTGTTTATTAAAATCGATGTAGCACGGTTATTCCAACACAGACTGACTAATCACTAGTGTATCGAATTCAATTTATTTGCATTACGCATTGAATTTTGTTGAGTCCTTGGCAGTGAGAATGTTCATAATTGCCCGCAAATTATAATAATTTTAAAATGTATGCAATGGTACGTATGGAATTTAATAAACCCATATGCTTTTGTATAGGCATTCCTAGAATAATAACCGCAATAAAACTAGGGATTGCAATCCCGCAAAACGGGATCCCGCAATCCCGCGGGATCCCGCTGCATTTATTGGTCTGCCGGATCCCGCACCTTCAAAACGCGGATCCCGCAAATATTTGAAAATTGGCGCTAAAACTTTCGTGAAGTTTCGCGTAAAATCGCGAGTGGCGCGCGCGTGACTATGCCACTCCTCGCAAAGGAGCGACTACTAGAGGGCGCCTCAAGCACACATGTAGCTAGTTTTCAGCATTTTGAGCATCAGGATATATTTGCAGTTCACTCAGAAGCAGGCTCGGAGATGAGACTATGCCATTTGTTTTTTACGAGCGTATTTTCATAAGTTATCACCATAGCTTGCTCATAGTAGTAATAGCATCTAGATTGTGATTGTATTATTAGTTATTATAATTATAGGGTATAGGTTATATATAGGTCATTAGAGGGTATATCAAGACCGCGACCGAAAACGAAGCCAGGTGGTAGTATTAGTGACTTCAGACACAAAGCAAGTAAAAATTTCGCAAAACAAAATCGACAACTATTTTTTGTATTTTTTTACTTTTCGTCGTATTTGGGTGATAAATACATAGTTTTCCTAAAATAATGATGTACATAGACCTCTTTATTTTTAAACACTCGATAGTACGTAAGGGTTTAAATTATTATTTTCGCAAAAACTAGGTATTTACCACCCAAACAAGAAGATTTTTAAATAATTCTAAAAAATATCTGTCGATGTTTTGGTGAATTTTTTATTTGCATCGTGTTTGTAACCACTAAAACTACCACCTGGCTTCGTTTTCGGTCGCAGTCTTGATATACCCGGTATAAATAAGACTGAATTAAAAATATTATAAAACTGTTATTAGAATAGAAATAAGGGCAAATTTAAGTTTTTAATGGTTGATTGAAGACAGATTTCTTGAACTTAATTATTTTTATTTTATTAGGAAAGAAATTATTTCATGTTGCATAATGTATTTTGAATAAAAGTTTAAAGAAAACCTAGAGTTTCATTTAATTCGGTTTTAAAATATAATACCAATAATGCGGGATCCCGCGGGATCCGCGCGGGATCGATCGGTCCCGCATATCGATCCCGCGGGATTGAATGAGCTGCGGGATTGCAATCCCTAAATAAAACAAAGGAACGGGGTCATAGTTACCCCTTCAACAACGTGTAGGGGAGTTTAATTGCAGATTGAAATAGCTATTATATCGCCACAAAAGGGGCAATAATCAGTGAAAGTATCAACCCTAGTTAAAAGTGTGTCACAGTTAGATAATCCATCGATGTAACGTGCTTGACCTACAACGAAGCTCCCTTGTTATTAATCCGTCGTTTTGATTTCCACCATCGACCAACGTAGGGAGCCGACAATTACGTGACGTCACCGCAGTTTAACGACCCCATTATAACATTCAACATATTGTATGAATGAATGCAGGCCGCGTGACGAGTGACGTTTTTGTTCGCCAATACGAAACGCCAAGATCCGCAAACGCTGAGGCGCATACAGTCATCTCGCAAAGTGTGACCGGAGTACGCGTATGAGCTGTTTGTTTATTATGTCAATACATTATGTATTGAAACAGGTGTTTATGTGTAATCCGTATTATGACAAATATGGTAGCTTGTATCTTGTTCACAATCGGATTTGTAATATCAAGTAACACACATGCACGTTTCCAAGATCATTCTCAATTCAGTTGAACCTAAGCGCTATCATAGTTTTAACCTACCACGCCATTACTTTACTGTTAATACTTTGTGTAATGGTTTCTTAAATTTACGCCAATGTTACACATTGAAATGAAACTAATTTTTACGGATTTTATCGCGAATTTGGTTTAATTGTTACATTTTTTAACTTACCGACCTTTTGATTAGTTTACAGTTTGCGTGGTCACGGCCCACGGGGCGGACTGAGGCATTGGTCATCCACTCAGTGACTGTTACAATTCAACTACCCTTAATTTTCAAATTAAATTAAAAAGTTTATACAAAACACACATCTAGCTTTCATTCATGAGGCACTGCAAATAATAAGACATGAACATCTTTATTGCAAAATAGAAATAACTTCTCTTTTCCTGCACTCATTTCTTGGTTAACAGGAAAAAAGTGATAAAAAAACATTTCCGCCGGATAACTATGTGAGAATAATCCAAACGGTCCATCAGGTTTAATTAAGTCGACCAACAAATCGTTTAGCGTCGTTCTCACGTCCGCGGCGCTATCAAATTGGCACATGCCAAGTGAAATTTTAATAGATGGCAGTTAACCGGTCGGTGACCTGATGCGATGTAGCCGGTAGACGATCGAGGCCGTGTCCATTATCCAAGCACAGCACAATGACACGATTATCTGGCGGCACGCGGCGGGCCCGAGACGCCTCGCATTGATTTTACGAAATCCACATCACGGACTCGGAATGAACGGTCTCAGTCGACCCATTCATCTCGTTTTCATGTACACATCGCCGCTATTGCGATACGAAAGTGAGAGCGGAATTTACTCGGGCTGCACTACGCACAACGACGCGACGTACCGACTACCACCGTACCGCCCTACATATGTACCCACTGCAGAATCGGTAATTTCATTACTCGTCTATTGTTTAGTCGAGTTCTACATTCCGATGTCGATTTATGAGTAACTTCTATCTTGCCTACGTCATAGTGCAGTTTAAAAGATACATACTTCCACGTCTGGGTCATTTTATGGAAAAGACCTTGTTCTTCAATACAATATCGAGTTGCTAAAATATGAATGCTTAATTAGCCGAGTCAAAGACGTGACCTGGCCTCAAAACGATAATTTAAAATTTAAATATATTTATTTATTGTTCATAGATACTCATTAGTTATTAATATATAATTATATTTGCATAGCTTCGCGGTCCAAGTTAAACAATAAAGACTGAAAAAAAAGGCAGGGAGAAGAAAGCTGTAACAGACAGATAGACAGCAACTGAGAAAATGTTAGCCTTATAGCCACTAACCAATAATCATAATGGTACTACAAAATACATGTACCCAATTAGTAACAAAATCACTGTTTTTATTCTAATGTCGAGCCTGATCAGTTAAGATCAAAGCGAGATGTATCTTTACCATCTTGTTTAGAGCGAAAACCTACTTATGAAATAATAATGTACTACTCGGAGCGACAGAAAAACGTCAGTACCTAAGAGCCTATAGAATCTCTAGAAATCTGGGTTCATTTCAAAAGTCGGCCGAATGGGTTTTTATTTACGGTTACATATACATATAAGATTTGCATTTTCTGATAATGATAAACAAAATTAGTCAAAAGAAAACCGATACATGTTTGAGAATGGCAAGATCATAGAACATTTTATTATAACGTTCGAGTTGTAGCTCAAATAAGCTTAATAAAATATGATGGAAAGTGGATATACAAGAATGAAAAACAAATCCTTGTGTGAACTTTTTAGTATATTTAGTGCTGTTTTTATTTTTAGGACTTATACTATCCCGGTGCCGACGGGATTTACCACGCCCACCATGCTTGCAGCTAAATTACTCTAACCAATACTTATTTACGTATTTCAAAACATCAAAAATGACAAACTTCCAGCCATCTAGAAGATTTCGAAATCTTGTCGTTTTTTATGCATTGAGAGTCTATTGGGTTAATCGCTTTAGGCTTTTTGTTGTTTTTCGGCAGTCAGTATTCGGGTTTTATTAAGTAGTTTTTTTTTGTTATACCCAGATGTAAACATGTTTTGCATACAACAAAATCCGTTTCATGCAATTGTGCAATACCATAAAATATGACAACATTAAAAAATAATTATGTTTATTTAATCCATATTCGAATCTCACAATCGTGTAAAGATACATGATAATACTGGTAGGTAAATGCACTTTCAAAGACTTAACACGGCGTAAATTAAATTCCATCACTATCTTTTATACAAATATTTACATATCACCTTCAAATGATTACCATAAATATCGTAAGAGGACATACACGGAACATATTAAATTGATGTTTACGTAATACAAATGGCATTAATTTTATCAAACATGTGTTAACTTGGCTATCTTTAATCGGAAATAAAACTAAAAATAAAATAATCATTATGTCATACACGATATCTATTTTCTTTACTAAAGTCTAAAAACTACCCGGATTCCCTGATCCATTGATTATAATATATGCTACCCATAAACAACCACAACTCTTGAGGACCGTTGACGGCGCGTTGACGGCTTTTGAACATAGATGGAGATATAGCGAGAGAAAGAAAGGGAGTGATGATGAAGCTTACTGCACCTCCGATATTCATCGGCTTTTCATCAGTTATCAAAGTGCAATACCACAGTTTCGATATAAGCGAAATCAAATTTAAAATCATGTTAAAATTTCGTGATAAAAAAGACTCGGAACAGTTTTAATGAGTAAAGAGATATAGGCATTCATCTAAACGGAGCAAGCATAGGTTGCAAGACAATCGCATACGTATAGAAAACGCACACACATCCACATCACACACAGCTAAATCTAAATATAGCGGGCGCCGATATCAGCGGCTCGCCCTTGAACCAGTCGCACGGAAACATTTTATTATTATTACCGAGCTGTCGGCGAGCACGAGTATGTCGGGTCGTCGACCCCGCCAACCACGTGTCTCCTTATCGACAACTATCTAACACGATTGTGGGTAAACAACAAGTCGAGATAAATGACTAATTCTACAATGCTCGCCTATTTGAGCCATTCATAAATAATCACCGTAACGTCATAATGATTTCGATAACGACACCCACCACTGGATTCTGACATATCTGTTGTTTGTACGCCCAATATAGGTTTCTCGATTGTGTCGTACGCACAAGTACTGTGCAGCGAAACCAATTCAATAGGATTAATCATTCGTAACACTATAATTGATAATCTACACGTGACGAAGCGTTGATTCGCTTACATCATATTTCATAACAAAATCTCGTTTGCGACACGTAGTTCTAACATACCTAAACATCAAAAACATTCTCTATCATACGTCACATCTGTAAAGCCCACTTCCATGACCTAATACAATGAGTACTATTATTGTATAATATATGCCACACGCGTGTCAATAATACGGAATGACAAATCGTAAAAGGCTATGTCGGCCGGAAGTGCGAGCACCACGTGGGAAGTGGGAAAATGTTACATTACCGGTATTTATTCACCGGCCAGCCTACACAGGTACATCCTTACAAATGCGTACGACCTTGAATATGAACTCGAAAGTGTAAACAGGCACGTGGCCGATGCATTGTTTTATGGCCGCCGGTTGTGGAATACCGCAAACACTCACTGAGATTTAACATTGAACGCTTTGTGTACTAAATAGACTCAATGTTTGATGCAAACAAGAACCATTAGCCTAAATACGATCGCGAAACGAGATTATGTGAAAATACGGTGCGGAAATAACAAAAACCTACGCATTATTATTCGTACAAACAAAACCCGTTCGCATCACAACGGGCCTCGTTGAAAAGAGACCAAATACATTGTTATCTACGCTTTAAATTTACTGAAAAAAATCCCCATACGAAAAGTATTGGAACAATAAAGAAAGGCGAGCCCCGCTTCAGAGCAAATATCAAGCGAGATAGATACACGAGTCAGATGTCAGGCTCCATTCACGTTGATTCCGTCAAACACATGTCCCGCCGCCGTTGCCTCTACATAATGTATGTAGGAAAAGTGGGAACGGCGCAACGGCGGTGCTGCCTCGCATTTACGTACACTTTACCCCGTTTTGGAACTGAGAGGCGAACGCACAAATCTCCGCCTGGAACCGAGTAATATTTGCCTACACATCAAACTTTCACTATCGCCGTGCGCTTTCGTTTTTATATCTGCTAACAGCGTCGGACCCGTTTTGTTATTCCTCCGTGGTTCTTTTTGCTTTTTTTACCTAACTGATGCCAACACCAGACTGTCTATCGGTCTGTTGCGTTTTGAGTCTACTGTAGTCAGCCTATAGAAATTGTTTTTAGACAAGGTTAATGGCACACCATAACAATTGTTTGCTAAGTTGTATTGTTTGCACAGTTTTGACAATTGTGGAAAGTAAATACATATTGGAGATGATGGAGTCGAAAATGTAGAATAGTTATTGTAAAAGTTAACTTAAACCTTCCTAAGTGTTTAAGCCCGAAGTGAATTATTCATAAACTCGCCTTTTTAGGTAATAAAAAACTTAATATTATAAAAATGTGTATTAAAATAAAGATCATTACTTTTTAATGCAACCTATGATGTTATCATAATACATTTGAATGGTAAGAAAATTTGAAAGTTTGGTTTTACACAGCTTGATTGGGTTTAATGAGAACAGAATTTATGTGTATAAGAAAAAGGATGTGTAAACGAATATTGTGGCCAATATTTATCTTCATTTATTGGTTTAACTACTTTGAGTACCAGAAATGAGTAATATAATTTAATTCTTGTTTTTCGGAACATTGTTTTATGATAGCAACTTAATAAAAAGGATTTGCGAACAAACTATACATTGAGTTGAGATTTGCTATAATTGTCAAGTTTATTCCATAGATGGCGCTATAACCAAATATATGTATGTGGCGATAGTATAGCATGGAACATAATATTATCCTAGTAATATACATAAATATTAACAAAATTATATAAATGTACTTGTTGCTTTGTTATTAAATTATATCTAGGAATTATTAACACATTCTTTGATATTATTGTTCTATTCATTGGTTTATAACCTCAAAAGCTACTAATGGATGTTCGAGTAATGAAGAGATAGGATATTTCAACAATACCTTTTTTAAGAAGGAAACACACATACTCACTATCTGGATAACTTTTATAAATTTTGGTTACCTTTGACTATGCATCTATGATTTTGTTCTAAGATGGTAATTAAGATGGTTCATATGGTAATCATAATTAAGATGGTTTATGCATATTTATTTACGATAGTATAGCATGGAACATAATATTATCCTAGTAATATACATAAATATTAACAAAATTATATAAATGTACTTGTTGCTTTGTTATTAAATTATATCTAGGAATTATTAACACATTCTTTGATATTATTGTTCTATTCATTGGTTTATAACCTCAAAAGCTACTAATGGATGTTCGAGTAATGAAGAGATAGGATATTTCAACAATACCTTTTTTAAGAAGGAAACACACATACTCACTATCTGGATAACTTTTATAAATTTTGGTTACCTTTGACTATGCATCTATGATTTTGTTCTAAGATGGTAATTAAGATGGTTCATATGGTAATCATAATTAAGATGGTTTATGCATATTTATTTATAAAATGCATATGTATATTGATTTAATAATGAAAATGTTTGCAATTTTATTTAACACAATTTATTAAATAAATCTCTTTAGGAATATGTGAACAAAAATTTCCTGCTTACTCTAAATATTACATAATTTTTTAAAATAGGTAATATTTTTTACAAGCACTGTAATTAAAAATTATAATATTATTGTTTCTTAATTTTCCTACATTTCGTATTAAACAAATAAATCATACATACATACATAAACTCACGCCTTTATCCCAGAAGGGGTAGGCAGAGGCGCCACCAGAACACCCACATTTCATCTTGTATGTTCCATCCCATAATTTGATAGGGGGCAAGCCTATCGCCATATCGGGCACAAATTCCTGACTCTAGGCTGATAGTGAATAGAAAAACCCAATATCACTTTGCCTGACCCGGGATTCGAACCAGAGACCTCAGCTTTGTAGTCATACCGTAAACCAACTACACCACCGAGGCAGTCAATAAATCATATATCAATTAAGTTATTTATTACCTAAAATTTATATTGATGTTTTTAAAATTTCTGCTATATAACATTGTTTTTAAGTGATTTGATATTAGGTAGTTGATATTTATTTTGAATATTGTTTTAAAAAAAAGCTTTTCTAGAACGCTAATTTAAATTGCATTCGCAGGTACAATGTAATAAGATCTATATTTGATTTCATAACTTAAAGTTATTTTATGTATTTAGTGGTAAATGTGTTGAATGATCAAACTTGGCATTTTTGCAATTGTCACAATGCTAAAAGATTTAACCGAACATGTATTCTTTACCACATACACATTTTATTTGTATATATTTATATTTCTTATTATGTGATTTTAATTTTTTTAAATTAAATTGTATTCAGAAAAAACTTTATTCTTAAAAGAAATACAGTTATAGGTATTAGTCCAACAGTTTGACAATCTTATCAGTTGCAATGGACATCTGTACATCAGAATGTTTAACCCTATCTCTTAAACTAGCCAAGCCTGTATCTTAAATGACTGTGTTCAGCTCAAACATATCAATAACAATGCAATAATAAAAAAAAAAATTAGTAACAAAAATTAAAAATGTGATAATAAAAACATAACAGTTTTGGATGTGTGTGTATGTAGGATATGATTGTGGAAGTAACCATTCCGTTATTTTGTGTTTAATTAAGTATCTATTTAGATGGGATATATGTGGTTCTTTATGAAGACTTATATATATATGTATGCTTGGTGTATAAAATTGGTGACTTTCAAATGTATTTCCATAATCCTAGGGAGATTTCTTTGCATGTGAGGGTCAGGTATGGGTATATCAGCATGTGTTCTGAGAATTGATCATAAGGATCATCATATGATTTGTCTAAACATAGTTTTAATACCATAATGGCATAATGATACATTAAGTTTTAAAAAAGATTTATAGAGTGTAGAAATTAAATATGCATGCAAACTATATTTTACACTGACTTAATTTGGATTACAAAATAGGTTCTGAACATTTCGCTAAAAATAAATTACTACTTTTCCACCATTAATATTTTATTATCCAACAGGAATTTGTGACATAAGATCATTCTTTCATTACAAATTTTCCATGAATGGAATGTTAAAGTATTATCAGGAATTATTAATGCCTAGCAATAAAAATTATTTAATAATGAAAAATATTATAGCTGTAATAAATTATCCTTAATATTAAAACCCTCCCCATGTATTGATAATGAAACTGCAATGCCATGGAGAAAGAAAATGAACAGACTCCTTTATGGAAAACCCCTTATCCAACATAGTTCTTAATATTTAAAAAAAAATAAAATTATTTTTCTTCTGTTATCAATGAGCATTTGAATTAAATATTTATATTGTTGAGTGATTAATAATGTGGCCACCTACATTTAGAATAGAGATTTTAGTCATAAGACATATTCATTTAGTTTCAGGCGAAAATACAAAGTTGTGAAATAAATATACCCTTATAAACTCCTATAAACTCCTTTGCTATGCACCTATTGTACATTCAAACTTATTTTGCAACTAAAAATTGATATACAGTAACATTTTAAAGTATTGAAACATTTCTATAATTGTAAGTATAAATCTATATATATAAAATGAATCTTACCGTAGAATTTCTATATGGGCTTCCTTGAGGATTGTAGGGCGGCATAGGACGCGGCGGCCAGCCAGGGCCAGGCCCGGGCCCGTAGCCTGCCGGCGGCTGCTCATAGCTATTGGGATAGCGGTGCGGTGGGCCCCCGCTCGATTGCAGCAGCGAATTCAGCGTCGGCGTGGGCCCTGGCGCCTGCGATACCGCCTGCCCCGGGAAAAAGCGCGGTTGCTGCGGCGGTGCCCGCGGTTTGCCGGGAAAACCGCCTCGCGGCGCGTAATACGGATCGCCGCCTTCCGGATATCTATACTGGCCGTACTGGTCCGCCAACTGGCGCTCCCCGGGTCGGTCGTGGCCGGGCGCCTCGCCGCCGTCGCGTGGCTGGCCCGGTTCGCCCGACATAGGCGATTTGCTCTTTGTGTTCACGACGCCATCGGGCGGAACGCGCCCGACGGACTTGTCGGTGCCGTTTTGTAACAGAGCGTTCCGAGATTCACTGAGCTGTTCCGATGGATTCTGCTCAACGTTCGCTTCGCTACGCTGGGACTCTGCCTGCGTCGCAGCCATGTTCGGCTGGCAACGGCCGTCCCTGCTTACACTCGCTCTGGCGATCGACCGGCTCACTTACGTTACATCGAAATCGGGCGTCGGATTGCAAAACCGCGACGCGGACACTTCCATCACTAATAAACAGATTAACTACACACAAAATGTAACGCGAAACGGACGAAATATCGTTCATCGACGCACACACATCGATCACATATCTACTTCATTGGCGTAAACGAGGTTAGGGAAAAGGTTACATATCTAGCAGGCGCTTTTGTCACGTCATAACAGAACATTTCATATCACAAGCACGTTAATAACACTCCGCATACGTTCACTAATGATAAAACTCATTCCCGTATCCGTAAACCGGCGAAAACCTTAAAAACAGAACAATAGAATCACGAAACTTCCAAAATTATTAGCGTCCGCCATTACGGACTTGAAATTCTGCAGCGCTTGACGACGCTTTTGGCTATATTCACTTCGGTTACGAAAAATAAATGTTACAGTTTATTGTAAACACGTTCATGTGGGTACCTCCGACTTTCAACAATTTTTCATTAAATTTATTTTTATAGAAAGCGATATACCCTAAACATCTTTTACTTTGGAAAGTTGTTCAAATTATTATCTGTACATGTTTACATTTTTGTACTACTGCGACCACGTAGTTACTACAGTAGTGCCAACTTAACGAAAATTGTGACAAGTTCCGCTGGCGCCAATGCTTTCATTGCAAAGTTCACTTCGTATATTCGCTGCTAAACGGAAATAGATATATTTCTTTTAAAAAACATACCCAGCAAAATAAATATTTTACTATTTTAAAAATTCAGCAATTTTTATAGTATCTTCAAAACATATTAATTCATATTATTATTCAATCCTTCAAAATCAAAAAATGTTTACAATGTTTCAAACACATACAGATAATAAAACCGTCGTGGTTGCCTCATTGGAATCTCGTGTCACGTAAAAAAAGGTTTTTTTATCTTTTATTAGACAAAATAAATATTTGTTTTTTTCTTACATCAAAATTTAAATTCATAAATAAATTAGGTCATCATCATTATCATCTTTAATAAATTGTTGCGAGATGAAAAGAGGATATCATAAACTTTGTTGTCTATGACAATTTATGCAATAATCGACTCGAACCCAATCGATAACAGTACAATAAAAAGTAAACTATGAATCAAACACCATATAGGTCATAGATGTAGTATAACATAGATCGGCAATGTGAAAGAGATAGAATGATTTAAATCTCAGACTAACTTTAGTCTGAGATTTAAATCATACATTAAAGCGAGATGCATGATGCAACCATGCGTTTACACGGAGAGCGTTCTATGGCGATTTGTGTGAAAATATGTCATTTAAGCGAACGACAAATTTCGCTTATTTTCTAGATTTATTTAATATTTCAGTACTGGGCTACTTTTATTAAATGTAATTTATTATGGTGAGTTGTCCAGTGCCTGGATGTGATTGATTTTAGTGTAAAAAACCGAATAATCATAGTTTTTCATAAGATCGTATCACTTTTTTCAATGTTGTATAATGACAATATTGTAGAATTGTAAGACAAACCTTGTATGTATATCGGTAGAACAGAATGTCCTTATTCATTATTTAAATGCGTAGAAAGCATCCATTGCCTATATAAAATGATATCATATACGTGAATTTATAATAATTTCAACCAACATTTGCTAGAGATTGATTGACAGTTTCGATCAATAATATTATGTCGATAAAAATAGTCAATGACCATAGAGGTTTCACTTCATTTTATAATCTCGTAGTATAACATCAATTCTATAATAACAGTTATTACTTCACTTTATTTATTCACTATTGATATTTGCTAAATATTAATTAATATTTCGTGTGCGTAATGTACCATTTCTGAGCCGGTTTCAAATTAACTGTGCCACGGAGGCTGCCATTCTAATAAAACAATAGAACATTAGATATTATTATAAGGAATGCTTTACAAAACTTGTCAAATACAATTATTCTCAAATATGACGATTTATCTTTATTTACTTGTGTTTACGTATCTGTGTTGAAATAAACACAATCATTATTTTTCTGTTAAAATACCATGAAATGTCTCATATATATCTATAAAATTTTATTTTATTGGTTGGGCCGTTAGGTATATCGATATGATAGTATCGGCAGAGCATGGCGCAGCATTATCTGTCACGCACACATGCAAACTTCACGCACACTATCATATTCTCGTTTTGGTTTCACTCAAAATGATACATTGCCGATCTATGTTATACTACATCTATGATATAGGTACATACTATCATATTAACAATAAAGTTTTTTTGTTACTAATATTTTGTTCAATTACGTTGTTAGAGCGAAAATCGTGACGCGAAGTCCGAAAAAAACGAAATGCAATGTGCTTCCTGCAATCTCCATTACGGCTGTGAAGCCTCAAAAATCTAGACACAGGCCGCTTCGGTTAGGTCACCCGTCACAGTGAAAATAATTGGGGTCTGGGAGACGTATTTTCTGAAATGGTACTTATTTGTTATTGAGGCTAAGGACTATGATGATAATTATAATGACAATGCAATGCGTTTTTAAATATAAAAAAAAAAAATAATTATTGGTTATTTCCACAGACCAATAAACGTTATATTGCTATAACTAGCACTTGCCCGCAACTTCGTCTGCGTTTTTAAGATAATGTAGACGTTATATCGATAGAACTATTCCATTGTAACCTCTACGTAAACTTATAACAAAAATCAACGCGCAGCATTTCTATTTCCAATTCTGACTCTGAATTTAGATTATCGGATCAATGGGTCCGTCAGTTATCGATTCAGAGACCAATCGGATGAATAAATAAAATGTTCAAAATGACGCCCAAAATTTTCAATTCTGAATACAAAATATATAGATTATCGGAACTAAGATATCGACTTTGAGACCAATCGGATCAATAGATAAACGACCTTATTCATATACAGATTTTACCTATTTTAGGTATCGAATATTTTTTTTCTCGCTCAAACTGAATTGAAAAGTCGTTCGAAAGGGACAAAAGTTAAATTTTCATAAGAATAACTTCAGCAGTTTTATTTTCCATACATATTTTTCAACCCAAATTTTTACTCCTTTAGGGTTAAATTTAAGTAAACAGAGTACGCACTTATTTTCGGTTTAAGATGAGTAATTATAGTGTCAAGTTTGAAATCTGTAACTTCAACGGTTGCGGTTTTCCACACAAAATTATTTTACCCTTTTCACCCCCCTTAGGGGTTGCATTTCCAACAATCTATCCTTAGTGCTACCCTACGTTATAAAAGAAATCCCTGTGTAAAATTTAAAGTTCCTAGCTTCAGTAGTTTCGGCTGTGCGTTGATCCGGCAGTTCGGTTCTTCAAAACTTCAACCCATAGTTTCGTCCCTTTAGGGTTAATTTTAGATACACAAAATATGCAATTATTTTTGTCTTAGAATTAATAACTTAGGTGCCAAGTTTGGCAATTGTAACTTTAACGGTTTAAATTTTCCCTATATCAATTTTTAACCCTTTACACCCCCTTAGGGGATGAATATCCAAAAATCCATCCTTAGTGCTACCCTACGTCACAATAGGAATCCCTGTGTAAAATTTCAAGTTCCTAACTTCAGTAGTTACGGCTATGCGTTGATCCGGCAGTTCGGTTTTACAATACTTCAACCCTTATTTTCACCCCTTTAGGGTTAATTATAAGAAAAAAGAGTATGCAGTTGTTCTTGTTTCTAGATGAGTAACTAAAAAGTCAAGTTTGATATCTGCAACTTCAACGGTTTCGGTTTTCCATACAACAGTATTTTACCCTTTTCACCCCCTTCGGGGTTGAATTTCCAAAAATTCTTCCTTAGTGCTACCCTACGTTATAATAGGAACCCTTATGTAAAATTTCACGTTTCTAGCTCCAGTAGTTTCGGCTGTGCGTTGATCGGGTAGGAAGGAAATCACCCAGTTTCTAAACATTTCAACCCTTATTTTAACCCCTTTAGTGTTAATTTTTAGACAAATTAAGTATGCAGTTAATTTTGTTATTAAATGAGTTATTAAACTGCCAAGTTTGACAATTGTAACTTCAATGGTTTAGATTTTCCATACAACAGTTTTTAACCCTTTTCACCCCCTTAGGGGTAGAATTTCCCAAAATCCGTTCTTAGTGCTACCCTACGTCACAATAGGAATTCCTGTGTAAAATTTCAAGTTCCTACCTCCAGTAGTTTCGGCTGTGCGTTGATAGGTCAGTCAATCAGGTTCCTCTTTTATATATATAGATAAGAGGATTGGCCCGATTGACCTATGTCCAGCAGTGGACTGTAACGGGCTGGTGATGGTGATAAAAGGGTTTGAGTTTAAATTCTGTGAACAAAGATTGTTAATCTTGTGGCAATAAATAGCTTTATAATTCCATGGTTTTACGGAAATTGTTATTGAAAATGTGTGAGTTACGCCTATACAAAGTTGTTTAGAATTAAGTTGTATCTGTATATGAAACAATAAAACTAAACAAAATCGATAACCAGTATTGAAAAGTCTTCGGTATAATTGAATGAAAATATTTGATATACAACTACTTTGGTCTCGGATGTCAGCTGTAAGGTTGCGTGACAAAATTTTGAATTCGAATGCAGGCGAAATTAATTCAATGATACTTAAGATTGGACTGTATTATCAATTTGTTTTTTTTTATTTGTGTCTTGGTTCTGTCAAATTTATGGATCTGGCTGGTAACATTCTTTCACGCATTAGCAGCGCCACTCCTCGAAAATAAATGGGATGGAAACCGGAAGTAGGAAGCACCAATTCACTAAGGTTAGGGAAGTGTAAACAGGGCGCACTTTCAAAATTAGGACTTGTAAGAATATGAGAAAAAAAAGTCGAAATATATTTTCAATTGATTTATTTTGTTTTATCATTATACAAGATTTGTTAATTTGGTTGCAAAAATATTTTTATCTTCACCAATGACAACTTTTTAGTTTTGTATTAGCTTTTGTCAACGTTATATGAACACATTTTCTATTAAACATACTCCTATTTGTATTTGTCGAGTAGGCATTAGTGGTTTATGTTATAGGTACGCGTACTCAGGTGGTTAAGTCATTAATAAAACTGATGTATCCTATATCGGCGGCTATGCAAACTTCAAACGAATATTTCCTCTAATTTAATTGAGCGAATCACTAAATATAAATATAAAATTCATCTCCTAATGTAACATAGTTTTGAAATAAAAAAAATCTATAAAAAGTACAATATAAATTAATTATGGCATAAAATTATAACTAGGTATAAATCTCAAATTTAAACCAATTAAGTACAATGCTCACTGTATTTTTTTACAAAATTTTAACAATGTGATGACAGATCTTCAGATGTTAAGCTCATTTATGCATTCGTATCTAGCTTGCTTATTATATACATCATTATTGTGCTTCAAACTATTAAATATTGATGGCAGATTCATATGCAATTAGAATAACTTTAGTTAAAATACAAATGTTTTCAATAAGCATATTTACACTTTTATTTCCCACACAGGAATGATCCAATGTCACCAATATATATTCTCACTCAATGAACAAACTCCCAACATGCCCGTAATTTATACACATTTTAATACTGAAACAGTCCAAATGTTGCTTCGTTACCTTAAATATATTGAGTTCATAAGGCATTTGTTTTCACGTATTTGTAACACATATAAACTCCTTATTAAAATACACATTTGTCTAGGTTGTATTTTAAAAAGAAATCACAGATGCTTCCATTGTGTCAATAGTGAACATTAAAGTATTGATCGTTGTTAAGTTTTTAAACACTACACAGTGGGGGTTATATTTCCAATCAGGAGGAGCCGAATTCAGTCATCCAGGAGAGGTACTTCTGTATGTCACCCTTGGAGACGGACTTGTTGCACTTGGCGAGCGCCTCCAAGAAGTCCTGCCTGGTGACAGGCAGGTCCAGCTCCTCCTTGGCAAGTTGTTTGATCTGCTCCGGCTTCAGCCCGGCTATTTTGCGTCTCATTGACATCATTGACGCGTCTCTGTAACATAAGATTTGTTAATGAATTTCACATTGACTTCTGTTCATTTTTATCATCATTTAAATAATATAGATGAAATACATCAATTCAAGAATATTGTAGGAATGTATTGCATAAATGCAAATATATAAGACGAGGATAAATTATTACTTTGAGTATTTTGATTATGGTGCTTTATCAGCATTTGAAGTTCTGTGCCTAATTCCTGGGTACAGGCCCATCACTTGTGAATTATTTATAACCCATTAAAATCGTAAGAATTATAAGGTTATTGCTGTTCCTTCACCAAAACACATCTTTAATGTGTTAAATCTGCTCAACCATCCAAACTCTATTCACCAACCTGCAAACATTAGTGATATCAGCTCCGGAGTATCCATCAAGTTTCTTGGCGATGGCTCGCAGATCCACCTCGGGGTCGACCTTCACCTCGCGCAGGTTGATGTGCAGCAGAGCCTCGCGGCCCTCCTGCGTGGGCAGCGGGATGTAGATGCGCTTCTCCAACCGACGCCGCAGCGCCTCGTCGATGTCCCAGGGGAAATTCGTCGCTGCTAGTACCATTACTACCTGTGTTTTAATGGAATTGTTGGTAATTTTAATTAAATGTTATAATTTGTTTAAACTTCGTTATTTTCTTGACAGATGTCGGTTTTATAATGCATCAAAATTGTACACAAAGACTAACGCATTAACTTTGGTATAAGTCTACACATACAGGGTATATCAAGACTGCGACCGAAAACGATGCCAGGTGGTAGTTTTAGTGGTAACAAACACGATGCAAATAAAAAATTCGCCAAAACAGTGACAGTTTTTTTTTGCAAACTTGCATTGTGTCTGAAGTCACTAATACTACCACCTGGCTTCGTTTTCGGTCGCGGTCTTGATATACCCTGTATAAGCATTAATATTGACACTCATTGAAACATGTAATGAGCTGTATTGCCAGGCTTTGATGATGGAAAGTGTAAGTAAAGGGAAAAGGAAGGGAGAGGTTTAAATCGTCTCCCATCTCAGTAACAGTTTTCTGTGACGCAACCCCAATCAAGTTGCGCCACTCTTGGACGTGAGTAGAGATAGTACAATGATACTAAGGATCAGTAACTGAATGTTGTATGGTGATATTCTGCAATAAGAGTGACCTTGGCGGGTTCGTCCGTAGCAGATCCGAGTCCATCCATCTGCACGAGTAGTTCGGACTTGACTCGTCGCGAGGCCTCGTGCTCGCTGTCCGAGCCGCGCCGCGAGCACAGCGAGTCGATCTCGTCGATGAATATCGTGCTCGGCGCGTAGAAACGAGCCTGTACATAAATATATTCATTTATATGGTTTATCTGAGTAACAGTAGTATTCTCAAATATTAATTAATTTGATTAATTCAGAAATTATTGATAAGTTTTTTTTTGATACTGACTTTATTCCACAAAATAGCATTGTTTAGTTCGGGATCAATAATTGTTTTTCAAAAGGTATGATTAAAAGTTTTATGCTTCATACATCATTTAATGTATTATCGAATTTATTTTAACAAATAAATATGTCTCTTCGTCTATAATGCTAATAATTTCCGAGTATTGTCGAACTTTCAATGGAAGACAATTGTATTCTATTGAAAACCCGAAATTCCGTTGAATTATTGTTACATTTAATACAATTGTTAAAACGCATGTATACCATTTCAAAGAGCAGCCGCACGAGTTTCTCGGACTCGCCGCGGTACTTGGAGGTGAGCGTGGAGGAGGACACGTTGAAGAAGGTGGTGCCGCACTCCGTGGCCACCGCCTTGGCCAGCATGGTCTTGCCCGTGCCCGGCGGACCCACCATCAACACGCCCTTCCACGGCCGACGGATGCCCTGGGGGGGGGGGGGGTTAAAACTTGTAAATTGTGGTTTAAACAGAGTTGCGTGGCTTAGGTTGACCATTATCAGCTGAGTAGTTGCATAGATATTAGAGCTGTAAAATATCTTTTACTAACTGAAGCTGTTGATATATGGCTTGTTTGTATAATTTATTAAAATATCAAAAATAAGCAATATTTCCTTTCTGTAAGGAAAAAATTGAATGTAATAACAAGATAGTTGATAAACATCTGTTTCTCTGTTGAAAAACATCATTGCCCATGTGATTGTAGCAGTGGTGAATAATGCTATATTGACAGTAATATACTAAATAGTCTTGAATAAAGAGCTAAATGGGTAGACAGTCTCATTACATACTCACTTTGAAAAAGTCAGGCATCCACATGGGCAACACAACCGCTTCTTCCAGCAGCCGTTTCGCCTCCGTCAGGTCTGCAATGTCATCCCACCTTATGTTGGGGTTCTTTTGTACTATATCTCTCTCTGGAAACAAAACAAAATAAATATTTAGTAACATTTCATCATCTGCCTCAATATGTCAGAGCTGACGATAGGCTTTCTCCAAGCAAATGACATCTACCTTATACCAATTTAATAATGATAGTTTCATTTAGATTCTTAAGGTAACACACTCCTAATTTTCATGATTGTATGTGTATTTATAATAATTAATCTTTGCTCACTCTATTGAAAAATAGTAAAAAGTAGCGTCTGAACAACTGGGATTATATTTATCTTATTATTCTGACCAATCACATCTGTCTGTTCAATACTTCTTCATGGCCGGCTAAAGAGCCCACCGAGGTGGGCACACCTCATTATGACTAATTATTTATTTATTTAGATAATGTGTCTACATACCGAGCATATCCACGAGGTCTCCGTCAGCGGCATTCGGTGGTTCGAAGCGCCTCTCTTCTTCCTTGTGCTTCTCATCGTCGGTGTCTCCGTTGTTGTTGTCGCGGTCCTGCTTGTCCTTGCCGGCCGCGCCGCCGTGCTCCTTACCGCCGGGGTCTTTTGATTTCGCTGTCGATAAGGGACTTTTGTGTTAGGAGATTATTGAGTATGGTTGTGGTGATTTGATATGTCAATAATTAGGTTTAAGAAATAATTCGTTTTAAGGTAAAAAACCAGACCAAGATATAAAACCAGACTTCCATGTTTTTTTTTCGAGATAAAAATAGAATAGCTATTAGAAAAAACTCGCGCTAGACCCGTAGCATCAGAATTTAAATCTTGCCGCAGTGTCTTTTAAGGTTATAGCCGATATTATTCTTAGTTGAGCCAAGCCACTGAAGAGCAATCACATTATTATCAAAAACATAATTTACAACAAAGATGTTTGTCATTATTAATATTAAAGACTGTAAAATGAATACCTAAATTATTCTTAACAATATAAAATAAAAGCACTAATCCATTTAAAATCCAGACCAACTTAACAATGCCTTATTAAATATCTTACCACTATGAGCCTTATTTGCCGCTAACTTAGGATTTCTAACGTCTGAAGTCTTTCGTTGCGAGGTGGTGGCGTTGCGTTGCGCGGGTGTGGTTCTCTTGTTGTCCGTCCGTGCGTTGCGAGGGTTGTTGCGGGCCGACTTCATCGCGGGAGGACCTCTGGGGATGATCGAAATGTTTAGAATTTAAAATTGTGGATCTTTTTTCCTACAGCAAAAAGACAAAAAGAAAGGTATTGATTTTTGCAGTTTAGGTATCTTTGCTTTATAAAAAACAGGAACTGTGTCTAACAAGCCTGTAAGTTGATGGTACGATAGATGCATTGCCGTTCCTCTAAGATCGAGACTTTAAAAAACTCTTGGTACGCAGCTAAGTGACTACACTACTTGGTGTTCAGTGTAGGTCATGAATCATACATGACATCGAAGATCAAGAAATGATTAATCTTACTTAAAATTATTATAGTATGGTAAACCGTTGCTTAAAACACCTCATTATAGAAGAGGTGGAAGACCTAAGCAAATAAACCAACCATTCCCTGATAATTGACTGCCTCGGTGGCGTAGTTGTATTACGGTACGGTTACAAAGCTGAGGTCTCGGGTTCGAGTCCCGGGTCGGGCAAAGTGATATTGGATTTTTCTATTCATTATCAGCCCGGAGTCAGGAATTTGTGCCCGATATGGCGATAGGCTCGCCCCCTATCACATCGTGGATCGGAAATGTGGGTGTCCTAGTGGCGCCTCTGCCTACCCCTTCGGGGATAAAGGCGTGAGTTTATGTATGTATGTATGTATGTAACAACTTACAATAGAAGCTAAACAAACAAAACCACAGTTTTCTTATTCATTATAATACACAGAAAAGCTTATTATACAAGCCCTCAGCCCTTAATTGATATTCGTAACCGTACACATCCTGTTCGCGTCAAACGTGCAGTCGTAAAAAGTAATAATTAATACATGTCCACGCATCCGCTTTTCAAGGAAAGGGTCAAGAAAGGGCTGCCTGGAATACGTATTGTTGTCAACGCCATCTATTGAACGTTATGTGAAATAGTATAATCACCATGCATAATTAGGTATGCGACTAATAAAAGAAAAAAGGAGCCTCGGTAGCGTAATTGTACAACGGTACGCTTACGAAGTTGAGGTTTCGGGTTCGAATCCCGGGTCGGGCAAAGTAATATTAGATTTTTAATTTCTGCCCGATATGTCGATAGGCTCGTCCCCTATGACATCGTGGGACGGAACATGCAAGGCGAAATGTGGGTGTCCTGGTAGCACCTCTGCCTATCCCTTCTGGGAAAAAGGCGTGAGTTTATGTATGCATGTATGATGTGAAAGAAAATAGCTTAGATATTTTCATAATATGATTGTCTTTTGTATGAAATCAAGTATTTACTAAAAGTTTGTCTTTATAAATCTTGAACAATTCGGAATATTGATTAATTTGTTCACGAGATATAAGCAAAGATATGAAGTTTGTACAAACTTTTCACATAATATAAATATGCGAGATTCAATGTAATAAGTAAAAACTAAAGTTACAATTCATCGATAATTTAAAAGGCTCTTATTAACTGCAATGATATATGGGCGTACAAAGTAACTTTCTGAACCGCATCAGAACCCGAATTAAGACAACTTTCAAGTTTCAATAACCATTGCGACCTTATTGTCTCGACTCATTAAACCATTACCCCCCCCCCCCATACAGCCGTAACGATCGATGAAATCATTAAAAATAGCTCTAAATCAGTAGTTCCCAAACTTATTTTTCTCGTGGACCACTTTCAAAATTTTACTGGTTTTGGTGGACCCCCTGCTGCTACATTTCTACCACATTCTTAAAGTCGCCAAAAAATAAAAATTGTGTCGCTTCTGAGTTCTGTCCCTATATTCCGATAGGTAAAATAAAAACGAAAAATGGTACATTTTATAACACTTTATTTATTAAAAGAATAGAATTACAAGAAAAAAATAATAAGGTAATATAGGTTCAGGTCATAATTTTAATTAATGGGAAGGATGTATTTGATGGAGTGTCAGCAAACGATCAATGTTTGGCTTTATTTTTGTGAGCAATAACCGCAAATCCCCCCGCTCTGTGATGTTTAATTTGCTCCTTTTTTTTGTTAAGAGATTTGTAACGGCACTAAAACTCCTTTCGACAAGGTATGACGAGGGAAAAGCTATTAAAAATTTCCTTGCGATTTCCCACAGTCCAGGATATTTTTCGGGTATTTCTGCTTGCAGCCAAAATGTTTGGTAGCCTTTTCTAAATTTCACCTTCAGCTCCTCATTGGTGCTTAGCTCGAGCAGCTCCTCTTGTAATACAACATTGGCCACTTCCGTTTCATCAAATGGATTTATGATCCATGGTGGTATATCCATCGTCAGGATATCTTCAAACCTGGTTTTGAAGTCATCATGCAGGGCATTTAAATGTTGACTGTAGGTATGGATATCCTCATCAATACATTCTACCTGCGACAAGTTTGGAAATTGAGAGAATTCGCGCCGACTAATGTTTTGCTTCATAAATTTCAATTTCCCAAGAAAAGCCGAAATTATCCCCTTTGTTTTTATTAAATTCAGGCTGTCCCCTTGTAACTGCAAGTTAATATCATTAAATTTTTTAAACAAATCTGTCAAATACGCAATGTCTGCTTTGAGTTTGTTCAAGTTTTCTTTTAAATCTGGATCTCTACTTTCTAGGAACTCTAATACGGAATCGAAAACAGAGTAAAATCTCGTTAAGCATGCACCTTTCGACAACCAGCGTACTTCAGTATGTAAGAGCAGTCGTTGGAAGTCTTCATCATTTTCGTCGCACAATTGAGCAAATAAACGCGTATTCAATGCATTGCTTCTGATTTTGTTGACAGCTTTTATTACAAAATGAAGAGATTGGTTCAACCTGTCACTTAAATGTTATGCCACAAGATGTTGTCGGTGGATTACGCAATGAATAGCTGTAAGTCCTGGTATAATTCTTTTGAGATGACTTATAAACCCACGATATCGCCCGACCATTGGAGGAGCTCCGTCTGTTGCCACTGAAATAATGTTTGTAAATGGAATCGATTTTTCCGTGAAAAAATTACTCAGGACATTAAATATTGATTCGCCTTTAGTATCAGTCTCCAAAGTTCTGGCAAATAGCAATTCTTCGTGAATTTCTTCCTCCATAATAAATCGGACATATGCCAATAATAATGCTTCATTACCGGGTAACGTTGACTCGTCCAGTTGTATAGAAAAATGATTTTTTTGCAGATGATTGCACAAAAAACTTTCGATATCAGAGCTCATTTCATCAATGCGTCTTTGTACAGTATTGTTACTTAATGGAATTCTTTTTAGTACGTCAAACGGAGATTTGTGCAAAACAGTTTTTAAAACCTCTTCAACAGCGGGTAAAATTAATTGTTCTCCGATAGTGTGTGGTTTTCCAGATTTTGCTATAAGTAATGAGATATTGTAAGATGCCCGCAAGCCATCATCGTTACTTTGAGATGTTGAAGCGAACATACTGTGCATGGTGGGTCTCTTTTCATATTTTTCCTTCAATGTTTGAAAATATTTTAAATCTTTACCTATTTTATCAGTATGACACCTTTTTAGATGATCTTCGAGCTTTGATGGTTTCATAGAGTCATTGCTCAAAACTTTGTTGCATAATAGGCACATGGGCAACTGTTTGTCTGCCTCTGATGGAACAAAACCATATTTCAAATAATCGACACTATATTGTCGACATTTTTTCTTTGCTGTAGCCATGTTTCGTGTCAGTTACCTTACCTGTAAAAAAAATGTTTTAGTAACCAAGTTTTTTTCTGAATATAGGTATCACACCGCAGCCTTTGTCAGCACGCGGAAATAGAATTACGGCTTGTAAAGGGACCAACTAATAAACCGCTAAGACAAATACAGACGTTTTCACAAAACGGTATCAATTTTAAAGTACCTAATTTACCACTAATTTTTAATAGTACAAATAAAAATTGGTGTACTCAGTATCGAATACTGATCATATTTGTGTAGGAAAAAATAAAAGTCGAAATCTCAAAATTCCATAAAAACGATAACTAACATTTCATCAAATCAATGAGTTCACGCGCTCCGTGTATTTGCGTATTTTTTGTCTGCGGCTTCATTGTTAAAACGCACATTAAAACGTGACAAACTGGCATCGAAGCCCAAGCCCCGCCCTTTTCCCGTCGCCCGCGCACCGCTCGCTTTTTCCGAAAAGGAATAATTTTGATAAAATATGTAGTTACTTCAAAATCAATTAGCCTCAATTAGTCAGCCTCCGTGGCGCAGTTGGTTAGACGCCGCCTGTGAAACGAGAGGGCGCGGGTTCGATCCCCGCACCGAAACAAATATTTGTGTGATCCACAGGTATTTGTTTCGGGTCTGGGTGTTTGTGAGACCGAAAAGTCTCTCGTAGTTCCTGATACCCACGACACAAGACTCGATCTTAGTGTGGGGTCAGGACTATGTATGTGACTGTTGGGTGTATTTATTTATTTAATATAAAATGATTGTGAAATTACTGTTTTATAAAACTAGTAGTTATTTGCAAGAAAAATTACAATATTAATTGCTCTGCAATATTGCTTTTTCGGCCTGCTTCTCTCGTGAAAAAACAATGGAATAAAACGTGCTGTGTTTGTCTTCAAATCGAAAGAGGACAATTAAAATATCTGTAAGTTACTAAGTTACCTATCTTAGATTATATACACGTCTAATCTACCATACCTATCTATACAAGCAGTTGTGATCAACCGACTAGTACACGGAAACAAAATACTTAAGTACTATAACAAAAAAAAGGTAGGTACTTACTTTTCTCCGGCACTAGCAAACACTGATATAAATTTTCTCACACTTTTTTTCGAAATTCCGGAAACAAATGAATGAGTTTGCCTTTGGCATCAAGTATTTATAGTGGTGATCAAGTTCATGTCTGAACAAGCATTAAGCATTGTCGGGCGGATAGCGCTTTGCAAGTCTGTACACGAAATTGTACGTAATATCGAATACGCAAGTTTGGACAAGTAACAATCGCTTGCCTTATTAAAATATTATCTGCTTAGTTAGGTACTTAAAACAATGTAGGTAGGCCCTTATAAAAACTATGCTTACATTTATTTTTGCTTTTACTATCAAAAGCAGATAAATTTTCGTGGACCCCCATTAACATCTTATGGACCCCCATATTTTGTTCACGCTTACGTAGACCCCCAGCAAGTCTCCCGTGGACCCCTGGGGGTCCACCTGGACCACTTTGGGAATCACTGCTCTAAATTGACGAATTTGTAGATGACATTTTGAAGAATTTTAGCCCTTACTTTTCCAAAGTGGTATATATTGGATCCAAGATCGACGACAACCTATAACAAGGGTTCCACGCTACTGAAAAAGTAATTGCGATGCCAAGATAATATAATCAAAGAATTTGCCGAAATTCGATATTAAGTAAACAAGAAGTTATATTCAAAATCAAAAGAAAGGAACAAATAGTTTGGGGTCTTCTGTTCTAGATTTATCTAATAAAATTAATTTGTCTGAAGAGTAAGTATGGGCCAGTGTCTTAACGTTAAGAGCTCATTATATACCCGCATTAGGCCAGCGTGGTGGTCTACAATATGGCCTAACCCCTCTCTCTCAATCGGTCTGTCAATTGTAGAAGCCCGTGCTATGCAGTGAGACTTTTATGGGCTGGTAAAGTACAGCGTGGTCATTTAACGCAGGTCTCACTTGTGTTCCACGTTGGTGGGCGGCGGCCACGCGTTGGGGTCTCTGTCGGGCGGCGGGGGCCATATGTCCGGGTCGATCTCGTGCGGCGCCGGGCCCCACATGTCTCGCGTCGGCAGGTCCTCGTAGTCTGCAAATAATACTATGTTTATAATACAAACAGTATTTACATATATAATTGTAACGCTAAAATATGGAGGAGTCTTATAGGAAAACTGCTTAGAATAATGGCCATTGGCCATGCTGTAAGGCAAGGGTCATTACTGAAGGCTTAATTTATATAGCATTCTCATTTGCCTATCTGTTTTGAAGAATCCTTAAAAAATGTATCAATTACTCAGGTATTTCGTACATTTCTCTCCTTCTAAGACTGCCTCATCTAAGACATTCAGGTGTTTTAGATGTCTACAAAATTGAGCACAAAAAGATTAAGATCTCATGTCTTTATGGAAAATTGAAACTGCGATAGAACTATTTAAACAGCCCTGGCGAGGTCGTGAAATCTCAAATTATTCCAAAGGTACTTCAATAATTACTTGATGCGAGCAAAAAACACTACGCAGAAAGTTGCAGGGACAACTTTCAGATGAGAATGTCGCGGTACACTCCATGCTCCAGGCTTTACACATGAGAAAAATTTTCCAGCTATGTCTGAGTATTATTTTGTTAAACATCGATTTATAGTAGCAACGACGCTGAATCGACTGATTAAATCATTGTAATAAATATATCGATTCACGTATAGTGTGCATTGTGCAGCAAAAATCTCTCGATCGATATGAATAATCGTGACATTTCTTTTGTATCATCGTTTGTCCCGAGACGTAAACGGAACTTTCATTTCAATCAGCCCACTCGTGTTCGTGGTCGATTAAAGGCGTATTAGAGAAACATATTGATACATTAATCGGCGTTTGATGGAAAGTTCTTATTTATCTGAACGCATGCTCGATCGCCCTCCAATCGCGAGCGTTTGAGCGCGGTCTGCGTCAACCCTACACTCGTGATAACGCTAATGGCAATCTATATTTTATTCATCCGGAAAGCGAGTAACGGTTCACCTGATGAGTGCAATAAATAGGGTAAACACCAGTGAGATAGTTATTTTTTTGCTAGTTGTCACCTGTCCTAAACTCAATGTAAATAAAATATCCGAAAAGCGACTTACTTGTGTGGGCCCGAAGACCGCTTTTCCATCATTCTGTACGGTGGTCACTATCTAATTGGGTACTAATAAACTACTGTCATTTAACGAATTGAGTCTTTTGGCTACCTAAGTAGTAAGTGTTGAAATAATATTATGGAGGAGACATAAGAGCAGACAGTAGTATTACAATTAGTTAATTGTGCCTATATAAAAATAATAAAAACAACAATACAAAAGTTCGATGAAAGTTTTCTACATTAGTTTCCAAATGTAGTTCAGTTTATGGCGGCATTTAGTCCAAAACAGTTGAACGCCATATATTTTTATCACGTCATTTGTGGCAGGCGCGCCAAGCCAGTCTGGTCTAGACACCTAGACCGGTTCGTAAACGAAAAACAGCATGTTTTTACGTGCTTAATTTTGTGAGATATGAAAGTTTCGTGTAGTCGTATCGTATTGCTTATCTGTTAATATTTTTAATTCGGAATTTTCCTACATTTGCAAATGAATTGCGAATAAAAGGAAGATGAAAGTGAACGAAGGTTTATGGGGCTAGCATACGTAATTTCGTTAAGATTTTTTTTTTGTTTATATACATCATCTGGTTTTAGAAGCAGTCTCCAGCCAACCCAAACCGTCTCAAACATTCACTCCAGTTCTGAGTAACCTCTTATCAAGTATAACACACATAAAAAAATAATACATAAGGAGATTATGCATTTTTTATCATTATCTATGCAGTATCCTTGTTCTGCGACAAAACACGCTTTCTTCAAGATAACAATCGATGATAAGAGATTGTGTGTATTACGATTGAAGAGCAAGATGACGTCACGAAGTCGTTACTGCGTCAATTCAATAATTTATTTATTTTAATGTTATATTGTCTTTCGCTTCGCAATGAATCCATTCAATCGTATGTTACCTTCATTCTCATAAGGAGTTGAGCCTTACCTTCAATACGGAACTAGATTTAAATATCATTTTTGCCTGCCCATATCCCTTCATTGACATAGGGTCAGGCCGATAAATGCCAGGGGCTATTAAAAATACATTTTCTAACAAAACACAAGGGTTTAATAAGCGTAAAACTAGTTATTATTCAGCATGTGACGATGCACAGCATCTGTGAGAGTGCGTCTTACTTCCTTTTCCGTTTTTACTCAATTACAAGCCTTTGTTGTGTAACTTCCGCTTCGTTCCGACCAATCAGCGTTGAGCAAGTGTCACGTGGTCTCAGGAGATCGCCTGTGGTGGGACCGCGCGATATTGGATCATAGCGTCGTTCTTCCTTCGAAGAAGCAACATCAAAAATAAGTTTAAAGCAAATTAATATAAACATGGTAAAAACCATTTTAAATTCGTAAGTGAAAAAGAGTATGGTGTTTCGAGGCGCTCGCTCGCCTAATTAGGCAGTGTTGTCGGTGGATGACCACGTCTTGTCTTCCGCCGAGGATCGCTCTGACGCTTGAGACCACCATACCGCCTTCAAACCTCGCAAGCGCCGATCTTCGCCAGTGAGAAATATAAGTGGTTCGAGCTCTGAATACTCGGAATACCCTCATACTAAGGTGAAATGGAGCTGTCACGGTAAGTCCATTTAAAGCTTTAAAGTGACCAAGGGAACACTCTAACATGTACTTTGACAATGTAATACGTTTGTTACGATAACTGCCTCTGTGGCGGAAGTCTCGGTAACGGATATCCCGGTTTGGGCAAGGTGATATTGAACTTTTCTATTCATTGTCACCCCGGAGGCAGGTATTTGAGCCTCATATGGCGATGGGCTCGCCCCTTGTCACATCATGGGATGTAGCAAGCGAAGCAAATTTTAGTGAATGTCCTGGTTGCTACCACGACAACCTCTGCCTCCCCCTTCCGGGACATGAGTTTGTGCGTGTATGTAGGTATGTTTCGAAGTCTTGCAATTATTACACGCAGATATACAGGTATTTCCTCCCTCACAAGTGCGTGGCGCGTTTTTATTACCGCAAAGGAAGGTCAAATCTAAAAGTTTACCATTGTTAGAAGTGCAGTCTCCTTTGCCTTACTTGCACAACGGGTTATTGAGTATTAACTGACAACATATAATTGACTGGGCAGCAGGACATGGTTTACTACCTTCCTCTATATTTAAGTAGATTTCGGAACTAGTTATTGACACCTACTTACCAATTTCATAATAAAAATAATTCAACTCTTATGCGAGAAAGAATAAAAGTGCATGGAAAACTCGTCAGGAGCGTATCCTAAATCAATTGCCTAATAAGAACTTGCGAGGGTGTCTGCGTAAGATACCTCCAAGTTTTTAATTTTTTTTTTTTTATGAGTCTGCTGCAGGCTTGTAACACATGACATCGATGGTATTATAAAATGGGTCGTCCTTAGTACACCCAAGACAAGTAGGCACAGAAAACTAATGCTAAACCAGTGACTATACTAAACAATGAACATCGACACAATAAGAAGGAAATCCAATCTATGGAGCCTGTCTGTGAGCATATTGCAGGCAGTGGCTTTCGCTTTGGGCTTCGAAGGCCTATTACCATTAATTTACGAGACTGCGTCTGCCATTTACCTCCAAATCTCTGCTGGTCTACCTACCCATCACAGAGGCTGCTTCACTGATTAATTACTAGAGGCCTTCTGCGTGCAACAACGAACTTTACGGAGGCTGTCTGTGAGCGTATCGCAGGCAGTGGCTTGCGCTTTGGGCTTCGGAGGCCCTTCTCGAATAGTTTACGAGAATGCGTCTGCCATTTACCTCCAATTCTCAGCTGGTCTACCTACCCATCACAGAGGCTGCTTCATCAATTAATGCCTCGAGGCCTCGTGCGTGCATCAACGAATTTTACGGAGGCTGTCTGTGAGCGTATCGCAGGCAGTGGCTTGCGCTTTGGGCTTCGAAGGCCCTTCTCGAATAGTTTACGAGAATGCGTTTGCCATTTACCTCCACGCCTCTGCTGATTTACCCATCACAGAGGTGGCTTCGCCGAATAGAAGCGAAACAATTGGCAGCAATGTCGCAACAAAGGAGGACACTGCAGGGTGTGCTGGAGTTTGTGATTTGAATCTTTATTTACTCTAAAGAAATTTTCATTTCACTTTGAGATAAGTACAATAATAACTTAAGCTAACATCAGAACATAAATCAAACTATACATTTAATAATTCCAAAATAATAATATGAAACCGTGTATTGAATACAAAACAACAATAAAGTGGGTAGGAGTAATAAAAAATGTTAAACAAGCAAAACAATGTGCACTATCGTATTGTTTCGATACTTGCTGCCGGTCCGTACACAGGTCCGTATTTAATACTTTAATGACAATACAAAAGATCGTAAATTATTATTATACATTAAGACTATTTATTGAATATATTTCTTTTGGTAAATTATTGTACATTTGGACACCTTCGTAGCGGATACATGTTTTAGCGTAATTAGTGTAGGGTGTTAGAAGACAAATATTATTTACTTTTCCGGAGCAAAATTCTCTGGGTCCCAGGATCTTGCCAACAATGTTTGGGACAAGAGTGCGGGAAGCTTAAGGTCTATTTGTGTACCGTACTGTATCATTCCATATATGTCCCACGGCATTTGACGGTTCTCCTCTACACTCGAGCGTGCGACTTATCAGTTGTGCATGATAATTGACTATTACGAATAGTACACACATGACTACTTATAGTTAGAGGTGTGCGCTGGGATTGGAGCCAGCGACCAACGTGAGCATGTTGACGGTCTCGTCTGGTCCGTTGCCAACAGGCCGCCACGTGCATTTGGTCCATATTGGATTGATGTATAGAACCGAAATCATTCAAACTAATATATTTCCTCTGGATTCCATCTTGTATTCTGGATGATAAAAATCGACTTATACCTTTCACGTTAAATGTTGCAGAGTGCTTAACAAACTGCATTTATACTCCAAAGGACGAGCTTATTTTTCGGAGTATCTTGCGCATTCAAAATTTTCGTCCATCGTTATTGGCTAACAGGTAACTACGGTGACAGAAGAAATTAGTTTTGAACATGCTCCAGTGCCTGGGTATGAACATCGAGCGCTGAACAGGACTACTCAAGAAATATAATATTTTGGACTAGTTTGAAACACAAAGCAGAACTTCAAGGTTCTTGCTACTTGAGGCGAGCCGTCGGGTCGCGTCGCCAAGAAAACTATGTCCTGTATAGTTCCAGGTATTACTAAGCAATTTAGCTAAACTTTTCTAATATTATAGCGGAAAGAGGTTGCATGCACTGTCTTCTCTCACAACTTTTCGCAAGAAATCTTCCTAAATGACATCACGGGTACAGATAGTGCACACAAGAGCACACTATTGTTGACCTGGTGTGGTAGATTGCAGCCAGGGAGTCCTTACAAGAGAAAAGCAATTTGTTTCCGAAATCAACTAAACATTTTCTAATGATTAATTCGACTACAGAGGGGGAGCCCAACTAGACGACCTCACGGTATCTGACTAAGTACAACAACTCAACCACCGAACCGGACATTGCAACAGAAAAGGAGAGGTTTGCGAGCTGTAGTTAATCATTTCAGGTCTCTATTGCAGAGCCATCATGTGATGTGGCCGTCTGACAGTCGGGCAGTCTTATCATATGGACTCAAATTTTCGGCACGTGGAACCGCCTGCATTAACTGACCCAATTCTGGCATGCATTCAGCCGGCATTGGCGTTTTCAACTAGGGTCGTTAGTTCCTCAACCATGTAGGATTCCATGCATCCTAATTCCATGCATCCTACAGCATATGAACTCTGCAGAGGGATTTTACTTCCTCGTGGTTCTAACGTGAAAGAAAGCATTTTGGCTACCACTTTTACAGTTTCGAATATTTTACAAACCTATGATATATAATCCATCAATTGGAGCAGATGGATGGACCAGATGGTGTTGTTGCAAATCAAGTGCAAGTTGGTCAACATTTTAGCCCATCTATTCTATAAAATTTGACGTCTTATATTATTACTATACAGGTCTGTGTAGTTTTGTTGTTTGGTAAAAGTTTGTACCAACGATAATATCTGATGTTAACATAATTAATTTTATGTAGAAATAGTCTTTTTGATTGAACACATTTACTAAATACCATTTCGTTTGAGAAGCTCAAAGTAGAAAAACAAACCCCCTTGGGACCCAGCGATTACAAACAAAATCAACAGATTGTGAATCGTTGTTTTAAAGTTGTTAGGTTCTCGAATATGACCACGTATATTTCTCCTAGCTTCAGATAGACGTGTGCATAAGTTTTGACAAATTTCGCCCTGAATATTGCGTCAATGAAGTGATCATTATGTCGTAATACTACTGTACTTTACAGCCATGTTGGTTCCAACATGGAAACTAATATGTATTAACAATAAGGTGGGAAAATTCTAGACCTTAATAATCCTAACATATATTCTATTAATTGAATTCTAAATGTTATCACTTTACGAGCTGAAAAGCTCAGTACTGAATGTAGTAATGCCTTATTTATTTCAAAGGACCTAACCATGATGCTTCACGAGCAATAATCAGAAACTGAGTAAAGCCAGTTCTTCAGATGCAAGAATACAATATATATTATATATGCTTACAATGTTTTCCAAGTTATATCAAAAGCAAGTAATTGATAAATCAATGCAATCAACAATTCAATATTGCAGTTATTTTTGAGCCTGTTTTATAGGTTTATGTTGAATATTACAACCTGAGGAATATATTTATTCATAATATAATTAACACACATTTCAATTTCAGAGATTCATTTTTTCTTTTAAACCTTAATCTTCATCACATAGCGTCGTTACGTGGTCACCAGGAGCTATAAACACCTCTCTCACAGATGCTGTGCATCGTCACATGCTGAATAATGGTACAAGTTTTACATAACAATAAAACTTGTATTATTAAGACAGAGACGATGCACAGCATCCCATTAAGACCTCCTGGTGAGAGACTTCTATGATCCAATATCGCGCGGTCCCACCACAGGCGATCTCCTGAGACCACGTGACACTTGCTCAACGCTGATTGGTCGGAACGAAGCGGAAGTTACACAACAAAGGCTTGTAATTGAGTAAAAACGGAAAAGGAAGTAAGACGCACTCTCACAGATGCTGTGCATCGTCTCTGTCTTAATAATACAAGTTTTATTGTTATGTAAAACTTGTACCATTCATTAGATTATTTATATCACATATACTCAGCAAATTACGAGATATTATGTATAAGTTCTAGGTGGGGGCCATCGGGTTCAAGATATTTTATTAAAAAAATACAATTCTGTAAATTGATTTCAGAAAGATTACCTTCTTTCGATTATACAAAATCGATACCAAACAATTTATCGTCAACCACAATCCTTGCACCAAATGGCATCAGAAATTTCTAGTCGTGCTTGCGTAAGCGCCCTTTTTTTTGCATGGAGAAAATCCTCTTGGATTCCTGCAGCGTAGGCGCCCTAAGGATGCATCAATAGTCAGCCCATATATTTTCTCTATACACCGGTGAAGCCGTCCCCATTGTACCGTGTCGGGTGACATAACACAGCCATTATCGCCAGCCCGACACGAAGGTCAAAGGCGTTTAGACGCGGGTTCGATGACGTGCGTTGAACTTTTATAGCACTAGCGACCGTCCGCCGGCTGTGGTTTGCTTTTGACGGACTTTTTATGCTGTGAGGTTCTTTGGTAGGTCTTAAAATATTTTATGGTGTTGATATTAGGATATAATTTCTGTGTGCTAAATATTCGTGTGAAAGGTTATAAGGACGGATTTTGGTCTACAGTTCTCGATGCTACTTTATAAAAGACTGAAAGTAATAATGTCACGTAGAAGGAATGTTTTTTTATTAAACAAATAAATACACCCAACAGTCACATAGATAGTCGTGACCCCACACTAAGATCTAGTCTTGTGTCGTGGGTATCAGAAGCTACGAGAGACTTTTCGGTCTCACAAACACCCAGACCCGAAACAAATACCTGTGGATTACATAAATAATTGTTTCTGTGCGGGGATCGAACCCGCGGCCTTTTGTTTCACAGCCGGCGTCTAACCGACTGCGCCACGGAGGCTGTATATTTTCTTTGCCTATTACATATTTTCTTTGCGTTAATTCCGAAACTTCAGTCAGAATCGTCAGCCTCTGTGTTTTAGTGGCATCTTTTCGCAACGAAAAGATTATTATAAAGTTATTTTCTTTAATCGACATAACATTATTTTTGACGAACCAAACGTTCACAAAGAAAATACTTCATGCCGGTTGTTAATTAGTAGGAAATGAAAAACATTTACCGAGTGTTATGTGTTCTATCATTACAGATTGGTTCTGAGACTCCATTGTTAGGGCCTCATTATTGCATGCGTGGTAATTGGGGCGTTAAATTATAAGAAGATTAGCTTGACACACTTTTGATCATCTGTTGCTTCATTGATATAATCAAGCTAAGCGGCAGAGAGTAGATGCGTTGAACGGTGCAGTCTTAGTTTTAAAGTCCATGTGTGTTTTGATAACAAAGATATAGGTAATTTGAAGTTAAAAACACTTGTCAGACAAGTGACAAGTTGTAAAATTATAAGACATTTTTTAAATATGCATGTGTTTTGCCATTGTGTTCGAATGATCTCATAACGCCAATATTTCCGTCCCAGAAATTAACGATAAGACAACACTATCTCCATACATAACACAAACCCAATTACGCTTCAAATAATGTTCTGAGAATGTATTTTAAAACAAGTAAGATCAACTTCCTAGAAATCCTGAAACTCACGATTCTAACGTACTTGGCTACAAGGAAAAAAAGTTTCTACCAACGTACAGACATCATTCAACCCCAAAATCACTATTCGACAAACTGATCGATCGTTTCCACGGTTTGATGAACTTTTCCAAATGTTTTCCTCGAACACGGTAATTTATTATTAACCATTGTTGTCAAACCCATTGGATTGTACTGCTGTGGTAATTGTTAGGCACGTAAACATAAAACATTCAGTATATGTGGGTAATTGCTGAAACGTTTATTAGTCGATAAATGTACGTTTGTAATTGATTTTGGGCATAAAATACCCACTATAGACTTGAAGTCACTGCCACGAAAAAATCTACAAAGACTTGAAGTTATTCGAATTATGGCGTAGTATAGGGGTTTATTACATTTAAAGACTAACGGCCTTATTCAAGACAGATTTAAAACCTATTTTAGTTATCGAACGGTTTGTCCCTTACGAATGACTTTAGAATTCAGCTTCAGCGAAGAAGACAAAACATTCGATAACTAAAACAACAATTTGTCTATTAATAAGGCTGAAAGTAAATAGCTTCAGCTGATACATACTTTAATGTAATAAAATAAAATACTTTAATTTAATTAATTTTATGTTCAGCAGTGGACTTTTTATGACTGACTGTGATCATGAACATTTATTTACATACCTAGGTTGAAATCAGTGAGATATGACTTCATATTGGGATATAAATGATTCTTTCAATAGCTCAGTGATGTTTAAGTTTCCTTATACGTAAGTTTTATTTGTTATTTTATTTAACGGTCACGTCTGATAGATACAGATGTTATGGAACGTGTAAATGTGTATGTGAATTTATTGTGTCAATATACCGAATGATTCTTCAGTATTGTGTAATAGTTGAAAACATTCATTTATTCATTATTATTTGAGAACTTAGGTTTCCTTCTATATTTTAAATGCCGTAAAACAAATTTATTCTAAACTAAACAATACAGATTCGGTATAACTTTACACGTGATAAGAACATAAACTGAACAAAGTTTTGCCAACGATCGTGATCTGATCATTTTGGAAGCCGAAATGACGAATTTGTCTATATCACGATTTTACCAACTCAAATGTTTAGTCAATCCATCAAAATAATATTATGCCTTTCAAAGTTTTAATAAGAAGATTGTTTTGGCTGATAATAATTTCTAAAATCCACAAACCTTGAAGATTTGTGGGTGAAAGAAAAGGATTGTAGAGATAAATGAACCTTCGAAAGTCTGACCAAAGAAAATGCGTCATTAGAGTAATAATTTCACGTATAGTTTGTTTTGTTAAGATCACTTAAGACAACTGGCTCCACTTAAATGGTTGAAGTAATTAAAGGCTTTAACATGGGTGTATCATTTATCGATGATTTTTATCTAAAGAAAATAATTTCTATAACCGACATTACATTATTTTTGATTTCACAACGGCAAGCCAGACTCTGAGCCATTAAAAGTGAATCCAGGTTGTCCTAGTTAAAAACAAAGTATAAACTAAGGACACCATATTTTACTTGTTTAGCTGAAGTAATGTGAACAAAACAGATAAACTTTTTAAACCTTCATAGGGCATTGTGTCCATCCAAAACGTGTTACTAGATAAATGGGGACCAATAAATAATGCCTTATCTCTGTACGTGCTTTCAAACTATTAGACAACTCTAATAGACGAAATGGTATGTGTGTTTCAGTGTGTATAATATTTGTATTTTAAAAGCATTTTATTTAAAATTTCATGAACAATATTTTACCTGTCTTTATGTGTCAGTAATAAAGTTGTTTAACTTAAACTATTTAGAAATAGATATATAAAACTGTCCAACCCACAAACCAGAATTATTATTGTAACATATTATTTTATGTTTACCATACAAAGTTGTATCACCGTACTTTTATATCTCAACTGGCAAACTGTTCTACAGGTTGTTATAGTGTACAAAACGAGATTAAACACGTCATCATATTCAGCTACATGACCACTTATGAACTCCAAGGCTTTCCTGTAACCTGTTGGGAATATCTCGCATCCAGTTTCCATTTTCCTACTTTATTAGACTGTCCGTCTATCTCGTGGAAACATCCTACGCTGCGTCTGCCAATACACAACCTCTACTCAAGAAATTATTCTCCATTCGTAGTGCGCCGTTCGCAGGCCGCTTCCAACAGTTCTATGTGACGATCCATGTGGGAGGCCTATGTTCTGCAGTGGACTTCCTGTGGCTGAAGAGAGAGAGAGAGAGAGAGAGAGAGAGTACTCCGTTTCATGGTCAGCTAGAAAATACTTACTGCCGGTCAACGGCGTGATGGCCTTCTCCCCCTCGTGCTGGAACATCTGCAGCGTCGCCACCGTCGCCTTTAACTGCTCATACTCGCGAGCCATCTGCTTCTGTACCTGAGGACAACAAATCAGATCATGAATAGCGTACATTTGTCTTAGGCACTTCCGCCACCGACTATGCGACCTACAGCTATAGCTATAAATGACGACGACTATAGCCCCAAATGAAAAACAAATTGAAGAGTATTGGGAAGCAAGTTTTATCAATGAAAGATCTTTTCGATGCACTGAACTAGTAAAAAGAATGCGCATACTGGCAATGTAAATATTCAGAAATCGACTACTATATATGCATTATTTACACTGAATCTAAGTGTGGGGGTAAGGGTGTTACGGGAAGTAATTTATTTCTTAAAACATCTATGTATGGATATTTTACAAAATTATAATTTAAGTAACCATCATTATTTCATACGAGAGATATACAAAGTAGGTTTTATCAATATACCCGCAATCCCAAACCTGTATAAAAAATTTGAATAGCATTACGATATAATTTAGTCAAATCTTTAAACATTTTACTGTCAATCTAATTGCAATGTAGTGTTGTAATAACGTGAGTATGGCTTTAAGTCAATTTAATATGTTGTAATGCTTTTATTATACTGGTAATAATGATAAGAACTTGTGTAATTTATTTTATATACTTTACCAAAAGGGGTTTTCAAATACCCTGCATTGACGAGAACTCATAAGGTGAAAGCGGCTGAAGCGAAAGTTATTTGTAAGAATCGATCAAAATGGTAGTCCACACTCTCTGCCTATTTCTATGTTTATTTGTCACCTTCATCGCATTTTTCCCGTAACTCACAAACAGTACAACATAATTAAAAATATACATTACACATTTCTTGTTTAATTAAATAAATTTACATGTCCTACATACGTATTACATTTTCCTGTCTGGTCCCTTATCCAAGAGGAATTTGTGTACGCAAAGCGCACCAACGGTACAGGATAATACTAATAATGGATATAGGATAATGGGATAGGCAGAGGAGGCATAAGTGCCATACAAATTTCGCCGAGCTTATTTTCGATCCAAAATGGGGTCAAGCCCAGCACCGTACTGGGCACAAAGTTCAACCCTAAACAAATCTAGAGAATTTCCATATAGAAAATCTCACAAAAATTGGATTACCCAACATGGGAATTAAATCTTAGACCCATGGGGGTGCCACTCTCTTGCATTCTATTCATAAAGGTACTTGTCGCGCCATCTTGAATGCATTAGACACAAACCACGGGTCCAACCTGATGATCTTTTTGTTTAGTATTACTAGATGTCGCGGCAAGTGCCAATAAAAATTAAAAAACTAAAAGTATAAATAATAAACAAAATAAGCAGTCTTGCTTTTTAATAATTATTTATTTTCCTTATTAATTTAAAAAATTCATGTATATTTTATTTATTACTGTAACCATTTTATTACATTCTTTACATTTTTTAATTTATGTACATACCCTCTTTACAATTTGTGTCAAAAATTGACACAAGTTTTTCGAAAACTTTCGTGTGTGTACTACTGCGATTCAATAGCTATAATTTTGCGACTTTGGCTTTTAACTGGACTTGTTTGATATCTTTTGCGTTTGACCTCGGCTTCCTATTACTGGATTTTCATACTTGCTTTCCGATTTGGCTTTATTTTACTGGATATTTCAAGAACAACAATGGCGCCAAGGAAGTGTTTCTGGAAGTGCTATTTTGAAATGGTGTGTACGTCTGAGGACGTTATAAGCCCTAACCACTTTGTTTGTACATAGATAATGCAAGAATCTTTTCCTCCGTGATATATCTTCTGCCTCGTGGTTTACTTTTGTACTTCATTTGGAGTTTGCTAAATACCCGGATGGACTCGGGCAATTTTTCGATATAATTTAAAAATTGTGCTGAATGTAATAATTTTCTTGCACTTTCTATTTGATTTTTGCATTTTAAAATCATGTTAAATATGGAGCATATATTATAGAATTGTCCTTAATTTCTATCAGAGGTGCATGTATATATTATTTACGCACACGAGGAAACCCGTAGATGACACATAAAAATATAATACTAACTAAGAATTATAGAAATTGCAGCATTAAACAATTTATATCTTGAAAACTCTTGAGCCATATTTGATTATGCTTAAACTAAATGTGAAAAGTCACCTAGTTTAACCTGAGAAACAAACATACAAAAAGACATAATATATACATGCACATATGAAATGTTGCCTATCTATTGAAACATCGACATAGACAAACATGCAAACATTGCGCAATTGTAACAAAATGATAAGTCCGTTTTTATGTCGGGTAAAAATAAAGATAATGTTATTGCAAACGTGCTGTTTTTTTAAATACGGCAAATTGGTGCCAGTTCTCTTCGTTTTAAAATGAAATTATTGGGATTTGGATACAAAACGATGAGCTGGTGCCGAATTGTCGTGACTTATGACCCCTCCATTCTTTAGATAATAAAAAGGCATGAGCAGCACCATCTGGCGGATTTTATTTAAAACTGAATATTTCCAGTGACATCTCGCGCTCAGCAAAGTATTTTTTTTTACCTCAATATTTTTGAAGAGTGGCATATCTATTTCCTATATAGTGTATTATCTATGCTTAGACCTCAGCGACCCACAGCTCACACGCAAATAAAATTAACAAAGCATACACGCTACCTCGAGGCCGTCAAGAGGATAATACTAGTCTAAAAGCAAATAAGACCCGACACTGCGCACTTAATTCGCTACGTTCATTATATTTTTATTTACAAGCAATTACGTGAAAAATTACTAATGTGAGCATCAAAGATTACTGTAATCACACTGACCTTCGAAGATTTAATAATCAAACACGGTTGTGGGTTCAGTACTAAAGGTACCTTATGTAATTATGTGTTAGTGGATTAGGTACGAAGGTAGTGCTAAGCTCGCAATAATCTTTAGTAATTAACAAATTGAACACGCGGGAAAATGGTGGTTTGATTTCAGCTGGCAGAGTCGAAACATTGACTATTGGCTGAGGAAAATAGTTTTAATTATTTAGCCTGTTATATTAGTGACACAATTGTAACCCCTTTTAATAGGAAAGGAGGCCCGTGAATAATAGAGGGCCGCATAAAATCATTTTTTACAGTTATAAAGTGATATTTATTACTGCAACTACCGTCAGGTGCATTTTATTAACTTAGTCGAGACCGTATAAAAAGCATTTACAACCGCTCTCAATTCAGTTTCATAAAGCCATAAACTAATTGTACAAACAACATCGCGATAGCACTTATAATGGGTAAAAGATACGTCATTGATACGTACGGGCAATTTCTTCTTTGTGTGAGCACAAAAGTGAAATGTCGATCTCTAAGCCACGATTATCACACAATGTTCTCTCCGGCTTCACAATGAAAGAAATGTCGGGCGCTTCCCACACATCTCGAGACCGTTGGGTAACCGTCCGCAGCTTCCGGTCACGTCACCAGCCGTACATTTTCACCTATTTCACGCCACTTAATCACCTTGACCGAGTTCACTCTACTAATTACCCGAAGGCCGTCTAAATGGAACGTATAATCACAACCACCCTCACTTTCACTGCGAAAAACAACCGTCAACGCAAGTTCCTTTTAGAGACCGTGACGTAGCGACAGATGTCGGTGCTGCGCCGCCGACTGTACAGAATTGAGCACCCCGCGTGCGTCACTACGAGACCGATATACCTTATTCAGGGGTTCATCGACCCCAGGCCGGCTGACAGGCCGAGAGGCAATACACGCATGACGGTATAAAACGACCATGACGGAGGAACTCGACAATAGAACAAATGCTTGGCGGCCATCCAGCCACTGAATTAGACGAGGTGACCTAAACTCCACACTAAAAGGATAGCGGCACTTTGAGGTTCGATAGATTTCGACTGCATTAATGAGGAAGTATGTGCGTGGAAGGCTGGCGTGAGACTGCCCGGCGACCGCACCGTACATAGCTTACGTGGTCGGTGTTATAATTGCGCGCAGTTAATGTATTATAATGCCTATGATTTGTTAATGCAACACGCCTGGCTCGCATCGTCCTGTTTTCTTGGTAATTTAATTCTGCCAGCTGCTAATTTAAGTCGTTTGCCACTCCGCCCGTGTGAAAATGGTCTTTGCTTCACAAATTTTGAATCGACGACTGCAGTGCCGTTCAAAGGACTTAAGATCCTGATTTATTTATGGTTGAGGGTCTCACGAGAACCAAACACTTTTAAGTATAGATAACCAATCGAAATTAGAATCACACGAGTACTCATCGCACATTCGAAATTGGCAGAATTGTCGACATCGGCACTGCTTGCCATATACAAAAAAAAAATTAATTGAAATTAGAATCATGTACTAAAAATTGAGTGACAAATTATACATAGATGGACGATGTATTGCATTTATAAATATTATAAAAAATTTAAAGGCAATTACATGGTATGTTGACTGCTTTAATTACACGTTTTTACATTATAAATGACTAGCAGAATTGCGGGGTGGTGATATTGCAAAGGCCATAAAAATAAGAACATAACTGAACTGAACTACATCATAAATGTTTACGTTAACCACTGTAAAAAGTATGAATATATAACATTTTTTTCCCTTCGTTATATCAGCGTATAACTTCGTTTGACTAATGATCGTAAATCATTAGATAATATTTTTTTTCAGGGCGTTCAATCATTTTTGGCGCGATGGTCTGATGTCAATAGTTTACCAAATAGATCTAAGGTCTAACTAAGCGATTTAAATCATAAAGCAATACTTTCTGAGACAGACCTTTTCGCCAACCTCACTTAAATTGAGGAGGACTTATATAAATATAAACATTTACTTCTAAATCAATTTTTATTTTCCTTACTTTAATACTACCGAGCGATGTCTTACACATTAAAAGTACATAAATGGAACCTTTAAAAAAATAATCAATAAAAGGCGAGAACCAAGAGCCAGTATTGAATAACCATTAGATAACACGTAGGAATTACATGGCTGCTAATTATGGCGTAAGTTCCTCAGTGCGAACAATGAAAGTGGCTACAACGGTGACGAGTGAGTCGGGGCGTAACTTTAATTAGGTTTCGTTGAAGGACATTAAGAATTGTATAGTTGGGTATACTCTTATCCTTGTCGCGAACACTGAAGTTCTTGGAATTGGTGAATCACTTTTTTCAACGAGTATCAAAACGGGTTTGTACCCTTTTGCAAAAACTAGTAGTAGCATTGATGATTCGAAAATCTAGATTTTTTTATGTTTAAAATACAGACTACGGTGAAGTACGAAATTGGTTCGAAAGGCAGATCCTAACAGGGATGATATCAGATCCACTGTAGTCTCTAGGGTACTTATGAGTTCAATAGCTATGATAAAACTATCTTATATGATAAAAATATCATCGAACTGCTTTATAGCGTTTTAAATAAAATATTTATAATTCAATCAATTTACTTTTATAGCAGTGGGAGTAATCCTATATACCTGGTGGCAAGGAATCGTGAAAGTAAATAAAATCAGCAGAATCATAGATAAATTGCCAGCGTTTGAGGAATGAGCAAGGCAATTTTCTTGCAGTTCCTAGCATCGCTGCGGAAATAGCGCTGAGGAAAGCCGATTCCACAAGATGGTTGTGTAAGAGAAATCGCCGTACGCTGATTTATTTATAATAGTACTAAAGTAAATCAAAACTAAGCACTTTGTGCCTACTCGCATTAAATTTTTTGTATAGAGATTTGGAGAAAGCTGCACGAATATCTATTGATTGAATAGGTAATAAATTTTCGGAACGATTTATTCTATGCTAATATTATTAGTTAGAAAGTTGTTGATTTTGCAAAACGTTATTTAAAATTAAAATTTCTGAATGAGACTTGATACTAGCTAAAAACGCTTTATGCATTTTTTTAAAATAACCAATAGTCCCTTAAAGGACTGAAGTGTTGTTAAAAATTTGAAAGTCAACGCTCACGAAATCTGGCATTGAATAATGATGGGGACAGATTTTTGCTAAACAATTAACGTTCTCTCTCCAACCTGTTTTAGACCCCACGTCACACTAGTAAAAAAAAATTACTTTTATTTATTACTTTAACAATCCTGGAAAGCTCCAATAATACTTGAATATAACAAAATGCATTTAAATTCAATACTTCGTCATAAAATGTAGCTGACACCAAACAACCGTGCGTGCACGTAATAACTTTACAAGGCGTTCAGTACCAATTAATTGAATTAAATGGTACTGAACGCCTAAACGGCCACGTTACATGTTGATATGCTAATTCATGGCACAAAACATCCACCACTCCAGTAAAAGTAAGATTATAATTGCCCACGATAGATAATTACAGATAATTTAATCGATTACCAAGCGATCTATTTACGTTCCATTGATTAGGCACGCAACATTTCATTCGAGAGGAACAAAAAGAGTATCGTAATTGTGTTTATAGATAAAATTTCATCCATGTACGTATTTTTTGTATGCAAATTTTTAATACGAGAAAGCTGTTGCAAATTGGTGGCATGTTTTGTTGCCGCGATGGTTGGCCGATAAAGATTATTATTTATGATTCATACACATTATGCACAAACGCAGATTTAATAATAGCATGTTTTATTGTAAATCGAAATAAAACATAAACATTACAGGTAGAATATATGAATTTGATTGAAATATGTGCGCTATTACTTATGGAAAAATAATAATTTATTATATTTTCTAATAGATATCGACAAAATCATGATAAAACCACCACACACAGCGAGATCAGCGTACAAATTGGTTTTGAAAAGGAAAAAAATAAGTTGCACAATAAAATCAGGCTATTGGCTCGGTACGACGCGATCCAATGCCTTGTTTGGACTGTTCTGACCTTTTGTCAGCAACCTTTGCACAATATATCGGTTCACTCGTATAAATACCAGATCTAAATAAATAAATAAATACACCCAACAGACACATGTATAGTCCTGACCCCACATTAACATCGAGTCTTGTGTCGTGGGTATCAGGAACTACGAGAGACTTTTCGGTCTCACAAACACCCAAAACAAATACTTGCGGTTCACACAAACATTTGTCTCGGTGCGGGGATCGAACCCGCGACCTCTCGTTTAACAGGCGGCGTCTAACCAACTGCACCACGGAGGCTGTCAAATGATTTGTTTACTACACTGCCCTCTTGATACCCTCCTGATGCAGACTACATACAGACACCGTTTTGATACAGAGGATTAATCATAGCAAAGTTATACGTTTGTTTGAGTACATTCGTAAATGGCTAGATAATGATATTCTACACAAAGGTTGAAAACACGTCATAGTGACCTTCCCAAGTGTCACGTTGCAGATTAAGCCTGTCTGTCCGGTTTGGAACAGAACGATGACGAGAAATAACCATCGCTGGTAAGTTGTAACGTCATCATGGCGGTATAATAAACAGGATTCATAGTAAAATTACAATTTACATCCACTTTAGAAATGTTAGTAGGAAGCTTACACACAGAGGTCTTTCCGTTGCTTTTTTTATTCATTAGGAAAACGAGCAAGCAAGTCATCTGATGATAAGTGATCACTGCCGCCCATGAAGATCTACAACGTTTGGTTTACAGATATGTTGCCGGCCCTTCAAATTGAGAGGGAAGCGAGAAGGAAAATAGGATGGAAAGAGGAAAGTAGTATTGGGCATCCGGCCGAAGATAATGTTGTTGAAAGCTACATCCATACGTAAACATCATGTTTGTACCATAGGGAATGACTATGGATTTACCCTTTGTTGATGAAAGTTACAATGAATTTATTTTTATACAACATTTTCGTTTTACGCGAGGACCGGCTTGTTTGAGCAGGGAGATAAGTGATCGCCGTCCATAAACATCCACAGCTTCAAAAGGATCGAAGCTACATTGCCGTCTTTTGAAGCCCTTTGAGTTGCCGACAGACACGAAACTGAGCGTAACAGTGAAGTTTGAGAGTTTGTAGAAGGAAAAAATCTTGAGATACGTACCTAGGGGCATGAGTATTTTACATTAGAAGTTTAAAGGCATAAGAAGTCCGCTAAACCGCATAAAATCAGCGTGGTGGACTAAGTTTTGAATCAGTTTCATTCGTATAGGAGATCTGCGCCAATTGTGGGACGTTAATGGGTTATCAGGTCTAACATGATTGGGAGAAAGTGGCTTGAAAAAGACGAGAAAACCGTTTGTTATAGTTTTAGGGATAATTCTATCGTGCCAGTATATCCCAAAAGGTGACGTGAACTGTAGACGTGACTGTAGTTTTAGTAACAAAAATAATCTTATGAATATTTATGATTCGTAAAAAATCTCAATTCTATAATACGTTGTTAAAGAACGCACAAATAGTGTAAGTCAGAGAACGCGTGAACGCGTAGTATCCTAGTTGTGATTTTTAACACTTAGTTGTTAAGTTATTAGATATGAAGTGACACTTCATAGCAATCCATTAATTTGTATAACTTTTATAGGTACTTATATGAAAATGCGTGTTCGTCTGTTTGTCACGTTCATGGGCGAACTCAAGTAACGATTTTGTTAAATTGGTAATTTCTGTGCAAGTTGTAGTATCATCAGCGATTTTACTTAGGTATCATAGGAAAGGTAGCAACTAAACTGGTTGTATCCTTACTCTCCAGGGTAAATACCCAAAACAAGTTTTGAATATATTCCAGATATTTAATTTCCCCAAAAATACTGCTAATCTTTATAACGAGGGCAATTGAAGAGGGTACGATGTATTCGATCTAAAAACCAACATGTTGCAGCGAAAACAAATTCCATCAACACGGACCACTTTAAAAGTTATTCCCGCTTTTAATTCTGGACTGCGGGTTGAGAAGCCGAGATATTTAAATTTGTGAATTCTCCAACGCTAATGAAGCAATAACATCGCTAATATAAGCCCAGCATCTTGTGATGTTACAAGACACTACTACAGAGAAAATGGAGGAGTTATCGCTATAGGGCCGACGTGGACACGAGTAAACTATGCATTTTATAGCTCCACAGAAACGGGATAAAATTAGTTCGGAACATTCAGAAACGAACGGCTTTATTACAAAACAAAATAGGATCACAAGCAGTCTCATAACACGCAGAACAACAACTCGATCGTTACATAAAACCGTTGAATGGTTATTATGCGGAAAACATTATATTTAATCAGGGCAGAAGAACACAAATTACTTAAGATTATCCTATAAAAATATATACTTTAAAGCACGATTTATGCACATAGTGAAATTAAGATGATAGCCGCTAAAAGTAGCACTTCTTTTGTTTACGTTATAGAAGAAACAGTTCCAGCGATGCCTCCCTTTCTGTAGATAAACTTGTACCTAACTGAAAGTTTGGTGACACTTTAAAGTCCTATTAAGGATCAAGTAGACGTTAATCCTTAAATATTCAGTTGCCAACGGCTTAGCAACACAGCCTTCCCTGACGCAAGTATCTTTTTTGCACTATACTTTCGACGCCACAAAAAGATGCTGTCGAGTGGCCCACAAAACGTCCGTAGTCTGACAGGCTAGACCTCTAGCCGATTGCGTCAGCCTGATAAATAACCACGACGAATAAAAAGCCTTTGTCGGGCTTCTCGTACAAAAACACCGGCCATATCGATCGGCAAGGACATTAACACAAGTGTTTCTGCTTTACAAAGTGTCTGTTGGCCGCACAGTTGGCCGTGAATAAACTCTTAATGGCAATTTATGCAACCGAAGATTACTCACCTTTATCCATTTTTGTGTATTATGAAATGTTGCGTACTTGTTAAGTTTGCTTGATTTAATAAATATTTAATTGTATTCTTGTAAAGTCGCATTAAAAGTTAGGAATGTCCAGGGAAGAATTTTAAAATGGCCTTTAAGGTATTATAAAGAAAGACAAAAATTTTGCGTATTTTTTTAATTACTTTAACTTTGTCGCAACAGCGGCCCGTAGGAAGGCTGCAGAGCAAAAGTCGTACCTATTATTCTTACTCCCGCGGGAAGCCCTTAGTAGAGTCACTGAGCGTCTAAAGTATCAGCTTTATAACTTAAAAATACACATTTATTTTACAGCAATGTACGATTTGTATGTTCTTTACATTTAAATCTTTTTTCACTCCAGATATTTATAAGTCAACTATGACATTTAAAAGGTCACTGAAAAACAAGACATGAAATAAACTACATCAGAATTATAATATGTATAATTTCGTCTATAATTTACATTTCTCCTCACTATGTAAATAAAGTAAAAACTGGTTCCATAGATGCAAATGCGAAGTTTCGCAAGGTTGACACGGTAACCTCTGCTAATTGAGATCGAGATTAATAACGGGCATTGAATGCTATACGTTCTATTTTTAGATCCGCTAACAAGAGCAATATTTCCAACAGTCACGGTACCACTGACTTGGCTACAATCATTGCAATGTTTTTTATTCATCTCTGATGAATTGGTCTTTTCAATGGAGATATAAAAACTTTCAAGCCAACAATATAATACGTAACGTTTTCATGGTAAAGATATTAAACCTCAGTAAAAATAAATCGAATTCAATTGTAACAAAGCTAAACTGTTCTTATACCACATAATACGAGTTCTACTTTACATTAACTATGAGATCACTGTGCCATGATTGTACAAAGAATACACAAAGTGACTTATTGTTTAATCTTAACGGGGCCGACACTTTGAACGCGGTAAAAACCATCGAGTATATCTATGAAGGATTTAAAGCTAAACGTGTTTCTTGCAACAGAAAACCGGGTCGAGTTGACTAATTATTCACACTCAAGAACCTGAACGCCTTGTTCTTTAAATGTTTTAATCGTTTAAAGGTATGAGAGTCAAAAGAAAAAAAGTTAATCTGGAAAGTTCCTTTAATTGTTTCATAGTAAACTTGCACCGTGTGAACAATGAACTAGGATCTAGGCGTACGACAATGCCACAGTCCAATACAACACGCAAACGTAATTACGTATTTACATAAATTATTGAACATAATGTATTCCACCTCCACAATTTGACTCCTTACGCAAGAAAACTTAAAGCAACACCCTTGCCTTGCATTCCAAACAACTATATAAAAATAGTTTATGATTCTGCTATCACTCATGGATTTAAGAACACCTGATTAATTGAGATCAGTGCGGTTGAGATTGATTTTGACAGAATTATTGCCAATTAATTGAAAAGATTAACAGCACAAGAAAAGACTAAGAAATCTTATTTATGTACGAGCGATGACACTAATGATAATCACCAACCTATCACAGCATCTTTAGGACTCGACCCTCTAAGAATCATTATAAAGAAAGCTTAAGTGTCTTTTGAAACACAAATTGGTAGTCAGGATTCCTGTCAGGACAAGCAAGTACCGGTAGACAGACGTGAGAACACAATGTTACGGTTTACCATACTATCAATAGCATCTCGCTCTTGTCCTTTTAAAGTCGCGAAGCGCCAACATGAATAATGCATCGCGCTTTACCATTGCCCTTGAAAACTTGAGACTTAACAGTAAGTTTATTTTCCGCTTACTCTCAACAACGTGACACTGTTTCGTAATCGAACTAATGCAATAAACAAGTGTCGGGACATTTGTCTGTTTCCCGATCACGCGGAAACCCGTAAACCGCATAATACGAGCCCCGGTAATGAGGTGGGATTATATCGCGGATAATTTACTTAGTTAACATCATTACTTAGTCCAGATAAACCAAACACCAAGGTTTCTCAACGTACTTCCTTATTCAGTAGTCCTTGATTCGATGCCTAGAACAATTACTATGTGATGAGATCTCGCGTCTTATTCATTATCCTAAAAATCAGGTGTGTAAGTAGGTATTATTGTCTATGGTTTTAAAGATGTAGTTTTAAGCCAATTGTCAACCTACCAATACTACTAAATACGTAAAGGCGGAGATTTTAAGAGGCAACCGAAAATTTTGCAAGACGCTTCTTGCGGCACTACAGTGTTCCCAGATAAGTGTTCACCTACGCTCGCATTTAGAAAATAGACTACAACTGAAGTGCTTGTCTGTTTTGTATAAGCACTTCGACATTAGTTCTACGCAATTTTCGTGTGCTTTTAAGCGGTATATTATATTAGTGGAAACTATTATTGAAATAAGTACAAGACTGTGTAAACACATTAACTATCATTTGAATAAACAGCACTTGGTATTCATTCATACATTATCCAAATCGAGGAACGGTTTATTCTTTTTTTGTGACCCATCAGACAATATTAGATACATGCGAGACGAGATGACGTGTAAGATGGTGGGTGTTTGCGAATGATTCAGAGTAGCAACGACCTGGACTGAGGAAATGCCGGGAATTGAATTACTCTCGCACCAAGTAAAGACTGTTAAATAAATTGTGGGAAAAGAAACTTTTACGCTTCGACTAAAAGCCTCGTATAATTGATTTTACGCATAATATTTTTCATTTTCTCCGTAGATAGGCTCGCTGTTTCAAATGTTTAAGCCGTAACAATGTCGTTTATGCTCGACAGTGCACGCTGAAATATTTTTAACAAAATCGAAACTATCAGCATCTTAAAAATTCCCTTTGATCTTATTTGTTTCCATTTGGATAGCAGCCACCAGGAATATGGTTGAAAAATCAGTTTCACAAAGCCGTCCTCGTTCTGAAATCCACCAGGTTATTTTGGATGTTATCCTTAACTCTCACAGCTGATTCTTCCTTTCATCTACTTCCTACCTGGCTAACGTTTTGTTATTACTGTACTGCATTAAGAGTATAAGAACATTAGACTCCACTAGTAATTCTTGGAACTGAGAATTTGTAATAAGCTTGTGGGCCAACAAAATATGCACACACATTAGCATTCTGATCGCATGCCTTGCACGTTCTTCTCACGGCGTTTCTTTCGTCAGCTCGTGGATCCATACATTTAAAGGCAAAAAACGAATTTGCAATCATCATTATTGAATTCTCTGAACGTCAATCACGAAGGCAACACATAGTTACGTGTTTCTTATAGCAATAAGCTGATCTGCCATACGAGGAAAACCTCTATCGCTACGTTTAATTGCTTTACTCTCTTCATTAATTGCATTTAGCTTATAAGTTACCAGTCTTTAACTGAGAATATTTTTGATTAGTTAATTAATAGTTAGCTGCATTTTAAATATGTATTTTGCTTCATAATATTTATTTACATTTATATTTTCCTAAATTCTTGACACTATTGATAACAAAAAATCAGAGCTATGGCCAATGACATCACATATTTCTATTAATTACTATTCATATTAAATTGCAATAATGAAAAGGAATGCTAGCCATTTCCGAACCGGTCTTTAATGTATTTCGTATGACAACGTTGAGTAAGCAGCGAAAAAAATGACCACAACTTATGGCTTTCGGCTTTTATGACTTACTATGTAATTTATATTCATTACAATTACGGCTGCCCAGACCTGTCTTTTAGCTTATATTGAGATTAAAAAGTTTCGTAGATAAATTATACCTTGAATGATTAATTACTTCGCAAGAAATGAGATTTTATATAATGGATATGATGAACTCGGGAATGTTAATAAAAATAAATAAATAAATAAATAAAAACCTATCTCTATCAAACCGGATTATCCAGATACCAAAGATCTATCGCAAGAAAGTGAAATATTCACTTTATTGAATAAGGAAAATGCTAAAGGATAAGATTACAAAAAATATATATATTTGTTACAAACACTAATATTATTTAAAACTAGCTCCTCTTTCTTAGAATATTTAAACCAAAGGCATCGATTTATTACTATTTTCCAGCAACAAAGAAAAAAATTATCAATTCGAAACACGAAGAGACTCGAGATTTTTTACATTCAGGTTAGTCAGTTCATGTCATAGAATTATTGTACAATGTTCTTCAGGGAAGCAACAATCAAAATGAACTTGTTATTGTAGGGTTTCAAAGATTTGACCTTCACGAACAACGTTTGTACATACAAATTACTCTATTGTACCGAAGATCGGTCAACGATCTTTGATTGATTTACACAATGTTCACATTCATCTGCTGTTGCCAAGTTTGATTAGAAAGCGACGATCGCAAATCGACACGAGAAGTTTCTAAGGTGTGTCTGTTTGGACAAGATCTTGATGCTGTTAGACTCATCCGTGTCTTTTAATAGACTTGAGATGAGTAACGGATAAACAAGGATTTGTATAGTTATGTACAGTTCAGTTTCCATATTGGTTATATATTCAATATTAAAGAAGATTAAAGCATATTATAGTTGCGATGCTATGGATATTTTAAATTGTGTCATTATTACAAGGCAGAACTTATAATGGCCAGCCTAACTTGCTTAAATGATGCTACTACGTTAATGTTTTGCTGTTAATTAAATTCTGGAAGTCAATTGCGAGTTCTTCAAATAAACAGGCCTGTTACAGGTTTCTGTTCAAACAAGGCGAGAATGTAAATCAACGCTTGTACGAAAACAATAATGAAAACGTTTACGGCGATGACCCGCTTCATTTAATTTATAGGTCGGCCAATTAGTAACAGAATGTCTGCGTTTTTCAAACTGACATTGAATACCGTTGTAATACAATAATGGGTAAATTTGATTTCATCGAATTCGCAATTCGTAACGTTTAAAATATCAACCTTGACACCGCTACACAAAGTAGAGCACAATTTAAAGGTAAATTACAAATAATGGTGGTATTATTATAAATTTAACAACTTATTCACTTAGTTTAGTAAATAGTCTCGCAAAAGTCCCAATTATTTTTTTCTATACTGGAACGGCAACGAGACCACACCGACACCTGATGTTAAATGTAGTGTAGTGTCGAAATGACTGGACAAAAACTGCAGGCATAGCACTAGAACGTGACTTTAAATTTCACACTGATTCTAAATAATAACATCTTGATCAATTCCGGATTCCTTATTGCGATTCGCAGAAAGTCTCGATGGATTTATGCAATTTATGGCCAAAATTACATTTAAATGACTTTAAATTGATATGATCGGAGTAGAAACTGATGTCCTATTTTGTTTTTTCATTCCACAAGAATTTATTGCTTCAACAGGTCGATTTTAATCTATGAGATTTATGCTAAAAGAAGCACAACAGACTATAATAATTGTCGCTTCTTTACCTTGATCCACCTGATGATAAATTACCTACACAGAGTTGATTCAGTGCATTCGATACGCCACATCATTGACATAAAGGATGTTTACACATTTTCACGGCAACACAGTCTCGTATAGACGCGTTTTTTGTTCCGTCGATCGGATCGATTCGTTGACTCATTATATTCATTAGTAAGGGCTCATCGGCAGGATATGATGCGGTATTATTTTGATTGCTTTTTGCTGGGCAATTCGACACGTCTCCGCTTTGAGATTATACATAGAGCTCTTAATTACATTGCGAATAGCAGAAAACATTATGGCTGGAAATATTAAATGCTTAATTACACGGTTGGAGATAAAAAAGGATTCCGAATTGTGTGTTCAGATATTATGCGATGCTTGTGCATATTTTGCAGTGGATGTGTTCGATAACGACTCAGAATTCATGGTTCAATGGAATATAGTAGATGACCTATAACAAAATAGTGCATTTACTTTCGTTTTCCCGACCGTTTTTTTTAAATTCGCCGCACGATAACAGTTTTGTTTGATTTTTTCTCGACACAATGCAAGGTTTTCATTGAAGCGACTCCAATATTATGATGCACATTACCAACAACATGAGTAACAGGCTACTTATATCTGAGTGATTATTTGGACAACTTACCATGTCCGAAATAGACCCGTTGCATTCACTGCAATGTTACAATGCGTCACTGTGAAATTCACATCTGAGTCACAAAACACATTCGTTTTAATCATAAACTGCATAAAATACAGCCGGGGTTTATCATTGGTTCGTCACGAGAACCGGTGAATAATACGCAAATATATTATCTAAGACAAATGCCCTTATCTGTGACGGTATAATTATATGCAATGTTTACCAGGAACACTTCACGTGAGGTTACATAAGATTAGGTCTGTAAAACATTGTAATTTAATTTTTAAGGTTAGATAAATTGGTTGAAAGTATTTTCGTGATGCCGCAGTTTGCCTGCTTTTGGTTTTGGGTATAAATGAGCGCGTATCATGAAAAAGTTCTACCTAACTAGGCTTCGGAAATATAATTGACTTTTTATCATGGCTATTTCGTAATGGACCCCGTTGTGAAGAATTATCAGGAACGCTTAATTTTGCCAATGATACCTGAGTCTGTTTTACCGGTAGTCAATTTAGGAGATAAAATATCGAGATCATTGCATCAGGTGTGAAAATATACGGCTCATAGTTAAGACTTCAGGTTGTAACCAATTAGAAGGGAATCATTTGTGAGGTAATGACAGAAACCTTATAAATTGATTTAATATTCTGTCACTGCTGGCTACTAATTAAATCTTTCCGTTCACCAAACCGCATACTCCGAGCCAGCATAATGAGGTCTAAGCCCCTTTATCCAGCGTGGGTGGAGACCATTGTTTGCCAGTGGGACGGTAATAACGTGTTTTTATTGATTTTTTCCGCGAAGTATTAAAAGAATAAGTAACGAACTTTCTGTCAAATTGGATCTAACAAACACAATTTAAATAAATTTACACGAATTTGTCCACGCGGTAACGATACTTTTTTTACTATTACTGTTATAAATATATGAATACACCCAAAAAAACACAGGCAACAGTCACACACATCGTCCCGACCCTGCTTGCACGCATGCTTCAGAAACTACGAGAGACTTTTCAGTCTCTCAGCTCTTAGACCTGACATAATATTTTTGGGCTACATAAATAATTATCTTGATGTGGGGATTGGCACCAAGAGCTCTCGTTTCACAGCCGGTTCTCAAACCACTGAGCCACTAAGGCTTTCAAAAGAGCTATCATTTATTAATTTGTCGTATTCAAAATATTTTTACGACATCCTGGCAAAAATATAAATAAGGCTAAGATTTCCATTACCATAAAAGTATTTTTAATCCCCATGTCAGACCTTCTAATGCTATTTCTAGTTACGTACGTATATGGTAATAGGATGAAATAAAACTGCATTAATGGAAACATGTAAATGGTATTAGCGTGCGGGAAAACTACAGCTTAGGTCTTGTAAGAGGAAGTTCTCAATGTCTACTTAACTTGGCGACATGATGACTGATACGTAAACGTTTAAGGTAAGTTTTGTAGAACTTAGTTTTTCCCAAAACTGCGAAGTTTTTTGAAATGAACTAGCACATCTATTTTTCTGAAAGAGTTAATGTCAAGCAGACAGCTCCTGTTAAATTAAAGGCAAATTGGAATGCGATATGTATTAGATTCATATAGCATTGATAAATCTTATAACTAAACAGATTTATCAAGTGTAAGACTTACAATGACTTAGATATTTGAAGTAAAAGAGCCTACACCAATAATTTTTGCATCCATCGTTTGTTCTTTTTGAAATTACGATTATACAAGTAATAATTTGTTGTGCATTGTCTCATTGTTATCAGAAATAACAAAAGGTATTTTCCCTAACACCTGAACTCACAAAAATTTTACTTGGTTTAAAGAACTCTGACATGATATAATTATTTATTTTTATATCCAGTGCCATACAAAGGTGGCCAAATATTTCTAGATTAACTTTTGTATGTACCAAGTAAACTATCTAGACTTATCCCATCTGGGTAGGACTAGTGTATTTTTAGCATGATTTTCATATTTGGTAGTTTTCATGATATTTTTTAATATTTTTGGAAATTTTATTTTACTAGCAGCTTCTGACAACATATTTTTAAAATATTTTGGTAATACAAGTGTAGTAGAAATGTTATTAACAGCAATTTAGTCTATGCAATATCTTGTATCATTAATGTTAATTAGCTATTGCTGATGACTATAACAAACCTACTAATGTTAATAATAATTTAGCTATTAAAGTTAATATTCAACCTTGACGAGTTTTATTCTTAGAGACATATTAAAATTTTATGTAGTTGTTCCTACAATTATATGAAAACATATTTTGTTTAATATCAGTTTTAAAACCAACCACTAGAAATTACTTAGATAATGTACCACACATTATTTATTTCTTCTTTTGTATTAGATTAATATACAATATCAATGGAATTCAAGGTTGCAAAATAGAGTTTTAAAACAAATCATTACTGGAGTTGGGCTATAATAAAAAAAAACAGAACTAGTAATCTATGAACAAGGAAATATGGGTGACATAATTTGATTCCAGTGTGTATCAACGCATCAATCACTGAAATTATATGATCTCACATGAAATTGGTTTTTAAATTAATAAAATTATAGTACTTTGATATGGCAAAACGTGGGTGTCCTGGTAACACCTAAGCCTACCCCTTCTAGGAAAAAGGTGTGAGTTGATGTATGTATGTAGTACTTTGATAATGTGTGTACCATGAAAAATGTTGAAAAGTTTGCAAGAACTTTCTTTGTGAATTATAAACATTGTAGCACTTTCATTATATTATTATTGCACGGTTAGAAAGTATTATAAGTACTATACTTAATAATTATTAAAATCATTTTCTCCAATACTCAGTTTGTAATCAACCTCCATAAAGTAAATTATAAAATATTAAACAATTCCAGATACTCAAAATATCATCCTACTTGCATTACTATTATTCAAATTTATCAATGCTAAATTATTTTTACAACACAATATATATTCTGATGCACTGAATCTTTATCAGTATCAAAGATTAAGTAACTTTATCCACATTGGAATTTCAAACAATGAATGCTTATGTCATTTATAGCCAATTAATGTATTTCTTATGCATAACAGAGTTCTTTATTGTTAAAATATGTGTGTTTTCCTTCACAACTGACCTAGTAACATACATTTGAGTAGTTTTGTCTTACATGAAAACAAAAAAGTGCCTATTTATCATTCACTAAGATGTGTCACACAATGTATGTACAATACCATGTTGTGATATTTTTTTTGAGTTTAATGTTAGTTATATTTATGAGATGGATTTGTTCAGGCAAAGTAAAAGTATTCTTTATTAAAAATTAATTATGTTTAAATAGTCTAATATAAATGATAAATGCAAGGTGGAATGTTCAATACGGGAGTTTCACAGTCTATTGCAATGCTACGATTGTTTCAGATAAATTTTGACACTGCTACATATTGCGTACATTATATATTGTTTTTATTATTTATTTATATTGTTTTAATTTTAAATTGTGTGTAGTCTAAAATTGAAATCAAATTGGATGAATATGAATCATATTTGATGGCGCTTTTTATTGTCTTGATACTTTTAAGACCACACAGAAGGCCGAGAGATGATTTCAATCATTTCAATAACAACTGGCAGAAGAGAGTCATAAATTGGGAGGAGTGGAGGAAAACAAGAGGTCCCAGCAGTAGGATGGTATAGCTTACGAAAAGTAAATAATTTTATGAAATCATGGGAAAAAATGATGAATGAAAATATACTTAATGTACAATAAATTGATATTTAATTATTAGTATTAAACAAATCTTGTTACTATTGCTTCAATAGCAATTGAGTGTGCTCAAAGAAAATTAGTGTTTATTTGATTTGAAATTTGTCTCGACCCAAGTGTTCACATAACTTAATAGATAATAAATATCAATTGTCACAACATGTCAACAAGCATTTGACCCTGATTAATTGGACAAAACATAGAAATGTATACAAACAGGTATAGAAATGTGTTCCGAGGCGGTGGGCGGCCTTCCGCCTTCTTCCACTACATTCAACAATTACCTTTTATCATAAAAGGAAACGGCAGCATTCAAGGCAAACCACACGGAACTTTGGAAATCCGAAATAGTTTCAACACAAAGTATAACAACTCACCAACTGCCACTTGGACTTGCGTGTCGGGTCGGCTATCGTGATCAACAGCCTGTGGATCATCTGTATCGTTCCCTCGTAGTACACCAGCGCCGACTCGTAATTGCCCATTAGAGCCATCTCCCTGGCCAACTTAGTGTTCTCGCAAATTTCGCCAACAGAAACTGCCATTATTGTCATTCCCGCTGCGTGCATGTAAACTATCCACGGCTAAAAATGTTACGGTTCTTCGGTAAGACCCCTTCGAAGATTTATATCGCGTGTGACATCCAATGATCCGAACGTAACACTTCTCATTTTCACAACATAACCCACACCAAATCCATTGCGTTTGTGTTACATTCACTTTGTTTGCTGCCAGTGAGTGGGTCTGCGTTTTATAATTTATCTCATTGTTATGCAAAATTTATGAATTTACAACCATATTTTTGAGACTAAACAAACTTATCAATTTCGTTTTAACTGGTTTTAACAGTTCACAATCACAATCGCAAGTCAAGTTGGTCAACTACCAACATTAAGTCCATCGACCAATCACGAGCGTCTGTGTTCGTTCCGGAATGTTGCGCAAAATAGTAATGTGTTTAGTCTATAAAATGGTGTTAAAAATCGACTAACTGAGATAGTGATTCAAAATAATAATAAAAATATATATTATTTAATAATTGTAATATTTGGCTACCACAATGATCAAACTCGTTACGTATTTTTTAATTAAAGCGTGTAGATTACGTAGAACAGTATGGTTGACATATTGTTTAAAAAAATAAGTACGGTTTCCAATTTAAGGACTTTATCCCAAGTTATAGAGATAAATATAAGAAAACTTCTACGGCTTTTATATTTTCAGGAATACTTTTAAATTTTGTTTTTGTTTGTTGAATGTATAACTTACTGATATAGATCATAAAATTATACCTACTTAAATTATAGTCCAATACCTCATTACTAGGGAAGAAGAAAAATCTAAGTCACACTTCCGTGAAGTGTGAATTGGATTGGACTTTAGACTTGGTGACTTATCACTTTAGACCCTTTTTTATCAGTTGTATCGGCCCATATATGTGAGCCCCACTGCAAGGCACAGCCCCCCCCCCCCCCTCTATAATCGCGAGTACGATTATAGGGAAAGGGGAAGGGGGGAACGGGGAGTTGTGATTAGGCCATAGTTCAACAGCAGCTTTTTGCGAAAATTGTAGTTGTATTGTCTGAAGTCACTAATACTACCACCTGGCTTCGTTTTCGGTTGCAGCCTAGATATACCCTGTGTATTATTTTATTTTTAATTTCAGCCATTAGTGTCCCACTGCTGGGCAAAGGCCTCCTTTTCCTTCCAGATCTTGCGGTCTTGTGCGACTCGGGACCAATCCTGAAGAAACCTCTCTATTTCATATTTCCATCTACGCCTAGGTCTACCGCGTCGTCTTTTTAGATGGTCAGGATGCCATTCAGTGGAGATTCTTGCCCACTGCTCTGGGTGCATGCGGCAGACGTGGCCGGCCCACTGCCACTTCAGCTTGGCGGCTCTCGAAGCTACATCCACGATTTGAGTTCTTGTTCTACCCTGAGAGATTCTACCCTGTGTAAGACAAGTTTAAAAATTCTTTGTTTGTAAATTTTTGTCAACACTAATTATAAAAGCATTAGGTACGCTTTTAGAACGTCACCAGCTATGAATAAGATATTTAGTTATATAGAGAAAAATAAAGATTCATCATTGAAATTTACTGAGCTTAAAGATGTTCCTACAGAGTATGTACTCGATGATAAAACAATAGTTTTGAAACTATGACAAAAATATTTGACTAATGTAATAATTACGAAAAAGGTGGGATCCTCCACTTTTATATGTTTTCGACTTTCGTGATACACATTATAAAATATTATTAAAAACTTGGAGGGAGAGTACAAAAGTCACCTCTGAAGTTAACGAGTTACGGACTGTAGAGGATGTTCCATCATCTATATAGCTGAAACTTCAAACTGAGTCCTGCTCATCTCCAAATACGTACTGGTAGACGATAGAATTGTAGAAGATCCTATAAACTTTAAAAAATCTAGACAGAATAAAAGGTTAAAAAAACAAATCGCACATTTAGCAGTCAGGAAATATTGGCTTTCATTTAATGTAACTTATTCGATGATGGAGAACATTTTATTGAATTGTAAACTGAAGACAGGAAGAACACAAAATTGAAAAACAAAGAAAACAAGACAAAATAAATTTGTTACCGATTAACTTATATCTAATTTTAGTCCTACCAATATCGAACTTTAAATAAAATATGATTGCTGAATGTGAATATACCTAATATTTAATGTATTTCACTTCATTATTATTTTTGGCAGCTTGGTAATAGACTGAACGCGCCTGGGAAACGGTGGTCAAGAGTTCGATTCTCAGATGACAAATCACATCTCTTACTTTTCAGAGTCCTGTGTATATTGTAAATCTATTACCACTTTAAAACATCGTGAGGATATCTGCATACTTGAAAGGTTCTACAATTATATTACGCATGGCCAGGCGTACTTATCTAGCTAGCGGCCGGCTAAACTCATATCGTAATATAGATAAATATTGTTATATCGCGCCTGAGAGGGGCGATGGCAGGCGACGTGCTGGCATTATTCTGAACGATCACCGCTATCCGGACATAGATTGATATAAATTTAACAAAAAACATCACATAAGGAACATGGGTTGGAAAAAATAAAAATCTTAACAATAAACATTATATTAATATTTCTAAATGTTACACATAGTATGAAACATAAATACAATCTCCAGTTATACAGATTAAATGTATCTATTTACATCAACATTATGCCTTAAGCTCTTGTGGCAGAAAAAATACAATTACCAGACCAATCTTCACATTAATGTTTAAAACTAAAGCACTAGCTTTTTTCCACATAACAAGGGTAAAAATGTAATATTTTAGCATTGAGCATATTAAACTTACAAACGATAGCAGACATAAATAAAACGGAAATTTTACAACTGTAATCTTTCGGGGGAAATTGTTTAAAAATAAATTTTGTAAAACTTAATACATAAAAATATAGGCACTGTTGCCACTAGTGATAGTGACCCATCGGATGTCGTGTCCGACAAAATATCGGATGTAGTGTGTGGTTAGTATGTTGCATTTTAGATGGAGTCGAAATTGTATCAAAATTGAACAGTTTACATGTAAAAAAATTACCCACTAATAACCAAGCTCTCAAGACATTTTGCAGGGCCCAATAGTGGGGAGCCTTAGACTAATAAAAAAATATACAGGTAGTTTCAGCAGCGGAGTCCACTTCATTAACATGACAGCAAAACAACGTTAATTCTATCATTGAAATTGGAATATGGAATTAATAACAAGATTGTACTGATTAGGATAATGATAGCCGCCGTGATGTTCGTGTTAATAGAAACTAATATTCTCAATGTTTTCCATGAAAAGCTTCCGGCAATCTCATACATCACTAATATAATGTAATTATAGCACAAGATGCATATGAATACTTCTAGTTTTAGTAAAATTAACCTAGTTTTATGTTTAAAGAGATGTCGGTAGTGAGATGGGATTGTTTATCTAGCTACTAAGTTTTCTAGTATCAGTACTGTGTGGTGACGCTTTAGAACCAGGTTATCTAACATTTCATTTACAATACAGAGATAAGAAAGAATATTTTTATTTCCTATTGACTTAATCGCCTGTGCCGAAATGTTGAGAACCTCTGCTCTAATGTTTTTGTAACCACACTTATTAATTTACTAGTAATTGTACCCCTAATTAATTAACAAATTAAGCCAGAACAAATAAACGTTGTATTTATTTAGTAGGGTTTTTTATTCCTAAAAGTCAATATTTTTTATCTCTCCTGTTTTTAAGACTTTGTGTCGTTGATGTTCTTTGGGCGTTGGTTAATTATTACCTGCGTTTCAATGAATGTTTCTTCTTTTTAGTAAATAATAGCAAACACACCGTCAACGCAAAATGACTTGTTTAATTTGAACATTTGACGTAATTTTGTGTATTTTGTAATTTTGGAACTTAGCGGAATATTTTTTTTGCGATCACGGTACCTTCAAATACTATTACATTATTTAAAAAGGATTTTTCGACAGCAAAAAAGGTGTCTTAACAATAATTATGTAACAAGATATACAAAAAGCAGATGAAACAAAATAACATATATTCTGAAATTATATAATTTGGTGTAATGAGTATCCTAGCACCAAATACTGTGTATTTACATAAAATGTACAATATGAAGACGAGATTAAGACTAGCCAGACCAAACAATCGTTGTTACGAAACAAGTATGGCAATATGTAAGTAAAAACAATAGTATCAAAATGCGATAATAACATTAAATAATATTATGTCTTAACGTAAAACACTCATAATAAAACACTATTGCTATAAATCTAGCATTACCTTTAAGATAAGGGAAGATTTTTTGGATTCAATATCGCCTTTTTCATCGTCTCGTTAGTTCTATATTGCAACATAAGTATTGCGCAACCTTAACACTAAAGAAAATTAAATAAATATGCTCTACACAAAAGTAAATACACTTAAACTGAGAACTAAATATTCGGCTGATTGTCAACTTAATTATGGCTTTTTTGCATACAAGCATAGAATGATAGAACGATCTACCACTAACAAAGCGTATACAATAACTGGATATACACTGGCTGATTGGCCACATCTATAGAGATGTATTAGGAGATTTTTTTTAAACAAAATAAATATATTTATCTCTTTCTAATCTATTATACAAGCAGCAATGTCTGTCTCTGTAAATTACGCAGCATATGTGGGGTGTCTTTATCAAGTGCAATTAATGTTCTTCGATTAAAATATTTTCTCCATGTAAAACTTTATCTAGCACAAATAAATCAACATCGTACAGAACAAGCAATATACAAATATACAGCGAAACCCCATCACTAACTTAATAATCGACTACATTTTTTTATTTCACTAACATGAATCGATTACTGATATACTGAATACCATAGATTTACTTATTTAGATATGCCTTCTGTTTTTAAATACTTTTGTATGTATGAAGAATCCAATTGAAACAATATTTGTATAGTTAGATTAATTTCAGTAATATTTTAGAGCACAAATTACTAAGAAAAGGCATATCCACATATTTATATCTATGGCCACTAATATACATCCAAGATTGTCTTCAGGCAGCGATAGCTATAGTTTAGTTTTACATATAAATAAACTATTTTTCTGTATAGTACACAATACATATACAATCTTACGAAGCATATGTTTTATCACATATATGGTGGTCCTATGCTTTCACACGTTTTCTCCAGTCTAGTTTGCCAGAAAAATTAACTATACTTTGAACAATATCTGAAAGTGTACTTGTCAATAAAATAACTTGATATATTTAAAATTTTTGGTGCGACGCTGTGCCCAATTTTATAGTAGTCCACTTCTCTATGTAGACAATTAGCGGCGACTAAACCTAACTTTTTTTTTTACATTGTTATGCAACAAGTTTATGTTGACTCTAAGGTTTATATGAAACTCCTTCATGGTGCAAACAGTTAAGAATAGGCGAGACGAATGATTTTCAAATTATATTCTAAAATATGGGCACACATTTATTATATACGAAAAAATCTATATTTCAAGAATTAACAAAGGCTTAACACAGTTTTAAGCCATTTTTCTAATAATTTTTCAATAGTGCACAAAAAACGCTAGTAGGTGTCATGGCGTCCGCTTTGATGTCACTACTAGGTAAACATGTCATTGTGTACTACTAAATCTGTGGTCTATGCGCAGCGAATGCGTCATGTTTACATAGGCGTGACATCATGCGTTGTGAAGAGCGTTTTTGTCAAAATGGCCGATTGCTATATTTTGTACTTTGATTTTATTTAAAATCTTATTAATCTCCAAGTATAGATTAAAACTGAATTATCATTTGAAATCCTTGTAATACGTATTTTCCCTTAAAAACATAAAATCTTTAATTTTTTGATACTGTCGTCTCGCCTATTATGTAAATATCAGAATATTCCTAGAGAGCTTAAAGTGTCGATCAATCAAAATTTTTACATATTAATACATTAGGTATTTATTTAGAATGGTTTGGAAAACTTTCATGATGTTTCAACAATTGCCAAACAATGGGTCTTAAAATCAGAGATATATTACTTTACAAGTCTTAGCAACAATTATAAACGCAACACCAACGAAATATTAAAGATGACATACTATACAATTTAATGAAGTCCTGATTTATTATGTTTCAGAATATCGTCACTTTATGTCCTCAATACTGTCGTGCCATGAATAATTAATCAGCACATACAAATTGTCCAGACAGTTATGAATAAAAAGGAGGTTAATGTACTATTCATGTGGCAACACTGAACTTTTTTGAATGTACCCGTTTACTGTTTAGTCATAGGACTGTCAACTTGTTTGTGTACTATAACTATAATATTATGAGATCTTTAAGGTTGTTTGTTAGACTCAACTCAATTCACTTCATTTCTCTTTTTATCACTATTATTTCCCTTTTATAATAATTATGTCGAAGTGAACAGTCTATGTCGACTATATTTGCCAATATTACACAACATAAATATGCTATATGTGTCTGACGACACTAAAATATTTTTCTGTAAAATTTCCTTGTTTTATGACCGTGGGCCGTAATTTCGAATACGAGTTATGTACATATTGCACAAAAGTTTAATTATTTTTTCTGGCATATAAGTACAAAACTAATACACAAACACGTTATAGTATAACTACCGGCACGTAACTTGAGCGCTGGCCGTTACTTGCGCAGATGTCGATTTTTGGGTCTCTTTAGAGCTATGATGAAGTAAGCGGGCGGGGGGGCATTATCGCATCGGCCAGTGATTGGTTCACTACGCAACGCCATATTGTTATTATGTCTAATTCATTCATTACGTTTGTGTCACGTGCTTTACTACGACTAAATTATACTTGCTTGCATTTTAATTAGCCCGATTTATTATATTCTGCTTTCACTTTTCTATAAATACATTTTTTTTTAGTAAGTGTAAAATTCAAATAATCGCTACATAGTATAAAATATGAATATATATATATTTAAATAGATGATGAAGAAATGGTTACCGCAAGGACCAATATTGGGCATCAGTTCATTCAAGAAAATGATTTGAGGGAAGGTGTCGCTCCTATTTCACCGTAGATAATTGTATAAGGAAAATATATTTGTGAAACAAAAATAAATGTAATTTTATATTTCTAATTCATAACGGCTCTTCAAACAAAAAAAAATATCAAGTACAGTTGGAATTAATAGTTTTTTTTGTTGTTACAGTAATTGTTATTTTTATTATTCCACTGGTGTTCACTTACTTTTAATTCAATTTGTTTTAGATTTAGATTCTCTCTCAATATTAATACATTCATAATATATCTCTTAATATATTCATAATTCTAATAAAATATTTCTTTAATACCATAAAATAAAATAATAATAATATATAAGTAACTAAGAATAAATTAATAATAATAAATCGGTATACATTTATTTTGTCCTTAAGTTCACGATGCGCAAAGCAATCCCCACTCTGTCGCCGAGCGCTCAAGATCCGTGCCGGCGGTTATAATGAATACGTAATTGTAACGTTGGACATAGTGTTGAGCTTTTTGAAACTAACAAGAAATGTCAGCGATCAAAACGAGATTTGCATTATCCGTAACGAAATTCCTATGGACGAATTCTTTCACAATCATATTATTATTTTTGTAATTTTAACATTTCACAGCTAACACATCGAAATTATTTTTGAGTATTCTCAACAATAGCATATGCTGCAATATTTTATTATAATAAATTCCACACAAATCTACTGGAGGTTAGCTCCTTCTTTGTCGTATCTGCTCCCACCTAAAACATAAAATAACTTTAATTTCTTCTGTGTATTCTTATTGATGCATATTTTGAGCAATTATGTTCTACTCTTAAGATTTCCTAACAGGTTTTTTTTTTGCCCTGGTTCGGCAATCATGCAAATGGCTGTACTGATCATAAGCAAATATCACTGTCCATGACGATTAAAGATTCTTGGAACGTGGCTGCATTGCCTGCCTTTTAAAAAGGACTTGAGCAGGAAAACATATTGTCGTCTCCGACAATCGACTTCTCGGTCTCACATACACTGAAACAAATACATGTGGATCTCACAAACATTTGTCTCAGTGCTGGGATCGAACCCGCGGCCTCTAGTTTCCCAGCCGGCGTGTGTGGTTTTTTTGTTTGCATGCTTTCTCTGGGAGTGTTATTTTTTTATGATATTAACTACTTACATAAAGCGGTCAGTTGACAGGCAACTCCAGATGTTCTTTCGGCATGGGTGGTAGCACGTGTACTTGTTTGGCCTTCCCGGCGTGGTACACCTGCCCGGGACTGAACGGCTCCAGCCGGGGGTGGGCAGAAATGTCCTTCTTTGGGTCTGGAAGAGTAGGTTATATTGAGAAGGATGTAATGATGTAGGGCTTTGATGGATAGTGGTATTTATTACTAGGGAAATAAATTGTTTTCTATAACATCATAAATAACCGTCCAATTTAGACGTAACATAACACGTTCCCATTTATTTCCTTTTCATTTATTTCCAACTCCTCCTATTAATTTAACTTTTTGATTGATTTCGTTGCGGGTTAAAGACAAGTTAGACATTCCCGGAGACTCGCTGAGCTTCAATGCTCAGTGTCATTAAAATGCGTGCCACTGTTGATCCTGGCTTACAGGAGTTGCAGTGGCGGGTGTGAGGGCGGGACAGTCTCCAACACGTTCCCATCTAAGCATTAATATAGACGCGGTGATTTCTTCAACTTAAAAATAAACATACATACATACATAAACTCACACCTTTATCCCAGAAGGGGTAGACAGTGGCGCCACCAAGGCAACCACATTTCGCTTTGTATGTTCCGTCTCATAATGTGATAGGGGGAAATATCAGGCACAAATTCTTGACTCTAGGCTGATAATGAAGAGAAAAACCCAATATGCCCGACCCGGGATTCGAACCCGAGACCTCAGCTTTGTAATCGTACCGTAGTACAACTACGCCACCGAGGCAGTCGGAAAAATATGTTATAAATAACACGATCGCACCGAACTAAGCTAATACTCGCTCGTTTATATCTTACAAACCTTTGAAGCATTTTTATCCCACGCTGAAATTACTACAACACTTCTAACATGCATATATTTTTTCAAATACAAATACTATTATTTAAAACAGATGAGTAACCTTTGGTATTAGCTGCGATGTATTTGGACAGCCGTACGGTCGGCAGCGGCAAGTACCCCGCCACCAGCGGCATCACGTCTAACGTCACGCACTGAGGTTCTGTGCAGTTCGATTCCATTGTTATTACACCTGAAACAAATGCATAAGTGGACATTTTAAAATCTGATGTTATTAGACCAAGAACGCATGAAACATTATAGACATTTAGAAATCAAAAATCAAATGTATGGACATACAGATAAAGAGTATGTAGGACTAAAATAGATACAAGCTACCTTTTAAAACAGTCAGATAAAATTTATTAATTTTTTTGTATCAACTGGTTTTGACGAATTATTGGTTACTGTGATTTTATTTTTTAATTCAAGTAGCAAATGAATTGTAAACAGTTAACTGGATTGCAGCAACATAATAAATCTATGCGAAAGAAGTGGTGGGAAGCAGGACATATAACTAAAACGTATTTAAGTGATTACCTGCAGTTCGTCCCAACACCGCCCACATCGACTGATCGGCCAACACTTCGTACATGAGAGATGTGTATTCAGTCTCGTTTACCTGCAAACAGTTGAGTCACAACTTAATAACATCATTATTATGTATCTGTTATATTGAATCAATAATTTAATACCAATATTTATTCATTGCAATTATTAGGAACATTCTTAGCGAGTTCAGTTTAGATACATCAATTTATTGATGGCCTAGTATAAAAATGAAAACCCGAGATTTCAGTCATTAATTTACAAAATTAATAAAAAAAACGTATATATTCTAAACAACCATGGGATTAAAATATTTCAAAATGATTTTGTGATGCAGTTACAACACTGTTGATTCTGCATATTGGTGTTAGATAGATACTATAATAACTCAAGGGCGGATCCAGGGGGGGAGGTCATGGGGGTAATGACCACCCCTGGGTTGACTCCAGATTGGCTGATTTAAAAAAAAATATCGTTGATTTTTACTTAAAAAATCATAAACATATTCACTAATCACAGGTGTAACCAATTTTTAAATAATCACTTTTAAATGTTTAATTGTAATCGAATTCGAGTACGTCCACTGTTCTGACTAGAACTATATCCAGCTTTCAAGTCAGACTTGAAAGACTGACTTGAAAGCTGGATCCACCCTTGTAATAACTACTGTTTTTAACATACATACATACATAAACTCACGCCTTCATCCCCGAAGGGGTAGGCAGAGGCGCCACAAGGACACCCACACTTCGCCTTGTATGTTCCGTCCCACGATGTGATAGGGGGCGAGCCTATCGCCATATCGGGCACAAATTCCTGACTCCGGACTGATAATGAATAGAAAAATCCAATATCACTTTGCCCGACCCGGGACTCGAACCCGAGACCTCAGCTTTGTAACCGCACCGTAATACAACTACGCCACCGAGGCAGTTACTGTTTTTAAATACCCTCTGAACATTCAGCTGCAGGCAGCACATTTGCGATGCCCTGCAGAAATCAGATCCTTTACTCGGCTCCAACTTCGTCCTTATCACAAACAGCGTGGTATAATCTTGTATATCGAAGGGACAAGTGAATGTCCTCGGTGGCTCCGTTCCATTCAACATCTTGTACTGAACTGTGAATGTTGCCTTCATCGGTCCAGCCCTTACTAACGGGTCTTTGAGCAGTTCCCACATGAATGATGCTGTTGTTCCGTCTGATGCTACCATCTGAGGACAAAGACATGATAACTATAAGTACAGATAGATACTGTGTCGCAGGTATCAGAAATACGAGAGACTTTTCGGTCTCACAAACACCCAGACCCAAAAGTAATATTTATGGGCGGCACAAACATTTCTCTTGGTGCGGGGATCGAACCCGCGGCCTCGCGTTTCACAGCCGGCGTCTAACCAACTGCGTCACGGAGGCTGTCGAACTGGCTGCTGTATATTAACTACAAATATTTTTCTTAGGTCTGGGTGTTGAGACAAAAGAAAACAAGACTCGAGTGTTTACCGATACGCATGATCCAATACTAGTAATATTTAGTGGAGTCAAAGCGATGTGATTTATAAGGGATTATTACCTCACAATGTTGAAGGTATAAATATTATTAGATCAAAGAACATTGATCGCTAGCGAAGTTTACAAAATTATATGACGGATAGAGCTTATTAGGTCTTTAGTAAAATTAATACATTGGTCACAAACATAATATACTTATTACTTACCATATTGTCCCCCTTCTTGGGGTTCAAGTCAGACACGGTGTTATTCCCGTCACACTCGAGCGTGGGGTCGATAAGCACGAAGTGTATGAGGTGTGCCACAGTAGACTTGAGCGTGACGTGTATGAACTTGCGCGTGTTGGAGGTGAGCAGGCGCCACGACGCGATCATGGGCGGGGAGAAGTGGAGGGGCACCTCTGTCACTGACTCCCACCATGGACACGTTAGCCATACCTGTTGGTACAAGAGTATAAGAGGGTTTAATTCGTTTTTAAATTGATGTCTTTTTTTAGGCTTATGTTTTAAAAAGTATTTTTCAATTGTTATTCTTATTATTTTTATTATTTCAGACAGCCTCCGTGCCGCAGTTGGTTAGACGCCGCCTGTGAAACGAGAGGCCGTGGGTTCGTTCCCCGCACCGAAACAACTATTTGTGTGATCCACAGGTATTTGTTTCGGGTCTGATTGTTTGTGAGACCGAAAAGTCTCTTAGCTTCTGATACCCACGACACAAGACTCGATCTTAGTGTGCGGTCAGGAATATGTATGTGACTGTTGGGTGTATGTATGTATGTATTTATTCTGGCCTAACCCGTCAATCGTATTCTAGATTGTAGAGCAGGTCCGTGGCCAGCAGTGACATGTATATGAGCAGATACAGATTCAGGCAGACGGATCCTTATTTTGTGTTTTTTTTTTAAATAAACTAAAGTGAATACTTTTTTTTAATATAACCCTTAAACGCTATAGAATATAGATCAAGTTTAAATCAACAAAATGAGTGGCACGCTGGCGGTTACAACTTTAAAGGAATATAAAAATTAAGTGCAACAGAATAAAGATTGTGTTACCGTATGCTCGACAGTCTTCTCCCGTCTAGGCTGGAGACTGGCGAACAGCGTGAGTGGCACGCTGGCGGTTGAGAAAGGTTCGCACGCGGGAACCGACACGACGGCCTCGCGGGACATCACCGCGGGCTGTTGCGAGGAGAGGCGGATGAGCAGCCCTGATGAGGACTTGAGCTGGATTGTTGCGTTCTGTGGAGAAAGTTGATGAGAGTGATTAATATAGATTTTCTTTCTTTCTATCAAGCGGTATCTGGTACTAGCCAGGGTCCGCTTTCCAGCTTAAACTAGGATATTGTATTACGCACGTTACCTACATAAAAAAATCAATGATAATAAACATTTTTTTAAAGGTATATAAAGAATAATTGTTGTTTATAATTTCAACATAAGAACATTTCATATAAGAGTTACTTATGCGAAGCTGTGTACATTCAATGAATGTTATCAGTTATCACATACCCACCACTCTGTATAAAAATATAAAATACCTCTTCAATACGCGAACTGCCGCTCGTCACAACCAGCTCCATCGCATGTTCCAACCCAGCAACCAAATCCTTCTTGGGCTCAACCTTATTCAAATACACATTTACACCCTGAGTCACCACGTCAAATCCAACCTTACTGGCTATCAAGACATTCGATAAAAACTCCAATTTCTCCTCCACAAGCAACGATATCTGTCCCAATTTGAATGTACCGCACTGCTTTCCAGTAAATTCTAGAACAATCTCATTCAGACCAGGTGTGAGGGTGAAACTTTCTTTTGAGAAACAATTTTGGTAGTTGTTCCTCGTCGTGGTGGAAGGTTTTCGGTATTTGCTGCTGTCTGAACGTCTCAATGTCACTTTAGGGTTGTGGCATTCAACGGTTGCTTTCTGTAAACTCTTGTCCTCTTTGTAATGGAGTTGTGAGGTTATTTGTAATGGGTTTAATAAAGGATTCTTCGGTTTTAAGTCTTCCAGTCTTATGCTGAAATTGAAATGTATATTTAACTTATTTTTGCATTCAACTTCCTTTTGGAATATTATTTGGACCGATTGAGAATTTTACAATATGTTTTAGTACCTAATCCGAATTTTTATTCGATCCAACAAATAACCCGCATGATTATTTTAGGCATTTCTAAATTTGCATATCCGTATTTTTCGTATACACGCACTACGATTAGTGATTACACAGTATCGTATAGTGGGTGAAATCAAAAGAACAAGAAAACATAGTAAATATATTTTTTAAGGATTTGTTTGTTAATTACTAATTTCTTAATAATCAAGGTACTACTAAAACAACTTACCTAGAAACTAAACAAGTCGCCTCCGGTTCCTCGGCTACCTTTCTAGGGGAGTAAGTCTGCGTTCCTACACTACCGCTAACACTTAAATCAGTCTTATGTTTGACCGGAGTGCGTTTCTCCGCTTTGTCGTCCCTACATACTTCTATACTTATCGCGGCTCTGGTGCAAGTCACATCCTTGGGCAGATTGCTCTCCACCACCAGTCTACATTCCACTTTATTGTCGGTTATGTATACACCTCTCTCTGAAGGCAATAGAGCTACGGAGATGATCTTGAAACATTCGTTCAGTTCTGATAGAACCGTGTCAGGTTTCTTGCTAAGTTCTTCTCGTATTGTCTTCATCATTTCCTCGTAGTAAAAGTTTCTGACTAGTATTTCTAATTCAGCCGTGCTTGCTATCGTCGCTGACAGTTTTGTGTATCTAAAAATAATTGAAATATGTATATTGTAATTGCAGTAAGCATTTGTCTTAAAATCTCTTTAAATTCAAATTTAAATTTTAATTGAAATAAATAATTTTATTACACAAATACACGCTGTAAACTAAATTATTTTCTAAATTCGCTTTGACCAGTTTGTAAACTCCATCTAGCGGTAAACGGTCGAACTACGAAACTTGAATATATGTACCCGAATCAATTAAAATTGTCCATCAACTCTACTCGAAAAGCCTGGTGGCTTACAACCCCTCAATCACGTGTCCTGCAGTAGGGCGTATATGTGCTGATGCATATTAAAATGACATAACCACCTGTCCATATCCTTCATCTTCTTGGCCGCAGCCACCAGCTCGAGCCTGGTCTGCGCGGCCAGCTCGCGCCAGCCCTGCTCCTCGTACGAGCGCAGCGCGTCCATCAGGAACACCACCGCCTTGCCCGTCTCGCCTAGTTCCGAGTAGAAAGAGGCCAGGTCCCGGCCTATGAGGCGGGCGAATCTGTGGTCAATTTTATCACTTTCAGTTAAAAGAAATCAACTGCGATATATAAGTATTTCGTAATTATCATCATCATCATCATCATCATCACCATCATTATTGTCATTATCATCACCATCACCACCATCATCATCACTAACACCACCATCATCATCATCATCATCATCTTTAGCCAGAAAAAGTTGAGTATAGAAGGGCTTACAAAGGATTTTCAAAATGAGCTATGGGAAGTGGTTTAACTCTTCCCAATAGTAGAGGAGCCTGTGTGTCCACCAGTAGGGTGTATACGGGCCAATATTACAGAGCTGTTAATTTGTTTTTACTCAAGTGACTTACACTTTACACATTTATTAAAGTTCTACTTTTGTTTGAAAAATCGCGACTATTCGTCTATTAAAAATATAATCCCAATACTGAAATTGTATGTCAAAAATAAAAGTTTCTAAGCTTAACAATCTTACCAACCTTAACCGCCCTATATGTTTATAAGTGCCCATAGCCAGCTCAGCTAACTCGAGGTAATATTGCTGAAACGACTCGGCGCTGCACAGGGCCTCCTTCAGTCTGTCTGTAGGGGTCGGACTCCCGCTGTTGGGCTCGCTGTCCCCCATGCCGGCTGATAACATCACTACTAGGTGCAGCTGCTCTGATGACGGGGGCGGCGACCCTGGCAGGAGGCCGCAGAGCTTGCCTAATTCGTGGAGCTGGAGACAATTTGCAAATTAGAATATCTATAGTAATTAACAAGTTTGAAAAATATATAACTGAGAAGACGCAGAATTTTGAGATACAGTAAATTCGATATTTTGTAGTACAAAAGGAGAGAATAAATGATAAAATCAATAATTGTAATCCGTATTATTATTGCCAATGCTATTGCCAACACATATAAATCATTTTTTCCTACATATCCTTATTGAAAGTAGCGAATGTTGGATATTTTTGGAATTATTAATTGGCATAATTTAAGTGCATCAATCAATTACAGGTAATGTAGGTAATTAACATTATTCCATGCAATCCTTAAAATGATTAAAATAAAATGTACTACTGCTGTTCCGTGTGATCGCAATCGCTAAAACACCATTAGTTACTTCTACGATAGATTACATTTCGTAAGTTTTTCCATGAGACAATATGTAGCACTAAAGTAGTGTTGTATACCTTGTCCTTGGCATGGTGCAGCAGCGGCGCGTGCGCGCGGGCGCAGCGCTCGAGCGCGTGCGGCGGCGCGGCGGCGGCCAGGCGCTCGCACGCGCGCAGCGTCTCCGCGCACGCCAGCACGGCCCAGCACGCCGCCGCGCCGCCGCACGCGCCCGCGCCCACCACGCACAGCTCCGTCGCCGTGCTCTGCACTGTGGACAGACAGCGGCTTGCTATCTGCAAAAAAAAAAAAACAACGATTCACATATTAGACACTAGACTTTACTCAAGAACAGAGATTTTTAGACTACCGCCGTATTTTCTGGCAAGAGCAACTGGCAAATATTTTTTTTCCTTGGAAACAGTACTTATGTTCTAGATGAAAAATACCGTGTATTTTTTTACATGATAACGTATACGCAAAATGTTATTGTGATCTGATGAGTCATTTATTTAAAATATTTTTAAGCTATAAGTATATTGTCTGCAAATATACGCATCAATTGATCTATGAATGGTGTTTTTCTATAAGTTGTTCATTTGATACAAACTCAACTATCTTTTCACGGTGTCGATTACTCATTAATAGATTAACCACAATTATTTACTATCCGTACATGTTAATTAGCGTTATTAAAAAAATTGCTATAAATAAATTGATTAATTGAGCACACGTCTAAGTTGTATACTGCAAACGTGGTAAAATAAAGTGTTCATTATTCTATAAAAAAGAAACTATATCTTAAACCAATACAATTTCTTAATAACATTTTCTCACACAATTGAACAGCACTTACTGATCAATTTAATGCACTGTTCAAAACGTACGAGTATAACTAACTGCACATTACGAGTGGCAGGTAATTCGTTCACACATGGCCGGCCATGGGGAAAATATTGAATTACAATATCTGGGTTTCTTTATAAATCATTACGTCTGATATTACTATGAATTATTGACGAAAATTACCTCGATTATACTTTACATGCAATAAAATAATTACATATACAATTTGATTAATTACTACATAAATATTGTGTTGTTTCCTAATGATTTGTTTTTTTTTTAAATACCTGGTACGATGTTATGATTGATGGCATCTTCAGCGGTGCACAGATAAAGCATAAAATAAGATTGATGAGGGATAATGACGTCTTAAGCGGAAGAAAAAAGGGTCTGAAGACTTTTCGCGCTTTCCAAAGCTCGGAGTATTAAGACTTATATAGGCATTTGTAGAGCCTCGTCGAGCCTTCCAGAACACAAATGAGGGCGAGGTCGACCCTCTACCTAGTGGACCAGTATGAACAAAACTTCAATCAAAAATAACATGCCTAAGCCGACAACCCAAGACAAAACAGCTTGGCGCAGACATATTAGGAGAGCCAACCCCACATAAAATGGGCATGAGCAAAGAAGAAGAAGTATGTATTCGTACAGAGAATGGAAGGATGCAGGCTGCTCAAGGCCTAGATGATTGGCGTTTATTTGTGTAGGCCTATGTTCAGCAGTGGACGGTGATAGGCTAAGTATATTTAGAATAGAGGTTGATTTTCCTGAGCTGTGAAATAAAAGCAAGCGGAACACAATGAGAGCATTAAAGCGATTGTGCTGCCCGTAATTGCTTTTTTTTAGTGGTATTGGTCGGTCAATCGGTTCTATCTTTCTAGAAAATAAATGACTGCCAACGTTTACTAGTTGTAGCGGCGCTACAAGAAGAACAAGAAAATAAATTGGGACTCCAGCTCATATGGGACAGGGCTGAATATGTGTGTTGTATGCTGGATGAAATGTAACGGAAGAATAGGTCCCGAAAGGCCGTAGACCACGTGGAAGGCTTAGACACAGGTGGCGAGACGAATTGGAAAGAAAACGGGAAGAGATGCCTTTACCCTACAATAATACGTTACGAGCTCACAATAAATAAATAAAAAATTAAAGAATTTTAGGTTTTTGCTTAGTCCCATTTTTATTGTGAAAGCAATATATTGTGTGGCGATTTAATTTCTAATTGTCTAAACATCCTTGAGTCACGAGCAAAAGCTATTAGCAATTTAAAATTACATTAAATTCTAAACTATTCGCGAGTACTTTCTAACAATTCGAAATACTATTGGAACTCGCGTGAAATGTCAACGTCAAGATATGAATTATGAACGTACAGTTGGCGCATCGACTAAACGATCCACTTTCTATTATGATTACAGGTTCGATCGTCATACAGATAAATATATGGACTATGGGCATGGGCTTTGGACTATAACTAAAAAAGGTTACAGGAAATTGCTGGACAAATGCCGCTGTCAACAGGACTCTTTGAAAATCCTTGGGGAGGATTAATTTTCAGCAATTGCCTTCTTGTGGATATTTAGGAAGATAATAAAGATAGTTGTTCTGAGTCTAGGTGTTTGTACATTTATTATTGTTAGTAAAATTAAACTCATCTGCGAGACAGGAGAAATTCTAGCGTATCGAACAGTATATTTTTTTAGTAATGAAGCACATAATTAAATATTATTTTAGGATACTGACAACTATTGTTACTCGATTGAAACGTCAACGCAAAGAAACTATGACACCTAGTTTTTTACGTGAGAGTGCACGCGAAATTAGATAATGAAAGTCACTCGCGAAATCTGAGTTCTTTATTACATAAAGACACATTAAACTTCGCATATCAGTTACTATCGTAGTATCGCGATTACGCAACGAGTTTGCAACACGTAGTAGTGGTAACTCGAATATTCGTCCAATGGCGAAATTCGGTTTGAAAAACACATCATTTTCAAATATTTGTTTTTTAATGATTGTCGATTGTGTATGAGGAACTTTGTTCGTTTCGTCGCTCGCTCCTATTAATTTGAGCGTTGCGTGGTGGCCTGTTCGTAATTTTACACTGCATACTTTTATTTGTCTGTTGTGATTTCGGAGATATTAAATTATAGTCTGACTTACTTCGACTTTCCTATCAGTAAAAAACATTTGTATGTATCAATTAAACAATATATAGGTATTAAAAATATATTACGTCCTGCCCTTATCTTATTATCAGATTTACGCGAAGTCGGCATAACATAATTTTCTTTTTTAGATCAGCCGCCTGCCAGACGACGCGACGCGACGTGCCGAAATAAGCAAATTTACGAAAATTGGATTTTCGAAACGGAAATAAAAACGACAACATTTTGACCCCCGAGCTCGACATCAAATTCTGACTCCATGAAGATAATATGAAGCTACTTAGGCTTTGAGATGTTTTAGAAAATGCACAAAAAACCTATAATTTAGGATCTTTTTGGAAGTGATAAGAGCTATACTGTTGTCCGTCATGACTCAGCATGAATGGGCATGCTCGTGCGGGGCGGTGCTACTGTCTCAAAGGAGGTCGACGTGAAGCGACAGCTTTGCTGTCGCGTTTCGTACGGTGAGTGAGATTGCCATCCGGCAATTTGGTATAATTCCGGTATTGGGCATCCGCCCAATACCCCTTCCCAACATTTCTTTCTTTTTTTCCTACCCGATCCCCTCTCGATCTGATGGGCCGGTAACGCAGATGACCGAGGAGATGCAAGATGATGGCCGAGAACGCCTATGATCCAGGCGTTATGGATGTTCATGGGCGACAGTGATCACTTACCATTAGATGCTCGTTTGCTGGTTCTACTGAATAAAAAAATATAGCTCAGGTAACGACATCCTACCACACATAGTTTTAATGATTAGCCACGCACGACACTACTTAGTGCGGGTTGACTGAGTATAATCATAGTATACATCACGCTACACGTCTGCATAATGCGTGAGGGCCGCACCTCTTTACGCTTCGAATGAATTAACCCTGTATAGGTTATTTTTCTTAGATTTTTTTTCATGGGGACAAAGATGGACATGGTATAGAGAGGAATTGAGTATAGAGGAGAGGTGTTTAAAGTGCTGTTCGACGAATTAACTGTATGAATTCGAAGCGCAATATACTCGAAAGTAATTCTTATGTTCATAGGTTTTAAAAACATAGTACTTTAATACTTAAAATCCTGAAATAGACGCCTCAGAATAATTATTTAACGTCACTATATTTTTGCGTATTTAGGACAGAATGCATAAGTATACATTATTTAGACGATTACTCACTAGGCAGCATAGTCGTAGTAAATAGCTTTTATAATATAATTATTCGACATTTTTATAAGACATTTATAAAAGCATTTTTAGTGTTGCACACTAGAAGCGAAATATATGAATAATCTTAATTAAGCATTCACATTTTTAATGATCATACATAAAAGGCGTAAAAATTACTAAAGAATATCAAGATAAGAGTTCAATGACATTGCAAATGAAATCTTTTTTATGAACTTAAAATTGGTGAAGTGCAAGTCGAGTTTGGGATCTGTAAGTTCCGTACCAACAACCAATAGTGGCCAGACTCACACCTGCACAATGTTTGTTATAAATTGATGTTATATTTTAGCCGTAAAATAGAAGGTCTATTAAATGTTTAACACATTAAAACCCTATGTATTAATTAAAAATATAAAACTATTGTCAAATTGGGGCCATTTCAATTTTTAAGCAATGGATAATAAATTTATTTTCTTTTAAATTTATTTATTTATTATCATAACATTGCTAATAAAAAGTTATGGTTTAATATTCATAAAATTATACTTGAAAATAAAGACTTACCTCCCAGGGTTTACAGGTAAGCAATAACATGGCACTTTGTCTTTGAAACAGGTAGCTTCGGAAGTCCAGCAGAGAAGCTTTCTTCTTTATGATCAGTTCCCTTAAATGCTGTGGCACCAGCGCTGTCAATCTCACCGCCTGCCATGACGTCACGGGTTGCCTGAACGTGTCAAGCCATTTCGGACTCACTGTCACATTGGAATTGAGCACAAATTGTGAAAACAATGCGTCCAATTCGTCATATTGTACTAACGCCTCATCATACAATCCTAGCATTTCTAATACAAATGCTAGTTGTTCCTGAAAAAAATATAGAATGTAAATATTTCGTTGTTATTATAGGATATCAAATTACTTAAGATTAATTTTATGTATATTAAAATATAGAAATCCACAGGTTAATTTATTAAAAATAAATGGTAAAAAATTATATTGGTGCCTCAACAATACTAATTATTTTATTGTGGATACATAATTTACAACAATAAAAACACATGAAATAATAAATGGTATAAAATTATAGTTGAACAGTGATCTTGTAAATTAAATAGACCTAATAAACAAAGTACCCACCTGCAGAAGAAAGTATTTACAAAAATCCCAATCTGCATCATTTCTCTTTTCCCTCTGCTCTCTCATATACTCCTCAAACTTAATCAACGCCTTGTTATATGCAACTAAAATAAAATGTCTCACTTTGGCAACCAAAGCTCTCCATGACTCAGCACTCCTTGCCTCTGATTTTATAGGATTTATGACCGATATAAACCGGTCCTCTGTCTGTTTGATTGCAAAATCCCCTTTGATTTTATCCAAAACTGTGGTCCTTGGTAGTAATTTATTAGTTTTCCGGATGTCATAAGTCTCTACTTGTACAATCATCCAGTCGGTGATTCCAGCTTTTTCTAACTGCTTGAGCCATGTTTCTACCTCTTCTCTTAAAGTTGTTTTGTAATATTCTATGTCCTGTATATGCATGTTATGTAATTAAACAGTTATGAAAAGTTTCATACTAATTCATAGGATTATAATTGCCAACATTATTACCATGTTTAAGTTAATTAACCGCATGATTGTGAAATATTGTATTGTTTGTGCAATATTTCAAGTAAAATATAAGGCATAATTCTAATATTTCTTATCTGTCAAAAATATTGAAATGCTGTCAAAAGCAATCTTCAATTGTAGTGAATACAAAAAATGTCTAGCTAGTGTGCATTATGTAAAATTCAATTATGTTTTGTTATTCCAGAAAATGTGAAAATGTTACATTTTGATAATTGTTTTACATTGGCAAATTCAAGGTTCTATATTAATCTAGCTATTAAAAATACTTTTGTGTTTGGAAATAGTTATTAAAACTCCAATTTGAAAACCATATTTCAGCCTTGAATTTTATTAGGAATGTTGATACTGAATAAGTTTATTGTGTGGGTCTTAAAGTTTCTAATCAACATTATTATACATATTTCACAGGTCTAATATGTTTATAGTTAGATGTTATAATTTAGAAAGATAATCAACACAATTACATTAATTGAACTTAAGATAATAAGCTGACTGGGAATAGCCATATTGAAGTAGGATGAGATTTTTATTATACATATACAAGGAATATTAACATGTCTAATTATGTAACTGAATTTTTTCCAACATTTTAACACACCAAAAGTTTTAATTATGAAAATTATCTACTATTAAATGTGCTAATACAACACAACATACCACACAGTCTGTCCAATAAATATGCAGTATGGGGCGTTTCAGCAAATTAATTTCTGTCTGAGTTTTGTCCTTATATTTAATAAATGATGCCTCCAAGTAAACAGATTTAGTTGCGCGGCCGTACGACCGCCTCCACTCGCAGGAGTCCTGCGGAATCGCGGCTACCAGCGGTGCCTCCAACGTGCAGAATAAATTCCAATCTCCCGCGCCTGACACAGAAACACCTTGTTTTGATTTATGTTCAAATTAATGTAATTCACATTTTAACACCACTTACATGTTACTATAGGTTTGTTTGTCATTCCTTCTCGATCAGCTGGAGAATTATCTACACCCTTCATTTTTTATACAACTTTTATCATTATCAGCAAAATCCGTCGATTTTGCGGGCATGACACAAATAACATTCCAATTAATACGAACGGAAACCACCCACTTTATTGGCGAATGCTAATTAGACTCCAAATTAAGTCCTTCATTTAAAACTGCACCAATAAATGTTTACGTCTGATTTTATTTTATTCGCATATTATTTTTATGTCGTTTTGGTTTTTTGAAGAAACTAAAATCCAGAATTTGTCAAAATTCGCTGTCATCACCCAACTCAACAGTCAACAGATAAATTAGGTACGTTTCGTTCCAGATATTTCGTATTTATTTTTTATGTATCAAAAATATCCATAATATATTAATAAATTGTGAATATTGTAACTAATAGTGACTTAGCTTTGCGAAAATAATAAAGTTATGACGAGCTATGAATACATTTATTTAACACTTATTTCGTTTAAATTTAGAAAATTAATAGGTATATTTTAAAGATATGGAATCTTGAGTAAGTACCTAACATAACATCTGCCAAACTGTTAGTTTGAAATAAAATAAATTTATTTAATTTTATTAACAAAATCCGGTTTTTATCGCACTATCTCTTACCTATCAGTAACAACTAACAAGTAACAACCCTTCGCGTTGTCTATGGACAGTCAAAATGTCGCTTTCTGTTTTGGTATCGTCTCGCAATAAAGGAAATTAATTTTCATAATTTATCCATGATTTTGTGGTTATATGTGAAGTTTTTTGTTTGTAAAATCAAGGAGTAATAAAATCAGAAGTAACAGGTAAATGCTGCAGAGCTTTAATTTCATAATATAGACCATTTCAATTTCGGGGTATTTTCGTCTATTTCTTGTATTATTGATATTAACTTGCGGAATATTAATTATATTGTTTTGAATATTTACCGTATTTCACAGATGAAACTTGAATTAACATTATTCATGAGCTTTAAAAACGGTGAATTCTTACAATTCCTTTCAATATTCAATACTCTTTAGTTAATTTATAATTTGTACATTTCACATTTGATTATATTCCATCACTTATTCCGCAAAATCTCCTATTATTTACGGTAGATAAAGCGCCATTTACAATGTGTAGTTTCACTAATACGAGCCTCGTCCTTTAAGTATAGGAGTTTTGTTTTGATTTTTATCAGAAAGCTCGGCCTGTGTCGGCGATTACGAAATAATTACGGCACAACTTATCATAATTATGACAGACATCGTACAATAAATTCATATTAATAAAGATTCATTTACGTTAATTTTCAGCACTTTGTTAATTTTTTTATGATACAGTAGAATTTTTAGCAATCAGTAATTAATAATACGAACTCATCATGAATAGTAGAATATTAAGCCGCATTCGTCGTTTAGTCAAAAAGTTACGCATTTTTTTACTTCCAATTTATGTCAAAATTTTATCATCATTCATAAAAACTTTTTAATCATTCTTATATTATGTGTTTTAGTCATGAACACTACAGCTCCAACATCGGCAGATGCGTGCCTCAGCATAGTCCACTCTCTCATGTGCCATCGCCAGGGCGGTGAGAGTGAGGGTTTTTCAAAACGAGCTATAGAATCCCTTGTGAAAAAACTGAAGGAAAAACGGGATGAGCTGGACTCATTGATCACTGCTATTACCACTAATGGAGCTCATCCTAGCAAATGCGTCACTATACAGAGAACTCTGGACGGTAGATTACAGGTAACATATTTACACAGGAAATGAGTCATAGATACAGGTATTTTTATAATGGTATCGGATTAGGACATTTACTATTCTATACTCTCATGCAGTATGCTAGCAATGTGGTCTAAAGATAACTAATATATGAGTGCATATTATGTATGAAAAAAGTAACTGATTATAGTTTATATTGGATTTGTGAATGACTTGGAAATATTCCCATATTGCCAAGTGCTGACTCATTTAGGTACAAAAGTTAAATATTTGGGTGGTATTGCACAATGTTGTGAAATACTTGTTATATGTTTAAATAAAACATTTTCTGTTTTCTGGTTATTTAACAGTACCTTTTTAATAACAAAATAGAAAAATATTTGTAATCTAGGTATTTTACTGGTGGTAGGTCTCTGGTGCAGGCCATTTCAACATGTCAATGTGGAGAACCTTGGGGGAGGCCTATGTTCAGCAGTGGACTTCCTATGGCTGAAAAGAGAGAGAAAGAGAGAGGTCTCCCATATAATGTAAGAGGCTGTCTGGATATGAACCACCACAATGTCTATTTCTTCTGCCAAACAGCAGTGTAAATGCACTGTTCTGTTCCGGTTTGAAGGATATATAGCCAGAGTAACTACTGGACATAATGAGACTTAACATCTTATGTGTAGGGATGGCGAGCGCAGTGGAATGCCAAGCATTGCCTTGTAATTCTTGGTGTTGTTTGGTTTTGCTACCATCCATGGGTGGTCGTATCGGTTACCATCAGGCAAATTGCATGCTCGTATCGCCATACAGAGCAATAAAAAAAAAATTAGTCTGCAATTAAGAGTACCATGAGAATTTATAAAATTTTAATTCTTATAAAGACTCGAAACCAGTGCCTTTATACCCATGCAATTCTATTTTTTCCTTTGCAGGTTGCTGGACGGAAAGGATTTCCACATGTGATTTATGCACGTATATGGCGGTGGCCAGATCTGCACAAAAATGAACTGAAACATGTTAAATTTTGTCAGTTTGCATTTGACTTGAAATGTGATTCTGTTTGTGTCAATCCATACCATTATGAAAGAGTTGTATCACCTGGCATCGGTAAGTAATTGATTAATCCATAGCATGGCATTGTGGCACTTTTTTTTTTCAAATTATAAAAATACTATTTATGGATATGCCATGCACATGCATCAGCATTTTAACCTCCTTAGATTTAGTAAGTTACTTTTAGAGCTTGGATATTCAAATTGATAACTAATGAGTTGAACATTGTCTTGTATTATTCACATACAGTTTTAATTATGGATTTAGAGCAAAATTGCGACATGACACTTGAATAAATCTAAATTGATTATAAAAAACTTGTTCAACTGGTTTAAGCATCTTCAATCATTGATTTTATTTCCATAATTATACAATTCATTTCCTCAAACCTCATTGCCATATTCAGAAAAAAAATAAGACCAATTGTTTCAACAAAAACCTATCAAATATTTCCTAATATAATAATTGTAACTGTATTATAAACTAGAGAATATATATTTTTTTAATCTCATGTTACAATTGAGTAAATTACAGAGAGAATATCAAGATACATAAGCTATGAATCAAATATTATTGCTAAATCAATAATGTTTACTGTGTTCATATTTTTGTTTTAGTGTTTATGTTATTTCACCTTTGTAGTGTAATTATTTTATTACCTAGAGTATTTTTTTAATATATAAAATTACTCTTTAATATCAGTTACATGCGAAAACCATATACCAAAGTACTGAAATGTAAAATTCAACAGAAAACAATGCATTAAATATGTATGTAATAATATCTTTTTGTACTTACCAAATGAGTTGTAAGTTTTTTTCAATTGTCTTCCACAACTTAACTCTGAGCGATGTCCACTCTGTAATTGGTATCTTCATGTACTCCCTTAAAAGTAGGACACCTAGTAAGGACTGACAGACTTTAGGACCAAGTTTAATATGTATAACAGGTTTTGACTTGCGCTAGACGGAAGCTTGTCTATTATTTGTTATTAACAATGCATGTGCAGACAGCTGGTCTTCCCCTATTTCACATTTTTTTCTCTATTATTCACATTTTTCAACTTTCTCGATTTTTTGTGGTCAGTCTGGAGTGGAATTTTGTGTGATGAGTCCGTAAATTTTGTGTTGAGTAAGTTAACTTTTTATTCCATAAGAAGAAGATATAATTTTATCAAAAAATCCTTACAGTTATAAACATAAAATTAATTGTGGTGTTTGTCACACCAAGATATTGCTTTGTAAATGTTAATTACATCGATAAATGTTTTAATTAGTTAAGTTCTAATTAGTTGTGATAGGCAGAGACTAAAATCAGCACTCTATAGATGACCAGCGCCTTTTCAGGTTGTGCTATGCATGTGTGTTGCTAATGGAATGATTTCTTTAAAATGGAAAATTCTCTGTGAGAGTCTGTTACAATTTTGTTAACATAATTAATTTCAAAAGTTGCTTACGCGAAAATCGTGAGGACTTTACCATGCAAGATTTAAATTGGGCCTATAATTTTGGTTCCATATTTTTTCATGGCATTTGCTAATGAATGAAAGCTGGCTGAAAAATCATAGCGCATTATAAGAAGGCCACCTGAGGCCGTGGCTGCAGTGGACATACGAAAGCTTCAAGACAATCGAAAAATATCTTGATAAGCTTTCCAAAACGTGGTACCAAACCCGCTCGCGCCCGCGACAAATGTATTTTTTTAATTGCCTGTGGTAATTTTTTCAGATTTATCAGGTCTGTCGCTGCAGTCAGGGCCCAGTAGGTTAGTTAAAGATGAATATACGGCAGGTCTAGGCGGGAACGGCATGGATATGGACACGGGCGAGCTGGTGACCATCCAGCACCACGCCACCAGCCCGCGCCACCACCACTCGACGATACCGCACCACCACCAGCAGTTCCAGACATCTAATATCATTATCAACCAGGGACAAAGTGAGTCCATGTTTCGGTGGTTCCTTGTGGGCGTTGAGTGTCCGAAAATGTTAAAGAGTTTTTAAATAATGTTAATTATTTAGTAATTCAACTTATCGCTATTTTTGGTTTGTTGGATAGTGAAAATTACAAATTCTAGTCTAACATTTTTAGACACTTCAACGCAGTTGATCATAAATGCTGTTTTGCGTTCGAAACACCAGGGATTATTTTTTATTTCCGCAATGCATGTTGATTTTATTTTGCGTTTTTTTCCGTGCCAATAGCGCCCGATGGCGTACCGAACTTGTTTTCACCGAACCACGGACCGCGGCCCTCGATCCGACCGCCGGGGCCTCCACCCCAGCTGACCCCCCAACAGATGGGACACTCCCCGGGCCCGCCTCAAATGATGCCCAATCATGCTCAGATGCCCACACCGCAGATGGTACCAGGGCCGCCGCAATTACGCCCAGGAACGCCTCAAATGGGCCCGGGAACGCCTCAGCTCGGCCCAGGCACGCCTCAAATCGGGCCCGGGACGCCTCAACTTGGCCCAGGAACTCCTCAAATGGGGCCAGGAACTCCGCAGATGGGAACAAACGTGCCTCAGATGGCCTCGCCGAGAATGGCCTCTGCGTCGACACAGATGTCTCCGGGAGCACCTCAGATGCCTTCAATAAGCCAGGGGATGTCCATACCAAGTCCTCAGCAAATGGCCATGGTGCAGCAAAGAACGATAGCGCCAAAACTGGAACCGCCCGACACGATGGACGCTCGAGCTATGTGGCTGCCAAAAAGAATGAACCATTGTAAGCTTTTCATATTTATTTTGCACGTGTTTTTATTATGATCACTTTATTTTTTTATGCTGTTGTGTTAGTAATTATGTTAGAGTTCCTTGTTGTGTTTTATAGTGTATTGTGTGTTGTATAGCTGCGATGCCAGTCAGCATGTCGCCGGGCGCCACGACACCTTCAATAGACGGCGCGAACACAACGTTCTTTGCCGCGGAACAGACTACCATTGAGACGCAGCTTACACAAACATTACCCGGTAAGAATCATTAACATGAAGAATTCGGTCTTATAATACTTGAATGTGTTTCAAATTCACTCTAATTCTGAGGTCTAGGGTTCGAATCCCGGGTCGGGCAAAGTGATATTGGGTTGTTCTATTCATTCTCAGCCCGGAGTCAGGAATTTGTGCCCGATTTGGCGATAGGCTCGCCCACTAGCACATCACGGGACGGAACATACAATACGAAATGTGGGTATCCTGGTATCACCTCTCCCTACCCCTTCTGGGATAAAGGCGTGAGATAATGTATGTATGTATGTATGTATGTGTTTCAAATATGTTCATTTAACAAGTTGGTTTAATTGGATTCTAGATTTTGTTCATATTATGACTGTTTTATTTTCCAAGTCTAGGTCTACAATAACATCTATGTTTTGATTAATTACCTAACGGTTTGTTGATGTTATTTGGTTACGATTTGTTATAAGAACGAACGTAATAGATACGCGGTCGAGTATTGAATATTCGGCAAAAAGACTGACGAGCAAATAATTATGACAAGATTTTTAAAGTTTATTTACCGCTACTAAATTCTAACAACTGAACACTCAACTGTCTCGTCGCCGGTCGATGATGTTCAATAATAACTTCTACAAAGAATACATTTGAACTCATGACTTAAAATGTTATAAACGTATGAATACGTTCTATGCTACGTTTTAGTGGGCAGATACCTTAAGAGTGAACTTGAGAACTGACCATTGCAGGCGCCGTGTCACCAGTTTCAGCGGAAGGATCTCAACAGAACGGCTTCGTGACCACCAGTCCGGCCCCACAGCCTAGTCCCCTGCAGCATCAGCACCAGAACCCGCAGCAACAACAGCAACAACAGCAGCAGCAGCAACAACAACAGCAGCAGCAGCAACAACAGCAACAGCAGCAACAACAACAAGGTATATTTTTTTAGTTGTTTACAGACTCGGTGTAACACATGAATCGTTCTTGATGGGTTTAGTTTGAATTAATGTTTAAAAATATATGGATTATGATTTCATCACAAAATGATGAATGATGAATGGTTGTCTGTAAGATATTGCTTTAGAGCGATATGACCGCCATTTGTACTTTTTTTTATTGTTTCTACGTATATATTGTGTATTTTTGTTGTTAACTGTGTACAATAAAGATTTAAATAATAATAATAAGGCACCAAAACCGAGTCAGAATAATTCCGATCATCATATCCTCGATAGGTGTTGTACTTAAATCTCTTTATAACAGTCTAGCCGAACTAGGTCTCCACAAATTAAGTTATATACCTCTCCAAAAATCTATCATCCTAGATACCTGTGCCATAGTACCTACGGCGATTCTTAAATAACACAATGAGTTTTAGCCAACCGCAGTCTCAAACGCAATCCACACGACATACAGTAGTTTAAATTGTGAAGTAGGTTCCTTGGCAGTATGCTCGTTCCTACAACACAATAAAAGACCAGGTAAAAACCTGAGATCACCAATAGGGATTGCAATCCCGCAAAACGGGATCCCGCAATCCCGCGGGGTCCCGCTGCATTTATTGGTCTGCCGGATCCCGCACCTTCAAAACGCGGATCCCGCAAATATTTGAAAATTGGCGCTAAAACTTTCGTGAAGTTTCGCGTAAAATCACGAGTGACGCGCGCGTGACTTTGCCGCTCCTCGCAAAGGAGCGACGACTAGAGGGTGCCTCAAGCACACATGTAGCTAGTTTTCAGCATTTTGAGCATCAGGATATATTTGCAGTTTACTCAGAAGCAGGCTCGGAGATGAGACTATGCCATTTGTTTTTTACGAGCGTATTTTCATAAGTTATCACCATAGGTTACTCATAGTAGTAATAGCATCTAGATTGTGATTGTATTATTAGTCATTATAATTATAGGGTATAGGTAATATATAGGTCATTATAGGGTATATCAAGACCGCGACCGAAAACGAAGCCAGGTGGTAGTATTAGTGACTTCAGACACAAAGCAAGTAAAAATTTCGCAAAACAAAATCGACAACTATTTTTTGTAATTTTTTACTTTTCGTCGTATTTGGGTGATAAATACATAGTTTTCCTAAAATAATGATGTACATAGACCTCTTTATTTTTAAACACTCGATGGTACGTAAGGGCTTAAATTATTACTTTCGCAAAAACTAGGTATTTACCACCCAAACAAGACGATTTTTAAATAATTTAAAATAAATAAATGTCGATGTTTTGGTGAAATTGTTATTTGCGTCGTGTTTGTAACCACTAAAACTACCACCTGGCTTCGTTTTCGGTCGCAGTCTTGATATACCCGGTATAAATGAGACTGAATTAAAAATATTATAAAACTGTTATTAGAATAGAAATAAGGGCAAATTTAAGTTTTTAATGGTTGATTGAAGACAGATTTCTTGAACTTAATTATTTTTATTTTATTAGGAAAGAAATTATTTCATGTTGCTTAATGTAAGACATTTTGAATAAAAGTTTAAAGAAAACCTAGAGTTTCATTTAATTCGGTTTTATAATATAATACCAATAATGCGGGATCCGCGCGGGATCGATCGGTCCCGCATATCGATCCCGCGGGATTGAATGAGCTGCGGGATTGCAATCCCTAATCACCAAGTGATAAAGAAACAAATAATAATAATAATGTTACCGGTCGTGTATATCCAGAGATAGGTAGTGCACGTCACCATGAGAAGCATTTTTTGCAGGAACATGGACGGGCAACAACACGTTGACGTATACGCAGAGCTTGGCCCCGCCCCCCGCGGCCCCGCCCGTGCCGCTCGATGCGCCGGCGCACCACCATCATTACTGTAAGTACAACAGAATTTGCATTAGTATTTTAAAATCATTTAGTGTTGTACTTTTATATTAGAAGTATTCGTTTTCATAATTTGGATTATTAATCATGTTATTTTTTATGATTGTATACAGACATTGATTAATGTGAAATCCATAGAGCAAGTTTATTGATACAGGAAATTTTGCGTGGTGATTAGTATTTATCAAATATGGGTATAATTCATACCTAACAAGATAAACTTATGTTTGCATGAACAAATTGATCATGGGATTAACTCTTACTTTACAAGATTCAATAACAAAAACTTATGCTGGTATATTAAACTTAGTAATCATTATTACTTTTCTTTTCAGACAATGGCAACCCCGGTGGTCTCCTGTCAAGTCAACCAGCACCGGAATACTGGTGTTCAGTGGCCTATTTTGAACTGGATACGCAAGTCGGAGAGACATTTAAAGTTCCCTCCAGTAGACCGAATGTCACGGTGAGACTGTTTTGATATAAATATAATTTTGTAGCAATAACAACAAAACATACCAAAGTTTGTGTAATAGGCCAGCGTGATAGCATAGGCCCTATCACTCCAACTAATGATTATCGAGGAGTTCCCCGCTTGTGATAGCAGTGGGCGTATTACTTCAGAAATATCATTATAAAGTCTAGAGATATCACTAATAAAAAATGTAATGTGCATAAAATTGGTATAATTCAAAGAATCATTGATATCATAATGTCTATCTTTTATTACGGTTTTCAAAGTTTTTTTATGCTTTGAATGGCGAGACAAGCGTGCCATTCGCCTGATGGTAAGCGATACGACCGCTCATGGACAGTAGAAAACCAAACAACATCATGAATTACAAAGCAATGCTTGGTATTCCACTGCGCTCGCCATCCAACATAAGATGTTAAGTCTCAATATGTCCAGTAGTTACTGAAGAAGTAGTAATAGTACTCGAGTACTTAGATGAATTTAAATTTGACATGCTACAATTTTTGTAACGAAAGGATGCATTTAATAATAATAACTTTCTTTTTTAGGTGGATGGTTACGTGGATCCGTCGGGAGGCAACAGATTTTGTTTAGGAGCTCTCAGTAATGTACACAGGACAGAACAGAGCGAGCGAGCAAGGTAATATCATCTATACATATAATAAAAATGTAAATGGTCGATGTCTGTACATGGAAGATATTTAAGAAATTTTAACGCGAGGGGTCTTTATAACAGCAACAGAAGCCAAAACAATTTTTTTTAGAATTTTTGTCTGTCTGTCTGTCTGTCTGTCTGTATGTTTGCTTGCGCATCACGCAAAAACTACTGCACCAAATGAGATGCGGTTTTCACAGTTGTATTGCTGTAGGTTCAACTTAAAAACTGGTATATGTTGCGTTTACATACAGGGTGTTTCTTTTTGTTTGCTTGCACATTACTCAAAAACTAACGCACGAAATGAGATGCGGTTTTAACAGGCATATAAGCGCAAGTTCAACTTAAAAACTGGTATATGTCTTATTTACATATAGGATGTTTCTTTTTGTTTGCTTGCACATTACTCAAATACTACCGCACGAAATGAGATGCAGTTTTCACAGTTGTATTGGTACAGGTCCAACTTGAAAACTGGTATATATTTTATTTACATACAGGGTGTTTCTTTTTATTATACCCATAGGAAATACAGAGAAATTGATTTAGAAACCTCTGGTAATATTAAACTGTTGTCTCTCTGCTGCAATTGTAAAGTTAATTTGACGTTGGTAGTTTTAAATACAGGTTGTTTCTTTTTTATACATAGTAAACGCAATGAGACTAGATCTTAGGGTTATGTAGTGAAAACCGCCCTCCGAACCGGGTGGTAGTTAAAAAAATTTACTGAATCTAAATTATTTATAACATTATATGGATTCAATAAATTATTTTAATTTCATTTAAAAAATCTTTATTTTCTTAAAATCAACACTTTCCTTTAGTTTGCCGTATACCATTACTTTTCAGAATTTGATCCTTATTAGTGACACTATTGAATGGTGTAATAATATAGGTATGTTTTTTATTTCAAAATTAATGGGTTCGAACCCTATCTAGGAATATTCTTTTTTTCAAAAATTCAATAATTTGCAAATAAAGTTAATCACGCAGACAAAGTTTGCGGGCAGAAGCTAGTACTTGATAAATTCAGATTGAATTTTACACCCTGAATATTTTCTTATTTGTAAGCAGAATATTTTTTGAACACATCTTTTAAAAACACAAAATACCTAGGAGATATTTTTTATATCAATAAAAGGTTCACATTAAATTCCATTCGCCATTTGGCGGTGTTCGGCGACGTTCGACTGTGTTCAACGATGTTCGGTGATATTCGGCGGTGTTCTTAGAAGAATTTGTCGCTGGGTGGATGGCGTGAGCTTCGCGTGTCATTTAGGCTGTATGACTTAGACCTTTGCCTTTTCTATAAGATAAATAGAAAAAACAACAACCGCTTTGAAATAAAACTATTTTATACGGATTTTATCGCGATTTGGTTTAATTTTTACATTTTTTAACTTCCCGACGTTTCGATTACTTTACAGCTTTCGTGGTCACGGGGCGGACTCCGCCGCTTGTCATTTTATTTGTTGTTTAATAATTATCTCGAAGTTTTTTTTTATAATTTGTGTGATAAATATTATATTTTACAATATCATGTTTGCTTCAGACTGCATATCGGCAAAGGAGTGCAGCTAGACCTCCGCGGCGAGGGTGACGTGTGGCTGCGTTGCCTGTCCGACCACTCAGTGTTCGTGCAGTCCTACTACCTGGACCGCGAGGCGGGCCGCGCGCCCGGGGATGCCGTGCACAAGATATACCCTTCTGCTTGCATCAAGGTACTACACATCAATAATACCTAATAAGCATAATATGCATGTCTGACTATAAGTTAATTGAAACTGAATAATAAAAAGAAAATATTCCGATGAATTGAAAACCTCTTCCTTTGGACAAATTACAAGAGCGATGGCCGTAAGTTACATCGACGAAATACACCTTTAATTGTAGTTGGTTGGTTCTAGAATTTTAGCTTGGTTCGTCCTCTATTCCACTAGTCGGGCCAAGACCAGCTTCTAGGCACCTCTGTCGACCGCGTTGGGGATATAGACATTTATGTGTGATATGAATGTCAGCTGATATGAGTGGCACTTGTATCACTTGTGTTCAGGGGATATACACATGGTATGCTAGTAATGGTCGTGTACGTGCGCAGGTGTTCGACCTGCGGCAGTGCCACCGGCAGATGCAGACGCAGGCGGCCACGGCGCAGGCCGCCGCCGCCGCGCAGGCCGCCGCCGTCGCCGGACACATACAGCCGCAGCATCCCACGCTCAACAAGTGTAAGACTATATTGCTCCCTCTCTCTTCATCTCTTCAGCCTTATTAGTACATTCTCGAACTTGGGCTGCCTTTATACTAATTGACTGGTAGCGATGTATATCCAGTGATGCACTGTAATCTTGGCTAGATTATTTGTTCACTTTGTATGTGAACATCCGCTTCGTTTAACAGTGTGTGGTCTTTCCTAGAGACATCTCAATTTACATCGGACATTATTTATCCGTGCCATATGCACTACCCAATGCCACTTCAACTTGCAACTTATAAGATCTACATTAATATCTTAATATCTACCAGCATAGAGGTATTATACTGGAGAAAATCGTAAATAAAAGCTGCACACATATGTGCAGTTTGAACATACCTCATATCCACGCGGGAAATCACTAGAGCAAAAAGGAACATAAACGTGTACCTGATGTTTACAGGTCTAACAGCGGCGGCGGGTATCGGCGTGGACGACCTGCGGCGCCTGTGCATCGTGCGGCTGTCCTTCGTGAAGGGCTGGGGACCTGACTACCCGCGCACCTCCATCAAGGAGACGCCGTGCTGGGTCGAGGTGCATCTGCACAGGTACATACCTGTACCAGCCCATATAAGTCCCAGTGAAGGGCACAGCTCTGCCTTAAAATTGAGAGTACGAGATGGGTTAGGCCATATAGTCCAACTCAATTATATCTATCAAATTTTATGTGCACAGGTAAACTACCACACTGTGATTATAAAATCTATCGACTTTGAAATGTAGATTAAAACAACCAACTATTCACCGGTTTGGGTGGGTGTATTATGAGCGTTAACAGCAGGGTATGTAATAGACTCACACGCGTTGCGTACAAGAAACAACGTTTCAGTGCATCGCGATCAACGTGTTCAACTGATTTTGAATGAGTGTAGTGGATTGAAATTTAAGTCACCTTCCATAATGTGGGAGGGATCAGTATCCAGTTGCAGCGCATATACTGGCGGAGACAGATAGAAAAATAAATGTTTAATCTAGCTATTCTACATGAATGAATGTTTGTTTCCAGAGCGTTGCAGTTGCTGGACGAGGTGTTGCACACGATGCCGATCGACGGTCCGCGGACCAGCATCGAGTAGGAGTTGATCGGCTTCTTTTGAGGCCTTCGAGCGACAGCCAACATGGCCGCCAACATGGCCGCCAATATGGCCGCCAACGCTACTTGTGCAATTCTGTTTCCGGACGACAAGTGTCGCATAGTGTCGGACCAGAGTGATTCTCAACGAAACCTGTCCAAAATCAATGGTGTATTATTCATTGTCGGTCGAGTGGCCGTACCTATAGCAATAATTTTTTACCTTTACTTTGATAAATGTCATCGATAAGATTTTTATAATGTTAAGTGCCGGCGATATTTTCATTGTTACTCGTCCCTACAAGTGCTTTTGAATTGACGTCTAGTGTCTTAATTTTTTATTGTAAGTGTTCGGTGTTTTAAGTCGATTTTGAATCCACGCATTGATGGTGGATAATATGCCATTTTGTTTAAGTTTACCGATTGCCATATGAAAGCATTTATTTTACAAGTCTATTATAAATACAAAATTGTGTTTTCGGCCTTCGTCTTCCAAAATTAATTATTATTTGGTCTTCCGAATTGTTTTTATCGTGTATTATTTTCGTAGAAACTACGATTTTTGGGGTCGTACATAAAACGTGTTAAGTATTTTTTTTCTATTCGTGACGAATAGGCGTGTTAATGTACTTTTTGCGGTTATGTAAGATATTATTTTGATGATGTTGCAGTTTTTTGTTAGTTTTATGTATTGACCTCGTTTACAGAACTCATGAGGTGGGACAAGAAAAGTATTGAAACAAATTGCACAATGTGAATTAAGTGCATCGCTCGCGTTTATAAAAAAAGGTGAACTTTAATTTATGTCTTGTATATCTATTGATAAGTAGTACAGTTGCGGCCAATCTGAAGGAGCTAATTTGAATTTGTCGATTTTTAATTATTCCCATCAGTTGTCCGCATTGTAGGTTAAATTATATATATTTAACAGTATTGAGACGGAACAAACTAAAGAGCATATAAAAGGATCTCAGTAAAATATTTTTCACAAGTACTAAATGAAACGTTAATTATGTAAGATATTAATATTTATATTTAAAAAGGTTATTCGACAAACAGAGTTACAGCGAAGTTAGAATGGATTGTATTACTGTTGACTATCGTTTCGTTAAATTTATGAATATTCTAATCAACGGAAGTTAAATGCGATATATTTTTACACGAGAATATATTTGTCATTAAGTAACGGTTCGCCTCTGGGTCATTCGCTCCACATCTGTAGCCCAGTAGATTCGTACTCGGTTTGTCGTAATGTTTTGTATTGTAGAGATTGATATACAAATTTTAGTAACAGCGATACCAAAATAAGGCATTTTTCTCTATAAGTAGCATAGATTGAATATGACAAGACATAATTATGGTTCAACTTGAAAGAAGCCAAATGGGAATTAGCTTTTTACGTAATTTTAAGGTAATATAAGTTTATTATTTATTAGATGTGGGCGATTATGATTAGACTAATGTTTATCGATAATCATAATATAAATAGTATCAATAATTGAGTAATCACCGACCAATCCTAATAAATTACTGTAAGTATTAATCACATTGCACAATCGATGTAGTATCGATTAATCGAGTGATAATCGCCCGCGTCTATTATTTAAGTTTGTAATTTATCTTAGGTGTAGATTTGGCGGGCGTTGTCGAGTCGCGCGGCGAGGAAGGCTGTATTTTTGTTAGCGTGATGTGCCTGCTTAGTGAAATTACATGAACAGACACGTATACAGGGTGAATTTTTCAAGTGGGCGTGGATGGCCAAATCCGAAACTATGAGGAATATCGAAAAATACTGAAAAGGGTCACGAGCCCGATTTCGATGAAAACTAAAACTGCATACTTAAATTTTTGATAAATTAATATGCCTAACTAGAAATCGAACAGACGATTTAAAAAAATATATTACATGCTGTATTATTACACCTTTCGATAATGTTGCTAATAAGGATCAAATTCTGGTAAGTAACAACATACGGCAAACTAAAGGAAAGTTCCTTTAGTATTTTTCGATATTCCTAATAGCTTCGGATTTGGCCATCCAAGCCCACTTGAAAAATTGACCCTGTATATTACCAACAGAATATATTGATTACCAAATTTTTAACTGCATAAAGGACATACATGATCTGGTTAGATTCAAATATGGGTCAAATTAAACTATGGTGTTGTTAGAAAGATGTTGTATGTTAAGTGTTAATTCTCCGGCAGCTAAAAACAAAATGTGTAATACCATTTCTAAATACCTTACTAAGTATGGGTGTATTTCAAATGTTGTGTTCAGATTCGAATTTAATTTAGACTTCATCTTGTAACTATTTCTTCTATCTGATATATGTAACATCTTCCAGTGACTTAAGTACTTGTACTAAACTTTTTCCATGTAAAGGCAATATACATTAGCTTTCGACGACATAACACTATAATTGTTACGAAAATATCGCTATTACTGTTTTTCAAACACTCCTGTAATTTTGGTTGTTATTTCGATTGCCGTTCATGCAATTTCTCTAAAATTGTTTATTGATTGATCTGTGATGTGCTAACAAAATCTGTTTATATGTAAGGCGAGCGCGAACTCGAAGATTGGCTATAATTATAAAAAAAACTTTTTTCTCGTTTGAAATGTAATTACGAACCGGTACACATAGGCGTAACTAATTTAAGAATAAAATGACATATTTTGTGTACGAAATCTTATGTTGTAAGAAGTTTGATATAAGATATTAATTATAGTGGTGTTTCTGAAACTATGAGTAGGTATAATGAGATTTTTTTCTTGTCGTTTGCTTAAGAATTTTTTGCTTTAATTATTATTACTTGGCAGATTTATAATTGTCTTGTTTGAATGATTTTATACGGTTAATGTTAGTGAAGAGTAAGTGTTTATCGATTTTTTGAACAATTTATCTTTTAATAGCATTGTGCTGAGTGACTTCTGGCAGTTGAATTAATACAATTAAAAAGCATAAAGTTATTTCCCCTTACGACAGAGCTGGAATTTTAATTTAAGAACAATGAATAACATAAAAGATTATTGAAAATCAATATAATAAATGACATATTGGTACGAAAGTGGCGCATATAGTATAAATAAAAAATAAATATACGATTTGTGGCAAAGTGACAGCTGTCAAAATTCACTCAGCAATTTACAGCAACGAATTTTGTCTATAACAAAAAAATCCATAGCTTTCATAGACTAATATGCTTGCAGTTTTAATTTTTTCGCACAGTAACGTGAATTTAAACGTCTGTCTGATTTTATGCGTAGCGAGCTATCATCACAATATAATATTTTATTTGTTATTACTTTTAATGGTTTAGTTTATTCGATCGGATTTTACATTGTTACCAACGTTTCTTTGAACGAAGTTTGCAAGTTATTAAAGTTGTGTAAATAGTACAACACGGAGCGTGAACGGTATCTGGGCCGACAAAATATACGGTTCGATGCTTATAAATTATATTCATTAAAATTTATAGAAGCTTTCACAAAAAAACAACTTGTATCAAAAATACCTCTTAATAGTGATCAAAAAAGGATTCAAAGGGTTTTAGATGATATTAAAAGTAAAATGAAATGTAATCGGTAAGTTTTTTAAAATGATGTTGAAGTTTTGAAATGATAAAATATTTGTCAAATTCTACATGCCACAGTTATTGTGCTAACAGTTTTCATGTTCTCTCGTACAATTTATTGTAAACCAATTTTCTTGGTGCTAACGCTGCTGGGATTCGTTCGAGCTGTGATACAAACTGCCAACTACAACCAAATGTCAGATAACCAAATGGAATAAGGGGTTATGTTCTAAAATTACTGGCTCATTTTACAAATTATTAAATGATATTTGGACAACAAAATCCAGTGGCTTGGAAATGCCCGTGTGCAAAAACATGAAAATTATCCTATTTATATCCCAGTGTCACGTTCTATCTATATAACAAAATAAACACCCAAAACAATTAACTGCAGTAAAGTACAGAACATAAAATATATGAACTGCCTTCACCCAGCCAAGTACATTAGTCATTCGACCACTGCCAAAGTACACAGCTCTATAGAATGTCCGCGGCGTTGGCTTAGGGCACAAACACATACAGCGGGCGCGGTGCGGACGCGTACGTCTTGTTGGATATGGGGGTGTGTGTCATGTCATGAAGTTCATGAACCAAGAGTGACTAACTTGAAAATAGCAAAAGAGTGGGCAGTTTCTCGGATGTTTTGCCAGTTAGGAATGGTGGGTAGATTATTATTATGTATACGACGCTTTTATTATCACGTTTCGTAGGGTGATTGAGATGGCCGGATGTTCAATTACGTGCTCCTGTCCTTTTGCCGTCTCTTTCTTTTTCTATTTTCAGTGGCTAACAACTAGGATGCAATGAATAAGCGATGTTACTTACCTGGTAGGCCGTTTGCTCATTTGCCTTACCTGTGCAATAAAAAATTAATAATATGAATTTTCATCGAATTTGTCTTTCACTGTAATAAAAAACAGTATTATTTGGTCTGCTAGTAATTTTACCATACAAAATAAAATACAAAAAAGGCGGCACGCTCAACGCGCCCGCATTCGCACGCGCGCACGCTCGTCAAGTGTGTTTATGCCCTTACAGTTATTATTGGAGTTATACCGAAGTTATCCAAAGTTGATGAAATAATGTTCGTTGTTAACATTATGGAACGTTTTTAAATAAATATTGTCGCTTGTGTATATTCGCTACGTGGTCTTGTTTAAAACAAGTTGTGACCTTTTTATGTTTTTTCTTTGTATTTTTGTAAGTTTTTGTGTAGACTGTGTATTTGCCGCGTTGGAGGTTGAGCGTCCACGTACTAATGTGTGTAATGCTGTTTTATTAGGGTTATTATGAATCACAATGCTTCTATGAAAGCGCTTATTGCTAAATAATTTTATTTTTAAAATGCAAGCCCTATCCGTGGTTCATTTTCATAGTATCTCACTCTGTATCTTCCTTTTTTTTCATAAATAAGTATACCTACTAATTCTTTAAATTACGTACTTACACCATCCGATTTTGTTGATTTTATTGATTGATATAATCAAAACTGGCCATTTTCGATGATCTCGTATGGTCTTTGAGAAACATTAAGTCACCTTAGCTATAAATAGTCGCTTCAGTATGCTTATATCATTCTTTCTTCATATCATTTAGTGTATAAATTATTAACACGAAACAAAAAGATTAGAAATCGACGATTATATCGATATTCATCAAGCGATCTCAATGAACCCTCATTCAGTAGTTAGTAAAAAAGTTTTTTGGGCTTATTATTAACAAAATAATGTTATCCTTAAATCTTCTTCACCAAATCTTATAAAATCTTTTTTTCTTTTTTATAAAAGCCAGTGAACGCTCATCCTTCACAAATAGTATATTTTTCTACCTAAACCTTAGTTTCCCAAGTACATCCAAGGGCTTCAAACCTGGTATGTACTTTTCGGGGCCTCGCAAACGTTTCTCACGAAACGAGCCATGTTTTGACGTATTCAGTTGTTTTATTTGACGTGTTTATTAGGACAGTGTGTTATAACAATGTTGAAGGGATTTAGACTACCGCAGACGGTGTAACATAGCCTTAAGCGCATAGTTAAGAGTGAAACTATGAAACAAATGAATATAAAGGTTATTCCTCTAGTATTGGTTTTATTATCCTTTATTGTAAGCTACAAAATTATGTGATTAATGAATACACCCAATAGCCACTCACATAACCTAGACCCTATTGAGGTTCATGTCTTTGTCACGGGTATCAGAAACTATGAGAGACTGTTCAGTATCATAACAGCTAGACTAGAACGAATGCTAGCGGGTTCGATCTCCGTCCTGAGATAAACCTTTTTGTGGCCGACAATTTTTTGTTTCAGGTTGTTTCTTGTTATTGTTCGACCACGGCACACGACCTGAATCTTACTGTGAAGTTATTACTAATTGGGTGACTACACACATACATACATAAACTCACGCCTTTTTTCCAGAAGGGGTAGGCAGAGGTGCTACCAGGACACCCACATTTCGCCTTGTATGTTGCCCGACCCGGAATTCGAACCTGAGACCTCAGCTTTGAAGCCGTAACGTAGTACAACTACGCCACCGAGACAGACGAATTGGGTGACTACTAGGTTTATTTATTTATTTTAAACCTACAAACTAGGCTACAGATTATCCACAACGATTAAAGTGACACCTTACCATCTCTTTGATTTACCTTTGCCTTTCTACACACTAATGCGCAAGCATTGGCTACCGTCTTTATGTCTGTCATCTCAGTTCGGAATAGAAAAGGGAGCAACGCATTATTTATTGCAACTGTTGATGTTTGGGTTAATGTGCCCATGTAGTTCAGAATACAATGTATGAGAAATGTTTGAAGTTGTATTTATCTACGATTCTTGGGGAAAGATTTTACAGAATATTAATTTGAAGTGGTGCTGTATAAAGGCGAATTTGGATAATCATCACTGACATTGCCGGCTAGGGAGTCTCGTGACTCATGGGTATGCTATGCTATGGTATGGTAACCTTGCATATGATAGTATTAAAACGACTAAGTACTAGAAAACTAGTGTTAAAACAGCGTACTTTTGCTTTACCAGAGGCCCTCACAAAATGTATTTCGCTCACATAAGATAGAGGCATTGCAACGTCACTATTTACATATATGTTTTAGCTTTCAGTACACTCAATTTAAAGTACATGTGTTGTAATGTTTTCACTCTATTTTTGTGGTAATTATAATGTCCATTATTCATAGCCGAGCGTGCAGGATTTATAGTTGGTCCCCTTTAAAAGTTATTGTCGTCTGTGTGGTGCAAGTAATAGGCGAATTCCGTTTTAAGAAGTGATATGGGCGGGTAAATCGCCATGCCGGGCACGTATCACAACAACGGAGAAATTATATTATGAGTATTTTCTAACTTAGACAGCCTCCGTGGCGCAGTTGGTCAGACGCCGGCTGTGAAACGAGAGGCCGCGGGTTCGATACCCGCACCGAAACAAACATTTGTGTGAACCAAATATATTTGTTTCGGGTCTGGGTGTTTGGGAGACCGAAAAGTCTCTCGTAGTTCCTGATACCCATGACACAAGACTCGATCTTAGTGTGGGGTCAGGACTATGTATGTGACTGTTGGGTGTATTTCTTTATTTTCTAACTGAAAAACTCACACAAAGGGGTTCACAAGTTGACGTGCAAATACGTTGACTCTAGACCAATGAAGCGACACCTATTATATTATTATACAATAATAGCTTCGCATATGTTTTTACGAGAGCATAGACATATAAGTTTTTTTAGGTCGTATAGTCTGAAACAATTATTGTAACATATATTTGATCGAAGTTTGTAACCCATCACAATGAAAGTGCAATAATGTTACTAACGAAACGACCGTGAGACCGTATAGCTGTAACGTAAAAATATTCGAAATAAGCCCTTTATGTCATATTAAAATTACTTATCGCTCGAATCTCTTGCCCCAGACCAAACAATCGTCATTGGTCATTTTATTATAAATACCTCGCGACTCACTCAGATCGGCACCATTCCAATACACAGAGAGAACGAGCACTCGTTTTCCAACTGCGAAAACACAGGCGACACCGTGCAAACATTAAATAGTTTTTATCATCAGCGTGTGGTTACTGTGTGACACAATGTTACGTGTGCGGTCGTGGAAAACTCTCCACTCGGCTATTTTCGTGTGTGACCTGTGGATCGACACTGGCCCTCACATTTTATTCGTATGACCATCGCTTTTCATCATGTCCGAGTGTTAAACTAACTCGTTACATTCGAAAGTAACTCTTTAGAAAAAACTTTTTCATTGATTGTGATAGAACTTTAACCTGATAGTTATCCAATTCACTATAGAAAATAAATACAATATATATTTTATTTTTGTACTTTTGACCAAATTTTGGAGAAAGGATCACAGTTTACAGTACCTACATATATGTTTCATGAGGTCCGCTAAGACCTCTCTTAGCGTAATGTATATGCCTTAAATGTAATACGACAATTTTACTTTAATACTTGTATTAAAATAATTAGAGTTGGAGAGTACCTACTGTCTCTTTAAGTTAGTAGGGGCTGTCGCGATCCAGTTGGGAGATTTTGTTTTAAATAATGCTAATGAATTAGAAAATACACTCATAAACATACCTAGTACATCTCCCAGATGCAGTTTAAGAGTGAGGTTCCAAGGGTAGGCATTTGAGACGGGTTTTTGGCGCGATTCGTCGGTTATAGATAGTCTTTCACAGGTCGACGATCCACCTGACCTACATCGTACGTACATTTCATTTGCCAAAGACACTAACCAATCCAGAATTTCATTCACACTGACAGTTCTATAAAGACTCTGAAGTGGATTAATTTATTTAGCCACAAGTTCATGCAGTACAAAACGCAACCATCAGTCTGGATATCAACATAATAGAAAAAAGTATTTCTACATCAATTCATATGTGCCACACAGACAATATTTTCCTCTGTCATCATTAAATTAAAAATAAAATATTAGGCTTTTTGGTTATGACATTGCAGCATTAGGACCGGATGCATTGCGTAAGACTGATTGTTAAATGCTAAGCTCAATTTTCCTTTAGGGAGGCCTATGTTCAACAGTAGACTTCGTGTAGCTGACAAAAGAGAACATTAAACGGGAGGTAGGCAGGGACGGGAGGATAAGAATCTCGAAATCTTTATATATGTCAGATATACGTGGACCCTTGCGGTCTCTCGAAAACATTGTCTTCAAAGAGTCAACGGAAAGTTATGCAAGTTAACATTACCAATTGGGATGTAATAAAAACTCTGCTAAGCAGGTCTTAGTAAAGATTTGTGCGTTGAGCCGATATATCGGTAAGAATGTCTGCGGGCCGCGCTGTGGGAATATTCCGAAATACAGTGCGTTATATTTAGCCTCCGAGGCCGCCGCTGTTTACATGTTTTTCACTTTACTGCCGCGCTATTTTACACTAATGTTTCCTCACTGCTTATTTTTAAGAATTGATATTCGTTTTTTCGTAGATTTGACAAATTGTGCAAATGTAAAGCCGATAGGAATCATAATAAAGATTGCAGCCGAAACCAAAAGACAAATGATTTAATATGAAAAATATATTGTGTCTTTAAGATTAAAAACAAATACTGATAATAATTTATAATGTGAAATACTTTCGTTTAAGCTTCGTACTCTTAATTTTAATACCTAAGTAAAAGAATCAAGAAAGAGAGTATGGGATTGAAAATAAATGTATTTTAAGGGCTATACTTGAGTTACGTTTATAAAATCAGTACCCTCTCCACGTGGTTTATATTAAAAGATGTTGAAAAAGATATTAATAAGCATCAAGATTACAGGGACTCGCTGGATGCAGCCCGATTCCGATGGGTCACTTAGAAATATCTTGCGGCAAGCCCAAGTTCAGGAGTTATTTTTTTATTGCGGTGAATGACGAGGCGAGCATGTCCTTCGCCTGATGGTAAGCTATACGATCTCTCATGGACAGTAACAAAACCAAACAACACCACGAATTACAAAACAATGCTTGGCATTCCACTGCGCTCGCCATCCTGAGACATGAGATGTTAAGTCTCATTATGTCCAGTAGTTAATCTGTGTACAATGTCCTTCAAACCGGAATACAACAGTGCATTAACACTGCTGTTTGGTACCTACCCAGGCGGCCTTTCACATAAAAGAGACCTACCACTAGTAAATTATTTAATAAATTTCCCGATCCACGGATTGAAGAAGATTAATTCCTCAAGGTACATACACAATGCAACTAGATTTATGACGCAAGTGATGATATGTATTTATAGATTATTGTTTAATTTTGTAACGCGTGACGTACATTTTATTTAAGGATACAGAAATCATTGGTAGCAACGAGTCACAACCATGCACACGTCATGAGTGTACTATATTAGTGCATTATCGCCCACTAAGCACGGGACTGCTCTACAACTGAGAGGGTTTGGCCCGTGTCCGCCACGCTGGACTAGTGTGGTTTGGCGGACGTCACATATTATAAATAAATAAATACACCCAACAGTCACATACATAATCCTGACCCTACATTAACATCAAGTCTTGTGTCGTGGGTATTAGAAATTACGGGACTTTTCGTCTCACAAACACGCAGACCCAAGACGCAAAACCATAGAAAATACTGTTAAGATCTTCATGGTATGTAGGCCTCCTTATGATATTTTCCTTCATTAGTAAAATGCTTGGTAATTAACTATCAATACACATATGAATCCGAAAAGTTAAAGGAGTAGGAACTCTGGGTATTGCACCCGCGACCACCGCCTCGGCTGTCGCGTCTGGTTTGCTATTACCAGGCTACTTACACCCTTATTATACACACACACTCATACCTTTATTATAGTGTACAGGAAACGAACATATAAAATGAAGAAACACAACTTCACGAAATCAGCATTCTTTGTAGAGGTCAGAGCTGTCTTTTGTTTCTTTAATGATTGAAATAAACAAACGAAATAAGCACTCGTGGTAACTGCATAGATACAAACTGTTTCTGCAAAAAAAAAAATATACAAACATTGCTCTAGGCGTCAAGTCATTTGAAGATTAGGTTAATCACATCATTAACGAGAGCAAAGTCACACAAAACAATCCTTATGACTCATCCATTCACAAACTTAACTTGCAATTAAGTCATTATAAAGATATTTCCAAGAAGGCCGAAAGGTGTGAAACTTTCTCAGAACCATAAAATAGTTTATAATAGACAAGATAGAGTGTAAACAAGTATTGGCACATTTGTAGAAGTGAGTCACGCCGCAGGTAAACGCTTTTACAAACATTTTGGGCATTTCCGTTTGTAATTTGACTGCAAATGTCAATTATATAAGGTTGGGTTTATAAATATTTTTGTGCAATTAAAATCAAGTTCAATTCTTTATTTAGTAAGATACTTTAAATATTTCTATGCATTAGTCAGAAACAGACATAAGTTACTATGCTTTGACTCTATATTATATTCAACAGTCAACACAGGATTCGCCCGCATTTTAAAAGGGCTAAAAATGTTTTTAATTGTTATTAAGTTGCACTTTTAAGTCTGTCTTATTTGTCGTTTTAGTTATTTTATTATTTTGAAAAAAATTGTTTATTTTTGTGCAGTGACGAAAGATTTTATACATTTAAATAAAAAAATATGTATATTACTTCTGAATTATGCATCAAGTGCGTTAATTTAAGCGGTCAAAGGTTTAGCAGTTTAAAATACTGAGGTAAAGTTTAAGCGCTCAACGCGAAAAGTCGAGGTGAGCGGGGCACGGAGGTAAATCACGGTAAACCTTCGTACCTCACTTTACCCAATTTAAAAACTTTTATGACGAAAATTTTTTCTTACTTTTGAAGATTTTTATATGCTCCGCGTGGTATACTCATTTGTATACGCAGATAATACTCAGAAGATAAACTACGTGGATGGAATTTGTATACGTTTTCTACTTGTAGAGAAATAATGTAAACATTTATTTGATCCCTATGTCCCGCAAACGAGACAATGAATTTCCTCATTAAAAATGTAAACACTTGGCTAATATGTGCTATGCTGGCCTCTCAAAATGAGAGGTAAAGCGGAAAGAAAAAGAAAAGTATAGGGAGGAGGAAAAGGGCATTGGGTCTCCAGCATTATCATTCATCAAACGAAATATGACAGCAAAGGCGTCATTTCACGTTAAATTTCTACATACATACATAAACTCACGCCTTTATCCCAGAAGGAGTAGGCAGAGGCGCCGCCAGCACACCCACATTTCACCTTATATGTTCCGTCCCATGATGTGATAGGGGGCGAGCCTATCGCCATTTCGGGCACAAATTCCTGTCTCCGGGCTGATGATGAATAAAAAACCCAATATCACTTTGCCCGATCCGGGATTCGAACCCGAGACCTCAGCTTTGTAGTCGTACCGTAGTACAACTACGCCACCGTGGCAATTTCTGTTAGGTAGTATTACCACCCTGTTCAAGCCTTTCCTTTCTTAGTAATCTTAGTATCTTTGATCAAGGTACTTCACTAAAGAGGACTCTACCTTTTTTAAAATATCTATAATGCAAGGAGACATCCGAGTTAAAATCAATAATTTAAAAATAATATGAATGTATACTTAAAGCATGTTATATATTTAATTATTGCTCTATTATGCAGTACGCAGGCGCAGCGAGGGGGCGTCACATTTGTTTTGTCTCTGGAAGCTGCCAGTCGCACCGCGCCAACTTATTGTTGCTAGAAAGGTAAGTCTAGTTTATGGAGTAGACTTTTTAAGTTATTCGTATGAACTAGAAATGTAAATTTTTGAAGAGGGAAATGAGATTATGAGCGGAATAAAAATTCTGATACATTTGTTCTGATATGAATCTGTATTAGACTGAATAATTTAGGTAGAGCGTGATTTTTCCCTAATAACATTGAAAATTCTGTCTAGCAGAGAAATATGCATAAAAGTTCTTACCCGTATAATGTATTTACTTTAGAATTTAGACTATCGATTGCTGATTATTAGTCCTTAAATTGTAGCTAATGTAAATGCATAGAGATTTATGACGGTTGATGAAACGAAAGATATGTATGGACCGTAGCATTTGGCGCTTTATAGTCTCTACTAACCCCATTGAGACATAGGTGAGAGTTCATGTATTTTGTACTACCAATTATATTCTACCATTTGTTAAATCAATTACTGTTTTACCGATCTGCCTATGTCATGACTCCTAAAGTACTTAATATTAGTCTCTACCTTTTAAACTTGCAGTATACTTCAGAATTTAAACTTAAAATATTTTACATTAATAGTTTCCTTTGATGTACAACTCAACCAACCGTTGTGTTTCGAAAGCTTTTCTATCACCAAAAACTGACCTAGTTATTTTTTAGAATTTTTACCGTGTCATAACTTTTTGTAAGTGACTTTATTAACAAGACCAACAAGACAAACTCAAACTATACAAATATATTCTGGAAACATTTTGTTTACAACGAAATACCCCGACATAGGACGAAAGGTAACAGGCCAATTCGCAATTCGACGCTTCAGTCAAAATAAAACTTTTGCTGTGGCTAGTGCTGTCGAACGAATTTAACCGATATGATTATCGATAAAGCAGATATAGATAACACACCTTCTTATTTTTTTATTATTAATTTTGTTATCTATATGTACTTGTAGTATTAACCTCTTTTCTATTTATCGGAAGTCGTTTGTTGGTAATGTTTAATGAAGCGGTATTTATTAGAGCGTCTGATTTTTTGAAGTTCTTCCATTGGGACGTTTGTAAATAATGAGAATAAAATTTTTATGATGCGCGCACACCGACGTTGATAAAGCGACATGATGAAGTTTAAAGTACCAGGCACATATGAATACGGCAGAGATATTTTTTATTTGTAGAAGTACCTAAAAGGAGCCCCCAGGTTCCATACCTACTTCTTCCCGTTTTGAGCACCTTGGCCATGAAGCCCTTGGCCTTCTGAGAAGTCAGACAATCCCAGTTAATTTATTTACACCTACTAGTGCTAGTATGATCACACCAATGCCTGTGCAGACGATGTGCATCGGTATTTTCAATCATCATTCTTACTTAAGTGATGACATAATTCGTCGTCTTCATTTAACATTGTTTTGCAAAGGTTATTTTGTATCAGATGTTGTATGACTCATCAGGAAGCGAAACTAATAAAGTTTATACCTACCAAGGTATTCAACAAGGATGTTTAAAAGGCAGATATCAAGTATTAAAGGATTAAGAAAGAATGTGCGTATGCGATCAAGCAAAAACAAGTGACGTGTAACAAAATAAAAATAAACTTACGTATTAATGTTCTAAATATAAATTAATATGTCAAACACCGGATTTGTGCAATGTGCAACTCTTAGGGCCTCGTTCACCATCTTCAAGTAAACCGTTGATTACTTACTTTTTGATTAACGTTATTTGACAAGCGAATGTGCAGAGTATCTTCCGTCGATTTCACAAATGAAAATAAAGTAAAGTGCTGGTTAAGTGAATGACATAAGAAATTGAACGAATCATTCGTTCAATATTGCGTCAATTGTTCCTCGCCCTGCCTCCCGCTAAATTGTCAAAGTGTTTTTTTTCTTAAAAAATAAAAAAGGAGGTTGAGATTTTAACCTTATTATAACCATTAAGTAAATACGCTAATCGGCAGACGATGCAGCCAGTAAGTTACTTATTAATGTAATCATAGGATTAGTATTACTGGAGCATGGTGAAATCGACACATGATGTTACGGATGACTTTTACTGATGATTAGCCTAATCAACGATTTACTTGAAGATGGTGAACGAGGCCCTTAACATAACAAAAATAAACGTCATTCAATTTTTCGTCTGAAATATAGAGTACTAGCGTTTGCCCGCAACTTCGTCTGCGTGTTTAAGATAATATAGACGTTATATCGATAGAACTATTCCATTGTAACCTCTACGTAAACTTTTAACTAAAATCAACGTGCAGCATTTCTATTTCTAATTTTGACTCTGAATTTAGATTATCGGATCAATGAGTCCGTCAGTTATTGATTCAGAGACCCATCGGAACAATAAATATAAAGTTCAAAATGACGGCCAACTTTTTCAATTCTGAATACAAATTTAGATTATCGAAACTCAGATCGATTTTGAGACCAATTGGATCAATACATAAACGGCCTTAATCATATACAGTTTTAAAACCTATTTTAGGTATCGGATGTTTGTTTTCTCGCTCAAACTGAATTGAAAAGTCGTTCGAAAGGGACAAAAGTTAAATATTCATAAGAATAACTTCAGCAGTTTAATTTTCGATACAAATTTTTCAACCTTATTTTTACTCCTTTAGGGTTAAATTTAAGTAAACAGAGTAAGCACTTATTTTTGATTTTAGATGTGTTATTATAGTGTCAAGTTTGAAATCTCCAACTTCAACGGTTGCGGTTTTCCATACAAATTTATTTTACCCTTTTCACCCCCTTATGGGTTGAATTTCCAAAAATCCTTCCTTAGTGCTACCCTACGTTATAAAAGAAATCCCTGTGTAAAATTTCAAGTTCCTAGCTACAGTAGTATCGGCTGTGCGTTGATCCGGCAGTTCGGTTCTACAAAACTTCAACCCTTATTTTCGTCCCTTTAGGGTTAATTTTAGATAAACAATATATGCAAATATTTTTGTCTTAGAATGAATAACTTAAGTGCCAAGTTTGACAATTGTAGCTTTAACGGTTTAAATTTTCCCTATATCAATTTTTAACCCTTTACACGCCTTTAGGGGATGAATATCCAAAAATCCATCCTTAGTGCTACCCTACGTCACAATCGGAACCCATGTGTAAAATTTCAAGTTCTTAGCTTCAGTAGTTTCGGCTGTGCGTTGATCCAGCAGTTCGGTTTTACAATACTTCAACCCTTATTTTCACCCCTTTAGAGTTAATTATAAGAAAGGAGAGTATGCAGTTCTTCTTATTTCTAGATGAGTAACTAAAAAGTCAAGTTTCATATCTGCAACTTCAAGGGTTTCGGTTTTCCATACACCAGTATTTTACCCTTTTCACCCCCTTAGGGGTCGAATTTCCGAAAATCCTTCCTTAGTGCTACCCTACGTCACAATAGGAACCTCTATGTAAAATTTCACGTTTCTAGCTCCAGTAGATTCGGCTGTGCGTTGATCGGGTAGGAAGGAAATCACCCAGTTTCTAAACATTTCAACCCTTATTTTAACCCCTTTAATGTTAATTTTTAGACAAATAAAGTATGCAATTATTTTTTTTATTAAATGAGTTATTAAACTACTAAGTTTGAGAATTGTAACTTCAATGGTTTAGATTTTCCATACAACAGTTTTTAACCCTTTTCACCCCCTTAGGGGTAGAATTTCCCAAAATCCCTTCTTAGTGCTACCCTCCGTCTCAATAGGAATCCCTGTGTAAAATTTTAAGTTCCTAGGTCCAGTAGTTTCGGCTGTGCGTTGATAGGTCAGTCAATCAGGTTCCTCTTTTATATATATAGATGAATAAGGTGTGAAAAAATACTACATGCAACAAAGCATCACGCATAATCAGATTACAGATATTGATTCTAAATAACATTACATATTTACTAAACTCCTTACTAAAAAATCCGCATCTCTAACATATCGCTCATCCAATGGAACAACGACGTAATTACAAAAAGTCGAAAATGACTTTTGAATGTCTTATTGAAAAGTTTTCTTGAGTTTCTCATGAAGTTATTGTAAATTATCATTGATAGTACAGTTACTTACATTAATAATAAAATAATTTCATCAGAATGATTGGAAATACATTATATTTTAAATCTCAAACTTTTAAAAAGTTCTCCTGAAAAATAGCTAAGACGTAATTACGTCATTGTTCTATTGGATGAGCGATATGTACTAATAGACATCTGCCAAAAGATTTCACTAAAACAAAGAACTGGCATATAAACATCTCTACCTGACAAATAAAAAAAAAACGTCCACACCGATAAGTGCGGTAAGCCCTCATCCCTACTATCCCGTGTCCCGCGCGTAGTCCAGCGCCGCTGACTGCCGCCGACTGCCCGGGCGCCCGGCAGCGCATCCGAACGAACGAACGCAACCACACCCGCATTATTCGCAACACGCGGCCGTGTTTACGAACGCTATTCCATATTTAAAAATTCAAAATATATTTGCGAGTTCTTGAGTGCTGTGTTAACATTTGGATTTTTATTGTTTGTGATTAAAAGGTGAGTTGTTCGGAAATTGAAATTAGTTTCATTTTTAATTAATGTTTTTCTGTTCTCGTCTTTTTTTAAATGCGCTAGTGATCAAAATATTTTTTAATTAAATATTTCATAGCTCATGTACCTAATTGCTGTGATAGTTTTAAATGCTTTTCAAGTTATTTACTATTTATATGGACATTAATATTTCATATTTTTTTAATTCATTATAGAAGGCAGAGCTCTTCAGAAAATAGATAATTAATTATGTAGTTCTCAATTATCGTTATTCTTTATTTTTATTTAATTGCACGTGGAGTAAATCATGGGATCTTTTATAAACTTATCTACACAATAAGAGTTCTCCTCAATTGTGAGTACTATGATCCAGTACAAAAACCGCACAGAGATAGTAGTCTCTATACTCTAGGCCCTAGAGTATAGAGACTAGAGTCTAGGGCATACAAATTCATCCGTGCGGAATCGAACCTGCAACCTCCTCATACCAATCGATTTAACGTAACTTCAACTTTTTCAGAATATTTCTTATATAATGACTCTTTGACAAACGAAGTCCATAACAAGGACTCATTTAATTGCAACTCATAAATGTAATAAATGAAAACTAAAATTCCAATAATTTAATACCTATTCAATTTTAATCTTAATACATCACAATTTGTATTTTGAGACCATGTACGTAGTTTGTATAATACGTCCATGTTTGAGTCTCTTATGTCTGCCATCTTGCAGGACAAAGGAATCTCAAGCATAAAGCCTTAAAATTAAATAAAAACCGTAACGCGTTATTAGGCACGTGCATTACATCCACACAGTACGTAAAGCCCTGGTCTGTGGAACGGTACGCGCGGCACTGCGTTGCACGCAATGCGATGTCAAACTCGGTTTTGTATGAAAAACGTCATCATTTGTCTTTTGTTCTATTGCGATATGCGTCAACCAGCGCGCACGGTGAAGGGTCAACTCCATTATAACATTTTGGTCGCTTGATAGAAACTGACAGCGGTTTGCGGTAGCGGCACAGATTTATATGAAAATACACCGCACAGCGCGCAGTCATTCTCATCAAATCGCCGCGGCGTGCGACATTGCGGCATGGATTTATTTGTCGATAATTTGACAGAAATAATAGCAGGAGCCTTTGTGTTTTATATATCAAGATAGAAAGAACACATTAACATTTTAAAAGGGAACAAATCTCCGATGGTAGTGTGCCCATATTTTTTCATATGGGCACCAAAATGTAACCGCAACGCATCTGATGTATTACAATTTTAAATCCAATTACAATATCCACCAGCAAGAAATAATCAGCTCTTGCCGTCAAACACTATTATGCTACCCTGCTCGAAAGCATATTTGGAAACCGATATTAGAAACACGAAATATTTGCATGTGTCATTGACGAGTTTACCACCTTCGTGTACGGTGGTCGGAGCAATTAGGAAAATATCACTAGTTCATCCGATGAGCGTCTTATAATAATATATTACAGTTGAAAAATGTTTCTTAAATTTTTCCGTACATATTATAGAAAGCAAATTCGCAGCTTGTACCATACGACCCTTGTTAATATTAGTCCGTGTTGCTTTACATCTAGCTTCTCCAGCCCGTATTTTTGAGCGGTCAATTCAATATTTAATTGTCTTTCACTTTGTAATGGAGGGAAATAGACGATTCTTTGTTTTTAACTCCTACTATTTAGTTCCTTTTTGATAAAGCTGCGGATTTCAACAAATGTACTGAGATCTATAACATCTTCTATATCAAAATAATTATTTTTGCAATATTTCAAAGACATTTACATTAACAGAGTGCGAACCAGTGCGAACGGAGTGCGACATTTTTTTAAGACTGCCTCGGTGGCGTAGTTGTACTACGGTACGACTACAAAGCTGAGCTCTCGGGTTCGAATCCCGGCTCGGGCAAAGTGATATTGGGTTTTTCTATTCATCATCAGCCTGGAGCCAGGAATTTGTGTCCGATATGGCGTTAGGCTCGCCCCCTGTCACATCATGGAACGGAACATACAAGGCGAAATGTGGGTGTCCTGGTGGCGCCTCTGCCTACCTCTTTTGGGATAAAGGCGTGAGTTTATGTATGCAAATAAAGTTAAACCTAGGATCAAGAACTGCTGATGTGCTGGAGGTTGTGCAGATACATATATACCAACTACCTACCTATACCTACGTCTATTATTTGAGCTCCGTATTGTGAATTTAGATAAAAAGTACAATTAAATGATTATTGTAGAAAGTGTCCATCAGTATTGATCCAGGTTTTGCTTGTGATCGTTTATAACAAAATTATTTTATTTTCTAATAATAATACACTTTGTTTTTATCAAATTACGGTACAATCGGCGATAATTTAAGAGTAGGTATCTATACAAGTCCAGTGAAATATAACTTGATCAAAGAATAGGTTTATTAGCAGAAAAAATAAAATAATATAGTTAATAGCACGCTAATTTACATGAGAAAATATAAACTAATTATGTCACGTATCAATATATGAGAAAATGGTCTTATGTGCCTTTTTACCGACTTCGTTTAGAATTACGCACAAACAATTTTTTTATATAATTTTATATATTTTTGAACTCAAATGATTGTTATCCGTTGTCATGGAGACCCGTGAAGACTTCAATGCAAAATTGTCATAATAACATTTGTTGTCAAGTTTCGGCCCTCCCATTGGTCAACGGATTTACGCAGAGTGAAACCTATCTGTGAAACCTCCTTAGTTGCTTGAACTCCGTTGCTTGCCGCAGTGCCGCACGTACCGTTCGTCAGACCAGGGCTTAAGCTGACTAATACCACTGAGTCAAAGCTCGCATTTAGATGCGCGCGCAGCCACTGACGCTGACCAAACATTAAACTTAGATGATAAACGACAGATTTATATCATGTAGAGGATATATTAAATTTTTTGATATGTTTTGAAATTTACGTAAGGTATTGCCAGAGGTTTTGAGAGGCTAATGTCATTGAGGTTTCTTGTAATATTCCGTAAAAATGACAACATAATTACTCGAAGATTGGATGTCTATTGCGGGATATTAAATACGGACGTGGAAAGACAATTATGACGAGGTCAAATTATCCTTCCTTTGTTCCATTCTTTCTCCCTTTCTCCATTTATATTCGACGGCTGCCTCCATCGTCGGTTTTAAATGTTTATTAAGGTTTACATGTTTGAATTACATATTTTGCGGTCGTATAGTTTCTACTATTTCGTAATAATAAAATTGTTACTTTTGTCTTTATGTTAAAAATTTTGGTTAGTGATAATATAATGATCTTGTTAAGTCCAATACCTGAGATCTATCGTCAATTTTTTCTTTTTTTTTTTATCAAAAATATTGCTTCTTATTGAATAACCATTCGAAAGCGTTGGAAGAAGGTTAGTGGTTGAATCGTAAGCTAGAGCGATTCAAAGCGAATAGATTGCTCATTCAACAGCATTCTAGTGATAACTAAGTTAAATTGGTGCACAAAGTACGCTAGTGAGTGGCGAATCATTGATATGTTTTTGCACGTAGGAAATTGACGAAGATACTGAAATTTGTGGTGGAATATTTGTATTCACCCGTATAGCGATCATCGTATAATAGACAAGTATATAGCATTTTCAATGCAGCCTGAACACATGGTATGAGTAGAGATGCATTATTGTTTAAGGGCGAGTGATTATCATCTCTCATTGGTAAATACTTTGCTAATAGCACTGGACTTATAATTGGATGTATTGTAATTTATCGTGTATATATCTATATCAGCCCATATACGTCCCACTGCAGGGCACGGGTCTACTCTACAATCGAGAGAATCGATTGAGAGTGGTTAGGCCATATAGTCCACCACGCTGGCCTAGTGCGGATTGGCGAACTTACATACCGTAGAAATTCTTTAAAATCGCTACGGTATGCAGGTTTCCTCACGATGTTTTCCTTCACCGTTAAAGTGCGTGGTGATTGACTATCAACACACACATAACTCCGAAAAGTCAGAGGTGTGCCCTGGGATTTGACCCCCGACCACCATGAACATGTAGGCCACCACGCACTTTTATCGTGTCAGTGTAACAAAATAAATATAAATTGGTACAGAGTAGGTGAGCGTCTGGCGTAGGTCATGCGTTTCGTTGCACGCAGTGAATTACTGAACGCAATCATACCCATTTCTATGAAGCTGTCAGTTAAAGCTGGTGTTGAAGTGTGAGAAAGACAAAGAGAACGTGCGGCTGGTAGTTGTAAATGACAATACAACCTCTTTTTTCTTCTAAGAAAATTTTGAAGGTTACATTATACACGGTTATTAAAATTTTAAGGCGTTGGAAATTAAAAAGCAAAGACGTAAAGGAATACATTTTAGGCCTCGGGTTGGGATTCAACAAATCAAAATGAATAAATAACAGGTTGAGTTATTGGATCTCATTTTTTGTGTGGCTGTGTAAACATTTTCATTTCAAGAATGCGATTGCTGCAGAATGTTTATGTTCAAGATAGGTACAGCCAACTTTGACAAACCCAGCTATCAACATGCAACTTGCCAATAGACATAAAAACTAACCACATGGCGTCTGCTTAGCAATCGTTTTATAGGTGCATTTGTAATACCTCGTAAAATGGCAATATAACTACAATTTCTTCACATGAACACCGTAGAATACCTCAGACTAAACAAATGAAAATTGAGGATTTTACCGTCTGGAATTATATCATTGTTTCATTAGCTAAACATACATACATAATACTACCATTGCTCACCCGAAACACACACCCACACGCATACACAAACACACACATACACACAAAAATACATATACATAAACACACATACCTCGCATTCACACTCTCACACCTAATAATTATTAAATTTATCTGGTTTCTCAAGACACAGGCAATGTCTAATTTGAGAACCCTTGCAATATTCTTTTATGTAAAATTATTATTTTAAAATTAATATTTTTTTATTTTTCTTTATGTGGACCGAGCTAAAACTGATTTAGGTACTTCTAGTTTCGCAAGATTAATTAAATAAATAAGTATAATAATGGTCACGTACAGGTCACAGTCCTGACATACTATTAGGAACGTGTTGGAAGTATCAGAAATTTCAACAGATTTTTCGGCCCCACAACATCCGAAACAAAACAAATACTTGTGAACCTTAAAAACTATTGTACGGGATTCGAACTAGCGGCCCCTCGATTCATAAATCATGGCTTGAGCAAGTAAGAAGTAATATTCAATGAATCAAGTACTAAAAAGAAAATAAAAAGTCTCAGAACAAAAAAACATTATAATCATTGTTTTTTATTATGTTGTAAGTGATGCGAGGCACATTGTTTATACTACACAATCTAAATCATTCCGAGTGAGCTATTTGACCTTTACTTATTCCTAATTTATCCTCACATAGTAGTTTTTCTTATTCAAAACAACATTATCTTGTATGCTTTAAAAAAATTCATGACTTTAGTGATTGATGCCTGAATTTGCTTTTTTCTTTAGTACATACATACATACATAAACTCACGCCTTTTTTCCCAGAAGGGGTAGGCAGAGGTGCTACCAGGACACCCACATTTCGCCTTGTATGTTTCGTCCCACGATGTGATAGGGGGCGAGCCTATCGCCATATTGGGCACAAATTTCTGACTCCGGGCTGATAATGAATAGAAAAATCCAATATCACTTTGCCCGACCCGGGATTCGAACCCGAAACCTCAGCTTTATAATCGTGTCAGTCAAGTACGAGTTTTTTCTTTAGTTGCTGGTAAAATTACAGTTTTAAGATTATCATCATCATCGTACTTTCCTCTTTTAATTGCCACATGGACTGATTAACTGGGTGTTTTCTTCTGTTTTTTTATCGCATCGTTCGGCAAACGAGCAAACAGGTCTCTGATGGTAAGTAATCATTGTCGCCCAGGATCATCCACAACGCTTGGATCATACGTATGTTGTCAGCCCTTTAAATCGGGAGGAAATCGGGAAGGAAATAGGATTGGAAGAATTAGGAGGTATTGGGCACCCGGCAATCTTACTTACCAAAAGAAACGCTATAGCAAGGCTGTTGCTTCGCGTCGATCTCCTTTGAGACAGTGGTACCACCACGAGCCTGCCCATTTATGCTGAGTCATGACTGACAACAGCGTGGCTGTACCACGATAATCTTCACACAATCTTCCTTACCTTGTAATCATATCCTCAATAGTGTAATGAACAAAGAAGTTTATTTTGGTGTGGGATAGCCTGAAAATTTTAAGATATAGAAAGCCGACTTCCAAATAGTAAATTTTTCATTTAAAACTCCTGTGGATTAATAATGTCTATTAAAATCCTGTTATAATTTTATTCATAAAATGTATTTTGTTCAACACAAATCGATCAAGTAATAGATAGGTACCCACAATTAATACATGACAACCTTTACTAAACACTATTCGCGAGAACTGAACTGCATAAAAAGTAATTTAGCAAAAAATAGAAGTACGTTATTATTCGATGACATTTTGACAAGTAAAACAAGATGGCGGAGTGGCGAGTGTTTACCGCGCATCAACGTTAACATTTAAGTGAAAAGTAAAAGGTCTTGGCACAGGTGCATCGCAATTAATCATAATGGACGCCATTTCGTGATATAAACGACAGACACCTGGAGTTTGAGAAATGGAGAGCAGTGTTAGAACAGTGTCTAAGTTTACTCATCATTATGTAACTTCCAAATGTGTTTATGTTTAAGGTCGGCCATTATTCCACTTGTGTGGTTGTTAAGCCGTTCCCTTGGCTTATATCTATAATATTGGAGGGATATGACGTAAATTATGCTAAGGATCACAGGGCTACTGTTGTTGTGATGAATAATAATTCCACATTCTACAATAAATATGCGATTGTCATTTGTAAATACTAAAAACAGCTTTATTATATTCCTTTAAAAATATTTGTTGTTTTATATTTGTTCCAAAAGCTTGGATATATTAATGACTTTAATAAAACGATGAATTTATTATTTCGGGCGGTACCAGTGTCTGCTTTCCTTCTCACTCTTTGCCATTTCACCTTGACTTTGACATCCTCAAAACTACCACAACCAAAAACAGCAGGAATGTAATATAAATTACTTTGGTGCCAGATAACCATTAAGATCATTAGTCGGGTAGATGCACGAACAGACACGCAAGGTGACAGTCAACAGATGAAACCAGAAAAAAATGTTGGCACCGTGTTAATCCGTCGCTAATAACATAATTGAAGCGTTGGGTGCAACAAGGGCGTATGTTGTAAAATAGAGTTTCGAGAAAAATTATAATGAAAGTTGTAATGCCTGACATTATTTTAATACTTATAATTTGACTTACATTTACTTTATAATTTCTTAGTCCCATGATTTAACAAAAAGATTAAGGTATTATGACTATTTTAAAACAATCAGAAATATCATAAAATCAAGTTTTTTTTACTTGTGTTATCCGCCCTTGTTGCACCCAACTGGTAAAACAGATAAGACGTTAATTTTGCTATTGATTTTTAAAGAAAACAAAATAAGAAATGTAAGTTAATGTGTATTTATTACAATCACCGTTCAAATATTCAACTTAATAATTTTTTCTGACTTTCGTGTTTTTAATCAGATTAAAATCAGAGACATTAAGAGGGTATCTTGCTGCGCTTTGTCACCTATGTTCCAAAAGTTACAAAAAAATCTTCTCTGTGCATTTTGATCGAGGTTAATACAACATTTTTTGGAACAACACGTAGTAATATGTTTAAAAACTTTTTTAGGTATCTTCTTTCCTTGAGCTGATGTATATTCTTCACCTAAACTTCTCTTTAACTTTCGCACTTTTTTTTCCACATGTTTTCATTCTTCACCTTCTTTCTTCCCCTTTTTTTGAGGGGCTCATATTCGCTCTGGTCAGTATCTGATCTTGAGTCACTTGAATCACTCGTTTCAGTCATTTTTTACACTAATAAGTTTTTACAAACTGCAGACAGGTCGTAACGTGTTCGAATTTAAACGAACTTTTGATATCTATGCAACAAGGGCGTAGCGCCACCTTTGACATTATTGATTCTCACGCCATCTAAAAGCGGCTGATCTAAACAAGTTGTCGGGATACGAAACTAGATGGGTCTGTGCATGTTTTGATGTAATAACATCAAAACGGACTTTAGGTACCGAACGCCCTTGTTGCTCCCAATGCTTCAATTACTAATGTTCGGGCGCGTATTACACTTGTCATATTGTTTACTGGGTATTGAAGACTAAATATAGGGATTAATACTTCATGATCTTCGAGTCTGACCTTATTTTTCATACGAATGGAACAACACTTTGTCGGAATGTTGACATTATAATGTTAGGTCGGTCCCGCCTTTAATTACACACATACGTCAAAGTAATTTAACATCGCAATGAGGTAGGCAGCGACTATAAATTACAAATGCCATGATGGAAACTTCTTTGGATTGTTAATCTCATTGTAGTTACCTATACTATGCCTACACTCTTTGTAATGGCCTTTTTTCGAGCTTGTTTCTGTCCAAGAAATATTGTCAATTTGAAGTACCTATAGATCGTCACGTCGTCTATGCTCATAAACGTTGATGCTACGTCCATGTCTACGCCCTTTTGGCTTCCGAATGTGTTGTTGTTCTGCTATTGTCCAAATATTAGTATAGGAATTAGGAACAGTTTTTTCTCTTCACATTTTATTTTCAGGGATGTTTACTATTATTATATTACGAGTATAAATGCTTGTTATTTATATAAAAAAATCATATCTCAAACAATGAGTCAAATGGATATTTTTTAAATTTAATGGTTTTCCAAATTTCGCCACACGCTCATAGAATTTAGATGACTATATTATAAGACTATATAAGTCATCTAAATTCTATAGATACGCTTGGATCATCTTCGGCAAACAAGTGACATTCAGATTACAACCTTTTTTCGCCAATCTTCATGCATTAATTCCTACAATACGTCTTTAATTTAAACTATCTATTACTGTTAAGACAAAACGAGCATAATGCACCTAATAGTAGGTGCGATGAAGTCCAAATAAAATATCCTTGATGGACACAATGTAAAATAAAGAAAAGACGAATGTTAAAGAATTACATTGATTGATTCTCGCTTCGTTACATCGACATTCATTCCATTTTGATAACCAAACGCAGACCCAAGCAATGCAACATCTTATAGAACAGATGCATTACCGGCCCATAAAACAACTAGACTGGATTCTAACAGTCCATTTCTCCGTCTATATTGAACATTACTGGTATTTTATTAATCAACGTCACAGTAGTATGCGGCCCACCTGGCGGTGCGCGCGCGCCTCCACGACCCACTTACAATGCTAACAATAGTGCCATATGAAATGGTTCGTTTCATTTGAATTATACGGACAGGGGCGAATTAAGTTTGGGGGTCCATTGAAGCGTTGGAACTGAAGAAAAAGGCTTTTTACGATGTAAGGAGGATGATCTAGCAAGCGTAATACCCGATAGAACGTGGCTATCGATGCACATGAATATTCAAATCTTGAGGATGTTAATGTTTTGCTGGTTAAATAATATGTAGGATAAAATATGTGTTCGACGAGAAGGCAGGAGTATTAAGTTCTTCGACGAGATTAGTGCTGAAAGGGGAAAAAAGTTACTTCGTTTCTGTTTTTTGTGAGACATTGTCTCATTTCCAAATCACTTTGTATTATAATATCACTTCGTTATGTGAGCATTTGGCACTCAAATATTTTACTACTTTATACTACCTCATAATTTAAAGCCAATATATTATCAAATACTAGGCGTTTTAATTGGAGGGCTCGTCAATAATGATAAAGTTTAATTCTTCTGTGCAGTAACACAGTCCAATTCAAATAAAAAAAAAAAACAACATTTTTTTAATGACCACTTTATCCAGCGTCGTTGGACTGAACCAAGTAAGCTTTAGTCTAAATCCGTCACTGCATATGGTTCCATTTATAAGGATTTTATGTGTTTACGTACCTGCTTTCTTGATTGCCGCTTTGCGGTGCCATATGTGAAGGAAATTGGGTTAGCAACAAGGAACTGCACATAAAAACAACTTTACCAACCTTACGATTCAGGAGCCTATAGTCTATAAATTGATTTGTGGTGTTGAGGGAGTTTCTTGGGTTATTTCTCTACCATAAGAAATTGCTTAAGAGTTATAAAATGATAATGGTATCGTGGTCAATCTTAATTACAGTATGAATGAAAGGATTTATCTCGGCTTTATACACAATCTACTCCAATAAGAAACTGATTAGAAGTAATAGCTTTGCTGTATTATTCCAGTAAGAGCCGAAGGCCAGATAATTCCAAACTTTCTGTTTTTCCTCTATTTCGCAAGTTCCATTCTTAACTTGTGTGTACTTGATGTTATTCATTGTTTGGACTCTGTATCAGGGCTATTTGGAGTAAAACTTTGGGTTCTGATATTTTATGCCCTTTTTCTTCTTCTCAGTCGGGCGCTGAGTGGTGGTGGTTGCTACGATTATAGTACATGGAGAGGTGCCTACGTCGTCCGTCCTCGCTTTGATGTTTGTAGCGCTACTGGGGCTTCTCCACTTTTTTCGGTTCGTGGCGCTCCGTATGCACTCTGTCATGAAGGAGTGTATTAATATTCTAATTAGGTTAGCCCAGTGAGTGGATGATCTCTAGACCGTTTTCCCTCTACCCGCCTTGGGATAACCAATCTTTCCATATCATTTCATGCCCTTTAGAAAGGAAAATTTTCTCAAATATGGAACACTGGTTTATCCATTCCGGGATCTAAAGACGTTATTTGGCAAGCCAAATAAGTCACAAGCGAGGCATGTTATTAACTAAACTACGATATGCTTGGAACGTGACGTGAAAGCTTTTAATCACGTGAAACGTTTCACAGACTGCTGAAGTTGGAAATTATACTAGCTAAAATGTAGTTGTAGGTTCGACTTAGTCACACTGAAACACTAAGATATGAAGGTTTGAAACCTCCAGCGTGAATATTTAATGAGTCAAAGACTCTTTACAATATTATGAAGACATTTAGACTTTCTGCCTTATGGTGTATATGTTTGTTTCATAGATTTGATACAATAATATGCTTCTTACGTATATGCAGTTAAAAGATTTCGCATATAATTCAATGACTAGGTCTTCGTAGCGTCTTTTTCTCTATCTCTCTTGATTTTTTTCTTCTTCTCTTTAGAGAAAATATTGAGATCAAGTTGAATGACGATATGCTAAACCAATACCTCAAACAAAACAGATTGCTAGATTTGATCATCGAACAGAAAATCTCACAGTACTGTACTTCGACCCTTGACGCACTTCAAATTATTATCAGACGTATTAACAATATGTAATTTAATTAATCTCCACTCAATACTATGCATAGCATTCACAATCGATTTATAGCTCGCATAGAAATGGGATGCGCAGTTTCCTAAATATAAAGCTGGCTGGAAGCCACTGGCTATAATTATCGCGAGAGTGCCAAAATTCTATTGCCATATACCTGACATGGCGGGGAGTGTATGCAACTATTATATTTTCTGAGCTTGCTAGCCTTTAATGACTTTCCACGTTGTAATCATTTAAGATTTTAGAGTAATGATTTGATTTTGCCAATTGTTGATGTGAGCTTGGGTATTTTGATATTGGTACACGATAAATAAATAAATTTACACCCAACAGTCACATACATAGTACAGAGTACTGATCCCACATAAGGATCAATTAAGTCTTGTGTCGTGGGTAATAGAAACTACGAGAGACTTTTACGGTCTCACAAACACCCAGACCTGAGAAAATTCTTGAGGGCTTCACAAACATTTGTCTCGGTGCGGGGTTCGAACTAGTGGCCTCTCGTTTCACAGGTGGCGTCTAACCAACTGCGCCACGGACGATAAAGTGACTACAGATGGTACTACTGATGTTAAAGGCAATGTAATAGAGTGTCCACCGGTGTGAGTGTGGTAGGTCTCGTTGGTTGAAAGAATTATGCCGGCAAGCTGGCACCTAGCACTTGAGATTTGGGGTGCACTGCACTTATTTTATGTGTATTGAAATCATTTTGTGGTGTCAGTATAAAAGTGATTAACAATCAAACATATTATGTAGGCAAGGGTGCACGTCCGACATTATAGTATTTGCTTTGTGATTGACTTCAAAAAAAGGAGATTATTGTAATTCGAATCGCCCACCAATTTTGTTTACATTTTCAGCTTGATGTGAATAATCCTACTTTTATATCTGGATTTCGAGTCTAATTCATTCATTATTTTATAGTAAACATGTTTTATTTACACAGAGTATCGTCTGGCAAGACTTGTTTATTTCTAACCAGTCGAAATAAATATGGCGGCTTGCTTGAAACCGGATGTACACTGACTAATCTCAGAATGTAAATTGCTTACGTGGATCACTAGCAAATTATTACTATGGTTCATAATTCATCAAATCATTTAGATTAACCAATATCTCCTCTATTCACTCTCAACACAAATCAACACATTCTACCCTCAAATATGTATACAGGGTATCTCAAGACCGCGACCGAAAACGAAGCCAGGTGGTAGTATTAGTGACTTCAGACACAATGCAACTAAAAATTTCGTAAAAAAAATCGTCAACTTTTTTTTTGTAATTTTTTACTTCTCGTCGTATTTGGGTGATATTTATACATAGTTTTCCTAAAATAATGATGCAGACCTCTTTATTTTCCAATACTCAATGGTACGTAAGGGTTTAAATTATTATTTTCGCAAAAACTAGGATTTTACCACCCAAACAAGATGTTTTTAAAAAATTCTAAAAAAATATCTGTCGCTGTTTTGGTGAAATTTTTATTTGCATCGTGTCTGTAACCACTAAAACTACCACCTGGCTTCGTTTTCGGTCGCGGTTTTGAGATACCCGGTATAACGTATCTCATATCACTTCTTATGTAAACACCCAATTAAACATTTATCATCTACAACATTAATTAATCAATGATATTTCGACTAATAACGAAAAAACGCATGATGTCAAACAGGATTTCCATCATGAAATCATAGTCCAACATGGATAAAAGTACTGTTGCACCGACGTGATCGAAGTTCGATAAAGACAGGCAGAAGAAGCAAACCAGAATGCAATATGACTTTCAAAAATGCTCTCCCAATTCATTCTCGTTAAAAACTCTAAATTTTACAAGAATCACGTCGGTTCGACCTTCCAATTTGTAACGGTTATCCACAAATAGTTTACCTAGAGCCCGACCTCCAAACACATGGAGTAATTCATGCGCAGACGTTACCAAAACATTCACACTGATCGCAATCTTGTTGCAGATACAAACCTTCTGGTGGATGTTGAGTTGAGCTGAACTGAAGACAATATGGCGGCTAATGGGTAAGATTCTCCTCAAATTTTGATAAGGATAAGCTACGTTTTGGCTTAGATTTGAAGACAATGATAGGAAATGACTTGGTAATAAACATAAAATAATTTTCATCTTTATTGCTGCAGTAGATGTCTAAAGCTAGGGAAAATTTAATTTAAAAATTATTATTGTGCTATATTTCCCTATGGTATTTTAAAAGAAAGAGTGGGAGTGTAGTGTATATTAAGAATTGTTTAACATCCCCTTTCTTTTACTTCGACTGCAAGATTTAGGACGATTCTAACTTGTTTATTTCAGAATTGATTTATAAAATTCTATATTTGCTAGATTTTGGACATGGATGCCTTTCATAAATACAATTTAAAAAACCTAGTCATGTACCCTATTTCTAGTTGTATAGCATGTTGCAAAACAATTTCGGAGTACAGAATCTGTTGTTAGTGTTAATATTAAATATTACCATTCGTTTGAAAGTAAAACAAACGTCGCGTCGTGTCGGTTCTTGCAACTAGCAAACATTTGTCTAACCTTGAAGTGTTTCACGGAGAGGGTTCTAATTTCGTGGATGCAATACGTAAATCTTTTCATAAAACACGAGATTTATTGCTTACCACATATTCTTTTTATTAGTTTCTTCCTTTTATTACATATTTTATTTAACGGGTTTTCTCATCAACTGTTAGTTTTATAATTTCAACTCTAACTGAACTTCCGATTTTGGCGTCAGTACGCTTACTGTAATTAGGAGCTAGATTTCCACTGATGTCTTAAGGTATCTGCATACTATACCGTTTCATACCTTGAACGTGCTACGAACGTATGAAGCAAATCTTTGTATCAATTACTATGGAACATCACAGTAGACCTTTCCATCACCGACTGTGACGTGGTTGCGGCAATTCATACAAAACATGTTTTGCTGATATTTCTAAAGCACAGTCATGGTAATACTGCGTATGCACCAGAGTTTCTTAGCAACATGATCTTGTCTTTGACCCAGCTGCAGGGTATATCGAAATTATCCATTGTGGATCTATTAACTGAGAATAGTAAAGTGGAATAGGTCAACAATTCCCCGGCTCTCGCTAGAGCGGGTGTCGGCATCGCAGTCGATGTCAGCAGAGCGAAAATAACCCGAAAATTGGCCGCCTTCCAGGTACGGAGCCGGCCCGGTGGCTGGACACATGGGCAGAATTCCTAACTTCGGCAAAAGTAACGTTAATGTGAGTACATATTTTGCAACTATTGAATTCGTAACTCGTGTCTTTACTGAATGTCTGACTAACAGCCCATGATGGTAAGTTACCATCGCCCTTGAATATCTAAAACGCTTTGATATTTGTTGAAGCGTTGCTAGCCTCTTAAAATGAAAGAAGATAGAAAAAGTAGAGGCTGAAACTGAACGACATATCGAAGTTATTGGCTAAAGTGGGTTATTTAAATTAGTGGCTTCAAAGATCAATGGGTTGGTATTTAGGCCATGTTTTACATACTGTTTCAATATATCTTTGATATCAGATGTAAATAAAATCGATCAAGATCAGATGTTACAAAGTTATAAAATTTTACAATCATGTAGAAATAGTGAATTAGCTCAGATCCATCAATTGAATACTCATGCTTATCATAAGCTATATTTTTGATCTTAATTTTAATTGTATAGTTTCTTTACTTGTATAATTTAACAAATAATTAAAGAGAGGTCCTTATGATATTTTATCTCATTTCCAGCCAATGGGTTCCGTGGAGCCACCAGCATGCATTCAAAACGCCATGATGACGAAGGACAAGAAGCCTTTTACGTACACACCTGGAGGTTTAGACCTCTCACAAATAAAAACACCAAGCATGGCAAGAAGAATGGCTAGGCAACGTTCATACGATGATTATGAGCAACCCAACAACGCTGGCTACCATCCACAAGGAGGGCCCCAGGGAGGAATTCCGCCCCCACCCCCACCACCACCAAAAGTACCTGCGCCACCACCACCCCCACCCATCGTCATCCAAGCACCTAATTCAAAAGAACCAAAGCCACTAGCACCAGGCGAAAGGCCTAAAATTGACATACCGGAGAACCCCATTGGTATGTTGAGAAAGACTCACAGCCCCTACCACTGGGAGGCTGAGAAAGCTCAATTACAAAGGATGGGACCGGTTCCTAAATACGTAGAGAAGGTGCCAAGTCCTTTGACCGTGAAAATGCCCCCATCTACATTCTCGCAACAGCCACAAAACTACACCCCGCAGGGACAAAATAATTATCAACGCTCAAATAATACTCAAAATCATCCCGAGAGCCCAATTTACAGACCTGAAGCACAATACGCTCACCAGAAATCATCTTCTCCTAATATTAATGGGTCACCTCCCACAAGGGAATTATTGCAACGCCAGGACTCTCAATTTAACAAGAGCCCGCAACCATTTAATAACCAGTCACCAATTAGCAACAATTCTCCCTATTCACCCGCACCTAACAATAACTGGAGACAACCTGAGAGGAGAGATTCACCCGCTAGAGCAAACAGCAATGCACAGCAATCGCCACAATTCAACCGCGGTCCATTTTCACCTAACACTCAACAATATTCTCCGAACTTCCAAAGCCCTCCGACTAACTCCGGGCCGGTGTTCCACACTCTGCCCCGGGCTGGTCAAAGGAACCAGGATACAGTAAACAACAATAATAACTGCAACAACGCCCCCAAACAACATAGCCCTCAAGTTGAGGGTAATGCTGCACCATGGAGAACAAATACTTTGAACAGATATCCAAAAGAAGCAGAGAATAAACCAGCTTACAACCAGAACGCTAATGTCCAGCAAGGGTACAACGCGCCATGGAAATCGAATGATGCTAACAATAACGAAAAGCCTTATGTTCCTCCGTGGACGCAAGAAGCCAAAAATCAGCAGCAATACAGCCCACCATGGGTGAACAATCAAGATAATAACAACAACAGAGTGCAGGAAAACACTGCGCCCTGGAGGTCACATGAAGTTGAAAGGTCTCCACCTGCTAAAAATGAGCCCCCTCGTTACCAATCGACGATATCAATACCAGTAACGCCCAGGAAACAAAACACACAGCCAGATTACAGCACACCTCCGCAGAAAGATGCTGTGTATGTCAACCAGGAGCCAGTGTATTATTGCCCTGATAGTCCCAAATCGATTCCACCGTGGGTGAAGACACAGAAGGAGAAAACCAAAACTCCTCCACCAGCTTGGTGCCAAAGACAGGTAGACAATAACAACGACCCTAGAGAGTTAGTAACACCTCCAAGGGAGACAGTACCAGATTGGGTAAGGAGAAGCAACGAGGTCCAAAAGGGTGCTCGCGAAGTAATCAGTCCCCCTAAATACCAACAGGCCGCTCAACCAGCGTGGTCAACGCGGCCGTCTGAGAATCGAAAGAGCTTGCCCAAGGACAACGCTCCAAGCACACCTGGCAGCAGAGTAATTCCTATTCAGATGGAGGTGTCGAGCACGGAGACTAGGGATGCTGGGAGACAAGGCCACCCGCAACCTCAGTTGAGGATCACAATTGGAATGAACCCGAATCCTAATGAGGCTCGCGCGCCCTTCTCGCCCCCTACCCAGCGTATAATGAGAGTGCTGTCGCCACAATTGGTGAGGATAGACGACAGCCAGACACAACACGAGCTGCCCACATTGAACAGGACCTTCCAGAATCAAGATCAGCCGAAAACCCGTATCATTCCTATACAGATTGAAGGGAATGGCGGGGCTAACAAGAGGTGAGTTGATACTTTTACATTTAAACTGGACGACAACATTTTCGACAGAGTACAAGTATCGACAGTATTCGACATAGTAGTAGTATGGATATCATTAAAATTATGAATGAAGTGGTAAAAATATATATATTTATAATAATAAATTAATAAATTATTTGGAAGACTCCCGTAAGAAGTGAAACTTAATAGGCTCGTATATTCGATCCCCTACAAGATTCGAAAATGGCTATTAAATATCAATATTGTTTTTAGGAGTAAAAATATAATTCTGCTCTGGTTGTTTTTAACTACCAGTCGAAGGGATAAGGTCTAGTGTGGTCCCTTTGCCTCATCAAGATTAATCTGGCCTGCCACACCACGCCTTAGTTTCACTTCAAAAACACAGTACAATGTTTAAATTCTAGCCTTTTTCTAGCAACGTGCAAAAATTCACACAGAAGCACCATGGCACGCGGTAATCCTACCAGCACTTTAGCAACTGTTTATTATGGATGAACTCAAAATTGTATTCCTTTCAGCTTCGGTGGCCGGTTCTAAGGGAGCTTGTTTGCTGGTCCAAAGTAAACACATTTTTATTGCACAGCTTCTCGTTCGATGAGTCAGCGTAACATTTGCTTTATATTTAGCGGCACACGCTTTGCAAACACGCTCTAATTCTGTTTACTTCACTAATCGAATCATTTTTCGCTTCTTTTATTTGATGTTGGTGTATTAATTGATGTGAATCACGTGTTGTATTTGGTAATTGCAATCACAGGTTGAAGCATTTTAGGCTGTATTGTAGTTAGTATAAAGCTTTATTTGGCTTGGACCGATGTTTGTATAAATTTCTTGTAGTTCTTAAGGTATTTTCAGATAATTGTTTTTAATTACTAACGGATGAAATTAATAAATCATCTTAATAGCTGTCTAAAGACTGATCCGGAAAATCAACGCTTGGGTTAAACATTTACCGAAACCCACAGAAATGACGTAATTTGATTCGGTTAATTTCCTGATAACTTTAGATAGGCACTAAGTTCGCTTTTTAATTTCTTCCGTAAGCGATGTTAAGCAATGGACAGAGGATTCGTAAAATTTTTACTTCTAGCACTAATACTTCTAATTTTAATATATATTTTGTACATACATTTGGGAGTTGATTTTTCTTCTATATTTAATATTTGTACAGCCTATTTATCTGTACCTATTTCTGGTTTCCAGCGTATACTACCACAAAATAACAGTCGAAGGGGCGCCACGACAATCCAAAGCTTTTAGAGTACTGCAAATCATCACGGATACTCAAGACATCGACGACATGCGCAAAATGGAAAAACAGCATGGTTTTACTGATTTATAAATAACAAAAAACATTTAAAATTCTCTAAAAATTGTGAAAAGAGAAAGATAAAAACAATGTCACAAATTATTTGTAAAGGTAACGGGTATGTAAAGGGAAAAAATCCCAGCATGGTTTTTGTTCAAACGATAAGTTAACTTATCATATAAGAACAAATAAAGTGTGATTTAATGTGTGTAGTTACCGAATTGATACATTACAGTTTTGTAAAATAAAAATGTGTACAAAAAAAAGAGAATTTCAAGCGCTTCGACAACGAACATAATTAATTAATTGTAATGTAGAGACAAAATATTTAACATAATTGTGTATAAATGTATTCTATTAATATTATTTTTGTATATAAAACGAAACAACGAAAGGAATAGTGCTTTTGCGTGATCTTATACTAATGCTCATGAAAACAGCTAGCTTACCAAAGAACGTAATAGATTTATTAAATTATTCAACTAGTATTATAAAGTATTCGTAACATTTAACTTAGGTTATTGTATTTCATGCTGAAAATACAAATTCAAGTAATAATTTATCAAATACAATTTACACATAATCTATATTAGCCGCTAAAAATACGCACAAAAATGTATTATTAAACTATTTTTTGTAATATAAATTATTATTTAATTAATCAATTTGAAAATATAGTTAAATATAATTTATTTGATATTAACGTAACTTTATTAATTTATTTTTGATAGTTAATTTAATCCTCATAACGTATTGAAGGATAAAATATTCTGCATCTGTATCTGTATCAGCCCATACCTGTCTCACTGCAGGGCACGGGCCTCCTCTACAATCGAGAGTACGATTGAGAGGGGTTAGGCCATATGGTCCACCACGCTGGCCTAGTGCGGATTAGCGGACTATTAGATAGAATATTACATATTACTTCATGTAGTGTTTTCAGTATACCTTCGTACCTATAAGTTCAATAATTTTAAACCAATAATAATGGTTAGGTTAAGTTAAGTTAATTGTGATTATATTTTTATATATCCCTTTACTAACAAACTTGTAATATATACGTATATATTGTATTTTTATTATACACCTTATTTATATAAGATGCGAGAGTACTCAGGCATATGTACCTATTGTTTGTATTGTCTAATTTGGTGAATATGTGCCAAATAATGGGACCAAGAATGTCTATTGGGAACGAATTGTAGCCAATATTGGCCTATATAGGCCACGTGATCATCAAGTCAACATCAAAATGTAAGTTAAGTCTGAGTAATCTTTTATCTTATTCCCTTTTATTTCCTATTTAACATGTATTAACGATCAGTATCTATTTATATAAGTATGTATGTATGTGTTATATTTATGTATGTATTTTTTGGAAAGATTAACATATGCAACGTTACGAAAACTAACAAACAATCCTGAATTTGTTACTGTGAAAATTTCCGTGATTTTGAAATGGTTTTGTATTTGTGATTAACCAAAATGATGGTTTTTATCATTGTAATGGTATACGAACTTTTATACACTTTTAAAAAGAGGACAAAGAAAAAACAGTCTGCCTAAATTATTCTTGGTTTTTTAAATCGATTTTATAAATTCTTGAAAATTATAATCAATTAACCATATTCCAAATAAATAGGTAAGTTTCTATAATCTTTAAAATGATTTGTAAACCACTATAGTAATATTGGTTTAATTTGGGATATTTATAATTAAACTATAAGTTATATACCATTGCAATGCGTAGAAATCTCTAAAAACAGACAAGGGGTGTGGCAATCTAGTCAGTGTGATCTTTTCTGATATCATATTATATTGAGGTATTATATGATTTATATACATAGTTATAGATTTTATATTTTGTTTAAACATAGGTGATAAGTATAATTATATTTTTTAAATAAATTCGGAAAACCACATCCGTTTTTGATTTTACATAGGTACATACATAAACTCACGCCTTTATCCCCGAAGGGGTAGGCAGAAGTGCCACTAGGACACCCAAATTTCGCCTTGTATGTTCCGTCCCACGATGTGATAGGGGGCGAGCCTATCGCCATATCGAGCACAAATTCCTGACTCCGGACTGATAATGAATAGAAAAATCCAATATCACTTTGCCCGACCCGGGATTCGAACCCGAGACCTCAGATTTGTAGTGGTACCGTAGTACAACTACGCCATCGAGGCAGTCCGGTAATTTCAGGGAGCTTTAATTGTTCCCGCTATGGTAAGTCATATTTATATTTATTATTCATATTATTCAAAAGGGCCGATAAATATACATAATAAATAATTTATTGAATCCATAAAATGTTCAACTTCATTTACATTTAGTCATTTTTATTCTACCACCCGGTTTCGATTGTGGTTTTCACGAGACAAGAACCATCAAAAAACTCTAGTGTTGCTCTTTTCAAACCTAGTTTGCAATACAGTGATTATAACAAAAGTTGCAAGTTGGTTTGATTGGGAGCAGTTAATAAGTGATTTGCTATATTTATGAAGCATAATTTATGTTGTCTAATACACCCAAGCATCCAGGATATAAGATCATTTAACATCCATAGTCGTTTACACCTAACAGTCGATAGATGGCGTTATAGTCACGCACACACAACTTCGTATTTTATTATAATTACGTTTTGTTTGTACAGTTCTACACATATATAGTACATACGTAAACTCACATCTTTTTCCCAGAAAGGGTAGGCAGAGAATCTTCCAGGATCACCCACGTTTCGCCTCGTGTCTTCCGTCCAACGATGTGATAGGGGACGAGCCTATCACCACATCAGACACAAATTCCTGACTCCGGGCTGATAATAAATAATGAATAGAAAAATTCAATGTCACTTTGCTTGTCTCGGGATTTGAACCCAAGACCTCAGCGTTGTTATCGTACCGTAGTACAACTGAGTCACGGAGGCATTCTAAGTACAAACAAAACGTAACACATACACACCATACATCCAAGAACAAGGCTCTATAAATTAAACTTTAAATGAACAGTGCAAGAAGCCCACAAAATGCTACCTTATGATATTCAATACTCGGAGTTTATAACGGCGATCAAAGTGCAAAGTTCGATCCAGCTTGTATGGTTGCGCGGTGTTAAATGTTGTTAACGAGATGCAGCTACTGTTTTATTTCTTTATTAATAAAATGCAAGTTTACAGACTTAATCCAAAGTACTTACATTCTAAATATTAAAAGACTAATTGCTAAGGAGAATAACAAAATATAAAATCTTAAATAAAATCACAAATTTCTTATAAAGCTAGTAACATTGAAATAATTATTACGGATTTTATCGCGATTTGGTTTAATTTTTACATTTTTTAACATCCCGACGTTTCGATTACTTTACAGCTTTCGTGGTCACGGCGCGGACTCTAGTAACATTAATTTATATTATATCAGTATATTTGGTATTACGTGTATTTTTCATACATTTTACCGAATGCCTCTGTGGCGCAGTTGTACTACGGTATGATACGGTTCGAGTCCCGGGCCGGGCAAAGTGATATAGGATTTTTCTATTCATTATTAACCAGGAGTTAAGAATTTATGCCCGACATGGTGGAAAAATCCAATATCACTTTGCCCAACCCGGGATTCCAATCCGAGACCTCAACTTTGCAGTCATGCCGTAGTACAAATGCGCCACCGAGGCAGTCCTAATTTATTTACATACAAAAACCACAAACTCACGCCTGCATCCGTAAAACGGTAGACAGGTAAGGTAATTTCACGAGAAGAACTGAATTATGCATTGTTATTTTGTATCCTCTTAAATTAATCGACTGCCTCGGTGGCGTAGTTGTACTACGGTACGACTACAAAGCTGAGGTATCGGGTTCGAATCCCGGGTCGGGCAAAGTGATATTGGGTTTTTCTATTCATTATCAGCCCGGAGTCAGGAATTTGTGCCCGATATGGCGATAGGCTCGCCCCCTATCACATCATGGGACGGAACATACAAGGCGAAATGTGGGTGTCCTGGTGGCGCCTCTGCCTACCCCTTCAGGGATAAAGGCGTGAGTTTATGTATGTATGTATGTATGTCTTAAATTAATTTAATTGTTTTGATCCTAGTAAGGACGAATAAACAACAACTTAAGTTGTTGTCTATAAAGTTTTAGTTATTCCAATTAAAGCTTTTGTTAATGATGAAAGTATAAGACAATATACAGCAGAGAACAGATTTAAATTTGATCAAGAATTATAAATAGCCTTAGGTTCGTTAGTTTTGTTTCTTATTCAGTCTAATGGTAATTTGTATTTATAATAGTTCGTGAAACTGTTATTAACCTTATTGTTATTGTACATGCAACACATTATGATACTATACTTTTAATTACTTTGAAACTTTTATTACTATTCATTGCTTTGGTGGAACAGTGTACCGATTCCGCGTTCTGGGCGACTTCACTTATCTAACGCAGCCGTACAAAATTACTATTAATTATTATTCTAAATTATTTATGAGCTACTCTGAATTTAACTGCGCTGCAACCTCTGTATAATTACTGTATTGTAAACTTGTTTTGACAAGAGTAACGCTAGAGTTTCTTGCCCGTTCTTCTGTGGCGAAAACAGCCTTGTGAACCGGGTGGTAGTGGAAAAAAGTGACTGAATATAAATAATGTATGACATTTCATTGGTTCAATAAATATTGTCATTTCATTTCATACATTTGATGTTTCTTGGATAACAAAAAATATGAGGCATGTTTCACTCCTATTTAAAGCACATTGCACGTCAGATTAATATTACGCTCCCAATAGGTGTATGTGGCGATCAATGGGGGAGGCCTATGTTAAGCAGTGGAGTTCCTGCTGCTGAGATAGGTAGAGAATCTCACTCACCGTAATTAACGCGAAAACAAAGCTGTCATTCACGTCGATCTCCTGTGAGACCGTGGCACCGCCCCCGACGAGCTTCCCCCATGAATGAAAACATCATGGCTCTACCAATCACCTTCAGTCTTTATTTCAGTTTACTTTAGTGGCGCAGTTGTAATACGGTTTAATTACAAAGCTGATGTCTCGGGTTCGAATCCCGGGTCGGGTAAAGTGATATTGGATTTTTCTATTTATTACCAGCCAGGAGTGCCCGATATGGCGATAGGTTCGCCCCCTATCATACTGTGGGACGAAAAATACAAGACGAAACGTGGGTGTCCTGGTGGCTACCAGGGGAACCTCTGTCTAACCCTACCAGGAAAAAGGCGTGAGTTTATGTATGTGGATTCAGATATGTTCAACTTGTATTCTTACAAACAAGTAACTTGTCCGACAGTCCATCACAAAGATCCTCCCACGTGTATTACTAACAAAGTAATAAAAATTATCAGTAAAACTTCTAGACAGGATAACAAACATTTTATGCCCTGTTACGACGCCGAACATAATGTGTTTTGTTGGAAACTACTATCGATATAATAATTCTGTTGAAGAACTTAGCCAATTATAAACTGTACTTATCTATTGCATTTTGTGTATGCCAATAGGTTATGTATGAATAGTTATTGGTTAACCATATATTACTATAGTGACATGACAAATTGAATATACTATATTAGACTATATAGTGATACACAGAGGCTACTTTTTATCCCAAAAAATGTAGTGTTCCCATGGGATGAGAACGGAATTCAATTATATTTTTTACTTATTAAACATAAAGGGATTGGATGGTACAGGAAAATACAGTGTTACATCCCTAGAGTCAAGGGACCGGTACAGAAAAGGATATAACGGGACGAGACGAGAAAAGCAGTATTTAAAATAAATCCCTACGCAGTAATTTTTACCAGAAAGTTATTTTTAAAACAGCAATGATTACTGAACGCAGAATAAATTTTTCCTTCCTAAATTTTATTAATGTGTTGATATAAACAAATTACATAATGAACAAATTACATAATGAACAAATTACATAAAATACACAATAAAATCGTCATTTGTTTGTCAGCGGCTGCATCACTAGCTTAACGCGTGTACATCAAAGAGTTCCACAGCCTCAGAATAGTCCAGACGTCATAACCATAGAAATACTTCATAATTTCACACTAGTGAAAAATTATCTTTGATGCGGTTGGCTGGAAGAGCTAATAAACTGAAATATGGGCGAGCAGGCATAGTTCTTGTAATTGATGGTTCCGTACATATAAAAACAGGTGATAAAACAACCAGACCCGAAACAAATATCTGTGGTTCACACAAATATTTGTCTCAGAGCGGGGATCGAACCCGCGGCCTCTCGCTTCACAGCCGTCGTCAAATCAACTGCGACAAGAAGGCTGTCAAAATGCATAGCGTCAATTACGTACTATGGAAATATCATTAACTCTTTGTTGCTGAATTCCAAATTCAAACACAAGGGTTAAGGCATAAGCTTTATTAGCTTTTACAATCATAATAACTCGTGAAAATACGCAAGGTTTTCTAATTACTATAAGGAACCCAAAAGAGAAAAGTTTATTTTAATCATCAATGTGTTTACGTAAGCATTTAATTTGGAGAGATTCTGTGACGACATCGTGATGAAAACAATTTTTTTGACTAGAAACCATCGCGAGTTCGCGAAGCATTTGCAAATGTCTGTATAATGGATGTGTAAGTACAATATGAACTAGAAGTGACAGTTGCTTTATTACAATTGATCATTAATATTTTTAACCGATAAAAAAGGTGGAGGTTCTCATTTCGACTGTATGTTTTTTTTATTAATGACCACTTCGGTCTTGTCAGTGAAAGAGTCGATATAAGGGCTTACAGCATAAAGTCCCTGGTTTGATAAACTGAGCGACAATATCGATAACATATTATAAGTTTTTGCCTTCAATGATGCTTTATAAACACCAAAAATTTGAAAAAAAAACAAGAAGGTGTCACAACAAAAACAATAAAATATTTTATGGGACAATTTAGGTATTTAATATTCAAAATAAGACATCAAATTGCCAATATTATATTTAAAAACACAATATTTTATGGTAACGTTATTCTATTTTTAAATAGGCCAATAATAGCAAATTTACACATCTATCACTACCCCAAAACATCCTTAAAACCCGCCAAAACTCCACAAACACTGGCCCACATTCCCGCTTGATATTAACCTGTCAGTCTACAAAGGGAATGCATAGAAACCTCCGACCCAACTGCACTATCCAGCAGATTTGTGATCTTTCTTTGTTTGTGAATTGTTTGGGCTTGAGTTTCAGTTATTGATTGTGTTTGTTGAGTTTTGATAGTGTGTCTGGTTATTTAAAAACTTGGTAATTAAAACGGACAGTAAATTTAGCCATTGTAATGGTGTCTTTATAAACTCCATGACTTAAAAACTAAGAAAGACTTAATAGTTAATAAATAAACATACATACATAGTCCTGGCCCAATTGAAACGTCGGGAAGTTAAAAAATGAAAAATTAGACCACATAGAGATAATATCGATAGAAGTAGTTTTATTTAAAAGTCTTCGTCGATTTTTATTCAGGAATATTAGTGTTTTTAATAACATTTTTAGTCAGTAAAGAATAGTCATTTCTAGTATATTTAAGCGAAGCTAGATAGAAACGGTTTGGTATAGGCATGCAAACAGTTGCCAACGCAGTTCTGACGCAAGTCAATGTCTTTTATCTACAGACGCGGCGCGCAATTGAAACTGATTCGGGATTTGAATAACGTAATGCACACATGGGATTAAGTATAATGTTCAGATTATTTTGGTGAAATTTATTATGTAATTTATATTGTCTCAATGGTTTGCGGCGATGAGATTAATTGAATATTTTTATTCGGTTGCCACTGTGCAAGCATTGTATGTGTATAAACGTTGATTTAGTTATTTACAGCTAAAGGAAGTTTATTACTAAACAGCCTATGCTTAGTAGTTTTTTTTTTATTGCAATGAATGACGAGACGAGCCTGCCATTCGCCTGATGGTAAGCGATACAACCGCTCATGGACAGTAGCAAAACCAAACAACACCATGAGTTACAAGGCAATGCTTGGCATTCCACTGCGCTCGCCATCCTGAGACATAAGATGTTAAGTCTCGATATGTCCAGAAGTTACTCTGGCTACAATGTCCTTCAAACCGGAACACAACAGTGCATTTACACTGCTGTTTGGCGGGAGAAATAGACATTGCGGTGGTACTTACCCAGGCGGCCTTTCACATATGAGAGACCTACCACATGTAAAGTTAACTTTCCTTCCTTCTAAGAATCCACAATGACGACCAGTTCAAAGCGACCTTCACCCAGCGACTTCCAGGAACCTTCAATTGGTGGTTTTACGTTCAAAATAGGGAATTAATATTGACTGAATTAACTCATAGAAAACTACTTTTCCGACCTAGAAATCGATATCATATACAGTTCACATTGTAAGTTCTTTGCCACTAGCGATAGAATTCGCAATACCTTACCCAATATGTCGAAATACAACACATAACAGTGAATCACGCCACCTGCAGAAAACATTGTAAAAAGAATGACAGGCAACCCTCCCGCGCGGTCGGATGTCTCTGCGACCGAGCCGTCCCATTTAACGAGCCATGTGACACACGTCTAATCCATTAGCGTCTAATCACGGGATGCGACGTAAATCCGACCCCTATTGACCGACGATCGTCATTTTGATAACATTTCGCCCGAAGCCATTACGTTTGAGATTGGTCTCGCTTTCAAAGTAGGTGTCGTTTATTTTATTCAGATGGTAAAGTTTAACAGGTTTTGGTACGGTTAAATATATTCAGCAAAATACAATTGCGAGGGGGTTTAATTAGTTAGGGTAAGAAAGGGATTCTGTATTAGTTATATAAAAGGTATGCGGTAATCTAAAATATATAACTTAAATAGTTGTCACGATGCATGAATCGAACTCGCATCCATGCACAAAGCACTTAACATTTTGCTCGTTGCGTTACTGTATTTTGTAGAACAAAAACGATACAACAGTATAAAACAAAACTATCTCAATAACTATTTAATAATATGTATTCATGGCCGTTTAAAACATAAATTCGTAGACGACATTTATTATATTTAAGTGCCTCAGTTAACAAAACTTTCAAATAGAACAACGGTTACGCTAACCGTTACAAGACATTATAACTGGAACAAGCTCAGAAATCCTTCACACACATCGTAAAATTAAAATTAGCGCAATATCACGACTCAGTTTAGATACATAATAAAACAACATACATTAAACAATATCGTAGGGTTGTCTGTTAATTAACAATTTGACGATGGCGCCGACCGCGGGATTATTAGAACCGGTCGCCATTACCGGGTTGATAGCAAATAGATCCTCATAAAATGAACATTGGGACACCTTCCGGGGTTCTGTTGGTGTGAACTGTTTTTAATTAATTCCTCGTTATCCGACCTTTGTCAAAGTTGACCACCCTGTCAATTGCGGGTTCAATGATGGGGGTTAAAGATTAATAAATTTATAATACCATTATTGGATCATAGGGCTTACAGATGTGGCATACATCAAAGGATGTGTACTCTCTCTCTCTCTCTCTCTCTTCAGCAGCAGGAAGTCCCCTGCTGAACATAGCCTTCCCCATGGAGCGCCATATAGACCTGTTCAAATCTGCCTGCATTCAACGACTTCCTGCGACCTTAGGTCGTCCGTCCACCTTGTAGGCGAGCGTCCGATACTTCGCTTGCTAGTGGCGTATACGTGGCGTTCGCTCATCGTACATTGCAAGAATATCATTTACTCTTTACATGCCACAGCTGTTAATCAGGGTGATGATAAATGCATTAAAGGAAAATCATTTACAAGAAACTGATCTTGAAAAGATTAGCAGCGTTTCAGTTAAATTAGATTGTAACGCATTGTGATTAAGAAAAGAACATAATGCGGTATTCAATCCAATTCATATTACATACATTCTTCAAACTCATTTTACGAACGCCGAACCACACGTATCGCAGTGGAGTTCTAACAGAGTCCCTGGTCCCATCACTACCCGGCGTAATAAATTTAGTTCTATTAAACTATACTAGGCGAGCATAAGCGACATAGAGGTGTCTAGCAAAGACAATCACAGGTATCCGATTGTGCGACATTGGGTTCAATTAAGTCGAACTGGGGGTGCACGCGTCGATTCGTACCCCTCCCCCCTTCCCCCATTTCCTCGCTCCGGCGCCCCTCAGTTCAATTTGATTGTGTCACTTCGAAAATGGAAAATTTAAGCCTTTCACGTTAATAGGATTCATTTGTTTATATTGTCAAAAAATAAAATTTGATTTTCGAAGGAGTTTTAGTGCGGTATTTTTATTGGAATTGCGGTGTAGTTGGAAAATCTATCTGTAAATGAGTCAAAGGAAACAAGATAACGGCAGTTGTTCCGGTAATGCTTGCATTGAATGACGTAATGCGTACAGGATGTGTATGTGGAGCCAATAATAAATGAATCTTTGGTAGCAAAAATGTATGTTTTCGAAGTTAGATTTCGTTAAAAATCCCGGTTGTTGCAGTATTTTAGTCGCAGTAGTATTTTGTCTATATCAGAAACATAAATGTTGTTATTTAGTTTCAGCAAAATTTATTCTGCAGCTGTAGATGTAAAAGCCAAATCGCTCTGCTTCATGGCTACAAGGTCTTTTTGCGCCAATCCCATGTAAATGGGATAAAGGCAGGCAGAAGACGAAAAAAAATATCTTCAGACCGCTCCGTGACCACGAAAGCTGGAAAGCAATCGAAACCTCGAGAAGTTAAAAAATGTAAAAATGAAACCAAATCGTGATAAAATCCGTGAAAAATAGTTTTATTTCAAAAATATCTTTGTTAATATATTGGCTTATTGCAAGTTATAAGTTTAATCTGTGTTTCAAAGGGATTATGGGACATCGGTATACTACGCTGAACTGGTGCGGGTATGAAGACTTGACGTATATTTTAAATTCTTGTGGAATATGCTTTTTTTATTGATAACAAAGTTAAATTTTATGTGTCGTGAATGTACGCATGGTATGTTCGTTGTGGATATGGCATAATAAAATGCATTATATTGTTTGTGGTGTCGCGTTTCAGGTTTCGTTTGTGTAGGTACAATGTACATATTATATTACGTTTTGAGCAGAATTATTGTATCGACTTCTAGACCTAGTTTAATCAGGTCAGTATTATTAAACATTGGAACCCGGGTTCAATTCTCATAACTGAACTTTTTTCGGTTTAAATTTTGTAACATAATAAATCTCTCGTAATTTCTAATACTGATGTAAGAATTGTATCATATCGTATATACTTGAGACTAGACAATACTATGCGTGTTGCTGTTGGAATTTTGTGAATTTAAATAAAAACTGTCTGTGTACATCAATGTGTGATATTTGTTCGCCCGACAATACCGAAGCGCAAGGCTAATCGTATTTGTAGCGTCGTTAACAACGCTATGAAGCTGCGGCCTTGCTCTACCAACTCTACCGTCTCCGTACTGTACCGCCTCGTCTTTCTGTACTGTATTTTTACATGCATTGTGTGTGGGACTATTTAGAGTTATTGTATTATGGGGGCACGATATATCAAGATTTTTGCGCATGGTAAACGAACAGATTGTTTATAGATTTATCTGACGTGACAGCTTTTCTGTAACTTACAGGTGGTAGGTCTCTGATATGTCAGTGGCCGCCTGGGTAGGTACCACTGCAATGTCTATTTCTCCCGCCAAACAGTAGTGTAAATGCACTGTTGTGTTCCGGTTTGTATGAAATTGTGGCCAGAGTAACTACTGGACATAATGAGACTTAACATCTTATGCTTCAAGATGGCGAGCGCAGTGGAATGCCAAGCATTGTTTTCTAATTCATTGTGTTGTTTGCTTTTGCTACTATCCATGAGCGGTCGTATCGCTTACCATCAGGCGAATGGCATGCTCGACTCGCCATTCCTTGTAATAAAAAAAAAATGGACTTTGTAGCGTCACGGATGTCAGCGTCAGCATGTGAGACTTGGGCGTATTAATTTTATTTTATAGTTTAGTTCAATAAACTCGATAATATAAACATATCATTCTAATGTTTCATTGATGTTTCTCGCCGATTGATAAAACTTTACGATCCACGTCTGTATCGTGTTGTAGTTTTATTAGTATCATTATGTTTTTATTGTATTGGTCATAGATCAGTTGCAACTTTAGTTTGTGTCATTAAGTTATTTTCTGCACTGACGCATTAAAAAGAGTAGACATTACGACAAAAATGTGACCGAACAAACAACTTGAGGAATCAGTGGACCAAGACTGGAATAGTGTGTCTGCGAAAGAGTGTCGCAGAATAAGAAACATCATCAACAGTCACCTAATATATAGTCCTGACTAAAACTACGATCGAGTCTTGTGTCGTGGGTATCAGAAACTACGAGAAACTTATCGCTGTCACAAACACCCAGACCCGGAACAAATACCTGTGGATCGCACAAACATTTGTCTCGGTGCGGGGATCGTACCCGCGGTCTCTCGTTTCACAGCCGGCATCTAAATAACTGCTCGGAGGCTGTGAAAACAGAACTGTGGACTGTAGCCCGCAGTTTCTGGTAGAAATATCATGTTTATAGTGTCCGTTCTAGTTCAATGCCTTAGTATAGAGAACTGAAACGCCATGGCCTCGAAATAAACTTATATTTGATGCATTTTAGCATGGCTGGTCTTATTTGCCACGCGTATGGAGTTAAAATGTATATGTCGTAGTTTCAGACATTTGCAGATCGATTCCCAGAATAGGCAGTCCTCAGCCTACGCGTTGTTAAAACTGATTGTTTTCATGCACTCACGAGAAATCAAACCCACGCTATGACACTTTTAATGAATGCTAAATTTTTCTTTTCACAATTACATGAAAGATACATCGCTTTGCGGTATCACCGACGCCAGACAATGTCACGAATCTTGGCTAGTAAATCTTTGAGAAAGATTAAAAATCACTGTAATATCGTCATTAATTACAATGTATGTTTGATATAATTTAAGTTATTGTAAATATGTGCATAAACCTGACGACGTAAAATACGGATATGCTCTCAACTAATCTATTGGTAAATGTTACTTTGTACGCATTTTTCTTTACTTTGGCAATTCCTGTAACAACTTATTATCAGAACGGTGGCTAACTCGTTTACTTATGTAAGCAATAAAAAAAGAACTAAATCGTCAATACATGAATGCCTTCCACTACTGGACGAGACTTTATCAAGTAAGTGATAACAATCCACTGTAATCGAAAAAAAAAACTGTTTGATTGGTATGGTATAAGCTCAATGAAACCGACTTGTATAGTCCAAAGCACAGCTTGATCTCTCTATAATATGCACAATAATGCAACATGGAGCTCAACTCATAACAGTCGTTATACAATACTTAAACTTTCATGAGACCGACGATTTTACGCTCAGAAAAAGTACTTACGTATATAAATATCAGTGCATTTTTGCTTCATAATTTACAATATGGATAAACAGAACAATTATGCAAAAAAATTGGCAAATGTACAAGAAAAATATAGCGTTTTCATTAATGTGGCCGCCTCGCCAAGGTCGTCGATTGATGATTAATGTTTTTTTAGTTGGCAGTTGATACATAGATACTGTATGAAATGGGTTTGCAATTAAGCTAGGAAAAATTCTTTTAGTGATACTACAATTGTAATGTGGGCTCAAATCAAAATAGTCTTTGAGCAAGAGAAATCAAAGAGTTTTTAGAAATACTTTTCTATACCAAAAATAACATAGACATAAGAATACACGAATTCTTTATATGAAAAGTATTAGTTCACTAAAAACAAAAGCTTTTTCCCAGAACCGTTACAATGAGGAATAAAAAACACCACATAAACATGCCCAATAATTTTTTATGCATAAAATCTTGGTTGGTGACAAAGCTTACTTATATTAGAAGGTCACTATGTGCCCTAAAGACTCCTGTAATGCAGTAGTAACTGGTTCGAGGAGGTTCTCTAGTATGGAGAAGACGCGGGATCATTGACATGCAGCGCGGCGGCCGCCAGACGCGCGGGTCTGTACCTGTTGCCAACAGCCGGGGCCTGTACAACAGACTGGTACAGAAGGGTCAGTCCGAATTGCAAAATCGTAAGAGATACATACATATATATACTGGTGGTCTCTCATATATGAGAGGCCGCCTGGGTAGGTATCACCGCAATGTTTACTTCTTCCGCCAAACAGCAGTGTAATGCACTGTGTTTCGGTTTGAAGGACATTGTAGCCAGAGTAACTACTGGAAATATTGAGACTTAACATCTTATGTCTCAGGATGGCAAGCGCAGTGGAATGCCAATCATTGCTTTGTGATTCATGGTGTTGTTTGGTTTTCTATTGTCTATGAGCGGTCATATAGCTTACCATCAGCCGAATGGCATGCTAGTCTCGCCATTAATCCCAATTAAAAAATATATAATGGAGGATAAAACTTTTCCGTCTGTACATATTGTAGTATTTTTCAGCATAGCAAAATTACTACACTACACATAAAGGTAAATTATATGCATAAATAAATAATTTAATGGACATAATGAGGTATGCCACTTTTCTACGAGACAGTGCTACAATCTTGATTGAGTGAATTCCAACAATAGTGCAAGCACTTTTATTTTTAGTAGCGGTGCATCTGTACAAATTTTGTTGTGGCTGTTTGCGTAGGTGGATTTATTTGAGCTATTTTATTGTAATGTACGTGCGTAGGTCAACACGCGCTGTCAAAATAATGGATACGATTATAAATACGATTTCATTTGTATTCTTTAGTCTTATTTGTACATGTAGAACACTGAGATTGATATTTAAGTGCAGTGATATTGTATTTCTACTTTACTATATCGATAGTATTTGATCGCAAAAAAAAGCAATGTTTCTATAGCGGTAAATCTGTATTTATATTTTTTTCATCACTTACGTAGCATTTTATTACAAATGGAGGTAGACTGATCGTTTACTATAAGGTAAATTGTAACCTACTTGATCTCTTTAGAAGGTTAGTCGCAGATGGAAGCCGGTCTGCTATATTTCCTGTAACAAAATGAAAAATCGTATTTAGATTGTTTCAATACCACGATGTTAACAAAGGACTTGCAAAGGTAGCTGATGAATAGGAGCTACGCTAAACTGGGATAATTAGTACCCATACAGTAACCAGAGTTTAGTCCTACTGTTACGCGAGTCCACCATTGCCTCATTGAGCTTCAATGATGTTCATGGCTGGTCAATTAAAGCTTAGTAACTCAGATGACAGATTAGATAGAACGTGGCGATTTTAAAGAATTTCTTCGTGGACTATATGGCCTAACCCCACCCAATCGTACTTTCTATTGTAGAGGAGGCCCGTCCCTGCAGTGTGTTGTATATGTGCTGATACAGATAAACCTTAAATAAGGTAAATAAATAAATAAATAAATACACCTAACAGTGACATGTCGTGGGTATCAGGAATTACAAGAGACTTTTCGGTCTAACATACACCCAGACCCGAAACAAATACCTATGGATCACACAAATGTTTGTTTCGGTGCGGGGATCGAACCCGCGGCCTCTCTTTTCACAGGCGGCGTCTAACCAATTGCGCCACGGAGGCTGTCATGAAGTGGTAGGTTATTTTGAGAATTTTACCACCGTGTGTTTTAACATCCCGTCTACGATGGAATACATGTTGTACATTATGTCACGACTGTTTTAATATATGCAATTCCAAAACACTCATATAAAATCTCAGCGATAGTATTGAGTTAGATAAAAAAATACCAAACTAATTGCCGCTTAACCGTTATAAATTTTATCTCAGCCCCATTAAAAGGTTTAAGCTCGTAATGTGTTACTTTATTGTTGGTAAGATGTGTGTGCAAATCGCGAGTGCAATTGTAGTGTCGCAGCCAGATTGGGAATTCTAAATAAACATGTACTGGAACGCTTTTGGCTTGTCCTAATTTATTTAAGGACACGAGAAAATCCTCAGAATTCTCTTATTAAAATAACTGTGTTTGGCGATGTGAGGGAAGGAAATGTTAATTTAGTTTTGTAATTCCCTTGACCTCAATTTCTTTTTTATTTTATTTTTATTTTCGTGAATGTTACTGACATTCGTCGTTTAATTCTTTGTGCTATAGGACCTATTCCGTTCAGATGCTTTTGGAAATGCCAATTAAGTTGTAGTTTAATTTTCTACTGTCCTTGCGGAATTACTGTTACTCGTAAACTATTGAAATGAAACAATATTTTACGTATTATGTCGTGGATTTTGTGTATCTGTAAAGGCTGATAAAACCTGTAAATAATTTGAAACGAGAGGTAAAAAAAAACCGAATCCGCGATAAAAATAGTTTTATTTCTAAGAAACTATTAGACTTAAACGCCTTGTTTTTGTCCATATCTATATTGATACATTGCTTGTAAGTAGGTTGAGCAATACTGCTAAATACACGCTGCTATTATTTCTAGAACATCTTCAGGCGCAGTTGTTCAAGATGCTGACAGTGAAACAAAATAAAGTGGTTTCCGAACAAATGTTCGTATGTTCCACAAGTATTTGTATACAGTCTAGATTACTACCCAGCACGAGCCACGCTGTTGTCAGTCATGACTCAGCATGAATGGGCAGGCTCACCCGGGGGTACCACAGTCTCACTCGGGATCGACGTGGAAGGACGGCTTTAATAAATAATAATAAATATACCCAACAGTCACTTATATAGTTCTGACCCCACACTAAGATCGAGTCTTGTGTCGTGGGTATCAGAAACTACGAGAGACTTTGTTGTCACGTTTCTTTCGGTGAGTGAGATTGTCGGATGCTTATCACTCCTTTCTTCTACCCATCCTTTTTCCTTCCCGCTGCCCTCCTGACTTGATGGGTCAGCAATACATCTATAATCCTAGCGTTGTGAATGTTCATGGGCGGCAGAGATAACTTACCATTAGGTGACTTGTATGCTCGTGTGCCGGAACTATTGCATAAAAAAAATGACGTCAGACTTGGCTTAATACACCAGGACTTTGTGTCACTGGCCCGTGCCCATAGTCCCACTGGGCACGGGCCTACTCTACAATAGAGACAATCGATTGAGAGCAGGCCATATAGTGCACCAGGCCATATAGTGTACAGTGCTGGCCTAGTGCGGGTTGGCGGACTTACATACCGTAGAAATTCTTTAATAATCGCTGTGCAGGTTTCCTCACGATGTTTTCCTTCACCGTTAAAGTGCGTGGTGATTGACTATCAATACACACATAACTCCGAAAAGTCAGAGGTGTGCCCAGGGATTTGAACCCGCGACCACCGTGAACATGTAGGCAGTGACGTGTGACTGATGTGCGTTTATTATTTCTGAAACTAGAGCGTCGTGTCTACCACGGAAACGTGCACATAAACGCTACAAAAGCGTTATAAGCGGCTTGTCGACGCGTGACGAGACTAAACGAAAGATTGATGCTAATTAGTGGCTTTAAAAAAGAAATATTTAGAACTGGGACAGCCTTATAATGTGACTATTTCTATGGGATACATTTTCATAGCTGGGAATGCTGTAATGGGTATATGGAATGGAAGGTAAATGGTTATTATACAGCTCTATAGATTAGCACGTTGAATTCGAGTGTGAATCTAAACAGACACATTCGTGAATTTGGTTGGGTGTGTATGCTCGAGATTAACTTAATCAATATTGATGATGGAATTATTACTAAATGGAAAGAAGCCATCAATTTGCCTGTCTATGATATATTTTTAGCTATAAACCTAGAGCTAAAGAGTAAGTTCATGTAGAGACATGGTTATGGCTGCCAATTAGATATTGTAGATGTGTTGCCGACCTTTTTCAATGGAAGCGATCAGGCATCGAAAGAATGGAATATCAGTTGATACTGCGCATTGGTTTTCAATACAGCTTATTGTTAACTCTACGAGAATACGTGCTTTAAAAAATTGCCACGAATTACATAATTGCCCGAAAGGATTTGAGACAGAAAGCTGCGTAACCATAACCCAAATAATTCTTTAATCTGTACAAAACTCATACAAGAACGCAGACCGCCTCGTGTTAACCGAGCGTTGCGCAATTGGTTCTCAAAATACAACTGTTGGATGTTCCCGCGGCCTTGATGACGCTCTGATAAATTGATATATACATCATGCATTCCTCAGCTGCCCTTTACGCTGTATAAATAATTTTACACTTATGATGGCTCATTTAAAGTCAATAACTCAGTAATACAGCATGTTGATGCAGAATATGTTATTACGCATCCTGTATATAAAACATCAGCCTATAATCACTCAATACTGAGTAAGAACATTCTGTATATGTTTGTATTGATAAGTGTAAAAGGCTTCAGCATGCGGGCTGTATGGCATGCGTGAATAGAAAGCTCCTGTAGCATACATGCGGGCCTAAACGACACACGATGGACTTTTTAAAGAAGCGTATTTTTTTTTGTGGTTGCCATAGATAAAGGGTACAGAATAGGGTAGGTCGTCTTAATATTTGGGAACAGCTACGCCCCACGGTTTTACCCACCCTCAAAAAAAAAATGTTGGCATATTTAAGTATTTCAGATTTATTAAAAGATTAGTTTTATTTTTAGTAAAACTTTGAAGTCGGTTTAGTTTTTTAATTTATTTTTTATACAAATCTTGACACTTGATTAATTTTATCTGTTTATCAATACGAATTCTAAAAATACGTTATAAGAGCAGTGGCGGTCAGTTATAAAATATTTTTTATTTTCAAAAAATCTGTGAAAAAGCTTTCAATTTACTAATGTTTCACATTTATGAGACTTTTTAAATGAATTATTAGCAAAGAACATCTATTTCCTATATATTTTAGAAATGAAGAAAGAATAAAAATATATATACTGATTCTTTGTTTTCGGGAATCCATCTCAGTTTTAGAATAACAGTATTTGGCGGACTACGGTCTGCAATGTCTACTTCTGTTTCTGTCATGGTATGGCATGAATGTTTCCTCACAATGTTTTTGGGGCGAAGTGCGGGGTAATTGACTATCATTAAACACATGACTCCGAAAAGTCAGAGGTGTGCCCTAGGATTCGGATCCGCGATCACCGTATCGGCAGCCGCGTCCGGTCCAGTACCAACAGACCACCACGCAGATAATGCCTGCTTCAGTATAATATTCTGTAATTGTATCTGTATTAGCCCATATACGTCCCACTGCAGGGCACGGGCCTCTTCTACAATCGAGAGTGCGATTGAGTGGGGTTAGGCCATATAGTCCACCACGCTGGCCTAGTGCGGGTTGGCGGACTAGTCAGTATAATAATGTATAAAGCTAAATAATTAAATATACTTTAATGGGGATGCCAGAATATACATGCGTGATATATTTAGCAAATGTGACACGCTTTAATAGAATGTACAAACGTATTTACGATAGACGCGGAGCCAAGGATCCATTGTAATTAGCATAACTGTCTTATTGTAATATTTGACGTGCCAACGTAATGTATCTATTGTGTGGGATGTAATGGATTTGTCGTAATATTTAGTTTTCGGATATGTATTATGATTGAACTACGATGCTGTAAGTAATATAATATACATTAAAAGTATATTATATATTTTACTGGTGGTAGGTCTCTCATATGTGAGAGGCCGCCTGGGTAGGCACCGCAATGTCTATTTCTACCGCCAAACAACTGTAAATGCACTGTTGTGTTCTGATTTGAAGGACATTGTAGCCAGAGTAACTACTGGACTTATTGTGACTTAACATCTTATGTCTCAGGATGGTGAGCGCAGTGGAATGACAAGCAACGCTTTGTAATTCAATGGTGTTTTTTGGTTTTGTACTACCCATTAGCGGTCTAATCGCTTACATTCAGTCGAATGGCATGCACGTCTTGGCCAATAGGCTTCAACACGGTAAATAATGGAGTAACTACTGGACATATCGAGACCTAACATCTTATGTCTCAGGATGGCGAGCGCAGTGGAATGCCAAGCATTGCCTTGTAACTCACGGTGTTGTTTGGTATTGCTACTGTCCATGAGCGGTCGTATCGCTTACCATCAGGCGAATGGCAGGCTCGTCTCGTCATTCACTGCAATAAAAAAAAATATATACTACGCCATTTTTAAATTATCACTTTTTTGCTCCCATTTATACAGAACCATCTACTGGCAGACTATTCCTTTTCACGCGAAACTTTTAGCAGAATTTACATTTGGGATGGTAGAGCAATAGTTACATTACGCGGAACATTTTCCCCGTCTTTAGCTAACATCTTGCGCTCGAAGTTTTTGAAACAAAAACATCGCGTGAGCAAACGAAAACACACACGGTTTTACACTTCATTGCTTATTTAAGAATAGTGTATATAGCTAGCTTATTTACATTATGTTTGTATAAAAAATACATCCAAAAGTGATACATGTAGTCCTGATACATGTATACAAGTTTTTTTACATGGATCAGAAACTAAGAGACTGTTTGGTCACCCAACTCGAAATTCGGTATTCGAAACAAATATTTGTAAATTACTCAACGCTGAGTGCTACCGCATTCTATTGATTACCTTGGTCTTTTAATAAGTTACATTTTTTGGCCCTAATATCCATTTATTTTTTATTTACATTACATTATACATATAAATTCAGTGAGTTTTTCCGAGCATTATAATATCTACAGTTGTATTATTAATATTTTCTACAGTCTAGATTTTAGAAATGATATTTTGTATATTGTTTTTTATCATTATTGACAGCCGCAGATCGCACCCGCAATATATAAGAGAAATTATTCACTTCACGAGCAATATAAGACAAATTAACCATAATATAATACAATATCCAGCAGTGTTCGTTGGAAGTAGTTGAAGAATATTTGGCGAGTCGGGTCGGCGAGTAAACAAAGTGTAGTGAAGTTTGCGGAACTTGCTAGAACACTGCAACAATATAACACATGTTGGATCTTCCGAGGAATACTGTACTTCATTCTGTGAAACTTTGATTAAATTTCACGCCGTGTATGACACATACATCAATATGGTGCTTGATGCAGACGTAGATTTTTTATGAATATTCACGGCTAATTAAGTATCGTTTTTTATTTCGATGAATGGCGGGACGAGCATGCCATTCGCCTGATGGTAAGCGATACGACCGCCAATGGTCAGTAAAACCAAACAACACCATGAATTAAAAAGCAATGGCATTCCCCTGCGCTCGTCATCCTGAGACATAAGATGTTAATTCTCAATGTGTCCAGTACTTACTCTGGCTACAATGTCCTTCAAACCGGAACACAACAGTGCATTTACACTGCTGTTTGCCGGGTGAAATAGAGATCGAGATGTTAATCGTTTTTTATTTTGCTTTGGATACAACTTCTATTTGTATACTTTTTTATATTAGAGAGGTAACTGCTGTGCAATCTAAATAGATATAGCGATGTTTCGCCAGTTGATACAAATGTTCTAGCTGGTCGAAAACGAATATACACAAGCTCTGTCTATTCATATGACGATCTTTTAAACAGTGTACCGAATCAGATACAAGTAAAGCGCCATTTACACAGGCAGAGTTTATTAGGGCGAGAATCGTATTCAATTATCGCATGACATTACCGAAATAAGATTATCGTGTTCAGACAACGTTTACACGATGCAACTTTTTTATATCCTTACGGTAATCGTATCTTCGAGGCGAGAAACTTTCCGTGTCTAAATGGTGCTTTATGAACATTATTAAATAATATTAAACATCGCGTCGTGTGTATGCTTGCATACATAAGTCTTATCCTCAATGATTATACTGATGTGTGAAATCTGCGATTCCATATTAGGCGAATTGTAAACTAACCCATTGCCCATATTTCAAGCGATACGACAGTCAATTCACACGTTTTTTTCGAAGTGCGTGATGGCCTGTTGCTAACGGACCAGACGCCGCTGCCAACATATTCACGGGTTCAAATCTCAGGGCACACCTCTGACTTTTCGGAGTCATGTGTGTATTGATAGTCAATCACCACGCACTTTAACGGTGAAGGAAAACATCGTGAGGAAACCTGCATACCATAGCGATTTTTATGAATTTCTATGGTATGTAAAGTCCGCCAACCTGCACTAGGCCAGCGTGGTGGACTATATGACCTAACCAATCTTAATCGCACCCTCGATTGTAGAGTAGGCTCGTGCCTTGCAGTGGGACGTATATGGGCTGACACAATACTATATTTCTTAAAAACAAACTTTTCCACATTATTTCAATGTTTCGCGAACGTTCTAAAGTATTGTTAAACCGTACGTTGCCAGTTCCTCAGTAGCGGGCAAACCGCATCAACAGCTATGTTTAACTCAGTCATAATATTTTTATATCGCGCACATTGTTTTCCTTTAAAATACCGCCGCATGAAAATACTATTTTATATTCTCTATTTGGTACGTGAATAAAATTCTATAAGGCGAACTTAACTCGGCGACGTGTCGTAAAAATGGATTTGAATTTTTGTTTTAATATTGAATTTTAGTGCGGTGTGTTTTCATCGGAATGGTTTCTTTGTAAGAATATGTTTTATTTGAAAAAATTGAAACTTCTTGTAATGTCTATTTATTAAAGAGTTTGACTACGTCATTAATAAATTACGTCAGCTGTTTGTAGCAAATACTTATTATACTTGAGTGATGTATAATAAATTGAAATTCGTATAATAATTAAATTAGTTTATTGATTCAGACGGATTTTTCTTATGAGTCGATCACTTTCCTTATAGCTTGCGTCACATTTGCCTTTTACCCGCAGGTATGAGTAACACGACTAAGAATTTATTATAATATCTCTTTATTTTGTAAGTTTTTTTCACATTTTTATACATACACATTAAAAAATCACAATCAATACACAAATATAAAATATGAATTACTCTTCGGAGCCAAGGCTCAAGACTCAAGCCACCGGCGGTTAGGGAGGTAAAGTGAGGAATATTATTATGAAGTACAACTTGGCACTGCCCTTGCCAATGCATAAAAAAAAATTAATCGATTTCTTAATGCTCAATAGTCACTGAATATCCTGGATTTGATACTCAGTTGAACAATCCTTAATCAGGTATTCAAGTTTGTATCTAAACCCTATTCCTATTTATAGTTCATAACACCAAGTTTAATTAACCTCGTCAACATATTAAGTTTTGTCAGCGTAGCAAGTTGCTACGCTAGGCTTCAATACAAGTTTTGAACCGATACCGCTACGAGTCTACGAGGTGCTACGCTGTTAGCATTGAAGCTTTACAAGTAACACTATCGGCCTTATTCATAGACAGAATTAAAACCTATTATAGCTATCGAATATTTGGTCTTCTTCGCACAAACTGAGTTCTAACTTCGTTCGAAAAGGACAAAACATGCGATTACTAAAATAGGTTTTAAATCTATCTGTGAATAAGGCCGTATTTCTTGTCAGTTTTATGTTAGGACGTTATCGTAGCACGGTGGTGGGATGGTTCGTATATGCCTTTTTTAATTGCTTAAGTATTCATTATTTCGTTTGTTAATATTATCGTTTTTCTTTGTAATTTGTAGTTTGTCAGTTTTGTTTTATTTCATTGTTATCACCTATTTCTACCTGTAATTTGGTTTTTTCTTGCTAAAACACATATTTATTGTCTAGAAAAAAAATACACTTTGTGTTCTTGTATTAAAGATTGTAATATTTGTGTATAATAAAATAAATATGGTCGGATAACGACCACCGTGCACCATGGTGGACAAACTGCGATAGTAATACTCGCAAGTGTATAGCATTTTGGGTTTATCCTGTATTTGGGTTCGATTTTATCGGCTTACGGTAGGTCTCTATATCCTATCTATCTTTAACAAGAGCTTAAAATAGCTACCATTACAATGTCGATACAATTCTACGCTTCAATAAATAAATATTTACCTATACATTTATCTTACCTAGCTATCTATAAATATATGCATCATATCTATATCTCTCTATCTTTGTTAGCTGAAACATAAAATGCATCGAAATATCTAATGAAACCTCTTGTTATAGATAGAAAGTGTAAAAGAAACTGGGCGTTACTTGTCTCGACCTGGCGAGAGATTACATGCTCTGGTCGGTGGAGAATCTATTTTGATTTTATTGAACTTACCATCAGGTGTAATGCTGTCATTTTGTCTTATCAATATAAAAAGGAAAGAGTAAAGGTTATTAAAACTCGCTGAGCTTCAATGCTCAGTGGCATTAAAAGGCGTGCCACTGTTGATCCTGGCTTACAGGAGTTGCGGTGGCGGGTGTGAGGGCGGGACAGTCTCCAAGGATTTAATATCAGACCCTGACCGTAATGTTTAGAGACTCAATCTAAATATTTGTCTAATAATGTTATCATTACATCTTTCTTCCTTAATTTGTTCAAGACCGTGTTCACTTATCGGTTTTGGGGGTTCTGTAACGATACCTATAATATGTCCGACGTATGTGAGGGTTCTTATTAATATTAAATATATAATTTCTAAATGCAAGTGAGGGTCTGGATTAGAGGCAGATTTTTTCTAAATTGTATGCTAATTTTTCTCCAGAAAATATCTGGATTCTAAATGATGTTGAGCTACATGTTGTTAATATACACAATGTGGATATGTTAAATAAATAAGTACTTAGATACAAAAGCTGTTTGTTTGTATTATTATTACAAAACATAAACCCACGCCTTTATCCCAGAAGGGGTAGGCAGAGGCGCCATCAGGACACCCATATTTCGCCTTGTATGTTCCGACCCATGATGTGATAGGGGGTGAGCCTATCGCCATATCGGGCACAAATTCATTCTCAAGCAATTTGTTATTTTGTTGCAAATTTAGTTTTTCGATAAAATACTTATTCAAAATAAATTGTCTTGAGAGAAAGGGACCCTTGAATCACACGTTTCACGACCCCAAGCATACTATGATTGAGAAATTATAGCCAGGAAGGACGTAGATTTTAGCATCATCTTTGCCTACCCCTTCAGGATAAAGGTGTAATTATAATCACATATTAATTACACAGCCGCTAGTTTATTAGTCTACATCCGTTTCGCCTGCGTATCTGTCGGAGCCATTATTAGAATAATGTTCATGAAGCTCTGCGAGCAATAAAACATTATCTATTTATATCGAAGGTCATCTGTCCATTACTGGCGCTTGCATTGTGTTTTTCTGGTATATTGACTGGGAGCGCAAGATGTTGGAAATATTAGGGTAATTTTCCCTTTGAAATTAGATTGTACAGATATTAGGAGCAGTTGGTTAAAAAGCTGGCCTTGAAACGAGCGCCCGCGGGTTCGATCTGGGTGCTGGTGACACCAGAAAGTATAATATAGTTTCTGATTATGATATGTGTTACATTTGTATGTACTTATTTATAAAAAAAAAAACGTTTATTTGGATGCGGTTTAACGTAGGCACGCCTAGTCTCAGATCTTAAATGCTTGGCGTCATTTAAATGCATGCCACTGTTGATCCTTGCTAACACGAGTTATTTGCTTATGGCAGAATAGTCTTTCATAAGGAAAGTAGGTGTCAATGATAATACATAGAAAATGAAACGAAGATTTATGTAGTAACTAAACTAAACTGCCTCGGTGGCGTAGTTGTATTACGGTACGGTTACAAAGCTGAGGTCTCAGGTTCGAGTTCCGGGTCGGGCAAAGTGATATTGGATTTTTCATTGATTTTATCAGCCCGGAGTAATTTGTGCCCGATATGGCGATAGGCTCGCCCCCTAATCACATCGTGGAACGAAACGTACAAGGTAAAATGGCGCCTCTGCCTACCCCTTCGGGGATAAAGGTGTGAGTTTATGTATGTATGTATGTATGTAGTAAGCGGAACTAGGTAAAATTTATTTCGGATTGAAAATTATGTTCACATATTTGTCGAGGCGAACCGCAGACGTATGTTTAATTTCGTTAGTTTGTTGTCAATGTTTAAAATTGTTTTGTAAGCTCCGTACTGTTAATGCCAATTGGCAATATGTCACGTGGCTGGCCGTCAAACACAAGGTTACGCGCAAATATATATGTATTTACGTTCACCATTTTAATTTTGTTGTACTATATAACGAATATTATTTGAAGATTTTTTATGAATTATCTTATGTTATCCCTGGTTATAGATATATATAGGTGTGAAGTGCAAACGCAATGGGATGGCTGTGAAATTGTTGTTGAAGCATCAAAAAATTGTATTATAAATCCGAGATTTGTAAATTGGATGCTTTTCCTGGGAACAGAAAGTATAATCAAATGAAAGAGCTTGTTGTGGGTGGCAGGATATTTGTATGTAATCGCCGGAATAGCAATTACCATTCACCCATGCATGAATGTGTTGCGCGAGTGTCCGATGCACGTCCAGAACTCGCGACAAACCGGCATACCTATGATTATAATTATCTTTCTCTCTGGACTGTATCTGGACAATACTGCTGTTGCCATGACGTGTTAGAATTTACAAAATAAACTTTATGAGTTTGTTTTCAGCCATCATACATCGCTTGGTAATAACATATTGACAGCCTCCGTGGCGCAGTTGGTTAGACGCCGCCTGTGAAACGAGAGGCCGCGGGTTCGATCCCCGCTCCGAAACGAATATTTCCGAATAGGCCGCAAAGTCTCTCGTAGTTTCTGATATCCACGACACAAGACTCGATCTTAGTGTGGGGTCAGGACTATGTATGTGACTGTTGAGTGTATTTATTTATTATATGCAGTTTAAAGAGTTTGATGGCAGTGATAATTTCGTCTACATATGTAATTGCTGTCAACAGCTCCTTGTTAGCGGCTGGCAAACTCAACCATTGCATAACAACCACGTCACATTGTTTTTTACCATTGACTTTCATCTCCCTGTGATATAATGACAACCTGACGCACTGCGGACGTATGAAGATGCCTTTAATTCTCCTTATCAAGAACCCGCTGGTGGACAAATGAAGGTTGGCACATTGGAGCGCAGTCGACCGCTACACCAGCCCGGGATGGCATCGAGATCTGACGCTGGAATCGTGCTTTAGGGAATCAGAGACTGGAAATATCGCCATTGGCATTAGAAGTGTTCCGACCGCCGCGCGCACTTGTCGCCTTCGCTGGGTTTTCGCTCAAACAATAAAATTATAAGCGATTCGTTTATAAATAGCCGGCTGGGCGCTGACTTGCTTCGTGAAAACTGCGTAGTGCCAGTCTGGAGGATTGGAGGCGTGCGGTGCGCCGGCGCTACTGCGATCGACTGCTCCCAGGTTAGTACACCTGTCTCACGTAAAGCAATGTCATTATCACTATTATTATAATACAGATAACAAAGCTTCATTCATCGGTCGACGCCGCGCCGCGCTCGGCCGCTGGCACCGCGTCCGCGAAAAATCTGTGTCACAGTTAATTCCGTAGTTTAACGTAAGTAAACCGGGAAGCGATTACCGCAGTGTGTTGATGGAAGTGACGTGTGCTCATTACTGCTCGCTAATTTAAATTATACATATCACTAATAAGTGACAAGTTTAACCCGATTGTCAGTTAGTGAAGTATCTGGTGCTACAGATAATGTTACATACGAAAACGATTACGCTAATTAATGTGCTGAATAATTCAGACGGGTGTCTCGATTGTCGCGCTACATTAGTGTGTCTGTCAGACTGGAATGCTTCAGAAGGCGTCATAGAAAACGATATTAATTAACATGTAATTACACTTAGCGCCGAATATATTGTAAAACCGAATGGTTTTCGATAATTTTGCTCCAAGAATGTTAGTTAGGAAAGATTATAGTTTATTTTTATGATAGAGCGTGGGCGGGGGGACATTTTGTAACGTTTCTCGAATGGTACGAGTAGTGCAATATCAAATCTATTTCTGTGGACGACAAACCGTGACGTTAGTAATGAACCTCTTCTTTAAAAAATTGTTTACGAACAGTATTTCGATAAATCAGCCTCGGGAACAGATGTGTTGGTGATCGATGGCGCCCGAGAAATGAGTTTAAAATGCTTTTATGTTGCCATGCATTTAATTGAACAATTTAATTTAATTTTGCTTAAAAATTACATTCTTACCTAGTAATTAATCTTGGGTAAAGATGTCACTTTTCTGTAAAATTTTATTTTTTATTAATTCTAAGATTTCAATATTTTTGATTATTATGCGATGTTGTCGAAGCTTTATGTTTTTAGGATTAGATATTAAGTCTCTTTTGATATTTTGTTTCATCACAACGAATGCTACACTCGTACAATAAATCTTGAAATTAAACTTATTGGTATACAATTTATGAGTTTCGTCTATTTTGTCCGTTAAAGCTTTTGAATTATCTGCTAATATGTTATCTGTATATGATGATACAGATACATTATCTAGCTCATATTAAAACGTAGCAATCAGATTAGTTTTATTAAGTGCTCGTGATCTCTCATTATCTTTGGTTTTAACAATACCCTTTAATATCTTTGACAGCCTCCGTGGCGCAGTTGGTTAGACGCCGCCTGTGAAACGAGAGGCCGCGGGTTCGATCCCCGCACCGAAACAAATATTTGTGTGATCCACAGGTATTTGTTTCGGGTCTGGGTGTTTGTGAGACCGAAAAGTCTCTCGTAGTTCCTGATACTCACGACACAAGACTCGTTCTTAGTGTGGGGTCAGGGTATTTATCTATTCATCAAATCTGATTTCATCCAAAACATTGGCTCTGTGAGAAAAATTGGCCTTTCAGTTACCTTATGCTTTAATATTCTGTGACCTCATCAGGTCAATCGCGTATCTCCAATCGATGATGTTTAATAATGTTTGACCTAAACCAGATTTCCAAGAAAATCCTAATGCGGTTTATAAATTATTTCACATTTGATTCGAGATAGATAGCTTGTAAACACACGAGCACTAGCAAGATTTTTTGGCTTATAAAAGATCGAGGAAAATAAACAGACCGAATCTGCTGTTATTTCAAAACATGGGAATGTTCCGACCTATTTCGGCGGAATAAACTTTTAAATATCAAACGAATGGAAACGCATCGATGTACTTTGCAATTAATGATGTTTATTTGAATCCGGTTTGGTTGTGAACAGATTTGTTTTATTTTTTTATTAAGATGTATGGTATTATAACATTAATTATACAAGTTCTCAAACTGATGCTTTAGGTAAGTTAGGTAGATGCATATGTGAGAGGCCGCCTGGGTAGGTACCACCGCAATGTCTATTTCTCCCGCCAAACAGCAGTGTAAATGCGCTGTTGTGTTTCGGTTTGAAGGATATTGTAGCCAGAGTAACTACTGGACATATTGAGACTTAACATCTTATGTCTCAGGATGGCGAGCGCAGTGGAATTCCAAGCATTGCCTTGTAATTCATGGTGTTGTTTGGTTTCGTTACTGTCCATGAGCGGTCGTATCGCTTACCATCAGGCGAATGGCATGCTCGTCTCGCCATTCATTGCAATAAAAAAAAAAAAACTCTATTATTTGCTCTTAGAGAAAAAAGTGACTGACTATGTTGGATTGAACATTGTTATAAAGCAATGATCATTCTTTAATTTTGAGAACAACAATTTTTGTATTTAGTTTTTAATTATAGGCTTTACTGTTGTGATACTTCCCTTCCAAGAGCCTTCAAGCTTCACTATTATCGTCGCATATTTTTTTGCGAATGTCTTTGTAGTTCACTCAAGATTGTCAAGACGGATTGCAACATTACTCCACGTAATGCGAGCAGTATATTACGATTACTAGAGTACATTGTCACGTTGTCTTACATACATAAACTCACGCCTTTTTCCCAGAAGGAGTAGGCAGAGGTGCTACCAGGACATCCACATTTCACCTTGTATGTTCCGTCCTACGATATGATTGGGGCGAGCCTATCGTCATATCGGGCACGAATTCCTTACTCCGGTCTGATGATGAATAGAAAAACCCAATATCACTTTGCCCGACCCGGGATTCGAACCCCAGACCACGGCTTTGTAGTCGTAACGTAGTACAACTACGCCACCGAGGCATATATTAACTATTGTACCGAAATATGTGATTACTCATATTGTATTTATGTTTTACAAGAATTTATATTTATTTTGATTGCTAAAGGTTTGGTTGTTCAGTGTTAAGAGTAAATAAGCACCTAGCTACTCGCTGGCATAGAAATATGATGAATCAATAGCAAATTTTCCCAGACTATGATATCATTGTCTAGGCGTTAACTGGTTGCAAAACTGATTCACATTTTGAGTTAAGAGGATATTTCACTCATTCTGTGATTCGAAATTCTATACGTCCTATGGTTTTTGGGTGCTTGAAATTTGTAATTTCTGTCAATATGGAGATAATTTGGTGTGTGCTGTTGTGCGTTTTGTATTTTGGTTATTTTTTTGCTGTGGTCAAGAACAAATTGATGTTGTGAGTGTTTCGTCTTTTTTTTCTCTAATATTATTTTTTCTTTTTAAAGTTTTACGAAAAATGCCTATATACATTGTTTAAAAAAAAGTTTGCGTCGAATATTACTATCAAAGTGGTGGGATGACCTAAAAAAGGTCACATAGATTGCTGTGATTTTTTTGGAAAAACTACGTTCAGCTGCGGACATCCAGCGGCTTACAATTATGACGATGTCGACACTAACATACGCATCAAGATGTATATTGTTGCCGTCGCCAATTACAGTCAACTATTAAGCGCCATTTACACAGAGTTTCTCGCGGCAAGAATCGTATGTGATTATCGCATGACATAAACGCCATAGATTATTGTGCTCTGACAACTTTTTTATATCCTTACGATAATCGTATCTTTGAGGCGAGAAACTCTCTTCATGTAAATGGGGTTTTATAGACAGTATACTGCCAAAGCATGCCCATATTATTTAGCGTATGATCGATCACTGCAGACAGTGTTGTGACGTGTGATAGCGTCACATATTTGGCGGCAGGTGAGGGAACACCTCGCGTAAACACCCACACGATTCATTGCTCTCCAAATCTACTCATACGTGCGAATTTATTTTGGAATTCCTGTACCGTCTATACCTAAAGATATTTATAAATAAGCAAACCGTGGTATGAAAGAGTTATGGGAAAAATAAGTGGCTTTAAAACATAACATTATACAGCGTTTTTTCGGACACCAAAAATATACTCGTGTCTGTATAATGTACTGTATCAGCCCATTTACGTCCCACTGCAGGGCACGAGCATCCTCTACAATCGAAAGTACGATTGAGAGGGGTTAGGCCATATAGTCCATCACGTTGGCCTAGTGCGGATACTATAGAAATTTCTGTGGTATGCAGGATTCCTCATGATGTTTCTTGTCTCTTACGTATGAATTTACCTACAGTCTGCAGTCCGTAGCTGAAGATATTTGTAAACAACGAACCGCAAAGGTGGAAGTGTATACTATGAAAGTGATGTGGCTCGAAACAACTTTACATCTTACGGTGTTTCTTCTGACACCATCAATCACTCAAAAATAGTAAATATAGAATGTTTTGACTGAAGTATTTTTTGTGGTGTAGATATTCTACATAAACTCATACAGTACCTGACATCTACAGGTCACCTAGTTCATTTGGGTCCACATTTTTTTTAAATACAAACAAGAGGATAAACTTATTAGCTAGTTAAATGTCAAAATAGATGTGATAGGGTGTTATAGTGCGAGCTATGCTGTGCACAAGGTACTGCTTCCCCCTCTCTCCTAAGTTTTTGCTGTTCTGTTGGGTCCACATTGTACTTAAATAATTTTCTAACATCTTATACATGTGGGTTTAAAATTGAATTGAATTTCAGGTCTAGTCCTGGAGAGTTCATAATTATAGATAGATAGATAGATAGATAGATAAAAAGTTTATTTTTGCAACAATGCACACACAGTAAAACTTAGAACAATCAAAAACAAAAACACTATGAACTAATTAGTCTAATGTAATACATTGCAGCCGAAATTAGGCCCCAGCTCAGCATAATGCTTTGCTCCTAAAAGCAAAGCGCTGATAATTCTGCTGGTACCTAGTTACATATGTATAGATGGCAATTACATACTAGGCCAAGTGGCGTCATTGGGCGTCTCTCTAACGTAATAGCAATACAAAGATACAAAAAATAAATATGAGATTTTTTTAAACAGAAATATAAAAAAAAATTGATTGTTTAATGTGGGTAACGAATCCTGGACTTCACGATATATTTACACCATGTAACTCGACCAATGTAGCAACATTTTTTAAATTTTATTCGTTCTAGTGAGCTAACACCCGTTTTCAGCTTAGCCTGCGCGCTTCTAGTTTCGCGGAAGCTGGCAGAATTATTGTGTCGAGCAATTAGTACCTACTTCACTATTGCAATCACTTTCTACGTCTAGTATCAAAAACCCCTTTAGATACATACATATGTATGTATCTAAATTACATATGTAGTTTATTTATGTACATAAACTCACGCCTTTCTCCCAGAAGGGGTATGCAGAGGTGCAACCAGGACACCCAAGTTTCGCCTTGTATTTTCCATCCCACGATGTGATATGCGAGCCTATCAAGCTCAAAAGCCTTTTAGGTACTCGTGAATAATAGCTATTCAACAGCTGGCCACATTTGCCAGTAATATATCAATATAGAGCTAAACCATTCGCGTTTCGTTTGTAATCAAGCGGTTGCTAATTCCGACGTGTTTGTGTGTTTAAGTCTATTCGTACGATAAATCGTCTTTATTTGTATGTTTAGAGTTTGATATCCTTTTGTTTAATGCATTAGGATGTAGGCTTATACACGTTTATTTCTCTTTTTACATACATATACAAATTCACGCCTTTGTCCTATTGGGGTAGGCAGCTATAGATCGCCAAGTGCTACGGTCCATACATACCTGTTTCGATTCATGGATTTTCATTAATCTCTTCAAACACACTCGTCGGTTCGAAAACTCCGTATTTCTTTTTAAATACTTACATAAACTCACGCCTTTATCCCCGAAGGGGTAGGTAGAGGTGTCACCAGGACACCCACGTTTCGCCTTGTATGTTCCGTCCCACGATGTGATAGGGGGCGAGCCTATCGCTATATCGGGCACAAATTCTTGCCTCCGGACTGATAATGAATAGAAAAATCCAATATCACTTTGTCCGACCCCCGGACTCGAACCCGAGATCTCAGCTTTATAACCGTACCGTAATACAACTACGCCACCGAAACAGGCAGTATTTTTTTTATTTGTCTTTATGTATGTTCTGTGATCAGTCATTAATTAAGTGAGTTGCATTGTCATTTCTACGTATGTTAAAGAAGGTTTAGTTCATCGCATTATTACCCATTTTCTACCTGTTTATTGTTTTGGAAAAAATATTCATATGTTTAGCCAAAATATAAGGTCTGCATAGTTTTCTCGACTGATGAAAAATAGCCGTCGCAGTCACTACATGCATACCTCTTTATTGACCTTTAGGTGTGTGTGTAAGCGAGTACAAAAACATGAATTTTGATAAATACACAGAATATTGATTACCCACCAACGAAATATCTACAACTTCTTAGATAGAATCTATGTCTGTGTAGGCTCCTCCTAAACAATTCACTCATCTTTACCATTAAATATCGAATCGAAAAATCGAACTATTTCACCATTATAAAAACATAAAAATCAGAAAGGAAACTAAGTATATGTTTGTAAAGTTTTCCTCTCCAGAAGTTAATCTGTGTTACAAAAAATAAAATAAATTTGAAACAACATCTCCGCGCAAGTTTCACAAACTAAAAATAGTCGGTGTAATATTTTGTAAAGTTAACCTTGGTTGAATCAAAGAGAATTTTATAGCGGAAACGGTATTCAAGTTTGTTATAAACTTTTACATGCGGTAAAATGGGTGGATCGGAACTCAAGGGTGAAAAGAAACTATACTAGTCAAGTGTAGAACTATGAAAATTGATATATTTATTTATAAAAATCACTAAAGGCAATGAATGTTTTGTCTCGTTCGATCCAAGTGAATTCAAAAGTCGTTTAAAAGGGACAAAACATTCAATAACTTAAATCCGTTTTTAAACTATCTATAAATAAGGCCGTAACTGTTTGTTGCGTATAAATAAAATATGATCACATTATTTCATAAAACAGAACCATCAATTTATTTCTCTTCACCTTTGAGTTGCGATCCACCCCGTTTTATGGCAGGTACTCCTAGATTGCCTTTATCACGAGATAAGATAGGGTGGTATCGTTTATTTCGATATTAAATCAATACTTTTGCATTAAGTATTGAACTTCTGATTTCGTATGTGTTCATTTTAAATCCGAATAGGCTTAGAGTACGGGCATAAGTACTGCTTTTTAATATACTTATATTAACGTTTAATGTTTGAAACGAGAGGATGTAAAGTTTTATGAATTTAAAAGGCGCAATGGTTGTCCAACAAGTTTTCTGTGATTATTTCAACAATTATGAAGGCTTTTAATTTACTGCCTCGGTGGCGCAGTTTTACTTCGGTACTGTTACGACGCTGAGGTCTCGGCACCGAACCCCGGGTCGGGCAAGTGATATTGGATTTTTCTATTCATCATCAGCCCGGAGTCAGGAATTTGTGCCCGACATGGCGATAGGCTCGCCCCCTATCACATCAATGTATGTCAATTTATTACATTACATTGGCTTAGTGCTTGGTGAAGAATAAACCAGAATAATTTACACATTATTGAATTTTTTCGGGCAACATCTAATGTTTAGGGGTTTCCCTATGATGTTTTGACAGTTTAAGTGCGTGATGAGGAAGAAAATATACAGCCAAGTTTAATAAGTCAAAATACAACTACACTGGTGTTTTAAATTGGCCAATATATCAAGTTTTAAGGCGTTTATTTTTCATTTCTTTACCCACAAAGCATCCCTTGATTTATAATTTCCATATAAAATCCCATCTGAATTATTCCTAATGGCACTTGCGACGCGGTTAATCTTTTCGCTTTTACCAATTCTATTTCCTTCGCGAAATGTTCTGAAATTAAAAAGTTAAATGGGAAATCTATGTCCATTACAGCTGTCGGCTAAAATATCACGATGTTTTAGCATCTGCATAGGCGGGTGCAATTCTAAACTGACTAAAGAATTGTAGTAACTCTATATTTTTCATTACAATCATGAATTACGGGTAATTGGTAGATCTTAGTTAAGTCTGGGTACGCAGTTGTCCGATATGTTTCAACTATTATGTCCAACTTAATTTGGAATTGTTCTATAGTTATGACCATGTTGGTCGAAGGGTAAAGGATCAGCTGCTTGATTATGCAGACAAAATAGCGCCAAGAAATAAACATAAAACACTGCTTTGTCCATAGTTACTTAGGTATCAAATGTACTCAAATATTTGCCAAACAGTCTTCCAGACACTGAATCAGGTGTTCAAAGGTTGGGCAACCCCTGGCAAACCCATATCCGCCAGTAAAATCACACGTAAGTTCATTAACACTTGGCAATGTTTATACGCTACCTGGACTTCCACCGGCCCTGGCAACTTGCCAACGCAATGCCATTCTTCAAGAAGTCATTGATACACTTAGTAATTTCACGCCTTTGAAATATTTTGATTAAGATTCCGCCTTCGTACTTGGTAACAGAGATAAGACGCAGCTTAAGGTGCTGGAATTCAGAATAATATGGCATTTTAGGGAGTGCGAGATTTTTGTTCAATAGTGTGTGGTTTGGACAGAATTGGGAGGAAAATTATTGAGACGGTAGGCGTGGAATAAAATCCAAGGGCACGCCGTTTTAATATAGAGTAATGTGTTATGTTAGTAAACAACTTTAACGATTAAAGAAATGACATAGCGAACCTGTACACAATAGTGACCTTTTTAATAATTTCGACGGTTTGTGATGTTTGATAACTCACAAAAAGACAGCTTATCAGATTTAAGACTTCGCCTTCCGTATTCTCGATTGTAAATGAGTCGTCTAATTAAACGCGAAACAAATATTTCGCATTCCAAATGAAAGTTAAAATCACAAAATCTCTTTTGACATGTGACATCTTTGTCTCAGCAGTCTATCGAGGTTCAATATTATAAAAAAAAAACACTTAAACTTGAATTTGGAAATTGGAACTCATTCGTAGGGATTCGATCGTTAAACATATGAATGCTTACAAATCTTTAGTGACATTAATCGTTTATTCGAAGGTGACATACATACCGAAAATATCTGAATGTGGCGGCTGGATAATAATAACGTGTTTGTTCCCACGCCTCCGAATGTTCGGAGTCGAAGTTTCTTTTGACATTATAAACCTAGCAATTTACTTGTAACAAACGTGATTTTTATATGTAAAGAGCTATTTGTGCTTTCAATTGTATTCTTTTTTAAGCTGTCGTACGACAACGTGACTATAATTTTGTTTTCCACTGTCGTGATCCTGCCACCTCCTGTAGGGTTTATTTCGCTTTAAAATATAAATTAAACGCCTGAGTTCAACTAAAAAAAAATATTAGCTAGGGAATTGTTTATATCTAATGCATTACATGTATAGAATCGGAACTCAATCGGTTTAGATACCGTTTAGACTAGATTTTTTCCTCACCCCCTCATCAAAGGTATCGTAACTACCGCGAGATTTGCCTAACACCCGGTATGTATTAATTTAAACTGCATTTATCTACTAAATATGCTTAGTTTCTAACGCATGTGAAGAGTGTACGGACCGCGATGGCGCAAGGCCAGATCTGAAACTATTCGGCATAAACCGCATTATCTGCCGGTATTGAACTAACGCATATCCGATAGCTTGGAACATTGTCAAAACTAGCCATTATTATCGTTTTTATGTTAGAAATTGTGTGGGTGGTGGGTAAATATTTATGAAGTTAAAGTATTTATGTGGGTGGTTATCTGGACACTGCCTCGATGGCGTATGTCCTACGGTACGATTACAAAGCTAAGGTCTCGGGTTCGAATCCCGGGTCGGGCACAAGTGGTGTTGGATTTTTCTATTCATTATCAACCCGGAGTTAGGAATTTGTGTCCGATATGGAGATAGGCTCGCCCCCTATCACATCATGGGACTGAACATACAAGGAAAAAGGGAACAACTTCTGGGAAAAAGGCGTGAGTTTTTGTATGTTGTGTGAAAAATGGAAGATAAATATTAGGGTGTGTTAGTATTAGTATAATGTTGGTATATTCAGCAAACTTGAGTATATTTTATATGAACAGTTTTGTTCTTCAATTAGATTTAATTTACGGCCTTATATCTTGTTTCACAATCACCACGTCATCGACTCCAATAACTACACATATCGCATTTCAAATGACCAATGGCCCAAATCAACAAAGGATAGCTACAATTACTCTGGAAATGTGGATATTCCTGATCGGCGTTGATCAGGTACCATTAGTTTTAACGTCATTTTCCCAATTCTCATCTATATATGAGAAAACACATCATCTCTATCTTAAGCCGCAGGATGTGTGCTTGAACATAAGCCTCCTGCAACGAATACAGCACCAACCTGTCAAAAGCCTGCATCACGTTTTTAATTTGTAAACTTGCACGTTCAGTTCATTCAAATTATGGCTGGATGTCCGACACTGCGCTTACCAATACGTAGCTAATAACAAAACATTTTCTTACTCATAATTCCATTCCGGCCTTTTAATTAGGTTTTCCGGTAAAAGATACATCACTAGAAAAATCCGATACGCTAATTTCACCCTCATTTTCTGGCACATTTCAACGCGAATAAATCAAATTGGGTACATCGACAGTGGCCCCGGGAACTAAAAATACAACTTCCGTCTTTCTTAGGTGTATCGGGATTTTCATCTTCACTAAGCTAAATCCGTCTTATGTATTTCGGCTATTCACAGTTTTCAGTGGAAACATTTTAAACTGTAAAGGCGTTAAAACGCGCCATAAACATTATGTTGGTAGTTAAAATGTAATAAATTGTTTAGTATGAACAATCTGTTTATTTTAATGCAGGTAATTATGATTAGACGACAGAACAACAATATCAAAATGAGTATAAAAATATATATTTAGTCTCAGGTATATTCTTCAAATATGCGATCGTTTCAGAGTTTCGTCGGATCGTGATACTATATCTTGCAATTAAAAAAGCGCTGAGTTCAAATCCAGCGCTTTATATGGTTTTATATGGGTACTCATAGTTTGTGTTTATGTTCAGCACTGGACTTCCTGTTGCTGAATAGATAGATAGTTTTTATTTACAAAAGCCAAACTTGTGAAAAAAATATCCTAAAATATAAATCGTTCTGTGAACATGATGACAAAAACTTGTATAAAGATTGCAGAATTTGACCAGATTGACATACTAATGTAGAGGTAATATAATTTTTCAACTAGGTTTTCTATATATTTTATACCTATAGATCTTGTGTCGCACATTCAACATAGTTATTTTTAGTTCTCCTCAAACTAAATTTTGTTTTGTTTAAAACGAATGGTAGAACCGATTACAATAGTTGTAAACTTTTTGTTTTATGTGGTAACTAATCTTTAGGCTATTGGTACTATATAGGACCTGTGATATTGAGGTTCGAGGTTCTATTCTCAAATCACACCGTTTATTTTGTGTAAGTTTTTAGGATTAGATAGATCTATGACTGGCTTGTTTTTGACAATTACATTGTTCTATTTGGTTGATTCGTTGTCAGATTAATTAACTGATTTGTGACACAATCATATCTACATTATGTGTCTAGTGGTTGTTATCCGGGTAAATATTAATTTCCTATCTCCAACTGCCGATAGTATCTGAGACTATTATCATATATTATTATATTATACTGGACAAATTGCTTTTAAAATGTCAGCTCCTACATCATATAACAGTTATCACCGCAACGTTACGATATAAAGTATTGTATGTGTTATTGAATAATATAAATATCTATAAATATGTCAATCTTAAATCTTTACTGTCTCGCTAAAAGCAGAGATGAAGAAGTTTTATAGCATCAATTTGGGTCAGTCTAAGTATCCAAGGCGAAATAATATTTTTAAGCAACCCTGACTTATTTTTGAAGTTTTCTACTCGTAATATATTTTGATAGCATTGGTATCTTATTCTTAAACATCAAATTTACTAGGTTAGTATTTTTATGGCTCAAATATTTAAGAAAAAATATAAGTAGATTGTTAACGGTAACATCTCAGGTTGCATTCCCAGTTGGGGCAAGTTTTTGTAAGTTGCCCGGGATCGAAATTTGTTTCCGACTTGTGACAGGTTGGTTAGGAGGCAAGCTTGTTTTGACAATACCTACTCGGCAAAAGTTGACTTAAGGCATGCAATTCGTGGAAAAATTACACCTACAGCAAATTGTTCTGCAACATAACTAAAAATTAATGTTGGGCCGAGCTCATGAAGTGAAGATAAAAGCAGACAAAAAAAGGCTTCATGAAGTAACATAGACAAGGTTACCACAGCGAAACAGTGAAAACATAATTACAAACTCTTTTAAAAACTAATAATCATAAATATAAGTCCTGAAGCAACAACTCGTCTTACACTGACGGATAACAAACTCGGCATTAAGATCTACAAGCAAACTTTTAAAAAGATATTACTCCTAAATATTTTGTTAGGCCATGAAAAGAATTACAATAACAAAATAAATTCCACTTTGTAAAAAACTTTTTACATTACTTTCTCTCAAGTAGTTGGGGAGTTAAATATATTTCTTCATCCCATTTTTAATTTGTAAGCTTCTTGTAAATTACGTTGCGATTGAGACTTTTCGTAATTCGAATAGTTTAAATGTTGAAATATGCGTGTATTGACAGCATTGCATCCGTGAAAGTCTATAGTATGCGGATTTACTCATTATATTTTTCTTCAATTTAAAACGTAATTGATTAATGATTATTAAAACATACATGACTACGAAAAGTTGGGTGTGCCCTGGGATTGAAACCCACGACCACCGTGTTTGTAGCCGCGTCCTATTCGTTACCAACGCATAACAAAAGAATGTCTTTACGAATTTCCAGATAAGAGACCCGATTTTGTTATTGTAATTAAATGTTATAAGACCGCCACTTAGTAATTTTAATTTGTAATTTTAGTTTTTTTCTTTCTTTCTGTAATTTTCTTCTTTGTATTGGTTTACAATAAAGATTATTGAATTGTATTGTTATATTTAAATACTTCATACACGTTTAAAAGCGTCTCAAATCTCCCTAAAAGATAGGGAGACGACCTAGTTAAGGTTTCAGGAAATCGTTCGTCCTTGTACAGCTTGTATTGTATCAGGCTACATGTAAGACGTTTCCAACAAACCGCTATGAAAATCCTTAGGGTAGGCCTGAAGAGAGAGAGAGAGAGAGAAAGAGAGAGTAAAAAAGAGACACACTGATTTAATTTATGCTCATAAATCATCTTAATTCTCTCCCAAATGACGATTCCGTTCCATTACTACTAAGATCCCATAACTTACACGGATGCCGTATGTTTCTGAATCTCATTGAGGCCGGTTAGTGTTAAATCCGTATACATATCCTGTTTACATCACAATGACGCCGCGTGTGTGCACAGTCAGTTTACAATGGAACTGGAAATAGCATCTTTAAGCTCTGCTCGCCTGGTACAATGAATTCGCATTGACGGCTCATATATCGATCTAGTTTGCGTTTAATGTTTGTCTGTCATGTTATTGGGAATAATGTTCAGTTTATAGTTTATTTTAGTGTAAAAATAATGTGAGTTAATTTGAATGAATTATTTATACATAAATAAAATTAGTTGTAAAGCAATCGAAACGTCGGGAAGTTAAAAATGTAAAAGTGTAACCAAATTCACGATAAGATCCGTAAAAATTAGTTTTATTTCAATGTGTACCATTCGCGTAAATCTAAGAAACCATTATGTATACTTATTTAAACTATAAAAAACAACTATTAAATAATTTAACTATCGCCAGTCAATATTATTATACTTATCTGCTGAAAACCATATTATTTCGTGGTTCACGTTGGGTGCATTATATCAATTGGTCAGCATCCTATGCCTAGATCAGAAATCGTCAGAAATAAGGAGGAGCCTCTTGTGGCATCCACAAATCGCCGGTTTTATATCCTACCTAAGATGTTATAGATGGCGTGTCGCCATTCCATGTAATTTCCGAAACCGTACAACTTGCATAAAATAATGTGACCCTTCTGAGAATCGAATATAGGACTTCACTACTTCACCCCACATTCAATACCACAAAATTAATGAGGCTACAAATTACAATTGATTCCATTTCCCTCTTCGTTCTGTATTTAATAAATTCAGCAGAAACATCTTGTGTTAAATATTGTGTGTATTTATTATCACGAAACAAAAGTTGGTGTTGCAAGACCAAGTTTATATTTGTCCGGGCAACCAAAACCGTAATAAATCAACGGCGGCCGCTCGTTTTTGCATCGTCTAAAATAAATATTTATCAAGACTGCATTTACAGAGAGCGGAGAACGGTACGGCGTGTATATTAAATTTAACGATACGTGAAAATAGAACGGTAGTTTTAAATTATAATTAAAATAGAAATGTGCGCAAACAATGTATATTTGATATGAGGTGTTATTTTTTAATTTCGTTTGTGATATAAAATGAAATTATACTAGAGTAGTATCTAATGACTGCCTCGGTGGCGTAGTTGTATTACAGTACGGTTATATAGCTGAGGTCTCGGGTTCGAGTCCCGGTTCGGGCGAACAGATATTGGATATTTCTATTCATTATCAGTCCGGAGTCAGGAATTTGTGCCCGACATGGCGATAGGCTTGCCCCCATCACATCGTGGGACGGAACAAACAAGGCGAAATGTGGGTGTCCTGGTGGCGCCTCTGCCTACCCCTTCGGGGATAAAGGCTTGAGTTTATGTATGTATGTAGTATATAATAGAGCAAGAGCCCGTGGCCGCAAGACTTTCGTCATTTTATAATAGCTGGAAGTTTGTCTGCGAATGCCTCTGACATAAAAAGCACACGATCAGCTATTATGAAGTTCCGATCGGGGTGGCTTTGGAAGTTATCAGCTTTAATATGTCTGGCAAGATGAAAGAACCATCAAAACTGTCCGGATGCCAAGAAAACATCTTTTGATAGTTGCCTTAACAACATATATAAAATTCAGCTTTTATACTACAAATCTGGCAAAATTATATATTACGATATCTTCAAACTTTAATAAAAGTTTCGTTCTCACTCATTTGTCAGGGATACGAGTAAGTATATTTATTGCAAGATTATTTTTGCTGTTTATGACTATACTAGTTATGATTTAATTTGTGTACAATTTCCAAGACAACGTTAAGCAAAAGTGCCATACCGTTCTCCCTGCGCATATTTTTTATTACAATGTTTTAATAAAGCCCGTACTTCTTTGTGTAACCAATTTATTTAACTTTCATTTGAGCGTTGAGATTAATTATTATTCTGCAACGGAAACCAAGATAATGCCTTTTAATCGGATTTTAAAATTGATAGAAAACCAACTAGCGGAATGTTGCGGAAATTAAATTATTTTTACTTTTTATTCCATGTTTTTTATACCTGATAAAACTTTGCCCCAGTGATAGCTCAGTTTGGTGACGATCTGACTACCACATTGGAGGTCGTTAATTCAAACCCAGAGCATACGGCATTCTTGTCTTGTCGAAGTCTAGGGTGAATTTGAGGAATATGGACAGGCAGAAGAAAAAATATCGGTGGTGGAAGAAAATGGCGTTAGGGGTCTAGTGTGGAGGGAGCGGGGGTGTTATTGGCCTTATGGTTATGTCCTTGAGCGATATAATATGCAAAACTATGTGGTTATTTGTTCGAGGGAGGAGGCCTTTGCCAAGCAATGGCTGAAAATGAATAAGATTAGAAAAATTATTGTCATTTAGCGTCGGTATTCTTTGTATAAAGTAGAATCGGCATAGCTGAAATAAAACCGTGGCTTTAAGAGTAACGGCCTTATTCATAGTCAGATTTAAAACCTATTTTAGTTATCGAATGTTTTGTCTTCTTCACTCAAACTGAATTCTAAAGTCGTTCGAAAGGGACAAAGCATTCGAAAACTAAAATATTTTTAAAATCTGTCTATGCATATGACCGTTATTATTTTATATTATGATCAATTATATAACTAGACTGCCTCGGTGGCGTAGTTGTATTACGGTATGGTTACAATGCTGAGGTCTCGGGTTCGAATCCCGGGTCGGACAAAGTGATATTGGATTTTTCTATTCATTATCAGCCCGGGGTCAGGAATTTGTGCCCGATATGGCGATTGGCTCGCCCCCTATCAGATCGTGGGACGGAACATACAAGGCGAAATGTATGTGCCCTGATGGCGCCTCTGCCTACCCCTTCTGGGATAAAGGCGTGAGTTTATGTATGCAATTATATAACAAGAAAGTAAGTAACGTGTTGCCTAATAATCTATATTTAGTGCGTCCATATATTTTTTATAGCTTGGCGACCTTCAGAAATATCTCCGGATGTGAATTTTAAAATAGATGATCCATTTCTTGAAAAATATTACGCTTTTCAGTGTCGTAAATTCTGAATTACAATGACATTGAGTGTTTATGTGGGTGACGCGGAGTTATTTAATGTGTTCATTGAAATTGAAATTCCATAAATTTTGGAGGTTTCATATTCTTGTCTTTAAGGGTCATTGATCATGATCTTTCTTATTCCGGCACAAAAGTGACTTTAGTGGAATTATCAGGTTTATAATTTAAATCGCAATTATCTCTCGCTGGTTGATACAATTTTGCCGGCCTGGTTGAGAGGTTGAGACCATATATTCAAACTGGTTTAACCCGCCAGTATATATTGTTACACTAGCGGCCCGACCCAGTTTCGCCCGGGTGCAGATAGTTTTTGAGTCCAGTCGACATCAGCAACACATTATTATGCGTACTGTCTCGATTTGACCGCCGTCGATTATATTTATTTCTCGTCCCGTCCCGTTATATCCCGTTCTGTCCCGTCTCATTCTGTCTCATGGCGACAGGGTGCACTCCTGTCCTCGCCTATATACCGTGCAATCCATTTGAGTTTGATCTTTCTAAGAGTAGCAAATATGTATTTGAATTTTGTAATGTAATTTATTCGAATTCCATATTCATCCAACGGGAAGACTACATTTTTTCGACATAAAAAGTAGCCTAGATTAATCTAGGGTATCAGCTACTTCTATACCAAATTTCATCAAATTCGGTCCAGCCGTTTTTGTGTGAAATTTTAACAAACATCAATACATACAAACTTTCACGTTTTCAATATCAGTAAGGAGTAAGAATAATGTGTACACATTATGAACGATACTGGGTATCTGGCAAATACCAATATCTTACCAACAAAATATAATTATCTTTCCGTAGATTGGGCTCTTAACCTAAGTTGATAAAAGCGTTATCGAATCAAATATCCAACTTTACATTTCCAAAAAATGGCGCAGTTCTGACAATATTACATTAATGCAGGTCGAATAAGCAATCTCATTTTTTTGAAGTCGATTAATAAAATTAATCTCTTTTAAATATTTTTAATACTAAAACAGAATGTAAAGCGCAGCATCTAAAGCCCCGCTAACAAAACCAAGTAAAACATTTAACTCACTGCCGGTGCACGATGTCCGCGTCACTTACAAGACTCAAGTTTTTTATCCTTTCAGTTTTTTTGCAAAGATGTCGGCCGTACGCCGCAGACTTCGTTGGAAACGGTTTTTGTTCAGTTAATGTTATGATTAACGTTTTAAAGTTGTTGACTTGTTTGTGGCTGTGAAACATGGAATATTAAAATGCCGGTTACTATAGCGTTGATCGACTTCGCTTCTGGGTCTTGATAGATTTTGTTATCTGCAGTTTTAGCAATTTAGACCTCCTCTGTGAAATTGATATTTGATATAGATCAATCTGTCATACAAATGAAAAAAAAAAACAAAAATTATTGGCCTACAGTGCCACTTTATTATGAAGATCTGGGTGAATAACCATATTTTGCTACTTCAACCAAATTATTTCAATGGCCGCAATGTTACAACAAGGTCTATATACCATTTATGTAAAAAAGATAACAGTGGAACAGTGAAAAAACTGGTATTATTTCAAAAATCTTACGTATTACAATTTGAAGAAACCCAAAAGATTCCAACAATTGTTGCGCCAGAGCCCATATAAAAAACTTGTTAATTGGCAACGGAAGTGTAGTTGGCCGATTCGCATTGGTATTTTTAATAAACAGATGTACGTACGGTTTTGTATATTCGCCTTCAATAATTGGTATGTATTTTCGAAATATTCAGAAGCCGATAAAAATATTGTTTAACATGTATAATTAATACAAAAACAGAATTACGTCATTCGATATATAATAATAACCTACACTAATTTAAGCGCATAGTAAAATCAACCCTTTCAGTAAGCCAATCCAATATTCCATGCAAATTAAACCCAAAAACACTTGGCAACCAAACCCAAGACCTCCCAATCCACATCCCACCACCACTAGCCTAACTGCACTAAAGTCAACCACGAAAACACCAGCCAGGCGATAAAATGCGAAAAATATATCTGAAATCTGCATCGTATGTTTTACATAAAAATATGAGAATTACTTCGCCTCCATCGGACGCCGGAGTCTCGAGGCATCCGATCGCATTATGCACAGACTATCGCCTTAGGAGATGCCAACAGATGAACCTATCTCGTCGAACAGACTTCGCCTTTCAACATTTTTCCGCACGACATTATTTCGCACAAGTTACCGCAAATATGCTGTGAAACGCTGCTTCTGCTATCTATACTTTAAAGCAGGGGTTCCCAATCTTTTTCGGATCGCGGGGTACATCTGTATCTGTATTAGCCCATATACGTCCCACTGCAAGGCACAGGCCTCCTCTACAATCGAGAGTACGATTGGGAGGGTTTAGACCATATTATAGTACCTAATACAATTTTATCGTATCGTGCGTCGCCTGTAAACGGACCAGACGCGGCTGCCAACATGTTAACGATGGTCGCGGGTTCAAATCCCAGGGCACACCTCTGACTTTTCGGAGTCATGTGTGTATTGATAATCAATCACCACGCATTGTAACGGTGAAGGACAACATCGTGAGGAAACCTGCATATCACAGCGATTTGCAAGAATTTCTATGGTATGTAAACTCCGCCAACCCGCAGTAGTCCAGCATGGTGGACTATATGGCTTAATCCTTCTCGATCGTACTCTCGATTTTAGAGGAGGCTCGTGGCCTGCAGTGGGACGTATATGGGCTCATACAGTATTATTTTATCTCGGCGCTCTAATCTATCCAGCCGGTCGAAATATATTGGGATAATTATATTAATTAGGTAGATAGGCACAAGTTAAATTGAGAGATAGAGGGAGAGATATGCTTTACGGTGCTTCCTTCTCTTTCTACGGCGCACCGGGTGCCGCACAAACTTTGGGAACCCATGCTTTAGAGCAAAAACAGATATGAAATATGTTTGGAATTTATTCTTCTGTTAAAGAGATCTTTTTATTATGACAGCTTTCCATTTGTTCTGGTGGTAGTTTAATGGGGTTAATGTTCTTGACTATCTGGATTTTTGCCTAATGCTAGGCGGAACAGGATTTCACCGTACCTACGGTTCGAATTCGGTTATGTCTTGGTTGGGTTTTGGTTGTTTACAAAATTTAAACGTTTTTCTTTGGGTTTTATTATGATCATTCTTTCGTATTAGTAATTTGGGTATTGATGTTTTACATTTTATTTTGACTGAAATTTAAAGTATTTACATACTTCGAAAGTATGTGTTTATCTTTGTTCGTACTGACATTGAACCAGCTTATTTCTGGAACTGCGAATTAAATTAGAAGTATCCAGACATATACAAGATAAACCAAAGACAGGCCACACTTACCTAGGTCAATATGACAAATCCATAACCGCTTTATTCGGTGGTCGTTATCCAAGCGAGCACGAATTCCACCATCAGAAATCGAAACCAACGCTTTACGAACTTATCTAAACTAAAATTTCCTATTTCGATTACATAACAGTAATCACACTCGAAAACACGACGTTAGAAAAGCAAGCCAATTTGCCGGATATTGATCCGGCTCACATGTTCAGCTCTTAGTAATGGTCGCAACTTATAGGATGTCTCTAACTCGCCCCGGGACAAATAGTTTCTATCGGGATTTTAAAACGAACTTGTTTGATTGAACTAATGGATAATTTGGTTGGTAAAATTTGGTTTAATATTTACATTTTCAACTTTCCGAAATTTTGATTACCTTACAGCTTTCGTGACCACAGAATCCGCGATAAAATAAGTAAAAATAGTTTTATTTCAACAGATACCTTTTATTAGTATCTTACTGTACTGTATCAGCCCATATACGTCCCACTGCTGGGCACGGGCCTACTCTACAATCGAGAGAATCTACTGAGAGTGGTTAGGCCATATAGTCCACCACGCTGGCTTAGTGCGGGTTGGCAGACTTACGGTACTTAAACGGTAGAAATTCTTTAAAATCGCTACGGTATGCAGGTTTTACTCTCAATGTTTTCCTTTGAATTTGAACCCGCGACCACCGTGAACGTGTAGGCAGCCGCGTCTAGTCCATTAACAACAGGCCACCACGCACTTAGTATCTTTATATATTATATTCTTACAGCCTTTTCATTATTCTGAAAGGTAGCCCAACAAGGAGTATCCTCAAGGTATTACGCAATATGAGTTCCCTTTCGACAGGTTCCAATTATCGGGTTAAGACACCTGTCGCTTACAGGATATGTGTTCGAAAACAGGAACTTAGTGATTAGAGTACATACAAACTTTGGAGGATGGGATGTCATGTATTGTTAGCACCTACCTGTATTTAATATCCGGATGATAATATAACCTGGACAGGGATTATAGATGATGATGTGAATTAAACCCGTTATACCCGACCTAGCATGTATACAGGGTATATCAAGACTGCGACCGAAAACGAAGCCAGGTGGTAGTTTTAGTTTTACAAACACAATGCAACAAAAAAGATCCCAAAAGAGGCGACAGATTTGTTTTTTGGACATTTTTAAATATCATTGTAAATACCTAGTTTTTGCGAAAATAGGAATTTAAACCCTTACGTACCATTGCGTCTTTAAAACTAAAAAGGTGCACATTGTTATTTTAGCATAACTATGTATTCATCACCCAAATACGACTATAAGGAAAAAGATCCAAAAAAAAATTGACGTTTTTTTTTTGGGAAATTTTTAGTTGCATTACGTCTGAAGTCTCTAATACTACCACCTGGCTTCGTTTTCGGTCGCAGTCTTGATACACCCTGTATGTATGTGATTGAGTGCCTGACAGCATTATGTCATAAATTCCGTATAGTTACGTCAATCGCCCTACTGGCCTGTTCGAAACATGATATACACAGACCGTACCCGAAACGAGGCACAGTTGAATAGGTCTTCACCATGAACAGATATTTATTGTGTATAATAATATGTTACCACCCATCAGTCAAGGATTACTGATATTTATGCATTTAGGAACTTAATTTCATCTGGTCATCACCTTATTCTCGATAATAAGTAATTTATTAAAAAATGCAGCCGTTAATATTTTGTGTAAGTAGTTCTTTTACAATTAAGAATAATGTTAGCAAACTTTCCCACTTGGTTGTTAATTGAGTTTTATCTTAGAACTTGTTGATTAAAATATAATGGAGAAATAAAGCCGCGGTAACTATGAAATAGGCTGCCGAATACTAATCGAGTTAGCTAAGTTTATTTTTATAGTCTCAGGCTGAATATAAGCAGGTATTAAATTATTAACTGCGTCGGTGGCGCAGTTGTACTACGGTGTGATTGCAAAGCTGAGGTTCGAATCCCGGGTCGGGCAAAACAAAATTGGATATTTCTATTCATTATCAGCCCGAGGTCAGGACTTTGTGCCCGATATGGCGATAGGCTCGCCCCTTAACACATCATGGGACGGAATACACAATGCGACCCCTAGGTGTCCTGGTAGCACCTCTGCCTACCGCCTACCCTATCAGGGAAAAAGGCGTGAGTATATGTATGTATGTCTTAAAAAAGTGGGGTTAACGAGCTATTACCTAATGGTAATTAATGATTATGGCCGCACATGAATGTCTACATCCATTTAAGTTTTAATAAATCCCTTAGCAATACGATTTTTACGTTAAAGCATCACTTGGAGAGGAGAAAAATAATGTCGAGTTATCGCCAACCTAGTTTATATAACTCAACATAAAAAAAAACCTGTCGCTTGCTGGCACTTGTATCATCTTTTTCTCCCCTTCGGAGTTAAAGGCGTTGGCTCATATATGTAAATAAAGTGTTAACATCTGCCCATATATTGGTAGCGCAATTAGTGTGAAACGACAGACCCTAGGTTGATTTCCCGCGAGGAGACAAACGCTAAGAGACCCACAATTATTTGCTTCGGTGTAGTTTCTGATACCCACGGCACACGACTTTACCACGGCGTCAGAACTATACTTGTGTATTTATCATTTAAGGCGCATTTCATTGCGTAATTCCTACGGTATTTCCACCAAGGACGTCAGCACAGGTCGGTATTGGGCAGTAAAAACTATTCACGAGCGTAATTACGTATTGACTAGTTATTGTGATGTAAATTCTTGGGGCACGTGCGTGTACATTGTTGCCAAATCTTAATGTGCTCGTTTGAGATTTAATAATGTTCTTGTTGTTGGGGGAAGGTTTCTAGAATATTGGAAGGAGCGAAAGGTATATATTGAAGATAGTTAAAAGATGTTCGTTTCCACTTGGAAATGACCGTCGTATACGACAGTAAAAATGATGACTTAATGTCGTATAATGATTTTTTTTTATTTACGCAAATGTTTGAAATAAAACTATTTTTTTACGGTTTTCAACACAGATTTGGTTAAATTTTTACATTTCCGTGCGCCCGTGACCACGAAAGCTGTAAAGTAAGCGAAATGCCGGGAAGTTAAAATTGTAAAATTTTTACCGAATCCGCGATAAAATCCGTAAAAAATAGTTTTATTCTAATGTCGTGTTTTGGATTCCGACTGTTTAAAATAAACGAATAGGCTCGGGTGATTATCGAAGGGGATCGCCATCTGATGCGATTCGATACTCTGGACGGCATTGCGCTTACCATCAGAGGCAGTGCAGAGCAGACACCATGGAGTGCCAGAATAAAAAAAAATTACCATCGACGAAGGACGACTATCCATCGCTGGTGACAATTTTTTTATGCAATGAATGGCGAGACGTGCATGTCAATCGCCTGATGGTAAGCGATACGACCGCTCATGCACAGTAGCAAATGCAAACATCAACATAAATTACAAAGCAATGCTTGGTATTCCACTGCGCTCGCCATTCTGAAACATAAGATGTTAAGTCTCAATATAGTAGTTACTCTCTAATATTCGTAAAGGATATGTTATTTTATCAAATTTTCGATGTCCTAAACGCGGGTTATAAATCCAGTTTATAAGCGTCAGTTCTTTGAGAAACGTCATAGTCTGATATTTTTCTCAAATAATTCATAAAAGTACGTCTCACAAATAAGCACGATCTATTATTATAATTAACAGGAGTTTAAGCGTCATTTAGGTTTCGCTGTTTAATATTCATTTTTTTATTGAATAATCAATTTAACAGTAATATATACCTACCTATTAAAGCTACCTTAATTAAAATAATTCGAACAATATCGTGACACATTTTTATTCATCCGAAAATAATCGCCAATTAATTGTTAACGTAATGATAATAATTTAAAGGGAGTTGTTTATATCTATTACTTGGATGTATTTCAGTTTTCTGTTTATTTGTACAAATGTTTAGCAAGGTTAAGAACACGTGGTTCGGTAGCGTGGGTTTAAAGCTTTTAGGAATAAATACATGATAATAATAATGTGTTTATATTTAAACTAATTACATTAAGAATTTCTGCTTATTTCAAAGTTACATATGACCGGATTATGAAAGTATCAGACAAAAGTGGTTATTGTACAAATCAAGGCGCGTTACCGCCTAGTGAAGGAATGTCATAGTAAGAAAAGTGAATTAATAATTAATGCATCCAGCATTTTCTTAAATACTTTTTACTACACACTAACATCCTTATTCATATACAGTTTTAAAACCTATTTTAGTTAAAGAATATTTTGTCTTCTTCGGCCAAACTTAATTCAAAATACGTTCGAAGAGGACAAATCATTCGGTAATTAAAATAGGTTTTAAAACTGTGTATGAATAAGGCCGTTAGATACCAAGTATTGTTATCGTGGGTATTAGAAACTGCGATAGAGTTGAGTCTCCCAAAACACAGACCATAGATCAAAATATATTTATTAGCCATACAAGCATATGACTGAACAGGAATCGAATCTGTAGGCTCTTGCTTCTATCGATGGTCGTACTTTCTCATACCTTCATCTGATTTTCGTCAAACTCACGCCATTTCCTTAGAAGGGGTAGGCAGAGGAGCTACCAGGACCCACATTTCGCCTTATTTATTCCGTCCCACGATGTGATAGGGGGTGATCCTATCGCCATATCGGGCACAGATTCCTTACTCCGGGCTGATAATGAATAGAAAAATTCAATATCACTTTGCCCGACCCCGGATTCGAACCCGAGATTCAGCTTTGTAATCGTTCCGTAGTACAGCTACGCCACCGAGGCAGTCATTACTTCATTATCTTACTACATAATTGCTACATATGATCTTACTAAGTATATTCGTATCGTATTTCTTACAAACGCTGAACTAAACTTCGCAAATAGACAATACGAATAAATAGCAGTTATTAGTATTGTTCAAACAAGTGGAAGTATCTTTAAAATATTAATAATTTTGTTTTTTTTTTCAGAATGGCGACAGAGGCGAAGTCTGCGAGCTCAGAAGTTAAAGTGAGTCTTTCAATTTTTCCTCTTTAATTTCCGATGTGCATAATAGAAACGCGTTTTTGTCTTGTTTCGATTCGATTTATTTGTTATTCGATGCTGATAAATTAGATTTTTTTCTGTCCTCGTAGAAAAAATGGGAAACTTTCTTCATGGGAAAGATTTGGAATTAATTGATTTGAACCATTGGTTTAAAGTTATTTTAAACGTGACTTAAAGTTTTTTAAGACAGATTTAAGTTTGCGATTGACATTTAAAATTCCTTCATGTTAAAAGCAAATTAAAGCACCTCTAAATCGCTTGAAAATGTATAACAAATGCACGAAAAGAGTTTAATGCATGCACATAAAATTGCTTCCTTTTATTCCGTTCCAAATTTAAACTGTTTTAGAATCTATGCTAGCTCAAGTAGATTTATTCAGTTTGTTGAACCTTATAAAATAAATAAAACAGCTATTCTAAGAATTCTCGGTTTTATGGAAAATGCAGGCGAATTCTATTCCCGTGACGTCACGGGGCATATCGACCGCTGTATGCGAGCAATGTCGATTCGGAAAGTTTTGGTTTGTAGCCAACATTAATAGCACAGTGATATTTGGACGAGTAACCACTGTCGACCGTAAATCTTCGCTAAGCTGCATTTAAACAACATATTTTATGTGAACATTAATATTACATATTTTCAAGACAAAGTCAGAGGAAAGTGGTGTATTTCAGGAATGTCGCACCTCATTTACAACAATATCGCGTGAATGCAGGCATACATTTTATTTAAATAAATCAGTACAGCAAAAAATATAGACACACAAAAACAGTGTGTGGTAAATGATAGTGTACACATTTCATATAATATAAGAAAAATCTAAAATAATCCCAACGCTTAGCAATATATTAAAAGTTAATGAATTATTAAAGTGTCACATTAAATGACTTAAGAACTACATCTGTCACTCCGCGTTGGAGCGAGACGCAAGATGTCCGAGCGATACAGCGAGCATGAATGAAGACGCGAACGCAATAAATAATAATGGCGAAATTGTCGGAAGTATTCCCGATGTTGTTTTGACGATTTGCTCAAGACAAATTGTAGACGAGGCGGCCGTTAATATTGGGGTCGGTACCGAAATACATAGTGTCGGGCGAGGAGCGGCAGTAGAACGCAAGCGGCGCACGCGCCCGCCGCGCGCAACTCCCAGGTCCCAATGTACCGGCTCATTTACGACACCCGCGCTATATTTAACTGCTCAGATAATATCTGCATGTTCCACACAAAAATAAGTGATCCATTCCTCAAACGTGTGATGTGAAAATTGATCTACGAGTGCCGTTCCGTGATATAAATGTGCTAACTGGATAAACGACCGCCAGCGCAGCCACACAGGAAGTAAATATAATATTTTGCGGCCGTAGCCCTCGTGAGTATCTCGTGTCTATTTTCTACTTTTTTGTCAAAATGCCAAAACACGTCCGGTGCTTTTACTTGAGAAATATGCTGACATTTTTCATAAAGTTTATGAAGGACATTTGGTTTGATATGTAACCGCGGTGAAATTATTTCAGCAAAATGAATCCGCCGTCGGCGTTGCACGGAGCGATGAGCCGGGAGCGTAAGCCTTTCACATACACGCCCGGCGGGCTTGATCTCTCGGAGATCAAGTCGGAGCGCATGGCTAAAAGACTGATGCGAAATGCTATGAATCCGGGAGTTCCCGACACGCCAGTGCATTCAGTGCAGTCCCCACCGATGCCCTCGTCCCCAGTTATAGTCCCCAACTTCAACTGTCTACCGGTGCAAGTTTTCCCAACGTTCAATTTACCGGCAAACCCGAAATCTTTGTTGCGAACAAGGAGTATTCCTCACCAACCACAGGAGCCAAATGTGCCAAAGTTCCCAGTGGCATCGCAGTATGTAAACAGATCAGAGCCACCTGGTGGAGACAATTATGACAGATTCAGTAGACCTTCGCAACCGTATGCACAGATAAACAAAAACAGACCGGCTTCCATGTATGAATATAGTACACCAAGCAACCCCTATTACGCTGTGCCGCCACCGAATTATAACAATGAATATATATCCCCTTCTCTTCCAGAAATAAGTTACGATGCACAATATTTCAGTGCTCAAACGCCAAAAGTACTTCCAGTATATGATAAGCGGCCAGAAACGGAAACTGTAATAGCGCCGGAAACTATTAAATCAGTAGAAATTCTCAAAACAATATTAGATGAGAAACCTGATCGTGTTCAATTGCCAAGTTATGAAAAGCCAGTTACTATTGAAATGCCAAAGTATGAACAACCAGAGAGTCTTGAGATACCCTACTGTAAAAATCATGATACAAATGGAGTACCAAAAGGGGATACGATTGAAATTCAAAAGTTTGAAAAACCATACAATAGTGAAACACCGTACTATAAAAATCATGATAATATAGTTGAATTGCCAAAAGTTGAAGCTGTTAAATTGCCACAGTACGAAAAACCAGACACTGTTGAAATACAGAAAGTTGATACTGTTGGAATACCAAAAGTTGAAAAACTTGATACAGTTGCACCAAAAATTGAAAAGGTCGATACTATTATAATACCTGAAGTCGAAAAACTTGATCCACTTTTACCAAATGTTGATAATGTTGAAATACCAAAAATTGGAAAACTGGACAATGCTGAAATAACAAAAGAAGTAAAACCTGACTCTGTTGTAGAGGTGTCTACCAAACCTCCACTGGAGATAAAGACTGATATTGCGCCTTCAATAGAAAAACCCGCTGATATTAAAGTGGGTATAGACAAACAGGTTGAATTAAAATTAATGTATACTTATTATATATATATTTATATGTGTGTTTATATTATTTTTTATACGTATTTACTATACAATATAAGAGAGCTATAGAAAATCTGTTGTAGATCTCATCGTGAGTTTCGTATTTTGTTATACTAATGCACTTTTTATGTAATTGTTTTAACCATAGTTGATTTTTTGCGTTCATTAATATTGATCGTTACAAATTTAAAATTATAAACAACTTAAAAAAATACGAATTTTATTTCCAGAGAGAAGTAAAAGTTGTAAAGAAGACAGTGAAAAAGGAACAAAAAAGTAGTGAGCAAAACGGCGATGAAAATGGGGATGCCAATATTGAAGCGGAACTTACTGTAAAATTGCCAACGAAGAAGTCGAGCGGCAAAACAGAAACAAAAGTTGAAGTGGTGAAAAAAGTTTTGCCTGATGGATCAGTGGAGGAAGTTAAGACTACAACAACAAAAACAACTATTGACGGCAGAACGGAAATTAAAACTAAGACTGAAACTACAATTACACCAAAAGATGAGGAAGAAGAGGTAGAAGTAGAAGAGGAGGAGGAAGAAGAGCAAGAAAATGGGGAAGTCGTTGTAGAAGAAGTTCAAGATGAAAAAGAGGAGGTTGTCGAGGAACCTCTGGAAGAAAAGGAGGTAGAAGAAAGCTTACAAGTAAAAGAAAACGGAGATGATAAGTTAATCAAAAATGAAGAGAGGTCCGAGACAACTACGACTACTACGAAAAGAGTAGTTGTACTAAAATCTAACAATGAGCCTGAAGAAGAAATAGAGGAGGAACAAGTTGAGGAAGAGGAAGAAGAAGAAGTTCAAGAGCCAGAACCGGTCGCAGTTGTCGTAAAAAAGAAAACTGAGAGGCTTGAAACACCTCCATTGGAAAACGAACCGGAGGAAATCGAAGAAGAAGAAGAAGAGGAGGAGGAGGAAGTAGTTGAAGAAAAGAAAGAAGTAAAACAGGAAGTGGAGGAGAAAGAGGAAGTTGAGAAGCAGGAAGTGGAACAAAAAACTGAAGAGCCAGAGGAAGAAGATGAGAAAGTGGTGGTAAAAGAAGAAATAAAACCATCGCAACCACAAGAAGAAGAGGAAGTAGAAGAGGAAGAGGAGTATGAAGAAGCTGAAGAGGTTGAAGTAAAGAAAGAAGTAAAAGACGAAGAAGTAGTTGAAAAAGTTGAGAAAAAAGAAGTAGAGACACCAGTTAGGGAAGAGATAGAAATTAAAACAGAAGTTGAGGCAGAAAAACCTTCCGATGAGGATGAAAAATCTACAAAGACAGAAGAAACAAGGACAGAGGAGGTAATTGAACAAAAATCTGAAGTACAAGAACTGGAGCGGATAATCAACATTGAAAGACCCGAGCCTGCGCCACAGACCGAAACTAAAGCACCTTTACGTGAGCCGTCCATCCCACTAGATAAAGTAGAAGATATTGAAATTAAGCCAATTGGTCCTGGAGTTATTACAAAGACTCACACGGAGAAAACTGAAATCATCACTAGCACTTCACCTCAACCACCCAGTGTGCTTAGCACACAAACCGAATACAACAGAGTTGAAAATATTGTCACTGTAAATAGAACTACTAAGACGCTGGACAGCACTTTTGAAAGTATCCCTCCTAGCGTTCCTGATGTAAAAACTTATTTTGCGCCGCCAAGCAGAATTTTACAATCCCCCATGCCATCTAGACCTTATCAACCCGTATACCCATCAGAACCAACGTCAGAAAGGCGTCATAGTTTATTATTGGAAAGACTGAGCGTAGAGCGTCAAATGCCATCAGAAATCTACCATAACCAAACTTATGAACAACAGAGGCAATGGTCTCAGGAGCCACAGGCAGAAATTTTGACCATCAGTAACGTGAAACCAAGCACAATCAACAAGCAGCAATGGTATCAGCAAAGAGAGTCTTCTATTAGCAATATCACTCCCACTCCTCCAGTAGCACCTACGCCTACACCTTCTTGGACCCAACCCCAGCCAAAACCCCAACCACAGTCAACCTATAAACCTCAGCCGATATACCCACCACAACAAACTTACCAACCATCACCCACACCACAGGTTTACCAGCCATCACCCACTCCACAGCCTACATACCAGCCTTCACCCACACCACAGCCACAATACCAGCCACCACCAGCACCTCAGTCGGCATACCAACCAACTTACACTGACACCAACCAACACAACGCACCCAGCAGTTACTCAACATACACTCCTAAACCTACAGTTTGGCCACCACCTAAATTTGAGTCCGCAACATCTGCACCACCGGCAGCACCAACACCCCAGCCCACTCATTACATTTCTGACTCATACCAGAAGACTACACAACAGCAATACTCATCCTCTTATGTTCCACCTCCGTGGGAACAAGACTCATCTTATGTGACAGATAATTCTCAGAACTACTACCAACCACCACCCACATCTAACACTTTCACACCCACCCCGACTCCAGCCCAAAGCTGGAAGCCACCGGCGCCGAAGAGCAAATTCCCGAAAACCACACCCACATCATACATACCACCTGCTCCCAACCAGTCCTTTGTAAAGCCTGTAAGTAGCAATGACGTCTCGAAGCCTTTACCTGGACGCAAAACTTACTACAGTGAGTACGAGAGACGTTATATCAGCGTGCCGGAAGCTAATTACGTTCCCCAAGAGACCAAATACCAGCCGCAGCCTGACCCATCCCCACAGTACTATTACGACAACAACGAGCCTACGGAAACAGTCGAACCCCAATGGAGAAAAGAGCTTCGCGAGTTTACTGAGAAAACCTCACAAACTCAAATCCAAACTGAGCAGACATCGGCAAGGCCACCCTGGGAGGTTGATCCTAAATATTCAAAGACCCCAGAGACATTCACGCAAACACAGACACAGCCACCAACTCCTACTTGGAGCCAAACATTAAGGCCTCGTTCGTGGCGCGATAGGAGTTTCGAATCAGAGTTCGTTGGATCTCAAGAGTGGCCGAAAACGAGCACTTTGGGCAGGGGAAGGCCTTTGTCTTCTTACAGCAAGACCGAGACTACCTTGGAGAGGACCAGGGGAGTGTCCGTGGATAGGTACAACCCGAACAATTACCAGTCGCCGAGTTCTTTGGAGCACCCGCCTGTTCAGACCCACACTTTGAACCCGAACGTAGCTCCTCACACGGGCTACCACAACCCTAACGTGCCCGCGTACCACGCCCGTGCCTCAGCTGAACCAAGGTGAGTGAAAATATTTGGACGTTCACGATTTTTCAAATTCATTTAAGCCATTACCATAATTTGAATTTGACTAGATAGTGGTTAGAACATGCAATAAAAGTATATCAAATTCCGAGATCATTGATTATGTATCCTGTTACGTAAAGCCTGATATATTTGTGGTAACCAGTAAGTGCTAATTGTGTATGAAGTCTACTTTATGTAGACCGTATGATCATTAAAATGTATCCCTATTTGCGAGAAGCTTCTTATTTCACGTGTCGTTTTGGCGAGTCAATTGGCAAAATTAAAAGTAAATCGTTAATTCGCTTAGATAATTATGTATGACTTTTTCAAAGTTTGAATAATACTTATTACGAATTTCAGAGAGCAACCAGTGAGCTACAAGCAGCCACGGCAAGTGACAAGGGAGCCGCGCGCGAGTCCGTTCCAGTCAAGATCTTTCAAGTACCTGCAATGGATCACCGGCACGGACGATTAAACTTAGACTTAAGATATATCCTCCACTTACATTATTAAATACGGATTTATATTGATGTTAATATACTATTGCTTTTTAAAACGACGTTTTTGTACGGAGTTAAGTAGCGTCCACACTATCGTCTTCAGACGCATCAGTTACATCATCTACCGTTGTAATATTTATTACGTGGTTGTTAACAATGTTGCTTAAAGCGATAATTAGTTTCTGCACAATTATAAGAATTGCTATTTATTTGTTGTGCTACTTATTTTACCGTGCCAGACTACAAATTCTCGTTTATAATTAGATTGGTTCAGAAACGCTTGAAAGCGCAACCGCTACTGATAGTGTGGGTGCGTCTTATAATGTGAAGTAATGATGATTTATTATAGGTTATTAATAAATTTCCTTCGTAACAATCCTAAAATTCTTTGAATCGAATTCGAAGAGATTTTTATGAAGCGAAACACCAAATGTTTGGATGTATAGAATTGTACGAAAACGATTTGAACGATTGTATGTGAACTTTGTATAAATTAGATATCTGTTGACTTACCTTTACTATTTATTAACTTTCAATTTCATGAGGATAACGTTATTGCAAAAACTAAAAGTAGGTTGCATCAATTTTTAATATACGACGTTATTTTTTGTGTATCATTAACCTGAAATATACTAAAAAAAATGTTATGGGCTGTGAATGATAAGGTCCTGGGTTCAATTCCCATTCAATGCATTTGTATGAGTTTTGTAATGTAAGACATCTACGAGTAGTATTGTATTATGACTCGCAACAGCAATAGGACCCTCTCTTATAATCACAAATTGGTTGAAAAATATTCACCAATGATAAGTTATAATAGCAGCACTTTTGCCTACCCCTTCGCGAATACAGGCGTAATCTTACCCAGTATAGCAACTATATTATGGGCTCTAGAGAAACAATTTTCGGGTTACTGCTATACTAAAAATAACCTGTATACTCTAGGATAATAACATATTCTTACGGCCTTACTCATAGACAGTTTTAAAAACTATGTATTTTAATTATCGAATTTTATGTCCCTTTCTAACGACTTTTGAATTCAGTTTGAGCGAAGAAGCAAAAAAATTGACAAGTATAATAGGTTTTAAAACTGTCTATGAATAAGGCCGTTAATGTACAGTCAGTTTGCTAACGGACATTTACTTAACGTGTTTGCAAATATTTTGATCGAGTAAGCTTCGCAATACATTATATTTTAACATAAAAGTACTTATCGCTAGTAATTATAAATCGTTTGCGAATGCATTTTAATTTATAAAAAATAAATTTTATGTTATGGATAAACATTTCTTCTTACAAACTTACTCAAAACTGTAGTACTGGGTGAAATAGAAAACACTGGCTTACCTATTTGACTGCAGACTACACTACCAAGTCTGACTTATTGAGTTCGATTCCAACATTAAAATTATACTAAAAAGTAATTTTATTACATGTCAAATAAATATACTTTTATAAACTAGTTTATGCAGTTTAATAATAGTCAAATTCACATAAGCAATATAGATACTACTAATAATAAATAAAGAATGATATATACTTTGCAATAATTTATTTAAAAAGCATAGATACGAAATTTCACTTCTAGTCATTTGTTTTCAATTTCAATCAGTTTATTTATTTGTAAGTGCATTTGTTTGTTTCATAGCTAGTGTACTTATGACACATCGCGTCTTTTATTAGAAAAAAAACGTTTCATGTTTCATTTGTTTACACTTTGTCTAATTAATGAATTAAGTTATTATTCAGCAAACACGAGTCACCAATAGATATTTACTTACGTATTAGTTTCATGGTCCATTATATAACACTTTGTTTTCTACACTACTATATGTTAATTGTGAAGTTATTGTTGAGTTTCGTTTAATAAAATTATAAAACTTTTACATTTATTTTTGTTTCCTTTTACGTGTATAGAAAGTGTGTTCTGATGAAAGCGACATAAGTCTTATATAAAAGATTCACGCGACGTTGATACATAATTTTGAAGCTACATATAGAAATATAATTATATAGATAGTCGAAAGTCTTATGTATTGAGTGTCAGAAACAAACTACAATAGACATTGCGGACTTCAACACCCAGACTGTAAACAAATGTTTGTGTATTCCACAAACATTTGTCTTGGTATATGCATCACACCTGTGGTCTATCGTTTCAGAACTGGCGTCTTAACAAACTGCACCACGGAAGCCTTCAAATGGATACTGTAATCAAACCAGGGAACATACATTTTCTCTCCGCAGTCTATTTTTAATACATTCCCATCTTATTAGATTACAATAAAATCTTTTTATTTCTTTATTTTTACATACATACATAAACTTCACGCCTTTTCCCCAGAAGGGGTAGACTGAGGTGCAACTAGAACATCGACGATTCGCCTCATGCGTTCTGTCCCATGATGTGATGGGGGCGAGTCTAGCGCCATATCGAGCACAAATTCCTGACACCGGGCTGAAAATAAATAAATAAATAAATACACCCAACAGTCACATACATAGTCCTGACCCCACACTAAGATCGAGTCTTGTGTCATGGGTATCAGGAACTACAAGAGACTTTTCGGTCTCACAAACACCCAGACCCGAAACAAATACCTGTAGATCACACAAATATTTGTTTCGGTGCGGGGATCGAACCCGCGGCCTCTCGTTTCACAGGCGGCGTCTAACCAATTGTGCCACGGAGGCTGTCGCCATAAATAGAAAAATCCAATATCATTTTGCCCGACCCGGGACTTGAACCCGAGACCTAAACGTTATAATAGTACCGTAGTACAACTACGCCACCGAGGCAGTAAAATCTTTTTATCACACTTTTACAACAGGCATCTAAAATATCAAAATTACTTTAACATATCTTACATTCCAACAAAACCTTAGTAACTTTTAGACAGAAATCCTCATTGCATCCGTGAAATAGGCCACATATAAAGTCTAAGGGTCCTATTCAATGCATTTTTAGAACACGTTTCAGCACTAACTACAGCTAATTTAACCTTGCAACCCCTTTCAGCTAAGTGCAAGGTTGCGGTCACGTTCTAGACCAAATCAGAATATACGTCTTTACTCCCCCCTTCTCACCCCCATCCACCCCTTGGAAACCGTAAAAATCCCCTCTTTACGGCGGCGGTACAGCGAAAACCTCTCTTCCTGGCACCAAACTACTCTGGACGTAACCACATGGAGGTAATGTCTGCTGAATTTAAAATTCACCTGTTTAAAAAAAGGTTTGAGATTAGGATTAAAATGTTTTTAACAATCTGTTTTAGGTTCTTGATGTGGATTGGTATTTGAAAGTGAGGGCTGTAGGATGTGAGTAGTAAATTGTAATTAGTACAAGAGTGTTTGTGGCGCGTGTAATCATAAAAATAGTTTGCAAGAATTTCTACCTAATCATCCGTGATTTCCTTATAGTACAGGTTATTGCAGCTACGTAGGTCCACTTAAGCAATTGCATTTTAAACACGATAACACATTTCACATTCTAACAAAACAGAAAATGATGATTTTGCTTAATTGTGTAGCTGGTGAAATATTTATTTATTTATTTATTATTTATAAACACTTTATTCCACACAAAAGAGAAACACACAATTGGAAATAGCACACATAAAAAGTACAATTAGCGGGCTTATCGCTCAAAGGCAATGTCTTACAGACAACCGTGGGATGGATTTGAGAAAAGAAATAAACAGAGGGCAGTCTAAAGTGTAAAATATAGCTAAGAAGGAAAGGTACAAATTAAATATAAATTAGATAGGAAAAGAATATATTAAAAGTGGAATTAATAAGCTTTGGAGCAATTAGTCAGCTCACACATTCACTAATTTCATCATAAACTTAGGTCTTTCATGTTTAGCTGGGAGAAGCAATTATACCAATTATCTAAATAACGCCAAACTTATCATTACGTTTAGTTTACTTTTATCAATCTAGGAATACACATATCCTAATGACATTAACAGCCTCCGTGGCGCTGTTGGTTAGATGCCGGCTGTGTAACGAGAGGCCGCGGGTTCGATTCCCGCACCGAAACAAAGTGTGTGATCCACGGGTATTTGTTCCGGGTGTGGGTGTTTGTGGGACCGAAAAGTCTCTTGTGGTTCCTGACACCCATAGCACAAGACTCGATCTTTGTTTGAAGTCTGGACTATGTATATATGAGAGTTGAATGTATTATGAGAGTTGAATGTACTATGGAGTTGGAACATAATAAATCTCTTGCCTTCTTAGATGTTTTAGTTATCCGTAATCCTGATCAGTCCTTAGGTCATACCGTGTATAGAAAAAAGACCCATACAGATAAATATCTGAATGGTGAATCTCACCACCATCCGAAACAGTTAGCTACCGTGGGTAAATCTTTGTTTCAGAGAGCACAAGGAATCTGTGACGAGAAACACCTGGCGACTGAGCTGCAACACGTCAAGCAGGTACTGCGAGACAACAAGCTCCAAATTCCACGCCGCCGTCACAGAAACCGAGTGAAACCAGCCACAGTTGAGCGGGCCCCGGTTATACTACCTTACATCAAAGGAGTCACAGACAAGATTGGCTACGTCCTGAAGCGTGCTTCCATTAAAACATACTTCAAGCCGCCCAAGAAGATTAGTCAATTCTTACCACCTGTCAAGTGTCATATACCTTTGCAAGAACCGGGTGTATATAAAATAGATTGTGACTGTGGCCTCTCTTATATCGGCCAAACCAAGAGAAGCATAGGGACCCGCGTAAAAGAACATATAGCTGACGTCAAACACCGACGGTCAACGAAGTCTGCAGTTGCTGAACACATTGAGGAAGGCTCCAAGCATTACCTTCGTTTTGATAAGCCCCAAATCCTTGCTAAAGAACACCGTTTCCTGCCCAGGATGTTACGCGAGGCTATTGAAATTAAAAAACATCCAAATTTCAATAGAGAAGATGGCTTGAAGCTTGCACCATCATGGGATCCAATTCTACATTTGATTAAATCGGAACCCAAAAGACCAGCTGCCAGACCTCAAGACACAGTGAGCTCCTTCTGCGTAGATCGGATCGCAACAACTAGTTAACTTTTTAAATTAGTTTTTTAATTTAATAATTGAAAATTAAGGGTAGTTTAATTGTAACAGTCACAGAGCAGATGACTAATACCTCAGTCTGCCCCGTGACCACGAAAGCTGAAAAGCAATCGAAACGTCGGGAAGTTAAAAATGTAAAAATTAAACCAAATCGCGATAAAATCCGTAAAAATAGTTTTATTCAATGTGTAACATTCGCGTAAATCTAAGAAACCATTATTGAATGTATTAATTTATTACTAGCTTATGCCCGCAAACTTCGTCTGCGTGATTAACTATATTTGGAATTTCCCATCCCGTCCCATTATTACCCGCCCGCCTCGTCTCATTATCACTCAAGGCATGTAATCCAGTCGCTTCTCATCCCTTTGAGTATAAAAAAGTAACAAAAATATCGGAATTCCTTCCTTATCCCACAGGAACACTAAATTTACCAGGATAAAAAGTAGCCTAAGTGTTAATCCAGGGTGTCAGCTACCTCCACACCAAATTTCATCAAAATCCGTTAAGCTGTTTCTGAGTTCATCGCGCACAAACGCACAGACAAACAGACAAAAATTCTAAAAATCATTGTTTTGGGTTCAATAACGATAATACAGACCCCCCATATTAGATTTCTCATTTATCTTCCGTGTACAGACATCGATCGGTTACAAATGTATTATATGTATAGATATAAGCTCCAAGAAGCCAGTACTCCACAAATCTCGTAATGAAACGGGAACTGCAATAAACGGTGCAGTACAAATGAGTATCGGATCGCGACACACTGCTACACTTGGCGTGCCTCCAACGCATCCATCACGCGCGCCTGTTACCCAATTATTGCCTCGTGTTTCACGATATCAACGCTGTCTTTTGGAGTTTTTGGGTCCTGATGACGGGGTGGGTTGAGGATTTGTGTTAGGGAATTCGACGGCTAAGAGCAGGAATAGCGCAAAATAAAACATTTTTATGGATATTAAGGAGGTTTCTAGAGTTTCTTGCCCGTTCTTCTCTAGTGAAAACCGCTTTCCGAACCGGGTGGTAGTTCAAAAAATTACTGAATCTAAACAATGTTGAACATTTTAATGGATTCAATAAATTATTTTCATTTCATAGAGATATTGATGAAAGTAAACATAGCGAAAATGGTCTCAGGATCAAGCAAAGTGGATATCCATAGTTTCAATCTAACCTTATATGACGTACGGTTATATCCACTTTATTACACCCACTATAAACCGATAACGAATTATCACAACAAACAGATCAATTCTACGCAACAATTTCATAGTTGTATCCCGCGGGACGTCAGCCATCCGGTCTGTGGCGGTTGATGCGAGCGCACCGATACCAATGTAATCATTATTCAAATCACTCTTATTTCACACTTCGTAAATTTCAAATGCCCTGTGTAGTGCGCTGTTGTGGTATGCCACACTTTTGGGGTTGTAGGGATGGGGTGGTTTCGTGTTGCGAAGCCGAATGCTTTGGCGTTAGATTATAGAAACTATTGTCAGATTTTTTGGTGGGGCAGTAGATCGTATGGCACCAATGCGAGGGCCTGCGTTAAAGTTTTTCGTCTAACATACGACTATAAGCAGGAAAGTGGAAAATCTTATATATTAGGTCATAGTGAATTTTATAAGTCTGTATAGTTTTTTTTGTTCTTTTTCTAAAATCTCTTGCAGTTGTTATAAAAAGAGATGTAAGATCATAGACGATTTTTAAATATTAAAGATAGTAGAGGGGATTAGGAACTAAATCTATAGTCAAAAAGCTCCATATTACAGCAGCGTTACTACAGAACACCAAAAGTGTACAACATAGAAGTACTACTCAAAAACTTGTTGTTCAAAATCCAAAAACCTATCCTATCCTATAACAGAAATGCACCAATACGCTGCTACGATATTCATACCGAGTCCATTCTGACCCGCGCTCAAAGAATCACTTATCCGGAGTGCCACATAAATAAAGAACGAAAGATGCATGACGCTTTGCGCATCCCTAATCTGGCCATTTTTGGCAATGTTCGCGTGTAAAGCGCCGTGATACGCCGACGTGACAGTTCTGATATTTGAATCCTCTGTGGGGTAACCTACAGTGCATACGTGTTCATGGACATAAATCTAAATAGAGGAACTAAGAGAGAACGCAATGGATGAAAATAGGCAGATTTTTTATTTACTGTTGCATCATGTCATCATCATCAGTCATCATCATCATTATCATCATCAGCCTCCGTGGTGCAGTTGCTTAAACGCCAGCCGTGAAACGAGAGGCCCCTGGTTCGATCCCCGCACCGAGACAAATGTTGGTGTGATCCACAGATATTTGTTTCGGGTCTGGGTGTTTGTGAGATCGAAAAGTCTCTCGTAGTTCCTGATAACCACAACACAGGACTCGAACTTAATGTGGGGTCAGAACTATGTGACAGTTGGGTGTACGTATTTATTTATTTATTTATATTAGCGGTGATGAAATCATGTGGTTGAAAACCATTTAAAGCTTAAGGATGTTTCGAAGAACTTGATAATCGCATAGCAGTAAAATGACAAAAAACGGCTGATGGCGACACCGTTGAAGAAAACCCTTCGTTTGGACACCTAAAGCGTACTTGTGACATCTATTTAGATCCGAGTCTGTGGTGCGGACACTATTTACAATTCTGCAGCTGCACTTGACGTGTATGTCAGCTTCAAATGTATGTAACTTTTCTTTTCATGATTGTCATGGTAATTTCTGTAGTCGCGGAAATTGTCGTTGGCAACGTTTCAGAAATCAAACGGAAAAAATGACTATGATTGTCTAACTGTAAAAATGATGAATTGTGCATTTATGAGGTGAGAACATCATTAATAGAGCGTGGCGTCTTATCGACAGGGTTTATAGTTTATACTTTAGATTTCAAAATCTAATAAAAGTTCTAATTGTGTAAGTATGAGTTGTAGCACTGTTGCTATTACTTTTGTTGGAATGTGGTCAAACGAGATGATACCACTGTCTTATAGAAAATAGACGGATAGAGACGGCTATGCTCTTGTCTCTCGTTTAGTAAGAGAACTTTTTCCCTCCTATTTTGAGAGATCAGCCACCTACGACCAACGTGTTGTAGATATTCCGGTATGTCATTTTAATCACCATTAAGTACGCTCGATTGCAGAAAAAACGAAACTCGTATCTATTTTCTAACAATATTCATTTCTAGATCCAAATCCACAAGAAGCCAAACCTCAGACCTGCCAAAAACACAACACCGGAGATACCGAACAGAATACCTCTACGCGTTGCGTACAAATTAGAGCAATTTTCGATATTTCTTCTCGTTGTGATAATGGGCATCCCTCGGCGCGAGATAACGAACCTCCACGGGAGATCGGGTAAATTGTTGGGGCGCACAACGCTTTTTACCGATAAAAACATTAGACGCGTAATCGGCTAACGAGAGGAATTCGGTGTTCTTCGGGAAATTTATATTTTGCACATAAACAAGGTTTTCGAATAGGTAACCTAGAACTGAAATTAGTAGGAATGGAAATCTTGGTCAAATACCGAAGAGTCATGCGCTAAATGTTCAGGCTCATAGGTATTCAAAAAGGCGCTAATCACTATTTTTTTAATAAGTGAGACCAGCAAGTCGCTTGTTCATCGTAAACATCACGCCTGCCTTTAAAAAATCTAGGTTTTTTAAAATACAGTTGATTTGACCTTTTGTGTTTAAGGTTCGCGGAATATGCTGTTCCAATTTGCGATTGTAAATTGGATATTTTTTCGTTTCCGTTTTGGGACAAAATATAGTTCTTTTTTGCAGTAGGTAAAATAAAATTATAACGTGAGCCCATAACTGAGTATCATGTGCTGAAAGGATTTTAGGGCATTCCTATCTTCATTTTACCAGTAACCTCACAAGAAACGGAAGCCCACCGTCCATCCATATCAATACCCTTATCCAAATCACAAATACCATCAGTTAGTAAGAAAACGCTAACACGTTTCCTCACTTATGGAGCTAAGTGCCAATGAGTTACGACATGTTGACAGCCCGCCTTTGGGAAATCTCAACTGTAGAATCCAATTAAGAGGGGAACGTACTATGACAAGTCGATAGCTTCCGTAAATCCAGATCCGTAGAAGTCCCTTTGCCTCCTGAGGGACTCCCTGGAATATTTATGCGAATCAAATGATAGTATCCGTACCTTTTTCCATGTGACTTGGGTTGCTAGGGACGGGGTGGTGTCGATTATTTTTCAGGATTTTTTGGTGCATATGCGACTTATTTTTCTGTTAGCAGAATATCAAGACTGCGACCGAAATCGAAGCCAGCTGGTAGTGTTAGTGGTTACAGACACAATACAACAAAATATTACGCAAAAAAAGATTTTAACAGTTTTTTTTGCCTAATTTAAAATATCGTCGTGTTTGGGTGGTTAATACCTAGTTTTTGCGAAAATAGTAATTTAAACCCTTGTGTACCATTGCGTCTTATAAATAAGAATGTGTACATTATTATTTTAGGAAAACTATGTATTTATCACTGCCTCGGTGGCGTAGTTGTATTACGGTACGGTTACAAAGCTGAGGTTTCGTGTTCGAGTCCCGGGTCGGGCAAAGTGATATTGGATTTTTCTATTCATTATCAGCCCGGAGTCAGGAATTTGTGCCCGATATGGCGATAGGCTCGCCCCCTATCACATCATGGGACGGAACATACAAGGCGAAATGTGGGTGTCCTGGTGGCGCCTCTGCCTACCCCTTCGGGGATAAAGGCGTGAGTTTATGTATGTATGTATGTATGTATTTATCACCCAAATAAGACGATTAGAAATTTTTTAGTTGAATTTTGTCTGAAGTCATTAATTCGTTCATGTTTCACGGCTTCGTTTTCGGTCGCAGTTTTGATATACCCTGTATATCAGCTCATTAACGTTTCACTGCTGGACTGGGACTTATTTTACGAACATTATGTAAAGGATTTTACTATGTAACCGATCATTTGGGCCAACTTTAGTTCATAAAATACACCGCTTATTTTATACTGGCACGGCTAAATAATTGCACTGACATCTTATGGTAAATTTAGTGCGATCTATGTACTCTACATCAACCAGCGAGAAATTATGACTATCTCTCACCGGTTAACACAATTATGCCGGCCTATTTCAAACCGGATTTACACAGTTTAATAAACTGTATTTATTTATTATCGATATGTTTGATAAAAGTATCGATACCCCACCCTCTCTATGTGACATTAACTATCGATATACCGATTGTAATATTATCCTTGCTTACGTTAACGTTTTGTTTTCATATTTGCTTGTTTACGGATTTCGAACACTTTAGTACGATATATTTTGCTATGCAAGATATAATGAAATACGATTATCCCGCCGTAGAATATTTTATTTATTACACTTTTTAAATATTGGATTAGCCAAAGGCCAGGTTAAAAGTATCCTGAACCGACGAGAATGCATGAAGGGATTGATGAAAGTAGACGAAGCGAAACTAGTATGTCAAGATCGAGCAAAGTGGAGATCCATAGTCTCTGTCTACCCTATGGGATACAGGCGTGACGTTTCCTACAGGATTGAAACTCACGCCTTTGTCCCAGAAGGGGTAGGCAGAGACGCCACCAGGACACCCACATTTAGCCTTGTATGTTCCGTCCCATGATGTGATAGGGGGCGAGCCTATCGCCACATCGGGCACAAATTCCTGACTCCGAGCTGATAATGAATAGAAAAACTATCACTTTGCCCAACCCGGGATTCGAACCCGAGACCTCAGCTTTGTATTCGTACCGTAGTACAACTACGCCACCGAGGCAGTCTACACGCCAAACAATCTATGGTTTTTTTTCATATGAAACTAACATCCTAAAAGGATTATGAAATAATAAAAAATGACGTGATCCTCCACATTCTCAGTTTCCCGGTAATGCGTACGGATACGCTAAATGTACGTGACATTTCAATGAACCGTGTCTGATTTGCGTGGGTGGATGGGATAGTAAGATGTATTTGGTTGGAAAAACCTGCGATACGTCGAAATGTAAAAATAATTGTAATATATTCGTGTAGTTTATTGACGTCACTACGAACCCTTCTGTGTTTTTGTTATTCGTAGTACTTTTAACACCCAAATGATACTACTACATAATTATATTCTTTACCTATTATCCATATGTCAAATGCTAATAAGATTGAAAATCACTGTGGCGCAATTTGTTAGAAACCGAAAGTGAAACGAGAGTTCGATCCCGCAACAATACACAAGTGATGAAGACGGGAAGATTTCTCATAGTTTCTGATACGATTCATCTTAATGTGAAGTCCCTTCTGTGTTAGGTGACTGTATACTTTATTTATTTACCCTCAAAACTATTTTTAACCCGTATAAGGAAATCATCCAAAAGAAACATATCAAAACCTGGAGCACATCTGCAATCCCGCAATAACCCGAAGATTATCCCTACAAAGCAATTAATTTACGAGTGGCAACGGGAGCGATGTTCGGCGCTAGATCGGGATTACTGCAATCGAGAACAGGGAACGCAACACTTATTTGTTCAGTCGAGGCGAGATGAAGGCGATTTCAAAACTCTCCTTGTTATTGGAGTTACTAGACAATGATAGTTTTTGAGTGTGTATTTTATGCATTTATCGATATACTGAATAAGATTTAATATTATAATATTACGTATTATGATATTTGGGCCAAGAAAACATCGTAAAGATATTTTTTTAACATACACCTTAGACTGCCCTCTCATTTTCCTATTTACATATCCATTCAAAGGTTGCCTGTAAGAAATTGCCTAGTGTGATAAAGCCGCCTCTTGTACTATTATTATGCCATTTATTTACTGTAAATGTTTATTTTTGTGCAATAAAGAATGAATAAATAAATAAATAAAATAAAGAAACCTTCACACCATAGGTATTTTAACAAGACTTTTTACGGCGTGTTAAGTTTTTATTGTGATGAAATTCATTCCAAGATTAGCAAACCAAACCACCATGAATTACAAAGCAATGCTTGGCATTCCACTGCGCTCGCCATCCTGAGACATAAGATGTTAAGTCTCACTATGCCCAGTAGTTACTCTGGCTACAATGTCCTTCAAACCGGAATACAACAGTGCATTTACACTGCTGTTTGGCGGGGGAAATAGACATTGCGGTGGTACCTACCCAGGCGGCCTCTCACATATGAGAGACCTACCACCAGTAAGTTCGCACTAGTCTAGCGTAGTGGATTATGGCGTAACCCTACTTAATTGAATATAATAGAACTCCCGTTTGTAGGGGGGTCTTGTCCTCAGCAATGGGCGTCTAGAAGTAAATATATTTACATTTTTTAAACATTTTGACAGCCTCCGTGGCGCAGTTGGTTAGACGCCGGCTGTGAAACCAGAGGTCGCGGGTTCGATCCCCGCACTGAGAGAATTTGCCTCAGGTCTGGGTGTCTGTGAGGCCGGAAAGTTTCTACTCGTTTCTGATACCCACGACGCAAGACTTAATTGATCTTAATGTGGGGTCTGGACTGTGTATGTGACTGTTGGTTGTATTATTTATTTAATTGTTTTTTTACAGTATACTCCTTTAAATAAACAAAAATTAATACATATTTTATAGTAAAAGAAAGCCCAAGAGTTTTGTTACAAATAGTGACGCGCCACTTATATCTTGCAACAGTTGCGTTGCACATAAAATGCTAATAGAGTGCATATCCGCAACGCCCGTGCGATCTCGACACGACTTTGCTTTTAAAATATACCACGCTTTTTGAAACTTATGGAAAAGACGGATTTTTTACAAATAACACAGTCTGTTACACTGTAGAAAAATCAATAAAAATGAAAAGTATTTTGTGACTCTACCGGTGTTTTTCATATGCCCTGTGGTTTGAGAAAATACAAAAATAAATAACCGTGGAATATTTATATAATTCGTACACCTGACGCTGTCCCAACTTTACTTCTTTTCTCTTATTCTTGGTTGTCTGTCAGAAATTGCCGATAACACCGCCAATTGTGCTTTTTTCTGTTTATTATCTTCTTTTTATATCTGGTGTACAATAAAGCTTTAAATAAATAAAATAATAATAATGAAATTTAAATCAACAATTTTCTTTCTCGTTTTCATTTTTGCTTAAACTGTGCGCGCAGTTTCATACTGTATGTTCTTCTGTATGTTTACAGTACTACGATAGATATATACATTCAGTTTAATTAAATGTAAATTAAATTGAGAGACAAGGTGCAATATTGATATTGTGTGTCAGAGTTTCTTTCAGGTCTGGGGGTTTTTGAAACCAAAACTCCTGTCGTAATTTCTAATACCGCCGACCCCGGTGTTCTGTCTTCGTGTAATGTTGGAAATATGTACTTGACTGCATGCATTTATTGCTATAGCCAAGATGCGTATGAAACAAAGTAAGTATTGAAATGGCAAATGTCTGACATCAAAGTATGCAGCTGTTAATATAATTAGCAACGCACCTGCGCCGTCACTCATTAACCGCAGTACTTTGACGGCCATTGCTGACATTCAACACAAGGAGTACTGTCAAAGCATTAACTAAATTACTTCATAATTATGAATTACATTAGACATAATAATATAGAACTTGCAATATTTATTTTTATTAATATACAGGGTATATCCAGAATGCGATCGAAAACGAAGCCACGTGGTGGCTTCAGACACAATGCAACAAAAAATCCCCAAAAACAGCGACGATTTTTTTTCGCAGGCGTCATATTGGGTTGTAAATACATAGATTTCCTAAAATAATAATATACACCATTTTTTTTAAAGGCGCAATCATTATGTTGCATTGTCGCAGTCTGGATATACCTGGTATGTTGGTGGCAATAAAATGCGTGGTGGCATGTTAGCACCAGACCAGACGTAGCTGCCAGCATGTTTGGGGTGGTCGCTGGTTCAAATCCCAGGGCGCACTTCGACTTATTGGAGTTATGTGTGTATTGATAGTCAATCACAGAACTATAAGGGTGAAGGAAACATCGTGAGGAAACCTGCATACCATAGCGATTTGGAAGAATTTCTATGGTATGTGATTTCTGCCAACCCGCACAAGGCCAGCGTGGTGGACTATGTCATATCTCCTGTCAATCGTATTATCAATTTTAGAGGAGGCCCGTGGAGACAAATATAGACTGATACAGACAGATAAATACCGGGTATATCAAAACTGCGACCGAAAACGAAGCCAGGTGGTAGTTTTAGGGGTTACAAACACGATGCAAATAAAAATTTCCCCAAAACAGTGACAGATATTTTTTTAGAATTTTTTAAAAATCGTCGTGTTTGCGTGGTAAATACCTAGTTTTTGCGAAAATAATGATTTAAACCCTTACGTACCATTGCGTGTTTCAAAATAAAGAGGTATACATAATTATTTTCGGAAAACTATGTAATATCACCCAAATACGACGAAAAGTAAAAAATTACAAAAAAAAAATCGATTTTTTTGCGCAAATTTACTTGCTTTGTGTCTGAAGTCACTAATACTACCACCTGGCTTCGTTTTCGGTCGCAGTCTTGACATACCCTGTATATTGGTGGCGTGGTTGCACAGGCGCTGTTATCATTGTAAATAAGAAAAAAAACTCGCGATCGCTTCCTCTATGGTTTCGATCGACAAGCCCAAACAACCCGAATTGAAAGCAAATATAAAATGGAACAAATGTTTTACTTCCGTAAGAATTGCGTCCGAATATTTCAACACGACTCTTTTAACAAGCTCTTTTCAACTCGTCAATCCTTGCATATAGCTACTTTTTACTACTTTCATTGGATCTTAGTACTTTTAGTATTCTATAGGGGCAGGTTCCGTAGAAATTTAATTATTTGATGTAGGTGTGTTTGCAGCAATGAACACTCTGATGACAGACCTGGAGCAGTTGCTTAGACACCGGCTGTAAAATGAGAGGTCGCGGGATCGATCTCCGTACCGAGACAATGACGCAACGAAAATAAATGCTTATGATTCGAGGCTGGTTGCCGTAAGACCGAACAGTCTCTTGTAGTTTCAAATTCCCACGACGCAAAACTTGTATTTTAGACCACGGTCCGGACTTTGTGTGTGACTGTGGAGTATTTTGTAGATGAGCGGTCGTATCGCTTACCATCAGGCGACTACCATGCTCTTGTCACCATTGCATTCATGGCAATAATAATAAAAAAAACAGCTTTTACATTATATTAGGAATGAGGATGCCAGCCTACTACAACGGAGCACCATCATCGCGCTTCGAACCTACCTGGCAAAAAAGTATTTCTTGTTTAAATTACTGTAAAACATCAACGTTTGTTGACGGAAGAGTAATTCCGGGCATTTCATCATAATTTATAGAACAATTTTTCCTGATATTTTAAAACAATATCATAGTACGCTACGTTTTAGTGGAAAGGAGCTCCTAATTGTTATTTGCCACACATGAATAAGAGTAAAGGACTTCAAAAATCCATTGGACGTTCAACTATTTCCGAAGCTCGCTCGTGTACGGAAGTGATACAAACTTAGAACATTACCTGCGTACATAAAAACGAATCACCGCGTTCACATACAAACTTCACAACGAGATCGAAACAATCTTACTCGAACAATGCGATTTTGCTATACAACCACTCGGATTATTGCCGCCGCCATCTTGTTATTCTGGTCGGTGTGGATTTAAAAATGGAATGTCTTGGGTCTGTGAATATTTTAATGTTATTTTTAAAGACGTGGATTTCTTATTATACGTGTTTGTTGGCCTGTTGGTAAGCGGACTAGACGTGGCTGCCAACATGTTTACGGTGGTCGCGGGTTCAAATCCTAGGCCACACCTCTGTTAATCACCACGCACTAGAACGGTGAAGGAAAACATCTTGAGGAAACTTGCATACTATAGCGATTTGTAAGAATTTCTATGGTATGTAAAGTCCACCAACCCGCACTAGGCCAGCGTGGGGCACTATATGGCCTAATCCCTCGTACAGTACTTATAAAATATCCAGTCTTTGTTGAGCATGAGTGCTAGTACAGCCATGCGCTTTGCAAGGTATTGGATGAAAGTTAGATAAGTCGGAGCATATAAAAATGATGTAATTTTTACAAAGGAATCACCTTTATTTAGGGAGACTATTCTTGACAAGGTTTATTTATTTTGAAAAATATAACTTAATGAAATTTTTGGCATTTGTAAATAAAGGTTTAGGTACATAATGTCCAAGACTGGTGCAAAAAAACCTCGTCACGCCTTTTTTCCACAAAATAAACCCACGTACATATATGTACCACAACAAAAATATCACAAAATGCGGCACCGAGGCAAAAGAAGCGAATTAGCGCGAGACGCTTCCCTCTAACTTGTGAAAATTTCACTCCGCCACTGGACACAAAAATAGTTAACAAAATTAAGCTTAGCGTGAGTGGAATCCAGAGGAGTTTGTAATGAAGCGTGCCCGGTTAGCGGGTAGTTCCACGTTCGCGAAATATGAGCTCGCCTGAAAAATAATAACCGAGCGTGCGCTCGCCCCTCTTTGTGAACGAAATGTGGAAACGTGTCTGCGGGTTAATTGTATTTGAATTATGTGTAACGAAATATTTGTAGGAAATATGAAATCTTAAAATAAAAATATATATATATTTTTAAAAACAAGCTTTTATCTGGTGAGGTAGTGAAGTAAATAGTAAAGTTATGAAGTAAATTGATTCATACGGATCACAATTCATGATTCATACTGATCAGCTTGAACGAAAAGGTGGTGCTCACCATTTTTATCTCCGTTTTTTATCTTTGAACGCTCTGCCCACATTATATTATAATCTAAGTACAAAACATACGTACATACGTTGAATCATAGCGTTGAATACACAACTTTCATTTTGAAGGAGGTAAAAAAACAATTTTTATTAATGTCCACAGAAAAAAGCTATTTATATGCACGTCCACAAAACAAAAAGGAAATAAATTGTAGAAATCTATCAACTGCAAAAACTAAACGAAATAAGTTCTAAATTCAAATATATCGCCAACACAATCACACACCATAACAATCCAATCAATTCCAATAGTGCCATCCTTGTAAAAAAACACGCGTTCGCCATCAAAATCATGGAATCTGTTTGTGCAGCGGCCGCTACTTTTTTTAAATTCGAATTCCGAACAGCAATCACCAGGAAGTGACACATCAAAGTGACGCGCAATAAAGTGCTGCGCGCGTACCGGTTTTCGGTTAGTGTTGCTGTATTTATTACGATTTTTATCGGTTATCGGGAAATTGGGGGATTCGCCGTTGAGTTATTAGTTGACGTTCTGTAGATATATATATATATGTATATATATTTAGTATAGTGGCGGTACTTCCATACAAGCCCAAAAGCCCGGCTTGCCCTACTTAATACGTATATACTAAATTCTAAACGAAACAATTACATTCAATACAAAACAGTAATTACGAAACATTACCATTTTTGAATTTACCGCGTTCCGTCGCGGCATGGCGCTCTTCAATGAAGCGCTTGCGACGGCGAGCCGAAGCGCCGCCCGCGCTGTGCAACGCTTGTAATAAATTCATTCAATAATTTTACCTCTCACGTAGAACGTAGCTCCACGCATTTTTTAAAAGACGGTACGCGCAAAACATATATCTGCCTTCTTCTCTCTCGTGTGCTTTTACGAGGCTTTTGGCAACGCATGCTATCTCTTTCACATTTACGGGTGAAATGCTATACTCCGGCACTACGAATGTATAGCTACAGATATTTATATATAGCAATAATGTACTAAACAATGATTATAGAATAAAGAGGATAGAGCATAAGGTCACGTGACACGGGTCACCTTGGTATACAAACATGGCGGCGGCTCCGCCCCTAAAAATAGTGATACGCTAGTACCGAATTTTCTATCGACATCGATGCATCAACAGTGGCATAAATACGACTGAAAAACTTTGAATTTACATAAATATCAGTGTATAAACTTGTACATTTTTAATTTTCGCTTTACATGTCAATTGAGTATAAACAGGGGATTTTAGGATTTGACAGTAAAATCATTAAATAAATTTTCCGATCCGAATAAAAATCCGAAAAAAAATAAAAATCGAATCCGATAAAAATAGGTCGATGTTTTGATATTTTTTTGATTTATGATTTATTTCATGGGTAAGTTTTACCTGATGATTGGATTGGATTTGTGTCACACACGTGAGACAAAATACAACTTTATTATCTAAAATTGCTTGCGACTTCGTTTGCGTGTATAAGACAGCTTCCGTGGCGCAGTAGGTTAGACACCGGCTGTGAAACGAGAGGCCGCGGGTTCGATCTAAAAAATATTATAATATATAGGTAATCGAAAAAATATTTTTAATTTCACTTTGTTTGTCGTTCTGAATATATACCGGGTATATCAAGACTGCGACCGAAAACGAAGCCGGGTGGTAGTTTTAGTGGTTACAGACACAATGCAAATAAAAAATTCACAAAATAAGTGACAGATATTTTTTTGCATTTTTTTAAAAATCGTTGTGTTTGGGTAGTAAATACCTAGTTATTGTGATATTAATAGTAATTTAAACCTTATCGTACCTTTGCGTCTTAAAAAATAAAAAGGCGTACATCATGATTTTAGGAAACTATGTCTTTTATCACCCAAATACGACGATAAGTACAAAATTACAAATTTTTAATTGCATTGTGTCTGAAGTCACTAATAATACCACCTGGCTTCGTTTTCGGTCGCAGTCTTGATATACCCTGTATATATACTATTTATTTCTCTTTTTGAAAAATAAAGATCAAAATATTTAAAAATGATAATATCGATATGAATAATTTCGTATCGAATCCACTCATCCCTAAACTTGTGTGTAAACAAACAATACGGTTGTTATTCATACTACTTATATAAATAACGCCTAGAAGAGTCTAAAACTTAAATAACAAGGTCCATATACAATTATAAATGATAAAAACAAACCCAAAATGTAAATTTAGACACATATTTGTCATTATTTCGTAAAAACAGTTACTAACCTATGAAAAGAATTGTTGGGGTCCTTTTTGCTTGAACTCGACTTGCATCCTTAAACACAACACTGAGGCATTTTAAAAACTTAACAATTAAACTAATAAGCAAACTTAACAAACTTAACTAACGAGATTAACAATGAATAATTCGAAATTCTTTGATTGTGCAGATTTGTTTACTTCGATTGACAGATAACGCCACAGTTTGACATTTCATGCAGGAAACAAAAATGGCGTCATTTTGGGCTAAGGGCGGTCTCAGTGTGGTTAGTGAACAAAATATTGCCATATTCGAAACAAAGCAGTTTTTATTTGTCTCTTTCATTAAGTGACAAGTTACCTTTGTGTAAGTGAGACAGATACATAAATGTACAATTCCGCGTCGATACTCCTAACATAACTATAACTTGATATATATAACTATATAAGTGCGTCATCCTCTTTATTCTTTAATCATTGGTACTAAACCACAAGCCCAGCTTTTGACCACAGAATTGTTTTGACTGAACATCGTACGTTTGAAGGTCGTCATGTGTAACATTACTTGTTAACTAAATTATATTTATTGTTATTAAATTATGTTGGTTGTTTTTTAAAATTATTTAATTATTTTTGTAATACAAATAATGAGGTTTTTATAGTTTTTCATAAATTATAATTGCATGTTGTAATGTTTATTTTTTCGTTTACTAGCAATACTGTACGAATTACTACTAACTTCATAAGTATTTTGATTATTGTGCAATTGTAAATAGTTCGGTTTAAGGCTAATTATTCGTTTTTTTAATGTTATTTAAACTTTTTGATACGAAAATGATTTGTATTGTTTCCTGTGATGGTTTTAGTGTGATGGTGAGTGTTCATTGCCGTTATAAAGGTAATTTAATTAAATTATATTGAAACTGGCGCGAAAACTACGCCGAGTTTGTGCATTTCATAAATTCGTGATAAATCACAAGAGGCATTTTATCGGTTCAGTTTACTAAACTACGTAATTCGATTTCTACATGCTCCCCTTCATATAGGTTGTTAAACAGTCGTGTTTCATATGTTTTTCGAGGGACACCTGTGTATTAGAATGTTTTGATTAATTCTAATGATTTCGATGATATTGTGGTCGTTTCAAAAGGCATGCTATTACTTGTAATTAAAATTACTTGTAAAAACTTAACCTTAATGTATTTATTACAATTTCTGTCCACAATTTTGGTTAACTGCGCAGTCAAACACGGGACCATAGTAGCTATCGTTGTGCTAGTGTAATGCCGGGTATTAAAAGTGCTCAGTAGTTAGTGCAGTAAAAAGTTACGGTGGCATGACCACAAGCTATATTTGTATTACCTAATCTTAATATTGTATAGATTGTGTGATAGTCTAGATTCTTAGTCTTTTTTTCTTCTAAATAAATATGTATTAAACCTAAAATAATATTGGGCTTGCCCTACTCCAAAACCCTAGGCACGCCACTGATTTAGTACGTTTATTTTACTTTATTAATCTATTTTCTACGTTACGAAGATACCCAATATTTATTTATTTTTATGTTTTCTTTCGTGTGGCAAATGAGTTCTAATCCAATTAATCACTAAAAGAAATTAACTTTTATATTAGAATCAAACACAAATCGATCGTTTGTTGCTTATAGGCTTAACTAAACAATACAAGAACTAATCGTAACTTTTAGTTAGTTGGGTAAATTGGCAGAAATCGGCACTGCCGTCGCTTTGGGCGCAACTTTTGATTAGTCGTGATCCGCAGTAAATGTTAGGTCAAAAGGTATGTTTGGAAATCAACTTTGCTTGTTTTTGCCAATCTTACGAGGGAATTAATTTAATAAGGGTTATGTAACACTCCGCATTGGATGGTATGGGATAGTTTTTATGGGATATTTATCTTAATTGTTTGAGAGATGGGGAGTGTATTATTTATCAATTTATTAACTAAGTAAAAATATATAGTCATTACTATTCGTCGAATAGTTTTCCTACTGAGAAACCATCTACAAAGAGGTAAAATAGCGTGCCGAAGATTTTTTTATTAATTATTATCATATCAAACTAGTGTTTTACCTGATGGTAACGATACTCGGTGGACATAGTAACGGGAAAAACACAATAAATGGAAGTAAAAAAAAAAAAAACGGCGACCACATATCTATCCAAAATATTTGATAAATTCCAACAAAAAACAGACTTGCGCCACTCAATTCTCCAGCACTGTGCCCCGACTATGGTCTTCGAGTGATATTCTAGATGTTCTTTCTTTTGTTTGTTTATCGGTGTTCAGTGTTCAGTGTTCAGTGTTCAGCGTGCGTTAAATAAACGAGATTTGCACAACTCAATTACGTTTGCCAGTGGGACTACACCGTCCTGTGCAGATATATTAACTTTCTCCTGTGTGATAAATGGATTATTTATTGGTGATTTTTATTATATGGTGTTGGTTCCAGTGTTGGATCAAAGTCTTCCAACTTCTCGGGCCCAATTGTCACGATTAATGACCAATTATCGCCACTTTAGTAGAGGCGAATATTTCGTACTTACAGGTTTTATGCATTTGTCAATTAAACATAATAATACTTTTGGTGTCGAAAATTCTGGTAAAAGTTAATTTAAAATGGTTAAAATAAACCTTCATACATTATTTGTTTATTCATTTATTATACTATGGATAAAACAACTGGAAAACAACGTAGAAATTCTTCAAAATCGCTACGGTATGCAGGTATTCCTCACGATATTTTCCTTCACCGTTATAGTGTGTGTTGATTAACTATCAATACACACATGACTCCGAAAAGTCAGAGGTGTGCCCTGGTATTTGAACCCGCGACCACCGTGAAACATTTTAGCAGTCGCGTCGGGTCCGTCATCAACAACACGACTTTTACTTTTACTTCTTATATTTATGCTTCATACTTCTGCGTAATCATAGAATGCATAATATGACAAGTAATAAAAAAGTTAGTGTTTTGATAGCGGTGTGTAATTTCACACAGCTTTGATATACCTTCGATAGCTCAGTTGGTAGAGCGGTGGACTGTAGTTGTGTGAGAATGGATATCCATAGGTCGCTGGTTCAAATCCGGCTCGAAGGAATCTAATTTTTGAAAAATAATGTGTAGGTAAATAAGTGATAGGTATAATTATTTACATCACTTTTTAATTTTTGTTGAAAATTTTCAAGTATTTCTGTCCCCTCATGGTGATTCTAGTCGATTAAGTTGCGAAGACGAAAAAACATATTGAAGGTAAGCAAAAAAACTTGTTCCTTTAAATAAAAGTTATACATTATATTATTATACTTCAAAACTCCACGATAACAAATTAAACAAACAGAATTGAAAAATAAAATAATTATCAAAATTAGCTCTGCATTTGCGTTTCAATAATGACGAACACTAACCTTGCACGGACGGACACGTGAGCCAAACAAAGGGGTCGCTTCGACCAACCCGTGTCCTCTTAATCTCACCAATCAAGCGACGTGCTTAGTGTACCGAAATGAATGGCATCTAACGCCCGCATGGTCTATTGCAACCCGCAATATCTATCTGCACGTTTACGGGTTAACTTTTGATTCTATTTAAATTTGAATGAAAGTTTATTTTCATACATACATATATAAACTCACGCCTTTATACCAGAATGGGCAGGCTGAGGCGCCACCAGGACACCCATATTTCGCCTTGTATGTGCCGTCCCATGATGCGATAGCGGGCGAGCCTATCGCCATATCGGGCACAAATTCCTCACTCCGGGCTGATAATGAATAGAAAAACCCAATATCACTTTGCCCGACACTGGATTTGAACCCGAGACATCAGCTTTGTAATCGTACCGTAGTACAACTATGCCACTGAGGCAGTCCATGAACGTTCATTTTCGATTACTTAATTTTTCGATTTTTGCTTTTTATAAATATTAGTTACTGATACATATGACACAAAAGATATACCTAACTGTTGTGACTAGAATACAATTGTCATAGCTTATGATATGACAGGCAAAACAATTTAGAATCAAACCCAAACCCATACATTTCTCTTCCACTTTACGACCCTTAAATTTTATCATCAGAATATATTTTTGCAATCAAAGCATAACTCAAAATGAACATAAATCATTAGAACCGTTACATTGCTACTCCCTGCAATAAAATTAAAAGATTTATTTATATTAATTTAAAAATGAGTGCTATTTGTTAGACGCAATATTTTTGCACCCTTCGATATAATAAATCATAAATGCAATAAACAAATTCGCTGGGGACATGTTTTGTCACGCGGAATAGCCTGTCCCCTCGTCATACATATTACGCAATAATTTGCAATGTTAGGACCAATTTGGTACGATGTCATAAGTTTGGCTGGATTGGATAATATTTTTAAAAACATCCAGCCCCATTGTTTTATGTGGAATAATGAATAAATTAAACTGTGAATTAAATTCGAAAAAAATTGCACACCTGTCGTTAAATTACGAATACACGTACAGAAAGGACAAGTACAGAAAGGAATATAGGATACTTTTCACAAAATAATATATACTTGTTGATATTGATAAATGGTATTTAATTTAAACCATATGTTCCTAACCACTGCCTCGGTGGCGTAGTTGTACTACGGTACGATTACAAAGCTGAGGTCTCGGGTTCCAATCCCGGGTCGGGCAATATTGGGTTTTTCTATTAATTATCAGCCCGGAGTCAGGTATTTGTGCCCGATATGGCGATAGGCTCGCCCCCATCACATCATGGGACGGAACATACAAGGCGAAATGTGGGCGTCCTGGTGGCGCCTCTGCCTACCCCTTCTGGGATAAAAGCGTGAGTTTATGTATGTATGTATGTATGTTCCTAACCACTCCAGGTAACATTGTACCAAGTTTGAAAAAAAAAAAACTGTCTGGTAGTTTTGTATCAAATCGCGATTTAAGTTTTCAAGAATTTTGATCAACCCGTAATCTTTTTACCGCTCAGATAAGTTTCCAACGCGACCCAAAGTTGAGCGGTAAAATATTTGTATTTATACAGGAGGGCCAAAAATCGTAAAAACTTAAATCACGATTTTTGACAAAATATCATTTTGAATATCTCCTGCAGTAATGAGATACACGGGGGTTAAATTAAATAACATTTATGTTAATATCACTCGGTATAATATTTTTCCAAGGGATAGATTGCTTTTCGTTCTTAAATGAATCTTTTCTGTGTCGCCCGGCATAAATTCATTGACAAAACCTACATTAACGAGCGAAACCGCGAAGAAACATAGTATTAATGGTTTCTTAGATTTACGCGAATGTTGCACATTAAAATAAAACTATTTTTACGGGTTTTATTGCGATTTGGTTTCATTTTTAAATTGTTTAACTTCCCGACGTTGCTTTGCAGCTTTCGTGGTCAGGGGCGGACTGAGGTATTAGTCATCCGCTCATTCAAACCTAGTATTGTTACACATTTAACCAGATATACATTCAGTGACATGGAAGCCATGTTGATTTAGCAAATCACGGATCGGGCAGCGTAAATATACCGCGTCCTATGGGCATCGGGTTATTAGTTACACGAATTGCTCGATCGGGTGGAACAATTTTACATTATGTATGTTTGTGTGGTAATTAGATACGAATGTTAGAGTTATATAGGGTTTTATAGAAAGAAAGAAAGAAACAAAACACATTTATTGTCACAGAATACGACGTACAAACATACATTAACATGCAAAAAATAAGGGGGAAAAATAAATATCTAATTTGTGCGTCCCGTCTGTGACACTTAGGTGACCAGTCAGCATAATGTTGCATTGCGGCATAATATAGAACTAAAATAAGTAAGTAAATACTCCCAATAGTTACTTACTTAAATCCATATACATATACATATACACGAGTCAAAAGGGCTTAGAAAGTTCGAAAGATATTTCGGCCTCACGACATGTCTCTTGGTGCGGGGACCGAACCTGATGTTTTTCGTTTCACAGTCGGCGTCTAAGCATCTTGCTACGGAAGCTGACAAAAAATGAGCCAGCTTATCTCCTAACAATAACTGGTTGGGAACGGGTAACCCTTCCTCAGAGTGGAGTTTAATTTCAGATTTTGAAAATAATTGCGGAAAGGAGGAAAATAAAAGCTAATAATATAATCAAAATTCTAAAATTTTCATTACTAGAAATGCTGAAATGTCATGAAATGAAATGAAATGTTTTTAATAGTTTGAAGAAGATTCTTATTGATGACTGTGTAAAAGTTATAAAATGCGTCGATTTATTATTAGGAACTATTAATAACTTGTTTATGTAAATAACTTTGTTTAATAATGTTGTGTACAATACTTTGATTAACACATTAATTTTACATTTATCACGTAACTAGTTTAAATTTTTAGTTGACTAAGTTATAATTTGTTAAATGCTTTTGCACCTTACTCAAATAAAATAAAATAAAATACTTTTTTTTTATATCAAAAATATTCCTTCGAGCCGGATTTGAACCAGCGACCTATGGATATCAATTCTCATACAACTACAGTCCACCGCTCTACCAACTGAGCTATCGAAGGTATATATTTCTTTGATGAAATAAGGCAGTACATACAATCTATGCTATTTTATAACTCTCACTTTTAAAACTACATTAGTTATAGAACTAGATATTTGTTTATTTATTTATTTAAATCTTTATTGTACACAGTAAAATAACATACAGAAACAGAAAAAAACAGTACAAATGGCGGTCTTATCGCGTAAAGCAATGTCTTACAGCCAGCCATGGGATATATTTAAAAGAAGGAGAAAGAGAGAAGGAGAATCCAAATATTATTAAATAGTAAAGAAAACCGGTGCCCAGTAGCAAGAATAGTAAGGGTTGATATTATAGATGGTAATTTATTTAGTCTCACTATATGGAATATGTAAATTGATATTTTTAATCAATTTGATAATTGATTAATGTATTTAGAGGTATTTTAATATTTTGGATAAATATTCTTATCTCAAACATAGTAACGAACCACATTATGTATATGCAAATTGTGGAGACATTTCATTTATTTTGGTTACGAATCACTTGCCTAGTAATACCAATTTCTGGTAAATCAAAATTTAAAAAATGTCTTTCATGGTTAAAAAAGTACTTTTTAGTCGAAAATCCAAAAACAGAAGTAAGAACTAAAATTAACAGTCCTAAATTAAGGCAATACACACGTATCGAAACAAAGTCATCAAAATAAAAGTCTACTAAACCCGTAATGAGAGGTATAAAACGGCCTGAAGACAATGACGTAACATTAGAGGTGCAGGAACAAGGAAATCGCGATAAAACTGAAAGTGTAGATGAAGACCTTACGTTTGATGACGTAATTAACGGAATTGCACTCCCTTCATCTAAAAAATTTAGAAGAAATCAGGAAGTAGGCCAACTCTGGCCTTTCAGATGTGTTTCTTAGCTCGAAGTATCCACATAATAATGCCGGCTTGACTCGAAACACGATACACTTACACGATTTTCCACTATCGTGTACTGCGGTTATCCTGGCTCACCGAACGAAATGAATCAGCAAAGTCGTTTTCTGTGCGACTGTGTACCACCGAACTGACTTATTTTAACAAATAAATACACCCAACAGTCACATACATAGTCCTGATCCCACACTAAGAATTATTCTTGTGTAGATGGTATCAGGAACTACGACAGACTTTTCTAATCCAGACCCAAAACGAATACCAGTAGATTACACAAATATATGTTACGGTGCGGGGACCGAGCCCGCGGCCTATCGTTTCATAGCTGGCGTCTAACCAACTGCACCACGGAGGTTGTCTAATCTTGTTGTCTTGTACTATAGTTTAAACTCTTCAGCAAAGCTCTATCATTAAATTTTAACCAACTATTCATTCGATCTTAAATACGCTGTGCTATGTACAGCGTCATCATAAAAACGTATAGCTTGTTACGGAATTGAGCACGTCGCATAAAATAAATTGTCGCTTTGTCAGGCCAAGTAACAGCGTTGTCAATTTTGGCCTCAAGCACCCCGATGTTCCCTCACTTGCCCTAATCACATTAACCCTGGCTACCGTAGTTTTATCTGCCGTAAAGATTTTTACAACCGCCCCATGATCAGGCAGCCCAACGCCAATAGCCCATAAACCCTTCGATTCGAGGATTTCAATGAGGGCTCGATTAGTGTGAATCCGCTGGAACCGATTTTCCATTGGCTATTTTCCAGTGAATTTACAGTGGATAGTATTCATAGACAGTTAAAACCTATTTTAGTTATCGAATGTTTTGTCCCTTTTGAATTCAGTTTGAGCGAAGAAGACATAACATTCGATAACTAAAATAGGTTTTAAACCTATCTACGAATAAGTTCGTACATGTGTGGGTTTAAACGGTAGTGTTTAAAACTAGAAGCTGATCTAGAAAAGCCTTATCAAGTAGGAATGTAGATCTCTATCGCCCAAATACTCAAACGCCATTTAAATATTAGGTTGCACTTAACTACCCACGTCCCACTTAACCAGTACATTTAAGCGAGACTTTCGTAGTTAAGTGCGACATAATATTTAAGTGGTGTTTGAGTCGTTAAGGAGTCGTTTTTTTTTTTTTTTTTTTTTTTTTTTTTCACTGAAAAAGCTGTGACGCAATCGGAGTTTGTGTGAAATAATGTATGTAGGTGAATCAATGTTATTTATTTGTATCTAGGACCAGTAAAACAGCTTTATTTTGTTTACTGTTGTGTTTGAGTGGGACGATGACCACTTTCCAGTAAATAAAACTAGATAAATCTTCATATTTATTATGAAATACCGAATTCTACCGCTATACATTGGCCACTCCTTAAGATATAAATGTAAAAACGAAATTGTTCATGGAAAAAAAATCTAATAATAGAACTGAAATATGTAAAAAACATTATCCTTGCGATGTTTTCATATCTTCAGTTTTATTTTTACAATGACATGCAAGGATGCCTCAAGCGATTACGTTAATGTTATATAAATATCAAACTGAACAATTTAATATACCTATTTGGTTTAAAAAATCATTTCGCCTTGGAAATCGACTACGTAGTGCATAAAAATCTATTCAGCCACATCAAGTCCACTGCTGAACATAGGTCTCCCCCAAGGGTCTTCACATCGGCCAATGGGAAGCAGCCTGCATCCAGCGACAAATAAAAATACTAAATACAGGGTATATCAAGACTGCGACCGAAAACGAAGCCAGGTGGTAGTATTAGTGACTTCAGACACAATGCAAGTAAAAATTTTTTTGTAATTTTTTGCTTTTCGTATTTGGGTGATTTATGCATAGTTTTCCTAAAACAATGATGAACATCTCTTCATTTTTAAACACGCAATGGTCCGTAAGGGTTTAAATTAGTATTTACGCAAAAACTAGGTAATAATATCGGTCTCTGTTTTGGCAAAATTTTTATTTGCATCGTGTTTGTAACCTCTAGAACTACTACCTGGCTTCGTTTTCGGTCGCAGTCTTAATATACCCGGTATACTACGTAAAAAAAATAACGCCGACAGGAGGGAAAGGGAATAAAGCCTTCAGCAAGCTGAGTTACCAAAGCAGTGTAGCTTTACCACTTGTCACGTTAATAATAATAATTATTATTTTATTGCGATGAATGGCGAGACGAGCATGCCATTCGCTTGATGGTAAGCGATACGACCGCTAAAAACAGTAGAAAATCAAACAACACTATGAATTACAAAGCTTGGCATTCCACTGCGCTCGCCATCCTGAGACATAGGATGTTAAGTCTTAATACGTCCAGTAGTTACTCTGTGTACAATGTCCTTTAAACCGGAACACAACAGTGCAACAACAACATTTACACTGTTGTTTGAAATTATAATTTAATTACAAATAATTATTATTTATTAATTATTTACTCTGATATGTATTACACTTCAATATGTGTTATACCGTTTTATTAAAAAATCAGGGCAATGTGGCGGGACACAGCTAGTTTAATATAAAAGGAAATATCCGAATGTAATAACCAACTGAATAACAATGTAAAACACATGACTTCCTCCGCAATACTTGACTGTAAATCAAATATTATCAACTTGGTTACTCCTTGACTTATATACAAGCATAGCGGCTCATAGTTTTGTAACAAAACTAGAATATCTTAAGGAAAATATAGAAAAGTGAGTTCTTTTATTGCCATTATAGGCAGACGAGCTAGCGGCCTGCCTGATGGGAAGCGGCTACCGTTGCTCATTGACCTTTGCAGTGCCAGGGGTCCAGCACATCAAAATCGCCTCCTACCTTAAGGAGAGTATTCTCTTTAAGCCTCGTTTGAAGAAGGACAGGTGATGTTAGTTAGTTAGAGTAGGGTGAAATGGACGGCTGTTTCAAAGATTTAGGGTTTTAAATCTCTGACATTTTGAAGTTACTTGTATTTTTACATATTTATATTATACAGGTCGTAGAAAGCATTGTAGGGAATACTACATTAAAAACACGATGGAATATGTTTATCAGACTGTAATGGTTTGGACTGTGGACAAAGGTCCAAGCTACATCATACAATATCGAAGAGAACCAAACCTATAGTCAATATATATTTGCAAGCCGGACTGGGTCCTTAATATTAAATAAATAAGTAGCTATTTTTAATTTCGTATTGTTTATTTTAGCCATGTTTGTGTAAGTTGCTACTGTGACAAATAAATCGTTTTTCTTTCTTTCTTTCTTTCTATTTTTAATACTCATTTTTGTTAATATATTTTGTAGTTTATTTTAATGTTCTAATATAAATATTATGTTTACCTTCATTAATACTCCCAGTATTTTAGACATCAATCTATCATTATGATATGTTTAACATACATATAATTGGTGTACTTATTTTCAATATATAAATAAATCAACAGCGATAAGATGGCCAGTTATACTGTGCATTTAGTTTTGTTTTGTATTTTTATTTTTCGATGTTCAATAATGTTTATTTAAAAAAAAAATATTAAAAAACCAACAAAGATTTCTCCGCCTGGAAATCTGGCAGAGGATTTCACAAATCCAGAGTTTACACAACTAAAAGAGCAATGGTGATTTGTCTTACCGTCCGTGGCCAAAGCAAAGAAGGTAATTGATTTAAGTAACTTTTGCAAGTCACTGGAATAATAGTGTTAAATTTTCACGGAAATTCCTGAGCTGGGAAGCGACAAGTTGCACCATTTATCATTTGCAAAGCCTGACGTTCGACTGTGATTCTTTGCTTTTATTATATATTGCATGTGATGATGAGTTAAGTAATTTATAATGTTTATTAAAATGTGCTTCTTCTTCGATGCTGACTGCTTCGGTGGCGTAATTGTATTACGGTACGGTTACAAAGCTGAGGTCTCGGGTTCGAATCCCGGGTCGGGCAAAGTGATATTGGATTTTTCTATTCATTATCAGCCCGGTGTCAGAAATTTGTGCCCGATATGGCGATAGGCTCGCCCCCTATCACATCGTGGGACGGAACATGCAAGGCGAAATGTGGGTGTCCTGGTGGCGCCTCTGCCTACCCCTTCGGGGATAAAGGCGTGAGTTTATGTATGTATGTATTAAAATGTACATTTCATTATTGAAGTGTAGATTAATTTTTCATAGATATTTTTTTCCAAGGAATTACTAAATACTTAAACAATGGCACTAATTTTGTTGTTGTAGCGTCGCTAGATAGAGATTAAGGCCCAACGAAAAAGGGAAAGTGAGCATGTGCCATTGAAATGAATTTTAAAATGTACGTGTAATGTAATATTGAACTGAATAAATATTGCTCAACATATTGTCCGCTACTAAAGCGTATGTCTGCTATATTTTTTTTATTTAAAGCTGAGGTCAGAATGCCTGTGCGAAGCAACGACTGCAAAGAATTGCTGAAAAATAAAATAAAATAAATTGCCCATTAAATTCCAAATTTAAAATATCATTCCAAACCGTAGAAAAGTATTCTCTGTCTACGTTCCAAACACATTTAAAATAAACATTCTAAATTCAAATCAGCAGCAAGTGACCGCAGAAAAAATAGCGCTATTAGGCAGAATTATTGCTTACCTTAGCCATGACGTTTTGTGAAAAGAAATAAGAATATAAAGTGTTGCGAATAAATCCTGCAGTTATCTTAGTTATATGTAGGATGTACGGGGTGATCGTGCCCTGAAGCTGAAGTTTTTACCTCAGATAACAGTTAATGCCATCGCTTTTAATATTTTTTTACTTGCCTCGTTTTTCTAATCTTCGCGGATGTGGAGAGAATCTTGTTGTAAATTGTGTTTAGTCTGTAGTTTTGAAATGCAGTTTGTTTGTTTATTTTATTAATACCATGGTTCAACGATTTTTTTTGCTTAAATTAGATTGGTTTTCGCTTTGATATTTCACAATTTGCTAAAATACGAACTTCATTGGCATTTGATAGACGTAGCAATCTTTGAAAGTTAGAACGCTGTGTTTTAAAACACCTATAATACAAAAATCGTAGGTGTAAATCCGATATTTTTGGACAGACCGTTATATGCTATGAAATTTTCTGCGTAAAACTAAATTGTCAAAAGGAACCGGTTGTTTTCAATCTATGAACAGAGGCAACCGACTGTGGCCTTTTTTGTTTATAAGCAACATGTTTATAGACCAATCGAAAAATAAAAAACAATCCGGATTGACTTCAATCTAAATTTTTAGATTGATTGTTGGCACCGCCTGTTATAGTTGTATAAACAAAAAAATTGTCATCGGAACTTGGGGAATCAAGTTCCAAAATTCATCGCAACAAAACCAATTATAGTGTAAATCAGTGGCACATTGTTGTGATTCAAACTGGAACTTACATGTTGCTTATTGTCTATGCAACAGTGTAAGGATCCTCAGAGCATTGAGATCGTAGTCACAAGGAGATGCAAACAAACAGAAACCGCGTTAGTAGTACCTACCCGAATTCGAATATTTATATTTATGTTTATAGTGTCTAGAAAAGCCCCCACAAAACAGAAGTTATCCTCTAGAAATTATCAGATTCGAACACACGTCCGGTTTATTGAAATTATTTTTTTAACCTACTTACTTCAAAAAAAGGAGGAGGTTCTCAATTCGTCGGAACCTTTTTTGCTTATTTTTGAGGGTATATTATTTATTTATTTGCTCGTTTTGACGGTGAAAATTGTATACCTCTAGATACTGAACAAAAATTCGCCTAAATAATAATTTACGTATAAGAATTAGGTAAATGCCATGGTCTAAAAAATATTCTAAAATCGAAAATAAAGGTTTCTTAGATTTACGCGAATGTTACACATTGAAATAAAACTATTTTATACGGATTTTATCGCGATTGTAAAAATTGCGAAAAATGTAAAAATTAAACCAAATCGCGATAAAATCCGTATAAAATAGTTTTATTTCAATCAAAAATAAAATCATTCTGCTACATTGGAGGTGTTCGTGTGCGGCATTGATAAAAATAACATTAAAAATCTAGAATCTGTAGTAAGATAACATTGCTTTTCGGACCAAACGAATTTTACCAAAATTCTGATAGCTCCTTCGGATAGTTGCGTCATAATGACTGAACACAAGATAAACACCTTTTATATATGTTTAGATATTATGTATGCATATCGCGTTTTTTTCAAAATATATTTTGCCATTCGGAGCAAGACGCTATAAATCTTGATTAGTACTTTTATATTTCGTGCAGTTTTTTAAGAAAAATATATTATGCATAGAAAAGTGATATTGTGCAGTAATAAATTTTACTTCAAAAGTGTTTTGTCTTTTTTATGATAAAATATAGTTTTTCTTATAAAGTTTTGTCAAAAAAAAAAAAAAAAGCAACATACAGTCGAATTGAGAACCTCCTCCTTTTTTTGAAGTCGGTTAATTAGCAAAAGAAAACCAATGAAAGTCGGTTATATCTAGCTGATTGAAATACACAACTAAATCAGAGGAAGACCAGGAATAAACATAGACCACCCATAAGAATTTGCTACCTATTGTAAGAAGCCTGTGATAGGAGCATAGTGGTACGGAACCCACAAGGCGAAATGTAAGTGTCATGCCTACCCCTTTTGGGAAAAAGGCGCGTGTTTATGTACGTAAAAGGCCTAGATCCAGCGATTTATTCCAATCTAATAAGTCAAGATATTAAAATTAACAACAGAATGAATCAAAATAAACAAATACGGATTTAACACAATGTGACGAAGCATCTAAGCTTCCACATTCATCAAACAAAATCCTGATGTCACCGCTTATATTACATGCGAAATTCCCTGACCTCTCAATAATCCCGTGAAATATGAATATCCGGCTCAAATCAATGAGTACACCCCACCCCGTTTCAACCCTTTATACGCATAATTTGTAAAATGACATTGTACAGCGAATTTTTGCGTCACGCAAACAAGGGATGAAAAAGTTATGCATGAGATTAAAATTTCTATGACCTTTTTTAATTAACGCTTTAAGTTTTGAGGTTTTCGTTTTGTGTTTTGATTTTTTTATTAGTAGAGGGCGTTAATTATTCCCCGAGCCGAATTTCGAATGCCGAATTGCCATTAAAATAATTATGTCACGTTGTTTAATGTATTTCAGCAGGGTTGTGAACCGTAAGCTCTTACGTTTGAGCCCCAGTTCTCTCAATTCACTTTGTTTCAATCCCCACAGAATATTGGGAGAGAAAAATCATTGAAAAAATTGCCTCATGTTACAAGATACTTTAATGGAGTTTTGCCATCAATGATGTATTTGAATAGTATTTGTTATTTGTACGCAAAATACTAAAAATTATGATCTTAGTGAAATACCCTATAATGCCGGCTAGTAATATTATAAATTAATTGTAATTATAGAGACCGAGTTTTTAAGCCACTAGAACACTACAGATATTTATTTATTAATTGATTTAAATCTTTATTGTACACACTAAAAAACATATAGAAACAGAAAACAAAAAAAAGGTACGAATGGCGGTCTTATCGCATAAAGCAATGTCTTACAGACAACCAGATATTTACCAGCAATTGAAGACATTTCCCAAACTGAATTGAGCCCAGACATGTTTGTTACTTCAAAACTGTTAACAGGTCTATAGAAAACGGCACCGCGTAATATAATAATTATAATATTTTCATCAACATTCGGCATTTTAATCTTTACAAAGCAAACCTAATATTTAAATTAGAAAATTTGAATTTTAGAAATGTATTTAATTTTCTTAAATGTTATTTCGCTTTATTTGCGAGTTGTGTATTTACAATTTCTTCGTCTATACAAACAAAATTAGCATTTACTTATAAAATACTTAGGAATATATCGTTAGGAAACTTCCTGACCACAGCGATCTTAAAAAGAATTTCTACATACATACAGACATAAACTCACGCCGTTTCCCACAAGGGGTCGGCAGAAGTAAAAAAAGCACACCCACGTTTTGTCTTGTATGTTTCGTCCCATGATGGATGGGGGCGCAGATTTACTACAGTACCTACGATTACAACGCTAAGGTCTCGAGTTCGAACCCCGGGTCGGGCAAAGCGATATTGGATTTTTCTATTCATTATTGTGTTTGGAATTTGTGCCCGATAAGGCGATAGGCTCGTGTCCTATCTTCGTGGGAACACACAAGGCTAAACGTGGGTGTCCTGGTAGCACCTCTGCCTACCCCTTCTGGGCAAAAAGGCGTGACTTAATGTATGTATGTATGTATGCGAACAATTTACTCTCATGAATCCAAATTACAGAATGATTCAAGGCGCGGAATCGTTTGTCTGGTGACGGTGCAAATTGCAGCAGCTGGGACAAATCACGTCTCTCACGCGAAAGCGTTCCGTATTGAACCCGTGATTGATAAACCCGCATCTCACTGAGCTTTTATTGTCTTACATTTATATACAAGTAGCTTTGAAGATGGTTTACAATACACGGAAGCTAGGGAGTAACTGTGGTCTTGTTTTATTATTTGACGGTTGTTCATTCATGCGGAAATGTAATTTGGGTGCAATAATACTGGACCCAATTGATCAGCTCTTTATGATTCTATAATCGAAGAATTCATGTGTGAATTAATCTCCATACCTTATATATTTTACAAGAATTTCTATTTTGATCAGCGTGTCGCGTTTGAATCAAACCATGTTTTTTTATTGCAGTGAATGGTGAGACCAGCATGCCTTTCGCCTGATGGTAAGCGATACGACCGCTTATGAACAGTAGCAAAACATAAGACATAAGATGTTAAGTATCAATATGTTCAGTAGATACTCAGGCTACAATGTCCTTCAAACCGACCGCAAGCGACGATAAAATATACTTCACTAACAGATACGTCCTTTATCGTGACCTTTCCTAGAAGTAATACAACAACAAAATCACCCACGCACCCAAACAAAGCAATACAATTCAAAAACCATTCTCTAGAAATCAATAACCATGATCCTTTTCACGTATTTTTACTGGGCATTGCAAAGCGGGTCGAATATTACAACTTGTGCTAAGTCTTGATCGTAAATACTTAACTAAACAAGACCCGGGGATACTTAAGGTATTCCTTAAGGAATATTAAGTAGTCTCCTTCGGGTACGTTGAAATAAAATTAATAATGGAATAAAGGTATTTCGGCTGTGATATTGCGTTTTGTGTATTGATATGTGTTTTGTACACAGGGTATCTCAAGACTGCGACCGAAAACGAAGCCAGGTGGTATTATTAGTGACTTCAGACACAACGCAAGTAAAAATTTCGCAAAAAAAAAAATAGACAACTTTTTTTTTGTAATTTTTTACTTTTCATCGTATTTGGCTGATAAATACATAGTTTAATAAATCAATGATGTACACCTCTTTATTTTTAAACACTCAATGGTACGTAAGTGTTTAAATTATTATTTTCGCAAAAACTAGGTATTTACCACCCAAACAAAATGATTTTTTAAAAATTCTAAATAAATATCTGTCGTTGTTTTGGTGAAATTTTTATTTGCATAGTGTCTGAAACCACTAAAACTACCACCTGGCTTCGTTTTCGGTCGCAGTCTTCATATACCCAGTATAGGATTGGTGGCGTTGGATTGTAATTCATCATTGATATATCGTTCTTGATTTTATTTTGACAGCCTCCGTGGCGCAGTTGGTTAGACGCCGGCTGTGAAACGAGAGGCCGCGGGTTCGGTCCCCGCACCGAAACAAATATTTGTGTGAACTACATGTGAGACCGAAAAGTCCCTCGTAGATTGTGATACCCACGACGCAAGATTCGATCTTAGTGTGGGGTCAGGACTATGTATGTGACTGTAAGGTGTATTTATTTATTTTATTTATTTATTACTTTATTTATTAAAGGACCTCCAACAAAGGCTACACGACATATAATGAAGACAATCGTTTAGCATTATTACAGTTTACAATTGTGACGTGTTCTTCAATTACAGAAGACCACAGCATGCATTTAAATATTCATACCATAGCAAAAATTGACAAACTAAAATTAACTTTAAATGATGACAAATATTAACTACTACTCATCATGGGAAATCATGCTAAATTGCTCTTTAAAACCATCAGTTTATTCACATTTGAGGAGATAGGATGGAGAGAGAAACGGTAGAAAATATAGTCTTTGGTAATCCCTCTAGCCAAACGTGCGATGGCAGCATAACTGTCACTTAATATTTGAGTTCTCAATGACTTACTCAAAGACGGCCGGTATTTCCTCTTTATTATAATGCCCCAATCCGACTTATTGAATTGCCATAAAATGCCTATGACTGCGGCAGATAACAAGTTAACTATGGACATCATTACTACAGATCATTAAGCTGTTAAGAAAGGAAACTTAATACAAAATATACAACGGTAACGACGCTCCAGCGATTTATCCTATAAACAATTATTAAATCAAACAAAACTGATCCACAGTATTTATTAAGAAACAAAGAGCCATTAAGTAAAAGCATTTTTTAGTCTTTTAGATAAAAAAAAGTATAAAGAACTAATAACAAAAAGGCGTAGTTCTTGAACAAAGCCCATTATCATTTAACGAGCTGGACCAAATCCATTCTGACCTTTCGATATTACGTCTTAGTCGACGGCTGTCTGCCGTCCATTATTTTTTATCCAGGCATTTTATTTTCAGATATTCCTTATGAATGATTTATGGAAAACTGGCTTTTGTTTGTGACTTAATTCGCATATTGTGAAACTTTATGGCCGCCACATACGTAACGATATAACTGTGCAAGTCTGAGTTTGCACCAGTATACTGGAATGCGTGTGGGCAAATAACTGCGCAAACTTCATTCCAACTTTCGATTCAAGACTGGTGCAAACTCGCGTTTGCGCAAACGCACTTGAACGTGTGTAGCGGCCGTGTGTATTAGAGACTATCAGCCCATAGTCGTTAATACTGTACACGGGACACCTCTATAACCGAAATTCGATTGAGAAGGCTTAGGCCACATCCCACCACACTGACTGGGGTCATAGTCATAGGATATTTAGTTCTATAAAATCTTAGGTTTCATATTGCTTATATTGAAAATAATTGTGACAAAGAAAACTTTAAGTATATAGAATTTACGTAAAATACAGCTTCTTATGTTTGTGAAAACGTGCTATTCTTTGTCTATCACAATATATAAAATGTAAATACTATTAAGGTTTATTATTTTAGAAGATTACATAAACTCATATCATATTTTCATGTTGATAATTAAAAGGATTGTTAGGGGAGCGTTATTTCCAAGCAACTGTTTGAAAATTTAAATATAACTGTAATATGCCAAGTGGCGTAAAAGCTTGTAAAATATTTGTGAAAACACGACGGATTTAAAACAATTTACATTTTCAAGATGTTTCCATTTTGCGCCCCTTGTGGGGACGGCCACGAAATAAGCGATAACTGGTTGAAACTATTATTATTTAATGTTGGTTTTTCTTCTATCGGATACTGATATAATAGTACTTTTGTTTTTATTGCATAGGTTAGGAAAACACAACTGATGGTAGGTCTTTCATATGTGAGAGGCCGGCTGGGTAAGCACCACCGCAATGTCTATTTCTCCCGTCAAACAGCAGTGTAATGTAATGCACTATTGTGTTCCTGTTTAAAGGACATTGTAGCCACAGCAACTACTGGACATAATGAGACTTAACAATGATGGCTCAGGATGGCGAGCGCAGTGGAATACCAAGTATTGCTTTGTTAGTCATGGTGTTGTTTAGTTTTGCTACTGTCCATGAGCGGTCGTATCGCTGACCATCGGACGAATGGCATACTCGTCTCGCTATTTACAGCAATAGAAAAAAAAATACTGCCTCGGTTGCGTAGTTGTATTACGGTACGGTTACAAAGCTGATGTCTCGGGTTCGAGTCCCGGGTCGGGCAAAGTGATATTGGATTTTTCTATTCATTATCAGCCCGGAGTCAGGAATTTGTGCCCGATATGGCGATAGGTTCGCCCCCTATCACATCGTGGGACGGAACATACAAGGCGAAATGTGGGTGTCCTGGTGGCGCCTCTGCCTACCCCTTCGGGGATAAAGGCGTGAGTTTATGTATGTAGGTATATATGTAGAAAAAAAACATCAAACTGTTTGATGGCAAGTGAATTTTACTGCCCATTAAAATCTATTACACTTCATAGCCGCATTGCCTGCTTCTACAAGGTGGGGAAAGGGAAAGAATAATAATAGGTATAAGTTATCTGGGCCTCCGGCAATATCATTTACATACCTATCGAAGGAACTACGACAAAACTGTCGCGTCGGTTTTTTATATTGAATAGAACTTCTTCGGTAGAACTGGTTCTACAGTAAACCAAAACAACAGAACTACAACAATTTTTGAACCCAAAAATTGAGTCGGAAAACGGCCCTAGACTACAATATTGCTAAAGAATTTCGCATCAAAAACGTATACAGTGAAATTCTTTCAAAAATAACACGAAGAGCAGTGATATCGCAATTTGTAAGGCCCAACCGACCTTTGAGGTAACGTGATGTTTGGTCCCGGGCGTCTCAGCCAGATTATAGTGAGGCGCAGACATCGCCACATTCGTCATTGTCAAGACGCCGGGATTAATTTGAATGCGAATCATTCGTCAAATATTCTGTTTTAGCGTGCGTTTGAGCTTTGTGTATGGAGGGAATGATTTTTTTAGTGGTACAGGGTTTAGACTTGTTTGATATAAGAGACTAAAAAAAGGGTTATTTTAGGGTCGTGTAACATATTGGATTTATATTTAAAAAATACTAAAAGGAATACATAAAATAACAAATTAAAAAAAGTGGTTTTTTTTTTAATAAACCTTTTCATATAATTCCGAATTCTGTTTATATAAAACGTCAAAAAGGAATGATTAAAAATTTAAAAACTGCGACAAAAAAAATCAATGTTTATGTACTTGATATTTATAAATTATGAAATTGCATATTTTACATTTATCTAACTAAGTAAATGACATCTAGACAGCTCAATCGTGAATAATAATAACAAACAGTAGAAAATTCTTGATCAAAAATAATCCAGAATTCTTCCAAACGACATTCAAATGAATTTATGTATATTTCTAGATTGGGTTAACGCAACATGTATAAAGTATTAGTCCAGCGATGCATCGACAAGCGCGCATGCATTTTATATGGAAATTAGCCGTTGTGTAAGCGAATAGGTGGCAAAATTGACGCTGTAGTACAGATAACCCCGTGAAACTGTACTGTTTCGCTTCCGTGTTGAATATATCCGTAGATTAATAATTTACTTTTATTTTTATTTCATTTTTAACTCTGATAGAATTGCAAAAATGTTTTGGCAATCTTTGGGGCTTATATTTAGCGGTAGACTTTCTGGGGCTGAAGAAGAAGAGGTTTTAGTCAATTTTTTTATCTGAACTTTATTTCAGTAAAACCAACGCCATGTGTGAATCGTAATCGCCTTTGGAAATACTGGAGAAAATGACGTCAATCAGTCAATTTTCTGTAAAATAGTAATACCAATTCGTTGGAAATTCATACTACTTACATCTATCACCTTCGAAGTTCCCGTATCAACATGATGGTCAGATGACCAAAGGCTGATTGTAGGAAGTCACCTGATGCAGACAACGCCCAACAGGCATTTATTGAAATCCTCAGCGAAGGCTTATGTTCAGTAATGGGTTTCCTATGGCTATCCGCTAAAGATATAGATGCTGACGAATGGCAAGGTTAAGTCCTGATAAATAAAACGGCAGGTAAATTACAACCATGCCCTATGGTTTTGCAGATGTTCATGGGCGGTGGTGATCACTTACCATCAGATGAATCGTTTGCTCGTTTGCCCTATAAAATGAAAAAAAATTAGAAGGCATTTGGTAAATGCACCTTGACTATCAAGATTTAAACAACAAAGTTTAAAATATTGTTAAACATTTCATTAAACATGAGGTTTCGGTTGACTTCTGCGGTTAATTAACGTGTTGCTGGCACGACAACTACTTTTTGTTCTGTCGCACTCGAAACTCATTTATTTTCCGTCTACACAGAAAATATTGTGAAAAAGATTATGGAGTTCTTCAACATTTTATTTATAAGTGCTAAAAGTTAAATTTACAATGTTAAGATCATTTTGACTATTTTTAGGTACTCTGATTTATTTCATTTTAAATTACCTTTTTATTCTGATTTAGTAAAGTTTAGATGTAGATGAGATGATATGTAGAGTGGATGAGCAATAGATAATAATTGTACCTCTTCATTCAAAATAATAATGACGGCATGATGAATTTCTTCATTATCTCTGATTTAAAGACCAAGGACAATAGAATGACAACCTACCAAGGCAATACCTGGCATCGTGTAATCTGAGTTTGATAGACAAACATTTATTTTGATTCTAGTAGGATCAAAAAATCCTTCCTAGATGTTCGTATCTATGGAATATGACACGGTCATAGTTTCCCTATGTAAAATTAGGATTCTAATACCAGTAACAACGATCGATCCCGGTCTGGTACAAACACAGCACAGAGTCAAGACATCAAAGTAAATTTCAAATATAAAAACGTTACAACTGAACCCAGTCTGAGATTCAGTTTCGGTTGTGCTCTGTTGATGAGTATCTCCAATTTTGATATTAAAACTGGAGGTAAGACGCAGTATTCAGTTTAATGTTTGATCTCGCCATTTTCCTTTACAGTTGCTTGCATTTCGATGTCAGTTTCAATTCGGAACCCTCCTTTGTATTGAAAACGGTTGGAAGTTTGGTTTCAGTTGGAAAGACTATTGTTTTGCTCAAGCGTCTCCATTTGCGCTTCTGTTTAAATATTAATAATTTTGTCCATATTTTGATGGGATGAAACTTTGGTTTATTTTTAAATGCAGCTGTCTTAAATAAAGGTATTGTTTTGATTCTGGGAGGTTGTTTTGTTCAAATAGTTATTGCGGGTTATATTGTTAAAATTAAATAAATATTTTTTTAACAATGGTCGATATTAGATCGCTTCATTTAGTTAGTTCGCTTTGGAAATATTTGGGAAGGCGTATTTCCAGTAGACTTTCTGTGGCTGAAGAAAATGAATATGACAAAATTATTTTAGTAAATATTTCAAATATCAACATAAAAAACGTGCAAATTCATATTGTTTCATACGCGTTTTATCGCAAAAGGCACGGATATTGTTCGCGCACAAAAGATTCATTAAGCTTTAAAACTCCAATTTCCTGTAAATGATACGCATGTGTTATTGTGTGATTTTGTATTCGGTTGGCGGTGCCTCGTGGGTTGTGCCTCGTGGCTTGTGCCTCGTATCATGCCTCATCGGTAACATCAAAAACCTTGGGAATATCAAAGGCGCGTGTGCAAAATAATCGTCTGGTTGTACAATCAACGCTGTATAAACGAGGCATTTTCGACATTTTCGCACCAACGCGCCGTGTTATCGGGCGCGGATTTGGGTGAATATAAAAAAACTTTTGATATACTGGGGGTCAATATAAAAAATGCTTAGGTGGTTTATTGTTAACATATTTAAGTAGGTTGTGCCATTATTATTCGTGAAATATAATTAGCTAACATGGAAATATATCTTAATGTAAAACAATGCCGAAAAACGTTGCCTTTTTATTATGTCGTTGCCGTAATAAGACATGTCGACGAGAAAACATCATAAATTATTATTGATCCTCTTTACCTAAAATTCCCAGAAAATCACGAAACCTATTATGTAAAAAAATATATTTTAACATGCATAAATTGAACCTTATTGCACAATATATTTTATATGGATACTTATTTAAATATCTGTTGGAATTGAATGAGGGTCTTGCCACACATAAATTTCTGAATACGTCCCAGCTTCCTCACGCTGCTGGCTCGAAATTGCTACATAATAACATAACAACATTTCTAAAGAATCGGATAATGCATCATGTACAATAGGTATTGTATCATAAAATGTATTGACGCCATTTTTGATATTAATTTCTTTTCATCTTAAGGATTTTGTGAAAAGTATATTATTATCTTTAAAATAAATAACAATATTGTTTGTTGAGAGAGGGCGATCTTTAAAGATTTCAAGAGAGTTAATGTTTACTGCTATTGTTAAAAATAAAATACGATTTTTTATAAAATTATTTGACATTTTCTCATTATAAAAGTGTCCAAATATAAAGCATCCATAGATGTTAGGTAGGGTTTTTTGGTGCCCGTCGACATAATTATGGGTACATTATATTTTTGTACTTGACAATATATTCCTCAGTATTATTCCTAATCTATGAAGAAATTTTATTGATGACTTTATAATATCTCTTTCAATTATAAACATTGATCAGATTCTAAATAATCTCTTTAGTCTAGAGATAACCTAACCTTAGTATTCAACAGTTTTCGTGGCCTACGCAAATAAAACTGTATTTAAGAAATCATAATCAGTCCCCTGTTTTACAATCAATTAGAGACACATAAGATACAAATTTATCTCCAGAATAACAGACAATAACTTTATTATTCAACACACGCAACCTATTGCACACAAATATAAAATAACGGGATCCAAATCAACGCACGAATATTTGGGGGGGGGGGGGGTTCTGCATCACTATGTATACGAGACACGTAGTTAACTACTTTATATAAAAGCCTGTGGTCTGAATAATTTATTTATTTATTTAAATCTTTATTGTACACAATTATAAACGAAAAAAAATCAATGGTAATTATGAAAATTTAATGGTGGGATGGGAGTTTAGTCCTTTCTGTTGCTGTGAATGGCAAGACGAGCACGCCATTCGCTCATGGATAGTAGCAAACCAAACATCACGAATTACAAAGCAATGCTTGGCATTTCACTGCGCTCGCCATCCTAAGTCATAAGGGTTTATGTACAAGCAAGCGAAGTGTCGGATGCCCACCCGCAAGGTGGTACAGAGACCAAAAAGATGATGGTCTAATATTTGTATCCAACTGGTGAATCTGGTGAGGTGCCTGGGGAGTCTCATATACGTTACCCATTAGTGATCTAATAAGTATAATCTTTACGTTCTCTTATCATTTTAATTGTTTGAGACAACTATAAAACCAATCTGAATAATATCAATTCTAAATTCAAACGAAATAGAGCCATCATTACTATCAAGTTTCAATTACATCCAATCGAGAGTTACAAGCCGATCAGAATTATGAAAGTGATCTAGCTCAGGCAATTTAATAAGAAACCTTTATCTGATTGGAAACGTATCTCGAGTTTGAACTGGCTTTGTTCGTCCGATGACAAGAATTATCGTTACCTTCAATGGCATTACGTAAATCTTGGATAATCGAACGTTGAATTTTACTTTTACTGGATGTGACTTGTGTTTCTTTTTCTTGGATACTGCATCCTCTCAGTCGAAACAAGCATTGACTGTCCGATCAGTATATTTTTCTCTCTGCAGTCAATCCATCGATTATCTTCAACTAGAATATTATCTTCCCTCAGTTGTGTTGCTTTTACTTTGTGATAAATAAAGTCTATGATAACGAAGATAGTAATTACAGCACGTTATTTGCTTATTTATTTACTTCTTATTTCACAAAAAAGAAAAAATATTATTAAAAAGTCATCACATATTAGATCAAAAGTACAAATGATGATCGTATTGCTGTAAGGAATTTCTTACAGCCATGGATGGGATAGATGTTAGAATACTCGGAAGTTGATGATACTCTATCATCTAAGAGAAATACTAAATATACATAAGTAATACCCCGGACTTACGCGGTAGGTGGGTCCGAGCGATTGCCGTGTAAGTCGAATTCGCGTAAGTCGGGGTATATTTAATCAGATCTTCAGTCTTTAATTATATTCAGTTTACACTCCAAAGACAGTGTTTTTCTTTTCTCGTAAGGCTCAAATGACTCATTTTTCGTTCTTTTAGATGACATAATTAGAGATTATACGCAAACACGTTTAAACCTGCCGCAAACTGAACATTGAGAGGGCGGAGCGCGAGAGCCGATGCGCGCGGCAATCAAAATGAAAAACCGCGTATCTCCGAATTCGCGTAAAACGGGGTAGCGTAAGTCGGGGTATTCTATCTATCTATATCAGCCCATATACATACGTCCCACTGCTGGGCACGGGCCTACTCTACAATCGAGAGAATCGATTGAGAGTGGTTAGGCCATATAGTCCACCACGCTGGCCTAGTGTGGATTGGCGGACTTACATACCGTAGAAATTCTTTAAAATCGCTACGGTATGCAGGTTTCCTCACGATGTTTTCCTTCACCGTTAAAGTGCGTGGTGATTGACTATCAATACACACATAACTCCGAAAAGTCAGAGGTGTGCCCTGGGATTCGAACCCGCGACCACCGTGAACATGTAGGCAGCCGCGTCTGGTCCGTTACCAACAGGCCACCACGCACTTATTAGTTAGTTATTATTAGTCGGGGTATTACTGTATATAAATATTAAATGACCTAATCATCCCACTAATATATGATTTTCATTCAACAACTGATAAATTGCTTATACAGATGCACTTGTGGTTGCCTCGTAAATGTAGATAAAAAGTATTTTTCATGAATTGCTCATATGACACATTCAGCACCAGGAACTCCCAATACATCTTCGCCAACAGCGTTCTGATTCGTAAAAATTGAATTTGCAATATTTTCCGTGTCGACCTCAAGTCGTCAGTCAGATTTAAAAATAAAATCAAAGTTCGCCACCCGGGAACCGGCCGGGGAATGGAGTTTACTACGTTTCTTTCGAACTTTCACTGAGTTTCGCTTCTTATTGTAGGTATGAAAATGTTATTTTTACACGAAAGATTTGTGATCTGTATGTTTGTGACGGTAGTTTTTTACTGGTGGTAGGTCTCTCATATGTGAGAGGCCGCCTGGGTAGGTACCACCGCAATGTCTATTTCTCCCGCCAAACAGCAGTGTAAATGCGCTGTTGTGTTCCGGTTTGAAGGACATTGTAGCCAGAGTAACTACTGGACATATTGAGACTTAACATCTTATGTCTCAGGATGGCGAGCGCAGTGGAATTCCAAGCATTGCCTTGTAATTCATGGTGTTGTTTGGTTTCGCTACTGTCCATGAGCGGTCGTATCGCTTACCATCAGGCGAATGGCACGCTCGTCTCGCCATTCTTTGCAATAAAAAAAAAATAAAAAAAAAAAGTTTCTCTGCTTTGGTTGAAATGCTGGTTGTTAAATTGGGAAGCGTTGTTAACGTTTCAAGATTTTTTTTGTATTCGGGCTCGGCAATGTGCTTTACATCTGATGATGAGGATGTAGCCCTCAAGATGCATGTCAAACGGTTATCTCTCGCCATTACACACAATTTTTCTGGTTATTTAATTGATAGGATAAAACATCAAATAAAATAGTATAGTTTAAATTACTTTTACTAATAGCACATAGATCATATAAATGTGAACGAGATAGAAATAGATCATAATAGATTTATATTATAACAGAATTAGGAAAAGTAGAATTGGAAATTATCAGGAGAAGACACCGCAAATTGTAAGTAAGACACAACATTCGTGTTTACTTAAAAACAAATCATTTTAAGAAAGTAAACATCTAAATACGAACAACTCTTAAGTGAGAACAATGTATTAAATTTACAGTTTGAACTGAGATCGTTTCCAACAGTTACTGTTTATTATTTAGCTACGTAAGATGAGGAGAGTTGCAAACTGCAGGATTCTCGACAATCAAGTTACAACCAATTAGACTAACTTAAAATCTGTGCTTCTTTATTTAATATTTGATATTATTCGTACTGATGTAATGTGGATGTAAGTTGGTATGTTCTGATTTCACATCTTTGTTCTATTCAATTGATTATCATGAGGTTTTGCATACATGATGTCAGGGCTACACAGGTCCTTAAATTTAGAAAAACAAATGTTGTTCCCGAGGGAGAGAAAAAAATCTTTGTTATATTAATATTTCTTGTGGCTTCCGAGATCCTAAATTGGTATATATCAATTAGACTGAGTAAAACTTAGTCTTTTATATCTTTAAATGGTTTTATAAATCAGAATCTGTAAGGCGGATTTGTTTATCCGCATTGATTGCTTCGCGATCATCGCAATTTGAATCACAAATAAACTTCAGCTCGTCGCGGGGATTTGCGTATTAAAAATATTGAAAGTCTTTTTTCTTATTCCTTTCCGATTCATTGGATTTCTTCAAATCCGGCAGATGGTATTCGTATTTATAGCTAAAAATAGATTTATCTGTGTATTTCTTTTAAATATTGACGTGTTTTTGCTCTTTTCTTGAATTAAAACGGTTTTATTGGCAGTTTAAGTTCTTTTAGTCAGGTACTCTTGGCAGAGTGGTCGCCGCGATGGTGGTACACGGAGAGTTGGCTTCGTCGTCTGTCCTCTCGTCGATGTTTATAGCGCTACAAAGGCTTCTCCACTTTGTTCGATTAATGGCGCTCCGTGGTCACTCTGCCTTTATTAAATCAGTCCAGCAAGTGGAGGATCTGCCTCTAGGCCTTTTTCTCTCTGCCCGCCCCTGGACCACCAGTCTTTCTATAGAAGCTTTGTTTCTAAAGATGTATCCGAAGAGCTTTAGGAACAGAAGAACGCTGTTGAACAGAAGACGACAGTCTAGTCTTGATTTTAAGTTTTTTTAGAATAGACGCATTGGTGCGGAAGGCGATCCATGGGATCTGTAGGAAGCGTCTCAAACATAACATTTCTAGCGCATCAATTTTGTAGCGGTCTTGTTGTCTCAGTGACCAGGTTTCGGCACCATAAAGAAAAATTGGAAATACTAGACATTTCATCAGCGGCACCTTTGTATTCATCGTTAGTTTTCTGTCTTCCAAATCTTTCCCAGCCTTTCTACAGCAGATCTTATGATGGCGCCACGTCGCTGAATCCCGGGTCGGGCAAAGTGATATTGGATTTTTCTGTTCATATCAGCTCGGAGTCAGAAATTTGTGCCAGATATGGCAATAGGCTCGCCCCCTAACACATCGTGGGACGGAACATCTAAGGCGAAACGTGGATGTCCTAATAGCACCTCTGCCTACTTATTCTGGGAAAAAAGCGTGAGTTTATACGTATGTATGATACTATTCATACTCGCACGACACTATGACTACATAATGAATCACACAATGTTACTATACAAATTCCCAGAATGTCATGTCATTATAGAGGTATATATAAAATTCAAATTCCACGTGTTTTTAATACGAGTACGGTATGGCAAAGTTGGAATGGCAGCGCGTTTCCACAACTCATTACCATGTGCCGGGGTAGCGACGTACGGAAAGTTGTCGGACCCTAAAGTTTGGCGAATTTCCTAGCGCACTGGATCACTGTTATCTTTACATGTTTGGTGAATTAACACTGTTATATTAGAGTATGCATTTTAAAATTATTTAATGTTATTTTTATTGTTTTGGCATGTTAGATTCGAAAAACCATCAATAATGTCACCCCCAAAACATGAAATATGAAATTGACAATTTGGAAAATTGAATCCACTTTATATGATTTCTTCCGTTAGAAATATGGCGTACGAATAACTTGAGATAGGAATTTATGCTAAAAAAGGTGATGATTCGTTTCTCTTCCCATTTTGAGAAGCCGGCAATGTATGATTTAAATGCTGTAAAAATCCAGGTGAGACTTATGCACACTTTTAAAGCTTTATTCCATGTTCAATACATCAAAGTAATTGTATAACCTACTATCAGACAATTTAAACTCCAAAACTCTTTCACTCAAAACTGTAACTATGCGGAACCTTGAATTGGAATGTTCAATATAGCAGACGATGAAACTATGGGGACTTTGCAATGGATTTACAAGGGTTCCGACCGGCGTCAGTTGTCAAGGTTGAATATGTTGCAATCAATTTCGCTACTGGAATAGTTTTATACATACAGGGTATATTCAGACTGCGACCAAAACGAAGCCAGATGGTAGTATTAGCGACTTCAGACACAATCCAACAAAAAAATGTAATTTTTGCCTTATGTGGATTTGGATTGGTATTGACGTATCTGTAATCACTAAAACTACCACTTGGCTTGGTTTCGGTCGCAGTCTGGATATACCCTGTATAATTTTCAATAATATAAACCACAAGATAAAAAGAAAAACTAGTAGAGAATGAAAGGCGCTGGAAGCGGGCTGGTTCCAATAATTCGCTATGGAAGTACTTGCAGAGACGTATGTTCATCAGCTGACATCAGGTGTTTGAATGAGAAAATATACTTCGAGACTACCCCGCCCTCACATCCGCTACTGCAACTCCTCTAAGCCGGGATCAACAATACGGGATCTAAGCAGGTATACATTATAATGACACCGAGAATTGAAGCTCAAGTAGTCTAAAAAGATATATCTACTTTCCATAACTTTAGAGTGCAGTCGCCAAGACACCGGCTACAAAAACAGATAAATCGATATAATCACACCATGAAATATATGTCTGTGTTCAATTTTCTTGAGATCGAAAATACCGCTATAGTCCTCGATGCCCATAACAGAAGACGGATTTTTCCATGACAGATCATACTTATTTATTTTATTTTATTTATTTAAATCTTTATTGTACACAGTAAAATAACATAAAGAAACAGAAAAAAAGAACAAAAACAGTACAAATGGCGGTCTTATCTCATAAAGCAATGTCTTACAGACAACCATGGGACGGATTTAAAAGAAGGAGAAAGAGCGGGTAGCAAACTTAAGTTATTATGTGTATGAATTATTATTCCCATCCCAATACAGATAATTTCCACTCAGTAAACGAAAATCGATAAAGAACACCTTCACATCCGTGGTTAAGTCGATATAATTCGTATCACTTGATTGCATTCCCTCGAGAATATTCCATTACTGGACTTCAGGATCGAGTCCACGCCAATACAGTTTGGTTTATCCTACGTAATCCTTGATTAATCACGCCAGCTTTTGTAAGGTCTTTTGCGAACGTGGAAGGTTTTTGTGAGTGAATTGAAGGTTTATTCGATATTAGTAAAGCGGTTTTTTCTGATGTTGGGAGATTAGTTGACGCATGTGCGTAGGAATTGGTGTAGCTTTAGGAAATTATATACATTTTTTATGGATTAGTGGTTCACGAAGAAGAAATGTTAAAGGCTTTACCGATCACGTAACAACTTCTGTAGGTTGTAGCTCAAATATTTTCATGCATTCAACGAAATTAAAATATAAAAGAGTGCGGTAATTAAAGTGTAGAATATAGGGATTCAGCTAGACGAACACTAAATTCATAGGAAATATTTTATTTATTCTCGCGCGATTATTCAGCAAAGAAAACCACTGTTTAAAATCTAAATATTCGGGAGAACTTCAGAATAATTTCGCAAGTCCATCAACCCAATCTACAAAAGCTAATCTGTCTCAATTGTAAAGGGCGTCTACACCCTGCAGCAAAACCGTATACAAGTCCACACCTACAGATAAACTTAACTATACCAAAGTCAAAGAATTAGGAACTATTAAACAAAACCTAATTTGCATTTATTTAAACGAAATCATTCACCAGCCTATTTGCATTTAAAAAGTCTACCTCCAAAAAATAGCTTTATGAAAAGGAAATTCAGACACCAGTCTCAGCATTTCGTCAGTTCGTCAGCCTCCCCCGTTGCTAGGTATAAATATTTTATGACGATTGAATCCACTGAAAAGCGAAAGAAAACAATTAAAATATCCGGGTCGTGGTATGAAAGGCTGCGGACAGTATTAAAAGAAACAAAGGTTGCATTTATTAAACGGTAAAAATCATAAATAAAAATTATGATTAAACAAAAAGGATGAACCTTATGGGGAATATTTAAAAAGGTCCAGCGTGACAAAATAGCTACAGTGAATATGATGGAAAGTATAGTGCTACTCATATCCAAAATATTCAAAATCTCAAACTCCATATGCAAAATCTAGCAAACAAAGAATTTTGTAAATCCATTCAGAATAAAATAAATTAGAAACGTTTTAAACCTTATAGTGGGGGTAAAAGAAAAGGGATGCAAAACAAAATTAGTGACGTCACTAATCTTAATATGCATTATAATGTACGGGTGTGAAAGAGACGGTATGATGTCCCCACTACATCCCCACCCTTTCATTTAAAATACTAATATTTGCCTCATGTTACAACTACTTTAATACTGTTTTCACAAAAATGTTTTGTTTTAGTGGCACTTGTGTTTGTCTGCAAAATAATACAAAAATTCGGATAGTCAAATACCCTATTAAAATTGTGCCGCTCTACACATAGTGTGACAAAAAAGGAATACTTAAAAAAATATAAGTCGTTATAAAATTCTTTATGTTAAAACAAATTCAGCTACAAAAGAAACTAGTTATAAAGTTCTTAACATGTATATTTGCTTTCACATTACAGAATTTAGACTAAGCTAAAAAGTAAAGTGAAATTTTCGAACACAAAAAGGGGCGTATTAACTTTCTCAAAACGATTTCAGTCGACAACTAAAAGAGAATTTAGATCTTACACAAACCCTTGTTTTCGTAAAACTAAAATTTTTTTACCGAAGAGAAACGTGTGTTATTTGTGTTACGAAAATAAACATCGAGAATTATGTATGAAGCTAGATTTTAAGTTAAACAAAGTATTCGTTTAGGAAAATTCGGTGTATACTCCATTAAGTGTGAGAATTTTGTAGCGACACATAGTGTTGTTCATTATTTAACAATTAATAGTATAAAGGAAACTTTTCATTCAGAAAAAAATATAGACATACATCCGAAAAAAATTCAAATGTGCGGTTCGTCCTACAGCCATGAACAAATTGCAACAGAATGTCCACATTGTATATAGCGCGTGGTATTTCCCATAAAAACATATCTAGAAATCACTTTAGTTATTTTAACATAAGCGAAGCCGAGATCAAATTACATACATATAAGTACCTAGTCTAGTATACATATGAGTCATTAACCTGTTAATTCCCCATGAAGCGTATCAATTGCTTGGCTAACTAGCACAGCTGCTATCCGTTAACGAGTATGTAACTAAACCACTATTAAGCTGTTACATATGGATATTTGAACAACTTTCGGGTCGCCAATTGGGATTTGAACCCGGCACTGTTAATTGCCCCAATGACCCGTGGCGTTAGCTTACATGACGTACAGTGACTGTCTTTTATGCAAAAATTAGGATAATTCCCATAATTGACTACCACCAAATTTTTTTTGGAATGTGGATGTTTTAGATGGACAAAACTTACGTCTTTGTTGGTATTAAGATTTATAATGCACAACTTCTTAGTACCGCTATTGTGTAGCTACGTAACTAGATAAAATAAAGTAAGTGAAACGAACACTATTCACACCGCAGCCTATCCGCTCGGTGATAAAAGCGTGAGTTTCTATGTAGACCAGTGGTCAGCTAGTCCTGTGGTGGGGTTTACGAGGTCGAGAAAAAAACAACTTAAAAAAAATTCAGTATAGTATTATTTATTATACTTTTTTTAAATCACTTTCTGAATCATACAACACAAGACTTGTAATTAATGTGAGAAACTACATCGACGGTCTTGAGCCAGTTTTTTTATAGTTGGGTTCTCGAGAGGAACAGCAAATTCGAAGTATGTCGTCTAGGTGGGTGTCCGTTAATCACGAACGAAATTTGTTTTCCAAAAAAATCATCTTCTAGAAAGATGCTTGAGATACGTAAGACGAGCCAAACATAGTGGCCAAATTTATAGCTAGTTTCTTACAACTTTTAGCCGCGAATAGAGGAAAATGGTCACGATTTTTAGACCCGCGAATACTGAAAACCCGAATGCGGAAACCGTGAATAAGGAGCTTTTACTATACACCTTAACTTCTACTATACGTATTAATTTATACTTGGTATACAATACGTTACAATATTTAGCGGTCCGAGGTTCGACTTTTCGCGGTCGACAAACGGACCGCGGTCCGCCTGTTGCTGACCGTTGATATTACAATTGTAATTTACGCATCACCGGTTACCATTAAAACATCCATATCGAAACTCATTGTGAATTTATAGTTTTCTATATGTATATCTGAAAATATTATGAAATGCTTGGTTACCCTACCCTTTCCTCGGAGGAATTGCGTGAAGGTATACACGTAGTCATGTGATTGATATTTGGTAGCTCATTATCTGTTGCCTGTTTAGAACTACCTAATATTACGTTCATGCTGTGTTCAACATTATCTGATCTATCTTAATATTAGTTCATCGAAAAGTTTTTCTGGTAAGCAGTGTAGTTCAGGGTGCTAACTTCCCCCAATTAGGGTAGTTACACTGATATACAATAATACATTATAATGTGTGTGTGAAACAACGAAAGATAAGCAGTTTTAATTGTCAACTGAAATACTAATTGATGCAACTAATTCTTTACTTATATGTATATTATGCGGTTATGTTTGAAGTTTTTAATTGTAAGTGAATTAAATGAATGTTGTATCAGCCCAAAACCAAATGAAGAAAATAATATCACCAATAAAATATCACCAACATTCGCTCAACAATAACGCACACAACGTATGAACCCTTAAAAAAATTGGGTACAAAAGACCCGTCGATATTCCACTCGAATAGATTAGAATTAAGAAGTCCAGGCATTTTGGGGCCGATGCGAATATGTAAATAATAAACACAAAGCGAATGATCATGTGGACGTTATTTCCACAACATTACCTGGCTTGGAGGACCGTGTCCCGCCTTATCCCATTCAGTTTTCGCGCTAACTGTTCATAGGGTTGAGTGATGGGGAACCTGGGGAGTTTTATTATGGAATAATGTTTTTTATTTTTATCAAGTTTGAATCAAGTCTTGTAAAGCTTAAAAGGCTTTAATTACATATTAAACTATAGATTATTATTTAATATTATGAAAGCGGGCATAAAATACTTACAAAAGTCTGATGGGTATCCCCTTAAACAGAACATGTAATTTCCGTCCAATATATCCGTTATCCGTAATGTAATCGACAATTTGATTTTAACTTAAAACGGCCTAAAAAAGGCTTACATATTTTTACCACGCTCAATTTTTTCAGTTTTATCTCACCGTTTAGGCACATACATAATTATTATGGTGTCCAACAGCATTTTTACTTCTTTAAATTATTACAAAATCTTTAAATTATTCTCAAACGTAAACAATATGAAATTCTTCAACAACCCTAACATACGTTTACAAATTACACACAAAAGCGCCATGGAAAATGTAGGTGTGAGGTACAAAGAAGGCATTCTTCGGTTACTTCGCATGGGAAGTTGACAGCTGGTAGGAAATGTATTTCCGCATAGTGACCACCTTACATCATGGTGGATAACTTTTATAGTGACTCAGGTATGTCGTTTGGACTACAGCCTGTGTATTCGATTACCTATAACTACAGTCGGCATAACTGTATTAGTTAATAACTATTTATCACAATTCTTTTCCATTTTTTAATGCTTGATTAGCACATCCTATCTTTAAGAAATACGTTCTAAAGTCTGTTAACAGCATTGGAAAATGTTATAAAAATAAGCGAGTTGTCAGTACAATCCTGACAACTAGACATTCAAACGACGATAATAAGTTTTACTTGTCGAATTAAAAAACATATAGAAATTAAACGGTAGACTAGTCGTTTCACACTAATTATAAATACTGCAATTTCATTACATTCAAGCTACATTAACGCTAATTCAGTAAATCTAATTAAAAAGTAATATACAAAGCCTCTTTTAATCCTCTAAATTCTAAAACTAACATTAATTGCAACTAACAACTATACAGATTAAAAAATAAAGTGCAAATACTTCGTGATTAAAACTTGTGTGTTGCGCACTAATTGGGTCAGCGTGAGTCTTCTTTTATTTTTCAGGTTTTTATTTGTTAGTACCTTATTCGTCTCTTTTTGAGACTCGATGCAAGGGGCATACTGCTTTTTGTTGTATATTTAATTGCTGCAGCATATAAACTGCATTTGGTATGAAGAATTCATAAAGAATATTTTGTTCATTCTAGAATGAAACTAAAATTAGAAAGAATGTACATAGACAGTACTTTTCTATGTATGATGTCATTTAGACATACATACATAAATTCACGCCTTTTTCCCAGAAGGGATAGGCATAGGTGCCAGCAGGACACCCACATTTCACCTTGTATGTTCCGTGCCACGGTGTGATAGCCTATCGCCATATCGGGCACAAATTTCTGACTCCGGACTGATAATGAATAGAAAAATCCAATATCACTTTGCCCGACCCTGGATTCAAACCCGAGACCTCAGCGTTACAGTCATACCGTATTACAATATACCGGATTAATGCCAGCAAGTAAGAGAAGATGATTATCTGTGGGAAGTTATTTCATGCGACCCCGTAAGCATATTCACTCGAAAGTATATTTCGTTGCATGAGTTATGAATTTGACAGCATGTTTACAGCTGACTTCAGCATGTCGATGTTGCTGTGCGCGCGCATCTTAAAAACCTATTTTGTGTTACAGTGATGCGCGCGCATCTTAAAATTTTATTCTTCATTTTTTCATAACGCGCCTACAGAAGTATAACTTCAAAAATATGTATACTCGTATTGTATGTACACGTTTGTATTAAACCCTTAAACGTAAACCATAATCCCTGATGCAGGACATGTGTCTAGCACGAGAGCTGAGTGGTTTTTATAATTTACGAGCGTAATAACAAGTTACTAAGCCCTAACTGCGGCGCGGTGTAGTTTTTCAATTACCCGCACTCTGACGTCATTTTATAGGCGCTCCTGCTTTATGAACGCTGCTTTAAGATTGAATTGAGTATGTACATGCGGCTTAATTAGTCTGTACTTTTATCTTTTTTAATCTCCCGCCTTTTGAAGCCGTTTTAGTGTTATGACACAGTTTGTTTTGTGGAGTCTGTAGGTTTTAGATTTATATGCGATTGTTTGTTTAGTGATGGATACAATTCTGTGGTTGAGTGTTAAACTATCGATATAATTTTTATTAATTTAAAGTATTATTTAATCTTTATTTGAACTATACAGAGATACAAATAAGAATTTACACAATAGCAATAATAGCACAAGTGGCGGCCTTATCACACTAGGTAATTTCTTACAGGCAACCATGAAATATAATATTATAATAAACATCCATATCACATAATTTTGTGCAAGTTCTTCGACTAAAGGCTTTTATGAAACGAAATATTTAGTTTTCCGAAAAACGCAACAGTTAAGTAATTCACATACGTACATACATGAACTCAGGCCTTTATCCCAAAAGGGGTAGGCAGAGGCGCCACCAGGACACCCACATTTCGCCTTGTATGTCCCGTCCCATGATGTGATAAGGGGCGAGCCTATCGCCATTTTGAGTACAAATTCCTGACTTCGGGCTGATAATGAATAGAAAAACCCAATATCACTTTGCCCGACCCGGGATTCGAACCCGAGACCTCAGCTTTGTAGTCGTACCGTAGTACAACTACGCCACTGAGGCAGTCAGTTAAGTAATTCAATGTATTCCAAATGGTTTTCAATCAGTTGAAATATAATGCTTTACGAGTACTAGTTCAGTAATAGAGACTCGCGTTTTACAATCACGTTGCACTCGCGCTGTTAACAACATTGTTACAAACGCTTACACAAACCTTTGAGTTATGAAAAATACGTAATTCATGGAAAATAATACAGGAATGGGATAAGTAGTGTTTCTATTCTATGTTTCTAAAATAATAATAAGGTAATACTTGATAATCAATAGGTAATACTAAACAAAGCCGAGATCAAACGTATCTTAAATAATATAAAATTTACATAACATAAATAATTTTAATATTTGTACAAGAAAGAGTGATCTTCGCACTAGGCATGACCGGTATCGCGAAAATGATAATTTAGCTATTCAAAGTTGCTGATTTAGCGATCCAAGTATAACAAAAATACGCATAAATACGAAGTTCCCTTCTAAAATTGTTAATATTCATCTTGTCCGTGAGTTTATTAAGTTATAAGATGGCGTAAAATAGGTAGAAAAGAACACTGAAAGAACAAATAATACAAAAATGAAAACCAATACAGTATCTAGTGTACTTACCCGAGTCTCGAACCATAAACTCGATGTTCAGGATCGACAAGAACCTTTATTCACTATATCACTAAACACCACTTGTATACAATTTTTCACTGTATTAGAACTTGAATTAAGAACCCAAGACGAGTTATTGAAAGGAATTGAAAATAACACACAAAAACACATAATTTGTACCATCAAATATACACGTGTAATTATACAAAGAGTAATAACAACAGAATTTCCAAAATACATCTGAGCTGCGGAGCCCGAACTCCGCATTGGAAAGCGTACGCGAAACTGAACCGGTAACAGCGAGAAGGCAACAAGTGATTAACTACCCTCAGATAGATTTTATAATTGCGAATAAAAGCGATATTGAAACTGGTACTTATACTTATGACACACCATGTTCCGTACTTTATATTACATACATAAACTCACGCTTTTATACCAGAAGGAGTAGGCAGAGGCGCCACCAGGACATCCACATTTCGCCTTGTATGTTCCGTCCCACGATGTGATAGGGTGCGAGCCTATCGCCATATCGGGCACAAACTGACTCCGAGCTGATAATAAATAGAAAAACCCAATATCACTTTGCTCGACCCGGGATTCGAACCCGTGACCTCAGCTTTGCAATCATACAACAACTGCGACACCGAGGTAGTCGGCCAATGTTATGATTGGTTGTAAAATTATAAGCCGAAACAATACTACTATATCGGATAGCGATATACGGGGAGCCTCCGTGCCGTGGCGCAGTTGGTTGGAAGCCAGCTGTGAAACGAGAGGCCGCGGGTTCGATCCCCGCACCCAGACAAATGTTTGTGTGAACCACAGGTATGTTTTTCGGGTTTGGATGTTTGTGAGACCGAAAAGTCTCTCGTAGCTTCTGATACCCACGACACAAGACTCGATCTTAGTGTGGGGTCAGGACTATGTATGTATGTGACTGTTGGGTGTATTTATGTTTTTATATCAGCCTACATATGTCTCACTGAAGGGCATGGGCGGCTAAGTCATATAGTAATAATTTTTTGTGGCTTAGTAATTTATGATTACATTTTCTTCGTACCTCGACGCTCCCACATTGTCGCATACGAGTCAACCTCATATTATGCGGTCCATTAACTATTTTAATGTCTTTCGCGATGCTTTGTAAATTTTAGGGCTTCCACTTGAGAGGACTTAATGCCTAGATTAATGTTTTATGGCTTAGCTTAAATGAATGCGAGAAGGTGTTAATGTAAGGTAAGGTTGGCTTCTTTAGGGCTGGAAATGGATTATGAAGTGTTAAGCGTTGTGATGTATTGTTTCTATATCTGTATCAGCCCAACTAGGTCCCACAGGGCACGGGCCTCCTTTACAATCGAGAGTACGATTGAGAGGGGTTAGGCCATGTATTCCACCGCGCTGACCAAGTGCAGGTTGGCGGATTTTACATACCGTAGAAATCGCTACAGTTTGAAGGTTTTCTCACGATGTTTTCCCTCACCGTCATAGTGCGTGGTGGTGGACTATCAATACACATGACTTTGAAATGTCAGAGGTGTACAATTGAGAGGGGTTAGGCCATGTAGTCCGCCACACAGGCCTAGTGCGGGTTGTATCCTGCGTCGAATAATTATTTTACATAGATCCGGTAAACGACCATATAAGTCACCCGATGGTAAGTGATCACAGCCGCTCATGAATATCCACAACGCTGGATCATGGATGTGTTGCCGGCCCATCAAATCAGCAGGAAGGCGGGAAGGAAAAAGGATGGGAAGCGGAAATACCTTCCCTACTTACTGGGCATCCGAAAATCGCACTTAACGAACGAAACTTGAGAGCACTGGCTTAAAGCTATGTATATTTTCCATTATCCAAGGAATTTATAGATAAGTATAATCGTCGTATCCGTGTAGATATGCACTGTACAAAATGGTGGAAAATTGGAATCCAACTTTTTACGTTTTGAGTGCAGTCTGTGTTAACCCGTTTCCTAGCAGGCCGGCATAACTATCTCAGATGGCAAGAATTAGCTTTATTTGTATTGTATTGTTCATGCCATCAAATGTATGTATGTATTGTGGTAGTACAAAAAATACATCCATAACACTGGCCTACAATTTTTTTTTTTTGGTGCAGCTCTGTTCGCATCTGTAGTCGGTAAAGTAGGTAGTTTGAACTACATTGCTGCTACTAGATGTCAGCTGACAGCTCTGGTTTACCTACAATTCTTATTTTAATTTTTTATGGTTTTATTCAAAATCAGTCCATGTTATAATTACTTTTATGACATTAATCGTATAAATTTATGATGGCAAGTAAGTCAAGAAGTTCCAATAACGATCCTGATATGTTTTTGTTACATATGCGGTAAGTATATAATAAAAGATCAACGGAAACAGGTTAATGCCACGGTAATTCACTTGTATTCTGTATACTTCGGTATTGAAATTGGCAATAGCTGATATGAAAAATATGACTAGTTTTTTCGTGTCGGCTCACAAAATATACCCAAAATCAGATCTAAAATCTTAGGTACCAAAATGAGTGGAGGCCAGTGTAATAAACTATTCAAAGAAATTCCAGAATTTTATAGCAATTATTGACTTCAATATCTTCATTATTTATCCGGGTCAAAATATCTATATTCGCGAAATAGCACATCGTATGCCTTGCTTTAAGAAACAATATTTCAGTAAAGTTTCATTACAGCTATTTGGTATTGAATTCAAAACTTTCTCTCAAAGGAAACGAGCGCGAACTGCAAAGAAATTAATTATCTAACTGTTTTGCCTGCAGGTATTCAATTTACTTTAACAACTGGGGAATATATCGCATACGTTTACTAAGGCTTATTCTATTAAACATATTTTAAAATTGCACATATACATATACCGAGTATATCAAGACTGCGACCAAAAATGAAGCCAGGTGGTAGTTTTAGTGGTTACAGACACAATGCAATAAAAAATTTCGCAAAAAACTGTTTTTTGCATTTTTTAAATATTATCATCATAGTGTTAGTGTGGTAAATGCCTAGTTCTTGCGAAAATTGTAATGAACCTTTGCGTACCATTACGTCTTTAAAAATAAAAAGGTGTATTATTTTGGGAAAATGATGTATTTATCACCCAAATACGACGTTAAGTAAAAAGTTACAAAAAAAACATTAACGTTTTGTTTTGCGAAATTTTTAGTTGCATTGTGTTTGAATTCACTAATACTACCACCTGGCTTCGTTATCGGTCGCAGTCTGGATATACCCTGTATATGTGTATAAAGAAAAAAAAAAAAACATAAGTCTTTTTGCTCAATCTCTCGCAGTATTTAAGTGGTCATTAAAAGATTTTGATGTCGATAACATATTTCTTAAAATAGGTAATGTGGAATGGCTTTTTAAAAAAATTCACACAGTGGGACAATATAGGGCCGACCCTGCCAGGATTCGAACCTGGAATCTTCTGATCCGTAGTCAGACGCGTTATCCATTGCGCCACAGGGCCGATATAGGTGACGTCGAAATAGAGAAAGGGTTAATAGAAAAAACAAACTGTTTGAATTATTCGATATGTTTGGAACTGTTGAAAGAATTTTTCTGTTTTTTTAGATTTACAATAATAGGATGTTTTTGTTGTGAATTAACCATCATAGTTTTTACTTATCAGGGATATTTTTTAGATTCTTAGGTTAATGTCTACAATTATTGAGAACAAAATCTTATAAACAGAAAATTGAATGTTATTTTGCATGCAACAACTACGTAACATTATATGTATAATTTATTTCAACGCTTACTTTTCGAAATAACTAATCAATAGCGCGAAATACACATGTAATAACTCCCAACATTTTAGATACGACATTTATCTTCGGACCGACATTTTTCATACATTTTTTCCAGAAAGAACTCTGTACAAACGTTACTAAAGAACCCACAGAAATCTTCAAACTTTCAATAAATGCTATAAATAGCATTTACTTGATAAAATTCTAATAATATGATTACCGGTAATTAACAATATCGTAAGTGGAATGTCCCCGAGACAGCCGCGTGGGCCGTTGTAAATATTTCTCTTAAATTTTTTAAAAATCATCATGTTTGGGTGGTAAATACCTAGTTTTTGCGATAATACTAATTTACACCCTTACTTATTATTACTTGTTTAAAAATAAAGAGGTGTACATGTTTATTTTAGGAAAACTATGTATATATCACCCAAATACGGCGATAAGTAGAAAAATACAAAAAAATAGTTGTCGATTTTTTTTGCGAATTTTTTAATTGCATTGTGTCTGAAGTCACTAATACTGGCCACCTGGCTTCGTTTTCCGTCGAGGTCTTAATATACCCTGTATGTCAGGGCACAGGCCTACCTTATAATCGAGGATACGATTGAGAGTTGTTAGGCCATATAGTCCACCACGCTGGCCTAGTGTGGATTGGCGGACTTTACATACCAATAAATTCTTGAAAATCGCTATGGTATGCAGGTTTCCTCACGATGCTTTCCTTCAGCATTATAGTGCGTGGTGATTGACTATCAATACACACATGAATACAAAAAGTCAGAGGTGTGCTCTGGGATTTGAACCCGCGACCACCGTGAACGTGCCACCGTTACCTACAGGCCACCACGCACTTTTTGTCATCTTCGTCCTAATACTCAAACTACATCAAATTGTTATTCATCATCTTCCAGTATAATAAGATACACCATTTAAATAAAGGCATTCCTACTGGGATTCTATTTTTATTAAACACTTTGTTCCCACGATCATCCACGTAAGTCAAACTGAACATGTCATTTTGTTTCGTAATCCATATTTGAACGGATTTTTGATGAAAATCCCGACCGAGTTATAATCCAGCGACACATAAATATAAATAATTCAAATTTATTCCCATCAAATGTGTAACAGTATGATATTCAAAGCGAAGATAACTTTTGAATATTCATAGAAATAAACATTTCCGAACGGCAACAATAATACTTGGACAGGGTACGCTTTCGCCTATATCAGGTTATAAATAAATGCATTGACTATATGTAGTTTAATAAGCATAATTCATATATGTTATTAAATAAATACACATACATACAATACGTAATTCATGGTGTTGTTTGGTTTTCTACTCGCCAGGAACGGTCGTATCGCTTACCATCAGGCGTATGGCATGCTCGTCTCGCCATTCATCGCAATAAAAAAAAATGTAAAGCCCACTAACCTGATTGAAAACAACGTGGTTAACTAAGGTGAAGAGATGACCCGGGCTCAATTGTGTTATTTATAATATGAACTATTAACAATAGGCAGGCTCCATGGCGCAGTTGGTTAGACGCCGGCTGTGAAACGAGAGGCCGCGGGTTCGTTCCCCGCACCGAGACAACTGTTTGTGTGATCGATTTGTTTCGGGTCTGGGTGTTTGTGAGACCGAAAAGTAACTCGTAGTTTCTGATACTCCCGACACAAGATTCGATGTTAGTGTGGGGTCAGGACTATGTATGTGACGATTGGGTGTATTTATTTATTTATTTTATTTATGTGATAAGGGTACTGCTTATTAAAACACTGGCTTGAAATTTATTATAATAAATCAGAACATACATTATCTTTACATAGTGTTGTTTATGTGTAATGTGACCTGAAGCTATGGATCGATGTGGTTTACGAGGCCGTAACATAAAGTGCGTTTGCTCTTTAATTAAGTCTAGTTTAATGCCATCATAACTTAAGATGGGTTTCCTTATGAATGCAGACTGAGGTGTTAAGTGTTTTGCGGTTCTAGCAAAATATGTATATACAGTAGACACGCTGGAGGCTTGATAACGTTAATTGAAACTATGTAAGAGTAAGGAAGTGGAGCAAGTAGATGAATTTGTGTATCTAGGTTATTTGTTGAGAGATGGAAAGTGTGAAAAGAACATTGAAAGGTAAAAATGGGAAATAGTGTAAATGGTGCCTTGTACTCGATTACGGCTAATAAAAATATTTCACACCGTGCTCGATTAGCAATACACCAAGGAGTCTTGGTGCCAACACAGTATGGCTGTGAATCTTGGGTGTGGCAGAGGAAGCACGAAAGTAGTTTCAATGCCGTAGAGATGAGAGCATTGAGGCGTATGTGTGGGGTCAAACTGGTTGATAGACTGAAAAACAGTGTGATAAGAGAGAAATGTGTATGTAAAGAAGATGTAGTGACTAAGATTGAAAAAGGAACGCTTCGGTGGTTTGCGAAATTGACTGACGAAAGAGATTAATAATGCGAAAATGGATGGTGGAGTCAGTCGCGGACTTCCCAGGTAGTCTTATAGAAATCAAATACAAGACCTATTAAAAAATTAAACAAAGGCAAAATATGGAGTCCTCGAAGACGACGACCATGTATAAACAGCTTGATGACAGTTGATGAAGCGAAAGAGGTATGTACATGTATATAATTTGGCGCTCTATTGTCTCTGCCTACCCCAATGGGACATAGGCAAGAGTGTATGTGTGTATGTATGTGTGTCAGGGGTTAGGAGGTCGTATATAAAAATTAATTTATCAGGAGTATATTTCAATATTGGTGTTTCATTTTCTTTCACAAAATTGACATAATATACATATTACCTACTACTATTACTTTTTAAATATTAATACCAAACTTTTAATGATGTTCAGAATTCAAAAACAACCTTTTAAAAACATAAATAATAAAGTATACTATAATAATTATAATTCTACTATAAGTATACTATAATTCTTTCCATAAACGAACTGTTTACAATATGCAAATCACAATCTTGTTCATACAAAGTGATCTCAATTGAGTATTACTCAACACGTCTCTCTACAATAAATCATAAAGCGCTGCTTTTAAAATTATGCAGCGCCGGGCGGGTGAATGCAGCGGCTTAACTTATTAACAGATTCCACTGTCTAAACACAAGAACAGTGGCTATTCTTGAGACAAATAGGACATCAGGGGACAGCGCAATGAGTAGGCTCTTCTGGTCCAATTGATAGGAGAATGGATGGGTATTGAACTAATTGGTATTTCAGCTGATGAAGACCTTCAAGTTTGCGAATTAGGAAACCATTTTGACGAACCAAATGTTCTAGATCACAACATCAAAACACAATGTTTGATATCACAAATATTTGTAGAGGCTGAGTGGCTAAGATTATTAAGAGGCTGAACAAAGTTATCAGTTAACTATCGAACTGGAGTAGAAAAAAGAAAGAAAGAAGAGGAGAAGAAAGAAAAGTAGAAAAGGGCATAGAGTACCTTTAATCTGAAAGATAGAACACAAACTTTTCTTTTTTACTACCTTTCTGTGTCTATAGACACTCTAAATTGACAAAACCTACATAGAAGTGAACAAAACCTATATTAATGCAAAACCCAACTCTCGATTGTTGAGGGTTCCCGTTGTCCACAGTAGGCAACACTGTTCTGATACAATACAGTACATTAATACTAGCAAAACCTGGTAAAATCTCATTTCTTATGTCTTAAACATCGCTCAAAAAGGTGGTGTGCCAAGCACAGCAGTTAGCACATCGTGCGAGCCCCGCTCACGACTCCACCGACTTCTGCACTCTTGAATATTTAAATTCACCAACTTCGCAAATTGGGGTTAGCACTGGCTGTACCAACAATTGAATTTTGCATGAACGCGGTAATAATACATGTTTTTCTATCTATGAATAATTTTGGCTAATGAATGTATTGTTGCTGAATTTGTCCTGCGTTGGTTTTTGCATGTGAATTTATTTAATGCTTTCTTAGATTTACGCGAATGTTACACATTGAAATATACCATTTTTTTACGGATTTTATCGCGGATTTGGATTAATTTTTACATTTTTAACTCCCCGACGTTTCGATTGCTTTACAGCTTCCGTGGTCAAGGAAGAATGAGGTATTATTAATTCGCTTAGTGACTGTTGCAATTAAGCTACCCATAATTAAAATTATTAAATTAAAAAGTTAATTGGAATCGGATCGCAAAAACTATTTTTTTACTGGTTAAAAAGGCTACATATCCATTGAAGGGAAGATGTTAGCCTGGGATTCGAACCCGCAACCACTGTGACCATGTTGATAGCCGCATCTTGTACATTACAAATTGACGAATCAAATCAAAATAATATACTTATATTCAAACGTCAAAAACCAGAGACAGATATCAATTTATCTTCAAACCAATGTAGAAAAATTTCTTTTCGCTTTACATAAAATTATATCAATGAATATTCTAATTCTAATACATGCAGAATATCTTTGACATTGCATACAAAGCACATAGTCGCGGCGAGGGCAATAAATCTTTATATGACATCGTCTAGACGAATAAACGTGGTACTGAATTAGTTTATGTTTATTTTTACTATTGAGAATCTATCTTTTTTAAATAGCCTGGCGTTTAATCAAAATATATGTGCTAGTTACACAAATAATCCTGATGCCATGTTAATATAAGGGGTAGGCAGAGGTGCTACCAGGACACCCACATTTCACCTTGTATGTTCCGTCCCACGATTAGATGGGGGGGCGAGCCTATCGCCATATCGGGCACAAATTCCTGACTCCGGGCTGATAATGAATAGAAAAATCCAATATCTTATGCCTGACCCGGGAATCGAACCCGAGACCTCAGCTTTGTAATCATACCGTAGTACAACTACGCCACCGAGCCAGTAAAATTTTCACAGCAAACTGCAATAACCGACCTACGGCATCCTTGCGAATTTACCAGGTCTTATTTTAAGCAAATGATAACGCGAGCAAGTAGGTATAACTCGAGTAACCCGCGCCAGACTTAAATAATCCTTTAGCGAGTTGGTTAAATGCAAGTGAACTTTGCCATTCATACACAAAGCCTCTGTAGCAATTTAAAGAAACTAACTGTAGAACACGAAAGTATTTAAATTCTAATTGGAAGTTGTTTCCCTCCTTCATATTTACGAGGGAGTTTACAAATTGTCTGAGGAGTTGCGTTTTCAACAAGTGCCGAGGAACGTATTTCATGCAAAAATGTTGAAAAGTTTCGCGTTTAAACAATTCGTTTGCATGCATTTATGGAGATTGATTTCGTTTGTTTTTTTTACAGGTAATGTGCTATTCAATGTTTTACATTTTTGTCGCGGTTTTGTATTTGCTTTCTATATTTTGTTACCTTTTTGTGGGTGGATAATTTATTTTTATTTAAATGTACTTACTATACAGCAACGTAAAACCTATTTTCTATGGCTGTTAAAAAGCAATTTTGTAGCGTTCCCTCCCCTACAAATAACGTTTTCCTATCCTAAATGTCTCATCACAAAGCTTTTAGTTCAATCAAATAAGTCTTGAATCACATCTAGTTTAGATTCTCATTTTATCTATTGTAAAATAGTTATTCCACATGAAGATAAGTACGCATCGTGATTTCATATTTACACAGAATAGGTAATATAATAGATAAAATGCGAATCGATACTGATAAATGTGATAATGGTCGAACACTACCAATGTTCACACGCATAGACTGATACTCGCGTTCAGATATATATTAGAAATCGCAAGAAAACATTTATCCCAAAATACCAATACTAGATATTCATAACAAAAAAATCCAAGGGCGATGATAGAATTCATGGGATCATCATCATCAGAATCAGTCATTGGAAATTCACTGTTGAACTGAAGGTCAATCTTAAGGATTTCTACAGAAACTGCATGCAACCACTTCGTAAAGTTTTCATTAATTTGTCCGTCCACCTTTGGGATATTTTGAAGGCCGTATTTCGAATCCATATCGGTTGATTCACAAACATTAATCAGACGAAATATGTCAAAGAATGTTGCAATCTAGAGTTCTACAATGTAAATACAACAGTCTTATTAAAAGCACTCGATGTAATTACTACTACATCACCTCCACAGTCCACACCTCAGACAAAGAAATATTGGTTGCAGAACCATTAACTCCAACATGGCAATGCGTTACTTCTTAATTAAACTAAGATTAATGAAGAAGGATTAAGAATGGTTACTATTTATTTCAATGCCTGGTCTTTGATTTTGTAAATGGAATTAATTGTATTATAGACTAGTAAATCAATAACAATTTTATTCGTAACTAGCGGCTCGGCCCGGCTTTGCCCGGGTGCAGATAGTTTGAGTGCAATCCACATCAACAACATATTATAGTTATTAGTTTTCACTTTTCACAGAGCACGCGATGTAAAGAATATTTTAGGTAATTTTTTTACACCTTGGGTTGCATTATTGGAGTTTTATTAAGGATCCCATTTTTTTGTAAATATAATGTAGCCTATGTCACCCGAGGATAGTGTAGCTTCCCAACACAGAAAGAATTTTCCAAATCGGTTCAGTAGTTTCGGAGCCTGTTTAATGCAAACAAACAAACTAATCTTTCCTATTTATAATATTAGAATAGATTCAATCAAAATTATATTCTAAAAAATTGTCGCCAATTGATAATATGTTTACTGTCAATTGCTGTGTAGTTTCTACAGCTCATGTATGCATCCATAAATCTATACTTTAATATATATACCTATATATGTATACATTTGTAGTGGCAATCTTTTTTTTTTATTATTTATTTTATTTTCGCTCAATCAAGGATTTATCTACCCAAGTTCTATCACTGTGCTGGGAAAAAAGAATTACCTTTTCCATACATGCATAAACGTCACGCCTGTATCCCATAGGAGTAGGCAGAGACTATGGATTTTCACTTTTCTCGGTCTTGACATACTACTTTCGCTTCGTCTACTTTCATAAATCTCTTCATGCATTATGAAGTAAAAATCCTTGCCTGAAATTAAACTTAAACTAAATTAATAAACCCAATTAATAATGCCTTGTTAGTCAACACACTGCTCTAAATATTTACATAACAATCCATTTAAACCGACAAGGGAGAATTCTAGAAAAGCACAAAATACCGTTTCAATACGAGAACGATTCAGCAAATAGCCGAATGCATAAGCGTTAAAGTGAATAATGTCGTTTACATCAAAGCAATCGGATTTGATATCGGTAATAGCGATATATCGGCTATGTATCGTGATAAAGGCCGATCGACCACGTGACTTCACTACCAATGCTCCGGATAAATAACGTAATAGATATCCTGACTTATATTATTAGGGAATCGGTAATAAAAATGGCAGGTGATTTGTGATTTGTGAGGTATATTTAAAATGCCATATTTATATAATGCCTCGGTGGCGTAGTTGTACTACGGTAAGATTACAAAGCTGAGGTCTCGGGTTCTATTCATTATTAGCCTGGAGTCATGAATTTGTCTACCCTTTCTGGCATAAAGGCGTGAGTTTATGTATGTATGTATTTATATATCTCTCTTTAGCCACAGGAAATCCAATGCTGAACATACGCCTCCCCTAAAGATGTACATTATTTGAATTATGGTTGGGCCGGGATAGAAAGAGGAGAATATTTTCATACTGCGACGGCTTCCGTAGCGCAGTTGGTTAGACGCCGGTTGTGAAAAAAGAGACCGCGGGTTCGATCCCCGCACCGAAACAAATATTTGTGTGATCCACATGTATTTGTTTCGGGTCTGGGTGTTTGTGAGAGCGAAAAGTCTCTCGTAGGTTCTGATACCCACGACACAAGACTCGATCTTAGTGTGGGGCAGGATTATGTATGTGACTGATGGGTGTATTTATTTATTATACTTCTGAACTGTCAAAAGTTCAATGTTAAACGTAAGCCTTATTCAAAGATTTATATACTAAATAGTAAGAAGCAACCAGACTTACACATTTTCCTAGGACATTCACAATGTCTGCTAACATACAGATACAGATCACCTCATCTAAAATGGTTCCCTTCAAAGAAAATAATGAAAAGAATTATACCCTCCCAGATTAAGCACAAAGGCGCGGCCGATCGACTTATCATCTCGGTTTGTCTAACAAAGAGCTTAACTTTTAATTGGACCCTAAATCTGAGAAATTCGAAAACGAACGGCCCTTTGTTTTCGCCTTCGTTAATTCCTGTTCACCTGGTACCAACAATTTTCTTGCGAACCCTTTGAACTGAGATTTACAAAGTTTCTTTCGTTTGTGCCAAATTTTTACTACAAATCTTGTTTTTACGTGTTTTGGTTGTGATTTTTTTAAATGCTTTGGTAAAAGTGACTAGGGAGGTAGGTATTATAAAGAAATTATATAAAGTAACATACATAGTCACACATTAAGATCAACTAAATTGGGTGTCGTGGGTATAAAAAGATTCGAGAGACTTTTCAGTCCCACAAACATCCAGACTCGAAATATATATATTTTTATTGCGATGAACGGCGAGACGAGTGTGTCATTCGCCTGATGGTAAGCGATACGACCGCTCATGGGCAGTAAGAAAGCCAAACAACACCATGAATTAAATAGCAATGCTTACCATTCAACTGCGCTGGCCATCCTGAGACATAAGATGTTAAGTCTACTAGATAAATAAATTTACAATACATACATACAATTTACAATGTACATACAAAACAAATTTTATAGGCGCATGCATTATAGTCACTTCACACTGTTGTGTGCATGAAACCTGTGATGAAACATATAAAAATATCATTCACACGGCTGTGTGAAGTGTGAATATACTAATATATTACTTAAAAAATATATAAAAAATGTTTTGCTGTTGCATTAAACCTGCCGAAACCCGGGATCGAACCAGGGACCTTTAGATCTTCAGTCTAACGCTCTCCCAACTGAGCTATTTCGGCGATACTGTGTCCATCGAAATAGGTGAAGGCATGAGCTCAGTATTTGTAATCGGGTTTATTGTACTATGTCTGTACTTCGTATTAATGGAATTCACTCGTTTGATTTGTTACCTTTTTAACTTCTGGTGCATTTATTATCAGTACAAGTTCCCGTGTTGGTATACAGGGTATATTCAGACTACGACTGAAAACGAAGCCAGGTGGTAGTTTTAGTCGCTACAGGCACGACGCAATTAAAAATTTTGAAGAATAACGACAGTTTTTTTGTAATTTTTAAATATCATCGTGTTTCTACTAACTACCTAGTTTTTGCTAAAAATATAATTTAAACCCTTAAATTACAAAGTTAAAAACAATCCGGTGTATATTGTTTTAAAAAAATATATATGCATTTACCAACTATGTTTTTTTAAATACTTCCCAAATACGACGATAATTAAATAATTTTTTGGTTGAATAAAACCTGTATTTTATGTAATAAATAAATATATCAATACATCCAACAGTCACGTGCATAGACGTGACTCCACAATAAGATCGAGTCTTGTGTCTTGGTTATTAGGAAGTAGGAACTACGACAGACGTTTCAGTCTTACAAACACCCAGACCCGAAACAAATAATTGTGGTTCTCACAAACATTTGTTTCAGTGCGGGGATCGAACCTGCGGCCTCTCGTTTCACAGGCAGCGTCTAACCAACTGCGCCACGGGACTGTTTTAGAGAGTGTAATTAATGATTTATACCGGGTATATCAAAACTACAACAGAAAACGAAGCCAGGTAGTAGTTTTAGTGGTTACAAACACAATGCAACTAAAAATTTCGCAAAAAAAAAGCGACAGATTATTTTTTGCTAGTTTTTAAATATCATCGTGTTTGGGTCGTAAATAACTAGTTTTTGAAAAAAGGAATTTAAACCCCAATGTAGCATTGGGTCTTTAAAAATAAAAAGGAGTACATCATTATTTTAGGTTAACTATGTATTTTTCACCCAATAGGGCGCGACAAGTAAAAATAAACAAAAAAAAAATTACGAATTTTTGTGTGAATTTTTTAGTTGTATGGTGTCTGAAGTCATTAATACTACCACCTGGCTTCGTTTTCGGTCGCAGCCTTGATATACCCTGTATATTTCATTATTGGAACGGTAGGAGAAAGACTGGCAGGATCGAGCCCTGAACCGGGATGAATGGAAGGAGGGTAGAGAGGCCCTGCAGTGGGACAGTGGAGGCTGATATATGTATGTATATTTAATTATCAATACGTTTCCTAAATTGATGTCCTTAGAAGATTTCTTCACCGCTAATCATAAAAATAAATAAATACACCCAACAGTCACATACATAGTCTTGATCCCACATTAAGATCAATTAAGTCTTGTGTCGCAGGTATCAGACCTACGAGAGACTTATCGGTCTCACAAACACCCAGACCCGAAAGAAATATTTGTGGGCCGCACAAACATTTCTCTTGGTGCGGGGATCGAACCCGCGGCCTCTTGTTTCACAGCCGGCGTATAACCTGCGCCACGGAGGCTGTCAAATCATCTTCAGGATCATGGCACGAACAATTGGTGGCCGATGGATGTGAAGGCCTAATGACAGTAAAGCGTTGGAAGCTTTAATTAAGGTTATGAAAATTCGCTGGATGCAGTTCGCATCCACCAGGATTTTGGAAATCCGAAGAGAATATAGATACAATATTATGATGACTTACTGCCTCCGTGGCGTAGTTGTACTACGGTATGATTACAAAGCTGTGGTCTCGAGTTCGAATCCCGGGACGGGCAAAGTGATATTGGATTTTTATTCATTATCAGCCCGGAGTCAGGAAATTGTTCCCGATATGGCGATAGGCTCGCCCCCTATAAAATCATGGGACGGAACATACAAGGCAAAATGTGGATGTCCTGGTGGCGCCTCTGCTTACCCCATCTGGGATAAATGCGTGAGTTTATGTATGACTATTTTAAATAACTACAGCTCCCTTCAAACCACAACCATAAATAAACATTTCTCTCTCTCTCTCAAACGCAAAAAATTATTCATTGATTTTTTCATTCGATTTTTCGAAAAGAATTATAATTTCCTTCTATAACAGAGGCTGTTTGGTGCATTTGAAGTTTCACCGTATAATCCCAGTATTGTTGTCACGGTCCGTTGGTTAGCGCTGTATTGTACGTTGTGGTCAAATTAGTCACTAGTCCCACGCGGACAACGATATTCATAGCAATACTAAACTCGCGGCCTATACGCTTTCACCAAGTTATATGAGGAAGCGATCGTTGAACATTATAGTTAGTTTCAATTTCAAAAGGAATGCGAGGAATAAAAAAGAATTTATACAGTATTCAGCTACAAAAATCCTCTGTTGTACGTTAGCATATTGTAAAATGAAGTTAGTTGAGAATTTGTCTTTGAAAATAAAAAAAGTATTGTCTAATATTAGAAACAAAATTAGAAATTAGTGTAATTTTTATTTACCTGTGCTACTAAACGTCTACAATATATTTAAGTTTTAAAAATACAAATGTTTAATGGTTTCTTAGATTTACGCGAATGTTACACATTGAAATAAAACTATTTTATACGGATTTTATCGCGATTTGGTTTAATCCGCCCCGTGACCACGAAAGCTGTAAAGTAATCGAAACGTCGGGAAGTTAAAAAATTTAAAAATTAAACCAAATCGCGATAAAATCCGTATAAAATAGTTTTATTTCAATACAAATGTTATTTCTCATTTAATTGAATATGTAATTCTTTTGGGAAGTAAAGTATCTTAAACCAAAAACAAAAATGCTTGACAAAATTTGCCATGTTTTAATGCATACAAACTTTAAGATTGCCTAATTGATATTGGCTTCCCCGAAAGGATCGACCAACAACCACCCCATAGAGATCTGTAGAAGCGTCCTGCACGCGATTAAATTCTAAAACTTTATCCAGATATAAACAATTAAAAAACTACACACTGGACTGCCTCGGTGGCGTAGTTGTATTACGGTACGGTTACAAAGCTGAGGTCTCGGGTTCGAGTCCCGGGTCGGGCAAAGTGCTATTGGATTTTTCTATTCATTATCAGTCCGGAGTCAGGAATTTGTGCCCGATATGGCGATAGGCTCGCCCCCTATCACATCGTGGGACAGAACATGCAAGGTGAAATGTGGGGTCCTAGTGGCACCTCTGCCTACCCCTTCGGGGATAAAAGCGTGAGTTTATGTATGTATGTATGTAAGAAACTGCACAATTTTTATTTACTACTAATTTCATTTCTAATCGCTCCTTTTTGTACATTTGCAACAACAGTATGAGCCAGTAATTTGGCTGTCATTCCCGATAACGCGCACACCCAGCCTGATTGCGGATCATCAAATAGAGTAGACAAACTTAAATCGTTGATATTCGGGCCTATTTCATTCTACTTTTGATTTCCTCATCTTTTATTATCCAACAAGCATATTATTAATAACTGAAATCAGTATACTTCTATAAATAAGTTGTGTACTCGTATTACGTTATTTTATATTACACACTCGAAAATAGTTTAGTAATGCCTTTGGACTAATTTTTTATATACGTTATATTTTATACCAAAAACAGATAAAAATTTCGTTAAGATGGTTACCTTGTTCATTAATAAAAATACGGCGCATGTCGGTCGCTCACTGATACAAGTACCCCCCCCTCCCCCCGGTAAAATATACCCTCCCCCACCCCAGCTGCCGCGTACACGTGCATTTCAATGCTACATTAAAAAAACGGGATTATACAGTATCGTAACCTGTCACCGCGTGAGATTTCATTATTATTATTATTTAATATTTTTTCCGATCTTTTATACCAAAATCTCATTCTGGTGTTTCAGGTTATGTTGTACAAAAACTGACTTTGTTAATAACTTTGTTGGAGAATGGTCCTACACACACGCGATATAATATGTTAAGATAGTATAGCACTCTACTTTTGGTCCACCAAGTCGGGCGCCATTAATTCGATGGCGCCCACTGTGGTATTTCGGTCCTTACAAGTTTGTAGTTATATTGATATTTTTAAGATAGTTCGTTTCCCCAAGATTTATTAAGTAATGATTATTTTAATATCCTATTTCTGTATTTATTAATTTAATGTGGAATTTATACTGAACTTATTTCCAAGACGTTCTACAAAGGAGGGATAAAGAAAAATGTCGTGGGTGGCCATTTACACAATTTTGTTGTACGTAAATCGTCGGCGGGGCATGTGCTTGATGTATGTTTCAATAAAGCGTAGAACATCGAATGGCTTTTAAAATAAGTAAACGCTGTTATACGAGTATGTAGTAACTTTATTATTAAGACAGATTTTCCACCTTATATCTTGTACTAACGCAACTATGCAAAATATTAATTTCTTTTTGCATTAAAATATGAATCACTTTTTTATTAAATTAATTTTTAATAAAATTTTGATAGTAATAAAATTTGAATATTGTTTGTAATTGCCGAAACCAGGGATCGAACCAGGGACCTCTAGATCTTCAGTCTAACGCTCTCCCAACTGAGCTATTTCGGCTGTAGTAATGTCTGCCAAATTCTCTAACCAATGGTTTTCCTATAAGCTACCACAAAATGGTTAAACGTTTAGAAATATTCTGATTATCTTAACCTAATTTGAGTAAGTTTTCTCCTGTCTAATTTAATAAAGGTTTTTCTTTATTCGTACATATCTGAAACAAGAGTATTAAACTTGATGCATCTTTTAAAACGGTAGTTACGCTGCTGTCAGTTATGACTCAGCTTGACTTGGCAGGGTCGTCCGCGGCGGTGCTACTGTTTCACGGGAAACCGGCTTGAAGCAACAGCGTGCTGCCACGTTTCGTTCGGTCAGTGAGATTACCGGATGCCCTATTGGACAATTCATTTTTTGAATAGATTAGGAAAGGCATCCTTATGACTACCACCTCTGGGAGTATATGGGGATATATGGAAAGCGGAAAGAGAGGCCTTTGCAGTGAGAGATTACAGGCTCGTAATAATAATAATTAGGAAAGGCGTAATACCTTTTCCTCTTTCCATCTTTTTTTTCCGCTCTCCTTCCGATATGATGGGCCGGCAACTCGTCCATGATCCAGAGTTGTGGATGATCATGGGCGGTTGTGGTCACTTGCCATCAGGTGACTGTTTGCTCGTTTGCTGGACTAATGCCTTAAAAATATAGTTAATTAGAGTGTTTCACAAATAATAACCAGGAATCTATCGTCGGTCTTGATATATATTTTTATTTAAATAGCCTCTGTAGTGCAGTTGGTTGAGAATTGTCTACGAAACGAATGGCCGCAAAAATATTTCTTTTAAGTCTGTGTGTTGTGAGACTGAAAAGACCATCCAAAATTATCCTCGTTTATTGATACAATATTAGATTAAAATTGTCAGATGTATACAGAATCCAAGACGCTGTACTTGCGTTAGTCAGCGAATTAACATCTAATTACTCGAAATAATCGGATATGAAACAAAACTTTAATTTTCCAAACAAAGACACACATAAAAATAAACCGTACGATACCAAATAAGCTTTATCGGATAACAGTCCGATGTATCGAAGTTAACAGTTTATTGTGAACGTGTTTGCGGGTAAATACGATTTTCTGGCTACGTGACTTCGCCGTTTTAAACCGTAGTTGAAACGAGAAATAGAATTGTCCCATACAGGGTGCATTTATAAAATTGTTTTGTTTTTTCCAGGCTAAAGAAAATAAAGTAAACGCTTATGGACTGAATGTAGGTAATGCTTCAGTTGTTTTGCGAATGCGTTTTATTTAATGCAACTATATGCGTTTGTTTCGTGGTCACAACTAAATCTAAATCACTGGTGGTAGGTTTCCTATATGTCAGAGGCCGCCTGGGTAGGTACCACCGCAATGTCTATTTCTCCCGCCGAACAGCAGTATAAATACACAGTTGTGTTCCGGTTTGAAGGACATTGTAGCCAGAGTAACTACTGGGCATAATGAGATTTAACATCTTATGTCTCAGGATGCCGAGCGCAGTGCAATGCCAAGCATTGCTTTGTATGGTAAGTGATCACTGCCGCTCATGAACATCCCCAACGGATCATAGATATGTTGCCGGCCCATTGGGAGGGAAAGGAAAAAAGATGGGAAGAGGAGATACCTAGGTAGTGGGCATCCGGCAAAAATATATTCAACGGCAACTTATGTTTTTCATCTTCCATTTTTAAGACAGGCTACGAATCTTAAAGTCCCAGGTATTATTACATATTATAACCAACATTGAAATAAAACTTTGTTTTACGGATTTTATCGCGATTTGGTTTAATTTTTACATTTTTTAACTTCCCGACGTTTCGATTGCTTTACAGCTTTCGAGGTCACGGGGCGGACACGATAAAACCGGTAAAAAATAGTTTTATTTCAATGTGTAACATTCGCGTAAATCTAAGAAACCATTATATTATGTACAAGTCCACAATAAACATTGAAGAAGGTGACACTGTTGACATAAACCAGCCTACAACGAAAGCACAAATACATAAATTACAAATGAAAACGCCTACTTACTCTGGAAGTTTGCAACAACACATAATTAAATTGGATAAAGTAAATTTTCCTAATAACATGAAATGAGAAAATTAATTTCCACTCGCGAACCGTGAGTTCATCTTCCGATGAAATAAGTTTTATTAATTCGATAAATACACGTTTGTTACTGTTAATTTAATTTAAGAGATTTTGAGAGTTTGGAATTAATATTATTTATTTTGTATTGTTTAAGAATGCAACGATTAATACGAGTATTATTGTGTGTCTTATTACTGGAATCAAGGTTGCTATTTTAACTAAAAACTTTGATCCATACCTAGTCCATATTGGGTTTCATAGTAATATCAAGAGTCGTCGGTGTTGCTAAAAAAATTCCCGACGCTTCCGAAACATACTTACTGAAATTCACACTGATATCCCCAAAGCGATAGGTAGGAGTGTCTCTACTGCCTATTGTACGCTTCTTCCATATTAATATTTAAATTTCCATATTAGTATTAAGACTGTATGAAGATTTGGATTTCTATATTAGTTTTACATACATACATAAACTCACGCCTTTTCCCAGAAGGGGTAGGCAGAGGTGCTACCAGGACACCCACATGTTGCTTTGTACCTGTGTTTCGTCTCACGATGTGATATGGGGGGAGCCTATCGCCATATCGGGCACGAATTCCTGACTCCAGGCTGATAATTAATAGAAAATCTAATATCACTTTGCCCGACCCGGGATTCGAACCCGAGACCTGAGCATTGTAATCGTACCGTAGTACAACTACGCTACCGAGTATTTTATAATGGGCACAAATTCCACACTTGGGCGAATCATAATATATTATTTTCAAACAGAAAAGCACACATAAAATACCCGATCTGGATGACAAACTCAAGTCTAAAATGCTCATAGTCCATCAAAGGCAATGCGTAGCTACGTAATAAAATAGCATGACGGTTTCCCCCAATCCCATTGCGATTCATCCCTCGTATCAGTATTCTTTGGATATCCAAGAAGGCCGCAATTATTCTTAATTAAAGGGAACAAACCTCCATAGTATTTGTTATGCAAACGCTAAATCTCCCATATGTCTTCATTGCGAGTTGCGAGTCACGTAACCCGCGCTAATGGAATGGGTTTGTACAATTTTCTTATGTTTTAGCTAATTTATGTTGTTTTCTTTGATGGCAGGTTCTACTAGAATTATGTTGAGTGTTGGATAATTTCATGGATGTGAAAAATACACCTAAAGGTTAAACGCGTTGGTTTACGCCCATCAAGACATACTAAATACATACATAAACTCACGCCTTTTTCCCAGATAGGGTAGGCAGAGTTGCTACCAGGACACCCACATTTCGCCTTGTATGTTCCGTCCCACGATGTGATAGGGGAAGCCTATCGCCATATCAGGCACATATTCCTGATTCCGGGCTGATAATGAATAGAAAAATCCAATACAACGACAATGAATAGAAAAATCCAATACAACTTTGCCCAACCCACAATTTCGAGCCCACACAATTCAGGTCCAACACAAAATATGTTAAGTGACCACAAAGACATTATACTATAAACAGGTTTAAATTTTAAACCTAGGGACTACTACAAAATTAATGGCCAATTACAATTCGAAAAAGTACGTAAGTACTGGCCCACATTTTTTCCCTGCACAATAAAACAATACGCTAGCAAAAGTAATTGCGGTTAATTAGATTTTTTAGCTATCAAGAAGCCATTAGCAGTATGTGCGCCGACTGCGAAACGTAGGCAATCAACATTCGCGGACATTTATCTGTATTAACTTATAAATGTATTTAGTCCAGGAATCTACTTGTATTATGTAAAAAGGTTTTAATACTTAATACATTGTTTTAAATATACAGGGTATGTTCAGACTGCGACCGAAAACGAAGCCAGATGGTAGTATAGGCGAGACGAATGATTTTCAAATTATATTCTAAAATATGGGCACACATTTATTATATACGAAAAAATCTATATTTCAAGAATTAACAAAGGTTTAACACAGTTTTAAGCCATTTTTCTAATAATTTTTCAATAGTGCACAAAAAACGCTAGTAGGTGTCATGGTTTGATGTCACTACTAGGTAAACATGTCATTGTGTACTACTAAATCTGTGGTCTATGCGCAGCGAATGCGTCATGTTTACATAGGCGTGACATCATGCGTTGTGAAGAGCGTTTTTGTCAAAATGGCCGATTGCTATATTTTGTACTTTGATTTTATTTAAAATCTTATTAATCTCCAAGTATAGATTAAAACTGAATTATCATTTGAAATCCTTGTAATACGTATTTTCCCTTAAAAACATAAAATCTTTAATTTTTTGATACTGTCGTCTCGCCTATTATTGACTTCAAAGCTAGCATTTCAGAAAAGCAATGATCTTTATTTGTAATTTTTTACTTCTTGTCGTATTTTGGTGGTACGTAGTTTTGCCTAAAATAATAATGCACACCCTTTTATTTTTAAAGACGCAAGGGTAGGAAGGGTTTAAACTAGCATTTTAACAATACCTATGTAACACATTGAAATAAAACAATTTTTTACGGAAATCATCGCAATTTGGTTTAATTTTTACATTTTTTAACTTACCGAAGTTTCCTGAGAGTCCGCCCGTGACCACGAAAGCTGTAAAACAATCGAAACTTGGGGAAGTTAAGAAAAGTAAAAATAAAAACGATTCGCGATAAAAGACCTATCGCACCCTTAAAAATAAAAAGATGTAACTCAAAAACTACAACTTGGGGGAATCGGCGATTAAAGTTTTCAACTTATTCCGACTTGTCTTTGGTTCAAAGTTTTAGACCACTTACTAGGTGTTTCGATAATTTAACTACTGATTTTGATTGACAAAACTATGGCCTTTTAATATAAATGGTTACTTTTATCTTAATTATCTATTATACCTTAAAAAAATTTAAGCAAAAAAAAAGTTTTGAGTTTAATCAGTTTATGCCAAAAAATTCTAGTTAGTAGATGAAAAAGACATGCAACAATTCTAAATAATTCTCTTTTGTATAAATTAGAAAGAGCATATTAAAATATATTCCAAAATACTTCGTTTTATTATTAATCAAAATATGATAATATTGGCTTATGTATTATTGCATCATTTTGTAATAAAAGAAATACAAAAAATAATTATTTTTTTTAAAATGAAACAAAATTTGCACTGAATAATCAATCATAATAATATATTATATTTATTATTAATTAACATGCCGCCACACATGTTCATGATTCCCTTTTGGAACCTAGATTATAGGCAATCTAGTACAAATATTCTCAATTTTTAAATAGAAAATAGTTAAAAATATCTAATTAAAACAAAAACAATACCAAATAATCACTACCTAAATTTTACACAATATTTCAACAAAACAATAGCTCACAGTTTAATACTTTATAATCATTAAATAATTATCAAATTATTAGCAAGTCAGTCTTGCATTATGCATTATCACTAGCTGAGATTCAAATGTAACATAATTAAGTAATTATTTCAAAGTAAACTTAGCTTAAAAAACATTAATTACTTCCGAAAGTTTTAAACTTAATACTTAGTTTTTAACTAAGCACTAACATAATAATAATGTATTAAATAAAATAAACTTGATATCTAAAATTAACAGTTATCATAGAATAATTCTTTAAAACAGTTTAAAAGTCTCACTCACAATTTAACCTTATTAAAAAAATAACCATACTTAGGCAGAAAGGAACTTAATTTGTGGCAATACACATAATTGTGTGTAATATTATTACACTTTCTAAAAACAGTATTCATCATTCTTAAATAAAAGCATCAATATTAAACAATGGAATTATAAAAACTTCCATAAAAGGAGGGAATCAATTTCTTTGTTAGTAGTTCTTTTAGATCTTTTTTCTTATTTTCACTGAGTTGTTGTCTTTGGCTATATGCTTTATCTAGAGTAATCGCAGTTATGGGGTCCATTTTTTTCCTTTTGTTTCTTATATCAACTTTTTTAAAAAAAAATTCCGTGTAGGAAGTTTTATAATAAAAATTAAATGGTTCCGCTTTTACCATCTGCAAAACCTTTACATCATTCCAATTTACAGTTTTCCCATCTATGTCTACCCTAAAGTTGTAACCCCATTGCTCTTGAAGAGACTTTAAGTTGATAAAAGACTCAAAGGTCATTTCATGAACATTAATTGCAGGTTTACTTTTTTTTGCATTTTTAATAAGAGTAACATATTGGTCTGGACTATAAATTGGACCTGCTTTTAAGTTTTTCTTTACCTCTCTTTCTATTAGGCTGTGCACACTGTCTGCTTCATTCTGTGTATGTCCCCTTATCATAAATTTATGTGTTATACTGGAAATATTTAAATTAGTTACCGCATACAAATATAATGTGGCGATATATTTATTTTTATTCTGCCCACAGCAGTTGTCCGAATAAAATATAATTTGTTTCGGTTCTTCATCTTTTGCACACAGATTTTGTAAATATTCCCAAATACAAGAGCCAATTTCGTTAGCACCTCGTTTAGCATCTACTTCAGTCCAAAAGAAACAGTGAACATTGTCATATGCTTTTTTATCTCCATTTAGTAGCTCTGTCAAAGTCAAATTAAAGCTATTTAGTTTAGACTTATAATAAAAAGCCGAAGTATTACCCCTCGGACACTGTAAAACAGCTTCTAAGTCATAAATAACTACTCTAGAGTCTTTGGATATATTTTGACGATCGGCAATTTTTTCAGCACGACTCAAGGTTTTCTCCTGCATATGCTTACAATATTTATCTTCCAAAACTTGTTTCTGTTCAACATTTGAATTGTGGTATGATGTGCATAGATCACACTGATCTTTCTTTGGTTGGTAAAATCCTAAATTAAATTCATTGTTAAAAATTTTGTAATATGCCATATAATTACCTACTTCCCTGTTAGTATTACTTTGCTGTGCAGCAAAATCATTGTACAAATCCTTAATAGTCTTCTCACCGCCAATGTACTGCTTTGACGTCGAAGCTCGAACATAATGTGATTCTAGTTTTGGAATCGTATTGATATGTTTTCGAATGTCATCTAGTAACTGTGGGTTAAGTTTGTTGTGATTATTATGTCTCCCTCTTAGGTCATCAAGCATAAAACCATCGTTCATTCTAGATTGCACCGTGTAAATCATTCTTTCAGATATAGACAGTGTATTTTTAAAAAAAGTCTTACATACTCTTATTTTATTATCATTTAAAATAAAATAAAAAGCTTTGTTTGGACGTCTGGGATTTTGGGAATTAGTGTATTTATATTTAGGGGTAACATCTTCCATACACGTTCGTAAATAGGCCCTTTGTGCAACTAAGTTCCCTAGGTCCCAAAAGGAGCTAAATAAGTGGTATCTCCCCTCATCATCGATCTTATCTTTACACTTTAATTTACAGTTTTCGTTACATGTGTCTTTTATAAATCGAGCTGGAACAGTTTTACGTATTTTTGACATCGAGACATACGATTCGCCTTTATTACGGAGTTGCTTTGATCGCACTTGCTGCCACTTCTCAATTTTTCGTGATCTCTTGCGTCCTTGACGACTATTATTTGTTTCGCTATTGGAGTCAGAAGAATCTGAAGTTGATCCTTCAAAGAGAAAGTTCTGTCTCCTAATGTGCTTTCTAGGTATTGAATTAAAATCTATGGTAGGATCATCGTCGCTGAGATCAATGTCACTTTCATCTGAGTAAATAGGGGAAATATTATAATTAGGCACGCTGTTCTTATTTCGACGCGCTCTTTGCTGAATAATTTGTTGATCCTCACTAACTTCTGGAGTATCACTGGAGCTTGAAGAACTTGATGAAGTTGAGGATGAACTAGAAGAAGTGGAACTAGACGATGAAGATGAGCTGGAGGATCGAGAACGTTGCGTATTATTGCCTGAGATCGGCAAAATTTGAGAGTCGTAATTAGCAGGTTCGGTATTGTTGTTTACGTGTATACTATCATCATTTTCACTCACGGTTGAATCACTGTTATAATCAGGTACTAGGCTAACGATTTTTGTAACAGTAGGTGAATCCTGTTTCAAATCACATTTTGGCTCTTTAGCTGTTATTGGCATCGGCTCAGACTCGGGAGATAGATTTTCCTGATTTTCAATATCTACATGATATTCTCTTCTGGTCTGAAATGAAAATGACAAAATTAATATCAATATTAGTTCAATTCATCATCAACAGGCAATTATTAAATATAATTTAAGTTAACTAAAATATTTAAATATAATAAAGGGCAAAATTAGTATCTTAAATGACAGCTAAAAACTTTAATTTCTCGTATTTTGAACCCGTAAGGAGTGGCTATGATAATTATATAATTATTTACCTCATCGTGCTCGAGTTCTTCATTACTAGATGGTTCTTGGTTATTTCTAGTTTGAACCAAACCTAGGATTCTACGGGACCTCCAAGATGACGCCATTGTTTTATAATAACCTAAACAGTTACAAGACGAACATGATTATAAATTATAATTTGAAAATGTTTTTTTCGAATAAACAGCATTAACTTTAAACATTTCATACAATTTTCTATTCGCGTAAATAATAAAAAGAAGTAAATCAGAATCATACATTAGCTACTGTTTATGTTTAACTATAAAGCGATGGTTACTCAATTACTCCAACGAAAAAGACGTATTTTTTAAAATTGAACTGAAGTATTACGTTATAATTTTTCGAACATGCTACATTTTTAAAACAAAACAGAATTAATTCAAATCATCATCAAATTATTTTTCTAAAAAAACGAAGTATCTCAAAGATCATGCATTTTATTATAAAATAATTGTAAACTTTCATAGTTACCTTTTAGTCAAAAACAGATTTATTTCGTGTTACACCACCATTACACCACAGAACAACACTCCCACTTTCAGTCACTGCCGGTTCATCACTGAATCACGCCATTTATTGGAATCGTCCTGTCCAATCCTGTTTATTGAAAAGAGAAGACCGATCGCGTATCTCGCTCGATTTTGACGTATCGAGACGGCTGTTGAATTCTACCTAATCTTTACGCAATGAATATGCGTTTTATTGTAAAAGGTCAAAATTTGTAAATTTTGTGTTACATCTTTTTTTTTTTAAACGAGCGCTATGTATTTAGCACCACCACTCAAAAACGATGACTAAAAAATGTCACTGTTATATCTCAGTATTTTTAGTTGCATTGTGTCTGTCGTCACTAAAACTATCATTTGGCTTCGTTTTCGGTCTCAGCCTTGATATACACATATAGATAGATATACATAATATAATCCGATAGAACAAAATAGAGCCATGATTCAATACTTTTTGAGTCACAGTCGCCATGCTTATTGAGACAAAAACCATTATTCTTCATATTGGTTAGCAAATAGCCTAAGTACTTAGCAATAAGAGATTTATTGATATTTCCGCTACTGACAGCGGTTTATTTTATCAAAAGGTTATATGTACGAGACTTCTTTACGGTTAAAATATAATAGATTTTTTAAAATTGCAAACATGTATGTGCTCTAAAATTAAGCGACATAACCGTTTTATATTTGCGTGAAGTATAAAAAAGTGATTTTACAAAACTTGTGTAATTTATGTTGAAATAATTTAGTAATTTGTAGACAATAAAACGACGATATTTTTTTAAGTAAACATAAAATAATATTGCGGGTCGAAACCTAAATTAACTCTAAACTGCATACAGGAAAAGCTGAGAAAATCACTGCAATTTTTCTCCTTGAAGGAAAATCTTGCAAGAGCAAAGCTTTTGATAGGCACACTTTGTCCTGTAACAACAGAGGGCGCCACGTGTTTCCAACATCCTGTGTGCAATACCTTAATCTGTCAATGTTTGTCTCCGTCGACCTTTATGCTATGTAGCCTATCTGATGGAGGAAAACAGAGAGGCTTATTTCAAGGCGCGTTGAGTCTTTAGTAAAGTATAGTATATTTTCGTACACTCGCAAACAGTGTTGCAAGGCAGCTGATGGTAATCAATAGATTGTTTCCCGACACTATGTATATAGATAGGTATAATAGCATATAGGTATGTACTAAATAAAATAATAAAAAAAATGGATAAACAAGAATTTTGGATAAACAAGAGCTTTGAAATCTTAAATTATTTATATTATGTCATATTTAAGGTATAAATAAACATTTTATATTAATTATTGTTTATCAAGAAATTATAGATTTTACGAGTCAATGTTTACACCACTGTGGGCGCCATTTGTTAATGTTTGATAATACAATTCTGCAATACTCAATCGGTAGACTGCTCTCGTGCATAAATATCATTTAATAGGGTTTTGATTATTGAAAATAGAAACAGCCTCCGATGTGCAATTGGTTAGACGCCGACTGTGAAACGAGAGGCCGCGGGTTCGTTCCCCACACCTAGAAAAATGTTTGTGAGGCCCACAATTATGTGTCTCGGGTCTGGGTGTTAGACTCAAAAGACTCATGTAGCTCGTGACCCACGACACCAAGAGTTAATTGTTCCTAATGTGAGGTCAGGGCTATTTATGTCACTGTTGGGTGTTTCTTTACTTAATAATGTTAATGATTACATGGCTATAAAATTATCTTTAATTTTCTTCAGTCCCACTTATGGAGAGAAAAGCACATACAATAAGTATTACAAAAACATAATATACAATAGCATAATATGCTTTTGCGTAGCCAGTATGTTTGTTATTTTTATATCGCCTATTTCAAAATTCTTGCAAAATAAATGCAGAGAAAGGACTCCATGCGTTTTATATCATATCAGCAAATGCAACACAATATTCGATTGAAATCACCCCGAATCATAACCGGATCAAATTTTGAACCGATATCCGTTCAGGCGAAGTTCCCCGGAACCGATTCAATTGTAATGTATTCGAGAACGTGAGATAAATTATACAATCTATTGCGGATATCTTGAATATGGATAGGCGAGTTCTTGAACAACATAAGAAAGCAAATTGTTACAGCTTCCTCAAAATTATATTGATAGGTCATTGATAGGTATTGGCTCCTCTCCACATTATGTGGAGTATCTTGGCCCACAAACAGCTATGGGGGTCATGTTTGGAGATCCTATAGGCTATATTGGTCCCGTGCACATCTAGGATTTGCACGTATGCTTACTCCAGTAATAATCTTTCATTACTATTTCTTAAGACTGCCTCGGTGGCGTAGTTGTATTACGGTACGGTTACAAAGCTGAGGTCTCGGGTTCGAGTCCCGGGTCGAGCAAAGTGATATTGGATTTTTCTATTCATTATTATCAGCCCGGAGTCAGGAATTTGTGCCCGATATGGCGATAGGCTCGCCCCCTATCACATCGTGGGACAGAACATACAAGGCGAAATGTGGGTGTCCTGGTGGCGCCTCTGCCTACCCCTTTGGGGATTAAGGCGTGAGTTTATGTATGTATGTACTATTTCTCATTTGAACAAGTTTCACCGCTTCATCTTAGTCTCTTGCTTAAAGGAAGAAAAATCTTGATCAAAATTTAAGGTCAGAGCATTAACGTTGAATTTTCAAATATGCAATATACTAGAAGTAAATTACCCTTAACAGAATAAACGTTTTGTAATTAAGCTTAGGCTTATACGCAATCAAACCACATCTAGCATTTAAATGTCCAGGATCTGTTCCTTGTCTAACAATAGAATAATTAAATCGATGTGCCACTGTTTAAAGTTATTCCTTAACGCGATTTGCTGCAAATTTGTCGGGTAAGTAAATTGTCTTGTAACTGAATAGTAACTTGTATGTTTCGAATGCAAAGGGCGATAGGATCTTTGCGAAATTCGGTGTTATGTTTGATCCACTGATGACTATGTGTAGAGTTCCTTATTGCTGATAGTTTGATTTTGGTACTAGCTCTAGATATTGTATATCAGTGTTACACTTTAAATATGAGCGTGGTAAATTTATCTTTGTATCGATGTGTTTTATGGAGCGATCTCCTAGAAACTTAAAAGCTTTCAGCATTTTGCTAGTGCCTAATTGACTATGAAGCAATTATGTCGACCCCTTTTACATACATACATACATACATAAACTCACACCTTTTTCCCAGAAGCGGTAGTCAGAGGTGCTACCAGGACACCCACATTTCACCTTGTGTGTTCCGTCCCACGATGTGATAGGGGGCGAGCCTAAAAATAGCCTATTTATAAATATTGCCAACCAGTTAATTTGTTACTATCAAAATCTAGAAGATCAATTATAAAAATTGTATTGATATTTGTTATTTCCAGCATTAGCCCTAGCGTACTAAAAGACATTCTAAGCATTTAAAAAACAAATTAATTTCATTACCGAGTCGTAAGAACTAGCTCAAAAAACTTATTCCTCGAGCATTCCATTCGTTTCTTGTTTCCGAAGGTCTAACATACTTTAAAGAATAGCAGCTAATTGGATTTTCTAGTATAGTGTTTACTAGCTCGCTGATTACTATGCTGTGCTGGTTGTCGAGTTACTTGCGAGAATGTTTGGCGAGAAAGCAATTAGCGAATTAGTAGTGTTGGGGCTGATTTTAGTTAGATAAATATTGTTTTCTGGAGTGGAAATGGGTCCAATGTGTTAGGTGAGAAGTTTAATGCGACTTCGTCAAACGTCATACAAACTAACTACTGGACATATGCCATAATGAAACTTAACAGCTTATCTCTCAGGATAGCGAGCGTAGTGGAATGCTAAGCATTGCTTTGTGATTCACGGTGTTGTTTGGATTTGCTACTATCCATGAGCGGTCGTACCGCTTACCATCAGGCGAATGGCATACACGTCTCGCCAGACATTTAAATTAAAAAAAAATACTAGTGTCTTGTTTTATAGCCCCCGTATATTTACTAATATTTTACTGGCATCACTATTATGCACCTAAAAGTAAGTGCTGTTCAATTAAAAAAGGGTAGAAGAAAGATATAGAAACTAGTTTTATACAGGCGGAGCTCAAAACACTGTTTCTGTGGATTATCAGTCTGTAAGGAGTTTTATATCTAGTACAGAAGTCGTTATATGAGCTATCTACACCCAGGCGGCAGCTTTTAAATTGCCAAAAATCTTAAGCAATATGTGTATTCTTCATTGATGGGTTTCGAAAGCAACTAGCGACTTTCTCAATCTTTAAAATTTATACCTACAGCATACCTTTTCACCATAGGAACATTTGGCTTAGTAGATCTTACCCATCTTCATTACAAACCCAAGGAAACGCCTGTTCACAGCTCATAAATAACACACACAGTCCATACATAATATTTCCAGCACTCGTTAGGCATTCAGCTAGATTGATTTACAACGTACAAGGCGCGGATCGAGTAAGTACGTTTCACCGGGAAAATAGCATTACCCGAAAGGAATCTTCGTGTGTTGACGCATTACGCCTGGCGTGTAGGGTTGTCGCGAAATACTCGAGACCTTGTATTTGAACTATACTTTTTTGATGCTCCGTAAATCTGTTGAAAGGTATTGGAAGGTAGTGTATATTTGTATTATTAATCTAAATTATCTATGAGCTGCTGTGAATTTAACTGCGCTGCAACCTCTGTATAATTACTGTATTGTAAACTTGTTTTGAAAAGAGCAACGCTAGAGTTTCTTGCCCGTTCTTCTCTGGCGAAAACAGCCTTGTGAACCGGGTGGTAGTGGAAAAAAGTGACTGTATCTAAATAAGGTATGACATTTGACAGCCTCCGTGGCGCAGTTGGTTAGACGCCGCCTGTGAAACGAGAGGCCGCGGGTTCGATCTCCGCACTGAAACAAATATTTGTGTAATCCACAGGTATTTGTTTCGGGTCTGGGTGTTTGTGAGACCGAAAAGTCTCTCGTAGTTCCTGATACCCACGACACAAGACTCGATCTTAGTGTGGGGTCAGGACTATGTATGTGACTGTTGGGTGTATTTATTATTATTATATTATTATTACATGGGTTCAATAAATATTTTCATTTCATTTAATTTCAATTCAGTGCGGTGAGGATGTAGGGTTGTCGCGAACTCTGCTCCATCTTCTTGTTTGAACGACACTTTTTTGATGCGAAGCTGTCCATCTGTTGAAAAGTATTGGAAGGTTGGACGGTGAGTATGTAGTGTTGTCGCGAATTGGTCGAAACCTCGTCTTGTTCGAATTACACTTATTTGATGCTTCGTAAACCTGTTGAAACTTTAGTATGGTGAGGACGTAAGGTTGTCGCAAATTCTGGGAGAACGTCTTGTTTGAACTAGATGCTGTATGGTGGTAGGTATACATAATCTCTACCTCACGATAAAATGTGTTCTCAAGGGTATCACAATAGAACATTTTGGGGCTAAAAAAAAAATTAATCCTTCGCGATTAAATAAACATTTATTCAATAGATTTTCAATTATAGATTCATTTTACTAGCAGCTTTTCATTCAATTTTTCATTCATTCTATTTAACAAAATAAAACATTACAATTGGACTTCGAAATATCCTGATCTCTTTATCTCTACACTCAACGACAACCCATTAGCTAAATAGTTCTATACGAAGGATATGCCAAGTGGCGACCCTCGCACTTGACATAAATAATTCCTCAACTTACTTTAACCTAATAGGCAGGAAAATCAGTCGGCATCAGAAACAACTCGCGTCTTTGCTTTAGTTAATTACACTTTAAGGGGCTTTGGGGTGAGTCAATTTCTATGTTGATGCGCAAGATGTTTGTGGCGGTTTATATAGGAAGGTTGGAGTCGAGGAACGTATAAATATACCTAGCAATTAAACAACTACATAAACTCACGCTTTTTCCTCAGAGGGTAGGCAGAGGCGCTACCAGGACAACCACATTTCACCTTGTATTTTCCGTCCCACGATAGGGGCGAGCCTATCATCATATCGGGCACAAATCCCTGATTCCGGGCTGATAATGAATAGTAAAATCCGATATTACTTTGGCTGACCGGGGATTCAAACCCGAGACCACAGCTTTGTACTCGTACCGTAGTACAACTACGGCACCGAGGCAGTCATACAACTATGATTATTTTATCGCTAATAAAGTTGGTAAAGGTCTTTCGGAAGGCTTTAGACTATTCTTTAATATAATTCATGTACATAATTGTAGACTTTTTCATCCCAAAAAAACTAGATTCGAACGTGTATTTGTAGATAGCATCGTATTTGTATTGCTACATTGATTCAACCCAGTAATTTTTTTTCACAAAGTATGTCCATTCCATAACAAAGACTAGTACAATAATTGGTTAGAAATTTTAAAGATAAGATAAGTAAATTATTTATAACTGTGGATATAAAACGTATAGTACATCTAATCTTTCTCAGAAATTAACATGTATTTTTATTAACTCTATAACTGCAACCACCATTCTGTACTTTAAATATATTATTTACAAAACCAATAACGACTGTAACATATTTCGCAACTTTAATTTTCCCAAAGCCCCTGTGTTCTAAGCTGATTCTCAATTCCAAAAGGACGTATGCGGATTATAAGGCAATCTTAATATGCTCGTTGTAAGTAGTGAACTAGTAACACATAAGACGTTTTACGCTCATTACACGGATGAGCGCGAGCATCCTTTGACGCAACTCCTTAAAGCTTGAACTAAGAGGGCATAATGAAATTTACTTCACTTATAGTGGAAATACTTCGCGAACTAGAACAGGGCGAGGAGTTTTTAGCGTGCGTTCGAGACGACGCGACGTGAATTCGTGCTGTGTTTGTTCTTATATTATCTTAGAAGATGATTAATCTTCTTGGAGCTATTTTTATGCCTTTGAAATAGGTAAGATCGAATCTTGTCTCTTAGGTTATTCGTCGATTATATTTTGCATCAAAAGTATGCAGTTTATTTCGATTTCCAGTGTTAAGTAATCTTGATTTTTAGATGAAATCTGTCTTTATTACTTATATAATAAGTGCCGCAATTTAGGATGAATCATCAATTCAAATTGAGTAGAATATTCATATATAATACCACAAGAGCTTCAAAATTATCGGGAAATGCCAGATAATTTTGAAGCTCGTGTGGTATTCGGGGGATTATTTTTCCGTCCCAAATGTCGGCCAATAGAATTGCACCATGAGACGAAATGTACAGTTAACAAATAAGAATACAAACAAACTCCAAATCGACTCATTTTCATGCAAAATCTCCAATTTTCACAATTGAATTCAACCTGTCAGTTTGACGTGTGGTTAATTTGACTGGATCATGTTTTGTTTTTTATATATAGCAACGACCAGAGAAAATTTTCAAAAAATTATCAGTATAATACCATGTAGGTTGTACCACGTGACGTCGAATGGTGCAATTCTATTGGCCGATATTTGGGTCGGAAAAATAATCAGTATAATACCATGTAGGTTGTACCACGTGACGTCGAATGGTGCAATTCTATTGGCCGATATTTGGGTCGGAAAAATAATCATGTTATATTAAATTAAAATTAATGTCATTCAATCTTCATTTTTATGCAAATTAAAATGACTGAAAATAACATAACCCAATTATTTAAAAAAGTCCAAGTTATGCGAATGAAGAATGCGCCAAGAATAACAGAGGACCCGGCAAGCACAGAGCATTTCTAACCTTAATATGCAATGCGACCGTCAGTACTGAACTGCATAATTCAAATGTATTTCGGTTTGAGTAAGACCAACTCGGGAAGCTAAACGAATTTCATCCCGACCGTCACCTAAATATGTTTAACACATCGAGTTTCCGTACACGGAAAGTGTTAAAAGCTCAAAATTGCTTAACTTGCATAAAATTGGGACCGAAAACTTTGCGCGAATTATTATTGTCACCGTCTTTTGTTTGTGTTATTGTGTGACGCTATTTTGGAAATTAATTATCATTGTAACTGGACTTAATGATTTGCATCATTTGGCTTTATATTGTGGATTTTCATGAACGGTTGTGTTCAAGTTTCTTTATATGATTTAGTGGTATTAAATTGTCTTGTCAACGAAATTTCTTCACTTCTTAACGACACAAGAAAACTACTTAACTTCAGCACGTTTATTTAAGGAAAATATTTCACCTTACTCGCTTCAGATTAAATATAGTATTCAATAATATAGCAGATCGGAAAGAATATTGATATATGGAAATGTTGATAAGAAATGCTCTGTTAGAAATACTTGCAATCGAAGAAGAAGCCTGCTAATTTGATATAAGATCTGCAAATAATAACAATCGTGGACAAACCCATTTGAGTATACACTAAGATAAAAATAGTAATAATTTGAGATTGCAGCGCCGAGGTTGCTGCTCCACTGAAAACTGGCACGAATTATATTCAAACTAGAATCAGAGCACTGTCTAATCCACATATCAAGTGGATTCAATTAAAATTCCACACTGGTCTCCGCTCGCTAATACTTCACGGGCGGACGACCACTACTATCAAATTATTCATATTAAGAACTAGAATAATTTTAAGAGTAATTTTTATAATGGAGGAAACCTGGATTTTGTCATACATTTTTACGGGTTGGCAAATGTGTGCAAGAGGGTATGATTGTGTCGAATAACGGGATATACGTGTTTGTAGACAAGCGACCCTCTCTGGACGGCATTGAGCTTACCTTCAGATGCAGTGCAGTCACTCCACCGATGCAGGATTTAGAAAACAATGGCTTGTCCGATGGTAAATATTTACCGTCACTTAAAAAATAATTGGTAAGGTAGGTTGTTTCTAACAAACTTCTTGTAGACATTATCAGTGCAAACATATTATGTTCGGCAGAAGTCTTCTTACAGCTGTGGATGATGATAATAATTTACAGTGCCTTTGATATATCGTACTTAGGTACTTTAGATCCAACTTATTAAATATGTTGGAACATAAAATTCTTTAATATAAATTCTATATGTGCATCTATATCAGCCCAAATACGTTCCACTGCAGGACACGAGCCTCTTCTACAATCGATACTACGATTGAGAGGGGTTAGGCCGTATAGTCCGCCAGATCTAAATGCCACAGAATTTCCATCACCAAACACCAACTGTTGCAAACAGCGAAACAATAACCCCTTTTGACACTAAAAGCGAGGCATAAAGAAATCACTCAGCGACATTGAAAGGCACTGCTATGGCTCCGCTCATTATTTTTATGCGGCTACTTACAAGCGGTTTGCTAAAAGGTTTCGCCCACAATGGCCAGGCCTCAGCTAATAGTGATATTATACTCTTGAACGTCTGTATTATGATTACGAGAAAGGCTTAAAAGGATTCGATGATCGATTGTGCTGGAGCTGGTCTTTGTCGATATTGCATTTTTCTTTTTGGATTCATCTAGAGTATTTATAATTTTCTGGATAGAGATCCACTTTTTAGGAGTTTTTAAGAGTAGTAGAGCCACGCTGTTGTTAGTAATGATTCGGCATGAATGGGCAGGCTCGTCCGGGGCGGTACCACTGTCTCAAAGGAGATTGACGTGAAGTGACAGCTTTGCAGTAGCGTTTCGTTCGATGATTGAGATTTCCGGATGCCCAATATCTCTTTTTTTGCATCCCTTTTCCTTCCTGCTCCCCTCCCAATTTGATGGGCTGGCAACACATTTACGATCCAAGCGTTGTGGATGTTTATGGGCGGCACTAATCTCGTGCCATCAGGGGACGATTGCCGGACCTATTGTATAAAAAAATATCTTACATCATTATTATTCTCATCATGACCTTATATTTTATAGTAGGATTTCTACAATTCCTTTGAATACTATTTGTTTTTTAATTTACGATCCACAATGTGTTGGGCTATTTTTTTTTTATTATTCCAAACCTTCACATATCAGTCACATTCAATTGTATTTAGTTCTTTAATATCTACAAAAATAATGCACTGCATGCTGCAGATACCGACGTGCGAAAGAATCGTGTCGAAAGCAACAGTCGAAGCATCGTACCGAAAACAATATTGATATTGAAAGTTAACGAATTGAATGGAATTCTTTGCAACAGAATAGATTCGGACGGCGGGACAGTTACTGTCAGTTTAATAGCCAGTATGGTCCTGAGCTCATAGCAATGTATGTATTCTGTTACACACGGATGCACTGATCGAATTTTATCAAATATTCTGTCAACCTGACTGCCTCGGTGGCGTAGTTGTATTACGGTACGGTTACAAAGCTGAGGTCTCGGGTTCGAGACCCGGGTCAGGCAAAGTGATATTGGATTTTTCTATTCCTTATCAGTCCGGAGTCAGAAATTTGTGCCCGATATGGCGATAGGCTCGCTACCTATCACATCATGGGCGGAACATACAAGGCGTAATGTGAGTGTCCTGGTGGCGCCTCTACCTACCCCTTCGGGGATAAAGGCGTGAGTTTATGTATGTATGTATGTATTCTGTCAACCTGACAATTGTACTTAAAAAGCATTGCATTATCAGATAACCCCTCCGGTGTCCATGGAGCTCATACTTAGCTCCCTGACAAGATTTATGTGACAGGTTTCCATTATTCTCTATTATGTAGACTATTGTGTAGATCTGTCAAAAGTCTATTGTCTATACATGGACACCGGAGGGGATAATGGATAATTTACCTCAAAGGATACGTTAAGCCGTCAACTCGTATGACTGGCATTTCGGTAAGACCAGAGTTGTTAAATGTGAGAAATATCGTATTTACTCTCCTCTCCTTAAGGTAGGCAGCGACTTTGATGTGCTGGACCCCTGGCACTGCGAAGGTCTTTGGGTAGCGGTAGCCGCTTACCATCAAGCGGGCCGCTAGCTCATCTGCCAATAACGGCAATAAAAAAAATATATTCTTAAATTCAAATCTATTCAATCACCCTCACTTTATTTAGATTGTAATGCACATATTAGTAACTATGTGCATTGAGATCACGTTATCGTGCCCACGATGTTATTAAATCTCATTACTTCATTCAACTTTTCGAGTTTTATCCGTCTGTACTTTGTTTTATATCTGTCCATACTCAGTCTAATTTTACTGAAATACTTACAATTTTAGAAGCTATCCTTATTATTAGTATCACCACACACATACACTCTACCTATACTTAATTTGGTCTAGGTACTTGTAGGTTTATATCTATCCATTCTCGTCCTTGTCACATACCAAATTTAATTACAAGACAATATTTTAATAGCATCATCTACAACTTCGTAACTTTTCCCGATTGCAATACAATCACTTCAATGTTAACATACACACATACATAAACTCACGCCTTTATCCCAGAAGGGATAGGCAGAGATGCCACTAGGACACTCACATTTCGCCTTGTATGTTCCGTCCCATGATGTGATAGAAGGCGAGCCTATCGCCATATCGGGCACAAATTCCTGACTCCGGGCAGGATAATGAATAGAAAAATCCAATATCACTTAGCCCGACCCGGGATTCTAACCCGAGACCTCAGCTTTGTAATCGTACCGTAGTACAACTATGCCACCGAGGCAGGCACTCAACGTTAACGAACAATTCAAACTTCATATTTGGTATGACGAAGCACCGAGCCGTATGTAGTATTCAAAACTTGCTACCCGCTAACCGCCGACTGTTATTTTCACAGTGTTCGACTTTCGGACAATAAAGCAATTTAGTTTCGCACTCGGCCACTGCCCTGTTTGTTTGAATATCTATTGAAAAACTATACGATTTTCGCGCGCTCTTTTTCCACGAACACACTGTTGCTATGAATTATACAAAGAATTTGGATTTCGCAGCCTTTTTGTTACGTGGATCAAATTTAACACGAGTTTTGTACGTTTGTGAAACTCTAAACTTTTAATGGCGAGACGAGCATGCCTTTCGCATAATGGTAAGTGATACGACCGCTCATGGACAGTAGAAAACTAAACACTATGAATCACAATGCATGCTGGACGAATACAAATAATGTTATTATATTCTACAATAATTTCATGGTTTGAATAACCATGCATGTTGAAAGGTTCTAGAGTGGAGGCCACGTAGAAGCAAGCGAAGTGTCGGACGCCCACTCACAAGGGGGTCAGGCGACCTGGTTAAGGTCTCAGGATGTCGCTGGATGCAGGCTGCTTCCATCAGGTCTATGTGGCGATCCAAGGGAGAGGCCTATGTTCAACAGTGGACTTCCTGTGGCTGAACAGAGAAAAATAAAAAAAATAAAAATACACCCAACAGTCACAAACATAGTCCTGACCCCACACTAAGATCGAGTCTTGTGTCGTATCAGGAACTACGAGAGACTTTTCGGTGTCACAAACACCCAGACCCGAAATAAATACTTGTGGCTCTCACAAACATTTGTCTCGGTGCGGGGATCGAACCCGCGGCCTCTCGTTTCACAGGCGGCGTCTAACCAACTGCGCCACGGAGGCTGTCAAAAGAGATTCATAAGTACGTAAAAAAAAACTAGTAGGTATTACAACTTCGATAATGTAGGAAAAATTACCCCAAGTAAATGGCTCTTAAGTCTATTATTACATTATTGACGCAATGTTACGGAGTGTCCCTCGACCTCCGCACTAAGCAATTACCTACCACTTGAGAGGTTTCTAACTACCCTCAACAGTAAGGAACATTTTGGTACTTAGAGATATTTGAAGACTTCTGTTGTAGCTATTGTTAAGACGATGTTAAATATTCGGCTTAAGGGATGGATTATAGAAATCCCTAATAATTGCCTAATACTTAAGAGGTTTATTACTTCCGACAGCAAAGAGAACTTAGACTTGGAAATAATAGTTTTTTTTAGCTTCTGTCTATTTTATTTACAAGGCTTGGATTTTTTGCTTTGAAGACTTTCGCAGTGATGCCGATGATGACATTTTAGAAATCGCTATACAATTGGCTATCGATTGAGAGGTTTCTAACTACCCTCGACACTCAGGAACATTGTGGGGTACTTGGAAAAATTTGGGAGATTTTAACCGTAGCTCTTGTAAAGACTGATAATGATGACACAATAAGATAATCATTCGAAATTAGTTATTGTATGTTTTTGTCAGTACCTACAAAGCTTCAATTTAATTTCACACACAAAATTACTAACAAACTGCAAAATACAGAGCTTCAATGCTCGGTGTCATTAAAATGCGTGCCACTGCACTGTTGATCCTGGCTTACAGGAGTTGCAGTGTCAGGTGTGAGGGCGGGACAGTCTCCAAAAAAAATCGAACCGACTCATCCTATAGTAGTCTATAACTATGCTACTTCAAAACCCGTATAAAGACAAAGATAAAACTGCTGGTGCTTATGTATTCGGCTTGCGTGCACCCAGTATCGTAAAATAACGTGTTATTTGCGTACCGGGATGGGTACCACTAAAGTGTTTCTGTTATTTCGGTTTACGCCGCTCTCGCCCATTTTTCCGACATAAATATTTTATAGGCTTCGAATATTTTGCGTAGATATCTTTTAACTGTTGAACAATCGAGGTTTGAGAATAGGTGAACGTGAGGATTTAAGGAAATATGTGACTGCAAAGCACAATTGCAAAATTGTCTATGTAGGTACCTGAAATTGGATGACCACCAATCAATATAATTTAATGGAAACGTTTCCATCGTGTTTCATATTCTTGTAGCAAAGGTTTGTTTTATAAAAATCACTAAACAATTATTAATTACTTCTTTACAATAGTTGTATTTAATCGACATAGCTAATAAGACTCCTGGACCATCTGAATAAATTAAATTCCCAGCACAAAACCACTTGAGCAAAAATTCGGAAGACGCCGCGCCAAAGCGTTCCGAGAACGCTACAACTTCCCTGATCCCAAACATTTAATGCCAAAAACAAAAGATTGCAGACAAAGGCGTTGCAACAAAGAGTGCATTACACGCTTCAAAATAACAAAGTTCCCTTGAAAATAATGAAAAACTAAAAAGATTAAACTGCGAACATAGTTTCTTGGACAGCCGGGGCTCAGAATAAAAACGGTGCTATCAAACGTACTCGGAAAACTCATTTTAGAAAATCCTTTGATCATTTTTAACAAATAGAGGGGATCTCTCAGAGAAGTGCACGTGTGCGCGACGTATTTAAGTTGGGAATAGCATTGTACGATGAATTAACGTTGAATTTGGATTTTTATCTCAGGATTATTGTTTATTAGGAGCTGAAAGGCCGTGGTAAGGATATTTCGCAAGATAAGGTGATTAAACGTTGAGTGCAGTACACCGCGAGGCAACATAATAATTGGCTAGGATAAGCTGGTAGTATCAAATATTTTACAAGGTTGTATAGCTACATTGTTGTTGTTTTTCCAGCGTCTGTGGCGCAGTTGGTTAGATGCCGGCTGTGAAACGAGAGGCGGCGGGTTCGATCCCCGCACCGACACAAATATTTGTGTAATTCACAGATATTTGTCCCGGGACTGGGTGTTTGTGAGACCGAAAAATCTCTCGTAGCTTCTGATACCCGCGACATAAGACTCGATCTTAGTGTGGGGTTAGGACTACATACGTGGCTGTTGGGTGTATTGATATATTTATATAATTGTTACTTAAAATACAGGATATATCCAGACTGCGACCGAAAACGAAACCAGGTGGTAGTATAAGTGACTTCAGACACAATGCAGCTAAAAATTTCACAATTTGTTAGTGATATTTTACTTATTGTAAACCATACAACAACACACACAATGTACAATTTGTTGGTATTTGGGTGGTAAATAAAAAAAAAATATAGTTGGTAAATGCATCGTTTTTATAAAATAATAATAAACACCTTTTTATTTTTAAACACACAATGGTACATACGTAAGGGTTTAATTTATAATTTTAGCTAAAACTATGTATTTACTACCCAAATACTATGATATTTAATCGCATTTTTTCGAAGTTGTGAATGTCGTCCTATCTGTAGCCACTTAAACTTCCGCCTAGCTTCGTTTCAGACACAGTTTACCAATACGAAAACTTGTACTGACAATAAATGCACCAGAAGTTAAAAAGGTAACAAATCAAACGAGTGAATTCCATTAATACGAAGTACAGACATAGTACAATAAACCCGGTTACAAATACTGCGCTCATGCCTTCACTTATTTCGATGGACACAATATCGCCGAAATAGCTCAGTTGGGAGAGCGTTAGACTGAAGATCTAAAGGTCCCTGGTTCGATCCCGGGTTTCGGCAAGAACATTGATTAAAACGTCTTTTTATATAATTTAATAAGTAAAAATTATATTCACACTTCACACAGCCCTGTGTATATAAAATAATTATTTGTTTCGTACACACGAAAGTATGAAGTGACTATAATGCACGCGCCTATAAAAAATGTTTTGTATGTACATTGTGTATTTTTAAAGTACGTTCTATTTTAAAGTATTCAATAAACACAGGGTATATCAAAACTGTGACCGAAAACGAAGCCAGGTGGTGTTATTAGTGACTTCAGACACAATGCAACTAAAAAGTTCGAAAAATATTTTTTTTTACTAATCGTCTTATTTGGGTGACAAATGTTGTTTTATTTAATGGTGACATTATTGTTTTTGCTTTTCTAAAACAATAATGTACACCTTTTTGTTTTTAAAGACACAATGGCACGCAAGAGTTTAAATTACTTTTTTCGCAAAATCACCACCATATTTACCACTCAAACACAATGAATCAAAAATTTGAAAGAAAAAATCTGTCGCTTTTTTTCCAAAATTTTTATTGGATTATTTCTGTAACCACTAAAACTACCACCTGGCTTCGTTTTCGGTCGCAGTCTTGATATACCCGGTATAAATTGGACCAGAGGTTATTGAGGTCTTGGTGAGACCGAAAAGTCTCTCGTAGTTTCTGATAGCCGGGACACAAGACTCGATCTTAGAGCCATGACTATCTATGTGACTGTTGGGTGTATTTCTTTATTTATCTAGGACTACAGTAGGAGTGGGTACTGGGTTAGCTTTTCCGGAGTGGTACCGCTGTCCCACAAAAAGTTAATGTGAAACATTCGTATTTGTCTGTAAAGAAATCAATGTTTTAATCATAATTATGTCATTAATAATATCTTATAATCTATACAAATTTCACTAACGTATGTAGAAAATACTTTATATTATTTTTAGAGAATAATTTGTACCTACATTCCATACTGATATTTTGACTCTTCAATAAACCATCAGTCATCCACAAAATACGAATGTATAAAACATTTACATATGAATAAAAACTCAATATTCAAGCATATGAATAATTCACAACGTTTTAAAAACTGTTTATGCGCGCGAAACAAAATACATCTGACCAATTGGGATATATTGATATAAATTGAAACGGACACTTTTGAAACCAATCAGTGGAAAATACTCGAAGCGATATAACACTTGGCGATCACAATAAATTAATGTACAGGGAGAAATACGGCTTGTGAGAAATACATTGGAAATCTAATTGATATTAATCGTATATTTTGTTGTTACTCGTCCTTTTTCCCAGAAGGGGCAGGCAGATGTGCTACCAGGACACCCACGGTTCGCCTTGTGAGTTTCTTTCCACGATGCGATAGGAGGCGAGCCTAACGCCATGTCGGGCACAAATTCCTGACTCCGGGCTGATAAAAGAAAAAGCCAGTACCACTTTGCCCGACCCGGGATTAGAACCTGAGACCTCAGCGTTGTAATCGTACCGTAGTACAACTGCGCCACCGAGGCAGTCTTGAAACTTAGTTGTTGAATAAAACTCCGAAATCACCCCCTACAAGGGTGCAGCTGTACATTAATTGCACCCAAGTGAACTCAGCCGACCAAGCAATAAATAAAACAAGTGAAAATATTTACAAACGCTCCTTTGATGGAACTATGGAAAATATAATCTTTTTACTCCATTTTCGCAGTAATAAAAATTCATTAGTTCATATAATAAATACTTAAATAAATACACCCAACGGTCACATACATAGTCCTGACCTCACACTAAGATCGTCATCTTGTGTCGTGGGTATCAGGAACTACGAGAGATTTTTCGGTCCCACAAACACCCAGACCCGAAACAAATAAAAACATTTGTTCCGGAACCGGGATCGAACCTGCGGCCTCTCGTTTCACGGGTGGCGTCAAACCAACTGCGTCACGGAGGCTGTCCATCTATAATTTAAAGTTTATAATAATACAATCAATTGTATTATTCACAGTTGACGTGGCGCAGTTGCTTATACGGCGTCTGTGAAACGAAACCCTGTGGGTCAGATCCCCGTATTATAACCAAATATTTGTGTGAAGTGTGAACCACAAGTGTCTTGAGAAACCGAAAGTCTCTCGTAGTTTCTGTCACCCACGATACAAGACTCGATCTTAGCGTCGGGTCAGGAGTACGTATATTATAATGCTGGGTGTATTTATTTCTTATTTGACGGTAGAGCCTTCATATAGGCTATGTGGGTAGGTATTGAATTGTCTATTTTTACCGTCAAGTTGCTACTTCACGCCTTACACTTACATACTGCTGTGTGTAAGAAGTGTTTTATCTCGTTTATAAGATAATTGTAGCCTGCTTCTAATGGTCTTTAATAAACTTAAATAATGTCTGGTGACGAGTGTATTGCAGTGCCATTTAGTACTTAATAATGTTAATAATTACAAGTTCTTATTGTCGTATTCAGAGACAATGTCAATTAAATTATTACTAAGTTTAGAGTTTACACAGAGAATCTATACTAAGGAACAATTGAATTGACATTAAAGTCTCCGAGTGCAGCCGTTAATGATTTTGCTCCTGTTTGAAACTGTGCGCGATGGTTACCATGTGAGTGACATTCTCGTCTTATTTTCCCTAATAATAATAAAAAATAACGTAAGTACCGAAGCGCGCGTACATAATTTCATTGTGAACGTAACAGACGCATCGAAATCACTAAATTGCGACCGCCCCGACATAATATCGCAAATGGATGCCGGCAAGCACTTTTATTAATATTATTTTGGAGTACCTACATACGGTATTTTTTCCGTACCGAATAACCCTTTTAAGCTATTTATAAATATTTTTCGAGATACGATTGGATTCTCTTTGCGTCGGACCTAAACTGCGTGAAAATATGTGTTATTTTTTATTTTTCTGGGTTCTCTAAAAAGGATTCGCATTCACACAAAGCAAATAAGATATTGAAAATTAATTCTGTGTATCTTACATATTATTTAACCCGCATTTTCGTAATAAAAATAGGTAAAGGCTTAAAAACAATATAATTTACAAGAAAAAAAAGTGAGAAAATAGGAAAATATCGTTTTTATAACCGCCTCGGTGGGCGCAGTAAAATAATTCAGTGAGAAACATTCACATGATCAAAAAATAATTATTACAGGTGTGGTGAAGCCGCTCCTCTCAACCCTCAGGAAGGTTAGTGGACAATTGTAATACATGACAGATTAATAAGATATTTAGTAACTATAACTGAGTAACTGGACATTATGAGACTTAACATCTTATCGGCGACATAAGATGACATAAGATGGCGAGCGCAGTGGAATTCCAAGCATTGCTTTGTAATTCATGGTGTTGTTTGGCTTTGCTACCGTCCATGAGTGGTCGTATCGCTGACCATAAGGTGAATGGTATGCTCGTCTCGCCATTCATTGCAATAAAAAAACCTATACTCTTATATTGTTAGATAGAAAAAACAATTTCTTCAATTTTAATTTTAATGATCACAATAAAAATGTGTTCAAAATACTAATAATAAGTCGTTGAACTTTCATGTTAAAAGCAGATCTACTCTCACAAACCGTAGTATGCTAAATTTTATTGTATTAATGGAAGCAAACATTTTAAGCAAAGATCAACTTTACAAGGAAGTTGTAAGAAACGCATCTCACTTTATATATTAGGGATGTGCTTTTGAGCGGGAAGTGATCGAGTCGATTTAAATATTTAGTTCCTTTTACTCAATATTATGTTAGAAGCGCTTATTCAAATTAATCAGATGTTCACTCGAAATTAGGCTGTTTTTTTTGCATAAAAGCGATAGATGAGTAAGTGCCATACAGGTGCTCTCATTCAATCAGGATGGCCTGTAATATTTAAAGAAGATTAGATTCACATGTCATTTAAAATCTTAACAATCAACCGGGATGACCTCAAATATTTGAGGAAGAGTAGATTTGTTGTTTCGTTGATACGTAGACACATTTTGACGGGACGCCTATCTAGTGTCTACATATAAAATAATTTGAGACCTGATTCAATTATTCTAGACTAGGTTCAACCATTTAACATACGTTAGAAATTGTCATGAACTCTTAGGTTTGCAGCTCGAGATGGTTTCCTTTAGAGTTACACATTCATAACTTCTCGATTTCTGCTATTTATTGTGCTATAAATATCACAGTCCAGTCAGCGAATTTATTTTTTTAAGTGAGCAGTCAGAAATGATGTCCCTGAACTGAATGAAGCGCCGTTCCTTAAGATTAATTATATATCAAATAGTAACTGAAAATTATCTCACATCAGTTGGCCCAATTTTACCTCTTCGATTGCTTTCCCTCACTCTCTCTCTCTCTATCTGAAAGCATAAGAACTTCACTGTTGAAAAAAATATGTCATTGCTTCGTATTCCACTGCTTATCCAATAATTTTGGCGTTATTTATTAAATCAGTCAATGGATCCAGTTTCGCATAGTTCAGTGAACTCAGAACAACACTAAGACGCTTTTACTAAACTTTATAGCCAAGCACCGGGAGTTCAACAATTAAAGAGAATAAACTTGCTTGTTTTAATGCTGCTTCTGCAAATTACACAATTTAATCGTGCAGTTAAGCCAAACCGTGGAAGCTTTTGGACCTCTTTGCGAAGAACGATTGAGGTCAAATGAGATGCAGTTGCGATTTGACCTTTTAAATTGCATGTTTTTCTTCTGTTTGATAGTTTTGAAGCGATTCTAGATGAGATAAAGTATCTAAAAATACATGATTTCCAATATACATTTAGGCCATACTTCATAGATAATCACTAGACAAGTTTTGTTCCTATATACCACTATGTTCCTATCAACCCCATTGATGGTAATTAAAGAACTCAATTTCCAGCGAAAAAAAAATCCTTTCAAAGAATGAAACTGAAGCAATGTGAATTGATGCTTGCAATAACATCGATTGTATTGAAACGGTTCATTCTTTCGCCTGTTGATGGTTACCGTCCATTGTTAGGTTCTGGTAACTCTTATGAAATGGATTTAAGCGTGCGTTTTTATGACGTAACATTCCGCTATTGGCTTACATACGACAATTGATTGAAATCATTTTCAAAGTATTTCCATTAATGACTGCCTCGGTGACGCAGCTGTATTACGTAATGATTGCAAAACTGAGGCCTCGGATTACTCGTAGAGTCCCGGTAGGGGCAGTGATATTGTATTTTTCGATACATTATCAGCCCGGAGTCAGGAATTTGTGCCCGATATGACGATAGGCTCGCCCCGCATCACATCGTGGGACGGAAAATACAAGGCGAAACGTGGGTGTCCTGGTTGCACCTGTGCCTACCCCTTCTGGGAAAAAGGCGTGAACTTATTTATTTATTTATTTACATACTTTATTGTACACCACAATAAAAGGGAGTAACACAATAACATTTAAATAACTTAAAACTACAGTCATGGTTACAATTGGCTAATGTATCTATTTTCAAAAATATGTATTTCGTTCCATTCTCACTAATGGGTTATGTTTTTAGTGGGCTATCACTATACACTGGGACATATTTGAGACGTTTACCCTTTGTTTTACCACTAAGTTCCGAAACTACAGTCATTTTTCGCAGATTTCAAAATTCCTCGCGTCGTAGGTTCCGGTTTTCTGTATCCGTTTACGATAAGGTAGTTAAAATGTATCGACGGATTGAATATTCTGTTTAAAATACACTAAACTTACCATCACATTGAAGTCATAAAAATAAGGTTTCTGTCTTTAAACAACAAAAGAAATTAAATGCGTTAATCTCGCAAACATTTATTTCGAACATTCCTAGACCAGGCTTCTTGTTCCAAAGGTTTTTCGTTTAAGTTTAGCCTGTTAATACATTCAGAGTTCATTTACCTTCAGTCTATTCTGTTTAACATTTCTTTGTCCTGTCCTTTTAAAGGGTTAAACAGGTTTCCTCTGTTTTAATCTTAAGTTCCTAGTCGCAAGTTGACGTCATTAAGCGAAAGTGTTGATTGAAATCCTTTTACTTTAATAAAAACGTTGTTTCAAATAGTTTTCGCCTTTAACTTTGTTATTCTAAGCTCGTTAACGTGATTAATTTTGTTAACGTTAGACGGTTAGGTAATTAAATTGTTTTCAGGTATTGTGCGTAGAATAAACAGGTTAAGTGATTTTAATTAAATAGAAACAATTTGATTTGGGTGGATGTTTTTGATTTATTGTCTTGTTTTTTTTTGGTTTTTGATCTTAGTCTTGATTTGCATGGTGGAATGGCCTCGGTATGAATTTTCGTTTGTTTATTTTTCACTGCTGCGTTATATAAGTGATAATACTCGCTATATATATGAAAAAAACAATGAGATCAATTGTAAAACACCCTAACCGCAGGTAAACAAATACATCTATTCGACTGCTCATCAATTAAGGCACTCAGCCATCCCCAAGTTAAAAGCATCGATAAATCCGGCGACAAAACTCAATTTCTTTATGAATTATTTCCATAAAAATACGAGAACCTTTAAACACTTCGAAACACAAAGCGGCGCGATTTTCCACATTCATAACATCGAAAATAACAATAGAAAGCTAAATCCTTTCATTCAAAGAGATTTTCAAATAAATTCACGATCGTCCGAACTTAACCGAATTTAAAAATAATTCAACTGGAAATATAGTGAATGTTCACGGTGCGAATACCCAAAGCGAGATAAATTTGCATTCATAGTGTTTATTAGAATAGCGCACGGCCAAAGGGGTTGAGCAGTAAAACAATTGTTATTATGAGAACTAGCACCCGGCGCGGCCGCAACTGACTTTCATCGTGTTTCCATTCGAATACGGTAATGCATTCTCTTACTGAAAACATCGTGAGGAAACCTGCATCCCGTAGCGAATTAAAAAAAATCTACTGTATGTAAGTCCGCCACCCCCCCTCGGCCAGCGTGGTGGACTATATAGCCTAACCACTCTCAATCGATTCTCTCGATTGTAGAGGAGGCCCGTGCCCAGCAGTGGGACGTATATGGGCTGATACATACACACATACAATGCATTCTCTTACTGTACCATTACACTGTAGCGTAAAGCCCCATCTACAGGGGGAGAGTTTCTCGCGGTGAGAATCGTATGCGGCACCACTATTGCATGACATAACCGCCACAGATAATTGTTTTTGGTCAAACGTTTACACGATGCAACTTTTTTATATCCATACGATAATCGTATCTTCGAGGCGAGAAACTCTCCCCGTGTAAATGGGACTTAAGTGCCGCAACTTGCTTTTTATAAGCCCAGTGCGAGCTTCTACAACAAGCAGCCTTATTCTTGGTCTGATCTAGCTACTTCTGCGTTTCTACAAAGTCTGCATATTGTGCCAGGGCACCGCTCGCATCGTCCTAGTTTAGTGGCGTAAGTAACATTAAGCTACGATTGTCAAGGTTTTTAAAACGACGACGTTTTTATGCCCGCAACGAGAAGGGCGCCACCAACCCCCATTCATCTTTTTGTTGTCTTGGAAATTCCTGAGGCAAGTCTATTTTTCGCTGCGGACTGTCTGTGAAGATGATCTTACCTTCTACTCTTATATGTCCTGCCCGTTGTTCAGCGTTGGCGTGTTGTTAAACTATGATTCGCTTTATGCAAAAATATAAATATTGTGCAATGGAGCTGCGTAAAATGCAAGCGTACACGGTATAAGCGTTTCGTGTTTGGCGCGGGACCGCCGGACGCTGCGCGGTCATCGCTGCTTTGAAATTCGTCTTATTTGAGCTCGAATTGATGATTAATTTCGTGCTAGCGGCCATAAATTCAACTCCTCTATTAGTGCGCATAGCAATTTGTAATAATAAATTTTAGTTTCCGTATTTTTTTTCACATAGAAAGGTAATATGTTTTGCCTAAACGCGCTTTGCTATATTTTTATTTACTGAGCATGTTGTATATTTATATTCCAAATAGTAAAATATTTAGGGTTGCATCCTGTAAAGTAATGACAATGTTAAAAGTGCCCGAAACGATAGATAACAGCCTGGTTGTAAAATACTGCACCTTATGCAAAACTACCGAACTATAACGCTTCAAAATCGGATAAAAGATACACTTGTACATATTTTTATGTCCTTAAGCTATCCTTTAAGTAATTATGTTTTTTTTTCCTAAAATAAATAGAATTAAAAATTTGTTTTTATTTCTTTTACTGATGTATTATTTCTGGTCTGGCTTTAAAATGTCATCATATTACTCGAAATATATGCATACATTGTGATAATGAGGTGGCTTGACAACGGACGTATTGGCGACGATTTAAACCAGCAATAAAAAAAAATGAAATATTTAATAATAAAAATCGTGTATTTTTTTTAATAATTTGTCACGACAGGCCACAACAGTTTGAAACACTGATACCTACGGCCAGGAAGTCCGCAACAAGCATAAATTCAGACGCCCGCTACTAAGCTTTTAATTTAACTTCAACCATTCTTCTTAATTTGTTAGTTGAGTTTTTAAAGCTAAAGTCGAGGTGCCACGTGATGAATGAACAGTATGGCATGATTACATCATTTATTTTGTCACAGAATCGATTTAATTCGGCAGTCGAAATGTTATTATTTCCCTATTATTTTTTCAATACGTACTTTTCCAGAAAATTCATGTCTGAGGCATTTTACTTTTTATAACAAAGATAACGAAAGTAGCAAACCCAAGGAATACAGAGTTTGACAAACATGGATGCAGCGAAACTTTTTGAAGTGGTAGATCCACGCTGTTGTCAGTCATGTCTCAGCATGAATGGCCAGGCTAGTCCGGTGCGATTCCACTGTCCCGAGGAGATTAACGTGAAGCGACTGTTTTGCTGTCGCGTTTCGGTTGTTGAATGAGAAGGCCGGATGCCCAATACTCCAATGTCGACAACACGTCTATAATCCAAGCGTTATGTATGTAAACAGGTGACAGTGATCACTTACCATTAGGTGACCTGTTTGCTCGTTTGCCGGTCCCAATGTATTAAAAAACGAAAGTGATGTCAAAATCGAACAAAGTGGATATCCATAATCTCTGTCGAACCACATGGAATACAAGTGTGATATTACGCATAAAAAATGTGTAACTTAATGTATACCTTTTTGGATTATAAATTAAATATTACTATGGTTCCGCTAATATATGTCCTTTAGCTCAAGGCAAAATGTTAACATCACTTTACCCATAAAATAGTGCATATAGTGTGTCAACGAAATGCATAAAAACACGACTGCTATTTTGTAAACGTAAAAGTTTCGAGTAAATTTTATTAAACCAGTTGCAACAATATCTTAATTTGGCAACATTCACTGCCGAATTTAAAGCCTTCAATAAATAAATTCTACGAACATAATGAACGAATGGTAATGTATACATAATTTTACATTCTCTTTATAAAGCTACAAATGTATAATTTAACGCCGCTTTGTTGGAGCCATAAATTTCGAAATGCACGAGTATTATTTTATCACTGAATTCGAATAGAAATATTAACGATTTTCATGTGTTTTCAACTTTAATGTTGTATTAAAATTCGTCGTTTTAAATTTAATACTGCTAACATTAGTAAAATTGAACGCATTTGCCATAATATAATATATTAAGTGGTTGAAACATTAGTGGTTACATATGTGAAGAGAAAATAAATACATAATTTTAACATAGTAATTAGACTATATGATTAATTTAGATTTTCGCATATAATTGACAGAGTACGATAAATTATAGGGAAATAATGAAAACGATTATACATACCCTTGCTACATAATACATTTACATTAATTAAAAAAGTAAAAATTTAAAGAATTTTACGCCTGAATACTCAAAGGCCATTTAAATATTAAGTTGCACTTAAAAACCAACGTCCTCTTAACCAGTACATTTAAGCGGGGCTTGCGTACTTAGCAACATAATATTTAAGTGGCGTTTGAGTATTCGGGCGTGAGCTCATGTTGTGTAAGCTGGAATAAGTATACATGTAAACACTTCTTTTTTGGTATTTTTTTTTGATAATAAATCTAGGTGTAATAAAACTTACATTGGATTTTGACTATATAAACATCAAATTCTTTTCAGTGATATGTGAGTCAATGAAAATAATTATTCCTAACTCGTCACACCTGCCATACTGTACATTTAGCTACTAATGTTTTGTGCCTCGGTGGCTGTTGGCAAGTTGACTTGAAGTGGCGACTCCGCCCTAATCTCAAATAAATTATGCAGGGTTTTGTTGAAACTTGGATTAGTGTTTACGAGTTAGATAACACATTAACTGATTATTTATTTGGGTATACATTTATTTTACTTCTTTATGAAATGAAATATGATAGTTTATATTCAAATAACGCACGAATACTCAAAGAACAAATATTAAGTTGCACCTAACTACCCACGTTTCACTTAATCAGTACATTTAAGCGGGACTTTGGTAGTTAAATGCAATATAATATTTAAGTGGCGTTTGTGTATTCGGGCGTAAGTATTTTTATATGTTGAATTTAGTACTGCAACAGCTTGCATACATTGAAACATATTATAGCTGTGAAAGATAGGCAAACTTATTTAAGCAAAGGTACACCTATAAATACATTGCAGGATACAAGATTTCACAAGCGATGTACAAAATATTTGACCTTATCAAACCACAATAACCCAACACAAATTACTAGAAATCCAAAATACAGAAATCCCCGAACCAATAAGCGCTATCAATAATCACAAAACACACATAAATAACCTATTACAGATCATGCGCGACAGCCATTTGTTATGTAACATTGAGGTAAATTCGAATGTAGGAGCATGATCTATTCTCGCACGGATATAAATCATTCGCTATTTAATATACGCATATCCCCCACAGCGAGATTAATGGTGTGTCATTGATTAAAGTTTTTATCGTGACGTAGATTAGGAGGATTTGCAGTGAAAGGTATTAGAGTAAGGGATTTTGTTTATTAAGAAGGGTGTTCTTTCGCGACTGCGTTTTATGACGCTGGTGTTAAGAAGGATTAGTGTCTTATAATTATTTATTCGTCTAGTAGGCACAAATATTGAGTTATGGATTAACTGCCCAGTATATCAAGAAGTAAATAAATCGATTCATGAAGAAAATTTATTGGCTTTCAACCTAAGACAAAAAACCAAGATAGAGGGGTTTTAATTAGGTAAGAGATTTAAAACTGAAAATATTGATCGTTAAATACAAGGTTACAAAAATTAACAACAAGTATCATAAACTAACGTTGATAACTTGTTCCGAACAATATTATTATTATTTGTATTAAAAATATGTTGTATTACTTGCAAATTATAACAAATTATTATTGAACTGCTCTGATTCAAAGTAGCTTGTAATTTTTGTAATAATCACTATATTGTGAACTGGTTTTGAAAAGAGCAATACTAGAGTTTAATTCCCATTCCTATCTAGTAAAAACCGCATTCGGAATCGGGTGAAAGATCAAAAATGACTGAATCTTAATAATGTTGAACATTTTAATGGATTCAATAAATTATTTTCATTTCATTTTCTATTCAAAAATATAATATTAAAAATACTCAGAGTCTGAGTCTCAGACAACTATTGTAATGCATTTTGTCCATTAACTGAATGCTGGCATCATTAAGTTAAGACAGAGCAGTGCTAGAGGGGGTGGAGAAAACAATCAATAACTGCCCGAGAATAATATACATCATAACCGTAATCAACAATAATAAGGAAAACTAGTGGTTGAAACCCACTTTGCCTACTGTTTTAGCTCTATAGATATTTGCGTGTTGTTTACAAGATTTTATTGTATTTCTTTATTGTACACTACAGAAGAACTAAAATTTATAAAATAGGAAAAAAAAAAAACAATATATTAAAATGTTCTCTGTCTCGATATTCCACCAGGTGATATATTATGGTAAGTAATTTAAGCCACATATTCCCAACCACCCCCGGTACCATTGTACTATGTTTGAATAAAAACTGCCTGGTAGATTTAGATTTATGGTGATTTTAGTTTTAAAGGCTTTTGGATCAACCCCTATGGATACGAGTCTATTACCGCTTAGGGTAGGTTCCCGAACCCAACCAAAGTTCAGCTAAGCGGTAAAAATACTTGTCTATACGGGGTGGCCAGAAAACGTATAAACTAATATCACAATTTTTGACAAAAAAACCATCTCAGATTTTTTTCAATTTTTTCGAATTCACTTGGGTAATGAGAAACAAGTGGGTTAAATGAATTACCACATGTCAATATTACCCAGTATTCAGTTTTGACAAACTCCGAAGAATACTGAGCGCATTCCTGTGCGGTCAATCTTGGAGACAATAATGTTTTCAAAGTAAAAAAATGTGTTGGGTCTGATAATATGACGAGAAATCTGTTTAACATCAGTAGCTTTTTAGTAACTGGTAATCTCATTCACCGCATCAATTAACAACTAATATCTTCATCAAAATGAATAAATATGACAGCTTCCGTGGCGCAGTTGGTTAGACGCCTGTGAAACGAGAGGCCGCGGGTTCGATCCCCGCACCGAGACAAATATTTGTGTGATCCACAGGTATTTGTTTCGGGTGTGGGTGTTTGTGATGATTGAAACATTTGATAGTCAATCTGACTTCCCACAACTTTTTCAAATCAGTGCCACAGTGCCAGTAAATAAAATCGATGTACCTAATTTAAACTCAGAAGTTTTTATATTGCAGTGAATGGCGAGACGAGCATGCCATTCACCTCATGGTGAACGATACGACCGCTCATGGACAGTAGCAAAACCAAACAACACTATGGATTACAAGGCAATGTTTGGCATTCCACTGTGTCCTTCTGAGACATAAGATGTTAAGTCTCATTATGTCCAGTGGCTACTCTGGCTACAATGTCCTTCAAACCAGAACACAACAGTGATGCTATTTGGCGGAAGAAATAGACATCGCTATGGTACCTACCCAGATGGCCTCTCACATTTGAGAGACCTACCACCAGTAACGTTACATCACTTGAAATTCTATTCCACACTTTATTTAATGAGAACAAACATACCAAAATGTTTGCTATACCTATTAGCTAGATGATTTGGAAAACAAATACTAAAGAGATAATGTGATAATGAAGATGTTGGCATGGATTATGGTCTAATGCTGACGACTTAAGATCTCTCGCTTGTGCTATCACAATAATCCTCGTGATCGATGGTAGATATTTTTCCTTAATGGGTTTGTTTACTTTACCTTGCTTTGTTTTGTTTCAGTTAAGTAAGATATTTCTGAGGTTTGATAAAAAGGTGAAGGAAAACATCGTGAGGAAACTTGCATACCATAGCGATTTCGAAGAATTTATGTGGTATGTCCGCCAACCCGCACTGGGCCAGCGTGGTGGACTATTTGACCGAACCCCTCTCAATATTAATTTCGAATGTAGAGGAGGCCTGTGCCCTGCAGTGGAACGCATACGACCATCATACAGATAATATTTTCTTCAATACCAGTAACGTCTGAGGCGAAATATTTATTAAATAAAAAAAAATTAAAATTGATATATTCCTTTTCCATAGCTATATATTGTACGCCTTAGCTAATTTCGTTTAGAGCAAATCCTAATGCATATTCTCAAAATTGCCACAATTTTTATGATAACAATACTTCAAAATTATGTTTAGCTATAGGTAATTTTTGTTATATGCCTGATTGCGGATTTCCAATGGCGGATATTCGCATCAGGCAGTGTGATTTGCGGCGTGAGCTACGGTCTCTTGATGTGCGGAAAGCCAGTGGCGGAAAAATAAAAAAAAAGGAAATTAGTTAACAAAAGCAGATTTAAAAACTCCGTGATAGTAACTCTTAACTTAAAATCATTAGAGAAAAGTTGAAGCAAATACTGACCTTACATTTAGTTCTTGATGTCAGATGTTTAAACGTCTGAGAAACTTGAAAAGCGGATGGTTCGCACAAAAACTGGAAACAAAGAAATTGTAGCTAAGAATAAAACTAACAGAGGACAAAAATTTACTTGTGTTGCTATTATTCCATGTTATGAAAAGTAGCGTAGCGTTTGTAATATTTAATTATGTAATTGATAGGATTTTTAATTATAATTGTGAAGGAATATAGCGTGAGATATGCTATTTGTAACTTGTTGATCTCATAAAATTATCTATAGTCTTTTTAAAATCATTACAATTTAAATGTCCGTGTTTCCTTTTCTAAATATTTCGTGAGCTCTTTATGGTAATATCATCATCATCATTATCAGCCCTTCTGCGTCTACTACTAGACATAAACATTTCCCATGGCACGCCACTAGGCTCGATCTTCAACCATCATCATATAGCTAATTTTATTTTACATGCTGTATATTAATTTGGGCGGCATTAAGATTTTCTCACCTCTCTTATGTTTGAGTCGCGTTTCGTCCTGGATGGAAAAAAGTCCAAGAAGTAAAATCTAGAAGCAGGTTATGTAGTCTAAGAGAAAACAAATTCCAAAACCTTTATCCAACTTTCTGCAAGATAACCAATCTATGCCATTTCTCGTTGAAGAATTTAGTATAATACCGATTAAACCCAACTGCACAAGATTGCTTAATATGTTCCATTGTTTATAAATTATTATGTAAGCGTTTGTTTTAAATACTGTAAACTTGCATTTCACTTGAAATAAGTAATAAAAAACACAACTCAAATTGTTTTTGAAATACACAGTCATTAAAATTAAACATTTCCTTGGAGCAATCCTCACAATTAATACGCTCAAAACGAAATATTATTTATGGAGCTTTAAATATGCAAGAATTCCGCAAGGGAAAACATTATTCTGTACCATAAAAATATTGGCAAGTTCCCTCGCGAACTATTTTCCAATTCGACGCCCCGAGGCACGATTTAATTGTGGCGAGAAGTCGGTGGAAGTCTGAAAAATAAAATGCAAAACACTTGTTTCAGCGTCGTGTAAAAAATTCTAAACTGCTAGACCGCCGGTCCACGTTTGGGAATTATGCTTCAATTAGTTTTTTAATTGCTTTACACAAAGTAATTGTGTCGAGATATAGAGGGCATTCAGGAGACGCGGTTTCAATTTTTTGTATCTTGTATTGTTGTACAAGATCTTGATTGTCGTGCTGTAAAATATTCTTGGTTCTAAAAATTAAACTTTACATTATTTTTCATGTTTTCATCATTTCATCAGAATTTGAACTTATACCAAAACACAATAAGGTAAAATAGCCAGTACTTTGGTATCATTAAATTAGTATCATTAAATTACTTTCCATTTATCGAGCAATGAGCCCAGTCACAAAAACAAATATTAATTGTTGATAAAGTAAAAACTTCAAAACAACGTTTATATTAAAATAATATTCATTTGTAATGACTAATGAGTAATTACGGCCCGACGACGCCCGAAGATAAACAAGTCCAAAATAATTAAACGCAACTTTGATGTTTGGTACAAGTATCGCTAAGCGAAACGACCTGTGTAAAACCTAACGCACACAAAGCCTAAAAATATAGCAAGTTATTAAATTCGATATACTGACAAACGTAAGCGTCGGAAAGCTGACTCCGGTTCCCATGTTGCTTTTAACAATTCAATTCTTAATTTAATTAAATCTACATTTAACAATTCTATTATCTATAATCCTTAGTTTAATCTTCATAGACTAATCTCTCTTAGCTATTTAAAAACATAGTGCTTCAAAAACTGTAAAATTTTATTCAGCGCTGACTCCGGGCTGATAATGAATAGAAAAATCCAATATCACTATTGGGTGTATTTATTATTATTATTTATTAAATACACCCAACAGTCACATACATAGTCCTGACCTCACACTAAGATCAAGTTTTGTGTCGTGGGTATCAGGAACTACGAGAGACTTTTCGGTCTCACAAACACCCAGACCCGAAACAAATACCTGTGGTTCACACAAACATTTGTGTCGGTGCGGGGATCGCACCCGCATCCTCTCATTTCACAGCCGGCGTCTAACCAACTGCGCCACGCCAAAGAGGCTTTTATTTAATTATGCCAGTTTAAAAAATAATATCCAGCGCGATACCGCGCGATGCAAGCTACTCCAATATGCGTGAGCCTTAACACAAGCCAATGCATCACGTCATAGATATGAATTATGGTGACATTGCCACTGGTGTTGCACCTTGTCTGTTGTTTATTGTTCTACAGGTGCATTTGAGGTTTTCAGGTGGGTGCTAGTGAATGGTTAAAATATATTCACTATAAAGATTACTATTTTAGTTGCATCTTGCTTTAACCTTTTAAAGGTTTGGGTTAAGCTTGTGTACGTTTAGCTTTATAAACCAATTTACAATTAAGTCAATAGGCTCTTTACTCGTACACTTAACCTATTTTCAAATTTAAAATTTTATGAACCTCAAATTAATCTCCTCAACATTTTATCCCAAGATGTTCTTTAAGCCCCGCAACACAAGTACATTTAGAATTTGAAGTACAGCCAACAGTAGCTATTAGCTAAAAAGTTAAAATATATCTAATTTAGTCACAGTGGTCGGTGATCCTGGTAATTACTCTTCATTGGGAACACGGCTATCTGTGCTCTGAATTGTTAATGCTACTACCGTTCCCATCTCGAATAATTCTTATTTTATTCCGCTATATCACGAGATTCTCACTCAATTAAAGATATGAATTTATTCTTTGCTTTTGTGATTTTATTCCGCATTTTTGTTGCTTGTATTTGTAGTGAGTTTAAAGGTTGTTCATGTTTGAATTTCGTTTGGAAGACATGTTTTCAGTTATAATGTAAACATATTTAATATCTTTGGGCTATTGGAAGCACAGAAATATATCGAGATTGGAAGCTTATGAAGCTGTTGGTCTTAACCATAGCCATTTTGGTTAGATAATGGTAAAACCCAGTCAGTCAATTAATATTATTTTAATGAATGATTTTGTCTTTAATAATTATAAACAACATCTTTGTTGTCTACTGAAAAGGGCTACGTTTTCTCTGTTACGTTAGTGGCAATTATAACTTCAACCTGAATTATTATATTAATTGACCTCAAATTACAATTAATTGATAAAAAAAAAATTCTACCAAGAGAAGTGTGAAGTGAAAATATTAGATTTTTTAGGAACAAAACGTTCATTTCCACAAAGTTTTTCAGGCTCAAACTATTCCCTAATACACATATCAATCACGGGATTTCAAAATTGCAACCTTAATCGCTAGCATTAACCGAGCTATATCAACTGGCCTTCAAACTCCAACATTCCAATGGATTTAAACCTTCAAATCTCCATGATAAGTACACTTAAATCACATACAGTGTAACTGCGGGTATTATTTGCCCTTTCCATTAGTAAGGCAAGACTTTGCTATTTCGACAATGGCTTCACTATAATAGAAATCCCACATAATGGGCTTTGAGCATAAACCTTACTAAAACTGCTTATACGCCTTAGAAGTTAACGTAAACTTAAAGTATCATTATTGTCAAACATTTGGGCGAAACTCTTACATTCGATTATTTTTTTATAGACAGTTTTAAAACCTGTTTTAGCTATCGTATGTTTTGTCCTGTTCGCTCAAATTGAATTCAAAACTCGTTCGAGAGGGACAAAACATTCGATAACTAAAATAGGTTTCAAAATTGTTTATAAATAAGGCCACCACTGATAAGCACCATTATAACATCGACTGATATTTCGTTGCTAAGCAAAAGCAATTTTTATGGATTGAGAAAGTTTTAGACCTTAAGTTGTAGGGTGTTGGTTGGTAAAGTTCATATCTTGAAGTTCTTGTGCAAGGCTGCCTGCGATGTTTTCTTTTATTTTTAAATATAAAAAAATAAATAAAGGAAAACATCGCAAATATAATAATATATTTAAATACTACCAACAGATATACAAACAGCCTTTACCCCATTCGAAGGTATGTCAATGTTTTGTCATTTATCTGAGACACTGGGATCTTAATAAGTTTGACTACAAATTACGATAAGTGCGGTACAGTATTAAAGACGGTCCATCGCTATAAGACAGTTATCATTTGCCGGTCGTAATTGACGACCTAAATGTTACCGAATGTACACAGGATGAACCTAAAACGTGACATGCAAACAGACATATAGTCCTGAACCCACACTAAGATCGAGTTTTGTGTCATTGGTATCAGAAACAACGAGAGACTTTTCGGTCACACAAACACGCAGATCCGAAACATAATATGTTTGTTTCGGTGTGGGGATCGAACCCGCGGCCTCTAATTCACAGCCGGCGTCTAACCAACTGCGCCACGGAGGATGTCAAAGATGGGTCCCTACTAACCCCAGTATACGGTGGTCGCTATACCCAACCACAATCGTTTTAGAAATACTTGCCAACTCAGAATCCAACTTCTCAGACTCCAAAATTCAACTCGATATAAAAAGGATACATATTAAAAACTTGGTGAATTGAAAATAAAACCCTGTAGCGAATGTTTGAGCGTTGTAGTCATAATATCAGTGGAGTTCGGAGTTATCAAAGTGTCTCTGATGCCCTTAACGATCGCTCCACCTGCCTCAGCCGCGATATCCTCGCCGAAATGTTCTAAACTTGTGCGCTTTGGTGTCACCATGAGATGGGTGTCGCTGGGATAATTTCGGGAATTTATCTTGCTTAATTTTAGATATTTTTGTAATAGTTACTTTTGGTTTTATTTGTGTAATGAAATGACATGTTATAAACAGTGAACAGTGCAGTGCTAAATTTGAATCTCAATTCGTGAAATTTACTTTTGGCTGTGTGATATATTTTCGATTTGAAAAACATGGTTGTGATGTTCACTAGGAGTGAATATTTATTAAAAGGGCAAATCATAAGAAAACTAAAACTTCCTGCAATTGCATGAATGTGGAATAATGGCGGACTGACGTATATTATAAATTGAATATTAATAAATACTAATTCATATACAAACAATCAGCTGGTTTGCTTGCTGAAAAAGCAAAATATATGAAGTAAAACGGCTAGATTTTTATTACACGGCCAAATAAAGCCTTCTGTTTTTAGGAAGAATTATTGAGCCGTTGATCCCGTTTGTTGAGTGGGAACACTCGTCAAGCTTAGGAAACTGAGGATAGGCTAATACATTAAGGGAGATACTGAAAGGACGCATGTTATAAAATAAATTATGTGCCAGACGAAAAAATACTGACGAAAGATATGTGGACTTCAGCTCATAAATAACATGAATGTCAATTCTGCTGTTGAATCATATACAATTAAGCAGGTCTCACTTATTTATATTTGTTAGTCTATCAAAATGATTTAATACGCTTTGACAGGCATAATATGTACACTATTTTTTGTATTGTATTGTATCACCATCATAGTTCCTGATACCCACGACACAAGACTTATCTTAGTGTGGAGTCAGGACTATATGACTGTTGTGTGGTGACGGGTGTATTTATGTACTTGGGTGTATTTATTAACCCATATGTGTCCCACTGCAGGGCATGGACCTCCTCTACAATCGAGAGCGATTGAGGGGGTTAATTTTTAATGCGTGAGAATTATGAGACGAGCAGGTCGCTCGTCTAATGGTAAGCGAGACGCCGACACATAAATAGAAACAGCTCATTTCAATATACCCAGCAACTCTCAACTATACAATAGTCATCTTCTATGATATAAAAGGAGTCCCATTATGGATTATAATTTAATAAATAATTTTAAAAAATTGGCAACAAAAACATATATTATTGTCACCCTACAATTTCGTTTAAAGTTGTTCGCCTATTTTAAGCGAGTTTTTAATGTGTCGTGCATTGACATGATGCGGTTGTAATAGCATCTGGGATATTACTTTGATAGTTCGCGAATATCGCCCCAACTTCGTATCGAACCAACTTAGTTTTAATAGAAAACCGGGCTGAGCCACATACGAGCTTGTACTCTGGTTTAACTTGTATTTTGACGGCTTTCCGGCTAGGCGAACGGGTAAAGAGACTTAGAATAAGTTATGGAGTTATGGACATCGGATGCACAGCAAATGATTTGGATTTTGTGGGGTCATTCACGGTATTAATGAATGTGTACACGTGGTTTGAGATAGAAAATAATTTATTGTCAGTTTATTGCTAATTTATTCGTGAAAAGCGCATGAAATCACTTTGAAATATACTGACCTGTAAAATGATGTTACTGACTTAACCGTGATTCAGTAGAATGTTGTTAATGTTCATAATAGTAGAACTATGTGTTTTTGCTGCCAATAAAGAATAAGTATGTCCTTAATATTTCCTTTTGTCTATTGTTCGTCTTAATTCACTTCTATTTAAATTATCAAATGTCTCAATGAATCTACGATTTATTCAATGTTTGTTATATTATCTCTATACCTCTTCGTAGCTTAAGTGCAATACTATTATTTATCCATAATGTACAATTATGGGCCTGTAAATAATTTGTTGACCAGCCTGTTATCCTAAGCTATTTATAATCAGTGCTGGTCATCCCCCGTTCAAATCCCCATTCACGAATGCAAACTTCACGGTTATGTACAAAGTTTATCAAGAACTAATAGATGTTAATATGTTTAATGGTGCGGTCGCGATATTACTCGCGGCTCTGGGGAGCTCCGGCACTTACATTAATGACAAATCATTAGGCAACTCGCCGTTTCCTGGGTTTACTTTAAACTTGTTTGTATGGACTTGTATTATAGCTGATTCTGCGTACTATGACTTCCTAACTATTATTTGAAGTAACATTGCAGTAGGTGTATTTAATTGTTGTTTAGTAAATTTTTCCCTGGTTTCGCCCGCGTGGTTAAGACAACCTACGAACATTGTTTTGTCTAGATGTAAGCTTTTCGTCCAAGATATTTTTCAAGTGTAAGTATAAAAAAATAATTTAACGTATGAACCAATTTTAATACAGATATTACATTTCACTATAATTACGAATACTTTATGTATGTTGCAGGATCTTAAATGTCATATCCACGCATTGAAAATTTAGACATTTTCCCGTAATGTTTTTATTATTTTTACAAACAATAATATTAATTATTTAACAAACAATAATAATAACATAACAGCTTCAGAGACAAAATGTCATAGGTTCTACAGACCATGGGCCACTGATATTAATTTCTATTCAGGGTCTTCTGAGACTTCGGAAAGTCAGGGTCTTCGGAGTTACTGATACCAGCAGCACAAGACTTGGTTTCTTAAAGTTAAAGTAGGACTGCATCCGACTAGTGGATGTATTTCTAAATCTCGAGGTTTCACTTGCCTAAAAGGGCATGCAAGCCGTTGGTTCAGATTGTATCTAATTAGCATCAATACGATTTTTTTAAATCCATCACAATTTACAGGGGTGGCTTTAAAAAAATTACATAGAATCAAACAATAAACCAATTGTATCGTTCATTTATAACATACCATCATTAATTTTACTGCTGTAAAAACAAATATAGTAATTTTACCCCAACCACCAACTAAAATTTTAACACCCTAAAACAACAGAAAATTCGCCTCACCGAAAACTCGTAATCGATTCAGGGCTGTATAATAAACACTGAGATCGATACAGCTTTCGCAACGAATGTCATTTATCGCTGCTAGAACACCACTATTGTACGTGATGCGAGGCCTGGCCGGCCGGATTTAGACCGTACAGTCATAGTCTAATCCCGAACCAAAGTGCCATGCCGCTAGGTGCTAACACTCCGGTTGTGGACGGTGTAATTGATGCTTTGGGTTTTGTTGTAAGTAGTGCATTCATAGTTATAGTCCTGACTCAGGTCATATAAGTCTTGTGCCGTGGCAATCAGGAAATACGAGAGATTTTTCGGTGTCACAAACACCCAAACCCGAAATGAATAATTATTGTCAATTGTACAGAAATTAGTCTCGTTGCGGGCATCAAACCCGCGGCCCCTTGCTTGTTTTATAATATATGAATTTACAATCAGATCTGAAGTAGATTGGGACCAAAAATCTTTTCTGACCTGACTGGTAAATCAAGCTTATATGACCTATTAATAAATACTTACTCTTTCCAGAATTGGATTTTCCTTGTATAACCGACAACTAGTAGAATATTTCACACGAATTACAAAAAGTTAAAAGATAAAATACTTTAATCATTCTCATGAACTCTCAGAGCATATATTTTTTAAGACGCAATTCTAAAAATACTTTATTTTCCTTATTAGAATTATTGCTTCTTTAGGGAAAATTAAGAATAAAAAGCCGTACAGCGCTTAATTCTATTGTGTTTACCTGCTTTACAGAATGAATTCATAATATTTAATGGTGCTCTTGAAAAAATGGAAGCACCAATTAATGTAATGGTGTGAAAGTAGTTCATTTAATTGCCAGAATACCATACCTATGAAGAATTTAGCACAATTTATGACAGTCTAAGATGACATAGATATCTATTTTTTTTCTGGCTCGTAGTAAAAATACCTAAAGAACGTTTATTGTCATTGTCATTTTTTTTTTAAATAACACGAAAAGATATTTTCTAAAATACTCCACACATAATGAATGTAAAAATAAAATAAAATAGCGTCAAATGCAACAACCTTAACGCGAATCAAACACGCTGTCGTGATTTTATCAGATATCAAGCAGTGGCTTATAAAGCGGCCTTTGGGCTCAAATCCAGGGGAAGTAAGAATGACCACGACTCTTCTACGATCGTTCGCTGTAACTGCCTGTTGGTAACACATTTTCATTCATATGTACCGCCATTTACATCTCTATAGTTTGTATGATCCTTCGAGCTGGTATGAATATTGCAATGAAGAAAGGAGGTAGAAACATTCTGGCCTAATAACAGTTTATATGCATTGTAACTGGCTAGATGTCATTAAAAAATCGATAAAAAAAACTTACTTTGATTAAAGAGGAGGCTCGTGCCCTGCAGTACAGTATAAATAGTAAGCAAATTACGTTAAACATATTTAGTTTTGTGAGTATATCGAATTTAAAATAAATTTGATCATTAAGATGTGGTTTTTATAGCGACTAATTATTTACTTTTAGGATAATTTTTGCACAATTGGGTATTTGACTATCATCGAATTTTTGTATTATTTAGCAGACAAACACAAGTACCATTAAAACAAAACATTTTTGTGAAAACAGTGTAAAAGTAGCTTGTAACATCAGGCAAATATTAGTATTTTAAATGAAAGAGTGGGGACGTAGTGGGGACATCTTACCGTCTCTTTCTCACCCTCACACTATAATGCACTATAATGCATAGTGACGTCCCTAATTTTGTTTTCCATCCCTTTTCTTTTACCCCTACTACAAGATTTAAAACATTTTTAACTTGTTTAATTCTGAATGGAATTACAAAATTCTTTGTTTGCTAGATTTCGGATATGGATACTTTTTGATGAATCCATCCATCAGCCAAAGGACGTCCACTGCTGAACATAGGCCTCTCCCAATGATTTCCACAGTGACCTGTTGGAGGCAGCCTGCATCCAGCGACGTCCCGCCACCTTTACCAGGTCGTCTGACCATCTTGTGGGTGGACGTCCTACGCTGCGCTTTCCGCTACGTGGCCTCCATTCGAGAACTTTTTGGCCCCATCGGCCATCAGTTCTCCGCGCTATGTGCCCCGCCCATTGCCACTTCAACTTACTAATCCGCTGGGCTATGTCGGTTACTTTAGTTCTCCTACGGATCTCCTCATTTCTGATTCGATCTCGTAGGGAAACCCCGAGCATAGCCCTCTCCATAGCTCGTTGAGTGACTTTGAGCCGTCTAACAAGGCCCATAGTGAGAGGCCACGTCTCGGTGCCGTATGTCATCACTGGCAACACACAACTATCGAAGACTTTCGATTTAAGGCACTGAGGTATTTTGGACAAGAAGACGTCGCGTAGTTTCCCGAACGCTGCCCAACCGAGTTGGATTCGCCGATTGACCTCTCTCTCGAAGTTGGACCTGCCTAACCGGACCACTTGTCCTAAATAGACATATTCGTCTACAACTTCAAGAGTCGAGCCCCCAACTCCAATGGGGGTGGGCACAACATGGACATTCGACATGATCTTCGTTTTGTCCATGTTCATTTTAAGACCCACCTGTTGGGAGACTCGATTGAGGTCTTCGAGCATAGTGCTAAGGTTCTCCAGCGATTCTGCCAAGACTACAATATCGTCGGCAAATCGAAGGTGAGTGATATACTCGCCGTTGATGTTGATGCCGAATCCTTTTGATGAATACAATTTTAAAAAATTAGTCATATACCCTATTCAGAGACAAAACTTAATATTACTATAAATGTCCTCTTTTGCAAAATGACTCATTCCAAAGTTTCATTTAGATTTCATACCTTATACCGGTCTCTTCTGTTTTAAACCAGAGCTTTCATATAGTCAAATAATGATATAATATCAAGTAAGCCGCATTTATTTATCCTTTATTGCACCATAAAGAAAATCAATTACAGTGAAATAATATAAAAAAAGAAAAAGTACAAAAGGCGGCCTTATCGCACTGGGCAATTTTTTCCAGGCAACCTTGGGATAGATATCAAAACAGGAGAATGAGAGGGCAGTCAAGGAGTAAATAATAATCTAGAATAATTAATTAAACAGTAAACTTGTAATTTAATACATAGACATAATTTAATATGAATACACCTATACCCCCTTTTACAAAAAGAATCCACAAATGACGTAATATTTACTAATAATTGTTGTTCCCTATTGAAGATGATTCAATATTTTGTTTTATATTCCCAAAAGTAGTAATTGCGGTATTTGATGACTATTACGGCCATTTCTTTATTGAAACGACGTATTACAATTTAAATTGATGTCATTCTATCATCGCTTTCAACTTTCTAAACAACAATACAAATAATAACGTCATTTTTACACTTTCATTTCATGAAGTCAACACAAAGATGAATGGTTTGTCGAACAGTCTACGTACAGTAAAGGCACTAACACATACGCTCTCTTTAACAGCAAAAGACTTGCATCCTCAGAAACAGCAGTTTTCTGTGAAGAACCAAGCTTTACAGCTCGAGTGGTCTTTGGAGCTCGGTCGAATTTCTTGCGATCTGTTTGCCTGCTTTCGAAAATTTAAACGCTTAGACCGAAATAAGAAGCTAGTCTTGATTATTTTTTTAGGTGTAATGAATTTTTAAATAGGACAGGAGGGCTTTTTATGTTCATAGCTGAATAGGTGTATCGACAATGAACAGCAATATCTTAATTCGATTTGTATTAGAGCTTTAACAAAAAAGAATCTACAAGATAGCTGTGTGAACTTTATTAGTCTTCCTGTCGGATTTATCAACTTAAGCCCCGTAATATTTAATAATATTATCACTGCCTTGACCTTTTGAATCAATTATGAATAAAAGTATTCGTTCAAGTTAATGCACAGATTTGACACTAGTACATGTAAATTCTCCGGCTTTAATTACAGCTCAGATGATATGGACAATCCATTTTACCTACCGTCTTGCGAGCCATGTAATATTTCAGAGTATCAAACCGTGTTGACCCATGGATATCTAACGGTAAACCAACAAACACACTCGAACATTAGCAATATTATGATGCGCCACATCACCCAACATTGTAGAAGTAATTTACAAACTCATCTGCAGAATGACACCGAATATAATTTGTTAAGTGCACGTCGCGTGTGGAAATATCAATATTTCCAAAGCTTTTACATATATTGAACTTATGATAGATACATATTTTGCATGTGCATTCGCAGACAATTACCATGGCGTGATCATACAAGTAGGCCGAACTGTGGAAGCGATAAAATATGGCGGTGGAACGTTTCGTTTGCAATATTTCGCTGTTGTAGGCCAGTTTATTGCCTTCCCTAACGACTTATGGATAGCGTTGAGCACTTTATAGACAATGGTTTTTCAAGCTTGGATTTAAAATGGGGCTGTAGGTTATAAAGGTGAAAGCGTGAATGATTTCAACATTTTTGTTTAGCTCCTACAAGAGGTAAAGATTTACATAGTGGTAAAAGATCCTCGGGGTTCTAGTGGAGATGAGGTCATAAGTCCTTTATCAGCCTATAAAGAAACCAAATAGAAAAGGAACAAAAATTGGAATTGAAGAGTCCTTCGGCAATCCCATTAAGTAATATTAACGGCTCATGGACAGTAGCAAAACCAAACAACACACCATCAAAGCAATGCTTGGCATTCCATTGCACTCGCCATCCTGAGACGTAAGAAGTTAAGTCTCATTATGTCCAGTAGCTATTCTGGCTTCAATGTCCTTTAAATCAGATTTTTAATGTATTTACTCTGCTGTTTGACGGGAGAATTAGACACTGCGGGGGTATCTACTCAGGCGGCCTCTCACATATAAGAAACTTACCACCAGTAACCCGCATAGCGCAGACAGACCCGGAGACAATATGGATGTTTTACATACTTTTTTATGTATGATTACTATATCTTTTTGATTACACTTTTATGAACGTCAGTCGCTCAGATTTGTATGTTATGATAAATGATTTCGCATAGGTTTTCAATGGTATTACTCTTTGGGATATATTTAATTAATACAGCCAGACAGCCTCCGTGGCGCAGTTGTTTAGACGCCGGCTGTGAAACAAAAGGCGGCGGGTTCGGTCCCCGCACAGAGACAAATGTATGGTTAGGTGGTAGTGATGAGTGGTAGGCGTAGGCGGGTAATATACGCAAGCGCAACAAAACACACACCTAACTATAATAAAGTTTATTGCACTAAATACAGTTTATAATTAGCACAGTACAATAGTCAGAAGGAAGAATTACAACACAGAAGGAAGCATACACCACGAGTAGAAAAGAAGAGAAGTAAAGTCCAAGAATAGTTACAGTTTATAGGAAGCACAGCACAAGATAGTCAGTATAAGGCACAAGCGGAAAGCAGAAGAACGTACAGTGAATAGTTCACAAGCAAAGCACTAGGTACACGCAAACAATATCGCGGGGTAGGCTCGAGACAAATGTACATATACGTCATCAGCGCGCGGTACGGTCGTCCGGTCGGAACTAACTTGCGAGCCAAGAGCTCCGGCGCATAGAACATGCGCAGGCGCAAGTGAGGGGGGTCCGTAGCCGCGCCGCCCGCTACTACTACGTCACCTTTTGTCTTCAAGCGGCGGGCCGGTTTACGATCCCCAGCTCCATTACACAACTCGTGCGCTCATCCGTCATTTATTTTATTTATTCGGAATGACGTGTGAATAAATATAAATTAATATTATTATGATTGTGTGATAATTGAGTATGTGAGTTTGCGAGTGTATGACTATGTGTAATGTGCGTGCGTGTGTTTGTGTGTATGTGTGTGTGTGTGTATGTATGGGCGTTAATATAAGTAGCCCACATCACTCCCCCCCCTAGACCGTTACTACGGTCGATAGTAATCCGGAAAGTGGACTACTCGGCCCGAACGGGTTTTTTTGATATTGTCCCCAGAACTACCTGACGTGGAAGGAGGCGTGGTGATGGAAGGGGGAACAGGTTTTAGGAGGAATTCGTGAGAGTTGGGTTGTTCAGCGAGTATATAGGCTGGCTTGATGCGGTCTATGGAAACGGTGATGATTTTTCCTCTCACCAATATTTTAAAGACCTTGTCTCCTCTTTCAACCACTTCATAAGGCCCAGAATAGGGAGGTTGTAAAGAGGCTCGAACGGAGTCATCCCTCAGAAATACGTGGGTAGCCGAGGACAAATCTTTGAAAACAAAGATTTTGTCCTTGCTATGACGTGAGGCAGGAGTGGGCTGCAATTTTGCCGTAATACGACGCAATCGGCTGGTAAACTCACAGATGTCGGGTGAATTAATAGGGGAGATGTGAAGAAAATCTCCCGGCAAGCGCAATGGCTCGCCATAAACTAATTCAGCCGATGAGGCTTTGAGGTCCTCTCGGAACGAACTCCTCACCCCGAGCAAGACCAGAGGTAGCGTATCCACCCAGTTTGGGTCGGCGTGGCACATAATGGCCGCCTTAAGCTGGCGATGGAAGCGCTCGACGAGTCCGTTACATGCAGGATGGTATGCAGTAGTACGTCGATGTTTGAATCCTACCGCTCTTCCGAGAAATTGGAAGAGGGTGGATTCGAATTGACGACCGCGGTCAGTAACGACATCAGTTGGACATCCAAACCTGGATATCCAAGATATCAGAGCCTTACCAACGGTTTCTGCGGACATGTCCATCATCGGCGTGACCTCGGGCCAGCGTGTAAAGCGGTCCACTATGGTAAGGCAATACCTATAGCCTTGGGATACAGGCAGAGGGCCTATTATGTCCACATGGATGAACGCGAATCTAGCCCGGGGTAAGTCGAACGTTCCTAAAGGGGATGAAACGTGCCGATGCACTTTAGCACGTTGACACGCAAGGCAAGTTCGCACCCATTGTCGGCAGTCCTTTCGCACGCCAGGCCAGACGAAACGTTCAGCGACCATCTTAGCTGAAGCATTGGCACCTGGATGGCTAAGACTGTGCAGGCTGTCAAACACCTGCTTCCGCAAAGCTTTCGTCACGAATGGCCTGGGTGACGTGGTGCTAACATCACAATAAAGTTCTGCCTCGCTGTTTGGAACTTTCAGCCTCTCCAGACGCATTGAGGTATCACCAGCAAGAAGTTGCTGTAGTTCTGGGTCTGCAGATTGCGACGCTGCAAGTTGATCCAAATCAATTGGAGCTCGTATCTCCTCCACACGAGATAGGGTGTCTGCCACTATGTTCTCCTTGCCTACGATGTGACGTATGTCGGTGGTAAATTGGGATATAAAATCCAAATGTCGATATTGGCGAGGCGAACAAGTGTTTCTCCCATTCCGGAATGCGGAACAGAGAGGTTTGTGGTCGGTAAATACGACGAAGTGGCGGGCCTCCAGCATAAAACGAAAGTGTTTGATGCCTTCGTATATTGCCAGGAGCTCGCGATCATAGGCGGAATATTTTCTCTGAGATGGGCTCAAATTTCTCGAGAAAAAGGCCAAAGGTTCCCAGTGACCATTTTTAAGCTGCTGCAGAACTGCGCCCATTGCGGTATCTGAAGCATCTGTCACTAGGGCTAGCTGTGCTCTGCAATCCGGATGGGCGAGTAGTGCAGCATTTGCCAGACTTTGCTTGCATTGTTGGAATGCTGCGAGGGTTTCGCCTGACAGGTCAACGGGATGTGAGGGCTTAACAGAACCTGCGAGCAAAGCATTAAGTGGTGCTTGAATCCTGGCGGCGTGGGGGATAAATCGCCGGTAAAAGTTCACCATGCCAAGGAACCGTCTAAGCTGCCTAATGGTTTTTGGCATGGGAAAATCCTTTATAGCATCCACCTTGGACTCAAGTGGCTTGGTTCCTGCTTCGGAAATGCTATAGCCAAGGAAGCTTACCTCGCTGGCACCGAAGACGCATTTCGATGTGTTCACCAGCACTCCGTATTCCTTCACACGCGTGAAGAGTTGTTGAAGGTGCTCTTCGTGCTCGTCTGCTGTTTGGGAGAACACAAGAAAATCGTCCAGATAGGCGAAACAAAAGTCTAAGCCTCGCGTGAGCTCATCTACAAACCTTTGGAACGTTTGGCCTGCGTTCCTCAGACCGAAGGTCATATAGGGGAACTCATACAGACCAAACGGGGTTGTAATGGCAGTCTTACCTATGTCCTCCTCGTGAACTGGTATCTGGTGGTACGCCTTCTCTAAATCCACCGTGCTGAAAAATTTACACCCTGCAATAGCGTGAGAAAAATCTTGGATGTGCCGGATGGGGTAGCGATCAGGGATGGTGCGAGCGTTCAACATCCGATAATCGCCACAAGGTCTCCAGCCATTATCTTTTTTCGGCACGAGGTGCAGGGGTGAAGCCCAGGCACTTGCTGAAGGACGTGCTATTCCATTGTTCAGCATAAGCTGAAACTCCTGTTTGGCTATTTTCAGCTTATCTGGAGCCAACCTACGGGGTGTAGAGGACACAGGGGGACCAGGTGTTGTCCTAATGTGATGTACCACATTGTGTCTTGGTGTTGGGTGTGTACCTGAAGGACGTGTTATTTCGGGGTACATGTCTAAGATACGATGGTACCTTGTCTCGCCACTTGCCACCTTAATTGAGCTGATGTTGTGTGTAGCAATGGAAACTTGTGCCGACAATGAGGTTGTCATGTCGATGAGGCGTTTATTTTTGCAATCAACCGACAAATTGAAAAATGTTAAAAAATCTACGCCGATAATCGCCTTAGTGACGTTTGCCACCACAAGTCTCCATTGGAACGCCCGTCTTAAACCAAAGTCTAATTTTAAGTCTATGTAGCCAAAGGTGTCAATAACAGTCCTGTTAGCGGCGCACAGCTGGTAGTCCGACTTCTCACGGCGATCACGAAGCGCAGTCCTGGGGAAGACACAGACATCACTGCCAGTGTCCACCAAAAACTGGATGTTGGAGTTGCGGTCTGTCACGAATAGGCGACCTGGGGTGACCGGGCAGTCGTCCGTCGCCATTAGCGAGTGCCCGACGCGTTTCCCGACTTGCCGTGATCGCAGGGCTTAATGCATCTCCTGGCATCGGCTCCGAATCGAGAATGGTACCAACAGATGGGGTACCGCCGATAACTCGATTGAGATCTGTCTCTGCAGTTTTGCGAAGGTGAGATGGATCGTTGTGTTGGTCTGGATCGCCTTGATGAGCTGCAGTGTGAATTGCGGGTGTGATCATCCAACTTTCTGGCGAGCCTTCCTATCATCTCCTTGATCTCGGCAATCTCGTTGCTGGGAGGTGGAGGAGCTGGCGATGATGAGGATGATGCTGCGGCTACTACGGGTTGACAAGGTTGAGTGAGCTCTTGGATTCGATCAGCCAGGTCCGCGAGTTGATCCAAGGATTGTGTGGATTGGGATGCCAATAATGCCTGAACACCAGAAGGTAATCTCTCCATCCATATCGACTTCACAAAATCCTCTGGAGTAGCTGGTCCGGCCAAATCTTGGAGGTGACGGAGAAAAAGGGAGGGTTTTCGATCTCCAAGCTCTTGATGTGTGAGTAGTTTCTTAATGCGTAAAGCATGGGAATCAGCAAACCTCTTTATCACTTCTGCCTTGATTTTGGCGTAGCGATGCTTAACAGGTGGGTTCAGTATGACATCCTTGACTGACCTGGCATGGTGGACGTCCAAGTTACTAATCACCTGGGTGAATTTGACAGAGTCATCCGTGATATCCAAGGTGTCAAACTGGGCTTCCAATAGAGCAAACCACAATTCTGGGTCATCTTGGGAAAACTGCGGCACCTTCAAATTTCTCAGCCGGTTACCGTGTGACGTAATGACGGATCGTTCCGTGGACACGCGCACTGGTTTTGCACGGCGCGTGACGTGTTCCTCTTTTCTCGAACCGACCGTTTTTGCCGAGTCACTGCTTGTGTCACTCATGGTGCTTTTGGTGTTCTTGGGGGTCACCAGTTATGGTTAGGTGGTAGTGATGAGTGGTAGGCGTAGGCGGGTAATATACGCAAGCGCAACAAAACACACACCTAACTATAATAAAGTTTATTGCACTAAATACAGTTTATAATTAGCACAGTACAATAGTCAGAAGGAAGAATTACAACACAGAAGGAAGCATACACCACGAGTAGAAAAGAAGAGAAGTAAAGTCCAAGAATAGTTACAGTTTATAGGAAGCACAGCACAAGATAGTCAGTATAAGGCACAAGCGGAAAGCAGAAGAACGTACAGTGAATAGTTCACAAGCAAAGCACTAGGTACACGCAAACAATATCGCGGGGTAGGCTCGAGACAAATGTACATATACGTCATCAGCGCGCGGTACGGTCGTCCGGTCGGAACTAACTTGCGAGCCAAGAGCTCCGGCGCATAGAACATGCGCAGGCGCAAGTGAGGGGGGTCCGTAGCCGCGCCGCCCGCTACTACTACGTCACCTTTTGTCTTCAAGCGGCGGGCCGGTTTACGATCCCCAGCTCCATTACACAACTCGTGCGCTCATCCGTCATTTATTTTATTTATTCGGAATGACGTGTGAATAAATATAAATTAATATTATTATGATTGTGTGATAATTGAGTATGTGAGTTTGCGAGTGTATGACTATGTGTAATGTGCGTGCGTGTGTTTGTGTGTATGTGTGTGTGTGTGTATGTATGGGCGTTAATATAAGTAGCCCACAAATGTTTGTGTAATCCGCGGCTATTTGTCTCGGGTCTGGATATGAGACTGAAAAGTCTTTTGTATTTCCTTATACATGCGTCACAAGACTTAATCGATATTAATGTGGGGTCAGAACTATGTATGTGACTGTTGGGCATACTTATATTTATATTTAATACAAAGATAAATCCATTAACTGCCTCGGTGGCGTAGTTGTACTACGGTACGATTACAAAGCTGAGGTCTCGAGTTGGAATCCCGGGTCTGGCAAAGTGATATTGGGTTTTTTTATACATTATTAGCCCGGAGTCAAGAATTTGTGCCCGATATGGCTATAGGCTCGCCCCCTATCACATCGTGGGACGGAACACATAAGGCGAAATGTGGGTGTCCTCGTGGTGCAGTTGCCTGCCCTTCTGGGATAAAGGGGTTTATGTAATATATGTATGTAGAAATCCATTGAATTTGATTCTATTTAACCATAATAATACAAATTACCTAACACATACCCGTTCCGCTCCTTCCTTTCACACCCATCCAGCACAAGTGCAAACAGTTAAATATGTATTAATTTTCATACACTTACAAATAGAGAATTATAGCTAAGTGCTAGCGTAGTGTACATTTACCAGGACTCCCTAGAGGACGGGTAAAAGCAACGAGAGTGCATCTTCACTTCCCACTATGTTGGTTTATATCACAACCTAAATGGAAATTATATTTCCAACATTTTAATGGTGCTCGGAAGTAGTGCTTCTGGAAAGTATGAATATAAGTTGCTTAACATATTTATTTATTTATATTCTTTATTGTACACTACAGAAACTTAACAAAAGAACAAAAATTACATAGCAGTACGAAAGGCGGTCGTATCGCTCGAAGCAATCTCTTACCGACTACCTTGGGATGGAAATAAGACAAGGATAAAAGAGAGGGCAGTCAATAGTGTAATAAACATACACAAATTGTCGTGAAAAATAAATTAATTCCAGTCATAAAAAGATAAAAATAGTTATTAAATTTAATAATGTTATTTTTTACATCTTATAATGAATAATTAACGTCATAAAAAAGATAATTTACAAAATAATAATCAGTTCCTTATTGTAATATAATTTATTTTATTTTATTTAATATTTCTTATGCATAGTTGTATACAGGCGAGTCTTAAAGCTTATTATCTCTGTAGATAGATTTTACAACGACATATAGGGCTAAAGCTCGAGAGTACTCTTTATATTTTTACCAAAACATGGCGACCGGTGACGCTTATGCAATATAAACGACAAAGGTATTAATGTGATACACATTTTGACCTTTCGACTATAGACTGAACACGTAACGCGCGATCCTCCCTCAAAAATAAAAACGGGTCGGTTGGATTCTCATAAGTTATCAAAAATCTTTTTTATTTGTAAGCATAGGTGTTACGCAGATTTTCATTACTCCGGCATACAAATATTAAGGCACAATTCAAATTAATCCTTTTTTTATTATTGAATTGGTCCGGCAAACGAGAAAACAAATGGTCAGCTGATGGTAAATGATCACTGCCGCCCAGGAACATCTACGATGCTGGATCATGGACGTGTTGCCGATCCATCAAATAGGGAGGAGAGTGGGAAGGAAAACCGTTTGCTCCTTTGCCCCCTATAATATAAAAAAAGCATTGGCAATACATTTGCAGTGGCCAATGGTAGTTGTCTTTTACCTCCTCAAATGTGTGCAGTATATTATTCCCCTGTCGCTAACTTCTGCAGGAGCGTCGTGCACGAAGATGAGACTCTATAGTCTTACAAAGAAACAATTTATTTTCAAGATAGAAATTTCTGTAACGCCTACATACTCCTACAACGTGAAAGACAAAATAAATATTTGTACTTCAACGTGAATGCTCATCAGAGAAAATAAGGTTTAGAATGGTCTAGTTTTTTTTATGTTTGTGATAAGCTTTTCTTTAACTTACTGCTTTTAATTTTGTAAAGGTCGAACTAGTATTTTGTTGTTTTTGTGTAGGACGCATTTATATTATATAAATATATGAATAATAGATTTTGCTCGCGCCTTTGTTCCTGACCTTATGATAGGTTGGGGTTTTCATCTAGATATCAATTTTTAGTCTATAATGTAACAGATTTATAAAGAAAATATTTTTCCGTCTTTTACTATTTTCTACTAAATCTTTGACAAGACCTATGGTTTATTACAAATACATTGGACTCTAAAAATATCGCCCTAAAATCAGTTTTTGCATAATATACAGAACCATCCCAATCGAGCCCGATTCATTCCTACAGCATGCATACAGCAAACCAAAGTAACCACCACCGACCACCACCAGTAACCACAACCAAAATATGTCTTCATGTTCAATTCAACGAATTTCAATTCATTTCAAAACTAAGAGCGTTTTAGCTAAAGAATTATAATACTCGCGAACTAAAAACTTAAAAGCAGATACATTTCCGCGACATTAACTTGAGACAGTCGGCTGGCCTTGTTTCCTTCCCCTTATTGTTAAATGCACGTTTTTCTCGACTCTAATCGGTTTCAAACTGCTCTATAGTTATCACTTAAGACCGATTTTACTTTGCAAATAAAAATGTTTCGTCAGATAAATTACAATATGAATAAGTTAAAAATAGCAGTTTTGTTAATATTATTGTTTATTCAAATAACTTTACATGACCCTAAAAGCTTACTATACCGGGTATATCAGGACTGCGAGCGAAAACGAAGCCAGGTGGTTTTAGTGGTTACAAACACGACGCAACTAAAAATTTCGGAAAAATAGCGACAGTTTTTTTTTTTCAATTTTTAAATATTATCCTGTTTGGGTGGTAAATAACTAGTTATTGCGAAAATACTCCTTTAAACCCTTGCGTATGCTTATACTTGTGTGTCGGAATCGATTTAGTTTATTTTTATATATTTATTGATTTTCTTTTTTTAAATGATTACCACTTTTTTAAAATTAAGTAATATAAATTTTTATAAATCCAGTGATAATGTTTTCATTATTTCTGAGCTTGCTGAGCCCTTTTTTAAGTTTGCCTTTTAACACCTTTACCATCATAGTTCTTGCGACTTTTTGTTTCTGTGCCAATATGAAAAATGATCGGTACCTTCACTATTTTCCGCAAAGAGACCTCGATTGTTTTCTCTTTCCAACCCAACCAATACGCAAATTAATAAAGAAATTCAGCTTACATTATAGGTACTATTATATGTTTTTGTGTATTCTGATTTGACTTTTTAATTAGCTGAGAGCGTTTTGTGCCTTTAATCTTCTTACGAGATCGTAAGATTTTCCAAATTAAAATTCAACAAAGCCCCACTTAGTTTTATCGTCTTTTGAAAACAATTCTGTTTCTCATTTAAATTGGCCAAAGCCCTTTTTATGTATAATTATTATGAGATTAGTTAATAATACTGTTATTTATAAAGTCCCTTAATAGGATTATGCGAATAAGTAATTTGTTTTTATTATTTAATGTTAGCTTAACTACAAGAGTGGCCGACTCAACAGGGCCCGTACCACTGTCTCTAAAATCGACGTGAAGTAATTTCGATGTTGCATTTTGTTTTACGTATGGTACTACGGGTTGAGACCTCTTGAGCCACTCTAAGACCAAAAAGTCATTTCTATTTTTTGCCACAAACTTGGTTTCTTATTGTTTGTATTATTATCATCTATATGCTACTAATACGGCGGAAGTGATTTTAATATTTTTTTACGTAATATCCAGATTAATCTCAGCAGGTGATATGCAAAGTTAAACGGCGTTCAGATTAAATTTTTCTAATCTTTTTTATCGGATTGGAACCGGAGGATACATTTTGAATGTACAAAAATGACTCATACCCGATATAAGATGTTTCTATTATTAAATAATAAACTATCCGCACCCATTTGAAAGCCGGCGTTTGAAACCTCGTACATTTATTATCCACAGAAAAATAGTCTCTAAATACAGTTAGTTACACAAATATCGGCGGTATAATCCGGTGTAGGACGTGTTTGCACGTGGTGTTGCGGCTGCCGCGCCGTAGCATTACGTACAGGCCGCAACCCTTGTCGGTCTGTTTGTGCCTATTCCAATTTCCTCTTACATTTGCCCAGACGCTGAGGTTTGTATAATTATGCAAGTTAGGGCGAATACAATGTATATAACTAAGGAGGCTAGGCTGGCGAAATTGAAAGTTATTTTAAGAGTTCTTTACGTGAATTTCGTTTTTTATGTCTAGGGCAGCTGTAGCTTAGTGAGATGATTTGTGCGCAATATAAGTCTGTCGAAGAGGAAGCCGGTTCCCAGTTGGGGGATAGTATATTTTAAATTATTTATTTAAAACAATTATTTAATACGGTTAATACCATTTACATTAATTACTTAAAATTAAGGTACTGAGTCAAGCATTTCCCTCGCAGATCATTATAAATAATTATTATATAAGTAAATACACCTAACAGTCACATACAAAGTCCTGACCCCACACTAAGATCGAGTCTTGAGGCGTGGGTATAAGAAATTACGAAAGACTTTCGTTTCTCTTTTTTATGTTATAGGGGGCAAACGAGCAAACGGTTCACTGATGGTGTGTGATCACCACCGCCCATGAACATATGCAACACCATAGGGCATGGAGATGCGTTGCCAGCCTTTAAGGTAATAATAAATAAATACACCCAACAGTCACATACATAGTCCTGACCCCACACTAAGATCGAGTCTTGTGTCGTATGTATCAGGAACTACGAGAGACTTTTCAGTCTCACAAACACCCAGACCCGAAACAAATACTTGTGGTTCTCACAAACATTTCTCTCGGTGCGGAGATCGAACCCGCTGCCTCTCGTTTCACAGGCGGCGTCTAACCAACTACGCCACGGAGGCTGTCAGGTAGGAATACACTCGTTTTTGAAGGTCGAAAATAATCGAAAAGAAGATGGGGTGCCCCTGCGCAAAGATGGGAGCAATAATCCACGTGGGGTCGATCCTGCGCCTTATAAAGTTGCAGACGATGACCCGACGAGAAATATCGGCTCGATCTGTTGAGGACGTAGCGGAGTGTGGGACGTCCTCTGGGCAGATGGCGGGACGACTTGCACAAGAGGCCGGCAGCGACTTGGGAGAGGCCTATGTCCAGCTGTGGACTGCAATGGGCTGATGATGATGATGTTGAGCACACCAAGCTTCTTAGAGGCCAATTTGGCTTTACTTTATACAATACAATTTGTGCTGGGTTAGATAGGTCAAACTTACACACGTAACAACAACTGGGGTCATAATCAAATAGCGTCGACCACATTATTTTAAAAAGTCAAACCGTATCGAATACTGGCCAGTTCTCGGAACGCATGTACATTTTCCTTAAAACAAAAGAGGAAAACATTATTTAAAATCCACCATTTTTATCATAGAGATAAAACGAAATTTTAATAATCTGATCAAAAACGACGTACGGTCTTTCAGCTGTTTCCAGGAAAATGGTATATTTCCAAGATATTACTTTTATTTATTTATTTATTTAAAGCTTTATTGTACACCAGAAATACAACAAACCAGGAGACAATAAATAGAAAAAAGAAAGTACAATTGGCGGTCTTATCGCTCAAGGCAATTTCTGACAGACCATAAGATGGATATAAGAGAATCCTTTTATCCTAATTATTTAATTAAAACTTTATTTTTTACCACTTCAACTCCTGTAAACTAGGATCAACAGTGGCACGCATTTTCATAAGATCGAGAATTAAAGCTCAGCGAGTTTCCGGGAATGTCTAACTTATCTTTAACCCGCAACGAAATCAATCATAAAGTTAAATTAATAGGAGGAGTTGGAAATATTTTTGTCCACTTCCCTCCGCAACAATGCTAGAAACGAAACAACGAACTTAACAGGTGAATAACCTCAGATAAAGACAAAAGAAATCATTATAATATTATAAATGAAACCTATTATATCAGCCGTTATACTTGATTACAGTTATAGGTATGGTGGTAATAATAGGTATATCGTAGGATTGTCACAAATTATTTAAACAGCAGTGTGAATGCACTGTTGTGTTTCGGTTTGAAGGACATTCTAGCCAGAGTGACTACTGGCCGTAACGAGACTTAACATCCTATGTCTCAGGATGGCGAGCGCAAGAATGCCAAGTATTGCTTTGTAATTCATGGTGTTGGTTGGTTTTGCTAATTTTGACGCGAAATTTTTAGGGGCATTGTGTCTGTAACCACAAAAACTACCACCCGGCTTCGTTAAAATACCCGGTATGTTTGTTAATGTGAATACAGAATAATCTGTTTGATATGTTATGATTTATACATCAATTTAAATAAACCTACTTTCCCCATATCATACAAAGAAATAATTACTTTCTCCAGCATTTCAAACGCACAATCATAGCTCGTTTCAGTTCCATCGATATTAAAACAACGAATAGATTGTATGCAATTGATCGTTCGGCATTGTTCGTAGCAAGTAAGCGGTGAGCCAACTTGTTCCAAGTTGAATATCTTCTACAGATTTCTTCTGCTCGAAGCCGGGTCATTGTTTGCATTAAACTGCAAGTTATGAGTGCATGGATAGACTAAACACATATTAGGTATCATATAAAACGTCTGTAATACCTTGGTGTAGGATGACTGCCTCAGTGGCGTAGTTGTACTACGGTACGATTACAAAGCTGAGGTCTTGGGTTCGAATCCCGGGTCGGACAAAGTGATATTGGTTTTTCTATTCATTATCAGCCCGGAGTCAGGTATTTGTGCCCGATATGGCGATAGGTTCGCCCCCTATCACATCGTAGGACGGAACATACAAGGCAAAATGTGGGTGTCCTGTTAGTAGCTCTGCCTAACCCTTCTGGGAAAAAGGCGTAAGTTTATGTATGTACGTCTGTAGTAAAAATGTTGATGTCTATTTCTCCCGCCAAACAGTTATGTAAATTCACTGTTGTGTTCCGGTTTGAAAGACATTGTAGCCAGAGTAACTTCTTATGTCTCAGGATGGCGAGCACAGTGGAATGCCAAGCTTTGTAATTCATGTTTGTTTGGTTTTCTACTGTCCATGAGCGGTCGTATCGTTTACCATCAGGCGAATGGCATGCACGTCTCGCCATTCATAGCAATAAAAAATACTTTGGTATCTATCATGATCAATCCGCTTTCGCCTATGATACAGACCATCCCCAATCTCCCGGTTAGTGGCAACAAGCGGCTGAATGTGACGCTCTTTATTGTTGTTGCCCTCAAGGCGCGGTGAAGTGTGTGTATGACAAAAAGATAATCACATCGAGAGCGACTTAATACTATCGTTACAGCAGGGGAGAATGGGGAGAGATTGTTAAATAAGGAATAGGATGTTAATAGTTTGATTGCGGGTGTGAAGTTGGTTTTGTAAGGGACAGGCTGTTAACTTTAATTATTTGACATTTGTAGGATATTTAATAATATATACCTATGTAAAAACTTTTGTCAATAAGTATCGTCCTTCTAGGCTATGTTAATAAAAAATGATACAAAATATTTGGTTAACCAGACATTTACAAATATGACTTTGCCTTTTGAGAAAGAAAATGTGACATTTAAAGGCTTTTAGAAATCATAAAAATTCATGAAAAATCTATTTCTTTTTAATAGTGACAAAGCAATAATTTTATGAGTAATCATCATATTATCTCAATCAGTCCTATACAATACAATCCTACACAACTTCATTAATTACCTAACACTGAACACTCAAAGGGAAATACGTTACAAAAATATCGCTCAAACTACGACTACACCCCAATCTAATTTAGCAAAAACTGTGTAAGAACGTCATGAGCAAATGGCCACGTGTTTTTATATTTATTACCTCCGAGTAGGCCATAAAGCTATCATTTGCTGCCAGACGTTAGTGTTGATTAATAATTTGTTCGGATGACACTTTTTCATGATCATTTTGTGACGCCATTAGTGGTATTATTTGGAGAAGGGATATCTGCTTTGATCTTGCAATATTTTCTAAGCTAGTTTACAAGTGGTAGGTCTCTCATATGTGAGAGGACACCTGGATAGTTACCACCGCAATGTCTGTTTCTCCCGTCAAACTGCTGTGTAAATGCACTGTTGTGATTTTGTTATGATAAATAAATAAATACACCCAACAGTCACATACATAGTCCTGACCCCACACTAAGATCGAGTCTTGTGTCGTGGGCATCAGGAACTACAAGAGACTTTTCGGTCCCACAAACACCCAGACCTGAAACAAATACCTGTGGAACGCACAAAAATTTATCTCGGTGCAGGAATCGAACCCTCGGCCTCTCGTTTCACAGCCGGCGTCTAACCAACTGCGCCACGGAGGCTGTCATGAGTATATAACTGTTAGACCTGTATTTATTTATTTTAATAACTAAATTTCACAGGATTTTCGCAAATTTTCTTTACTTAAATAAAATTTCACTAAATTAGTTTTAACTGCAGATTATAATGTGCTCACTTTTCATAACATAATAAACTTTCCAATTTTCTAATCCTTTCCTATACTGTATTATGTATATACTACAAATCATTTACCACACATTACCAGACCCGTCAAACCAAACAATTGAAGTATTGATGCACTGAGCCGGCGTCTCGGAGCGACGCAGCATCCGCTTGCGCTATATCCGGCCGGCAGATTGCTCTCGTGGCCCCTCGTACATTGTCCAGTGCGGAGATAAGATCGGCAGCCCTATTACGTATTTCGCAATTGCGAAAATTGTGCGATAATTGTACAATTTTTGCTTTAAAATCGCTAATAACGTCAAATTCGTATTATCTAAGAGCAATAACAAAGCAATCACTTTCATAGCACAGTGCTGCCTCTGTCGAACAATCGGTTAACTAAAATAGCATTCAATCTCTATGGACACGGCAAAATTTGGTATTACGTATGACTTTTAAGAGCGATCGAAGAGCAATCAGCGAACAAATCCAACTGTCAAATCGCAATTGGTAAATGAGTGATTGTTTGGTCGATTGCTAAGATCGTAACGCAGTTTATTAACAGTTTTGAGTTCATTTTTAAGTGTTTGTGTTCCCATTTGTACTTGTTTGAAGATGGCTCGTTCAATTTTGTTGTTGGAAGCTATGAACGAGGAAATTAGACGGCTAGAAAACCGAAATACATCTTCTTTGCGGCGCAATCTTCGAGATGATGCCAAAGCCTTGGATATGCCTGATAATGAATTCAAAGCTCATTATAGGCTTTCCAAGGAACTATTTCAAGATTTGTGCAATGAATTGCGGCCTTTTATGTCGCAAACACGAAGAAAAACAAAAATTTCGGTAGAGTGTAAAGTGAGTACTTATATCTATTTTTATAGTTCTGTACATTTCTGTCAGTTGATTAATAATCTTAATGTTTAAATTTTTTATTATAGGTGCTAACAGCACTCTCCTTTTTCGCCACAGGCTCATACCAAAAACCTGTAGGTATGAGCTACTTACATGGTCTGAGCCAAGCCAGTGTCTCAAATTCGTTGAATGAGGTGACGAAAGCTCTGAATTCAAGAGAAATCTTAATGAAACACGGCAGGAAAGACAAATAATTATAGATGAGTAAGATGCAAATTAATAATAGGTATAAAAATGTATTTTTTAACTTAAAGTACAATTACCAGACAAACTTAATTTCTTTTAGATTTTCAACCAAATTTGGATTTCCTGGCTGTGTGGGTTGCATTGATTGCACTCATGTAGCTTTAATACAGCCAAATGACCATCCTGAAAGATTTTTTAATAGAAAACATTACCACAGCAGAAATGTTCAAATTGTAAGTTAAAATAATACATACTATGCACATCTATTAATATTTAAAATGATTACAGACTATGAATATATATTTTGTTTGCAGATATGCGACAGTGATTTAAACATTATTAATGTGGATGCATCATTTGGTGGGGCTACTCATGATGCATATATTTGGAGAAACAGTGAAATACAGACACATATACAGGATCTTTAAAGCAGAGGAGAAAGCATCTGGTTATTAGGTATGTAATTAGCTATAATAATTTTGATATCCATACATATTAAATTACTTAATGTGGTATTAATGAGAAAAAAAATTCAATTGTAGGTGACTCAGGATATCCACTGCAACCATGGCTTTTAACCCCAATTGTGGACGCAGAAACTGGTTCTGCAGAGGAACATTATACCAACATTCACTGCCTCTCCAGGAATACAGTTGAGCGTTGCATTGGAGTATTAAAAGCACGTTGGAGATGTTTGCTAGCACACAGAGTGTTGCATTATGATCATCATATGGTAGCTATGATCATCAATGCCTGTGTTGTTTTGCACAACATCTGCAACAGACATGGGCTGCCTGTTCCTCATTTGGCAAATGAGTAAATAGATGGAGACTCCAATAACCAGGTGTCAGCTTCATCAGATGAGAATAGAGCATCTGATGAGCTCCAATTGCTAGCAAGGGGACGACAACAAAGACACAGAATGGTCCAACGTCTGTGGTCTGCTAGGCAGTTTTTTAATTAGAAATATATTTTTTCTAATTATATTGTATTGTAGTTTTAGAAACTGACCAATATATTTTATTGATCACTCTCTAAACCTTATACAATATACATACATATATTTTTTGTTTTCCAATAATAATAGATTATTATTTTATTCTGTTCTAGTATAGATCTACATGTAATTAAGTTATTTATTAAGTATATTAGTTATCTTAGTTATTAAATAAGTATTTGTAAACAAAATTAAAATTTAAAGCCCTCTTTAATATTAATTTGTATGTAATTCTCTTTAATATTACTTTGTGAGTTCTCTTTAGTTTTAATTTGTAATTTCTTACATTTGACATTGTTTTGTGTTTTTAATATTATGTAATTTGTATTTTGATATTAATTTGTAAGTTACCTATAATGTGAATTTGTATTTGTAATTTCTTACCCTTTGACATTGTTTTGTGTTTTTATAACAACTATTTTATTTGAAATTAAGCTGAGGGAACATAGTTCCATTAGTGTCCTATTGATCTTTTTTTGAATTTCTGTTTTGTTGTTTGTAATTTCATATTTCATTTAGATGTATTGTTTTTCTTCAGTTATATTTCCTATAATTTATGTTAGCTGTGTCCTCCTGTAATTTAAGAAGTATAATGTTTATAATATGTATGAAACTAAATGTATTAGTTAAAGACCAATAAATAAATAAAATATATTTTTAACTTATTATTTTTTATTTTTTGTTAGCTGTGGTTTCCTACAATTTGGAGATCCTTAAATAAGTAAACAATATATTACTTGGCATGTTAAGAATAAAAAGTGGTGTAGCACTTAATATAATTATCTGCACAAAGTAAATAAAAATCTAAGTTTATGAGTTAGTTTGCAGGAAGGAATTTCTGGATATACTTGAACTGATAATAAAAATTATTTTATCAATAGAAAGCTACATTGTTTACTGAGTGACATAAACTTGAATGTCTTTTTGATGATTATTATTGTGAATTGTACAACACTAACTATAAAAATGATCGAACACCTGTGATGTTAGCAAGGATCAGCTTGTTATTAAATTAAAACATTTTTTAAATGTATATAATTTATAGTATATTTAAAAAAAACATTATAAATGATAAAAAACAACAATTTAATTCTAAAGAAATATTACACAAAATAACACATACTAAACCTAGGTAACACTAGAAAATATGTGCACTGAGATGTATATTAATTTATTAATGTTGCAATTGCAAAGTCATTAAACCAGGCAAATCTGTATCTTAAAAAGCTGTCTATGATAAGATTGCATATGTAAGTATATTTACTATTGACACAACAAGTCCCCAACATAAAATGGGCAAAGTACCAAACATCACAATATTACATAGAACCTTTTTTTATATCATCTATATACAATATTAACATGTGATCTATATAATATATTTTTAATGTTAATGTCTTTCAAATGTTATTTATTGATGTAAAAAATAAATACCCCTAAGGGCACAAAGGTCCCAGGTCTGAATAGATCTGAAAAGATATGTTCAGTAACGAAAAACAGAAAATCATAGATATATTACTATAGGTTACTATAGGCCCTTTCGCCACTGGCGCCTTAGGGCCGTCGCCCAACCGTACCCTACCCTAACGCCGGTACTGGATATGTTAACATCCAAACCTTAAGATGTGGGTGACAACATATCCTTGGACATTAATAAGGCATGTGCCACCATTTTAAAGCCCTCTGCTTGCATTTTAGAGGCTTCTGCTTGCATGTGCAAAGCTTTTGCCATAATGCTGGTGGCATTGGCTGAAGCTTCTGCTAGTATGTGAGATGATTCAGCCATAACGCCCATGGCATTGGCAAAAGCTTCTGCTTGTTTTCGCGAAGATTCCGCCATAATGCTGGCAGCATTGGCAAGTTTAAGCTCAGCTTCCACTCTGTTCTTCTCCAAGTCCTTAACCCATTCAGGATCAATTCTCGACTGAATTTCTGAAATAATCATTTTATAGTTATTTAAAGTACTTATACCTTTACAATTAGGTATTATAATGTATAAATATTAACATACTCATCCTTGGCTGATTTAAATTATTTGATTTATATTGTGGCCTTTTTGTCCTGTCTCTAACAGGCCGACTGACAGGGCTCTCTATTGCTGAAAAACAAATTTCAATTTGTATTAGTTGTACAAGTAACTTTTAAACATTGCAATGAAACAATTATATGTACTAAATTATTCTAAAATAATACCTGTGTGTAAGGTTGATCTAGGTATTTGCTGAGTAGCCATTGTAGAACAGCTAGGAGCACCCTCAGGAAGATTTGAGATAGCTGTAAATGTTTTAAAAAACATAATAATGTGTATGATTTAATTACCTAATCAAATAATTCATATCTGTCCCAACAATTTGTTATAACAAATTGTTATACTATATAACAGGAGTGATCCTAAAATTATTAAAACAGAAAACTTCTGTAAACTTACAATATTATAGACACTTGAATCTGGATGTCATTAACAAGTTTATAAACAATACCCTTTACAAAATACTTACAAATATTGCTGGTTTGTCCTCTTGTTGATGGGGATACTGTTTGTAGATGTGGAGCACTTTTTGTTTGATTTTCTAAAAAAATATAAAACAATTTGTTCGTTAAAAACACTACTGAACTTAAGTGAGGGCTTGATATTTAAATTATTTACCTTCACAATATAGCAAAATATCAGAAATATCATTATTGCCCTGATCATTATCCTCTGGTAAATTAATTGGTGTACACTCCATCTGGATACAATAAATAAATATACAGGACAATATTTATACTTAATGTTCAATCCATATTATGATAAGCATATATTAATATAGATTAAATTTTTATGATACATACTTATATTCAACCAATCAATAGATTTGAATGTCTGTATGTTAGTTCACTCCAAAAAAGCTGAACTGACCCATGAAATTTGGCATGGAGATTTTTATCTTAATATTCAGACAGGATTGGGATCTGTTAATACAATAAAATATTATATAATATATATAAGGAAATAATTACATTACTTACATTATTAAATATTGGGACTCTGTGTTTGACATCTCCAAACACAGCTTGTTCTCCAATGATAGACAGAATTTTTTTGTCTATTTCTGTAAAATTATCTTCTGTACTGGGACCACCGCCAGTGCCAGAAGACTCCCGTCTATGTTTAGCAAGTCTGGTCTTGCTCTTATGTTTAATATCAGCCCAGTACTAAAAATATATACAATGTCAATTGGTAAATAGTGATAAAAAAAGTATAATATTATATTAAACTATTGTATTACCTTTTTCCAACACTCTCCAGTTTTAGAAGAACCTGAACCAATAGAGTTTAGCTTCATGGCCAGATTATTCCACTGTCTATCAACAGTTTCTTTGGATCTAGCACCGAGTCCAATACCCTTGGCTAAAGAAGAATGTTCTTGTAAGAACTCCAACAAAGCTTCAAGCTGTTCATTTGACAATCGCCATGATAATATTATGCTAAAACCATAAATACAATTAATTATTATTAAATCCGTCGTACAATGAGACTTTGAACACTATGCAACAGCATAGGCCTTGCACTAACGTTTTATTTAATGTTTTCTTATTTATTACTGGTTAATCTATTGTAATTTATTAATGCAACGACATACCTTATAATTCCCAAAATATGCCTATGCTGTGTAAAATCCAAATTAGCACTGATTCCATCATCTCTTCAATTGTTGTCTCTTGTCATTGGGTGGTTAGATTTTTTGTTAAATAACAAACAAACTTAATGTTTTACACATGTTTCAAAGTTTTACCAAGTATTTTGTGGCGTCCCATTATTTTTTGTTAAAATTTGAAGTGGATCGTGCCGGCTACGATTTTTTCAACACTGGGATGAATAAAATAGGAAGAGAGTCGAGAGGGTCATTTTTTACCTATTTTAAATTTTTTTTTATCTAACAAACAACGCATGATTTAAGTTTGACAGTTCAATAACAATATTTACTAAAAATAGTTCCATTGATTGCCTCTTGATTGGTTTTGGCGCTAGTATCGTAGCAAAAAATGCATTCAATTCGCTTAGAGCGATCAGCGAGCGATATGCAAAAAAATTGTTAGGTGATACCAAAATTTTAGACAATTTGCAATCGATGGCTGTGGCTTTGCTTTTGCTCTGCGATTGTTTCGTCGATTGCTGAATTATACGTAATAGCCTAGCAGCCCTATTACGTATTTCGCAATTGCGAAAATTGTGCGATAATTGTACAATTTTTGCTTTAAAATCGCTAATAACGTCAAATTCGTATTATCTAAGAGCAATAACAAAGCAATCACTTTCATAGCACAGTGCTGCCTCTGTCGAACAATCGGTTAACTAAAATAGCATTCAATCTCTATGGACACGGCAAAATTTGGTATTACGTATGACTTTTAAGAGCGATCGAAGAGCAATCAGCGAACAAATCCAACTGTCAAATCGCAATTGGTAAATGAGTGATTGTTTGGTCGATTGCTAAGATCGTAACGCAGTTTATTAACAGTTTTGAGTTCATTTTTAAGTGTTTGTGTTCCCATTTGTACTTGTTTGAAGATGGCTCGTTCAATTTTGTTGTTGGAAGCTATGAACGAGGAAATTAGACGGCTAGAAAACCGAAATACATCTTCTTTGCGGCGCAATCTTCGAGATGATGCCAAAGCCTTGGATATGCCTGATAATGAATTCAAAGCTCATTATAGGCTTTCCAAGGAACTATTTCAAGATTTGTGCAATGAATTGCGGCCTTTTATGTCGCAAACACGAAGAAAAACAAAAATTTCGGTAGAGTGTAAAGTGAGTACTTATATCTATTTTTATAGTTCTGTACATTTCTGTCAGTTGATTAATAATCTTAATGTTTAAATTTTTTATTATAGGTGCTAACAGCACTCTCCTTTTTCGCCACAGGCTCATACCAAAAACCTGTAGGTATGAGCTACTTACATGGTCTGAGCCAAGCCAGTGTCTCAAATTCGTTGAATGAGGTGACGAAAGCTCTGAATTCAAGAGAAATCTTAATGAAACACGGCAGGAAAGACAAATAATTATAGATGAGTAAGATGCAAATTAATAATAGGTATAAAAATGTATTTTTTAACTTAAAGTACAATTACCAGACAAACTTAATTTCTTTTAGATTTTCAACCAAATTTGGATTTCCTGGCTGTGTGGGTTGCATTGATTGCACTCATGTAGCTTTAATACAGCCAAATGACCATCCTGAAAGATTTTTTAATAGAAAACATTACCACAGCAGAAATGTTCAAATTGTAAGTTAAAATAATACATACTATGCACATCTATTAATATTTAAAATGATTACAGACTATGAATATATATTTTGTTTGCAGATATGCGACAGTGATTTAAACATTATTAATGTGGATGCATCATTTGGTGGGGCTACTCATGATGCATATATTTGGAGAAACAGTGAAATACAGACACATATACAGGATCTTTAAAGCAGAGGAGAAAGCATCTGGTTATTAGGTATGTAATTAGCTATAATAATTTTGATATCCATACATATTAAATTACTTAATGTGGTATTAATGAGAAAAAAAATTCAATTGTAGGTGACTCAGGATATCCACTGCAACCATGGCTTTTAACCCCAATTGTGGACGCAGAAACTGGTTCTGCAGAGGAACATTATACCAACATTCACTGCCTCTCCAGGAATACAGTTGAGCGTTGCATTGGAGTATTAAAAGCACGTTGGAGATGTTTGCTAGCACACAGAGTGTTGCATTATGATCATCATATGGTAGCTATGATCATCAATGCCTGTGTTGTTTTGCACAACATCTGCAACAGACATGGGCTGCCTGTTCCTCATTTGGCAAATGAGTAAATAGATGGAGACTCCAATAACCAGGTGTCAGCTTCATCAGATGAGAATAGAGCATCTGATGAGCTCCAATTGCTAGCAAGGGGACGACAACAAAGACACAGAATGGTCCAACGTCTGTGGTCTGCTAGGCAGTTTTTTAATTAGAAATATATTTTTTCTAATTATATTGTATTGTAGTTTTAGAAACTGACCAATATATTTTATTGATCACTCTCTAAACCTTATACAATATACATACATATATTTTTTGTTTTCCAATAATAATAGATTATTATTTTATTCTGTTCTAGTATAGATCTACATGTAATTAAGTTATTTATTAAGTATATTAGTTATCTTAGTTATTAAATAAGTATTTGTAAACAAAATTAAAATTTAAAGCCCTCTTTAATATTAATTTGTATGTAATTCTCTTTAATATTACTTTGTGAGTTCTCTTTAGTTTTAATTTGTAATTTCTTACATTTGACATTGTTTTGTGTTTTTAATATTATGTAATTTGTATTTTGATATTAATTTGTAAGTTACCTATAATGTGAATTTGTATTTGTAATTTCTTACCCTTTGACATTGTTTTGTGTTTTTATAACAACTATTTTATTTGAAATTAAGCTGAGGGAACATAGTTCCATTAGTGTCCTATTGATCTTTTTTTGAATTTCTGTTTTGTTGTTTGTAATTTCATATTTCATTTAGATGTATTGTTTTTCTTCAGTTATATTTCCTATAATTTATGTTAGCTGTGTCCTCCTGTAATTTAAGAAGTATAATGTTTATAATATGTATGAAACTAAATGTATTAGTTAAAGACCAATAAATAAATAAAATATATTTTTAACTTATTATTTTTTATTTTTTGTTAGCTGTGGTTTCCTACAATTTGGAGATCCTTAAATAAGTAAACAATATATTACTTGGCATGTTAAGAATAAAAAGTGGTGTAGCACTTAATATAATTATCTGCACAAAGTAAATAAAAATCTAAGTTTATGAGTTAGTTTGCAGGAAGGAATTTCTGGATATACTTGAACTGATAATAAAAATTATTTTATCAATAGAAAGCTACATTGTTTACTGAGTGACATAAACTTGAATGTCTTTTTGATGATTATTATTGTGAATTGTACAACACTAACTATAAAAATGATCGAACACCTGTGATGTTAGCAAGGATCAGCTTGTTATTAAATTAAAACATTTTTTAAATGTATATAATTTATAGTATATTTAAAAAAAACATTATAAATGATAAAAAACAACAATTTAATTCTAAAGAAATATTACACAAAATAACACATACTAAACCTAGGTAACACTAGAAAATATGTGCACTGAGATGTATATTAATTTATTAATGTTGCAATTGCAAAGTCATTAAACCAGGCAAATCTGTATCTTAAAAAGCTGTCTATGATAAGATTGCATATGTAAGTATATTTACTATTGACACAACAAGTCCCCAACATAAAATGGGCAAAGTACCAAACATCACAATATTACATAGAACCTTTTTTTATATCATCTATATACAATATTAACATGTGATCTATATAATATATTTTTAATGTTAATGTCTTTCAAATGTTATTTATTGATGTAAAAAATAAATACCCCTAAGGGCACAAAGGTCCCAGGTCTGAATAGATCTGAAAAGATATGTTCAGTAACGAAAAACAGAAAATCATAGATATATTACTATAGGTTACTATAGGCCCTTTCGCCACTGGCGCCTTAGGGCCGTCGCCCAACCGTACCCTACCCTAACGCCGGTACTGGATATGTTAACATCCAAACCTTAAGATGTGGGTGACAACATATCCTTGGACATTAATAAGGCATGTGCCACCATTTTAAAGCCCTCTGCTTGCATTTTAGAGGCTTCTGCTTGCATGTGCAAAGCTTTTGCCATAATGCTGGTGGCATTGGCTGAAGCTTCTGCTAGTATGTGAGATGATTCAGCCATAACGCCCATGGCATTGGCAAAAGCTTCTGCTTGTTTTCGCGAAGATTCCGCCATAATGCTGGCAGCATTGGCAAGTTTAAGCTCAGCTTCCACTCTGTTCTTCTCCAAGTCCTTAACCCATTCAGGATCAATTCTCGACTGAATTTCTGAAATAATCATTTTATAGTTATTTAAAGTACTTATACCTTTACAATTAGGTATTATAATGTATAAATATTAACATACTCATCCTTGGCTGATTTAAATTATTTGATTTATATTGTGGCCTTTTTGTCCTGTCTCTAACAGGCCGACTGACAGGGCTCTCTATTGCTGAAAAACAAATTTCAATTTGTATTAGTTGTACAAGTAACTTTTAAACATTGCAATGAAACAATTATATGTACTAAATTATTCTAAAATAATACCTGTGTGTAAGGTTGATCTAGGTATTTGCTGAGTAGCCATTGTAGAACAGCTAGGAGCACCCTCAGGAAGATTTGAGATAGCTGTAAATGTTTTAAAAAACATAATAATGTGTATGATTTAATTACCTAATCAAATAATTCATATCTGTCCCAACAATTTGTTATAACAAATTGTTATACTATATAACAGGAGTGATCCTAAAATTATTAAAACAGAAAACTTCTGTAAACTTACAATATTATAGACACTTGAATCTGGATGTCATTAACAAGTTTATAAACAATACCCTTTACAAAATACTTACAAATATTGCTGGTTTGTCCTCTTGTTGATGGGGATACTGTTTGTAGATGTGGAGCACTTTTTGTTTGATTTTCTAAAAAAATATAAAACAATTTGTTCGTTAAAAACACTACTGAACTTAAGTGAGGGCTTGATATTTAAATTATTTACCTTCACAATATAGCAAAATATCAGAAATATCATTATTGCCCTGATCATTATCCTCTGGTAAATTAATTGGTGTACACTCCATCTGGATACAATAAATAAATATACAGGACAATATTTATACTTAATGTTCAATCCATATTATGATAAGCATATATTAATATAGATTAAATTTTTATGATACATACTTATATTCAACCAATCAATAGATTTGAATGTCTGTATGTTAGTTCACTCCAAAAAAGCTGAACTGACCCATGAAATTTGGCATGGAGATTTTTATCTTAATATTCAGACAGGATTGGGATCTGTTAATACAATAAAATATTATATAATATATATAAGGAAATAATTACATTACTTACATTATTAAATATTGGGACTCTGTGTTTGACATCTCCAAACACAGCTTGTTCTCCAATGATAGACAGAATTTTTTTGTCTATTTCTGTAAAATTATCTTCTGTACTGGGACCACCGCCAGTGCCAGAAGACTCCCGTCTATGTTTAGCAAGTCTGGTCTTGCTCTTATGTTTAATATCAGCCCAGTACTAAAAATATATACAATGTCAATTGGTAAATAGTGATAAAAAAAGTATAATATTATATTAAACTATTGTATTACCTTTTTCCAACACTCTCCAGTTTTAGAAGAACCTGAACCAATAGAGTTTAGCTTCATGGCCAGATTATTCCACTGTCTATCAACAGTTTCTTTGGATCTAGCACCGAGTCCAATACCCTTGGCTAAAGAAGAATGTTCTTGTAAGAACTCCAACAAAGCTTCAAGCTGTTCATTTGACAATCGCCATGATAATATTATGCTAAAACCATAAATACAATTAATTATTATTAAATCCGTCGTACAATGAGACTTTGAACACTATGCAACAGCATAGGCCTTGCACTAACGTTTTATTTAATGTTTTCTTATTTATTACTGGTTAATCTATTGTAATTTATTAATGCAACGACATACCTTATAATTCCCAAAATATGCCTATGCTGTGTAAAATCCAAATTAGCACTGATTCCATCATCTCTTCAATTGTTGTCTCTTGTCATTGGGTGGTTAGATTTTTTGTTAAATAACAAACAAACTTAATGTTTTACACATGTTTCAAAGTTTTACCAAGTATTTTGTGGCGTCCCATTATTTTTTGTTAAAATTTGAAGTGGATCGTGCCGGCTACGATTTTTTCAACACTGGGATGAATAAAATAGGAAGAGAGTCGAGAGGGTCATTTTTTACCTATTTTAAATTTTTTTTTATCTAACAAACAACGCATGATTTAAGTTTGACAGTTCAATAACAATATTTACTAAAAATAGTTCCATTGATTGCCTCTTGATTGGTTTTGGCGCTAGTATCGTAGCAAAAAATGCATTCAATTCGCTTAGAGCGATCAGCGAGCGATATGCAAAAAAATTGTTAGGTGATACCAAAATTTTAGACAATTTGCAATCGATGGCTGTGGCTTTGCTTTTGCTCTGCGATTGTTTCGTCGATTGCTGAATTATACGTAATAGCCTAGCGGTTAATTGTTTAGCGTGCAATTGTCTCCAGATGTATACGCTGTGGAGTAATTAAGGCTGTATATACCTCTGTATATGTATGTTTAATATTCCTCTATGTATATATTATGTACTGTGCGTTACTATGGAAATTCTAGACGGAGTACTATAATCAGCACTGGACTTCGTGAGACAAAGATATAGAATTATGGCCTTATTCATAGACAGTTTTATAACCAATTTTGAACCATCGAATGTTTTGTCTACTTCGCTCAAACTGAATTCAAAAGTCGTTCGAAAGGGAGAAAACATTTGACAACTAATATAGGTTTTAAAACTTTATAAAGATCTGATTATACTGGTGTAAGGTTTCTCATATGTGTTAATTTTATAAGAACAACACATCTTTTATGTTCCACATACAAACTTTCATGTTTCTTATGATTTTTATAGTATGAATATTGAATATAATTGGACAATTTACATAATATATTATGTGCATATTACTGGTGGTAGGTTTCTCGTATGTGAGACGCCGCCTGGTTAGGCACCACCGCAATGTCTATATCTCCCGCCAAGCAGTGTAATTGCACTGTTATGTTCCGGTTTAAAGGATATTGTAGCCAGAGTAACTACTGGACATAATGATACTTAACATCTTATGTCTCAGGATGGCGAGCGCAGTGGAAAACCAAGAATTGATTTGATTCATGGTGTTGTTTTGCTACTGTCCATGAGCGGTCGTATCGCTGACCATCAGGCGAATGGCATGCTCGTCTCACCATTCATCGCTATAAAAAATAATCTTTTATTAATCATCTAACACTTAAACAGATTACACTAAAAACATTGGATCACTCACGATCCAAATGCGCAGTACATAGTAGACCTATACATACATACATACATAAACTCACGCCTTTCTCCTCGAAGGGGTAGGCAGAGGCGCCACAAGGACACCCACATTTCGCCTTGTATGTTCCGTCCCACGATGTGATAGGGGGCGAGCCTATCGCCATACCGGGCACAAATTCCTTACTCCGGGCTGATAATGACTAGAAAAATCCAATATCACTTTGCCCGACCCGGGACTCGAACCCGAGACCTCAGCTTTGTAACCGTACCGTAATACAACTACGCCACCGAGGCAGTCCTATCTCAGGGCTAAATAGCTGTAATGTAATTAACCGATTACCGCATTATCCTTTACCATTGGCTATTATCTTCCGGCTTTCACCTACTGATTCTGATAGACATATTCCATTAATTCTACTTGACCTGACGTCGTCGATAGCGGAGACTGTGCCGAGGAATTATTTGGGTTAATATTGACTGCTGGATCTCAAAGATGCATTACTTCACGCTTGTGTCCTCAGAATCACAGATAGTTTAGCTTATTTTTGTTTAAAATTGTGACAGGATGGGCATAAAATCCAGGTTTACGGATTTTACATGACATTTCTGATACCAAATACAGACACAACCTGAATTGCTGAGCCTGGGAATCGAACCCAGCATCTCATGATTTACATATTATAAAAGCTACAACTAAGAAGATTAATGAGGCAAAAATTTAAATCTTGGAATTAAATTAGCATCGACAATCTTATCTTCTTCATCTCCTAAAAATCTTGTTATCGCGTTAAAAACTTTTGTTGACAAACAAGGGGAATCGCCGGGAGTTTTCACGGGATATTTTCAAATTGAATTACATTCCCTCGTATGTTTACAAACAACTGTGCCGTGTTTACCCAGCGTGGTGGATTTGATTCAGGCTCCCTTGTTTCGCGTAATCAATTACAATTTACAAGCTTCCTGTCACTGAAAATGCGTCTTCGGGAATTCTTCTAACACGCGCACTCTTTAAATTATTCTGTGGCACAATTCATAGGATAGGACGTGTTATTTGTATCAGGTTTAGTAGGAGAGCTAATACTTTAATAGGAAAGTTAATGACATCGGCATACGTATATGTTTCGGTCTCCACAGGGGTAGTAGCATGACAACAAAATACGATCTATTATTTTGTATATATATTTTAAAACCACTATACAATCTCTGCGCAAGCCCGTGGCCTATCTAGCAAGCCGCGTGGCTTTTTATAGTGGTTTTAAAATATTAATAAAAAAAGTATACTCTCTTAATGGTATTTTTTCTCGTTATAAAAGGCAGCACCCGTTCGATTAGGGCTGGTTGTCGATGAATTTTATTCAACTTGAGCCCAAACTATTGCCAGAATATAGAAATCATCTAGGTATATAATTTTGAGGTACTTTCGATTACTTTGATTGCTAAAAACATTGTAAATGGTAACTAAAGACGACTGCCTCCAATAGACCTGTTTGAACCTCGTGTGTGATCATGAATATAATCTACAAAAATTATAATTTTCCGCTATATTCTGTAACTTGATATATTGCATTACATAATCAATGTCCCACGAGATTGTAGGTCGCTGCGTTTTTAATTTTGTTTTACTGCCTGAGTGGCGCAGTTGTACGGTACGATTACAAGGCTGAGATCTCGGATTTGAATCCCGGGTCGGGCAAAGTGATATTGGGTTTTTTATTCAGCATCATCAGTCAGGAATTTGTGTATAAAAAAGTATAGTAAATAGAAAAAAAAAGAACATAATTATAGGTTGTTGGTTTGTAATATCCCTTAAAGCGTAGTATAAACAGAACCAGCCGTGATTATTTGTAGCATTCCTTGTTGATAGTAGTTACTATGACGATAGCTCATGCAATTTTCAGTCGTCAGTTCCGACTTAAATGGTGCAATAACTTTTTATTTCTTCTCGCAACTGATGAATCTATAGAAACCATAAAATAACTATAAAGATAACCTACTAGTAGTTTAATTGAGTAAGCGAAGCCACATGTAGACATTCATGATATGCGCACGTTGAACTTGGTTCATTACGTCAACGTCTTGTGAGAAACTTAGATGACTTCATTGTGAATCATTACTCCACTTTCTATATTGACTGTATCTTTGTAGAAAGTGATGCAATTGTTTTTATTTATTTTATCCATACATACATAATCGTCACGCCTGTATCCTGTAGGGGTAGGCAGAGACTATGGATCGCCACTTTGCTCGATCCTGGCATATTACTTTCGCTTCATCCACTTTCATGAATCTCTTCATGCATTCTCATCGGTTCAGGGTACGTTTGATCTGACCCTTGTTGAGGGTATCACCGATTTGGATGGTGTAGGAAGTGTTAATGTTTTAGTTATTTTTTTATTATATCCTTATTTAATACGACGAATCATTACTTTACGTTGTTTTTTTGTGTGTGTTGTAACGAGGATAATATTTTTTTTACATAGTGACACAATAATATTTTTAGTGTAAAATATGATAATATTTACGTTGCCGTTTAACCACAGGATTTTTTATAGTTTCATTTAATTTGTAGGTTTTTCCTTGTAGTTTAGTGAGAGACTGCCTTGGTGGCGTAGTTGTACTTCGGTATGATTACAAAGCTGAGGTCTCGGGCTCGAATCCCGGGTCAGGCAAAGTGATATTTGATTTTTCAATTTATTATCAGCCCGTAGTCAGGAATTTATGCCCGATATGGCGATAGACGCGCCCCCTATCCCATCGAGGGACGGAAAATTCAAGGCTAAACTTGGGTGTCCTGGTGCACCTCTGCTTATCCCTTCGGGGAAAAAGGCGAGAGTTTATGTATGTATGTTTAGTAAGAGAATTTGCCTTGCTCTATGAAATGCCATAGGTACTGTGACACAAAGTACCTACTCTACATTCCGTCGTAGAGCAAATAACGATAAGGGAAAGAACCTTGCGACTACAACACATTATAGCAATGGTTCCCAAAGTTGACTGGATTCCGACCCACCTAACAAAACCTTTCAGGACTCATCTTTACCGTAAATGGGGAATAAAAATATTGTTATAAAACATTAAACTACTTACAATAAAATTGTTTAATACTTAAACAAGTATAAATAACGATCTCGCCTAACAAAATATTACTGACTTAATATTATATACAGATATCGTGATATTTCTAGATAGCAACCAAATGTATAAGGAAAAACAAAAAATATTCAATGGAATCCTTCCAGCAGTTTTTGCGTGATAACCAAATAAGAATTTTATTTTTTTTAGATTTTTTGTAGGAACAGAAAAATGAACATACTGACACTTGATTATATGTATGTATGTGCCAATCTTGGAATAAGACATATTTACTGCGTATTTACGTGGGTCACTACATCGTTTCACCCTGTAGTTATAGATATTTTATATTTATTATTATATCTCGCCGCTTCCATTTTTTATGCAATAAATGATAATGCAAGAAATCGAAAATCCACGATTTTAATATATTTAAAATGTTAACAATTATTATTAGTGGCATCTATTCACGATTATAGAATTCATCCACTGCTGGGCATAAGCCTCCTCATTATTACAACACTGCTCAATCTTGCGCCAACCTTAGCTATGCCTTGCCCTAAAGCTTAATGATGTCGACATTCCATCTGGCAGGTGGTCTGTCTCTCTCGTGGCCTCTCTAGGCCACAATTCTATTCGGCCTTATTTTATTGACTATCCTGCCGACCCCTACATGAGCCTAGCAATTCGTTGACCGGCGTCGAACGCTATCGCTGAATGATATGCCTAACAGCGCTCCAGGCATTTTTTTTTATTGCCGTAAATGGCGAGACGAGTATGCTATTCGCCTGATGTTAGACGATACGACCGCATGGACAGTAGAAAACCAAACAAAACCATGAATTACAAAGCAATGCATTCCACCGCGCTCGCCATCCTGAGACATAAGATGTTAAGTCTCATTATGTCCAGTTGTTACTCTGGCTACAATGTGCTTCAAACCGGTACACAACAGTCATGCTGTTAGGCGGGAGAAATATACATTGCGGTGGTATCTACCCAGGCGCCCTCTCACATATGAAAGAACTACCACCAGTAATATGCACATAATATATTATGTAAATTGTCCAATTATATTCAATATTCATACTATAAAAATCATAAGAAACATGAAAGTTTGTATGTGGAACATAAAAGATGTGTTGTTCTTATAAAATTAAACGCCGTTGGCTTTGATAATACTTGACAACCGTCAACCGATGCGGTTCTTTTAATTAATTATTTAGTAAGCACAGCGAGGGTGGTTCACATCGCGAGGGGAAAGGGCAAATCATTATAGCCTACATACTTCGTATCGAATATTAATATGACAGCCTCTGTGGCACAGTTGGTTAGACGCCGGCTGTGAAACGGGTGGCCGCGGGTTCGATCCCCGCACTGAGACAAATGTTTGTGTGAACCACAGATATTTGTTTCGGGTCTGGGTGTTTGTGAGACGGAAAAGTCTCTCGTAGTTCCTGATACCCACGAAAACAAGACTTATCTTAGTGTGGGTCAGGACTATGTATGTGACTGTTGGGTGTATATTGACAGTGCTACTCGTATTACAACAGATAATAATTTTATAAAATGATAAGTAGGTACACTAATTCTGGGTTGGCGGACTTCACATATCTTCCAAATTGTAAGGATAGGAATTGACAGCCTCTATGGCGCATTTCGTTAGACAACAATGATATAAGAGGCTGTGGCTTTGAAGCCAGCCAGCACCGAGATAGTTTGTCTAATCCACAAATATTTGTCTCGAGACCGGGTACTTCTGAGACCGAAAAGTCTTCCTAGATCTTTTATAATAATCTTCTTATATATTTCTAATACCCACTGTAATAAGCAATGTTTATTAAATACACGCACTTGTGGCGTGTGCGGTGGTGAGGTAGCGGGGAGCAACAACTCGTCGCTCACTTACCTTCTGGACACGGAACGAGGAACAGCGTTGGTGAATCTATCCTGTGTTTTATTGGTACCTCATACAGAACAGTACACCCACAACACAAGACTTGGTATGTAATAGTAGACGATGAGTGAAAAATTGGATGTATGTATTTAAAAAAATACGATCTAGTTCTTGATGACGGTGGGTGTGAACGCACCGCCGGCTGCCAGGTGGCTCGCAGTAATAAATTATTACTGACATCACTCGAAGCGAACCGAAGACGGACAATCGATACTCATTTGTATTAACTACCGCAATATTACTGCCGGCTTACCACAATGTGACACGTTTCATCAACTTTTTAATCGGAATCAATTCAGTTCGGCTCAGTTTGAGCATAATAATATCGTCGTGTGGGATAACTGGTTTACTCTTTGACAGCCTCCGTGGCGCAGTTGGTTAGACGCCCGCTGTGAAACGTGAGGCTGCGGGTTCGGTCCCCGCACTGATACAAATGTTTGTGTGAACCACAGATATTTGTTTCGGGTCTGGGTGTTTGTGAGATCGAAAAGTCTCTCGTAGTTTCTGATACCCACGACACAAGACTCGATCTTAGTGTGAGGTCAGGACTGTGTATGTGACTGTTGGGTGTATTTATTATTATTGTTACTTATTAATTTATGAAATGGAGATGTATTTGCGTAGTTAGATACTCAATAATATTTCATTTCCTGCTATGCATTTTTTTTCCTATTGCAGCCCTTTGATTTACCTATTACATAGCGAATAAAATAATTCAATTAGGTACACTGTTATGTCTGTTGGTAGACCTAATAAAATTAAGTTTCGGTAGGCAGCGATTTTGTTGTGCTGGACCCCTGGCACTGCGAAGTGCGAAGGTCCATGAGCGGCGGTGAACGGTTACCATCAGGCGGACCGCCTGCTCGTCTGCCGGCGAAGGTCATATAAAATAACTAATCGGGGTAAAGAACCTGTATGTATGTACTAGTATTACGACACAGAAAATTAACAGCATAGTATCTTTTGTTTACGTCAGTTGGTTTCATTTAAAAACGATTACTGAATTTAATGAAGTTTTACAGTATTTCAGATTTTCTGTATCTTTCCATATGTATATCTGTCCATATATCTTACTGCTGGGCACGGGCCTCCTACATCGAGAGTACGATTGAGAGGGGTTAGGCTATAATCCACCACGCGGGCCTAATTCGGGTTGGCGGACTTTACATACCATAGAAAATCTTACAAACCCCTATGGTGTGCAGGTTTCCTCACGATGTTTTCTTTCACCGTTATAGTGCGTGGTGATTGACTAGCTATCAATACACACATGATTTACCCATTTCTAAACCAGGCGAAAATAAATTATGTCGCTTGTTATAAATATATTCAAGGGCGGATCCAGCTTTCAAGTCAGGGGGGTCATATAGTTCTAGTCAGAACACTGGACGTACTCGAATTCGATTACAATTATACATTTAAATGTGATTATTTAAAAGTTTGTTATAACTTCGATTAGTGAATATGTTTACAATTTTTTTAAGTGAAAATGTGCGAAATATTTTATAAAATCTGACAGTCTGGATTCATACCAGTCATGACCCCCATGACCTCCCCCATGGATCCGCCCTTGAATATATAGCTAAAGTTTATTCAATATGGATTTAAATGGTCAAGTTACACCATAAACTTTAACCTCCACTTCTAGGTTAAGAGCATTTTTCTTCAGCATCTTCAGCTAACCAGCGAGTGAACTGTTAACCAGTGTTTATGAACACGTGTGCAAAGTTTTAATTAGTTGTGAAGGGTACACGGGCGGGCGCAAGTATAACCCAGTTCCGCGGTAATATTAGCTTACGATTCCACCGATGCTAATGAATGTTTGCTAAGTTGCAACTCGAATATTAACTGCAATGTTGCTTGCCAAGCGCATCACACTAATTCTGCTGGACTATCCTTATTTTCTTTCAATGTATGACTGGTTCTTTCTTTTACTGGTGGTAGGTCTTTTATATGTGAGAGGCCGCCTGGGTAGATAGGCTAGATACCACCGCAATGTTTATTACAGCAGTGTAAATGCACTGTTGTATCCGGTTTGAAGGACATTGTAGCCAGAGTAAACAAGTTAGTGAGCTATGGACTTGAAGTGTCTAGACTTTTCGGAGTCATGTGTGTATCGTTAGTTAATTATTGCGTATTTCAAAGGCGAAGGAAAATATCATGAATCCTGCACAGTTCGCGCCACTGTCTTTTATCTAAACATATTATAATGAATTTGTAACCGATCGATGTCTGTACATTGAAGATAAACGAGAAAAACTAATATGGGGGGTCTATATTAACGTAATCCAAAACAATAATATTTATAATATTTGTCTGTTTGTTGGTTTGTCTGTGCGGTTGTGCGTGATGAACTCAAAAACGGTTTAACGGATTTTTATGAAATTAGGTATGGAGGTAGCTGACACCCTGGATTAACACATAGGCTTTTTACCCCGAAAAAATAGTGCTCCCGTGGGATGAGGAAGGAATTCCGATATATTTGTTATTTTTTATGGGGATGAGACCGGACTGGATTACATGCCTCCAGTGAGAATGAGACGGGACGGGCGGGATATAACGGGACGGGACGGGACGGGATGAGAAATTCCATATAAAGTTAATCACGCAGACGTAGTTTGCGGGCTGAAGCTAGTGTATAAATATGTTTCTTCCCATTTTCAGCCTACCAAACTTAGAACTAATCAATTTAGTCATTTCGAGTCAGTATTTGTCATAGAATTTCAATAATTTGTTAACCTATTAATAGGCCTAATAAGAAATAAATATAAGAAAACCTTGTAATCATCATCGTCAGCAGCATTATTTGTCGTATCTAAATACAAAAACTTATGCTCTCTTACAGCACATTATTATAAAATAAAACGAAAACCCAGAACTAAAAACATACGTCCATAAAATGTGTGCAAAATGGCATTCTCTAGACGCACGCTGTATTAACCTAAAAATATACGCAAACTGCAATCTAAACCTAAAAATATACGCGAAAATATCCGGCAACGTTGCGTCGTGTTAAATAATAAAAACAGTGAGCAAATAAGATTACATTTTTCAACTCTTAAGGCACAGTATGGGGCTCCGGTCGACTTTGTTGTCACAACTAGGAACTTCTGGCCCATATGCAGCGTAAACGTACAGTCACACGCACAATGGTTTTAATAAATAACTTTAAAATAAGGATATAGTGCTTTGGGGTAACACCGTATTACCAGAATGCAAGGGGTAAGAACGTAAACTCTTATATTTTATAGGAGCTACCCCACCGCATCTTAAATAATAAAGACATGGTCGAATGTTTGTCTAATACACAAATGATATTTGTTTTGGGTTTGGAAGTTGTGAGACCGATAACTTTCTCAAATTTTTGATTTGCACAACACAGGACTTTTATCTTAGTGTATTGGATGCGTGTTGCTAACAAAAAAACAAAGAATTCATATTCAGTTAATCTCCAAATGACCAAACCAAACCGAGAACCTACAATAAATACACCCAACAGTCACATACATAGTCCTGACCCCACATTAAGATCATATAAGTCTTGTGTCGTAGTTCAGGAATTGCGAGAGACTTATCAGTCTTACAAACACCCAGACGCGAGATGAATATTTGTGGGCCTCATAAACCTTCGTCTCAGTGCAGGGATCGAACCCGCAGCCTCTGATTTCACAGCTGGCGTATAACTAACTGCGCCACGGAGGCTGCCTGTCACAATGCAGCTTATTGCTGTAATACACTTTAATTTCTTTGTATTATTTACTTTACCACGACGATAATAATATGATAATAACGACCTTGTCATGTTAGGAAGTTAGATCTGTGTCATTGATTGCAGGTAAATTGAAGTAAGGACAAGGAAATTAAGTTAATTGTAATACAATTAATTTTTTTTTTAACCTGTCTTCTATCATAAATTTTGAAAAGAACCTTCAATGGAAGGATTTTCCTTCAGAAAACAAAGAGCGTTAAATATCTACTGTTTAAACTATTGAAACTACGGCATTTCAAACGTATAAATAATTCATATTGAAAATACTCTGAATGAACACTATTAAAAATATGTTAAGGAGCTGAAAATGAAATAAAACTATACCACAAAGAAATCCAAAATATGTTCGTAATTTGAAAACGTTTATTACTGGCCTGTTCTCTCTTTGACACGCTCATTTTCATTCTCTTCCTCTCCAGGCTCAGGGACTCCTCTGCTGAACATAGCCTCGTCAAACATTTCCATAGAGACTTTTTTTTTATTGCATGAATGGCGAGACGAGCACGCCATTCGCCTGATGGTAAGCGATACGACCGCTCATGGACAGTAGCAAAACCAAACAACACCATGAATTACAAGGCAATGCTTGGAATTCCACTGCGCTCGCCATCCTGAGACATAAGATGTTAAGTCTCAATATGTCCAGTAGTTACTCTGGCTACAATGTCCTTCAAACCGGAACACAACAGCGCATTTACACTGCTGTTTGGCGGGAGAAATAGACATTGCGGTGGTACCTACCCAGGCGGCCTCTCACATATGAGAGACCTACCACCAGTAAACTAATTCAAGAGAAGTACTTTTCTCCCGGACAGTCCTCATAGTGGAACAGTACTTGGCACTCTTGCGTTATATGCGTTTTGCATAACACTTAACCATATATTTTAGCTCGAAAGTGCTGTTATGAACGTGCGAAAATTTTACGTAACAGAAAAATTCAGACTTGTGACATTTCGTTTGGCAAATAAGCCGTTGTTCCGTGGAAATGACGGTAAGTGGCGACACTAATACGCGAGAAGACTGCGTTGTAGAGATATAATAGCACTGGAGTCTAAAACAACATATTTTGAGTGTATTTTTTTGGAGTGAATTTGGGGTGAAGTAATATTTTCACACATGCATATTATGCTTCACATACATAATATACATTTATTTATTTTTTATTTTAGAAATATATACTTAATTATTAATTAACTGATTAAATGGACAGAAAAAGAAAGGTTACCTTACAATGATTTTTAAGGTTTAATCAAAATCGGATACAATAGTTTCTAACAGAAGTTCGACTAATTCGTAACATTTTTCAGCCTATAAAAGTAGGTATGCAATAAGAGTACTTAGTTTAAAGCCATTACCAATTATTAACCACATTAGGCTTAAATGTAGTACAACAACAAAGTCACAACGCCTTGATTCGGACATTCCCATAACTATTTCCAAATCGATATAATTCCCAATTTCCACGACAAATCCGCAAAAATTGTCGAAATCCAAACATTACGACACTTCACCCACATCAAGAATTATCACACGGAAATGCCAAGAGCAGAATATTTTTACAACATAAGATTTCCGTTCTTAATGGTAGCGTGAGTTCTATTCGAATATGTCCCATTCATTAATCAACGTGGCAAACTATTATTGAGCTGATATGGAATAATGGACTCCGAAGAGGATCATTAAACATTATTAAGTTGATGTCCATTTTGGGGACATTTACCCTAAGTATAGCGGAAGTGTAATGTTATTTCCCGTTTGGGGTTAGAGATCCTAATGGAGATCTACAAGCGTAATTAATAGTTACTGTTTTGTATAAATGATTGGAGTCGCCTATACAGGGTGTCCCAGAACTAGACAGTAAACCAGTAACGGGAGATAGACCTAACTATGACGGCACAGGAACAAAAATCACAGTCCCCGATAGTTTTCAAGAAACAGTCATTCTAGTAATCATTCAAAAAATCTACTTTGACCATCATTTTCACCAATGATTTCCATAATTTAATGTATGTGGCTAAAGATAGTAGGGCGAAAAAAATTAACTATGGTATTTCGAACATCATACTCAGTACTCTATACTAATCTATCTCTATAATGTATATTAGATCTTATAACAATTTTTCACTTTTCGAAACCTCATAACTTCATCTTGTAAATGCCAAGCTCACATGGCGGACAGCCTCCGTGGACAGCCTCCGTGGCGCAGTTGGTTAGACGCCGCCTGTGAAACGAGAGGTCGCGGGTTCGATCCCCGCACCGTAACAAATATTTGTGTGATCCACAGGTATTTGTTTCGGGTCTGGGTGTTTGTGAGACCGAAAAGTCTCTCGTAGTTTCTGATACCCACGACACAAGACTCGATCTTAGTGTGGGGTCAGGACTATGTATGTGACTGTTGGGTGTATTTATTATTATTTATTATTATACATACATTTGAAGATACAATAAGTACCAAATTATGATTCCAAGAATTTTAGCAGACTTTGAATCTGCAGATCTAGAAGTAACTTGCAATTGATAATCTCGACATACGTATTTCATGCGAAAACCTTTTTATTAATGTGCTAAATATTATAAATACTAATATATTTTTATTAAAATAAATAAAATTTAATGAAAATTACTTTTTAAGATATAACAAAACACCCAATTGTAGAACATAAACCAGATCCTATCACTTAAACACAATTGCGACATTTATCAGGAGTAAGTTAGTAATGGAGACACCTAATCGGCCTAATTACACTCATTGTCTTGCGGTCGGGGCAAGATTTTCAAACAGCAATCTTATTATTGGTAACACTAACGCATTTAGTGTCTAATTTCTGGGAAGTAGTTCAGGATCTATTACGTGTGCTGAAAGCAATGCCATTTTCAAGAGAAGTTTTTGTGAAATTCGAAAAAGGCGACTTGCATTGTTCAGTTTACGAAATAATTATCGGTAATCTGGACAGCAAAACTATAAGGAAATTCATTGTTTTACTGTTAATTAATTTTTATTTTGCTTCTTCATTATAATAATTTATTAAAGATTTATTATTACATTACAAATACAGGAAAACTGTAAAGGAAAACATTGAGACAGAAACTGCATACATAAGACAAGTCAAGTCTACTAACCACAATAGACCAGCGCCGTAGACTAAAAGACCTTATTCTGCAAGGATAGATATTAGCTAGGCAGTGGGTAATAGTAATCATCATCATCAGCCCATTGCAGTCCACTGCTGGACATATGCCTACTCCAAGGTACGCCACAGAGCCCGGTCTGCTGCTTTGTGCATCCTTCGCTTCCCTCTAGTGCAAGTCGTCTCGCCATCTGGTCAGAGAGCATACCAAGCTACGTTTGCCAAGACGCGGTCTCCTCTTCAGAACACGCTTAAAGTCGTAAAATTATAAACTAATATCTATGTGGTATGGCTGCAATGTGAGCCCAGTGGCGTGCTATGGAAGAGACCTATGTCAAGCAGTGGACGCAGAAGGGCTGATGATGATGATGATGATGATGATGATGATGATGACTGCAATGTGATTTTGCCTCCGTCCTGTGTAAGAGTCCATATGACGGGCAGATAAAAGAAATGGCGATCGTGTCACACATCAGTCGTTACCGATGTTACCGTACAGCAGTGGTATGAAAATAAAGAGAATTATTAAAGGACAGTAGAAGATGTACTGACAAAAATGAGAGAAATAGAACAGCAACACCACCACATATTATTATTTACTTTTATCCTTTATGATTTCCAATAATATTCAACCTATTAACTTGTACACGGTCGAATTGACACGATATCAATATGGCAAAAAATATAAAAGGCTTTGGTTTCAATAAATCACTTAGAAAAGTCAAAGTTTCGCAGAGTGCACCTGAGTGACAGGCTTTTAGACTAAACCATGATGTATTGTATAGTTTGTGAGAATAGAAAAGCTTTGGCATATCGAATGGCGTGAAGAAAATTTTGAAAAAGTGTCAAGAAATACTTGACACTTGAAGGCTTTTTAAAGGTTAAAGAGTACTTTCATTCACTTTGGAAAACTTGTTTAGAAAAAAATCGTCACCTAAATGTGTGCTTAAAGAATGATACGAGTACAATTTCTTAAAATGCGTATATTTTGGGTTACTGCAGTTAGAAATTTGCTTATCTTTTATATTTTACTAGGTTTCCAAATTACTTTACTATACTTAAGTAAATTCCCACACATAATTGAAGTCGGTGCAACTATTGTTTTAATTAGTACTATGAGGACATCTCCGGTTCTGTCCCCTGTCCCGGAAAGCGGTACATAGTTTTCATGCCTAATATTTTCTATTTGTATGAAAAATTTCCTCATTTGCAAACAGAACTGCGAATGAAAAACAAACATTAGCTAAATGAAAATATAAATCGAATTAATTTCGTTTTTTAATCAATCTTTGCAATATTACCTTTAAAAAATTATCCAATACAGAGCTCATATTAATAAGTGACGTCAATCCTTACGAATTTATCCACTTATCCAATCCTGGGTAAATTATTAACCCAAATCAAATCAATAGTTGCGCCACAATTACGGAATTCCAAATCCGCTGTATTCACAGCTTATCGTAATCAGGATTACAAATGATCGCCGAGTATTATCTATTAAAGTCGTCAAATGACAGACCGCACATTTCGCAGAAGTCACTTTTCCTCATTCGACATAAGATTTTTATCATGAACTAGCGGGAGGTCCCGGCTTTGTTTAGATGCAAGTAATTTTCTATTCACTCTGCACTTGAATAATTTTTAATTCGTTCGAATTTAGTCTAGTTTATTAACTAGCATAAAATTTTGAATTAAACTAGCCAGAAATCCATGATTTCACATTTATAATTTGGATCCTACTTTCTTCTATAACAGATGACATTTATTTGGTAAAACATTAGTTTAAACCCTTTTCCAGCTTCCACCCTACCTACATGCCAAACTTCATCACAATCGGTTCAGTAGTTTAGTCATAAAAAGGTAACAAACATACATTACTACGCATTTATAATAGCGTCTGTGTGAACTGGTCTTGAATTTCAACGAGCAGGCGTTCCGTTTTCCTGTTACGCACAGCTGTCACCTATTGAGCTTTATACCAGTATCGATAGGTTGCAAGTTGTAGTTTTATTGTGGACATAAAAATCGTAAGGAGTTACGACGTACACGCCGTTTGATGTCGATTTTTGCACGGATGTTTATTATACGCGTTACAAAGAGATGGAAATCAACTATTTATAGACGCGTGGCACTCGAAACACGTTTGTTTGCGGTTTTTGGGAATGGAGAATTTTAGTTCTTTGGTCCAATGTTGCGTAATAAGTTTATTTTCTTACTGGTCGCGTATAAAATCGTCTCGGTTCTTATCCAACCATTTTTAAGTGATGGTTTTTATGATGTTTTTAATTTAAATACTGTCTAAAATATACATATTATTTAAAATAACTAAAATCCCATATATAGTATTAATATACCTATTGATTGATATACTATACTAAAAACAAACATACAGCGAAGCATCTTTCATTTCATCTTTCATATTCTTAGCGCCTGCTACTGACGTATTGTAAGCAGTTCCCAATGTTTTTGTACAGGAATAACACGTGTAAGTAAACAGTGAAATTTACAAAATATTTACATTGCAGCGTCCTATGCAAAAATACTCTTTTATTGATGTTAACGTTAAACTCGAAATTGTTTACCAGATTTATCACATTATTATATCGACAGCCGCCGTGGCGTAGTTGGTTAGACGCCGTCTGTGAAACGAGAGACGGCGTGTTTGATCCCCGCACCGAGACAAACGTTTGTGAGGCCCACTAATATTTGTCCGGGGTCTGAGTGTTTGTGAGACCGAAAAGTCTCTTGTGGTTTCTGATACCCACGACACAAGTCTTAATTGATCTTAATGTGTGATCAGGACTATGTATGTGACATGGGTGTATTTATTTTTTTATTTACGCCAAAATATAATTCCTATTCACAATGAGAATCATCATATCATCATTTTTATGAAGCTGTAGAATTTTAATGAATAAAAGCCTGCAAATGCAAATCAGTGTTATCAGAAACTATCGAAATTCTCACTCAAACATTCAGAATCCGAACAAACATTTATGGGACTCAGAAACCCTTACCTCTCGTTTCTCAGCTGGCTTCTTAACCATTAGCACCGCAAATTGCGAAAGCTATCAATTCCATTTCAATAGCAACAAAATCTCCATCCCCACATGGAATAATTCCTGAGCAATTATACGGCACCAGGGAGCCGGTGCCTAATTCTCTTTGGTTGCGACACACACTGTCTAGCTCGGGTAATTAGTTACGACCAAATTGCATTAACCAGACATCGCCGTGAGAGATTACTCGACGATACTGATTTTCACTGGTAGGTCTCTCATATGGGTGAGGCCGCAGGTAGGTATCACCGCAATGTCTATTTCTTCCAAACAGCAGTGTAAGTCCACTGTTGCGTTCCGGTTTGAAGGACATTATAGCTAGCGATATCATGTCAGTCTTCATTGCAATATTCCGAAATACGAAACTGAACTATCTGCTTCACCTATTACCTAACATGTAGATTAAAATTATCTTGCCAGTCAACGTAAGTATTATTTTGCTTTCTAATCCATCTCTTTCATAGATCTTTATCTTTTATCTCTTAATAATATTATTTAATGATTACAGCCTGATTCAGAACATTAATGAATACCCCAGATGTTTGAAGCAAACATACAACATCGCTATCTAATCGAATAATGATTATACCACACAAGTGTCTAAACTATACATTGAGGAATTACAAAATTATCAATTAGTAAAACGATTGATATTCGTATAATTCGATATATTTAGGTTTCTAGAGGACTAATCTTGGAAATTGCTATCTATATCAAAATTGTTACCCTCATCTTTATCAGTAAACAACATGCCCTTGCTGAAATGAGGCCATTTAGAGTCAAACTAAAAACCGTGGTAAGCGTGGATGGTTAGCGATACGACCGCTCATGGACAGTAGCAAAACCAAACAACACCATGAATTACAAAGCGATGCTTGTCATTCTACTGCGCTCGCCATCCTGAGACATAAGATGTTAAGTCTAAGTATGTCCAGTAGTTATTCTGGCTACAATGTCCTTCAAACCGAAACACACTGCATTAACACTGCTGTTTAGCGGAACCATTTAGGTGTAACAAAAAGACTTATTTTAGTGTGGTTTTTATTTATTTATTTATTTAAATCTTTATTGTACACAATTAAAAATGAATTACACAATACAGAAACAACAATAAAAAAAAAAAAGTACAAATGGCGGTCTTATCGCTCTACAGCAATGTCTTACAGACAACCATGGGATGGATTTAAAAGAAGGAAAGAGAGAGGGCAGTGTAACTAATAAATAATTAAGGCTTAATAATAGAAATGAAACATATTACATAAATACACAGACATAGTATACATATATAATATATATTCATAAATACATACATAAATAAATAAATATGTGTCAATATATACATATACATATATATATATATATATATATATAGATATATATATAATTATGAATAAAAACATATATACTATAAATAGCCAAATGATTTAGTTTAAGAGAATAATACTAAAGTCTAGTTAAGGAGAAAGGTAGTGCTCTTTAATCAACCTCTTAAATGACGACAGCGTTTGTGCCTGTCTCACCACAACAGGAAGCGCGTTCCACAATCGAACTGCTTTGACCGTAAAAGAATTGTCCATAAATGTCGTGGTGTGCACAGGCATTCTCAGTTTAAGATTCTCAGACGACCTCAAGGATCTCGAATGTGAGTCATGAAGAAAAATAAATCGTTCTTTAAGATAAGAAGGGGTGAGAGGATTAAACAAAATATTGTAAAGAAGAGAAAGGATGTGAGTATTCCGACGAAGTCGTATAGGTAACCACTTGAGCTTAGCACGAAACTCAGAAACATGGTCATACTTGCGAAGACCAAATATGAATCTTATGCAGAAATTTTGAAGGCGCTCAAGTTTATTAAGTTGGTCTTCGGTAATATCAAGATAGCTGACATCGGCATAATCGAGGATGGGGAGAAGGAGGGATTGCGCAAGCGTAATCTTCGTGGAAACGGGTAGAAAGTTGCGTAACCTTCGCAAGGACCTTGCGGAAACAAACAGCTTCCGGCTTAATTCCGAGAGCTGTGGACCCCAGGAGAAAGATTTGTCTATGTGTATGCCCAAATTGCGGACGGAGTCACTGAATGGAATCGCGATACCATCACAATAGACACTTGGTAGTTGGGACAAGTCAAGCTTCGATATCATCCTGGGGCTGCCGACAACAATGACTTGGGTTTTACAAGGGTTAATCTTTAAACCATGAGCTTTACTCCAACTACAGATATGTTGAACGTCTGTATTGATTATCGCAATCGCATCCGACATCCTGTCTAAAGGAGCTTGAGTATAAATCTGGAGATCATCAGCGTAGAGGTGGTAGGAGGAGCGAAGAAGATTGGTAATGGAGTTTATAAAGATAGCGAAGAGAAGAGGAGATAGCACGCCGCCCTGAGGTACGCCAGCAGATACGGGGCACCAGGAGGAAAAACTTTCTTCCACACGGATGCGTTGCCGGCGTCCATACAGGTAACTACGAAACCAATCAACTGCCATTGGAGATATGTTAAGAGAACGTAGCATGGTAAGTAATACGTCATAGTCGACAGTATTAAAGGCATTGCTGAAGTCCAGCAGAGCTAGGACAGTCAGCTTGCCTTCCTCCATGCCTGATCTGATGCCATCTGTGATATGTGTCAATGTGGTAGTGGTACTATGTCCAGGACGAAACCCAGATTGGAGAGGATTTAATAAGTTATTCTTGGAGAGGAAATCATTGAGTTGGGTATGGATTAAACGTTCTAGGACTTTGGAAAGGAAAGGAAGAATGGAAATAGGACGAAACTCAGAAAGTAGAGAGGCATTGGATTTTTTGGGAATGGGGATAATGTGGGCTTCTTTCCAAGCAGTGGGAAAGATCCCCGTGGAGATGGAATGGTTAAGAATGTGGGAAATGATAGGAAGGGTTTCGTCTAAGACAGGGAGAATCATGTTGCGGCTGATGTTGTCGCTACCCATGGCATTTGATGACAAAAGATTAATGGTTTTCTTAACATCACAAGTGGCGAATTGTTGTAAGACAAAAGTAGAACATACGGGAGACTGAAGGGTAGAAAGATGCTTTATAGTGTTATCTTTAGTTGTCCTATCGAAATAGGACAAGGAAGAAAAATGAACGTTTAAGGAATTTAAATCTATGGATTTGGGAATAGAATCTTGTTGTGATTTACCCACTCCCAGTGTTTTCAGAAATTTCCAGACTTTGGCTGGATCACCGTTTTCGACTGAGTTGTGAATGTATCGGCGTTGAGCATTTCTACACACCTTACTGCAGTGATTCCGGATGGATACATACTTTAACCAGTTGGACTCGCTGGGACGACGATTGTATTTAGACTTAGCGGACGCTTTTTTACCAAGTAGCTCTTTGATGTCAGCAGTGAGCCAAGGTGAGGGTATATGTTTCAGTTTAATTGGCCTGACAGGCGCATGCCTATCAAAAAGGTCAGTCAGCTTGTCGTTGAAAATACGCAGCTTGGTATCAACACAGTCTGTATCAAGAAGCGAGCTCCAGTCAATGTTGCCGGCATCCTTGCGAAGATTATCAAGATTCATACCCCGAAAATTGCGTTGCAGTAGGACTTTGGGTGAGGCTTTAGGGGAACGGACACGGTAGGAAAGGTAAAGCAAATCATGACAGGAAAAAGCGTCGGCGGAACATTGTCCATGTTTTGCAACCAGGTTTGGGGAGGAAACAATGATAAGGTCAAGAAGAGAAGGAGTATTGTTGGGGGAATGGTGAGTGGCTGAAAGAGGAAGGATAGATAGATTGCAGGATTGGAACGTATTTAGAAGGGAGGAAGAACGACGGTCGTTCTTAAGGAGACAGGTATTGAAATCACCCATGATTATAGTTTGACTGTACGATGGGACAAGATTTTCGAGAATAGTTTCGAAAGAAGAAAAAAAATCAATACGAAGAGAGGGACAGTAGTAGACACCGATTAAAAGTTTTTTAAGAGAAAATTCCACCTCTATAAAAAGATGTTCGCCAGCATTAGATGGTGGAGGTTGTGGAGATGCGCTAACAATCGAATATCGGAACTGAGTTCGGAGATAAATTGCAACTCCGCCACCGCTACGTGCCGTGCGATCATTTCTGATGAGGTGGAATCCTGGAAGGGAGTAAGCGGAAGAAGAAAGACATGGTTTCAACCAAGATTCTGAAACAAGGATAGCATGTATATGAGTACAGTCAAAACTAGCCAGCATATCGGGGAAATGAGCCGGAATACTCTGGGCATTGAAATGGACCACATTGAAATTCCTAGGGACGTCAGAGAACACGCAGGAGAGAGTATCAGCCAGCGATGGAACACTGACAAAGCTATCGTCACTACAGGCGGAAAAGAACTCTTCACTGTCACTAGAGTAATTGTACACAGACATTTGTGAAATTCAAAAATAATATTATATAGAATATTGTATGGCTATAATAAATAAATTTAAAATATAATGAATATTCAAAGCTAACCAATATAAATAAAAGAAAGACAAAATAATAAAAATAACAAAAAAAAAACAAACTACATATCCATCTGCCGGTTGTAATAACAAAACATAAATAAACTATTCTATAACTTATGCAATGTCACTAAAAGTGATAAAAGATACAAAAAAGTAATATAACTAATCAAAAATGCTAAAGAGAAAACAAAAATGCTTAACAAAGAGTTGAGGGTCCAGGTAAACATTCAAAATTTAATAACAAAAAAAAAGAAATAATAATTAAAAATTAAAATATAAAAACAGTAACTGGAGTCATTTCCGAACGCAACGGCTAAATGTCAAGATGACAAATAGCGGCTAGAATTGAGGTTATGTTTGTTTACTACAGTAATTCAATGCGGGTGGAAAAGAAAAAATAATAACGAAATGTTATCAACTAACAAAACAACATCAACAAGTAACAGAGAATAAGTACCAGAAAAAATATCACAGTAATTAAAAAACTAAGATTGAGTAGTTTACCTGGAACGAACATTGCCAACAAAACATAAAACTACTTCTTGGCAGCCGCAGCCCGCCGGGTCTTAGGCACTGCTATGGTCCTCTTCACTGGTGTCGCCTTAGGAAGTGTGTCAACGTTGATCTGACTAAGCAGATCAAGCGACACTATGCGATGCCGGACACCAGCGCTCACGACAAAGACATTGCCGTCCCGAGTCCATGCATTGGTCACACCAAGTTTTTCGCGAGCTGCCATAAATAAGTCGTGGCGTCTCTTAGTGAGGAATTCGGATAGGGTGACGCCAGAACCTTTCAACTTGGTTTTACTGAACCAAAGCTTGTTCCTCAAAGCGACGTCCTGAAGCTTCACTAGTATGGGTCTTGGCTTCTTGGAAGAAGATGGTCGACCCAACCTGTGGCAGCGTTGTAAGTCAGCAGCCTGGAACTCCGCAACACCAAGACGCTTCTTGACAACATCGACAATGAGCTGTGCAGAGTTTTCGTCAGCAACCTCAGCTACACCGTGAATTAACAGCATCTTGCGACGTCTCTGCATTTCCATTGTGTCCACAGTGTTGGTCAATGCTTCGATTTGCTGCTGAAGCAGAGTGAGAGCCTGAGTGATGAAACTTTTATAAGTGGCAAATTCCACGGCTAAGTCAGATGAATCGGTTACACTTGTGGTGGTCTTCAGGTTGTTCTCAAAAGCAGCCATTCTCTGGTGAAACTCGTTCCTCATTTCCTCGATTGAAGCTTGCAGTGTGGACTCCATATTTAAATAAAGTGACTTAATTGCAGTGAAAAGTGTAAAGTGCAGAAAAGAAATAAAAAATAGGAAATATTATACTAAAACCGGCAGGTAAAACATTTAACTAATGTAATAAAACATATATAATTGTAAATAAATACTTTTAAATAATTAAATTAATTAAAATTGTATGGAGCAAAATTTTATTGCACTGTCCTCTACAACTACCCACGCAGAAAAAGTGTGGTTGGTTTAAATTCTTAGCCTTAGCCTCTTAGCCAACAAAGGTAGGACTGCAGATTTTTTTAACCATATTAGTGTTGCTAAATGACTTTGCTGCGCCATTCTATCATCAGGTTTTGTTAAACCTAATCCGAGACAGATATTCAGCGATATAAAAAATCATGAAAAAATAACATAAATTGTTAGAGTACTATTTTTCACAAAAAAAGCGAAGAATCTTCTGACGTGCTATATCCAATTTATTTACACCAACACGTATTCAATATTGTTGATATTCTAGAGGCCATTGTTCACCAGTCGGCTAATGACAGAACGTATTTATGCACCCGCGCATACCGATGGAGGGCAGTGAATAGAAACGCCACTTAACCTGACTTGATTACAGATCATAGTGGGCTCCATTCATACACGTTAAATAGAGCTCTCAATACGGCGTTTGGGGTGGGTTTTCTGTGCGAGCGGGTGATATTTTTATTACGTAAGCCCGGAAAACAAGAACAGCTCACGTTATAATAATTACTGATGAATATCTATAAAAAAGCCTTTGTAAGCCTCTAAAAATGCGAAGAAAATGTCACAAGAGGAAGAAAAGGCGTTAGACCTTCGACGATCTCATTCAGCATATAAAAAATATGATATCAATGCCATTGAGACAGTGATACCACGCCGGTCGAGACACCAAATGATAATCCTGCTCTCGAATACATACATACATAAACTCACGCCTTTATCCCGGAAGGGGTAGGCAAAGAAGCCACCAGGACACCCACATTTCGCCTTGTATGTTCCGTCCCATGATGTGATAGGGGGCGAGCCTATCGCCATATCAGGCGCAAATTTCTGACTCCTTGCTGATAATGAATAGAAAGCCAATATTAAATATATTGGGCTCTAGAATTGAACCCAGAATTTTAGTTTTACAGCCAGCAGTCTTATGTGGTTATTACCAATCCAATTAATAGTTATTCAGATACCAATTGATTTTCAAACTATTCAAACTATCCATATCACAACATTACCGATGAGTGTTCGATATTCTCCGAATGAGTTTGAAACATAAACACACGCGGTGGTTACGACTCGTATGCTTATGAGAAGTTTCACTGTCGGCAGACTGAATGTTCCTTTGTTATTCTGAAGTATGTTAATCATAGCTATGTTTTATGCTGTTCTAGTTAATTAATAGAAAATATTTCTTTGTAAATTAATGACAAATGAACAATCCAGTTAAGGAATTCCGTCAGTGGAAGGAATAGGTAGGTATTAACAAAAAAAAACCTCTTCTTGAAATTACTTTTTATTATTTCAAAATGGTAGGAATATTTCTATCCGCCTTGGTAACGAAAAGCCGTCGTAGTGACTCACGTAATGTCGCATTTCAAGTATCAAGAAGGCAGACATAATTATGTCAACTTATATTCTGTCTGGAATACACTGAACTGGCAATTAGGTACAACTTAATAATTCAATCGTGATGTGGTCCCAGTGCTCTGTAAAAAAAACATTGCTAACCTTGTATACCTGAGAATGCTTTAAAAACTTTTGAATTTACGAGTAAAAACATTTTGCAGTAAAATTTAAAATATATTAGGGACGGTCGTCTCAAAATTCTAAAAGTCTACAGAACACAGAATTAAATTTAATATACGAGTAGATCAAAAAGGGTTTCAAAGTAAATGGATGACCTAGCTAGCTGTAGGGACAGACAAATAACAACTTAATTGAAGAAAAGAAGATGTCTCATGTAGTATTTCATACTCTTTAAGAATACGTTCTGGCTGGCGAACGGTAGAAGGCGCTAGTATTTGTGCTTGGCGATAATTCTGCTCCCGGACGTCAAGCGAGACTGAGTATTGGCTGTGTTGTTTCATTTGGTACCGACCTATATAAGTAACTTGTACATCTCATAGTACACAATGGCTACCTAGTAATTTCCTTATACATACTTACTACCAATAAAATTGTGCATGATCTAAGTCACTTGTATATGCTAAACATTATTGCTTACTTTAATTATGACTATTGATCTAGAAGAAATCATCATACCTAAAGCCGCATTTACACGGGGAAAGTTTCTCGCCTCGATGATACGATTTATCGTAAGGATATAAAAAAGTTGCATCGTGTAAACGTTTGTCAGAACACAATAATCTATGGCGGTTATGTCATACGATAATCGCTTACAATTCTCGCCACGAGTAACTCTCCCCGTGTAAATGGCGTTTAAAATTTCGCCAATCACCATAATAACTTGGAAGGTATACAATATACATACATGGTATGTGTTTTATAACCCCTTCTAAGCCAGAGAATATGCCTGCTGGCAGCATGCAGTGACTTTCTGAATGCTATTTTTCTCATATGGCTCTCCCCATTTCTAATTCGGTCCTATAAAGAAATACCTAACATAGTCCTTCTTTCAGGATTATAGACGATTTTTTATATGTGTATATTCATTAAATTACCAGCCGCTGAAACTCACACCGCATCCTTCGGTAATCATAAATTATACTGCATAAATTGAGCGTGTAATATACAATGTACATACAGCGATTTAATTAATTGTAGCTCCCTCGAGATAATTCCGATACATCTAAACCCAGCTCAATATCGTGTATATGCCCATTATTTACTTGACGTGTTTTAAATATGTGAAGCCATTTGTTATATGGCTAGTTACATTGCTACCTAGAACATATTGTGAATTTGTCACTTCGTAGGTTGGTAGCAGTTTATTGGTCTGTGTTTCTTGTGGTCCTGGATAAAATTCTCATGAGAGACAAGCTAGATTTAATGATAATTTCGGTGTTAAAATGAACTAGAATCCTAGGATCAGAATGGTTATGGCGGTAAGCTTGCCTTCTATTTTACAATTTTCTTATCTTCTCCACAATGTGGCTTTGCAAATCAAAATATTATTGCTCTTATTTTTAAAGTCAATAGTGTTTTATATCTTGCCCTTCTAAAATTTAAAAGTCTTTGAAAAGCTTCGCGTCTGCAAACTAACTGATGAGATACAAGGTATCACTTTCATGATTAAAATAATTTTAGGTTTTCTTGTAATTTAAAAGTTTGATAGGTCTATGACTGGTGTTATTGGAAAAAATATTTAGGTCATTCGGTTTCTCAGGTTTCTTATAAAGTTACGACTCGAAAAAAAACAATAGTATACAAGTTACTTGAGTTTCAGGTGATAGGAAATTTTATTGTAGGAATTGTAATTTCTCTCTAATTAGTATATGTCAGGATCGAGGAAAAAAGGCGATCCATGGTCTCTGCCTACATCTATGGGATACAGGCGTGACGATGATGTATGTATGTATGTACTTGATGAGTTCTCGTAGAAAGTAGCTGGATGCAGGCACCTTGCAAATGTCACTGCGAATACCCGTAGGGGAGGTTTATGTTCAGCGGTGGAAATCTTGTAGATAAAGAAAAAGAAGATGTAAATAGACTCAACAGGTGGTACATCTTGGAAGTCACTAGGCTATATAAATATATAAATAAATACACCCAACAGTCACATACATACTCCTGACCCCACACTAAGATCGAGTCTTGTGTCGTGGGTATTAGTAACTACGAGATACTTTTCGGTCTCCCAAACACCCGAAACAAATACTTGTGGTTCATACAAACATTTGCCTCGGTGCGGGGATCGAACCCGCGGCTTCTCGTTTCACAGTCGGCGTCTAACCAACTGCTGGCTGTCAAAGTCTGTCACTAGTGTAGAGTTAATTCCTTTCTTCGTACTCCTAATGACTTGCAATCCAAACATAGATGTCCAATGGGTTGGTGAAATTCAATCGGAACGGCACAGACGTCTTTGAAATGATATTAGGGCTGCAAACACGGCGACTTACTGGAAATTAGTACGAGATTCCCGCTCCAGCTCTGATTAGATAGGGCTGGCAATTGCTCCCAGCATTAGCTGAGGCACTGAGGAAATTATACTGTTAGCCGCGCTCACACTTACGTAAACGTCTTGGCGACTTATCACTTTGGATTTTTGTTTTAGTAGATAACCTTGTATTTTCTCATAGGAATTATACTGACGCGATAAAGTTATTTCAATGCCCTTGATGCTATGTATAGTGTAAGCTTGAAGATAGATAAACAAGGCTATACCCGAAACGCGACACACTTGCATGGGTACTATGAAGGTACTTCCACCATCGTGCTTGGTGGCCGATACAAATATAAGACCTATACAACAGCTATAGGACCTCCAGCAATTTCAGGTGTGTGTTTGAGGATATGATTTTTTATAGCCCTAATGTGCCTAATATAGGCAGACGAGCTAGCAGCCCGCAGCTAAGGAGAGTACTTTCTTTCTCTTTAACAAACGAATTAATAACAAAACAGTTTAACTTGGCATGTCACGACTAATGAAATGGGTTTTAACTAGAATACCGAGTAGGATGTCGAAATGTCTCAATGATTGCTAATCGTGACTTTAAAATATACCTAAATTAGGAAGTGCATAATAATATAGCAAATGAATACTGCATTCTTTACAAGATATACGAGCCAGCCCTGATTCTGTCTGAGCGAACACAGACGGAAAAAGGAGGATTCACTGAACTAAACCAATACGACCGACCAACCTCTCGCCTATGGATAAACATCGGTTAAATATTGTAAACGCATCAATTACATTTTTAATTATAAATTGTGGGCTGGTGAATTTCAAAATTCCCGATAATGGGCCAACCGCATGACTGAATACGTTTTTACAACCAATGAACCAATGATCAGTAATGGAAAGCAGGCGACCGCTCGTGAAATTATAAGCTGGACTATTTTGCGGTCGATAAAACTATGAATGTCGGCAATTTGAAAAGATTTTGGGATATTGTTGAAAATACGGTAAGCTTTGGGCATTTATTGTCATCGCGATTTTTTATCTGCCCTTTCTCTTCGACACTTTTTACATTTATTTGTAAATTTAGAATTATAACAACTTTTTTTTCTAGACGTCTCTACAGTTCTACAAACAAGTCTCTAGAACTAACAATTTTAAAATTACTCGTTCGCCGACATAATACACTCTTTTTGTTTGAATTCCTTTAAAAACATGTTTTTTAGTTATATAAAAATTAGGAATAAGTCGGGTTCAGACTTGTAAAAGACAATGAACTATTTCTGCATTGATCAGAACTTACTTAAATCCTGTGTATCTCTAAATTAAGATTAAAAATACTTTTGCAATAAATATTAACATTAACATATTTCTGCATTACCTAACAGGATATCATTAAATCTGACTAGATTATAATCTTTGTGAAAGGACTACTTTGGAAATCCCGAGCATTTTCCTTCACAGATGTGTGAAATGCACACAAGTTGGGGATTTATGTTTGAGATAAAACATTTGTTGTTCTATTGCCATATGGGTTTGAGAGCACATGCAATTTGCAACTAGGTGAGCTGTGAGCTAATTTTTATTTTTTAGATTTTTATTCACTTATTCAAAATTTATTTATTTATAAACTTATTGTACACCAGTGAACAAAAAAAAAAAGAAAACAAAAATGAAAAATATGTAAAAAAAAGTATACAATAGCGGCCTTATCGTACGAGACGATCTCTTCCAGGCAGCCTACCATAGCATGGATAAGACAGAACGACAATTTGGGCGAATCATGAGCTGTTTTTTTTTTCATTAGATATCATTCAGTTCGTTACAATTGTCGGTCATTTACCAACCCAAAACAAAAAAGAACCTGTGAAAAAATATAAAAAGTCTTTTTTAACTCAAAAGATTTTTTTTCACAACATTCGTCATGAAAATCAGCTTTCATGCAATAAAGTTAGAACTGCCTCGACATAAGGGTGTCCGTTTGGCCTGGCATTAAATATTGAAGAGTCGTTGCCATCTGGCCGATACATAATACAGCGGCCGGCGCACCTGGCCGAAATATCGATTAGATTTCATTCGATTCGTTACGATTATCGGTCTTCCACCGACTAAAAACAAAAATAACTTTTTGAACAAATATAAAAAATAGCTCTTTTTGTATTTCAAAATAGTTTTTTTTTTACTTTTGTCGTGAAAATCAGCGTTTATGGAATAAAGTCAGAACGTCCTCGAAGTAAGGGTGTCCGTTTGGCCTGGCATTAAATATTGAAGAGTCGTTGGCATTTGGCCGATACATAATGCAGCGGCCGGCGCACCTGGCCGACATAGCGATTAGATTTCATTCGATTCATTACGTTGGTCGGCTTATTGTCTTTTTGTATGTAAACAAAGTTGTATGTGTACGTGAAGGTGACTTTTCCTGTTAAATCGTGACTTTATAAAAAAATATGAATTATAATAAATAATCTGCATATAATTGGGGGAGGCCTATGCTCAGCAATGGACGTCCTGTGGCCGAATAAATAAATAGAATATCTAAGTTGTTAATTTAGAAACGAATATCAAAACAAATTAACAATTACGTACATACATAGACCTGATCCCCCATTAATTAAAGCCTTTTGTCGTGGATATAAACAAAATTTGATACTTTTCGTTCTGATAAAACCCAGAAAAAGCAAATGATTGTCCCAAAATCTCACAATTATTTGTTTAAGTAAGGGAATCAAACCCGTGACCTCATGATTATCTGCAAGTGTCTTTACCACCTGTGTACGGAGATCGTCAAGCATTCTAGCTGGTAGAAGGTTAGCGACCATGGTACAAGATGGTGGAAACTCAACCAGTATACAAATAAGAAGTTCAATAAAAAAAAAAAAATGTTTTCTTTTACGATCGGTCTGTGTATATCCGATTTCGACAGATATCCATATTTTCTCGCCGGTGTATATTATATTTGGATTCTACTGTATGCCTCGGTGGCGCAGTTGTACTGCGGTATAATTGTAAAGCTGGAACCTGGGGATCAAATCCCGGGTCGGGCAAAGTGATATTGGATTTTTCTATTAATTATCACCCGGAGTCAGAAATTTATGCTCGATATGGCGATAAAAGTGCGTGGTGGCCTGTTGGTAACGGACCAGACGCGGCTGCCTACATGTTCACGGTGGTCGCGGGTTCAAATCCCAGGGCATACCTCTGACTTTTCGGAGTTATGTGTTTATTGATAGTCAATCACCACGCACTTAAACGGTGAAGGAAAACATCGTGAGGAAACCTGCATACCGTAGTGATTTTAAAGAATTTCTACGGTATGTAAGTACGCCAACCCGCACTAGGCCAGCGTGGTGGACTATATGGCCTAACCACTCTCAATCGATTCCCTCGATTGTAGAGTAGGCCCGTGCCCTGCAGTGGGACGTATATGGGCTGCTATAGATGGCGATAGGCTCGCCCCCTGTCACATTGTGGGACGGAACATAAAAGGTGAAACGTGGGTGTCACGGTAGCACGTCCGCCTGCCCCTTCTCGTAAAAGGCGTGAGTTTATTTTTATATGTATGTATATTTATCTACTTACTGCTTGGTAACATTGACTCGATGCACTGCAGTCACTTTTTCGTGCCAGTAGATACAAAAACCGGATTAAATAATTCCTTATTTAATTTGTTCAAGAATAGCGTTTTTGTTTCACGGAAATTAAGTAAAAGTTAGATAAGTAAAATCCTTCGCAAGATATCTAAAAGGTTGCATTTTCCTGTTGTTCAATTCGTGGAATTAATTTTAGATTGAGTTTCTGCGTATAATTGTGGTTTGGCATTTTCTTGGCGAACGCCTTTGGGGTTTCTTATACTGGTTCGACAAAGCAATTGTAATGCACCTGTTGTTAAATGCACTCTAGTAAGTATTTCTACCGATGAGAAGAAGTTATTTCTTGTTAGTTTACATAACTTTAGTTTATTTCTTTACTTAATACAGGCGTGGTGGCCTGTTGGTAAACGAACCAGACGTGGCTGCCTTAATGTTCATGGTGGTCGCGGGTTCCAATCTCAATGCACACCTCTGACTTTCGGAGTCATGTGTGTATTGATAGCATGGACGTTTTGTATAATACGTCCAATGTCCATGATCGATAGTCAATCACCACGCACTATAGCACACACGATGCTTGTCTCGATACCATACTCAGGCTGAATGGCTTGAAATGGCCATGAAAGGGCTTGTACACAAAACTGCGAATCGCCGCGATGCGATTTCGCAACGCAGAAACCTGCGATACGAATAGCTGCGATGCGATTTCGTGCGGCAAGGCGACTCCCTTACTCAATCCTTTATCAATATCGACAGTCTCCGTGGTGCAGTTGGTTAGAAGCCGGCTGTTAAACAAGAGACCGCGGGTTCGATTCCCGCACCGAGACAAATGTTTGTGTGAATCACAGATATTTGTGAGGTGTGAGTGTGAGTAGTGTGAGGTGTTACAGGTGTTTGTGAGACCAAAAAGTCTCTCGTAGTTTCTAATACCCACGACACAAGACTCGATCTTAGTGTGGGGTTAGTACTATGTATGTGACTGTTGGGTGTATTTATTTATTTAATATAAGTTTTTGATCAATTTAAGTGGCGTAGTTGTATTACGGTACGGTTACAAAGCTGGGGTCTCGGGTTCGAGTCCCGGGTCGGGCAAAGTGATATTGGATTTTTCTATTAATTATCAGCCCGGAGTCAGGAATTTGTGCCCGATATGGCGATAGGCTCGCCCCCTATCACATCGTGGGACGGAACATACAAGGCGAAATGTGGGTGTCCTGGTGGCGCCTCTGCCTACCCCTTCGGGGATAAAGGCGTGAGTTTATGTATGTATGTAGTATGATCAATTTAAGTCACCTCATAAGAATATTTCTTAATATAGTCAATTTATTTTAATCTCTAAAATAATAATACTCAGCACACAAACAGTTCAAGAATACAAATAGAAAATGAACGATATACTAATTCAATTAATAAAATATACAAAGGAAATGAATTAGAAACACACAATTATATATACAGACAGTACATATTACATAAAAATATAAACACAAAATTAAAAAATAAATTAATAAATTAAAGAAAATATTTACATTCAAATTAATCAAAAAGACCGCCCCGAACCATACCCGGTGAGAATGTTCCCATTATGCTTGCAACATTGCCACGTTGAATGGCAAGAGATATGTGCTGCACCAAGAATGATTCGGCGCGGTGATCCTGCCCATTCCGCCTCAGACGTCGCCCCAATTCACGGACAAAATCCTTAGCCTCTGCGCACCACACCCCACTGACCTCAACCGCGAACGGGACGAAAAAATAAGCACGTTCAAGTGTGGCATATTTATGATGCTTCTGAATTGCCGCCCATTCAGCAGCCGATCCGGCTCTTCGCGAGGTGCGAGTCAAGTGAGAGGCCGCATAAGTGCTGACACACGTCGCATCCCACAACAGACAGCGACCCTTCTCCCACGGCACAAGTGTGAGCCCGTCAGGACGCTTACCATCAGAGCGACTCAAACCGGGCGGTTCTAAGGTGGAGGGCAAACCGGCGGACACCAAAGCACGACGAATGACCTCGTTCAGCATGTGGTGGCGTGGAAAACGTCCCGCCGATCTGCCGCAACTTAGACCGTGGTGACCCGTCGCGTCAACCTGTACTCCGCACATGCAAACGTGTGACTCACAGATTTTGCTGCCGACTCTGAGCGCCACGGCTACTCTCAGTGAGCCGTCGTCGAGGAGAGTACCCAAGTGAGGAGATGGAATTGCATGAAGCCAGGCCCCCGACTCTAGGGTGGATACCGATTTAAGCCGAGCCAAATCGACTCCTCGTGCCGAATGGAGAAGCTCGGCAAAACTTGCTGCACACACCCGCTCGTCCCACTGACGCTGCACACTTGGGTTCTCAGGATGATCAGCGGCCGGACACAACAACGACCAGGCGCTTAAAGCCTCCGCTGCGTAAGGAATTGCAGAACTGTCCCCTTGTAATTGGAGTATATTAGTGACCAGTTCTACAACCCCATGCGCAGACGCCAAAAAGGCCGATACGCTGACATCCCTCACACGCCTAACACCCTATCCACCGTGCCGAATGGGTAGAGACGCTTGTACCCATTGGTTATCGTCGAGGTGTATATTTAAGATGGTCTCCAACGCGTCCTTAATGTCGCTATCCAATGCATCGACTTCATCTGGGACAAGCCATGTTGGACATGTTCTCAGAACGTACATTAATTTGGGGACAGAAAGGCAGCTACGGTAGAGTGTAAGAGCTACGTGGCCAGACAAATGCGGGAGATGTTGACGGGCAGAAGCAAGTGCACGTCTCCGAGTACGGAGGCAATTAGCCAAGCCGTTTTCAAAGACTGGAGCGCCCAAAAGCTCAAACGTCTGTTGATCCACGATCTTAATGTCGGGTAGTATGTTTCGTATCCTCTCGATGTTTTCTTCAATAACGGTTCCACAGCGGTACAGCTCACATTTAGCGCTATTTATAGTGAGCCCTTTATCCCTCAGCCTGAGAATCAACAACTCCAAATCTTTAGTAACAATGTCAGGGTCTCCCCCAATTGTACCGTCATCAAGGTACCATACATTAAGGGGAGCCCCAAGAGTGGCTATTATTTGGTTAATTGTCAGACTGAAGAGTAGAGGGCCAAGTGGATCACCTTGTTGCGCACCCATTTGTGATGTAATTTTGTGACCATTAAAATATAAGTTGCTGGGACAAACGTAACACTGGTCGAGGAACGGGCTTAAGAGAGGAATTTTGTCACGGGCCTCAACCAGCATTGCGCCTCTCTCTAAGCTATTAAAAGCGTTTTTGAGGTCAATCTTTACAATGATGTTGCCGCCCCGCTGTGGATCCATCGCGAAAATACGAGTAGCGTGTATGGCTGCCTCGCAACCCCGCGGTGTACCAAACCCCAACTGATACGGTTGCAGTAACTCTGCCGCTTTGTCGCGTACGGCACGACAACCCAATTTTGCCACAAGGCGGCGTATCACACTACCTACTGCAATGGGCCGTATTCCACCATCTTTTTTTCTAAGTGCACAAAGTGACGCACCATATAAAAAAGGGCACACATCACCACACAATTTACCCGCAAGTAAAAAATTGCACAGGTCCGTTAAAGATTTTAGAAGTCTTGGTCCATTGTCTCCAGCAGAAATTGAAACCAACTCTTTCAAATGCTGTGGTCGCAAACCGTCTAAACCTGCTGCTGAACTGCAATGAAAGGACGCAATTGCTTCCATCACATCTTTGGAGGTTACCTTTAATACTTGGAGACAATCCACTGAAGCTGGCGAGTAAGACATGGGGCGAACAGGAGACGGATGCTTTTCCCGTAAACTATCAAGCGTTGCGGGGTCCGAGGCAGCCAAGGTACAGTCCGAAGTGAGAAGCCTAACTGCTCCCCTAAAATCTCCGTCGAAAACTTTCGTTTCGATTAATTTGTTTATAGACGGAGTTCTTCGTGGCTTCTGGCTGGGTAAGAAATCGAAGGTGTCCCCAATATTTTTCCTAACTTTACTGGTCAGTGACTTCGAGGTGTCTCCATCCTCTGGGACCCTGAGAGCAGAATATGCAAAAGAGAGCAGTGCATACCAATCATTGGGAGCGTTAGTCTGCAGGCACTTTACAATAATAGAATTTAATCTACCTGCAGCCAGATTCCTCGCACCTTTCGGAATGTGCTTTAAAATATGCACATTGGCCCTAATATTTCCCAATCCCTCTAAAAGTGAAAAATCTGGTGACACAATTACAGGGTCAATTTCGTCAGCTCCCGGGTTTTGCGTGGGACTTGTTAACCCAACCGTAGCCGTCGGTCTATGTTTACGGGTGATGTGTATTGACAACCCGCGTTTTGTAAAACGACGCAAGCTGTCCGAGGGGCAATGTGGACATAAAAGGTTAACGTCTGGATTAACATCCATTATATTAATTGATGAATGGGTAAAAAAAACGTCAAGTTAAAAAACAATTTCGAAGAAAAGGCGAAGGTAAAGATAACATCCCAATTTAAATACTAATTAACACAAAATTAAAATAATCGTAAAATAAATAACAAATCAATTCGTTAATCAACACAACAAAAAAAAATAACCATAAATATAGAAATTATGTCCTTAACAAGTGAATATAAAACAAACAATCTGCTCAATAAATATAGTCAAATTAGTCCCTACAATCAAACATTTTTTTTTTTTGCATGTCAAAAATAATAATAATAATAATTAAGGAATTAGAATTAAAATTAAAAAATATATAAAAAAAAAACAGTCATAAAAAAGGTGTCGGCAATTATTATAAAATTAAATAAATTAAACATTTTTGCATCGTAATAGTTTTAAATATATAAAGACGAAGTTTGTCCATTTTGCGTCTTTGAACGGAGTGTTACATCTCGTCGTCCCTGCGTGCACCACACCGAGTGTTGTGTCTCCTGTTCATCATTGTAGTGATAAAAAAGAAATCATTCGAACATCCATTCCATCCAGTTTGTTTACGTCGTCGCGCGTACAATTGTGACGATAATCCAATTTACAATTAACAAAAAGCCGACTTCACTCTAGTAGGTTTCGATCACACAGTTCATAACCACCGTATGTAGAGACACCGAAGCTTACACCACACCACTAGACCAAGCACGCCCACGCTATGCTAGACGAAATTAGTGATCTCTTCTTATCAATGTCTCAATATACGCAATACATTGAATGACCCTTCATTTTAATTTTATTAATGCTTGATGACCGTCACTGTACTTGTCCGTATCACAAATTTTTGCACTCTGTCTTTTTTTTTTAATATAGTTAAAACATTATGTTGTTATATAATCCTGAAGTAGACAAATTAAAAATACGTGATTTCGAAGCTAATAAATAAAATAAAAAAGCCTTTTATTCCATGCACCACTTACAATGTTTTCAGGTTTATAACAATATTATGTAAGAATTTAAAAAAAATATATATTTAAAAAAATAAGTATCGAAGCTAATACCATCGCTTAATCTCACGGTCCCATTCGTGCACCATCAAATACAAGATTAAAAGTCCCCGTTAACTTTCGTATATTTTTTAAAGTTTTAATTTTCGGCAGGTAGCTGACAGCTTAATGGATTTTAATCTGGTCGCCTGCTCTTTTGTGAGCTTTAACTTATTATAAAAGGCTTTTGCATTGTGAGATTTAAAATAAGGAAGTTACTTTTTCCTACGATTCTTGGTGCTGACATGCACCTGCTATTTATCACTCATCCTATACCTAATTTACCTCCCTAAGTCACTACCCTGACCTACCTACCTTGCTACCCTTCCCTCCCCTTCTACTTCGAACCTACGTACATTTAATTCAAAAGACCACTACTTGTATTGGCCCACGGCCCACTGCAGGGCACGAGCCTCCTCTACAATCGAGAGTTCGAACGAGAGGGGTTAGGCAATGTAGTCCACCACACTGGCCTAGTTCGAGTTGGCGGACTTTACATACCATAGAAATTCTTGCAAATCGCTACGGTATGCAGGTTTCCTCACGATGTTTTCCTTCACCGTTATAGTGCGTGGTGATTAATTATCAATACATACATGACTCCGAAAAGTCAGAAGTGTGCCCTGGGATTTGAACCCGCGACCACCGTAAACATGTTGGCAGCCGCGTCTGGTCCGTTCCAAACCTCCACGGTAATGTCAAATGGTGAAAACTAATAAATGGTCCATGCAATACTATATGTGCACAGAACTAACATACATCAGATAAATCCTAGTGACTGCAGAACCAGTATAAAAAACATATTTGTTTTATTGGTCTCAAGTATTAAGTATACTCATTTTCTCAAGTCATCTTACCACCAAGGCGGTGACAGATGTACTCATTATGCGAAAAAAAGTATATTACATCAGCTGTTCACTCAGCCACTCAAATACACATTATTTACAAAAGCATTATCAGTATATACCTGAGGAATATTTCCGTAAATGACAAGCTAAAACAACTTTGGGAAAGTATCTTTAATACTCATACCTATTAATTTATATATCCGAAACCTGCTATTATAAATGTAAAAGTCTGTAAGGATGTTTGTTGTTTCATACAAAACTTCTGAACGGATTGTCGGAACTTTGCTGTATTTTAAATAAGTGTCAAATAAGTTGGAAAAAATCCTCACAACCCCGATTGCAGGCGAAGAGTGCAAAAACTTTAAACTAATTAAAAATAAATATGTTATTAGTCAAATAAATACACTGTTACATATTTTATTTTCAATAAATCAACTTGAACTTCCACGCAAGATCAGATGTCGTTAAATTGCAGTATCTATCTACATTTATTATAGAACGCAAACGCATTCAAACTATCTTATGAAAAATAATTTAATTATATAATGGCTGCGTTAATTACGTAGTAATATCATCACGATTGTGCCCTATTGATGGGCAGCAGACCGCAAACGCGAGCGCTACTTGGAACCGAGTTTCTTCCCATACTTACTTATCTTTTATACGGAATTGAAATAGGAAAAACAAGGAAAAGGTGAATTAATTAAAATGCCACCTTCAGTGCTATTAAATAAAATAATTATAATAAATTGTAGTTGGATCTGAGTGGTTTTTTATCTTTAATTTATATACGAAAAAGTGATTACAATGCGTGTGGTGGCAGTTGCAATGTAGTCGAAATATATTCGACACAATTATGTCGGCCTGCTTGAAACTGATGATTTATGTGCCGAACCCGAAACGTGACATAATATGTCGTCGAATAAAATATGTTTTTTTATGAACGAACTGCAGACGCGATACCCCGATTTTTGGTGAAGTTACTGAAGCAGTAATGGCCTTAATGATTTTTTTATTGCATAGGTCCGGCAATCGAGCAAACAGGTCAACTGATGGTAATTGGTAAGTGATCACTGTCGCCGATGAACATCCAGAGCGCTGGATCATGGATGTGTTGCCGGCCCATCAAATTGGGAAGAGAGCGGGGAGAGCGCAGTTGGTTAGACGCCGGCTGTGGAACGAGAGGCCGCGGGTTCGATCCCCGCACCGAGACAAAATATGTTTGTGAGGCGCACAAGTATTTGTGTCTGTGTATGTGGTGTCTCGGGTCTGGGTCTTTTTGAGACCGAAAAGCCTCTCGTGGTTTCTAACACCCACAACACAAGACTTAATTGATCTTAATGTAGGGTGAAGACTTTTTTTATTATTTATAAATAACAAAAGAATAAACTTATAATCTACACAAGTGTCCTGCAAAACTATACGAACAGTTTGACTGCAGGATCAATTTATACATTTAATTAATTATACATTAGGGCAAGTTGGTTAAGTAGTGCTTTTTAAGAATCGACTTAAATATTTTTTTATATGTGACTGTTGGGTGCATTTATTCATTTCTGTGATAGGCATATAGATATACTCACAATTGATGTACTTCGACACTGTGGGTACGAAACAATTAAGTTCTATTTGGCCACAAAAATCCCCCGCTGATCATAGGCCTCCCCCAACGAATCGCTGTGGAAATTTTTGGTCGAAGAATAATTATTTGTGAAATAAAATATATTTACGTATTTTTATATTAACTCGGAATATTCGAAAATGTCCTCCCTACGTGAAAACCTTGTTTTGTTACTATCATCACTAGTATACATACATACATAAACTCACGCTTTTATCCCCGAAGGGGTAGGCAGAAGCGCCACCAGGACACCCACATTTCGCCTTGTTCCGTCCCACGATGTGATAGGGGGCGAGCCTATCGCCATATCGGGCACAAATTCCTGACTCCTACTGATAATGAATAGAAAAATCCAGTATCACTTTGCCCGACCCGGGACTCGAACCCGAGACCTCAGCTTTGCAACCGTACCGTAATACAACGCCACCGAGGCAGTATCACTAGTATAGTAAGTAATAAATATTACCTTTCCCGATTGCAATCATGACAGACAACAAATGGAATGTGTACCGAACTACGGTTTTTTTTTCTTCACATTTTATTGCAACTACGTAAATTTTTTTCCTGTCTGTGACTCATGGATTCATCGTAGTGACTTCGAACCTTGACCCCAAGTAACTAATCAATATTGTTACTAGAACCTAAAGATATTTTACCAACAACCAATGAGCCAATAGTGAGTCATGATTGTTGTTTGAAGAACAATCTCAGTTGATGAGATGTTGGTAAAAGTGATTGTTGAATCGTTGAAGAACGAACCTTGAAATTATTTTCTTTGAATAAATTGTTTATGTCGTGTCGGATATCATACACAAATATATCTGCGCATTCCACCGGTAGTAATATCTTAAATTGTGTAAAAAAAATGCGATTGTAATTTTGTTACTTCACGGCGGTTTTCTTTAAGATAGTAGTATCTCCACGGTTGAGAAAACACATTTTTACTGTCACCATCATCATCAGCCCTTTGCAGTCCACTGCTGGACATAGGCCTCTTCCAAGGTCCGCCACAGAGCCCTGCTTTATGCAGCCAGTCGCTGCCGGCCCTCTTGTGCAAGTCGTCCCGCCATCTGGCCAGAGGGCGTTCCACGCTACGTTTGCGAAGACGCATTTACATAATACTTTGTACTGTAGTCTCAACAAACTATATCAAGTATCTATCAATTTCTTGCTTTGAGGACTTTCAGCAATGCTTTACCACTTATGGAATTACGCTAACCAATTACTCTTTATTAAAATGACTATTCTGAAATAAAACTACTTTTTTACGGATTTCATCGCGATTTGGTCAATTTTTACATTTTTTTACTTCCCGACGTTTCGATTGCTTTACAGCTTTCGTGGTCACGGGGCGATGACTATTCTGTCTTGCAAAACGTATCCGAGCCATTTGTATCGTAAGCTTCAACAAACGACGACAAGTCTACAAATTACAACAACTTTAATGACTTACAACAAAGCTCTACTACTTACACACACAGAATTACTGTAAATATACTATTTATAAAAAAAAACATTGTATCTAGTAGAAAATTGAAAGAGTCAAGAACCTAATACCATCGCTTCGTAAATTGAGTCATGGTAAAAAAACTGCGCAAGAAACTTAACAAAACGTGTCGCTTTTCAGTCTGGTAGCTATTGTGAATTTTACCGTAATATTAGTTTAATAGTAGTCACGTAGAATTAGACTGAGAATAATAGTCAATATCTACGTTTTGTGTCATGTAACAAAAACGTGTGCATCTGTCAAAAGGGCAATGACTGCGAAAAAAAAGATGAATTCCACACAAAAATGATCTGTGAAAAAGACTAGATCTAGTGCATTTTAATGTACTGAATACAATTGTGAGACCAAATATTAATCACGAAGTTTTTTATCCTACAAATCTTTGTGGCTATTATTTTACATTGAGTTAATAAACTAAAATTATTGTGTTATGTATCTGTTGGCTTATTCTTGCATCTCAATTTACATTAGGCCCATCAAATTTTATTGCGATCAAGAAAAAAAGAGTATAAAATCGTGCACTATTAAAGCCTACGATAGTGTCAAAATGACAAGATTTCGATCTAGGCCATCAGATTATAATCTAGGTATTAAATAGCATCATCGATACGTTTCTTGTCTATGTTGCTATATTAACTCATACGGAGTAAAATCTAACATTAAAAATCGACAACTAAGACAAAACCCTTTTCCCAATACTTCTTAAATTAGACTGGGCATAAGTAAGCTACAATCCATTTTATAATATAACACGTTATTTTTTGCATAGGCATATCATTACAAACGCATCAGTCATATTTTTCCTTATAGAATCAAACAACGTACTTTCCACGATTTGATGTTTTGTTTACACGTCTTGTGTTTCACTTTACAACCCACAGGGGGCGCTGTATCAAATAAATAAAACATCAGGAACTATACATACACGAAACACTCACTATTTAAATCACATACATTGCTGCTTTATTTAATGAATATCCGATTATTGTTTATAGATTTTAAGCAATATGTTGTATTATATCAGTTTACATTAATTTCCTTGTCTTCGGCGAGCGTATAAACACCGGGCTTTCCAAGAACGCTATGTCGCATAGTTTGCAGAATCGGTTATTTTGCGATATGGCTAATATGAAACGTGCAGAATGATTTAAGATAATTATTATGACATATTATGCCACTAAACTATTTTCCATTTTAATTTGATAATATAAATGGCTGAAATTATATTCTGTTCAAGCATATTAATGGATATTGAAAGCATTAATACTGTAATGATCCCTTATCCAATCAATGAAACTTTATAAAATTAAATCAATTTAATATTGAAGTTTTAAACTTTCATAACATACTATAATGTCTATCTCCCATTGCTGGATACAGAAAAGTTGCTACGGTCTTAGTTCTACCTCACTCCTCTAATACAGTCGGTGAAATTCATATGCCTTTGAATGCTTGCATACAACTTTCAGGTACGTAAATTTCAACACAATCTTTCAAGTGAAAGAAGTGACATAAATACTTTTGTCTTTGCCTCAGACATTAAGTCCACCTTTATACAACTTATGTACATGAAGCGTTTAATAAATAAACTAAATAAATATAAATTAAGAATGGAAATATAACTCCGAAAAGTCAGAAATGGGTCCCATCCTACTATTTTTTGGCAGGCAATTACACTTTATAAATGATCCATAACTTCCAAAATATAACCAATAAATATATACTAATGTAAAAGCAACTAGCAAAGTGCCTTAGACAATTTCTAAACCAACTGGTTTTGAACTAAAACAAGCGACAAACACGCACACCAAAGCATTATCTTACACGAGTATACAACACACAACGCGCAGCTGCGGAGTGGCGCGGGCGCATAGCCGACTCGAGTCTCGACCAGTCGCTCTTTACTCTTCAATCGTGTGTGTGCCGTGATTCAAATAATAACGTTATTCATTAAATTGTTGTGTTGTGAAGTGATTTAAATCGGAGGTAAGTGATTGTGTTTCGATTTAATGTAATCGATTTGTGTTCTTTAGAGATTATTAGTTGTGTAGTCACTAGTCAGTTTTTGTGAGCCGTGAAACTGTGAACCAATCATGAAAAAATATCGCTACCTACCTGAATGTTTAAAAGTTTAAAGAACTTGTGTTTATGTTTTCGGAGGTATGAAATCAAACATTTCAGCACTTAAAATCGGTAAAATTCAGTAACATTTTATTTTGTTTCCAAAAATCGTACATGTTTAATTGAATAAAATTATAAAATTTATAAATTTTTGCGAATATTTGAAGCCATTTTAACTCAAATAAGGCTAAAACTATGTTTCTAACCATGAAACAGCTCAATCCCACCGTAAAATCATGTGACAGCCGTGACAATGTGAAGAACAATTTGCAAAGAATGACTGGAACAAATTCCAATAATAATTATTATGGGCACTTTCTTTCACGAACATAATATTAAACAATGAAGGTATTGTATTCATTATTTCTTATCGTTTTCACCTTGTCCATTATTCTTAAGCATATGTGCATATGCATTTAGATTACGTCAACCCAATACTTTTAAATAGGTAGGTAATTATTTCCATGTCCCAAATTGAGGTAAAAACAAGTTTTTTTTATTTTTATCACTTTAGTAATAACCCGTTTCACAACTTTAAAACATTGTATTGAAAGGGACTGTTTATTTCCTTTTGATTTAAATTGGAGCAAACCTCACAAACAACTAGTTTCTGAGACACTGCATGTACCTTCTAAAATATGAAACTTAATAATGCATCTGACCTCTTTATTAGTTACAGAACATACCAAATTCATTTGGCTTCCATTCCATTCATTTACTAATTACTCAATTATTAGAATATTTTACTGACCAATTCAATTCAATCAACGACCAACATCTACTCCGAGGTCCTCCCAAAAAGTTATGGATATCTTCTAAAATACTCATTAAAACACGAACAGCATCGACTTAAATATACATTACAATATATTGGTGTACCTATACTGGTAATTGATACCACCGCGAACATGCAATGACCTTGCCAATCGCAGCCATTGGAAATAAACACTACTTTCCATGCGCATAAACATTTCATTTATCTTTCATGATGCAGACATTAAAACAGATTCTTTTGCTGTTTTTCCTTATTCTACTTTGTCAGTTTGCAAAAATTATAAATATGCATTTTGCCGATGCTATGCTTCAAATTATCCGACGTAAATAATATTCGAATGGAAAAGATTAGGTATACGAAGCTATAATCCTGGCTTGACAGTCAAAACCAGGAGCTCTTGGATAATGTAGCCAATACTGCCTCCGTGGCGCAGTTGGTTAGACGCCGCGCCGCCTGGAAACGAGAGGCCACCGGTTCGATCTCCGCACCGAAACAAATGTTTGTGTGATCCACAGATATTTGTTTCGGGTCTGGGTGTTTGTGAGACCGAAAAGTCTCTCGTAGTTTCTGACACCCACGACACAAGACTCGATCTTAATGTGGGGTCAAGACTATGTATGTGACTGTTGGGTGTATTTATTCAATAACTAAGTAAACCAAAGCACTTGTTTCAAAACATCCTCTACCATTTTACCTATCAACCAATCCCATTCTTACGAGCTTATTCGTTGACAGATTTAAAACCTATTTTAGTTATCGAATGTTTTGTCTTCTTCGCTCCAACTGAATTCTAAAGTCGTTCCAAAGGGACAAAACATTCGATAACTAAAATAGGTACATAGATTTTTAAATCGGTCTATGAATAAGACCGTTACAGTACAGAAAATGCAATCGACTTTTTGGTCCCACAACCATCAGACCCGAAGTAAATACCAGTTGATAAATAATTAATATTTGTGACATTTGTATCGGATTTGATCCTGTGTAATACATGATACAATTAGGCATAATGGCTTCTTAGGTTTACGCGAATGTTACACATTGAAATAAAACTAATTTTTGATTACCTTAGCTGTAAAGTAATCGAAACGTCGATAGTTAGAATTGTAAAAAATTAAACAAAATCCGCGATAAAATCCGTAAAAATTGTTTTATTACAATTAGGTATAATTGTGTCGATGGACGAGGGACAAGCATCTCACGTCATTGTATATTATTTCTGAAATACACTGCACTTCCCAACAGGTGCATTGCTAATTGCAGTCACTTAAACGTACCAGTATAAAAAAAGATCAGGGCCTTAAAACCGGATTATTAAGTATCTTTAAATAAAAATAAATACACCCAACAGTCACATACATAGTCGTGCACC